>CM040427.1:78048708-79417458 GCA_022702705.1 Papilionanthe hookeriana x Papilionanthe teres | reverse complement strand
AATTTATATGAAAAACATAAGTTTGGGGGAGAAAAAAACATTAACTCTTATTTGTTCTCAATTAATATAATTTCAAAATTTATTAGCATGACTTTTAGTAGTTGAACCTAACTTTAGATAACTAAATTTTTTATTTCATTAAATATTATGGTAAATTTGAATGAAAGTATTTATTAATAAAGGTTAATTTTATAAGGTTAAAATATTTAGTATGAGAGGATTGGACTATAGTTGACTATTTAAAGTAAAGAAAACTGTATTTTTGAAATGTTAAGAGACTTAAAGAACTATGTGTGAAGAAAGGATTGTGACTTTATAATGAATCATAGAGCTGATATATATTTATAAAGTAAGGAGGTGTTTCAAGTTTCACCTTTAGAAAGAGGAGAGTGAAGTTCAAAACTATTAAAGGCTAGCCAGATATAGTAATCCCTACAAGAAAGAAAAGAAAAAGAAAAGAAAAAGAAAATAAAAAGAAAAAGAATAAAAAAGAAGAGAAAAGAAAAAGAAAGAAAATATATATGAGGAGAAGCTTGAGGAGGTGCCTAATCAAAAATTGGCTTCACTTGAATCTTCCTAAGGGGAGAACTTTGTTACATTTCTGAATTTACATTTAAAGTATTAGACTACTTTCTAATAGATTTTGCATGAACTTCTTTTTCATATAGCCTTTCAAGGCACCCTTAATATGACAAATTATGGTTCATCTTGAAATAAATAGAAAACTATAACTCTTAGCCTTGACTAATGAATGCTCTTATACCTGTAGTTTTAACCTGAGTTACTGAACTTCTTTCTAAGAATCTTACAGTTATATTCATTTGAATAAAAAATCATGGTATTTTATAAGTGAAAATTTCACTACTTTGAGTTGTATTTTTATATAGTAAAAGTATTATTTAAGGACAAGTAATAGTTAAGTTTGGTGATTTTGATACACCAAAAATATCTTAGGTTTTTCCTATATAAACTATACTTATTTTTTGTGATATTACACTTTAAAGGAAGGTATTCTTTATGTTTTGCTACAGGTATGATGTTTTTAGGTGATTGGAGCAAAAGAAAGAGAAAATGAATGAATTTGGAGCAAAAATAGGATAAATGGAGAAAACAGCCTTCTGGCGCCGCTGGCGCCTAATTCAAGAGAATTCAAAAATTAAATAGCGACCCAGCACCACTGGTGCCCAATGTCGGTGGAAGTTAAAATTTAATGTATTTCTTCCTTACTATTCCAAAGAGAGAATTGGGTGTTGTAGAGAAGAGAGCAAATGATTCAAAGGAACTTCAAGGGATTTGCTTGGAGAAGAACTTAAGATAAGTTGTATATACATTTGTGGTTTGTATAACTTTGCTTTTAAATATAAAATCCATGTTTTTTTGTATCTTCTCATGAATTCTGAGTAGATTTCTTTGTATTTCTTCTTGTAATATTATGTGGTGAATTGTTGATGTAGATTTGAAGTGCCATAAAAATGTTAAGAAATTGTGATATTTTTTTCACTTCAAACTTCATTTACTTTTCGATCTGGCCAATTGAATTACTAAAATTTGTTATGAAGCATTCATTCTAAAAGGACTAAGTGTTCTACAATAATAGTGGAGAATCCATTAAATGTCCATGAATGAGTGGCGTAGTTCATGGGAATTGAGTGCAAATAAATAGCGAAATGTGGTTTGATGGACGTCGAATTAGAGATTTTAGAGTGACGAGCTGAAATCCCCAATTTCATCCTTAAGTTTGGTAACTAAAGCTAGGTATAGCCTTTAGGTGAAGGGAAGTGGGAGTTCTGAAGTGAGAGCCAGTATCCTCCTAGCCTAACCTTGAATTTAGTGATTAAGCCTAGGATTTGCCAATGTTATTTTCATACTTGGACGAGGGGGTACTCTGACGAGGGTAAAGAATATAATTGCTCCTATTTGGCACAATACAAATTTATTATCAATCTATATCAATCACTCATTAGAGAATCATTGTAAGAGGAAAGATACTTTTTCATATTATAACCTTTCAATACAAAACTTAGTGTGTGTTAATTAGACTTGTTTACAAATTTAGAAAGTAATTTTAGTTAAATTAGTCGTAGTTATCTTTGCACTAGCAACTTAAATAGTACTTGAACTTGCATTGTGAATTGAGTATTGGATTTCACATCTTAACTGTATTTTGATAAGTTCCTACCTTCCTCGTGGGATCTATAACCAGGACTCCACTAGAGCTCTGTATTACTCGAATGATAAGTATACTTGCGTATATGAGTGACTGCCTAATTACTAAATTGATCTTACTTTGAAACTGAATTGAAACTGTCCTTTGAATATTTACGTTAGAGGCAGTGCACCGACACCGAGTCGTACATGAAGGACCTGGAGCAGATGCTCGTGCCCCTTATCTTAATTCTGCATTTTATATTGATGTACAGAACTAGGACCAAACAAGTATATGCAAAGTCCCAATGAATTTTTAATTTATGGGATACTTGCTTACCCGGTGGTACTGACCATTTTTCATTATTTTGATTTGGCTTATTTTTTGTCTTATTACATGCCTACATGTTTAGATTTTTCCTTATTTCTTTCTGTGATCTGGGATTTCACAATGCAATATAGGCTCATTAGGACTTAAATTCTTTTTTTTCTAATTAAATATCCTTATAAAATATTCAATATAAATGAATTTTAGGATTAAAATATTCAGGACTTTAAAAGCCACACTTTTACTTTCCTGCATGGCCTTCAGGCTGGATTTTAAATGGGTTGTATAGCATGGCCATAACCCAAGTCATATAATAGGGCCTCCACATTACCTAAGGACTGCTCTAGATAATTGTATCATATTTTCATGTCTCGAGGAGGATTCGATACACCTTAAAATTATCAGTTTTATACAACCACTTCTATGTTTATTTTTTATGATTTTTCGAATGAAAGGTATTTTACAGGCTTTTGGATTCAGGTACAGTAAATTTAATTTAAATTAAAAAGAGCATAATTGGATGCAAAATGGAGAGCAATGACGCCTAAGAGCCAGAGTCCAGACGGGTTGGGCGCCTCAGAGTCAGATTGGGCACCCAAGTGTCAGACAATTATTTGAAGCTTCTAGAAGAGTGGCGCCTAGGAACCACAGTTGGGCACCTAGGCGCCAGAGTCAGTTTTAGCAATATACAATGAATTTGGATAAATTTCAAAGAGGTTCGTGAAGCGATCCATGGTAATTTTCAGAGCTCTTTATATTATAATGAATTCTGGAAAAAAAAAAGAGAGTTTAGAAAGAGAAAAGATTTTTTAGAGTTTAGGAGAGAGTCTGATGTGAGACTTGTGAGTGAGCCCACCATAGCAAGAGTGTAGTGAGTTCTTGTGTTTGTGTGAGTCTTGTGAGAGTCTTGTAGAGTCAAGAACAAGAAGGAACTTCAGAGATTGCTTAGGGAGAAGCCTAAAGATAAGTAATTTGTATTTTTGTCTGAGTTCTACTTTCCTGTAATAACTTGAACATCTATACAAGTATTTTTTTTTGTGTTATCTCCATAAATTATGAGCAGTTTTCTTTTGTTCTTCTTGCGATGAGAAATAATCTTGTGAGATAAGAATGATTTGAAGATGCATTTTTAATTTAAATTTTGTGATGGTATTTTCAACGGTTATTTGTTGACTTTAATTGGCCACTTTTAGAGTTAAAATTCATTGAAAAACTTATTACGCCGAGAGTACTATGATTTCACCTAATTTGTGAGTACCACATTAACCTTTAAGATGGGAGGTTGACTCAGTTCACTGGTTAGCGCAAAAAGATAGGGAGATGAGTTTTGGTGGGCGTAGAATTGATGTTTATAGGGTGACAGGCTAGATTCTTTTTAAATTTAGTTAGAGTTGGATCTAAGGGTCTCTTGTAGGTGGTATAAAGAGGGCATAGTGGGTAATATGTTGGTGAGAGGCCATAATCTACTAAGCTCTACTACACTAGCTAGAACAATCTTTAGATTAGCCAATGTTATTTACTAATGTCGAGAGGGGTTAGAGAATGGGTATGCTCCTCTTTGTCACAATACAACATTTTATCTTTAAATATTTGACTTCTACACTGATTATGATCTCCTTACAAGGGGAAAGATCTTGTTATTGCATTTGAACTTTCTTTTAAAGTATTATTTTAGAATATATGTACCAACTTTCTGATTAGAGTTAAATCTTACATACAATTAGTTATAATATTTTCAAAATATTTCGACATTCATCTCCTATAAGTAGAGTTTGCAATTTTAATAGAAGTATTTCTAAATCATTATAGAAAGTTGCTCCTTCTTTGTGGGATCAATACTAGGGATTTTAAAGAAAACTCTATATTAATTGAAACGATACGTATACTTACGTAGTACTTCTAATGTGAAAACTTATTATCTTTCTAAATCATTATATTTTTTCACACTGACCGCAAAAATATAAATCGAGTCAAGTTTTAGGACAACTTTTAAATATATAAAATATCTGAATAATTTAGGGTTGAGTTAAGCTTTTGGTGTCGTTGTCGGGGAAGCAATGGAACTTTTTTACTTATAAATTTTCTTTGAATTGCAGATATATTTTAGGAGATCTGTATTTTAATTTGAAAATTATAAAAATTAAAATATCTGAATATTTTAAAAAAAAGTTGCAAATACCAAAAAATTAAACAATTTTATTTTAGGAGTATTTTTATTCTTTGAATTTTTAAATTTTTCATGCATAGTTCATGACCAAAGGTTTAGTACCATACGATTTTGAGTTAAAGCATACGATAAGAAAAATTAGGAAGCAAAAAAGACTTCACAATTTTTAAGAAATGTTGAACACATCCCATAACAACTTTGAAAATCAAACTAATGAAAATGAACAACATCAAAATATACAAAGACTTTTAAGGGGCTATGCAAACCCTACAACATATGAAATTTACTTAACCCCTACTGTTGCAGCTAACTCATTTAAACTTAAACCTGTGATTATACAAATGGTACAAAATAATCAGTTTGGGGGAACACCTTCTGAGGATCCAAACATAAATTTAGTAAGTTTGCTAGAACTGTGTGCTTCAACTAAATATGATGGTGTATCAAATGACGTTGTCAGACTTAGAATTTTTCTTTTTCACTAAGGGATAAAGCTAAGATGTGGTTAAATTCATTAGCACTTGGATCTATCAAAACTTGTGGGGATTTAGCACAAAAATTCTCAGCTAAATATTTCCACCTTAAAAAAATGCTAAGCTTAGAAATGATATTACTTCTTTTACTCAGTATGAAGGAGAGTAAATATACGAAGCTTGAGAAAGATTTAAAGAACTCCTTAGAAAGTTTTCACATCATTCCTTACCAAACCGGTTAATATTTCAAATTATTTTTAATGGGTTAGTAGGATCCCTAAGATCTATCATTGATGCCACTGCTGGAGGGTCCTTAATGTCAAAACAATTTGATGAAGCTTATGCATTAATTGAATAAGTGGCAACTTACAATTTTCAATGGCCTTCTGAATGGGTAAATCCTAAATGAGTAGCTAGTATTAATGATAATGACGCTTGTTAGATGGTTACATCTCAAGTTGCTGCAATATCTTGGAAAATAGATCAAATTGGAATGACTTTTACTCAAACACATCATATTATTGAAGAAAATTCACTAGGACAGATAATTGATTCCCAAACTACATTGGAGACTTTAAATGCAATTAATAATATACCCAATAACATATATTCTAACTACTATAACCTAGGTTGGAAAAACTACCCTAACTTTAACTGGAATAATAATTCTAAGAATGGAAGTCAATAATAGGGGAACAACCAAGAGAACACATTAGGAAAATGAAACCAGGGTAGTACTAACCATAGACCTTTTTATCCCATAGAATTTAAAAATAACTAGCAAATTAAAAAGAAGAAGCTGTCATTAGAAGAAGTGGTGTTCCAAATGGTGAATCAATTACAAAGTCTAAATGTTGTTGTAAGAAACATTAAGAATCAACTATGACAATTGGCTAATTTAATTAGCAGTAGAACTCAGAGAACACTTCCTAGTAACGTTGAATCAATCATAAAGATAATAACAAAGAATAAGAGCAAGTTAAAGCTGTCCAACTAAGGAGTGGTAGGGAATTAAAAAATAAAGAGCAAAAAGAGATTGAAGTTGAGGGAGAAAATAAAGAAATTGAGAAACCTGAAGGATTATGCCTAAGGATGTAGAAAAACCTGTCTCTTCAACTAAGATTAATTTAGAAAGGCCACACCACCATTTCCTCAGAGACATAGACAACAAAAGCTGGATCAACAATTTTCAAAATTCTCTGAGATATTTTGAAATCTTGTGATTATTATTCCTTTTGCTGAAGCTTTGGAACAAATGTCAAGTTATGTTAAATTCATGAAGGAAATATTAAACAAAAAAATAAAGTTTGAAGATTATGAAACTGTTGCACTTAGTGAAGAATGTAGTGCAATAATTCAGAAAAAGCTTCCTCAAAAGTTAAAAGATCCAGGTAGCTTCACTATACCTTGTGTGATTGGAAATAATTTTTTTGAAAAATATTTATAAGATTTAGAAGCTAGCATTAATCACATGCCTTTATCTATATTCAGAAGTTCAGGTTTAGGAGAGATTTAGCTCACTACTATAACTCTGTAGTTAGCTGATCGATTTATTGATTTCATTGTGTTAGATATGGAGGAAGATAAAGAAATTCCTATCATTCTGGGGAGACATTTCCTTGCTATCGGACGAGCAATGATAGATGTGCAGAAAGGAGAGCTAACGCTGAGAGTTAATAACCAGAAAATTACTTTTAATGTGTTGAAATCTATAAAGTATCCATCTAAAGGACTAGATAACAAATTGGTCAGTCACTGGAATGGTTATCCCGTCGTCCGTCTTAAAATATATTTAATTTAATGTATATTTTAATCTGAAAAATATGAAATAAAACTAATCCCGTATAAAAAATATTTTAAATAATTGAGCACTACACCACAATCCATGTATCTATCCCGAACAATAGATAAATTATTTAATGGTGAGGTTTGATCAAATAAACTAAAGAATACATGACATTTGTTTGGTATGCAAACCATTTATGTTGACCGACAACTTCCTTTATAATAGATAGGGTTTATATTATCTAAGGTCTTTAAGTTTCCTATAAGGGCAAGCCCCTATAGTAAATTACATCTTAGATAATCGAAGTCACGTAAGAAAACTCTTGATTTATATCAGAAAATAATATTTTTATGACTTCTAAAAGGGCATTCTTCTAAAAGTAAAAGTTTCATAAGGGCTAGTAAATGTAATCTTTTCTTGATCCTCGGGAGCAATAGGTATTTGATGATAATCGGTATATCCATCTAAAAAATAATAGTACTTGTATCCAGCAAGTTTGTCTAGCATTTGGTCTAAAAATGGTAAAGGAAAGTGATCTTTTTTGGTGGCGGCGTTTAATTTTCTATAATCAATACATATTAGCCAACCAGTGACTTATCTTGTCGATGTAATTTCATTTCGATCATTTATGTCAACAGTCACTCCTCCTTTCTTAAGAACACAATGAATTGGGCTTACCCAAACACTATCAGAAATATGATATATAATTTTAGCATCTAACCACTTTAAAATCTCTTTTTTAACCACTTCTTTCATTATTGGGTTCAGTCTCATTTTCGGATCAACTTTAGGTTATGTGGTTCATTCAACAAAATTCTGTGCATACAAATCGATGGACTGATTCCTTTAATATCAGCTATGGACCAACCAAAAGCCTTTTTGTATCTTTTTAAGATTTCCAATAATTTTTTTCTTAATATTCATTTAAATCTGAAGATGCAATGACTGGTAAAGTAGATGATTCTCATAAAAACATATACTTCAAATGATTAGGAAGAATTTTTAGCTCAAGTTCAGGGGGTTTAATGATAGATGGAATTAAACTTTTATCTCTGTTTTACATAGGATCCAATTTTTCAAAATTTTCTTGAACAAATTCTAACTTTTCATTCTTCATATCATCCAAACCATCTTCATTTTCAATTTCATATTCATCCTCACATTCCAGTTTTTCTTCAAATACTTCTTTAAAATGATCTCCTCTCAAATAATCGCAGATTTCCATTCGATAGCACTCATCATCTTTTTCACTTGAAGGACTATCGAATGGAAATCCAATTGGTAAGTGGTTCAAGTTTGGAAAATTTATTATAGGAACCCAAAGAAAGAGAGAGATAGGGGAAAGCATAGATCAAAAAAGAATTTTACTGATTTTCTAAACTATCATATTGTTTGGCTTCTATTCGAGATTTTTATTCGATGTTTCATCCTGCTAATTTTATTAATTAGGGCTTACATTCACTTGATATCGATCAAGTGAATAGCCTGGAATATTGGATGATTTATGCTATATCATATGACAACCTCAAAATTCTAAGACGAGTTTAGGGCTTATGTTGCACGAGGTGCAAAGGCCTAAAGAGATAAAGTGAGGATTTATGCTGCACTATAAAACCTACCTCGAAGTGCTATGGCTAGTTATTATATTCTAAGGAATTTTCTTGTTGAAGGTGGTCGTGCTGCCCACAACTATTTGCTCCAAACGCCTCGTCGTAGTAGGTTTAGTTTTAGAAGTGTCAAATGTAAGAGATTAGAGAAGTATTGTGTTTTAGAAATGTTTAAATTGAGGTGTCTTAAGACCTTATTAGAGGAATATTTAGGTTGATTATGGAGACATTAGTTAGGCCCCATGGTTCCCTCGTTCTGGTACCACCATTTTCTTCGGATTCACCTAGTCCAGATGAATTTACCAAATTCAACTAAATGAATTCGACACTTTCATTCAGACCGTCAGAAATCTCATTAGCACCCTTAGGTTGCCCCCTCTGAGGTATTCCCGATCAACCAAAGAGATGTTTTAATTTAATTTTACTTGTGATTTTGTTTTATTTGTGATTAAATTTTGAGTTGTCTTACATTTTGACTGTTGCGGCGGTGAATTTTATCTTTCTTTTGTTTTAATTTTGGTTTTGTTTTTGTGGTTATCCTAAAAGTTTTTGGTTTAACATGCAAGGAAACCTTGTTGTTTATCATGTAATTTTACAAACAGAAAAGGTACAAGAAAGTAAATGAAAGTAAATTGCAGTGTAATAAAATAAAATTGTTCCTGACATTTCTTCTCATTCCTTCACCTGAAAGTTTAGCCTTGCAATGCATATATATAATTTTACGGGAATTTAAGCATGCTAGAAAATAAGAAAATAGGTTTAAAAACACACCCATCAAATTGTATGTCCTAACTTGGTGGGTCCTATTTTAAATGTATAGATGACTCCTTAAATAAGGCATAATAAGTTTAAACGTCCTCCAAGGTATCTAAAAGAGTATGAGAAAGGGCCAGGGGCTGAGCCCCGACGTATCCTTTGAAATGTCTCAAGTTCATTCAAACTTATTATATTGCTTAATGCTTCATCCTCTATCATACCCTCATGCTCAATGAACTGATGTTTTAATCATCCTAAAGGGTGAGGTAATTATTACTTGATGTTCTATTTAAATTATGTGAGTGGAGCCATTAGGGGTACATTGACTTAATTAAGAAGCTTAGTTGATTTGATTTTGAAGTTGAGGTTGTAGTGTTTCAAATATGTTTACAACCCATATTAGTTGAGTTTGATTAAGCCTAGCTCACTACCAAGCCCTTAAGACTTAATGGGTATTCTTGCAATTTAGGGAAAGGTTAACTAATGTGATCATGATTCTTAATCCTTATTAAAGTATTGGAAATATCTTCTAAAAACTAACCATGGGCACTAGATTGATGAATTACTAACTTCCAAATTCAAAACCCCAACTTAGGATCATTTAATTTTGATTATCTTCCAAATTAAGGTAATTCAAGAAATTGTAAATTTAACTTTTCTGTGACAAAGGTGAGGTTAGTTTCTACCATTTAAAACTCTTGTATTTTAATCATCCAAGTATGTCAATTATGATCATTCATTACTCATTTCCCTTTGATTAAGCATAAAAATTAATTAAGGGTTAAATTCCTTAATTGTAATTTTGCCCCTATAAGGCTTATCACAACATAATTTATTAAATTTAACTTAAATAACTTTGAAATTATAATGTTACCCCACTCATGGGTCGATTAAAATATCAGAGAAGAAAATGTGTTTTTCCTAATTTTAATTTAATTTATATAATTATTTACATGCAAAATGGAGATTTTCAAAGATAATTAAATAACTTAATCAAAACAGAATATTTATTCTTAAGAAAATTACTGAAGGTTCACATAGACCAGTGGACCACTTGGACCAATTTTAATGATTTTTGAATTTAAATTTAATTATTATAATTATTTGTTTTTTAGTATTAATTAAATATAAAATATTACTTATGTTGAAAATTAAGTTTGGTATTTTTCAAAAATCTCTCTGAGGTCAGGGAACCGAGAGAAATAAATTTTATATTTTTGTAATTTATATTTTAATTATTATAATTATTTTAGTGATAAATTAGGAAAAATCCATTTTAAGCTTAAAAATTATTATTAACCCTTTTAAATTTAATATCTTCAATTAGGAAATTAGGAAAATTATTTTAATGGTTCCCAAATGATCAGGGGACGAAATGTGACATTTTGGTGGATTTTAAATTTTTAGTGATTTTTATAATTTTTAATTAATTTTAATAATTTTTAAAATTAAAAAATAAAGCTAAAAATGAAGTGTTTATTTAACTACCATTTTATTTTTATTAAATTCTTTTGGCCATAAGGAACTCCCAAAACCAATTTTATAATTTTCCAATTTACATTTTAATTATTATAATTATTTTAATGCCAAAAATGTTATTTAACTTAGAAAATCAAATTAGATGATCAAATTAACTCCAAATGACTTGAAATTTTTTATGGGAACTCCTCTGACCCTAATACATAGTGGAGAATCAAAATTAAATTATTTACATTTATATTTAACCAATTTTATTTTTCTTTCATTTTAGAGGTTTAATTACCATTAGTGAGATATTTAATGAGTTAAATCAAGTTTATATTTTTCCTCTGGTCCACTGGTCAGAGTGAATTTAATTAAATTTATTTTGCATTTTTCTTCTTAATATTTTAATTATTATATATTTTATACCAAAATAGAGGGTATTAACTTAAAAATTAGATATCTTTGGCTAGAGATGCCCTCTGACCTTGGAAAAATCAGGGAAGATCCTTAACCACAGTGCCTTTAAGCCCTCCAAACGTCATTCCATGATGAAATGTCTAGAGCTAATTAGGCCCTAACTATGATGTATTGTATTTAATTGATTAAAAATATATTATGTATCAAACAAACATAAAACCATTTCCACATTATTCTCCTCTGTTTACTGAGCAAGAGGGTATTTTGCTTTTATTTTTAGGATTTTTTACACCTAATTATGTATTTTTAAATGTGGACTGATTTAAATAAATAAAAAATGCCTATTTTTTCACTTATCCAGCGCTACGCTGATTGGATCCTCGGCAGCTCCAAACTCTCGCATGGCACGCTCCCATTCGACGCTGCCATATGACTCGGCAACCACATGTCCCCCGGTTTATACATCGTTCTCCCATACGACATCATCAGCATCGTCCAATAAATACATGAGCGATCCAATGGCATCTGATCATCATCCCCATCTGACCTAACCCGTAAACTATTCACCTTCTAAACACCCTAAGATCTCAGCCTATACTCAACTAAATCACTTCGGGTTTGATCTTATAAACTCATCTAGTCCATACGAACATATACATACGGTTTATATGGTATGAAATACAGTGTTCATGCATGGAGAATGAAAAAAGGCTCAGGTTAAATTGAGAGCTATATACCATGGTCTGTGAGGGGAGGTCTCAATCAGAGTGGTTCTACACCTTCGTAGTGACCTTGTGAAGCTCCTCCAAATAACAATTCGAGCTCTCATTGGGTCCAATTATGAACTTGATCAAACTCAATTTGGGGGGTTGATCAAACTCTATGTTAGAGGCTCTCTGTGATGGGGCTTCTATGGGTGATCTTCTTCATTCAGTCTGGTGATGGTGTAGAGCCAATCATTTTGAAGTTTGGTGCCTGTGGGGCCGTGGTTAAATATGTTCTGATTTTGGCTGAGAATTGGGCTCAGAAATTAGATTTAGACAGTGGAATTGAGTGGCTTAGGACAATGGGTTTGAGCTTAGGAGTGCTGGAGGAAGCTTTGGAAGTAATTGAGCAAAGTCTTCCCAAGGTAAATGTGCATCTCTTCTTTTGGTCGTGAAGAAGGTGGGTTTAAATAGCCATGGTTGGAGCTCAAGGGGTCATCTTGAGTGCATTAAGCTGCTTATGTGGAGTGCTGAGCAGCTCCAGTGACCGATTGTGGCTTGATTCATTGGATGGGCCAATTTGTGTTTTAATTTGAGTGGGTAGATCTCAGCTTTGAGGTTTTCTGGTGACTAGGCCGACCGGCAAGCCTAGGGGAGGTGGCCAGTGGTCAGGTGAGCCAGGTATTAAATTGGATGGGTGATGGGTTTTTGGCAAAAATCCATTTGGTTTAAGCACATTAGGAAAGAAATCCCCTAATTTAGGAGACTCTTGGTCCATGGCTCCACTAGGTTAGGCTAGGTGGATCTAGACCAGTCCCTAGGGTTCACTTAATGACTGTAATGGGCTTGGCTTGGTCACATTGGGCTAGGTTTGGTCACATTGGGTCAAGGATTCAATTTGGGTCACTTGGGTTCAAGTTGGGCTAGGTTGGGTTTAATCTTGGGTTTGGTGCATTTAATTGTTCAAAATGATGTGCACGATTTTCATAAATGTTTTTGAAGAGGATTAAAGTGCTTTTAAGTTGTTTTGGGAAGTGAATTTGGTGGGATTTGGGCATTTGGTCAATTTAGGTTAACATGGGTTAGCTTGGTTTTAGGTTAGGCTAAAGCTTGTCCAGGGTTCAATATTGGTGTAAGTGATTGTCATGAAGGGTTTTGGATATAGATTGGTTGGAAATTTTAGGGTTAAGCCATTCAATTAGGTGGATTTAGGTCATGTGACACATTTGGGCAAATTTGGGGATTTTAACTTGGGTTGAATTTTGGTTAGGTTTGGGCTCAAATGTGGGTCAATTGATTGATCAATTTGGTGTGTAGAAATCTTCTTAAGAGCTTAGAATTCAAATTTGAGGAAATCAACCTGGTTAAGGGGTTTGATTTGGGGGATTTAGGCCATATGGACAAAATTGGGGCTTTTTATTTGGATTGAAATTGGGTCAAATTAGACTTGAATTTGGTTTTAAATGAGATTAGGCATGGTTAATTTAAGTTTAAAATTAAAATTGGGGAGGATTGAGGTCAACTGGGTGGACATTGGAGGTAATTTGGGTACTTTGGGTCTTAAGGGGTACTTTGGGGCTTTTGGTCAAAATGGGTTAATTTAGTCAAATTGGGTCTAGTAAAGTGGTTCAAATTGATTTTGGGGGCATTTGGGATGATTTTGGAATTTTTTAATTTGGAGGGGTATTTTGGTCATTTTTGGTATTTTGGGAATTTTGGTAAATTTGAGGTGTTTTTGGTATTTTTGAGTGGCAAAAAATGTTTGGGATGATTTTAAAGAAAATTGGCTAATTTGGGCATTTTGAGATTTTGGTCAAAATTAGATTTGGGGGCAATTTGGTAATTTGGTGGAGTTTAGGGATAAAGGGACCAAAGGTTGGAGTTTTTGGTAAATTTGGGATTAAATGAGAATTTCAACCTACTGGAGCCATGGACCAAGAGAAATCCCACTTTGGATCCTCCATCTGTTGGTTCTAGCTCAAACCCTAGCCTCGGACCAAGAGCTTAAAGAACCACCCACATAAGTTTCCAACAGAGTAGGGGATCAAGTGTGAGGAAGTTTGGTATGTTTGGTTTAGGGTTTGAGGTAGTGAGTGTAAGGGTAGAGTGGGTGTGAGTGTGTGTATGAGCTTGACCCAAACCAGACTTCTCAGGGGGTGAGTCCTAAGGCTTGGCCATCCTGTAGGGGACTCCTCTTGAGCTTCCTTATGCTTGATCTCATCCTCATAAGTACATAGAGGTTAGACTCCAAGCATTTGAAACTCCAAGTGAAGCAAATAAGTGTTTTGAATTTCTAAGAGGGAAGGGTTCCATCACTAGTCTTCTAAGATAGTCACCAAGGAAGTCCTATGGCTAGACCCTAGGCTATCTAAAGAAAGACTAGACCTCAATAAAAGTGAGGTCAACAATGGATATTATTGATTATATGATTGTTATTCATTTTAAAGAAAGGTGTGAAGTCATAATAAATAAAAAATAACTGGATATTGAAAAAGAAATTGATTTACAAGACACATCAAATGAGATAAATATTAAGGATACAAATTATGTTTAGAAAAGTTTTGAAATTTTAGATGCTACTGAAAATAGTATGTCTTTGATTCCTTCAATAAAGAAACCTTATGAACTTAAGATGAAGGTGCTCGCTACTCATTTAAAATATGCATTTTTGGGTAATTCATCAACATTACCTATTATAATATCCTGAGACTTGATTGAAGAAAAGGAAGGTAAGTTACTGGGAACATTGAAAAATCATAAGAGAGCATTTGGATGGACATTAGCTGATATTAAAGGAATTAGCCCTACAATCTATATGGACAAATTTTTTTTGGAAGATAATTATAAACCTGGAGCTGATCCTCAAAAATGATTGAACCCTATAATGAAAGAAGTTCTTAAAAAAGAAATTTTAAAGTGGTTGGATGTTGAAATTATGTATCCTATTTCTGACAGTTCTTGGGTTAATCCTATTCACTGTGTTTTTATGAAAGGAGTGACAGTAGTTATTAACAAGCAGAATGAATTAATTCCAAATTGACAAGTCACTCGTTGGTGAATCTGTATTGATTATAGAAAATTAAACTTCGCCACTAGGAAAAATCATTTTCCTCTACCTTTTTCGGCCAAATGTTGAATAAACTAGCTGGGCATGATTATTTCTGCTTTTTGATGGATATTCCGGATACCACCAAATACCCATAGCTCTTGAGGATCAAGAGAAGACAACATTTACTAGTTCATATAAACTTTTTCTTTTAGAAGAATGTCATTTAGTTTATGCAATGCACCTGCAACTTTTCAAAGATGTATGATGACTATTTTTTTGACTTAATTGAGAAAAAAATTAAAGTTTTTATGGATAATTTTTCAGTTTTTTAAACCTTTTTTAATTCATCTTTAGATTATTTAACAAGAGTTCTGAAATGCTGCGAAGAAACTAATTTAGTTCTCAATTGAGAAAAATATTAATTTATGGTTGCGGGAGGAATTTTGTTAGGACAAGAAAATTTCTAAAAATGTCATGGAAGTAGATCCAACAAAAATTCAAGTTATAGTTGAATTACCACCTCTTACATTGTGAGAGGAGTAAGAAGTTTTCTGGGGCATGCTAGGTTCTATAGTCGGTATATTCAAGATTTTTCAAAAATTACTAAGCCTTTATGTCATCTTTTAGAAATACTAACTTTGATTTTAATGAGGAATGCCTAAATTCCTTCAAATTATTAAAGGAAAAAATTAATCAGTACACCTATTATTGATTCATCTAATTTAGAAAAAACCATTTGAATTAATGTGTCATGCTAGTGCTATGTTATTAGATTTGTATTTGGACAAAAACATCATAAAGCTTTTAAAGTTATATAATATGCTTGTAAAACCCTTAATGAAGGCTAAATTAATTATAAAACTACTTAAAAGGAGTTGTTAACAATAGTGTATGCATTTGATAAATTTAGACCTTATCTTATTGGGGTTAATGATCATTCTGCTATTAAATATTTGATGCTCCAGAAGGATGCAAACCCACAAATGATTAGATGGGTTCTTTTGATGCAAGAATTCAATTTTCAGGTAGTGGATACGAAGGGTACTGATAATCAAATTGTTAATCATTTATCGAGACTTAAAAATGAAATTTATGGTGATAATGATTTTGAAATAAATGAAAATTTTTCTAATGAACAACTATATAAGATTACTGAATGGCAAATTCCATGGTATGCTGATATAGTTAACTATTTAGTTAGTAACATTTTACCCTAGAGATTAGATAGCCACCAAACGAAGAAGTTCATTCACGATGCAAAATTTTACTTTTGGGGTGATCCATATTTATATAAACAAAGTAAGGACTCAGTCATTTGAAGATATGTATCGATTGAGGAAACACGAGTAATTATTGAAAAATGTCACGAATCAGATTTTAGGGGACATTATGGAGTTGATAAAACTTCACTTAAGATTTTACAATCTGGATTTTATTGGCCTACTTTTTTTAGGGGTATTAATACTTATATAAAAACATGTGACCGATGTCAAAGAGTACACAATATCTCTAGAAGAAATGAATGTCCCTAAATTTTACTTTAGAGGTTAAAATTTTTTATGTTTGGGGTTTAGATTTTATGGGACCATTTATACCATCTTCTAGAAATATATATATTTTTTGATAATTGTGGATTATGTTTCTAAATAGATTGAAGTTATTGTTCTACCTCGCTGTGATGCTAAAAGTGTTGCAAACTTTTTAAAGAAAAATATTTTTACTAGATTTGGAATGCCAAGTGTAATCATTACAGATAAGGGTAGTCATTTTAAGAATAGAACAGTTGGAACTATAACTCAAAAGTTTGGAATTAAGCATAGAATTTCCACAGTCTTTCATTCTCAAACTAGTTGTCTAGTTGAAGTGTCCAATCATGAAATTAAAAGAATATTAGAGAAAACTGTAGGCCTTAACAGGAAGGATTGGTCTGCTAGACTGGATAACGCATTATGGACCTATAGGACTACATATAAGCTCTTATACTCACCATATAGGCTCATATTTGGAAAGCATGTCACTTACTAGTTGAAATAAAGAATGAAGCCTATTAGGTTATAAAAGAATTTAATTATAATCTAAAACAAGTTGGGTAAAAGCATTTACTGCAATTAAATGAGCTTGATGAAATAAGAAATGAATATTATGAAAATGCCAAAATTTATAAGAAAAAAATGACAATGTAGCATGATAAGAGAATTTTGAAAAGACATTTTGAGCCTGGACAAGAAGTTTTACTATATAATACAAAATTGAAATTATTTCCAAGAAAACTTAAGTCAAGGTGGTTGGGGTCATTTATTTTGATAAATGTCTATCATTATGGAGTTGTTAATATTGAAGATCCAAAAACTGAAAGAATGATTAAAGTAAATGGACACAGATTAAAACTTTATATAAGTGAAAATAGTCCTACATTTGAGGAGATCATGATACTTGATCAACCTGTGTAAAATATTGTATACGTCAGGCTAATGAAGTTAAACCAAGCACTTTGTGGGAGGCAACACAAAGTTTATCGGTGTGGATTGATTTGTTTAATTGTTTTTTGATAAGTTTTGGATGTTATATTAAGTCCTATATGTTAATGTTGGCACAAAACATTAATTTATTAATAAAAAAATGAGGTTAGGAATTGAATTTAGATTTTTGGAATATTTGGGTACCGGCACCTAAGCGTCTAAACTAGCTCTTAGGCGCCATACTTCACATAACTTCTAAAACCACCAAATTTTGATTTTGGCCACTCCTCTATTTAATTGGCCATGGACGAGATTTTAGGACATATTCTTCATTCCTAAGTGTTGTAGAGGAGGAAAGGAGTGGAAAAAGGCATCCAAACCTTGAGATCATGGCTTCTTCACCAATGGAAAGTAAGAATAATGGTAAGTTTAAAGACAATAAGTTTATGCATATGGATGCTCAGACTTATTTCAATGGATTCTTAGCACTAAGTTTGGAGCAGATCACTGATAAACTAGGGAGAATTGGTGAGGAGTTGTCTCTTCAACACAGTAGGTTGAACGATATATATCATCTACAAGAGCACATAGAGTGGCAGATTAAACTCCAATTCGGCCACTTGGCAGGTTTCCAAGACTATCAAGTAAACATGTATCATTAGAACAAGTGGATAGATGATAAAGTTGCACAAGATTTTCCTCATGCCCCTTCTACCATTTGTTCGATCGTAACTTTTAGTGGGTGAAAAGTAGGGCGATGCCATTGTTCACCATTACTCTTAGACGGATGCTTATGTGCTTATTCTGTTCATATTGAGTGTTAATTAATTGTTTGTTAAATTCAATTTAAAGTCACTCTAGTACTTTTAAATGAGTCTATGTAATGTCTGTTTTTATTGAACTAATACTCATTATAAGAAAATGTTTCAAGTTTGTGTTCTTAATATCTGGTTTTATGTGCTTGAAAGACTGGATTGCCTAAATTTAAATTGTGTAGTAGTTGTGCATGCAATTATTGGAAAGTTGATGAAGCCAATAAACTATTGAATTGATTGTTGAATCTGACATATTAGGGTTCAAAATTCTTAAAATTGTCGTGATGTTTTTAAAATGACCAAAATTTCCAAAATTTGAATCGTTGAGCACTGTCGCCTAAGCACCCGAACCGATGCCTAGGTGCCGAACTGGCATAGAGAAACCTAAACCAAATCTTGGACCGGTTCACGCATTCTTTCGTTGTGCTTTCCTCCTCTGTTTTTTGCGATTTTGCACCTAAGGCTTCTCCAATCTTGTGGATTTTGAATATTTTTTGGATAAAAAATGTTAGAAATCATCATCATTGAGTAAGAACTTTACTTTGCCTTTGAAAATTTCAATTTTCACCATGTATTTTCTCTACATTGTGATAATGCTGAAAAATAGAAAATTTGGGAGAAAATGGTGGAAAATGCATAGTGAACAAAATTTTTACTTGGAAAACACTTGTAGGAGTCCATAGAAATTAATTTTGGAATTTATTTGGATTTTTATTCAAATATTTTTAGATTGAAAAGTGGCTCAAAAAATCAAAAGGGACCAAGGCAAAAGTTCTTTGGATTCTAAAAAGTTTGTTAGTCGTGCTGCACAAGATCGGTACAGTGATACTTATTTCAAAGAAGCTTATTCAAGAGCAAGCATTTCTTTCTCCTGCAGTTCTATTGAAAATCTTATTATTTCCTGGGGCTGGGAATCTATTTTTCTGTTGTTGTCATTATTTCTGTTGTCCAGGATTTTTATTCAAATCTCCCTGAAGAATCTGATGACATGGTTTTTTTTAGAGAGGCAAGTGGATTTTAATCCTATTCAGATGAACACATTGTTTCAGTTACCTGGTGTAAGTGACTGCTTTTATGCTTAGTTTGATCCTTCTGAGGGAGAACTGGAAGAAATTTTTGCATATCTTACTGATGGATGTGGAAGTTGGAAGGTGAGAAATAATAAAAAGGTAAACTTTCCTTCTTCTACTCTAAACGCCTCATTTAAGGCTTGACATTATTTTATCTCTGCTTGTCTTCTCCCTTCAAACCATTTGAGTAAAGTGACTCGAGAGAAGGCTACTATGAACTATTGCATTCAATTGATGAAGCACATCAATGTTGGCTCCCTAATTTACCACGAAATTTTTCATTCTTCTAAGGGAGGAACTACAGCAGGTGCGGGCCACCCTTCTCTCATTTTTACTTTGAGTAAGCAATTTGGAGTTATATTTGAGCCTTGGAAAGAGTTGTTTTATCCACTAAAGCCTATTGGAAGAGTTAGTGTGGATACTTATAGCAGACTTCAAGGTAGAGCATCTGATACACCATCTACTTCAACCTCGAGACCTTCTACCTCTAGTATTTCTACTTTAAATACTGTAATGGAGCAATTAATCATTCAGCATGGAGACATTTTATCTCTACAAAATCACATGGACCATATTAATCAGTATCTTCATAGAAAGGGTGATTATGATGGGAATTTTGATGAGACGTTGGTTAAATACATGAGAGGTGATCATTCAGTTGAATTTCCTACTTCCCAGATTTTCTCCATTCGAGAGTCGCAGGGATATGGATGTAGATATTGATGATGAGGAGGAGGAAGATTATTAGATAGTTTTTCTTTCACTTCAAATCTTTTATATGTGGATTTACATTATTAGTCTCTAGGAGTACTTTTGTTGGATTGTTGTGTTTTGTGTTTTGATTAGTGATATACCTATAATATATAACATTTTTATACTCATTTTTATACCTATTTTTGATGATATTGAAGGTATTTTTGTGTTTTTCTTTTAGGTACAAATAAATAAACTAAATATGTCAAAAGGAGTGAAAAACGATCAAATTTGGAGCAAAAATAAAAAAGGTGTTAAACTAAACTACGACATCTAAGCACCCAGGTATGGCGCCTAAGCACCAGCAGACAGAGAAGGCTGCACCTAAGTGCGAAAGGCCCTGCGCTTAAGCGCAGGGTAGTTACTTTGCAATTTCAAGGAATTTTTGGCCAATTTTAAAGAGGTGTTTGAGGCACCCTTTGGTACAAACGAGGGTAACTAATCAAGGGTTCCAAACGACATTCAAATTTCACTTGAAATGATGCATATCTTGGGTAGATTCATTGAATATGGACACATTTTGAAGAGACACCAATGCACCTTTTGAGAAAGTATAAAAGAAATGACTTAAAGAAGAAGAAACGGGGCAGTAAGAGTTAGCTTTTAGAGGAGTTTTTAGGGTAATTAGAGAGTGGTTATAGTAAGTTGTAGGATCATTACTTAGGGTTTCTTCACACTTATCTCATTCCTAGTGAAAGGGAATGTGGGTAGAGATTTCTAAGTAAAAATCCATTGTTTTAGAGAGATTTAAACCCTCTTGGGTTGGGCGACCAGTCTTAGCGAGTCTCGTAAGAGAAAGCAAGAGATTCAAAGGAACTTCAAGAGTCTAGTGGAGAGGAACTTGAGATAAGTTTTTATCTTTGTACTTAATTTAGTTTTAATTGATGACTTCTTGTATTTTTTATATGATTTATACTTTTAAAATTACTTGTTGTTGCATTTTCTCCATGGATTCTAAGTAGTTTTCTTTATCTTTTTCCTTAAAATGAAAAGTAATTAAGTGTTGGATGGAATTTGTGGAAGTATTGATTTTTAATGTTGGAAGAAGTTTTGTTGATTTAATTCTTGCATTTCATTTGCTTCTGGATTTGGCCAATTAAGATGTTAGAATTTGTTGTGAGAACATGTAAGATCATAGTAGGTATTGTCTCAATCAATATTGGTAGGAATCACATGAGACTGTATGGATGAGAATGTAATTCATATAAATTTGTGCAAATAAATAAGGAAATATACTTTGATGGGTGTAGAATTAGAGGATTTAGAGTAACGGACTAAAGCCCCCAATTTGGTTTATTGTTTTAGGTTTTGATGCCAGATGTTAGCCCTTAGATGGGGGGTAAAGGAGGGAACTCTAGAGTAATAGCTAGTATCTTTCCTACCTTACCTGTCTTCAAAACTATTCAAATTTTAAACTAGCCAATGTTCTTTATAGCATTGTTGACCTCATTTTTATGATAAGTCAACTCTTAACCCAAAATATTCAACTTTAGTCAAAATAGTCAATCCTGACCCAATGACCAACCCCACTAACCCAATAGGTCAACCCTTGACTCAAAAAGTCAACTTTGGTCAAACTGGTGAATTATTAACCCAATGACAAATTATTAACCCAATGACTAATTATTGACATAACCGACCAATTTTTTATCTAGAAAACAACTTTGGACAAATTAATCAAAATTAACTCAGAAGTCACCACATTGATCAGAGCCAAACCCTAAAATTAATCAACATGACCAAATTAAACCCAAAGTTCAAAATCTTTGAGCTTTATGACTATCCCAAACCCTGACAAGGATAAGGAAATCAAAATTAATCAGACTTGGACAAGAATAGGTTAATTCAGAATAATCTAGTTCAACCTAGTCAATACTGATCAACCATAGTTAACATTTATCAAATTTGGTCAAAATACCTAATTTTAAACAAAATAAAATGATAAAGATTATAAAATTAATCAAGTAATTAATTAAATCATTAATTGATTAATAAAACAAATATTTAATATTTTAATTAATTTCTAAATTAATTAAAATATAAAGGTTTAAAGACATGACAAAATTAAACCTTTAAATAAAAAGGACATAAAATAATAAATCAAATCATTTTGGTTAATAAAATAAATATTTAATATTTTAATTAATTTCTAAGTTAATTAAAATATAAAGGTTTAAAGACATGACAAAATTAAACCTTTAAAAAAAGGACATAAAATAATTAACCAAATCATTTTTGTTAATAAAATGAATGTTTAATGTTTTAAATTAATTTCTAATTAATTAAAATATAAATTGTTTAAAGATATGACAAAAATTAAACCTTTAATACAAAAAAACATAAAATTAATCAAAAATTAATCAAATCATTTTAATATTTTAATTAATTTCTAATTAATTAAAATAAAAAGATTTAAAGATATGACAAATCTAAATCTTTAACTTAAAAAAAAAGATATTAACTTAATCAATTAATTTTAATTAATAAATTCATTAATGAGACAATTTCCAATAATTTTAAATTAAATAAAAAAGACATAAAATGACATTTTAATCTATGACATAAAAATTCCTAAAAATCATTTTAATTAATTTAAGGATTAATATTATAATTCCATATATTTCTAATGAATCACATAATTAATTAGAAATGGAGTTATATAAAGATAATCCTAAATTGAATTTAAATTTATGACATCACACATAATGTCATAAATCCTTTATTGATTTTTTTAAAAACTTAAATCTAAATTATAGGAAATCACCAATGGGTAGCCTAAAACTCATTAACACCATCATTACATAGTTAACACATTACTTAACCCATAACTCGTTACCTTTAATCAAGGTTAAGAGTTATCATGATGGTTAAGTTAAGAGTTAAGCTTATGTGTCATCCCCTCTCTACATGAGGTGTGACATGGCTCCATAGGTGGCAAGCACCTTTTCCTTAATCCAATGGAAAGAAACCAAGACATATGGTTAAATTCTACCAAGTTTAAGAAGCCATCATGAATAAAAGATATAAAAAATGAAGGGAATAGGATATGTGTCATCTTTCCTTGAATTCACCTATTTGCATGAAATGAGGTGCCCGACCACCTTAGAGATGATCTTGGTCATCATCCTAAGCACCCAATGAAAAAGGAAATTAGCATGGATTAAACTTTAACCACGGTAAGATTAAATGATGAGGAGATTATGCATGAAGTGAGTCGCCCATCTTATTTGTCATACCATGGTGGATGAAGAGAATATGTGTCATCCTCTCCCTTATTCCAATAAATAAACATATGAAGGTTAATCTAACTGATTATAATCAGTTATATCCACCTCATAGGGGAACCAATGAGAACAAGACAAGGTTGGGGTTCAATCCTTACCATGGTTGAAGGTAATGATGGCTAAGCTTGGAAAACCCAAATTCATCTTTTCCTTAGTTGAAATCTATCTTCAAAGCATTAATGAGAAGGTTGACAACATCCTTAGATGAACCTACTTCAATTCAAATTCATCCAACCCCCCCCCCCCATGGCTATAAATAGAGCCTAACATAAGCCTAAGCAAGAAGAGAAGAAGAGAGTAATAGTGGCTTAGGCTCTATCCAACTCCCCTAACTCCCAACAGCAAACTTGCTCCTTATGACCTTAGGAGTGAATCCCAATCAAAATCCAGCCATTAGCTAGCCTCAAAACTCCATGAAACCAACTTAAATAGGCTAATCCGAGAGCTTAAAACTAGGTGAGGATGAGGAAATTCTAAATCCCCATATACTGCTCAAATCCATAAACTTTCGACATCAAATTTTCTCTTTAGGACCTAAGCAATTGAACCCCATCAAAATTAGATCCTAAAACCCACTCAATCATCCTAATTTGGCCAACCCCCAAAATGACCCAAACCATGACAGAATAGGTTTTTGAAATCAAACTCCACAAAACTCGAAATTAACCTTCCCAAATCCATTTAGGGGTCAGAAGAAGAAGAGCCCAACTAAAATTGAGCCTCCTCATAGTCTCCAGCTTTCTAATCACCATCTCACATCAAACCAAGCTCCTCAAAAATCAAGATCATATATAGACCTAATTTGAGCTCAAATTGAAGTCTCTGGAAGCTTTCTAGGACCTAGACGACCAACCCAAAGCAATCAGATCGAAATTTGATACACTGTGGCCAAGGTATGGTTTTATAATGTTGTGAAGTGATTTATTTCATCCCAAGTAGTTATATATGCGGTAATGTAAAATGCGAAAAAGTAAAGCGAGGAAACTTTCTGACAGGAGCATAATAGGTAATGTAAAGTGGGCAAACTGAGCCATGCAAGTATATGTGTACCAAAAATGAAAATAAGAAAGCCAAGCACACGTACTAAAAGTAGAGCACGAAATCCCACAAATAAGTGTGTGTATGTGCCACAATGTGTGAAAGAACGACTAAGTTTAAAAACCTGTGTAGTTGATCCAAAAGGGAATCACAAGAAAACCAAAAGTCCGTAAGAGGTAACATCTCGTACGAAATCCAAGAAAACAAATCCGTAAAGAAAATCCGTAGGAAATCAGTAGAAAATAAAGTGGGAAAAACCACAGAAAACAAAGGACTACAAGTCCAAAAGGCCCGTAAGCGCGATGGTGCAAAGGACTCAAAGCGTGTTGTATGTCCCACCTTAGGTGCGACTACTAGACCGACTTTTTGCGGGGGAAGGCAGCCTGGCCCGACTCGAGAAGTGAGCTTGTGGACCTTTGTAAAATTTTCATTCATTCAATTTGGATGTCATGCATGTAAAAAGCTGTAGGTAAGTAGGTTGTTTTGTGGTGGAGGTAATTGTGTATTTTTATTTTATTTTTTTTTCAAAATATGTATGTGTATTTTTTGTATAGTGATTCGATCCACAGGTTGACTACCCTAATAGAACTAGGACTGCTAACATCGTTAGACCGTCGGTGGTAGAAACCCTTATGACAGGTGAATAGTATCGGTCATTTCCTTTCTCTACCCTCTCCGAGGTCTCTGAGTCATGGTTATTGTTGATGATTCTCGGGTCGATAATGATGAAGGTTAAAGAGGTGGTAGATAGATGAGTATAACTAAGCCATGATAAGCACCCCCCTCTTTTCTCCAAATCTTTCTCCACACAAGCACCAAACTTTTCATATCTGCCATAGTGAACAATAGAATGAGATAGAACAAGCCACAGTCAGATGTTCTTTTTCAAATTTAAAGACTTTTTAGCATTTCTTTAAACCTCCAAGTATGCAAATAACATGGAAAAGTGAAGCACTAGCATTCTCTTTTGAGGCAAGCAAATGAGACTTGGCCCTCTCCATCTTCTTTCTTGACTCTCTCATTTTTTCATTTCCTTCCTGTTTTTTTTATTTCCTTTCCTTTCCCTCTCTGAAAGCTATGAATCTTATGAAATACACCGAGCTCGAAGAATGGCTGAAGCCAAATTTAAAACATTCATATGAAACGGACTGAAGCTTAAAGAGAAATAAAAGCATTCCAAAATATAAAAAGGCCTTCATATGAATCATATCAGGGTGAGGAGAATGAAAGGCAAAGCAACTTTAAAAGCTTCCTTATGAGATGCATCTGAAGCTAGTGAACTTGCCTTTTAAACTTGATATATGAAGCATACCAAATTAAAATAGAATAGAGTAGAAGCATTTTAAAAACCTTCATATAAAATGTATTAAATTTAAAGGAGGATGAGCATGCCATTTTAAAAAGCCCCTTCATGAAATATGCGACTTTAAAAGGTAGAGCATGCCAAACTTTAAAATCTTCACAAGAAACAAGCTAATTTTAAAAGTACAAGAAAGTATGCCACTTTAAACTTCTACATGAAACATAACAAGTTTAGAAGAGAAGAGAGCAAAGCTTCAAACTTTCCATAAGAAGTGCATCAAACTTTAAAAAAAAAGTAAGCATGCCTTTGGCTACCAAAGAAGCACAAATAAAGCCATTTAAACATCACATAAGACAAAGCAAAATTCTATCCCTCCTCATGGAGATTTCGGCAAAGCCAAAAAGTGGCATAAAAAAGCTTCCAAACTTCGTGTGAAACGAAGCAAATACTAAACTTTCATATGTGTATCTATTGGCTAGTCATAAGTGGAACAAAGGAACTCAAGAATTGTCTTATAAAACACCCCAAGCATGTAAAGCCATATGCAAATTTTGCCTAAGTTAAGAAAGAGCAAAAGAAGAAATCCAAAATCTCACATAAAACACCTTAAGCATTAAAACCTTAAGCTTCCCAACATAGAACTTTGGCTAGGAATTTTTTTAATATACCACATGAAATAATCATGCCTAAAACATGTCAAGCATGCAAGTTCCTTTTCATCCAAAGAGAAATAGATAAATTTTTAAATAGGATGAAAATCAACTCTCAACCGATTCTCATCACCTTGTGGAAAATCACTCCACATTGGTTAGGCCACATCCATTATCTAACCAATCTATTCCTAGTTGAGATGTCTTAATATCTAATAATATTGTGATGTTGTATATAGAAAGAATTACCTTAATTACTTCTTACTAAAGTGTCTTATGTTGCTAGTTGCTTTAGTCATATAGAATTCGATGTCTCTTGAACCATATGACTTTTCAGCCAATTCATTCATGAGAGAATCTCATCTCATGACGATTTTTACTTCATAGCCATTCAACTGTTCTTTCATGAAAGCATCTTGTCTCATGTCAACTGTAACTTTATAATCATTCAAATTTGATGCCTCTCAGATCATATAACTTATCAGTTGGTTTTTTCACGAGGCCATCTTGTCTCATGATGAATCAGTATTTTAGCCATTTCATTTTGATATCTCTAGAATCATATGACTTCACATTTGATTTTTCATGAGAGCATGATAGATGACTGAGATCACACAAGATGATCCATCTTCACAACTAATTATACTATATTATCACTAGATTAGTTGTAGTTCAAATTACTATATATAAAGCCACAGTCACCTGATGAACTATCAGTGTTTCACTCAACACGAAAGACAATTAATTCTTGGTCAGTTTTGATCCATGAAGAAAAATACATATTTTTATGCCTTGATTTTTATCAATTTCTAAGGATATTATGCTTTAATGAAAGGTATTTTTGTGTTTTTGGATGTAGGTGATGTAAAAAGGTCTAGAAAAGGAAAAGGAGCAAAAAGGAGCAAAATTGGAGCAAAATACAAAAAGAAGAAAAAAATATGAGGATGGCGCCACAGTGCGCCGTACTCGATACGTAAACCGTCTAGTTTTCGACGACTTTTGGATGGTTATTTTGACGGAAAGTGAACAGCTATCGGACATTCTAGAAGACCGGTGCGTTGTTCCTTGATAATAGGACATGTGATACATTGCATTTGGATGCTCCAAAACGGTTTTAAACACGAAGAGGTGCGAGCCAAAGCGAAGAGGTGCGAAGAACTGGACGCGGTGTCCGACGCCTAGGCTCCAGATTCCGGCGCCTAGGCGCCAGACCGACCTTTTAGAAGATTCATTGAATTTGGACATGTTTTGAAGAGGTGCCTCAAGGCAACCCTCGGAGCCTATAAATAGGAGTCCACTCCTTCAGAGAAAATCGCCCCCCATTCGCCCCACCCCCTCTAGCCTCCTTAGAGAGAGAAATCTCATTAGAGAGAGAGAGTCTAGAGAATTAGAGAGAGAAATTTAGGGCCACCTTTGCTAGTTTAGTGAGTTTACTTTCAAGTTGTAGCATCCGGAGTTCATTACACCGTGGAGTCGGAGTCGAAGATTCGTAGAAGGAATACTTCGAGATAAGTATTTTTATATTCGATTCAAAGTTTATTTATTATGTTTTCTAGCTTATTTTCAATGTGTTCGAGTAGTTAGTTTACTTTCTTCCTTCAATCATGAAGAGATAGATAAGATAATATAAAGATTCGATGGAGAATTAAAATTCAAAGTATTTTCAAAAACATCGTGATGACATTAATACCTGATCTTACTTTACTTTTTAAAATGACCATTTAAATTGTTAAAACCTGTTGAAGAGTTTTGAAACCTTGAAGGAGATGAACTCTTAACTTGTAAATGTCACATGAATCCTTGGGTAGTCGAAGGCCATGTGCGGGCTATTTGATCACTGAAAATTTTATTAAGAAATTCATACCTATTTTTGATGAAATTGCACTTTAAAGAAAGGTATTTTCTTTATTTTGTTGCAGGAATGGAGAATTTAGGCGATAAAAGCAAAAATCATAAAAAGGAGCGGATTTGGAGCAAAAAGGAAGAAAATAATGCAATTTGTGCCGAGTCGCCGACGGCGCGAGATCGAGCTCTCGCCGATGGCGAGGGTATGAGGAAGAAAATTCCGAAGGATTTATAAGCGGCCTTCGGCCGACGGCGAGCCCGAGCTCCGCCGACGGCGAGATAGCGCGGTTCGAAGACCTTCTAGAAGCCTCGCCGACGGCGAGGTAGTTCGTCGCCGACGGCGAGATAGTTCAAATGGCGCAGATACATTGAACCTGGACACCTTTTGAAGAGATGCTTACACACCTCTTGGACCTTTGCCTACCTCTATATATAGAGGCCGAAAATCAGTCTTTTAAGTGTCTTTAAGTGCAGTTTTTGTGTGTGTGTTATTTTGTGTTTTGTGTGTCAATTTGTGTCTTAAGAGTCTTTTATTTATGTGTGTGAGTAGTCTTTAGAGTCTTAATTAGAGTTTTTAGTGAGTCTTCTATTGCATCGGAAGGAAGAGTCAAAGGAACTGCGAGGAGTCCGTCAGGGATAAATCGAGATAAGTATTTATATTTATTGTTTTTTAACTTTAAATGAAATCCATGCTTAGTTTAGTTCCCATGCATTCGAGTAAGTTTATTAGTCTTTCTCCTCGTTTATGAAATTAAGTGACTAGATGAACTAAAAATAGTAAGTACTTTTAAATATTAATAAATTGTGATAATTTTTACTTAAAACTTAATTTACTTTCAACCAGCTATTTGATTTGTTAAAATGTGTTGATTATCAACTATAGTAAAAATTACATCCGATATCTCGGGAATTCAAAAGCCTTGGAAGGAAGGTGCAAATAAATAGGGAAATAATATCATCGGGGTAGAATTGAGCATTTTAGTGTGACGAGACTAAAATATTCAATTCGGTCCTATTGTTTCGAGAGCCGAAGTGTAGATGTTAGCGCTTCGGGCGAGGGGAACGTGGGAGCTCACGAGTGGCGGTCGATATCCTCCCGACCTAGCCGCTGCGATTCGCAATCAAACATAGGATTAGTCAATATTCTTTACACCCTGGACCAAAGGGTAAAGAATAGGAATGCTCCTATTTGTCACAATACCTTAAAATTATCTATTTAAATTCATCAATCACTTAAATTTCTAAACAAGGGGAAAGATACTTTTTCTGAATAGTTAAGACTTATTTAGCAATTAGTTTAATTTCCTGCATTTTCAATACGTATTAATTTTCTACTTAGTTAAGTTACCTAATTAAAATACTTAGTTTACTTTATTGCGCTTAAATTTAGAATTCCAAATTTTCGTATACTTATTTTAAAATTATTATTATTATTATTATTTTAAAATTAGTTGTTATTTAATTTTCTATTTCCCTCAATGGGATCGATAACCAGGACTCTACTAGAGCCCCAGTATTACTTGATACGATACGTATACTTGCGTAGCATTCACAACATAAACAATTACAATTCTGTACATATAATATAGCGGGGTCAAGTTTTTGGCATCGTTGCAATTAAATTAAAAATATCATAATATAAAATTGTGGGTCACTATTCAAGGTGAAGTGCAAATAAGTAGGAAGATAAGAATTCAAGGGCGTAGAATTGATAAGTTTTTAGAGTGACAGGCTAAATTCTTATAATTTGATTTATAGATCAGGAATGGGTCACTAGTAGGGCCGACCATAGCCACCCTTGGACATCTAGTAGTGAGAGTCTAGATTAACCCATTACTACTAACAATACATCCGGACCTGATCTGTAAGTTAGCCAATGTTCTTTGCGCCTGGATCAAAGGGTAAAGAATATGAATGCTTCTATTTGACACAATACCATAAATCAAATTCTCCAACGAATATTAAATTATCTTAAAAATCTTGGATTAATTGAAGAAAAGAAAGTTGTTATTTTATATAGTTTTCATAAATCATTCTCTTAGTATTGTTTTCTTTAATTGCATTTAGTAAATTAATAGTAATTTATAGTTAATTTAAAGGATAAAAAGATATTTTTAAAATATAATATTTAGAAAATTTATTTCTATAATTTTTCCCCGTGGGATCGATACTTGGGTTATAATAAAAAACCCTATATTACTTGAAACGATACGTATACTTGCGTAGTATCCCTAGTGTGTAAAGTAATTTTTAAAATTTACAATATTTTGATTTATACACTAGCCGCTTATTATAAATTGGGTCAAGCTTTGGCCATCTTTTGGAAGCATATATTACCTGCGTTACTCATGGATCGGTCAAGTTTTTGGCACCGTTGCCGGGGAAAGAAATAAAATAGTTATAAATTTCTGTAAAAAATATTATATTTCTAAAAATATAAAAATATAAAAAAAATTTAAATATAAAATATAAAAAATTGTATTTTATTCCTTGTTTTATGCGAAGATTTGGTTCTGAAGGATTAATACCTTTAGATTCTGAATTAGAAAGAACAATTAGAAAAATTAAAAAGGGAAAACAAATTCAAAAATTTCAAGAAATGACTACTTTACAAAATCTAATTGAACTTAATGATCAAAATGTTTGTAAACCATTAAGGGATTATGCTAACCCTACAGTTGATGAACTTCATAGTAGTATTCAAATACCAACTGTAGATGCTAATTCTTTTGAACTTAAACCGTCTATTATTCAAATGGTGCAAACAATCAATTTGGTGGAACACCAAATGAGGATCCAAATTTACATCTTGTTAGTTTTTTAGAACTTTGTGCTACCTTTAAATATAACAATGTTTCTGATGATGCTATTAGACTTAGACTCTTTCCTTTTTCTTTAAGAGATAAAGCAAAGATGTGGTTAAACTCATTAGCGACTGGTTCTATTAAAACATGGACTAAAATGGCACAAAAATTCCTTGCTAAATATTTTCCTCCTTCAAAAACTGCTAAATTAAGAAACGATATTACTTCGTTTAGTCAATTTGACGAGGAGAAAATATATGAAACTTGGGAAAGATTTAAAGAACTATTAAGATAATGTCCTCATCAAGCTTTACCTGATTGGTTAATTATTCAAACATTTTATAATGGATTAATTGGATCTTTAAAATCAATTATTGATGCTGCTGCTGGAGGTTCTTTAATGTCTAAATCATTTGAAGAAGCTTACACTTTAATTGAAGAAATTGCTAATAACAATTTTCAATGGCCTTCCGAAAGGATTAATCCTAAAAAGATGGCAAGTATTCACGATAATGAAGCCTTTTCTATTTTAGCTTCACAAGTAACAGCAATGTCTAAGAATTTAGATAGTTTTGCAATTAATATTTCACAAAAATAACTCTGCTAATATTGAAGATTCTCAAACTATTGAAACTTTACAAGCTATTGCAAGTAAAAATAATCCTTATTCAAATTATTATAATCTCGGGTGGAAAAATCATCCTAATTTTAACTGGAATAATTCACAACAACAATGGGGTAATAATCAATCTCATCCCACTTGGAAATTGGAATAATCAAGTTAATCCAAATTTTAAACCTCCTGGATTTAATAATCAACTGAAAAAGTTATCAATAGAGGAATTAATATTACAAATGAATAATCAATTACAAAATTAAAATACTGCTATTCGTAATATTGAAACTTAAATGGGGCAAATTGCTACTTTAATTAATAACAGACATGTAGGAACACTTCCTAGTAATGTTGAAATTAATCCAAAGGAAACTGGAAAAGAACATGAACAAGCTAAAGCCGTGCAACTTATAAGTGGAAAGGAATTAAAAGAAAGAATGCAGAATGAAATTGAAAAAGAGATTGAGGTTGAAGAGATTAAAAAACCTAAAGAAACTCTCTCTCCTAGTCAAGATCAGACTGTTATACCTGTTTATGTAGAAGTTGAAAAACCACCACCACATTTTCCTCAAAGACTTAAACAGCAGAAACTTGATCATTAATTTTCTAAGTTCTTTGAAATTTTTAAGAAACTTACTATAATATACCTTTTGCTGAAGCTTTGGAACAAATGCCAACTTATGCAAAATTTATGAAGGATATTTTAAGCAAGAAACGAAATTTGAAGCTTTTGAAACTGTTGCACTAAGTGAAGAATGCGGTCTAATAATTCAAAAGAAATTACCCGAAAAGCTTAAGGATCCTAGAAGTTTCACTATACCTGTGCTATTGGAGAAAAATTTTGTGGAAAAGCTTTATGTGATTTAGGAGCAAGTATTAATCTCATGCCATTTTCTATCTTTCGAATTTATATTTAAAGTATTGGCCTACATTCTGATGAAGTTTGCATGAACTCCTTTTTCACATAGTCTTTCAAGGCTCTCTTAATGTGACAAATTATGGTTTATCTTGAAATAAATAGAAGACTAGAATCCTTAGACTTGATTGCTGAGTATTCTTATATCTGTAGTGTTGACCTGAGTTACTGAATTTCTTTCTAAAAGTCTTACCAATATATTTCTTTTAATGAAAAACTTTAGAGTCCTACAGGTGCAAAGTACATTGCCTTGTGTTATATGTTTATGTAGTAAAAGGATTACTTGAGGATATGTAATAGTTAAGTTTTGGGGATTCTGATGCACCAAAAATATATACTATTTTTGCTATATAATTTTACGCATTTTTGGTGATATTGCACTTTAAAGAAAGGTATTTTTCATGATTTATTGCAGGTATGATGATTTTAGGTGATTGGAGTGAAAAGAAGCAAAAAGGAATGAATTCAGAGCGAAAAGGAGCAAAAAGGGAGAAACTAGCTTCTGGTGTCGCCGACGCCATTTTCCTGAGAGCCCCAGAATTAGTTGACGACAGAGCGCCACCGGTGCCCAATCTCGATGCAATTCAAATTTGAAGAGTTTTGGCGACTTTTTGAAGGGATGCTTAAGGAAAATCTTGGGAATTCATTTCTAACATATATGTAACTGTTTTTTGACGAAAAAAGAGAGGTTTTGCAGAAGGAGAGTGTGTGTTTAAAGTTAGGGTTTGGAAGAGAAGAGCGTAGAAGTGAAGATTTGAGAGGGATTCTTCCCTAAGGAGTGTTGGAGAAGGAGTAAAGTGAGAGATTGCTTCTTCCTTTCCATTCTAAAGAGGGAATTGAGTGTTGGAAAGAAGAGAGAAAAGGATTCAGAGGAATTTGCTTGGGGAAGAGAGAGAGATGAGTTGTATTTGCTTTTGTGATTTGTATGACTTTTCTTTTATATATAAAATCCATGTTTTATTGTGTCTTCTCTATGAATTCTGAGTAGTGTCCTTTGTCTTTCTTCTTGCATAGAGTGTGATGATGTGATGATGTGGATTTGAAGTGTTTTTAAAGTATTGAAGAAATTGTGATGGTTTTTCATTTCGAAGTTAATTTACTTTTCGATCTGGCCAATTAAATTGTTAAAAATCAGTTGTTGTACATTAACTCCGAAAGTATTGAGTGTCCTACAACAATAATGAAGAATTCATTCAATGTCCATGAATGAATTGCGCAGTTCATGGGAATTAATTGCAAATAAATAGGGAAATATCTTTTAATGGGCTTCAAATTGGAGGATATAGGGTGACAGGCTGAGATCCCCAATTTGGTCCTAAGATTGGTAACTAAACTCGAAGGTTAGCCTTCAGGTGAAGGGTGAGTGGGAGCTTCGTAGTGATAGCCGGTATCCTCCCATCCTAACCTTAGATTTAGTGACTGAACTTAGGATATGTCAATGTTCTTTTCAAGCTTCGAAGAGGGGGTACTTATTTGAGGGTAAAGAAAAATTTATGCTTCTATTTGGCAGAATACAATAAATAATCATTGTATATCGTTCACACATCATATACTCATCTAAGAAGAAAGACACTTTTCATATATATAAAAACCTTTCAAATACAAAGCTTAGTGTGTGTGTTAGTTAATTATGTTTAAAGATATTAGAATTAATTGTGGTTTGCTTAACTGTTACTGTTTTATGCTTCTTATTAGTAGAAGTAAGCTTAAACTTTAATTGCGATTTGAGCATTGGATTTCAGTAGTACACTATTTATTGTAAGGATCGTGCCTTCCCTATGGGATCGATAACCATAACTCCATTAGAGCTCTGTATTACTTGATACGATACGTATACTTGCATTGAAGTTTGGACTTTACAAAATCATTATAAATATATAAATTTGTGTTCATAAGTTCTTGCATAATATAAAGTCCGCCGCATCAAGTTTTTGGCGCCGTTGCCGAGGAAAGTATAAACGATAGCTATTGATAATATAGTAACTGAAAACCTTTACTTTTTAGTGTGTAGTTATGTGTTTGTTTACTTTTTAGAGTATTTGTGCATTTTATATGCATAGTAGTAGATCTATAGGTTTAATACCTTACGATTCGGAGTTAGAGCGTAGTACTAGAAATTAGAAAACAACAAAAACAAATTGAAAATCCTTGCGAAATGGCGAATAATCAAGATAATCAAAGAAATGATATTGGAAATTTGCCAAGACCTTTAAGAGATTATGCTAACCCAAAAGCAGATGAAATTCATGTGACTATTCAAAATCTTGATGTTGCTACTAATTCATTTGAGCATAAACCTACTATTATCCAAATGGTGAAAAATAATCAATTTGGAGGAACACCTAGGATCCAAATTTACATCTCGCTAGTTTTCTAGAATTTGGAGGAACACATAATATAAAGTCCGCCGCATCAGCATGTATAATTCTCACCTCTACTCTTCCCACCTACGTAGGGTTGTAGTATTTAGAATTTCCTTCTCTTGAATTTAGGGCTATCGAGGTCCCCTTGGATAACTAATTCATGGATTATTGACAATGGATCTCTGGCTGTGTTAAGTCTATTACCTTTACAACCAAGTGGACTTGAGGTCCTAATAGCTTAGGATGATGGATGGTATCCTGTCCCACCTATCTCTACCCAGTTATGATTACTCTACCCTTTCTTTGCTTACCCATTATGACCCTGTCACTTTTTTTATGCTTCATCGATGACATCTTGTAGACTGCGTTTGTAGATAGGCTACCACCCATTTAGGATACAATGATTAACCCGCTACATTTATGGCCTAATTGTGTTTTGGAAGCATAAGACAAACCCTATGAGATGACTCGGTTATTTCATAGGCCTCATTCACTGATGAAAGTTACCCATTTAGTATAGTGAGAGACTCACTCTCTATGCTATGGCTTAGCAAGATATTTAAAGGCATCAGGACACTCTTACAAGATAACCATCCTCTATGATATCCTCTTACCAGTCATCACTTGAATGTAAGCAGGACTCCTCTAATCAAAATTATTCTTAGGCATCCCCTAAGATGTAATTATCCAAATGGGATACATCCCTTTAGGATTTGGTCTTGACCTCGGAACAAAAATATTCATTTTGGTTCTCTGGTTACTTGGGTAGCTTTTATAGATGTTCTCTCATGGATATTCAGATAGGGTGTCCCAATCTGATCAGAAGTGATTGAAGATAAGTAGAGGATATAAATTGGAGGAATTAATCTCAAATGAATGGGACTTACAGTTCGATGAAAATTTTTCATGGGAAAGTTCTGTATGAAGGAATTTGACTATGAAGGAGGTCTTTATCCAAAGAGTGGTGGTTGAAGAGTTTGAAAAATACTAATAATGAGTTTAAACTGATCATATGAGGTCAAAAGGTGAATCAAGAATACTTGATTGACTGAGACAAATGATTGGAATCCCTAAGTTAAGGAAAGAGTTAGGTAAGAAAGATTTCTAGATGAGAAGTGAGACCCTAAACTCTATAAGGAATTCTAAGGGGTGGACTAACCTAGTCTTTGGGAATACATCCTCGGTCAGGATATCTATGACTTTCCATCATCCTATGGATTTTGGTATCCATCAACCCTAACCATCCTCATAACCAGTAATCCCTTGTGACATTGTAGCATGGAGGATTCATAGTTCAAAGCAGTTTGAACTACCTTTGTGAGTGACCATGGGTTACATCATTCTAACGTATTTCCTCTAGTCGCAGGGGGTAAGTTTATTATTTTGTATGTCATAGTCCTTAGAATTAACTATGGTACTTATCAAAGTAATTTATGTTTCTATAATAAGACCAATCTGGGGCAAGTGTATGATCCTTAGGTTTATGTCTAAGTTAGCTAACCTTAGGTTCAGGCTAGAACAACCAAGATTTTTTTCCTTTATCTCGATGTATCCTAAATGTTATTCAAAATTTAATATTTAATTCATATTTGGCTTCAACTCCTAGCTTTATCAGTCATGGTGAGAAATCAAAGTTTTCCTAAGATTTTTATTTTAATTTTAGGATTTAATTTTGATGTTTGTTGAGAAAATCATCTTGTGAGAGGTTTTCATCCCTCCTTTTGTATTATATATATATTTGTATTTTTCTTTATTTTTGAAGACTACACATTAAATGATATTAGAAATAACACATAAAATCAGTCTTAGATTAGACTAGGGTTAGGATTGACCTGATGTGAGCTAGATTTTCAGCTTAGGTTAGCTCAGAATTGAGCTCATATGTGAATGAGTCGGTTTTCTTTTATCCAGGTTGACCCATGTTAACTTGGGTTGGCCCAAGTTAGACATAAGTTGGACTAGGTTGGACCTAGGTTAACTTGGTTTTCCCTAGGTTAAACCTAGGTTGAATTGGGTTGACGGGGTGGACCTTGGTTTACTTGGGTTGACCTAGGTTAGATTAAGGTTGTATCTGAGTTGACTTAGGTTGACCCAGGCTAGACTGGGTCACACCTAAGTTGGACCTGAGTTGACTTAGGTTGGACATGAGTTGGATCTGGGTTCACTCAGGTTAACTCGAGTTGGACTTGGGTTGACTTGGGTTGACCCTCTTTCAAATCGGGTTTGGACCTGGGTTAAGTTAGACTTAGGTTGGTCTAGGTTAGACCAAGGTTAGGTTAGGTCATACTTGGGTTTGGGTTAGGTTAGACTTGGGTTTAGTTAAGTCAAACCTGGGTTTAGGTTGGGTCAAATCAGGGTTTAGGTTAGGATTATGTGAGGATCGAGTCCATCTAAGTCGAACCTAAACCCAAGCCTATTTCTAAGACTATTGAGCGGGTTAACCTAGCCTAAAATTATATTAAAAATGAGTTGCTTGAGTTAAAAGAAGAGAGAAGAGGAAACTTACAAGAGAAGAGGCTGATCGAAGAGGGAGGAGGCTTTCTCGTTGACTTCTTCTTCTTCCTTCTTCTTCCTTTATTTGAGTATTTTTGGGTATTCAAGTGCTCGGAGATAGTAGAAAATCTGCCTATTTATAGATGAGGAAGGTCTTCTTCGGCCTTCGATTGGGTGATGATTCAAAGAACATAATCATTCAAGCTATTGGAGGTTCCACAAATTTCCAACAGCATAAATACGCGATGACTTGTCATAGAATATGTGTACAAAGGACTCAGATCACTCGAGTGGCATGAGAAGTGATCACAAAAAGGAATTCCCGGGCATGGCCAAGCCCAATACCTGGCTTGACCAAGCCGAGATACTGTTGAGTGTGGTCATGCCAGAACTTGGGGGGGGGTATCATGCTGAGGTACCTCTATGCTTGGGCACACCCAGACTTGGTGTGATCTTGCCAAGCCAAAAAAAAGGGTGTGGCCATATTTGGGTTTGTAGCTACACCAGAACATTAGGCAACACACATGTAAGTCATATGTGACAAAAAATGAAGACAACATCGGTGTCCCCATAAGAATAGCTTTGATAAAACAACGCCTTCAAGGATGCCAAAATCAACAACTCTGTTTGAAGATATGAGATAGATTATATAAACTCAATGATCTAGTACCCTGACGCCAATGGCTTAGCAAAAGCGCTCCATAAAATATTGATTCAAATATTGAGTAAGACACTAGATGAAAATAAGAAGCAGGGGCTCAAACAACTACTAGAAGCTCTGTGGGTCTACCGAATTTCTTACGTAAGTTGACATAATCTACTCTGTTTGTTCTAGTGTATGGGTCTAATGTTGTACTGACACTCAGGATGCAACTCCCATTGATTTTCTAAATTATTTGCCATTTTGTTCAAATCTTTTTATTCTTTTTATTTTTTTGAATTTTCTAATCGTACTTTCTATCTCTGAATCATAAGGTACTAAACCTTCATATCCAATACTACACATACACAATCACAGTAAGCACACTTAAAAGTAACTAAACACACACAAGTGCGAATTATGAAATGGAGGTTTTCAATTACTACTAAATTTACTGTTACCTCCCTGACAACGATGCCAAAAACTTGATCCTAACTATCATAAATAAGTATTTAAAAAGTATTTTCAGTTTAATCACAAAGTATAATCAGTTTAACAAGAAAGCAGCCAATCTATGAACAAGTATACGTATCACTCAAGTAATACGGGATCTAATGGAGTCCTGGTTATCGATCCCACAGGAAGGATGTAAATCTTTAAAGCATATCACAGAAATCCAATATTCAAGTTACAATGCACATACAGTAAATACTAAAGTTGCTAAAGTTTAATAAAGCTAAAGATTCTAAGATCACTAAAGTACTTTATAAACCTTGAAATAAAGTTAAATACCACTAAACTAAGTTTTGTATTGGAAGGTTCAAATTTGGAGAAAGTGTCCCCCCCTTTCAATGATGTTATGATGAGTGAATGATAAAGATTGGTGAAAACTTGTATTGTGTCAAATTGGAGCATACCTATTCTTTACCCTCTTCCGAGTGCTATGAAGAACATCGGCTAATTCTAGGTTTAGTCTCAAAATTCGTGGTTAGGCTGGGAGAATACTGGCTCTCACTCTAGAGCTACCACTTCCCTTCTCTTGAAGGCTAACTCTCGATTAGTTTCCAGACACTCGAGACACCAGGACCAAATTGGGGATTTCAGTCTATCACCATAAAATCTCTAATTCTAAGCCCAATAAACAAATTTCCCTATTTATTTGCACCAAACCCCCATGAACTACATCACTCATTTATGGACATTGAATGTGATCTTCACTTTTGTTGTAGAACACACGGTCCTCTCAGATCGTTTGTTTCATAACAAGTTAATTGGTCAGATCAAAAAGTAAATGAAGTAAGAAGTGAAAAATCATCACAATTTCTTAACATTCATATGACACATTCAATCTAAATCATCACTTCACCATATCTCATTGTAAGGAGAAGAAAAAGAAATCTACTCAGAATTAATGAGGAAGATACCACAAAATAAGGATTATATATATAAAAGTAAAGTCATACAAATAATAAGAAGTAAACACAACTTATCTCAATTTCTTCCCCAAGCAAATCCCTTGAAGTTCTTTTGAATCTCTTTCCCTCTTCACAAAAACACACAATTCCCTTTTAGAACAATATGGAAGAAGCAATCTCTCACTGTTCTTCTCCTCCTATAACTCTTATAGAAGAATCCCTCACAAAACAACACTTTCTCACACCAAAACCTAGACTATAAACACTCTACAATGACCAAGCTCTGAATTCTACACAATTTCACACACTTTTTTTGCTCCAAATTCACTTTAAATAGTCTAGGGATGAATTACCCATAAGATGCCTCAAGAAACCCTCCAAAAGTCATCCTAATGCATTGAAGCTGGCCTCCACCGACATTTGGCACCGTCGGCGCTGTTTATGGGTGTCGTCGGCGCCCAAAGCATATTAATTTCTGGTGCTCTCTGGATTTGAGCACCATCGGCACTCATTCTGGTGCCGTCGGCGCCAAAAAGCAGAATTCTGGATTTTGACTATTTTCGCTCTAAATTCGTTCATTTTTGCTTTTTTTTTCTACAAATGCCTAAAATCATCATACCTGCAACAAAACATGACAGATACATTCATTTAAAGTGCAATATCACAAAAAATGAGTACTAAATATTTATGAAAATTCTAACATATTTTTAGTGCATCAGTCCTTTGCGAGAGCATTCCAGCTTCATAGTAATACCTCTCTTCTTTCCTCTCCATTGGCTTCCTTGCCACTTTGGCAGGTATAATTCTCATCTCTACTCTTCCCACCTACGTAGGGTTGTAGTATTTAGGATTTCCTTCTCTTGACTTTAGGGGTATCGAGGTCCCCTTGGACAATGGAATTCATGGATTATTGACAAGGGATCTCTGGCCTTGTTAAGTCTATTACCTTCACAACCAAGTGGACTTTAGGTCCTAATAGCTTAGGATGATGAATGGTATCCCGTCCCACCTATCTCTACCCAATTATGATTACTCTACCCTTTCTTTGCGTACCCACTATGTGTCCTGTCACTTTTTTGATGCTTCCTCGATGACATCTCGTAGACCGCAATTATGGATAGACTACCACCCATTTGGGATATAATGATTAACCCGCTACATTTATGGACCGATTGTGTTTTGGAAGCATAAGACAAACCCTTTGAAATGACTCAGTTATTTCATAGGCCTCATTCATTGATGAAAGTTACCCATTTAGTATAGTGAGAGACTCACTCTCTATGCTATGGCTTGGTAAGATATTTGAAGGCATCAGGACACTCTTATAAGATAACTGATGCCTCAAAAATATATACTATTTTTGCTATATAGTTTTACCCATTTTTGGTGATATTGCACTTTAAATAAAGGTATTTTTCATGATTTGTTGCAGGTATGATGATTTTAGGTGATTGGATGGAAAAGAAGTGAAAAGGAATGAATTTGGAGCAAAAAGGAGCAAAAAGGAGGAAAACAGCTTATGGCATCGCTGGCTCCATTTTCCAAAGAGCTCGGCAATATTTAGATGATAGAGCACCGTCGGCGCCCGATAGGCGGGCCCTATTGGGCGCTGCCGGCGCCCAATGTCGGTGGACTTCAAATTTGAAGAGTTTTGGCAACTTTTTGAAGGGATGCATATGGAAACTCTTGGGATTTTGTTTCTAACTTATAAGTAACTATTTTTGGACGAAAAGTGATTTGTGGTTTGTGGTTTTGGTGTGTGTCTTGTGTGTTTTAGAGAGTCTAGTGTGTTTTGAGTGTTAGGGCTTAGAGAGAAGAGTGTATAAGTGAGAATTTGAGAGGAATTCTTCTCTAAGGAGTGAAGGAGAAGAAGTAAAGTGAGAGATTGCTTCTCCCTTTCCATTCTAAAAAGGGATTAAGTGTTGCAAAGAACATAAAAAAGGATTCAAAGGAACTTCAAGGGAATTGCATTGGGGAAGAGAAAGAGATAAGTTGTATTTTCTTTTGTGGTTTGTATAACTTTTCTTTTATATATAAAATCCATGTTTTATTGTATCTTCTTCATGAATTCTGAGTAGTCTCCTTTTTCTTTCTTCTTGCATAGAGATGTGATGATGTGTAGATATGGATTTGAAGTGCCTTTAATGTATTGAAGAAATTGTGATGGTTTTTCATTTCGAACTTAATTTACTTTCGATCTGGCCAATTGAATTGTTAAAATATGTTGTTGAAAATTAACTCTGAAAAGATTTAGTGTCCTTCAACAATAATGAAGAATCCATTCAGTTTCCATGCATGAATTGCGTAGTTCATGGGAATTGAGGGCAAATAAATAGAGAAATGTGTTTTGATGGACTTCAAATTGGAGGTTTCAGGGTAACAGGCTGAGATCCCCAATTTGGTCCTAAGATTAGTAACTAAACTAGAAGGTTAGCCTTCAGGTGAAGGGTGAGTGGGAGCTTCGTAGTGAGAGCCGGTATCCTCCCAGCCTAGCCTTAGATTTAGTGTCTAAACTTAGGATATGTCAATGTTCTTTTCATGCATAGAGAAGGAGGTACTCTTTTAAGGGTAAAGAAAAATTTATGCTCCTATTTGGCACAATACCATAGATAATCATTCCATATCATCCACACATCATATTCTTGTTGCAAGAGAAAAGATACTTTTCTTATATATCAAAAACCTTTCAAATATATAGCTTAGTGTGTGTCTGTTAGTTAATTCTATTTTAAAAGATATTAGAAATAATTGTAGTTTGTTTAATTTTTACTGTTTTCTGCATCTTGGTAGTAGAAATAAAAATTAAACTTTAATTTCAATTTAAACATTAAACTTTAATTGCAATTTAAGTATTGGATTTCAGTGCTACATTACCTATTATGAAACACTTTATTCTTACTTCGTCACTTCCTTGTGGGATTGATAACCAGGACTCCATTAGAGCCCTGTATTACTTGATACGATACGCATACTTGCGTTGAATGCTTGGACTTTACAAAATCATTATAAATATATATAAATTTGAGTTCATAAATTCTTGCAATATAAAAGTCTGAACCGCATCAATAACCATCCTCTATGACACCCTCTTACCAGTCATCACTTGAATATAAGCAAGACTCCTCTAATCAAAATTATTCTTGGGCATCCCATGAGATGTAATTAACCAAATGGGATACATCTCTTTAGGAGTTGGCCTTAACCTCCAAAAAAAAATTCATTTTGGTTCTCTGATTACTTGGGGAAGTTACTCCTAATATATGTGACATGTGATACAATGCATAATGCTACTGCAGAACATTTTGAGTGCCAAGGAAAGCACCAAAGCAGAGGTGGGAAGACTGTCACTGGATGGGCTACTTTCAAGATATCTGTATTTTACAAATTTTGAAGAGGTACCTTAAGCAACCCTTGGTCAAATCTGAGCTCTATAACAGAGCCCATTCACGTAGAACATCGCCCCTTTCACCCCTTCTAGCGCATCCTTTAGCCTCCAAGACTATATAACCATCCAATCATTTTAGGAGCCAACTTCTTTATTATCTAGTGAGTTTATTTTTAGTTTATTTTGAGTGTTAAGTGTGATATTATTAGTGTGTCCGCATTTTTTAAAGCCGAGTGTCAGATTGGCAAAAGGGGTCGCCTATGTAACCGTTCGCAAATTTTAAATTTAATTTAAATAAATAATTTGGAAAATAGTATTTGATTTTTTTAAAAATAATTTTAAGTTTGAAAATTTTAAGATATGAAATCAATCCGATCTCACATCCCGAATAGTTTATATAAACGAGCACCGTACCACAAACCGTGTATTTATCCCAGGACCGTACACACTACTCGATGATGGAGCTCGATTAAATAAACTAAAAGATTTGTGACATCTCGTTTGTCCGCGAACCAATTTTATGCCGACAAGTTCCCCCGCTTAATATAAAGAATTAAGTAGGGTTTATATTACCCGGGTTCTTAAAGTTCCCTATGCGGCTCCTTATGTTTAATTACATCTTAAACGACGGAATCATTTAAGAAAACTCGATAATAATTAGTGATTTTGCCTCAAGAATTTCAAAGTTTAAGGTTTTCAAAGGATTGAATTTTTGGAATTTTAATAAGGGAATGATGAAATTTGGAAGGTTAATTTTTGTGGAGTCCAAAGAAAGAAAAGTAGGAGAAGCCGAGGATCCAAGAAGAATCTTCAAGTAGCCTTCCCAAACTATCTTATAGATCAGCTTCAATTTGGGAATTTATTTAATATTGTAATCCTGCCAATTTTAATTAATTAGGACTTATACTCATATGATATAATCATACGAATAGCCTCGAAGATGTGAGGGTTAATGTCGTACCAAACGACTACCTCTGAGTCCTAAGACTCCACCCCACCTGCATAACATGATTATACAAATGCCTAACAAAAAGTGGAATTATGTTGCACTAAGCAAACTACCTCAAAGTCCTATGGTCGTTATTTAATTCTAAGAAAGTTTTGCTGAAGTAGATCCGAGTTGCTGATGACGATGGCCGAGCTCGGCCACCATGCCCCGAGCTCCTCGTCGTCGTAGTTTTTTGTAGTTACAAATCGTAGATGAGGAGAAGTTAAGTTTTGGTTTAGAGAAAATCTTAAAATCCAAGTGTTTTTAATATTTTAACAAATCTTAAAGTTATTTAAATAGAATCGATTAAGATCCCACTTGCCCATCATCCCGACACCGTCGTTTTCATCAATTCACTTAGTCCGGATGAATTTGCTAAACTCAACCGAATGAGTTCCACACTTTCATTTAGGACCCGGGGAAATCCCGTTAGCAACACGTGGGTTACATCATCCAAGCGATTCCCCCGATCATTCAATTCAGACGTTTTAATTTACTACATCATAGCTTTGTTGTCTCCGTTTGTGAATAAATTTCGAGTCGTTTTATATTTTGGAATGTCATGGCGTTGAATTTTATCTTGCAATGAATTTTAATTTAGTTTTGGTTTCGCTTCAGTAGACTATCCTAAAGGTTTCTGCTTTTCACGTAATGCTTTTATCTATCATGCAAGAAAAGTAAAGTACAAGCAGATAAAGTAACCGCAATAAAGTAAATTGCAATATAATAAAAGCGTACCCGGAGGGTCTTCTCATCATCTCAAGCTACACTTAAAACACATGTTAAGTGCATTTAAATATTTCACCGTATACTCAGTAAAGCTACATGAAGTTATTTTGGGTTGCCTACCAAATTTAATCATAACCAGTCATCTCCTATGACATCTAGGTTCTTTGCCTAATTTAAGGATGATTTTCTTCATCAAAGAACAATTAGATTCAATTATTCTTCTAAAAACATCCCGGGGCCATATTGGTGGTTTTTCATAGACGAGTCCTAAACATCTTTTCAATATTTCTCGAGATTATTTCGAGTCCAAGTAAATTTAGTTTCATTGTGTGAATCGTATCATCCAAAGAGTTTAGTTAAACTTCGTTTGCTCGGTGAACTTTAGTATTTTATTACCGATGAATGAAGTGACATCTCACTTAATACCTCTATTTAAGAGTTATAATAATTAAAGCCTTTAAGGTCAAGTTTGGCTTATCGAGAATTTTTAATCATAAAAAGTTCGAGTTAATGGTTTAAAGTGTTTTAATTTAATTACGATAGGTTTTAATTAATAATTTTAAGTTTGTAATGTTGTTCAAATTATTTTAGATTCGTTTTAAATTTTTACACTTTCAATTATCTCTAGATTTCGTATCGATATTTATGTTTTAAATTTACTTGCATAAAGAGTGTCAAATTCATTGATATGTTTTGATTTAATTCTTGTCATGATTTCATTTGTGTTTGTTGTTAAATGATTTTAATCTAATTTAATTCAATTTGATTTTAATTTAATTTAATTTTAATTTAATTTTAATTTAATTTTTTAATTTTAATTGATTTAATTTTAATTTAATTCGATTTTATTTTATTTTAATTTTATTTTAATTTTAATTTAATTCTCTAATTTTATTTTAATTTAATTTAATTTAATTTTATTTTATTTTTAATTTTATTTTTAATTTTAATTTTAATTTAATTTTTTATTTTAACTTTTTAATTTTAATTTAATTTTAATTTAATTTAATTTAATTTAATTTTAATTTTTGTCTTAATTGTTAGATTCGATTAATTTAATCTTTAATTAAGAAATAAATATTGTTAAAGTGACTTATTGTGTGATTTTTAAATTATCAAATATCCTCTTAATAATATCCCTATTTTATAATCCAAATTTAAATATATCATTTCCAAAATTTAAATTATTTAATTAATTAAAGTTTCATTTTTGATATTTTCAAAATACAATGTGTTTCTACCTCTTTAATTTCTGGGCCAATCATCCAAGAGAAAGTTAAAATCAAATATTTTACCTCTTTGATTAAACCTAAAGTTTTAATTAATAGTTAAAAATTTTAATTACTTTTATGACCTTTTAAGCTTATTTATTTCATAACACACTAAATTGAGTTCAAATGAATTTGAAATTTTTATGTCACCTCTACCCACATGTCAATTAAGACATTTAGAGGAGAAAATATGATTTTTCAAATTTAATTTATTTATATAATTATTTTTAGTAGAATATAAGGGTTTTCAAAGAAAATTCAACAACATGAACAAGGAAAGGTTTCTATCCATAAAAAAATTATGATGTCTTGCCCACCAAAGGACCACTGGACTAATTTGGTGATTTTTTAAAAATATATTTTATTTATTATAATTATTTTGAATTTTAGAGTATTAATTAATTATAAAATAAAATTAAAGCTGAAAAAATGGATTTTATATTTTTCTTAAATTTCTTAACCTCATGAGTTTTCAGAGAAACAAATTTTATAATTTTTGAAATTATCTTTGGGTTTATTGAAATTATTTCTAGTGAAGAATAAAATTCAATTTTTTTAATATTAAAAATTACATTAAGCCTTTAAAAATCAATATCTTACCATAGGGACTTAGAAAAATATTTTGCCTATGTTTCATGATTAAGAGTCAAAATGTAACATTTTTATGATTTTAATATTTTTGTGATTTTTATTGTTTTCAATTATTAAAATATTAAAATATCAAAGGAAAATCAACTTTTTTTTAGAAAATTCCAATTTTAATTTTCCCGAACTCCCATGATATCGCAGAAGCTCCAAAATCATTTTTGTGAATTTTTGAAAGTACTTTTTGGGGTTATGAATTTTTAAAGTTCCATTTCATGGCGAGGATTAATCAACCCATTCAAAGTGTGGCTAATCAAGTCCAATTAGTTTCAAAATTTTATGTAAGGTTCTCAAACTTAAAGAAAATGGATAATTGTTTTCAAGTCAATTGCGGTTAACCCTAATTAAATCAAAATCAATTTTAGGGTTTAGGCTAATTAAGGTTATTATGAATGAATTAACTCAAAATATATTTTTCTATACAGTTCTGTCCACATCACCAGTTTCTAGAATTTATTTTACAATATGCTAATTATTGGAATTAAAATACCTAAACTGTGACATGAACTTGAAAATTCAATAACTTTTCACAGATGGCCTCTCGACCTGAAAAATTCAAGGAATGTTCCTAAGATCGTAGGCTTCAAAAGCCCTATGGTCTAATGCCATATGAATTGCCAGTAAATGAAGAATCAAATACCGAAACACAACAAACTATTAAAAATAAAATACTCATCTAATTAATTTGATTTCTTTTTCCACATTATTTTGCTCGTCTAATTTGTTAGAAGGTATTTTTATTTTATTTTTGTAATTTTTCTATGCAAAGATCTAATTTTCTAAGTTCTAGTATTTAATTAATTTAGAAAATAAATGGATTTATCTACTTATCCACGCGGCGCTCGTCATCCCGCAACTCCGAACCCCTACGTGTCGCGCTCCCATTCAACGTCGCCACTTGAGTCGCTGTGCCTACGCGTCCCGCAAGCTCACCATTGCGCCTTCAAACTTGATCTCAATTGTCCGCCTGACACACGCGATCCACCCGCTCTCGGTCATCGTTCACACCGGTGTGCACCCGTGACCGTCCACACTAAACCAAGATCTCACTAATTCTCAATGGATTTTCATGTTCTTATGCTCTATGGATTCGTCTCTCAAGAGATGAACACATCCATACGGTTTATACATGAAATTAACCTAAACAAAATGAGAATCGCCGGAATCTCGTGAGGAAGAATGAGTTCATACTCTTGCTCGCAGAAGTGAAGCTTCGATCTGAGATTTGTGTCACCTTTGATCGAGTCCGGCAAGCTCTAGATGAAGTCTCTTACTCGGGAATCGTTCTGGGCATGAAAGTGACCAAGGCCGATCACAAAGCTTGGAGGCCGGAAGCACACGGCTCCGGGTGAGGGGGCTTTTGCCTACAACTTCTTCTCGTCTCAGCGGGGCGGTAGACCAATCAATTTTGGAGATTAGCTCACCGTGGTGAAGTGTCCTATTTTTGGGTGGATTTTTAACTTGTGAAATCGAGGCTCACAATTAGGGTTTTAGGGCCGGATTTTAGCGGGGATCAAGTTCTCTATGTCCGGAGAGGGGTCCTGGAATGATTTTGCGAGTTTTGGTAAGGTTTTGTTCAACTCCTCATTTGGCTTAACAGATGGTATTTAAATGATGTAATGAGGGCTTCCCTGTAAGCCTGAGGTCGGGATCAGCCGCCGTGGGAGGAGAAGAAAGCCATGGTGTCCATTTGGGTTCGGATAAATTTCAAATTTGGGGAGAATCAAAATTTTGGTTCACATGAGCTCTCACCATGGTGTTTTCCTAAGGATTCCTGCATATCACGCTGTGTATCGGTCACCATTCCGACCAAAGGAGGTCGAGTCAGCCTGGTGCAAGCAATCGGTTATTGCTATGTGTAAGGAGGCTCGATTAAAATGCCATGGGGTAAGAGTCATTTGCTTAATTTGGTCCAATGCATGCATTAAGCCAGCACTCTCAAGGTTGCCTGGGCCGAAGAGAAAGTCATTTGGATCACTTTGATTTGTGGGGTCAAGTCACAATCCAAGTACGATGCTAAACTTAAGCATGTGTTAGGAGAAATTGAATGGTTAATGAATCTTAAGGAGCCGCTTAAAGGATCTCCTCCTTTTTCCATTTATAGGCGTCGACAATCCTAAGAGCCCCGCGCTCTCATGCCAAGCCAGGCATGGCTCCAAGGCTTCGTCGTGGCTGAATGGCTTCACTACTCTGCATGAGAAAGGGATTTTGATTTTTGAAATTTAGGGGTATTTTGGCATGATGCTTGATTTAGATTAATTCTGATGATGGGAATTAGAACTTAGGAATGATTTTTGACAAATGATGACAAATGAAAATGTCATATTGGCCAGGGAATCAATTTTTGGGCTTTTGAAATTGCCTTGGGATTTAAGCGAAAGTGGTTTAAGGAAGTGGGCTTTTAGATTTAAAATAAATTCAGGATCAAAATTTTATAGAGATTGTGCCAAATAAATGTCAGAATTGATTTGTGCATGTGTCATGAGCATTCGAACAAATTAAGTGATTTTTAATTGACTTAAGCATCAAAGGTATTTCGGTAAAGCGGCCAAAGTGGTTCAAATTGGGCTAACTTGGGTTGGGCGTTGGTGCTAAAGTTGATTTGGATGTTAAAATAATGTCGAGAAATGTTCATGGGAGTGTCACAAAGAGTTTTCAACTTCGTCGGGCTTCGATTGGATTTGGGCCAATTGGGGTTCTATTGCTTACGTCAATTTAAGAGATTTTGGTTTTGGGTTAGGCTTCAGGTGGAGTTTAGGTTCAAATTTTGGGCAAATCAAGTTAGTGTTTTGTTTATGGGGGTTTTAGGAAGGCTTTAGAAAGATTTGGTGCCAATCGGAGTCAATCGATGGCTCAACTAGGTTTAGTCATGTGGCCAAATCGGGCCTAGGCTTCAAATTGAAATTCTGGGCTCAAATTTCAATTAAATTGGACTTTTGATTTAATTAAATTGATATCAGATATTTATTTGAAGTTTAGAATTGAACTGACCAAAATCGAGGTCAATTTGGGCGGTTCTGGTTTCGATATCGTGTTCACTTCTGCTTAAAATAAAGCCAAATTCCAGTTTCTGTAAAAGTAAGGGTAAATTTTCAAAATTAGCCCACAGGTATTCGAACAAAATGAAATCGAATATTTGTGATTTTCTAGAATTTTTTTGGAGATTTTCTGAATTTTTTTGATTTTCGTCAAGAAGGCATTTCTGGGTATTCTCATGTGGTAATAAAAGGTACTTTTCAATTTTTGGTATTTTTGGCTATGGATGATCAATTTGAGTGGGGGAAATGTTTAGGATTGATTTTGAGGAATTTTGGATAATTTAGGTGATTTTGTAAATTTTCAAGTAGGCCCAAGCGCATTTCCAGAGAAGTGAGGGTGTAGGTCTTGGGGTCAAAATCAAATTTTGAAAAAATGAAGATTAATCAAATTTGAGTAAATGGAATCAACAGTCGAGCCATGAAGCTATTAAGCTCATATGAGCCATGAGAGGATTTATTTGAGCATTCACTATGTTACCCTTAACCCTTCACTCACGCTTGGGGTTAAGGACCCCATCCATGTTTTAATTACCTACATGACAAAGAAGTCAAGTCAAAGTTAGGCTGAACAACGTGTGTGAGCAAGCAGAGGCAAATGCAAGTCAACCCTCACCAGACCGTGTGCCACCTGTATTCCCAAGGCTAAGAAGTCCCATAGGAACTCATCCCCAAAACCCTCCACATTCGATTTCAACCCCAGTGATTGCGTGGTCTACAGGAGTCAAGAGGTGCTCGAACTTCTAAAGGCCAGTTCCACTTCTAGTCCTCTAAGATTAATCAAAGGAAAAGCCTAAGGCTAGATCCTAAGTATTAAAGAGAGAAGCAAAAGACTTCATCAAAAATGAGGTCAATAAATTACCTCACTGTGTGTGGTGTGTGCTAACCACATACCACGCAGACGGTTGACCGAAGAGATCAAAAACCAACACAGATGTCCAGTGACAAACTTAGATGAAGTACAAGAATTTACTGGGAGTATCGTGTATATTTTCAAGATTGAGATTCCCTGAACTCGCCGGGGAAAAGAAAAGGAGGCGAACTCCAAATCACAAGATACGGGAATTCGACGTATTTCATTTTACTTTTAAATTTCAAGTTTCAATGTGTGAGTTTGATTTCGATCGATGTTTAATTTGAAATCAATTTAAGGAAATTGAATTCGAAATTGGACTAAAATGAGAATTGAAACCTATGTTTCAACCTCTAGATTGCGAAGAGAACTCAATTTAGGTACCAAAATTTCTAGAGTGAGAACTGAAGCTTACATCGACTTTAGTATGATGAGAATCGCAATTTAGGTACTCATCTCGCGAGAGTGAGATTTGAAATTTACATCAAACTCCGAAAGAGAATCGAAATTTAGGTATCGATCTCGATGAGAGCCTGGACTAGGTACCGACCACAAGAGAATCGGAATTTGAAAATTTTCGCCCTCAAATTTAGAATCGAACTTTGCATCAATTCGAAAGAGAATCGAAATTTAGGTATCGCATCTCGAATGAGAGTCGAAATTTAGGTACCGATCTCGAAGGAAGAGAAATGAAATTTAGGTACTGGGGCCTTCTATGTCCAGATCAAACTTAGATATCAATTCAAAAGAGAATCGAAATTTAGGTATCGATCTCGAATGAGAGTCGAATTTAGGTACCGACCTCGAAGGAAGAGAATTTTAATTTAGGTACTGCCTCAGAATTTAGAATTGAAATTTAGGCATCAATTCGAAAGAGAATCGAAATTTAGGTATCGATCTCTTTAATGAGAGTCGGAATTTAGGTACCGACCAAGGAAGAGAACTGAAATTTAGGTACTGGGCCTTCGGAATTTAGAAATTCGTGCTGGAAATTTAGGTATCAATTCGAAAGAGAATCAAAATTTAGGTATCGATCTCGAATGAGAGTCGACTTAGGTACCAACTCAAGGAAGAGAACTGGAATTTAGTTACTGGCCTCGGAATTTAGACCTGAAATTAGGATTAATTCGAAGAGAATCGAAATTTAGGTATCGATCTCAATGAGAGTCAGAATTTAGGTACCGACTCGAAGGAAGTAGAATCGAATTTAGGTACTAGTCTCGGAATTTAGAATTGAAATTTAGGTATCAATTCGAAAGAGAATCAAAAATTTAGGTATCGATCTCGGATGAGAGTCAGAATTTCTAGGTACCGACTACAAAGAGAACCCAATTTGGAAAATTACTCGAAAGCTCAAAGGACTGGGGTTGTGGCTCTAGCTCTCGAAGAGAACCGGAAGTTAGGCTCCGCCTCGAATTTTATCTCGTATGAAGAGGACCCGGCTCCTTGCCATCAGAACTAAATTGAACAAAGTCGGTGGCTCCGTGTCAATGTAAGTACGATCCTCTAACAGCCATTGCATGTGCGAGAGAATTAAAGGAGTCAAATGTACCAAGCTAAAAAGACTTGACTTGAAGAATAAGTCGAGGAAAATATTCAAATTTCAAAAGAGTTTCAAATTTCGATTGAGAGAAGAACTGTAAATGTTCGAATCGTAGGATTCCCGTATCGGAATTAATTGAGATTTAGATTCGTTTTGTTTGTCCCTTAACGATCCCATTTTTTTTTCGTTGTTTATTTAAAGGTTGATGTGAGTTTGAAATTCATTTAATATTCATATTTTTAGGAAAAATTCTCATTATTTCTTTTCCTTTCGTTCTTCGTCTTCAAAGTTCATTTAACTCTAATGGCGTTCTTACCAATTTGCACAAAAAATAGTGAAGGAAGTGCCACGTAGTCGTCATTCCAACTTGTTGAAAGTACATCATACAACTTGATTCAAGCCATGATGACATTTTCTCGAAATTTTATGTCCTTATACAATCCATGTAAATCCAAAGCTTGACTAAAAATATTCGTTGATCCATCCAAAAGCATCTCGTCAAAAATCCATGTCTGAATAGTAAGAAACACTGCACAACATTACCTTCCAAGCCACCTCGATGTGAGTGCCGCATGGATGTGTATCGGAGGTGTGTTATTTTCCATTTAACTCACAGCTCGTAGGGGCCGTAGATTCTCTAATTCTGATCCGGCTGAAAGTGGTAAGGCATTTTTCTCTGGTTGCCCATTCTTCTAAAAGTAACTCGAGATCCGCCTGCTGTGCACTCCCCTTGGACAATGCTTCGCAACGTCCGCTTCCGTTTCCTTACTCAGATGGAACCTACCGGTAGTGGTATTCCACTGCCCTCGTAACTCACCGGGGCTCCGCAATCCTAGAGGTTAGATCCGAACATGATGTTGCACCGGTTGACGAATGACACCTGTATTTGCGTCCAACAAAGTCGCATACTATATGCGGAGGTACGCAATGCCTTCCTCGTAGATGTTGATAATGCAGTTCGTTAGTATGCAACTGGCAGTAACCCTCCATGTTATCATCCTTTTCACCATTCTTTTAATGATTCTTGGCATTGAGTCCACCTCATCGCGACAGAGTATCCCCTGCGGATTTCTTCGTCCGTGGCAAAATTGTAGCAACATCCGTATCGATTGTAACTTCTTCCTTCGCATCCATCTTCGGGGTTTCGAATATGTCTTTTCTCTCATGCCGCCACCCATTTTCTGCAATTCAAAGATGTAGTCCACAATTTGTTGTTGCTCATAATCCGAGAAAACATTTGTATGTAGCTCGAGGCCTTCCAAGATGTTTGACTCCCTTGCTTTCTAATTCTTTCAAAGTATTCAAAGGTTTTCTTCTCAACTAGTTGCATTTTCTCCAAATTTCGTATTCCAGGATTATTTGAAGTCTCGGTATCTAGTAACATACCTGGTAGATGTATGGCTCAACTCCAAGACGTTCTTCTCAAGTCTTCGCCCTCGGGATGCTCTGCAGGGACATCCTCCGGTTGCTTTCGCAACAAGACTCTTCGGATCCCAGACATATGCTCGCGTCGAGGTACCGACTTGGCTTCGATTTTCTGGTATTTTATCTATTCGACCTTCCTAGAATTGATTTTCTTTTTCCCCGGTTCCCTACTCTAACCGGTCTCTCCTCGAGCATTTGTACTAACAGTATCCACTCGTCTCGTTCATGTCGATCTTCTCGCTAACCAGGTCACCATTTCGAGAATACGCCGACGATTCTTATTTCTTCGCCGGGTAATAGTGAGAGCAAATTTCTCCTTACCCCTGAATTTCTCGCGGGCGCGGTCGACAAGCCTACCCTCTATTATGGCAACCATGGACTTAACTTTCTTATCTTCTCCATTGCATGGGCGGCGCTTGCTTTTCTTTTCTTGTTGCTAGATCATGGCTCGGGCCTCCTATTTTCATCACCGTCCGTCGCGAAGTTCTTCTCGATCAACTGGATCCAATCATTTTCTTCGTATCAGAAGCCTAGCTGGTGTGAAGTCCGAGTAAATTCTTATCACCGCTCCATCCTCACCCTCTTTTCATCAATTACTAGACTCACGCCATTTCTAAAGTTTAGAACCAACCGACCGTTCGACATTTCCTCGCGAAAAATAAGGAAAGGATCAGGGGCTATACTAAGAACAAGAACAATAAGAAAAAAAATTCTTATTCACTTCTTTTAAATTTAAAGGGTGTAGAAAGAAATGAGGAAATATTAGGAATGAATAGATTTAAGAGGAAAAATTGACATTTTATTATTATGATTTCCCATGTTTTCTTTTCAACATTTTTCACATGAGATTTTTTTTTATCATCCATATTATTTTGTTTTCGTGTTCGTACCCAAATATTAAAGTGATTACTTCACCTGTGTTTCTAAGGATAAGATTCCATTTTAGAGGCCACCCTTCAAACATCAGGTTGCGTAACATTTTTAAATAACGTCAATTAATTGGAAGCATGGGGCCGGGCTCTGCTTTTGCACTACAAAGTTTCAGGAACCTCCCGAGTAAACCGTCAAGACCACGAACGGCTCTTCCCATGTCAAGGTTCAAATTTACCACCCATCTTACGATGTGCAAGAATAGGTTTTCTGAGAACAAGAACTAAGTCACCGATTTTGGAAAGTTTCGGGCGGACCCGCCGGACACGGGCCCGGACTGCGTCGTCTACAAGGCCCACCCCGTTGCGCGGAAAGTCTTTCCCTTCCAAGCTTTCCAATTCTTCCAGTCGTAGTTTGGCATTTTCTTCTCGTAGTGATCTTTTCTCGTAACTGCACTGGAGGACGGGAAGCAAACTTCCAGTGGGCAAGACAACCTCAGACCCGTACACTAAAGCATAAGGCGAGACCGAGTAGAGTCCTAAAAGTCGTCTGCAGCTCCATAAGGCTTCTAATGACGCCAAAGTTACCCAGCAAGTTCAGTGCTTTTCTTTAAATGAACGTAGGCTGATGAGCCCCGTGCCGGTCGCAGGTTTTGGTGGGTAGATTCATGTTGAGGGTTATCAGTCGACACTGCGGTCTTCGGAGCCAAATGTGATTCAATTTTTGAGTTTTTGACTTGCGATCGAAATGATCCCGCACAATACCCCAAAATGGTAGACAACTCGTTTTTGAAAAACTATAGCACGTGGTGTTCCTTCACTTCTCCGAGCGGCATAGCCTTCTCGCCCATTTAGAAAAGCAACAGAGGCCGCAAGAATGAAGCGATGTCCTTCGAAGAAAGCAGTCGATTCTGACCACTATATTCGTGCCCCAACACTCGAATGCCACGACGCGATTGCCTGGATGTAGCACATTTGGAGGTTGGTAGAATCACTCCATGCACTTTGCATCAGACAGTCTGTAATTTTCATACACCTATTATCATCGAGGGCCGTAGTAATTCCTGCCTTTTAATCTTCATTTTCATTTTCGTACCCGATCGACGAGAGCCACAAAGTCATGAATGCACTTCTTTAATGATTTCACGAGCTCGGGCCCGTCACATCTTAGCCACATCCGATCAAAAGACCTTCCGTATAACGTATTATTTATTAATGTAAGATGTGTAGTTCTTTTCGATTCAGGTAAACACTTATCGTCGTGCAAGTTTTCTTCGTCTACAAGTAGCTCATTAATGGATGCCGCCAATCTTCGTATTTTTCGTCATCGTTGCAATTGTTTTTCCGTTTCTGCTGATTTGTGTATTGTATCCAAGTCGAGCGTTGACAGACTCGCCATCCCTTGAATCGGAGCATTTAATCGACTCATCCCGCAAGTAAGTAAATTCCTTTTCAGAAGGGGTTGGGCCGTGACGCGGTGAGAGTATTTTCTTCGGGAATCTTCAGAGATCGTTACATTTGGGATTTGTTCCAACAATTTCATGGTGTACTAAAAGTACCGTCGAGCCTTTGCTTTAAACTTTATACCGTATGGCGACTGTTGAATGATCAACCGAGAATCTCTCGTAGATGTTGATGTCTCCGTTATTCCCATCCGAACGGTTAATTCCAATCCGATTATAAGGGCTTCGTATTCTCGCCATTGTTTGTACACGGTTTTGTTAAGTGGTAGGAGTATTTTAACATCCCCGCTCCGCGTTATAAAGATTGGGCTCCATTCGCCTTACCGAGCATTATCATTTGTAATTTTTTGTTCTTCTGCGTCGAGGACGCACCGTCGAAGTACGTCCCAACGTCGATCATCGAGCTCTCTAGGCTCATTATCCGGCCGTCGTGCAAATCATCGTCGAGAGGCGAATCCGCTCGTTAAAGGGTAAGCAAGGAAGTCGCCGACTTGTCCCTTTACGGCGTGAAGAGGAACGAAAGTTATGTATCATCGACCACCCTCGGCAAATCTACCGTAAAGCTGGTCATTTAGTCATCAAGTATCAAGTAACCGATTAACTCTCGAAATAAGGTTGACTTTATAAGAAAGCATGTAATGCCTCGAGTCATACAAGGCGATGACACCGTGTGGCCAAAGGCTTCTCAATAGGAGGATACTTTACTTCCGTCGGAATTCGTACGACCCGCTTAAGTAGTAGAGAGCATTTTCTTTTCCCTCATCATCGACCACAACAGGCTCCAAGTGGAGTCGTCTAAAGCCGCGGTATAAAGTATCAACGGTCTATCTCGAGATCGGGCTGCTAAGATGACGGCTATTAAGTATTGCTTAACGTCCTTGAAAGCCCGCTGCCATTTCTCATCCCAAACAAATTTGGCGTCCTTTTAACCAATGCCGAGAATGGCCGACACCTACCCGAGAAGTTCGAGATAAAGCGTCGAAGATATGCCAGTCTCCTTGAATGGATCATAGTTGTTTCAAAGTTTTGGGAGGAGGCATTTCTAAAATATTTTTAATCTTCTCCGGATCGATTTCAATCCCGCGATGTCGGGACAACAAATCCCAAGAATTTCCGAGGTGACACCGAAGGCGCATTTTAAGGATTCATCTTAAGGTTGTATTGTCTTAGTCGCTCGAAAACAATTCTCAAATCATACATGGATCTTTCCTTCGCTTGCTTTTGATAACCACATCATCCACGTAGCACTCGACTGGGTTGTGAATGAGATCATCAAAAAATCTTTGTCATCGCTTCGGTATGCCGTCTCGCTTTCTTTAGTCCGAATGGCATTACCGTGTAGCAATACACCCGATCGGCGATCCGAATGCCGTGAGCTTTTCGTCTTCTCCGGTGCCATCTTTATCCGGTTGTATCCCGATGATCCATCCATGAAAGAGAAGATTTCATGTGTTGAAGCAATGCCGATCATCAATTTCGGATTGCAGCTGAAATTCATCCTTTCGACATGCTTTATTCAAATCTCTCGAAATCCACGCATTCCGATCCGACCATTCTTCTTTCCGATCGGCATCGACGTTGGCTAACCATGGGGTATTCTAAGGACAAATTTAGCATCTATTAGCTTCTTAACTTCAGTTATCGTTTGTTGCTCAATTTCTAAACTCATTCTCTGGGGCTTCGTCCGACCGGAACGGAAGTAGGATCCACTCCTAGCCTCGCGACCGCGACTTTTGGAGCTAATCCCGCATTTCGTCGTAACTCCAAGCAAAACAGTCCTTGAATTTCCATTAGTAGCTTGATTATTTCCTCGAGTCTTCTTTATCGAGTAAGGAGCTAACAAAGGTAGGCCTAGGCCTTTTCGCTAGTACCTAAGTTAACTTTCGTTAACTCGTCTATCGTAGATTCGATTTCTTCTTCAATTTTTGGTGAGCGTCCTCATTGGTAGATCCTCAAGATCTTCCCCGAAGCTTCCAAGCAAGCCATTAGGTTCGCAAGTGACAACCAAGCAAAATCCCGTATCATCAATCGATCCTACCGTGCCGAATCCGAGACCTTGTTTTTAATCGAAGGTCGTACCTAAGATTATTCCATAATTTTTCAAAGTGTTGTGATCAGCCTTTTGTCCATTGTCGAGGTAAGACACCACGTTGAATTAAATTTTGAACACGTTGAGAGTACCACTCAAAAGGTAGTTCAATTGTCTTAGATGAAGTAACATCTTCAAATTGTACATCTTTTTCGCCTTTGGAAGAAGAAGCACCACGCTAAAACTTCGATTGGTTTAGTACCACCACAATGTACTTCCTCACCACCATACCCTCGATCTTATTAGAATGGATCGGGGTCGTGGTCATAAGATTACATACAATGGATAATCTTCGTACATTGATTTGTATTCTTCATTCTTTCATCTTCGAGAGAGATTCGAACTCGTTGGTTTCTTCCCCGATTTATTGCCGTCAGTTTTCGATTTCTTCTTCTTCTTCGCAGCTATTCTCCTAAACAACATCGATGCATCAGCTTTCTTCGTCCAATCGTTCCAACGTTTCTTCCATGTCCTCGTCCCCCGGCCTCGACCGGGTGCGAGTTCGGGAGAAATCTTCACCATCTCTCCGTAAGGGAGTGAAGTAGTAATCAAGTGTAATTCGTAACCTCGTGTTCTTCATCGTCTCAAATTTCTTTTGCTTCATTTGGTATGGTATTTTTGGAAAAGAATGTTTTCTTCGGAGGCGCGTAGTAGGCCACATCTTCATGAATTCCAATCTCGTGTACGGAGAATGGTTGCAAGTCACCTGGAGCACTGCTTCTCCTCCTTCGTAATGCTCTTCTTATGCACCGGTGCAGAGATGACCTACATTCATCCTAGCTTTCATGGATCCACTACGACCCAAAAGAGAGTTGAACGATGTCTCGTAATCAATTAAGTGGAATTTTGCTATTGTCTTTGCTAAATCACCGGTCTTCATTAGTAATATTATCGATCCAAGAGCTCTTTCTCCTTTTCGATCAAGCCTCTTAATTAAAGATCTTATCGCTTCAAGCTCGCGAGCATCAATTTCCAAATATTCTACATCCGAAGATTCATTATGTTTATCATGCTCCTTAGATCAACCAACACTGGAGAGCGTAAACTTTCCAATAGTGATCGAAATGTATAACGGTCGGTTGTGATCACCGTTCCTGCACTGCATCATTGTCCGTCAAGGTAACACCTCACTATTCTCTTCGACGAGCAAACCTCGTCAAGGAGTTACCGGCCATTTCAAGCAACAAATCGACCAAGAAAAGCCTCGATCGCAGCCTCCTCATCTCCTTCGACAGATCGAGCGTCTTATATGCTTAGTTTGGCCGGTAATTTCCTAAGATGAAGCAGCACGTTGTAGTCCACTTTATTACCATGTTCTGCTTTTCCCACCCGGCAGCCTTCCGCCGGGGTTGACTCTTCCCGAGCAACAACCCGCTTCTTTATCCTTCGTACCCATTCCCTGAGTAGAACTTTCCACTTCTTAAATTTACTTCTCAGTTATCTCTTCTGAATTTTGTGTTAAATCGCCGGTGTATCCTCTCGCATCGGAACAACTCGCTCTTCTCGGTTGCTTCTATGACCGATGGCTCTAATTCTATCGTGATCTAGAGCCTCGGAATTCATAAATGGACTCGCTACTCGTCGAGCTTTCATAGTTCTCGAGAACATCTTCTTCATTGTGGTTATCAAGGTTATGTATGATTTGAGAATTGTTATTTGTATTGGAATCGAGATCCCGTATTGCCGATCGTCGCTAGTTACGTAATCGTTAAAATGGGGCCAAAACGTAGCCAACGCCATAACCCTTATCATTATAAGATCCCGCCCAGAGCGAGTGATAATCACAGAAGTCAGAGTTCGAGGGATTTCTCCTCGAATTGGAAATAACCATCCTAGGATAAGCAGCCCCCTTGGGCCTTCTTCGAGCCCCTAAGTGTTCTTTTCTTCCACGATCTTCTCCTCCTTCTCCGCGGCTTCTTCAATCGCAAAGGATAAGGCGCTCGATGTGTTTCAAACTCCGAGTTGAAGCGTGCCGAAGCGGTCTAGATGTGATCCAAAATTTTCTTGATGACTTTGTCCAAACGGTACTCCATCCATCATCGATCGGTACGGGCGCATCGAACAACGGGATCCGTCGAAGACGTCGACTGAACCTCCTTTCTCGGTTCCTTCATGTATTCCTTCGGGATCGTTATGTTCCCTCCCTTCGGAGATTATCATCAAGCCAACCTGAAAGTGATGCAATCCTCTATCTTGTGTCCGAGCATCTCGTGGTAAGGGCAATAGTTCGGATGATCTTTCTCGGCCGACTTCCTCCGGCTTCGGGCTCGACAACCGAAAATCCCAGTGTCTTCATTACGCCGTGGAACATCTTCGCTACCGCGCGCTTAAATGGATATTCTCGATTTAGATTTTCTCTATGTACGTGATGAATGAGGCGGTTGTTCATAATGCTGAGGTGACCGGTAGCTCGTGACGAGGCCGCCGGGCGTCTCGTCGAGGCCGGGGCGATGCCCCCGCCGAGGCCGCGGAGGCTCCCGCCGGAAGTTGCCGATAAGTCCGCGGGTGGCTGATAACTAGGTTGTGGCCGCTCTGACCGTATCCGAACCGGCCGCTTTCCCTTATCTACCGCCGCGATGAAACTGATTTCTTTTCAAATGTCTTCAATAGCTTCGCTTATCACTATTCACGAAACCGAATCAGCTTCTTCGCAAGCTCCACTGCTAAGCAACTTCTTCGAAAGTCCTGATTGTGCCCTCAAGGAGAAGTGCTAATGCAGCTGCTGATAATTTTAAGTAGATGCCGACCGCATGTTGTTCTCGTTTCGTGGTTCACACTTCATGCTTAAGTTTCTCCATCGAAGTATGTAATCCACTAAAGTCTCGTTCTCGCTTCGTTACTCCACCACTTCGATCACCGATAAGGATGGGTAAGCCGAGCCCCGACAAATCATTTAACGAAGAGATTCTCCAATTCTGAAAAGGTCTTTATTGAACCGTTCGACAATTTTGCGTACCAGTCGAAGGCAATCCCTGATAAATGGCTGACGAACTATCGGAAGAGTAAAGCGTCACTACCATCGCATTTGCAGTTGGCTCAGCTACCTAAAAATGTGCAACATGTTTTCGGGGGTTTCTTTGTTCCATCAAAAGTTCTGAAATCGCAGGTGGTACGAAGCCTTTCAGTGTTGGACCGCATCGAACTCTTCAGGTAAGGTCTACCCGCTTCGAATGTATGCTCCACTCTTAGATTGTGCTAGGGCCTCTCGCACCGCCGTTCTACCATGCTCTTAATGTCCTTTTCCGGAATCATAAGCCAGGCAGGATCTTACTTTAGTTGTTCGTCTCCGTTGATGGATGTGATTCCTTTTCCTCCATCTCGCAATATGGATACTTCGGGGGTATCTCTTCTCCGAGGCCGTACCCGACTCCTCGAGAGCGGCTAAGGCAAAGAACATCTCTTCCATCCTCTTGCCACTGGGGAACCGCATCATCTCTCTCCCGAATCCGTGCTCTCATCACTTCCGTTCATCTCTTTCCGTAGCCGCCGTGAGCACTCGGTAAGCCGTATGATGCTCGCGTCTCAACCATGCTTCGATCTCGCATACTCCTCATCCATGAACTTTGATGAGTCAACCTCATCTCCTGGGGCTTCTTCTTCTCTTTCTTTGCTAATCGCTCTGGATGTCGGTCCTTAACTCGTCCATGGCATCCTCTAATGGCCTTTTCCGCATGATCTCTGGCAATGCCCGCGACGGCTGAACTTCCTTTCCGGAGTCCGCTTTATCGTAAGAAGACTTTCTTTCCGATTCAAGTCTCATGAAGAGACTTTTCTTCTCGGTGACATTTTGGTCTTACCGCCAAAGAAGCAGTCACCATACTATCCTTCTTGGTACCGGAAGCCTAGGACCGGATGATCCTCGTCTCACATAGCCGGAAGGTATCCTCCCTAATTTGTATACCCGATACAACAACGGGTGAACCGGGCTTTTATTTTCTTCGTTCTCCGTGGCAGCTAGGGTCAGGCTTCATTCGTGATCCGAGGCGGTGGATTTAGCCGGAACCCCGTCCTATCCTTCTTAAGATTTTTGACACAGCATCTTTTCTTCTTGGCACTTTCATCACAAATATGAAATTCTAGTCAATGGCGTAGTCTTATCCCTTCCTCTCGTAATTGCTATAAGACAATGTGTCGGGTATCGCAAATGCAATATCCTATTTATATCTCTTCATCTAATGCTGGGCAGAGAGAGGGTGAAACCCGCTTCCCTTCCAACAGAGGTATATACTCAGTGCTTCTTCTTCCTCGTGAATTTCTTCTAGAAAAGCAATCTCTTCGCAAATTTTCGTTTTCTCAATTCGGCAATCTTTCTCGCTTCTATTTCTCCTTCGAGTCCGAGTTAGTGCAACCTCGAACCGGACCGACCCCAAAAACAAATTCTGTCTTGTACCAAAATTTGTACCTTAGTTTCCAGGATGTGCTCATCACGTACTGATTTCTTCCCCTTCAAGATGGCAAAAGTCGGGTAGTGCAGAGATGACTAATTCGGGCGTGTTAGAGACGGATGTATCCTCCTACGAATGCGCATTACTCCTTTCAAATTTTATCCTTTCGTGTGGAGGGAATTCTCGAGTCGACGGTTGAATTCAATTACGGATTTTCATGACGCTTTGTCCATTAGTGTGAAGAGCGACGTCACGAAATCGACATCCTGCATTGCCGAATCCTTGTCCGAAACGGATGATCCCATTGTCGGGCAAAATTTCATCCCATAAATGTCAAAGTCCATTCCATTGGTGAAGGAGAAGATTAACTTTGGGGTAAATATTTCTGGGCAGGCAGATTCCGAAGGTCACCTCCCGAATTATGCTTCTTTTCATCGTAAAGTTTAGACGAAAAGAAAGAGTCCGAACACATTTTCATTTATGTTAGTGTATGTGTGATTTTTAAAAGAGATTGCTTATTAAAGAGGTTCGTTTTCATAGGAAACAAAATGATTAAAGGAAAGAAAAGGTTGTAGAAAAGGTAAAGGGCCCGTTTTTAGAATCGGGAAAGGAAGAGAAAGTCTTATGCAAGACTTCTCGACCAAGTACCGTTCCCAAACTAACACCTAGTCAGTCCACCCCACCTCGAAAAGAGGTAAAAGGATCTCGGAACCTCTCCGCTAGGGGTGTTTGTACTCACGCTCCCAATCGAGAGGGAGTCACATGTACTGCTCAAGACCAAATGAACGATGTATCCCAACTAAGAACCCAGAAGGCGCTGTCCACTAGATATGGACACACTACCGATTTATGAAAGCAAAAACCATCTAATTAAAATGGTGAGAGAACTGCTCCTCAAAGAGAGTCGCCATAAGTTGTCTCCGCATATTTTTAGGTCGAGTGTTGTATTTTGAAAAGGGGTCGCCATTTAAATTACTTTCTCCAGAATTTTAAATTAACTTAAATAAATAATTTGAAAAGTATTTGATTTTTTAAAATAATTTTAAGTTTGAAAATTTTAAGATATGAAATCAAACCGATCTCACATCCCTCACTAGGTTTATAAACGAGCACCGCACCACAACCGTGTATTTATCACGAGAACAGTCAATCGCTGCATGATGGGGCTCGATTAACAACTAAAAGATCGAGACATCCGTTTGGTCTCGCAAATCCAATTTTTATAAGCCGACAGTTCCCCCGCTTAATATAAAAGAATTAAGCATATTATATTACTCAAGTTCAGAAAAGTTCACTATATGGCAAGCCTCGATAAGCATCATACATCTTAAATGACGAGAATCATTTAAGAAAACTCGATAATGATTGTTGGTTTTTGCCTCGGTAGTCCTCAGAAAAGTTTAAGGTTTTCAAAGGGTTGAATTTTGGAATTTTAATAAGGGAATGGATCAAATTCTCAGGATGTTTACCTCCAGAGTCCAAAGAAAGAAAAGTAGAGAAGCCGAGGATACAAGAAGGTTCCGGTAACTTCCCAAACTATCCTATTGTTTATCTTCAATTTGGAAATTTATTTAATATTGTAATCCTGTCAATTTTAATTAATTAGGACTTATACTCATATGATATAATCATACGAATAGCCTCGACGATGTGAGGCTTAATGTCGTACCAAACGACTACTTCGGAGTCCTAAGACCGGTTAGGTGACTTAATTCCGCATAACATGATTATACAAATGCCTAAAAAATAATAGAATTATGTTGCACTAAGCAAACTACCTCGAAGTCCTATGGCTTGGTTATTTAATTTTAAGAAAGTTTTGTTGAAGTAGATCCAAGTTTTCACGATGACGATACGAGCCGCCCACCATACCCCAGCCTGTCATTGGCAGAGGTTTAGTTTTAGAGTCATAAATCGTATAGATGAGAGAAGTTTTTGGTTTAGAGAAAATCTTAAAATCCAAGTGTTTTTAATATTTTTACAAATCTTAAAGTTATTTAAACAAAACCGACAAGATCCCATAGCTTCGTCATCCCGACACCGTTATTTTCTATCAATTCACTTAAATTCGTATGACTTCGCTAAACTCAACTCAACGAGTTCCACACTTTCATTTAGCCTGGGAATTCCGTTAGCAAACACTGGGTTACATCATCCGAGGCATTCCCGATCATTCAATGAGACGTTTTAATTTAGCGGTGATTGTAGTTTTGTTCCGTTCGTGATTGGAATTTCGAGTCGTTTTATATTTCGAATACGGTGGGTGGTGAATTTTATCTTGCAATGACTTTTAATTTAGTTTTGGTTTCGGGCCTGTGGACTATCCTAAAGGTTTCGTTTTCATGCAACAGTTTTTATTTATCATGCAAGAAAAGCAAAGCACAAAGGCATGTAAGTAAATCGCAATAAAGTAAATTGCAATAAAATAAAAAAGGCACTTCTATGAGGGTCTTCTCCGTCATCCCAAGCCGCACTTAAAACACATGTTAAGGCATTTAAATATTTCAACGTATACCTCGGTAAAGCTAAGGGAAGGGTTGTTCACCAAATTCCTAATCCTATAACTAGTCATCTCCTACGACATCTAGTGCTTCTGTCGGGTTTTAAGGATGATTTTCTTTCATCAAAGAACAATTGCATTCAATCGTTTCAAAAGACCTCGCTGAACAGGAAGTACAGATTCCAGTCCTAAACATCTTTTCAATATTTCCGGGATTGTTTTCGAGTCCAAGTAAATTTAATCGTATTTGTGTGAATAATCATCCCAGAGTTTAAATAAACTTTGTTTCTGTTCGTTAGAACTTGCGCATTTAATTTATCCGATGAAATTAAGTGACATCTCACTTAATACCTATTGAGTTATAATAATTAAAGCCTTTGGCTATGTTTCATTATCGAGAATTTTAATCATTAAAAGTTTCCGAGTAAATGGTTTAAAGTGTTTTAATTTAATTATGCGAGGTTTTACTTTAATAATTTTATGCCTGAATAAATCTGTTCAAATTATTTTAGATTCGATTTAAATTTTTACACTTTCAATTATCTGCATTTTATCGATATTCATGTTTTAAATTTACTTGGGATAGAAAAGAGGTGTTGAAATTATCATACGTTGATTTAATTCTTAACGATTTCATTTAGTTCGTTTGTTAAATGATTTTAATTTAATTTAATTCAATTTAATTTTAATTTTAATTTTAATTTAATTTTAATTTAATTTTAATTTAACTTTAAATAATTTAATTTAATTTTAATTTAATTTAATTTAATTTTAATTTAATTTAATTTTAATTTAATTTTAATTTTATTAATTTTTTAATTTAATTTAATTTTAATTTAATTTAATTTTAATTTAATTTAATTTAATTTTAGTTTTTAATTTCACTTAATTTTAATTTTACTTGTTAATTTTAGTTTAACTTCTAATTTTAATTTTAATTTTAGTTTTAATTTTTAGTTTTAATTGTTAATTCGATTATTATTTTATTTTTTAATTAAGAAATAAATATTGTTAATCGACTTAATTAGGATTTTTAAATTAAAGAATAAATATCCTTTAATAATATCCCTATTTTAATAATCCAAATTTAAATATATGCTTTCCAAAATTTAAATTATTTAATTAATTAAAGTTTCATTTTGATATTTTCAAAGTGTTTAATGTGTTTCTACCCCTTAATTTCCCTAAGTTTCAATCATTCAAGAGAAAGTTAAAATCAAATATTTTACCCCCCATTTTGATTAAACCTAAAGTTTTAATTAAGGGTTAAAAATTTTAATTACTTTTATGCCCTTTTAAGCTTATTTATTTCATAACTTTCTAAATTGAGTTCAAATGAATTCCAAATTTTTTATGTCACCTCACTCACATGTCAATTAAGACATTAGAGGAGAAAAATGTGATTTTTCTGAATTTAATTTATTTATATAATTATTTTTAGTAAAATATAGGGGTTTTCAAAGAAAATTCAACAACATGACCAAGGAAAGGTTTCTATCCTTAATAAAATTTTGGGAAGTTTCTAATGACTAGAGGACCACTGGATCAATTTTGGTGATTTTTTGAATTATATTTTATTTATTATAATTATTGTGAGTTTTAGAGATAATTAATTATAAATAAAATTAAAGCCGAAAAATGTATTTTATATTTTTCTTAAATTTCTCTGACCTCAAGGAGTTCATAGAAACAAATTTTATAATTTTGTGATTTTTTTTATTTATTAGAATTATTTTAGTGAAGAAGGTTGAAAATTCATTTTTTTAATATTAAAAATTACATTATGCCTTTAAAAATTTAATATCTTACCCTAGGTACTTAGGAAAAATATTTGGTTTGTTTTTAAGTGATTAGGAGTTAAAATGTGACATTTTTATGATTTTTAATATTTTTGTGATTTTTATTATTTTTTAATTATAAAAATATTAAAATATTGTGAAAAATTAACTTTTTTAGAAAATTCCAATTTTAATTTTTCTGAACTCCCCTAATATCAGAGAAGCTCCAAAATCATTTTTTGTGAATTTTTGGAAAGTATTTTTGGGGTTATGAATTTTTTAAGTTCCATTTTGCTTATGAGGATTAAGCAACCCATTTGGTGAGGCTAATCAAGTCCAATTGGTTTCCAAATTTTATGTAAGGTTCCTTCCGACCCTAAAGAGTAAGCTGAGAATTATTTTCAAGTCAATTGAGCAGTGGTTAACCCTAATTAAATCAAATTCAATTCTGTGGTTTCAGCTAATTAAGGTTTTTATGAATGAATTCAACTCAAAATATATTTTTCATAGAGTCTTCTCGGGGCCTAAGGTACATCACCACATTTTCTTAGAATTTATTTTACAATGCCACTACATTACATTATGCATACCAAAAAAGTGACATAAATTTGAAAATTCAATAACTTTTCACAGAGCTACTTCCCTGACTCGAAAATCGAAGGAATGTTCCCAAGATCGTAGGCTTCAAAAGCCATATGGTCTAATGCCATGGTGAATTTGCTTATGTAAATGAAGAATCAAAATACTAAAAATAGTAAATAAATTATTAAAAATAAAATACCGATCTAATTAATTCGATTTTTCCACATTATTTTCCTCTCGTTCAATTACAAGAGCAGGTATTTTTATTTTATTTTTGGTGATTTTTCTACGCAAAACATACGACCCTTTCTAAGTTCTCAGTATTTAATTAATCTCGTAAATTGTGTGGATTTATCTACTTATCCACGTGGCGCCACGTCAACTTTACAGCCTCCGAAACCCTACGCTGCCGCGCTCCCATTCGACCTCGCCACTCGAGTCGCTGGTGCCTACGCATCCCGCGAGTGCCTGCGTACCATCGCGCCTTCCGAAATCCCCAAAACATCCGCTCGATACACGCGCGATCCAACGCTCCCGGTCATCGTTCGTGATCTGCGGCACCCGTGACCGTCCACACTAAAACTTTAAGATCTCACTCGATTCTCAATGGATTTTCATGTTCTTATGCTCTATTGATTCATCTTCGAAGATGAACACATCCATATGGTTTATAAAGCATGAAATTAACCTAAACAAAATGGAGAATCGTTGTGCTTCCCGTAGGAAGAATGAGTTCATACCTGCTCGCAGCAGCTTCATCCGAGAGTCAGGTCACCTTTGATCGAGTCCAGTAGTTCCACGAAGTCACCGACTCTGTGTGGAATTTTCAAGATGAAAGCTTACCAAGGCCGATCACAGCTCGGAGGCTGGAAGCAATGGCTGGCCTGGTGAGGGGCTTTGTTGGGGAACTTCTCCTCTTGGTCTGGTGAAGGTGTAGAACAATCAATTTGGAGATTGGCTCACCGTGGTGAATTGTCCTATTTTTTGGTTGATTTTCAACTCAGAAATTGAGCTCACCGAGATGGGTTTTAGGGCCGCATTTCATGGGGATCAAGTTCTCTATGTTTCGAGAGGGGTCTGGAATGATTTTGGCAGATTTTTGGTAAGGTTTTGTTCAACTCACTACCTGGGATGGCAGAGAGATGGTGGTGTTTAAATGGGGATGGGAGCCAGAGGGTTTCCTGTGGGGTTTGGAGGGCCGGACTGCTCATGGGAGGTGAAGAAAAGCCATGGTGTCCATTTGTGTTGGGACAGCTCGGCCTGGGGAGAATTAAAAATTCGCCTCACATGGGAGCCTCAGCCATGGTGTTTTCCGGTGCACCTTGGCGGCTGGCCGGCCAGCATTGGTCACCATCTCGACCTCGTTGAAGTCGTGGTCAGTTTGGTGCAAGCAATCGGGTTACTGCTACGTGTAAGGAGGTTTTATTAAAATGGCAAGGGTAAGAGTCATTTTGGCATAATTTAGTCCAATGCTCGGATTAAGCTAGGTGCACCTCTCCCCAAGGTCGTGTTCAGGCCGAAGAGAAAGTCATTTGAACGCCTCGATTGGCAATGGAGTCACAATCAAAGCACAATTAAGCTTAAGCATAGGTTGGGGAGTGGAGACATGGGAATTGTTAAGGATCAAGGAGGGCTTAAAGGATCTCCTCCTTTTTCCATTTATGTAGTGTTGACAATCCTAAGATTCTCATGGCTCTCATGTGGCTTCAGGCATGGGCTCCAAGTGCTTCGTCTATGGCTTATAGAATGTAGGTTTTGCATTTACCTGCATGAGAAAGGGATTTTGGATTTTTGAAATTTAGGGGTATTTTGAATGATGCTTGATTTATATTTATTCGATGATGGAATTGGAACTTAGGAATGATTTTGATTAAATGGATGACAAAATGAAATGTCATACTTATTTTTAATCAATTTCGTGGCTTTGAAATCGTCTTTGTAATGAAGCTTTTAAAGTGGTTTAAGGAAGTGTATTTTTGGATTTAAAATAAATTTGGGATGAAAATTTTGTAAAGGATTGTGCCAAATAAATGTTTCAATTGGTTTAGGCATGTGTCATGAGTGATTTGGAACAAATTTGAAGTGATTTTAAATCAATCGGTTTAATGTGTCTGCAAAGGGGCCAAAAGGTTTAAATTGGGCTAACTTGGGTTAAGGTTGGGCTAAAGTTGTATTTGATGTAAAATTAATGTTGAGAAATGTTCATGGAAGTGTCACAAAGAGTTTTCAACTGTTGGGCTTTCGATTTCGGGATTTGTGTGCCAATTGGGTTCCTGCCTGCTTAGGTCAATTTAAGAGAGTTTGCTTTGGGTTAGGTTTCGAGTGGAGTTTAGGTTCAAATTTTGGGCAAATCAAGTTAGTGTTTTGTTTATGGGGGTGTTAGGGAAGGTTTTAGAAATATTTAAAGCCACTGAGTCGAATCGACTTGTCTGGGAACTAGGTTTAGGTCATGGGCCAAAATCGGCTCTGTGCTTAAAATTGAAATCGGGGCTCAAATTCACCAATTGACTTGGATTCGTCCAACAGATTTTGTGGGATATTTATTTGAAGTTTATAATTAATCGACTAAAATCGAGGTCAATCGTAGTGGTTCGTTCGACACTGGGTTCACTCGGTTTGGTGTTCAGCTGGGCCCTGTGGGTTTCAAAGGGTAAATTGGCAAAATTATCCTTTGGTGTAGTTGAATAAAATAAAAATTTTGGAATATTTTTGAATTTCTGGAATTTCTTAGAATTTTCTGAATTTTTCGATTTTTGGACTAAGAAGTGGGGCATTTTAGGTATTTGCTGCATTGGGGTACTTTTGGATTTTTTGTATTTTTCTGCTATGGATGATCAATTTGAGTGGGGGAAATGTTTAGATTGATTTTGAAGAATTTTGGTAATTTAGGTGATTTTGTAAATTTTGGGGTTCCAAGGCATTAGTAGTGCTTAGCTTGTGTCTCGTGGGTCAAAATCGAAATTTCAAAATGAAGATTGATCAAATTTGTGTAAAATGGAATCACTTTGGTTACCATGAAGCCATGAAGCCATGAAGCCATATTAAGCCCATATGAAATATGAGAGGACTCATTTCGAGGCATTCACTATGCGTTCAACCCTCTTAAACTCAGTGGGCTTGTGGGTTAAGGACCATCCATACGAATTACCTACACGAGTCGCAGTCAAGTCAGAGTGTAGTTTTAGGACTTGGAATGTGTGTGAGAGTAAAGTGTATGTGCAAGTCAACCCTCACTGCATCTGAAAGCCACCCTGTGGTATTCCTAAAGTGCCAAGAAGTCCCATAGTGAAACTCATCCTTAAACCTACTACTTCCGATTTCAACCCTCTAAAGGACAGGGGTCTACAACTGCTTTCAGGTAGTTTGTAGGGAGTTAAGAGGTGTTTGAACTTCTAAAGTGGGTTCCACTTCTAGTCCTCTAAGATTATTCAAAGGAAAAGCCTAAGGCTAGATCCTAAGTACTAAAGAGAGAAGCAAAAGACCTCATAAAATGAGGTCAACATGTTGCTGTTAATGCTGAAGTCTTTCATCATTATATCAAGTCGTTAGGAGTAAAGCGGATCACTCGAAAGAAAATTTCAGATAAAAGTATTTAACTTGATTCAAAGTTTTATAAATATGTTTTGCTTTTGTGATTTCAATGTGTTGCGAGTGTTAGCTTTTCCTTAAACTATGAAAAGATAACAAGATAATTAAACTTTGTTGGAGAAATTAACTTAAAATATTTATAAAAATAGTGATGATATTAATACCTGATCTTAGTTTACTTTCTAAATTGGCCATTTAAATTGTTAAAACCTATTGAAAAATTTTGAGACCTATCTGGAGATAAATTCTTAACTAGTAGATATCACATGAATCCTTGGGTAGTCAAAGGCTTTATGCGGGTTATTCAAGGTGAAGAAAGAAATAGAAAGATAAGGATTTATCGGGGTACAAATTCACTAGTTTTTAGAGTGATAGAATAAATTCTAATAAATTTATTTATAGAAAGTAACTGAAAGTCACCTGTGAAGCCCACCATAGTCACCCCATATCATATGAGCCTAGATTAACCCATTCTACTAATAAAACATCCCGAAATTCAATCTATAGACTAGTCAATGTTCTTTATGCCCGACCAAAGGGTAAATAATAGAATGCTTCGTATTTGGCACAATACCATAATCTAAATTGTCCCTAAAATGATAATTATTCTAAAAACTCGATTAGCTTCGAAAAGGAGAAAGTTGTTTTATTTATACTCGCATTAATATTTATTTTATGTTCCCTACTTACATTTAGTATAAATTTCATTAAATCTAAAATCTAAACTTTAAAAAGAAATAAAAATAATAATTACTTTTAATTAAAAAATATAAAAATATTACTTAATATTCTAAAATCTTCCCTATGGGATCGATAACCAGGACTCCACTAGAGCTCTGTATTACTTCGATACGATACATATACTTGCGTTTGAAATTGTGAGTTTTATAAATTATAAAAATCCAAATATAAATTCATAAAATCTTTCATAAGTAAAATCATATCAAGTTTTTGGCTCCGCTGTCAGTGATTAAATCTTCGAGCAGTGATATCAAATTCTTGCATTTAAAAGTATATTTAAAGCCCCATTAGGCCGAGTCACGCATCAAGCTGGCGCCGTTGTCAGAAGATAAGAAAAATAAGTAAGAAAGTTAAAAAGACATTTTTCAATTTAAATATAATTTATAAACTTTTATTTCTTTTAAAATATAAAACATAAAAAAATATGAAAATAAAAATACAAAAAAGATTTTAATTTTATGTGTAGTTTTGGATCTAAGGATTATTACCTTTGATTTCGAATTAGAAAGAATGAAGTAAAAGAATTAAAAAAGGAAAACAAGGTAAAAAATTCAAAAATATCATCAAAATGGCTAACTTACATAATAATAATCAAAATCCAATAGAAATCAATGAACAAAATGTTTATAAACCATTAAGGGATTATGTAAACCCTACAAACTCGATGAACTTTATATTAGTATTCAAATGCTAGCTGTAGATGCTAATTCTTTTGAGCTTTAATCTTCTATTATTCAAATGATTCAAAAGAATCAATTTAGAGGAAAACCTAATGAGGATCCAACTTTACACCTAGCTAGTTTCTTAGAACTTTGTGCTACCTTTAAATATAATAATGTTTCATGATGCTATTGCTTTCGTACTTCTTTCCTTTTTCCTTAAAATATAAAGCAAAGATGTGGTATTAATCTACTAGCAACTTGCTCATTAAAACTTGGGCAGATATGGCACAAAATTTTGCTAAATATTTTCCTCCTTCTAAAACCGCTAAATTAAGAAATGATATAACTTCATTTACATAATTCCGATGAAGAAACAATTTATGAAGTCAGAAAAAATTTAAAGAACTATTAAGAAAATGTACTCACCATGCTTCGTCGTATTAGTTAATTATTTAAACATTTTATAATGGACTTATCGGATCACTTAGATCTATTATCGATGTCAAGCAGCGATGGTTCTTTAATGGCTAAGACATTTGAGTAGCTTATACTTTAATCGAAGAAATGACTAATAATAATTTTCAATGGCCTTCTAAAAGGGTTAATCCTAAAAGAATGATAAGTATTCAAGATAATGAAGCCTTTCTATTTTAGCTTCACAAGTGGCTGTGATATCTAAGAAATTAGATAATTTTGCTATTAATATATCGCATGTGGCACGATAATTCTCGTAAATATCGATGTTTCTCAAACAATGTAAACTTTGCAAGCTATCACAAGAACTAATAACCCTTATTCTAATTATAATCCTGGCTGAAAACCATCCTAATTTTAATTGAATAATGGACATCAACAATGGAGTAATAATCAAGTTAATCCAAATTGGAACAATCAAGGAAATTCAAACATTAGACCAACTTACCCTCCTGGTTTTAATAATCGCAAAAAAATTTATCTATGTAAGAGCTCGATCTCGCAACTGTGCAATCAGCTACAAAGTCAAACACCGGCTATTCGTAATATCGATGAATCGATAATAATCGCTTCATTTTATTAATTACGTACCTCAAGGAACACTACCTAGCAATGTCTAAATTAATCCTAAAGAAACAGGAAAGAACATGAACAAGCAAAAGTCAGACAACCAGAAGCGAGCGAATTAGCAGAAAAATTCCTAATGAAATCGAAAAAGAGAGAGAGGTAGAAGAAATTGAAAAACCTAAAGATACTCTTTCTCCAAGTAAAGATCGATCAGAATTCCTATCAAGTGGAAGTCAAATACCACCATCACCTTTTCCTCAAAGATTAAAATAAATAGAAGCTCGACCATCGCCTTTCTAAGTTCTTTGAAAGATTTTTAAGAAACTTACCATCAACATTCCTTTCGCCGAAACGTTGAACAAATAACAAGCTATTCAAAATTTGCGAAGGATATTTTAAGTAAGAAAAGAAATTTTGAAGCTTATGAAATCGTCGTATTAAATGAAGAAACGAGCGCAATAATTCGTTGTGAAGAAACTACCTCAGAAACTTAAATATCCCGAAGTTTCATCATACCATGCGCTATTTGAGAAACTTTTTTTGAAAAGCTTTATGATTTAGGAGCAAGTATTAATCTCATGCCATTTTCAATCTTTCAAAGGTTAGATTTAGGGAGAGATTTCTCCCACCACCGTAACTTCGCCATTGATCGATCTATCACTTATCCTAAAGGAGTTATAGAGAATGTTCTTGTTAAGGTAGATAAATTTATCTTTCCTATGGATTTCATTGTTCTCGATAATGGAAGAAGATAAAGAAATACCCATTATTTTAGAGAGACCTTTTCTAGCTACCTGGATGTGCTAAGTACGATCGACGTGCAAAAGGAGAATTAACGATGAGAGTTAATGATCAAGAGATAACATTTAATGTTCTGAAATCAATGAGTGGTAATTCTCATAAAGAAAAATACTATCGAATGGATATTTTTATTATATACTTCGAAAACATTATCAAGAAAATGTAATGTCATTTACGAAGATAAAAATGATGAATCCGAGTTATAAAATGAGTCATTAACTGAAGAAATTGAAAAAAAATGAAGAAAAATTATTCAAGAAACTCATTATATTCATGAAAATCGGGAAATTTGCATTAATAACTAAATGATATACTTTTACCATCAATTGAAAAAGCCCCCTCAACCGGAATTAAAAATGTTATTTGCACATTTAAAGTATGCATTTCTTGAAATTCATTTACTTTACCTCGTAATTATATTCGTAATTAAGTAAAGATCAAGAAGAAAAATTAATACAGTCAAGAATTATAAGAAAGCTTTTGGTCGGACTAGTCATAAGTATATAAAAGGAATAAGCCCATCAATCAGACATAGGATTTTAATGGAAGAAAATTGTAAATCCACCATTGAACCTCAAAGAAGATTGAACACAATTATGAAAGAGGTTGTAAAGAAAGAGATTTTGATGTATGATGCTATAATTATTTATCCTATTTCCTTTGACAAATTAACGGGTGAGTCCTATTCATTGTGTTCGAAGAAAGGAGGAGTAACCGCTACTTCGTTAATGAAAAAAATGAATTAATCTCAACAAGACAAGTTACCTGGATGACAAATTTTGCATTTGACAATTTAAAATTAAACAACACCACTAGAAAGGATCATTTTCCTTTACCTTTCTTGGATCGTATGTTGGATAAATTAGCCGGACACTCATATTCTCGTTTTCCTAATGGATATTCTAGTTATTATCAATTACATGTTGCTCCTGAGAACCAAGAAAATAACATTTACAAGTCTTTATGGAATATTTGCCTTTATAAGAATGTCTTTCGGTTTATGCAATGCACTTGCAACTTTTCAAAGATGTACAATGTAAATATTCTGTGATTTAATTGATAAAGGAATTGAAGTATTTATGGATGATTTTTTAGTCTTTGGAACTTCTTTTGAATCTTTCTTGGAAAATATAACGAAAGTTTTGAAGAGATGTGAAGAAACAAATTTAGTTTTTAAACCGGGAAAAATATCAATTTATGGTCACAGTATGAATTGTACTTGGACATAAAATTTCAAAAATAGGGATGGAAGTTGATCAGGCAAAAGTAAAAATTATTGCTGAACTTCAACCACCAACTACCGTTACTGATGCAGAGAAGTTTTCTGGTCATGCTGGATTTTATAAGAGATATATAAAGGATTTTTCTAAAATTGCTAAACCTCTTGCCATTTATTGAAAAAGAAGCTAAATTCAAATTTAATGAAGATTGTCGGAATGCGTTCAATATTTTAAAAGAAAAATTAATCACTGCACCTGTTATTGTTGCACCTGATTGGAGTAAAACCTTTGAATTAATGTGTAATGCAAGTTATTACAATTGGAGCTGTATTGGGACAAAAATAAGAAAAGTTTCAAAGTTATATACTATGCTAAGAAACTCTTAATGAAACTTAAATAAATTACACTACTACTAAAAAAGAGCTTTAGCAACAAAGGTATGCCTTCGATAAATTTCGACTATATCTTCGGGAACAAATGCATCGTACATACCTATCCCATTCTACTATTAAGTATTTAATGTCTAAAAAGGATGCTAAACCTAGATCGTACGTATGGGTTTTACTTTTACAAGAATTTGATTATGAGATTGTGAATAGAAAAGGAACTAACAACCAAATTGCTGATCATTTATCGAGAATAAAAAATAATAGTGAGAAGATTTATTAAGAAAATATAAATGAAAAATTCCCTGATGAACAATTATATGACATTCAAGGATTACAAATGCCTAGGTATCCAGATATAGTTAACTATTTGGTTAGCAATATTTTACCATATGGGTTGAATATCAAATATATTAAGAAATTCAAGAATGATTGTGAATCATATATTCGTGGAAGATCCTTATTTATTTAAAATATGAAGAGATTCTCGTGATTCGAAAATGTGTACCTTATGAAGAAACTTTTGCAATTATTCAAAAATGTCACGATTCCGACCTGGGAGGACACTGAGGATAAAACCGCATTTAAAAATTTAATTTCGGATTTTATTGGCTCACTTATTCAAAGATGTTGGAAATTGCAGAAACTTGTGATCGATGTCAAAGAATCGGGGAATATATCCGTAAAAGATAAATGCCTCTAAACTCTTTATTAGAAATCAAATTTTTGATGTATGGGGTTTAAACTTTATGGGACCTTTCGTACCATCATCTGGAAAGATTTATATTTTATTTGTTGTTGATTATGTTCAAAGTGGATTGAAGCTATAACTTTACCTAACTATGATTCCAAAAGTGTTTCGAAATTTTTAAAGAAGATAATTTTTACAAGATTTGGAAAGCCAGGGTAATTATCACAGATGGGGGAAGTCATTTCGAACATAAGAATTCAATCATTACTAGAAAAAAATTAATTAAACATGTAATCAAAACTACTTATCACCTCAACAAGTGGAATGAATCGAAGTATCAAACGTAGAAATTAAAAGAATATTAGAGAAAACTCGTTCATCCTAAAAAGAACTGACTGGTTTCTGACAGACGATTCTTCATTAAGGCTATTGCAATAAATTATAAGACACCTATCTGAATGTCACCTTATCTAGTTTATGGTAAAACAATGTCACTTACCCATTGAATCTCCGGAACACAAAGCTTACCGAGCAATAAAGGAGTTCAATTATTATTCAATGCCGTAGGAGAGAAATAATTATTACAACCGAATGAAATGGAAGAAATAAGAAATGAGTCCTATGAGAATGCAAAGATTTATAAGGAAAGAATGAAGAAATTGCATGAGAAAAAGATTTCATGAAAAATGTTTCGAGCTCGACAAGAAGTGTTATTATTTAATGCTCGTTTAAAACTTGTTCCTAGAAAATTACGATCTAAATGGATGGGACCATTTATAATCGAGTGTACCTTATGGAGCCGTGGATATTAAAGATCCCAAAACCGGAAAAGTATTTAAAGTTAACTGATTAAGACCGAAGCCTTATATGGGAGAAATGAAACCAAATTACAAAGAGGCTTTACGAACCGAGTCTACCCATCAATTTATTAATTAGGTCAGCCGACGACGTTAAACCAAGCGCTACAATAGGCAACCCATTTATTATCGTTGTGATCGTTCGTGATTCGAATTTATCTTAATCGTGTTTGTATGTTGATCACACATTTTATTAGACCCATTGCTAAGACCGAAACTCTAAAATTCCGACGACAGGAATCGGAGTCGATCGAGGTTCCGCCGCCGAGGTGCCAGTGGCCGGCGCCTAAGCGCTGTATCAACCCGCAGTATGGGATGATTCGGCACCCAGCGGCTGCATTCCGCACCTGGGGCGTCAGACACGGCGCCTAAGCGCCACGGCACATGTGTCGTGTAAAAACAAAAATTTTTTTAGTTTTTCACACGAAATTTCCCGATATATCGACCTATCTTCGTCCCCAATCACATGTAAACCTTAATTTCGACCAAAGCAATCTATTTCAAGGAGTTAAGAAGAGTTTCGAGCTAAATGGATGTAGGAAATCATGGAAATGAGAGACAAATCTCTCAAAGATCCTCAACCTTATTTTAATGGTTTTATTGTTGTTAGTATGGAGAGATCGTTTAGTCGTTTCCTGAAAGATCAAGTGGAACTTCAAAGCACGGAATCGTTTCGCATGAAATGTATCATCAAATCAACACATGGAACGACAAACGAAACTTCAATTCGATCATATGGCGTCTATCAAGAAGCTCAAGTGAAGAATGTATGCGAAGAACAAAGTGGATCTACGAAAAGACGGCTTCTTGAATTTTATGGCGTTGGTTTTCTATCTCGCCGGTCCTACGAGAGATGGAAATCGAAGACTTGGTGAATGGTCACTGCATCTCTTATGTCTTCTTGGTGTTATCGAGTCAAGTTCCTGGTGTGTCGATTATCTAATTTGTGTGTGTTTGCTTTAATGTTCAATGTGTGTTTGCCGATTTTAAATTTGCTTTCAATTTATTATTGCTTGTGTTGTTGCGAATGATGAACTCAAGCATAGCCTTGTTATGTAATCTACTTCGAGTTTGGAATGAAAAATTATGAATCTAATCAAGAGTTTAGTTAAATTTCATGTTTGAAATGTGGATCTTACTATTATTTTAATTGATTTGTGGAAATATTCGAGGATATAAATTTGATTAATACTCTTATAAGAGTAATTATCAAATTGGCCAAATTTTTATGAAAAATATAAAATTTAAATAAAATTTTTTTGGAAAGGCAAGTTCTGCGCCTAGGTGCCGTAATTTTTTCTGTACCAGTTTGCCTGAACCCGAAACATCATCTTCTCTTAAACACCCCCACGCCATTTTTGATGCCTAAGCTTACCTTCTCTAGTTTTCGCGAAAAGAGACCCCGAGATCCCATTTCAAGCCGGATTTTCAAGTTTTTGTGAATGGAAAGCACTCGATTTCTTCATCCTAAGGTCGATCTACATTCGAAAACCAATTATTTTTTTTAGTTTTCGCCATGGATTTTGCTCACATTGAAGAAAACCGAAATTTCGAGAAAAATTTTGAATTTTAAAGTTAAATCCATAATTTTTTAAGCTCTTTCAAGTTCAAAAGCTTAAATTAAAAGATATTTTCGATCTTATGAATTTATTTTGCTTTTTTATTTCACGTTTTCAGATAAGACCCAAATCTAAGTGAGGAAAGGAACGAGAAAACTTTGATCGTAGCAAGTTTGCCACCTACACGCACATTCGGCACAATAATTTTGTAACGACTAGGAAGTTTATCTCAACGAAGTTTTTATAATCCTCGAGGAAGAATCGAGGAAACGATCGTTGCACTTAACTCGAATTCTTTCGTTATTTTATCACGTCGTTGTTATCCGTGTGAGAGGGAGTTTTATGCCACTCTCTGTGGATGCTGAAGAGTACGAGATTTTCGTGAGAGTGAGTCGTGAGTAGATTCACTTCGAGCGTATCAACATTTTCTACGGCCTCGCCAACATCAAGTGTTATTACTCTCAGATTATCTCCATCCGAGAGGGAGATTTAGATACGATTATTACGTACCCGATCGATGAGACGGAGCTTCGGGAAGATCTTCGGGAACTTTAAAAAAGGTAAAAATTTTCAATTCTCTAAGCTTAATGAAGCCAAAGGCATAACACTACTTTATTTCTGCTCGTCTCCTTCCATCCAATCATTTGAGCGAGGTTACCAAGTATAGGGCTATTCTAAACTGATGCAGGAAGTATCATTTATGATTTTGTAGAGGCCGCTGCTCGTTCTAGCACTTCTGTTTCCATATTTGATATATTCTCTATGTGAAAGTGCTGGAGAAGGCGGAGCTTTCAAGAAAATCACAAGTCTACAAAGCCCATAGGAAGAGAAAGCGTCGCATCTATGATCAGTTCTTGCAGGTGAGTCCACGCACCTGCACGCCCGTCACTTCCGTTTTCCGTGTAGCCACTTCTAGACCTTCACGCCATCGAGCCACCATCTAGTTTCGGAAGTCCATGCATGATCAGTTTATGGAGCAAGGAGTGAGCATTTAACCCATTGTAGAGGATACGATCAATAAGAAGATCGAACATCTTCCGAGTATACCCAAAGGAAGAGAGTGATTATGATGTTTGTGCATTTCGAATCTTTAGTTGCATTCTCAAGGCGAGCATGATGTTCAGCTTCCTACCTGTCCTAGATTTTCACCGTATGTTGATTCAAGGATAAGGAATTTTCTTTTGTAGTTCATTTATGACGAGGCTACATATAGTGATTAGTAGCCATATTTACCTCGAGATGCGTGATTCCGTTTTTGGTTTATTTCTCGTTTGTTACATCGATTAGTGTGATTGTATTTTTGATTGCTAGTGTAGATTTGCTTAAGTAACTTTGTGTGAACTTTTGATATTGAGATTGTTTGTGAGTATCCGTTGTGTTAAGTGTTTAAGATTGAAATATAGATAAATTTTATTTTCTCGATAAATATTTATTTTGTTTCAAATTACCGTTTATTATTCATAAATAGTTAGTAATTTCACATGTTCTAATTAAAAAAAATTAAAAAAAAATTTTTTTTCAAAAATTAACTTCGTCTAGTCTCTTCTTATATATGCTTAATTATTTCTCGTTATATTCAAAATTAAAGCATATGTAGGATTAGAAATGAGTTTTTTTTCATCGCATTATCAATTTCGTAACTAGATAAATTTCGTTTATTTTCTTTCTCTCATGCTTTAAAAAAATTTTAGTGATTCATTTATATACTAAAGTCAAGGCTCGGGGGAAGGGAAAATATTTTTCAAATTTAAATATTATTTGTCCTTAATGAAATAATATTTTCTTTAAAAAATAATAATAATATTAACAGTAACATAAGGAATAAAATCTATTTAAGATTACTTAAATTTTTTTCGAATTTATAAATAATTAGAAAACTTAACTAAAAATTCTTCAATAAATTCTGTAATTGATTTTAAGAACAGAATTATTTAACTAAAGAATAATAAGATTAAGAATTTTTCTATTTATAGTAAAGAGAATTGTATTATCTAAATACTAAGGAATCAAGATTATTACCTGAAAAAAAAAAGTTTGAAAGTTTTTTTGAAAAATACTTATTAATAATTTCATATTAATTAAGTAAAAAAATGTATAAGTTTTTAAATATGCTAAGGATAGTGTGAAGTTCAAAATCACAATTAATTATCCAAAAATAATAATAATCCTCATACAAAAAAATGGAGGGATCGAAAAATATCCTTAAAAAAAGAAAGAAAAGAAAAGAAAAAAGCAGAAAAAAAGTGAAATGTGAGGAGAAGTTTAGAAATACCAAATAAAAAATTGGTTTCACTTGAATTATCTTATGAAAAGTTAAAACCAATTACATTTTTAACTTAATTTTATGTACAATTATTTTTTTTACAAGAAAAATGTTTCATGAAAATCTTTTTCTTGTAAATATTCTATATGAATTTAATATGATAAACTACAATTATTCTCAAATAAATGAAAAATTGGAAGTCTTATGATTTGGTAGTTAAATATTCTTTAAATTCTTAAAATTAAATTTAATTAGTGAAATTTAGTTGATGATTTGCTAAAACTTTTATACAACCAAAAATTAAAAAAAATCTTAAATATTTAAAACTTCATTCAAATGTTATATATTTTATGGGATTAAAAGGGTTACTGAGGACAAGTAAATGTCAGCCAAATAATTTGATCCACTTTAAAAATACCCATTTTTATGCCTTATTTATGATTCAATTCTTAAGGATATTATGCTTTAATGAAAGGTATTTTTATGTATTTGGATGTAGGTGATAAAAAAAGAGTTCAAGAAGGAAAAAAGGAACAAAAAGGAGCAAAGATGGAGCTAAAAGAGCAAAGTTGTCGAAATCAGAGGCTCGGCGCCCAGCACTGTAACTTCTGGCGCCTAAGCGCTAGTTCGATGGCGTACGCAAACAAGATTTTCACGATTTCGCATTTATTTCGACGGTGTTGGGCGGTTATTGCAGCCGAAGAACGAAAGTTACCCTTAACATATGTGACATGTGATACAATGCATCCGGACGCAGTGGTCAGCTATCGCGAAGAGGTGCGACCCAAAGTGAAGAGTGTGCGAAGACCTTGTCACGCGAGTCCGGCGCCTAGGTGCCGCATCCCGTTGCCTAGGGCGGGATGGGTTACCTTCTAGAAGATACATTTAGACAAGATGAATTTTGAAGAGGTTCCTTAAGCAAACCACTCGGTCAAATTAAAGTTTAGCAAATCAGAGCCCATTCTACGCAGAAATACGCTCCTTTCACCCCCCAAAGATCCCTAGTCCCCAAGCACTACATAGCCATATCCAACTGGTTTTGGGGAGCCACCTTCTTTATTATCTGAGTTTATTTTTAGTTTATTTTGAAAGTGTTACAAGTAGGATTATTGGGGTTGCTGTTACTCGTTAAAGTCTTTCATCACTGTATCAAGCCGTTATAGCCGTCGGATCATCGAAGGAACATTCCGTATAAGTATTTGTAACTTGGTTCAAAGTTTTATAAATATGTTTTTGTTTTGTGAATTCAATGTGTTCTTCGAGTAGTTAGTTTTCTCCTTTAAATTATGAAAAGATAATAAGATAATTAAACTTTTTGGAGAATTTAACTTAAAATATTTATAAAATTGCGATGATACACACTGATCTGTTTTACTTTTTAACCCAGCTATTTTAAATTGTTAAAACCAAATAAGAATTTGAGACCTATCCGGAGATGAGTTCTACTATAGATATCACATGAACTGTAATCGAAGGCTTTTATGCAGTGTTATTCAAGGCGAAGTGCAAATAAATGTGAAGATATGATTTATCGGGGCACAGACTAATTAGTTTTTAGAGTGACAGATTAAAATTCTAATAATTTGATTTATAGAAAGTGAACAGTTTCATCGGTAGGGCCGACCATAGCTACTCCCTGACATCTAGTAGTGCGAGCCTAGACAACTCATTCTACTAATAAAACATCCCGAACCGATCTAGATTTGTCAATGTTCTTTATGCCCTGACCAAAGGGTAAAGAATAATGTTTCTGGCTCAAAATAATACTATAATCTAAATTCTCCATGTCTATACTATTCTAGCACCAGATTAGTCGAAAAGGAGAAAGTTGTTTTATTTATACATGCATTAATATTTACTATAAGTCACATTTACATTTAAAAGATAAATTTCATTAAATCTAAATCTAAACTTTAAAAAGAAATAAAAATAATAATTACTTTAATTTACAAAATCTAAAATATTACTTAATATTCTAAAAATCTTCCTTGTGGATCGATAACCGTGACTCCACTAGAGCCTCAGACATCTCATGATACATATACTTACAAGAGAAATTATGAATTTTACAAATTATAAAAACTCTAAATATAAATTCATAAAATCTTCATGCTAAAATCACATCGTTTTTGTCACAATGATTAAATCTTTTTAGCGTGGTATCAAATTCTTGCATTTGAAAGTATATATAAAGCCCCGTTGAAGCCGAGTCACGCATCAAGGCTTCAACAAATGGAATGTTGATTGTAAGCTTCTTAAATATATCTAAGAATTTTGAAAATTTCTTATCCAATTTTTTTTGTCGAAGTCTCTGAGGAAATGGAGGTGGTGACCTTTCAAAATCAAACTTAGGTGGAGAACAGTCATTCTAAACCTTTTCGAGTGTCCTCTTGTTTTTCAACTTTCTTCTTACTGCTTTTTAACTCTACCTTCCAACTCTCTTCTACTTCTCAACTTAATAACTTGTACTTGCTCTTTAGTCTTGTCTCTCGGATTTACTTAGTATTGTTATACATTCCTTGATCATTGCTTAATGAATTAGCACCGTCCGAATTGATTTTTAATATTTCGATTATAACCTCGACTTTGTAATCGATTTCCCATTTGTAACACCACTTCTTCCATAAATAACTTCTTCTCCTTAAATTTTGAAGTATTAAATAAAACTCTGGAGGATATGTTGGTCTATAATTATTATCTCTTATCTTTGCTCCAAGCTTTCAATGAGTTTACTTATTTGTTTCCCCATTATCGATTACTAACACCCCGATTATTGGTATTCTAGTTTTAAGTTTGATATTTTTTCCAACTCAGTTATAATAATTGGAATATAGTTATTAAAGCTTACTATGCCATTTAAGGTTTCTGATGAAGTTTGAGAATCAACCATTCGCCTAATGAAGTTTCTTCAATCATGGAAATCGTCGGGAGAAATGCATTCCAATTTTCATTTATCTTCCTCAAATTACAAAGAATCTCATTTTTTAGCATCATAAAAGCATCATTTTCATGAATGTCGGTTGCCTTTTTAGAATTTAACATTTCAGAAGGCTAATGAAAATTATTAGTAGCCATTTCTTCAATTAAAGAATAAGCATCAACAAACTGTTTAGACATCAATGAACCACCAGTAGTGGCATCAATAATAGATCTAAGAGATCCAACTAATCAATTTTTAAAGGCTCAATTATTAACCAACTGCATCGAATGATGTAGACACTTTCAGAGATCTTAAAACATTCCCACGCGTCCGTCGACCTCATTTTTCGTGAGGTCTTTTTCTCCTTAGTTCCAGTGATCTAGCCATAAGGTTTTCTCCCGACTATCCTAGACTAGAATCGGACCCACCCTTGAAGAATTCCGCCCGCCTCGACCTCTCGCGATCCCACTCGGGATGGTCGCAAACCTCTAAATCACCTTAAGGTTAAGGCGACCATACGGAGAACCAATAGTGAGCTACTATAAGGTTGTTCAAGCTTTAGGACTACCCCGGCGGCCCGGTCCCGGTGAGGTCTCATTTACACACACCGCACTCTCACACACACCATCCTTACCCAATTCTCCCCCGGTTCATTGGAGCACTCATGCGGCTAAGTACAAACCCTACTATTTCAAGGCAGAGGTTGAACAACCCACGAGATGTTCAGGGCGGACATTTCTTGGCCCATGGCTCACTTTAAGCTTCATCATGATCAAAATTCAACTTTTGCCAAAATGTTCCGTTGACATCGGGTCCTTCAAACCTACCTAAAATTACCTAATTGCTCCAAATTTTCCAAAACTTCCCCCAAAATTACCCAAAATTCCTAAAAATCCTAAAGATCATTTCAAAACAACCCCACCTTTTAAATTCACCAAAATACCCCAATACCCCCAAGTAACCTCTTGATACCCTAAAATACCCTTTTGGTACAAAATTCTAAAAATTCCAAAAATTCCCAAAAAAATTCAAAAAATCCCAAATATTCCCAATTTCATTTTTTTCAACTACACCATAGCCCAATTTTGCAAAAATAACCCACTTTTATCAAAATCCCCAAATTGATCCATTTTTAACCTAAATGGACTCAATGTCACACCAAAACAACCCATTTGACCTCAATTTTGCCCAATTTTAATTCTAAACTTTAAATTCAACATCATTACTATCAATTTAAACCAATTCCAAGCCCACTCGATTCATATTTCGAGTTCAATTCCATTTGAAATCCAAAATCCTCTATTTGCACTTAAAGTGAATCCATGCCCTAAACCTACCAAATTGATTAGTCAAACCTCTAAAATTTTCCCAATTGATGTTGGAAACTCTTCAATACATTCCCTAGACCATTTGAAATTCTAAATTGGGTCTAAACCCACCTTAACCCAACTTGGACCCAAGTTGATTCAACCTTGCCTAAATTAACCAAAATACCAAAATCCACCAAGTTAACCTTCCAATCAACTCAAAACCATTCCATGTCTTCATAAAAGTTTTTCATGGAAATTGGTTTTCTATAATGTTGCTCAAGACACTTGGACCTAAATCAAACCCAAACCCAAGTTAGCCTAACCCAAACCCAAGTGAGCCAATTTCAACCTATGGCCTAATCAAACCAAATCGAACCAAGTGTGGCTAAACCAACCTTTTCCACAGCCACCAAGTGAACCCCAAAGAACCACCCTAGATCCACCTAGCCTTGCCAAGTGAGCCATGGACCAAGGGTTCCCCATTTTAAGGGATCTCTTTCCCTAAGTGGATAAATCCCTTTCGCCTTACCCCCAAAACCTCCCCACAACTCGCTAATCACCATTAAACCTCTCCATGACTCACCCGACTAGGCCGCCTCCGCCGTCTCGCCGACCGGCCTAGCTGCCGAAGGGGGTCAAAACCGAGAGCCACCATCTACCTAAACACACCCAACAACTTCCACCAAATGGCCACCTCGGCCCAAATTAAACATTGGAGCCTCTCTCGCCCTCCACTCTCCAAGCAATCGAATCCACCCTTCAATCGAGCCCTACCAACCTAATGGCCCTAGTTATTTAAGCACCACCTCTCGCCATGAGAGAGGTGTTGAAATTTTTCTCACAGGCTCCCTCTCGTTTTATCTCTGCAGCCCTAGCCAAGTAGTCATCCCCACCGTTCTCCCCGCTCGAATCCCCCACCTCGAGCCCGATTTCTCACTCGAAAATTACAGTCGAAATAGGAATCCTCTCAAACTTCACCAAATCAAAATTAACTCTTCCACACCTTCACTAGGAGGTAAAGGAGAAGTTCCCGTTGAAAGCCCCTCTCCTTGTGCCACCCGCCTGTTCCAGCCTCCAAGCTTTGCATCGGGCCTCGTGGAAGTCAAGCCCACCACCACGCTCCATTCTTCATCCCTACCTTCCCACTCCAACGAATGTGTCGAGCCTTGCTAGCGAAGCTTCACTCTCGCAGCCAAGGTATCAGCCTCTTCTTCCTCCCGAGTTTCTAGCAATTCTTCATTTCATTCAAGTCAATTTCAATGCATGTTAGGCATACGGATGTGTTCATTTCTTCAAGACGAGTTCACAGAAAGATAAGAACGTTTAATTTTATTAAGCATGTAGAGAGATCCTAGAACAAGGTGGATGGCTCACGGACGCACCCGCCGTAGACGATGACCCGTGGACCGTCGAATAGCCTGTATCGGGTGAACGGCTAAAGATCGCGCCGACGAATCAACGGGACACGAACCGCACGCCGCGCGGTCGTCGAGTCGATGGCAAGCGAATTAGTGGAGCGAGACGGGAGTTCCGATCCGCCGTATGTCGAGTTGACGCCGATGTAGATAAGTAGGAAAATCTGATTTTTCTTATTTATTTAAATACCAAAAACTCAAAAAATTGATATCTTTGCATAGAAAAATCATAAAAATAAAAGAAAAATACCCTCTTACCAAGTGAAATCGAGGAGAATAATATGGAAAAGGAATTGATCTATTTTGTCGAGTATTTTATTTTTAATTAATTTAATACTGTTTTGAGTATCTTAATTCTCCATACATGTATACATTTCACCATAGCATGAGACCCTATGGCTTTTGTAGCCTATGATCTTAGGAACATTCCCTAAAATTTTCAAGGCCAGAGGCTATTCCTGTGATAAGTTATTTATTTTTCAAGTTTATGTCACTGTTTTTGACATTTTAATTCCAAAAATTAGCATATTGCTTAGAAAATTCCAGGAAAATTTGGTGAAGTTCTCAGGAACCGCAGGACCCTAGGATACTCATGGCTCGAGTTAATCCATTGCGTATAACCCTAATCGCCTAAATACTCAAAATCGAACTTTAATTAATTGTTAATCACAAATTAAAATGACTTGAAAATAATTCTCCACTGATATTTGGGATCAGGGAACCTCACATAAAAATTCGTTCAATCGAAACGTTAACCCCACTAAACAAATTAATTAAACCACATAATCAAAATTAAACTTTAAAAATTCATAACTTCAAAATACATTTCAATAATTCATCAAATTGATTTTGGACTTTCTGATATTAGCGGAGTCTAAGAAAAATAAAATTGGAATTTTCTAAAAATTTTCATTTTTAAGCATATTTTAATATTTTAAATAATTAAAAAATAATAAAAATCACAAAAATAATAAAAATTATAAAAATGTCATATTTTGGTCCCCAATCCTCTAGGAACCAATCAAATATTTTTTCCTAAGTCTCTAGGTTAATATATTTAATTTTAAAGTCTTAAAACATTTTTGTTAATTAAAAAATGTATTTTCTAGCCTTCCTACTCAAATTAATTTAATAAATCAAAGAAAAATCATAAAAATATAAAATTTATTTCTCCACTTTCCTTTGTATCGCAGGGATTTTTGAAAAATATAAAAATTCATTTTTCAACTCTTTATTTTATTTTATAATTAATTAACACTCCAAAACTTAAAATAATTATAATAAATAAAATATAATTCAAAAAATCACCAAAATTGGTTCAAGTGGTCCTTCGCTCATTAGAAACACCCCATAATTTTTTTAAGGACAGAAACTTTACCTTGGTCATGTTAATGAATTTTCTTCAAAACCCTATTTTACATTAAAAACAATTATATAAATAAATTAACGAAAAAAATCACATTTTCTTCTTAATGTCTTAATTGATCGCAGTGAGTGACATAAAAATCTTAAGTTCATTTAAGATTAATTTAATGAGTTATAAGATAAATAAATAAAGAGGCATAAGGGTAATTAAAAGGATTTTAACCCTAACTAAAATTTTAGGTTTAATCAAAATTAGGTAAAATATCTGATTTTTATTTTCTTCCCAAAGATCAAACTTTGGGAAATCAAAGGGTAGGAACCCATTAATCACTTTAATAAACCAAAAATGAAATTTTAATTAAGTGAATGATTTAAATTTTGGAAGATTAATTAAAATTGGATTATTAAAATGGGGATATAGTTTAAGAGGACATTGATTTTTTAATTTAGAAATCCCTAAATAAATCACTTAAAAATACTTAACTCTTAAACTTAAGAGGATAAGTGGAATTAATAATTAAATGATTAAAAGTAAATAATTCTTAATTTAATTAAAACCTACATCATTAAATAATTTAATAATCGATTAAAACCTAATATGTTAAATAATTAAAAAGCAAATTAAAATATTCGAAACTAATTTAAAATCATTTCAAAACAAAAACAACCACCATAAATTTTAAATAATTTTTTAAGACAACTTACCTTAAAACATAATGTAAAAATTAAATTAATTAATATAATTAATCCAAATTAAATCATCAAAATTTAATAAATAATTTGAACATCATTCCAAACTTAAAATCATTTATTAAAGTTTTATAATTAAATCACATTAAAGTAAATCATCAACTTTAACTTCGAATCATTAAAATCTTTAAAAAATTAATCATTTCGAAATCTTTAAATTATTATAACTATTAAATGAAGTCATATGAAATGCCACTTCAATTGGTTGTGATGACCCAAATATCCTACCACCGAGCAAGTGAACAAAACTTAACTAAACCCTCGGATGATTAATTCACCCGCGTAATTAAATTCACTCTCGACTCAAAATCGTCCTGCATATCGAAAAAAGATGTTTAGAATTTGTTCATACTTCCTCAATACGATGGGTAGTTTTAAAGAATAATTTAATCTTAATCGTTTCGATGAAGAAAATCATCCTTAACCAAAAATCAAGAACTTATACGTCACAGAAATGACTAACAGGTGATTGTCAGATTCTCGGCAGACAACCAAAACCCATCCTTGTTCCCACTAGGTACTGTTGAAAAATTTAAATGCTTCGATACGTGCTTTAAAGTGTACTTTGGAATGACTAGAAGACCCTCCGTGCACGCTTTTATGTTACCGCAATTTACTCTATTGCATTTTTACCTACACTCGCGCTTTACTTTCGCATGTTAAACAAGATCGTCGTATGAAAAAACCAAAACCTTTAGATAGTCCCCGAATCGAAACCAAAACTAAATTAGAAATCACTACAAGATAAAATCCACCGCCACAACATTCAAAATATAAAACACCAAAATTTAATCGATGCAAAATCGTACAACAAAACTACAACTTTAACTAAATTAAAACGTCTTGTTGATGATCGGGAATACTCGCATGATGTAACCTACGGTTACAACGGATTTCCCACGGCCTAAATGAAAGTGTGGAACTCATTCAATTGAGTTTAGCAAATCTTATCCGGACTAAGTGAATCCAATAAAAATAACGATGCTCTAAGAATGGAACTGCGAGATCTAACCGGTGTTGTTATAATCAACTTTAAGATTTTCCTAATAAAACATTAAAGAAATTGCCCAAGATTCCTCTAAACCAAAACACTTCTCTCATCCTTTAATTATGACTTAAAACTAAACCTTCCGCAACAAACAAGGAGCTTGAGCATAATGGAAAACACGGCCATCGTCATCAAGAAACATGCGGCTACTTCAAAGAAACCATTCTTAGAATTAAATAACCAAGCCATAGGATATCGAGGTAGTTTGCCTAGTGCAACATAAATCCTCAATCATTTCTTTAGGCACTTGTATAATCATTTTATGCAAATTAAGTCCTAACCGGTCTTAAGATTTTGAGGTAGTTATTTGGTACGACATAAACCCTCACATCTTCGAGGCTATTTCAGGTGATCATGTCATACGAATATAAGTCCTAATTAATTAAAATTGGCAGGATTGAAACATTAAATAAATTCTTAAATTGAAGCCAAACCATAGGATAGTCTCGGAAGTTGCCAAGATTTTCTTGGATCCTCACTTTCTCCTACTTCTCTTCCTTCGGACTCCTTAAAATAAACTGCTCCAAATTGGAAAGCTAATCCATATCAAATCTCCAAAATTCAATCCTTCGAAAACCTTAAACATCAAATTCCCGAGAGCAAAACCACCAATCATTATCGAGAGTTTTCTTAAATGATTCCCATCATTTAGGATGTAATTAACTATGTGGGCTCGCCCTTATAAAGGGAACTTTAATAACCCAAGTGCAATATAAACCCCCGTTTAATTCTCAGGCTGCTGTGAACTGTTGGCTTATAAAATTGTCTGGCTGCATCAAAAAGATGTCATTAATCTTCTGCTTTATTTAATCGAGCCTCATCATCAAAGAAAGTTAATTCTTCGGAATAGATACACGGCTCAGGGTGCAGCTAAGCCATATATAAACTCACTGGGAATGCGAGATCGCTTAATTTCACATCTTATAATTTTTTCAAATTTAAAATTATTTTCAAAATCAAATGCTACTTTCTAAATTATTTATACATTTAAATTAAAACCTAAAAATATGTCGACAGCGTGATATATAGATTCCCCTTCAAACTGATAAAAAGATGTAATATCATTTCTAAGCTTCGCAGAACTTTCAATGGTGGAAAATATTTAGAAAGGAGTTTTTGTGCTAAATCACCCTGCTCGATGTATCCGTGTGCTAAATACGAACCAAACCTTAGCTTTATCCCTTAGTGAAAAAGGAAAAGTCTAAGTTTAATGAAGATTGTTCCAAAACACCATCATATTTAAAAGCAGCGCATAATTCTAGAAAAAATCGTAAGATGTACCAGGATCTTTCACCGTCGCTCCCCAAACCCATTTATTAGATACCATCTCGGATAATAACAGGTTTAAGTTCAAAATGAATTAGCAGCTACAACGAGTGTTGAATACTACTACGAAGTTCATCCACTCAGCAGGTTAGTATAATCTCTTAAAGGTCTAAATTTCGACGCGATTTAAACATTTTGATGATCTTGATTTGTCATTTCTTGATTATATTTTTTTCTTTTTTTAAATTTTTTTTATTTTTCTGATAGCTCTCTCTAATTCAGAATCATAAGACACAAGTCCCTTAGAACTTGAACTACGCATACATAATTAACAAAATAAAATAAAACACACTAATAAAACAATGAAAAGTAAAAACTTAATTTTTTTTAAATTCTCTTTAAATGATATTTTAATTAATTTCCTCGACAACGGTGCCAAAAAGTTGATCCCCGAATATTAATGCTCACGTTTTTCATTTATATTTATTTTCAATGATAATATCTCTTCCTCTTGTAACAGCTCCAAAAACTTGATTCCAAAGCAAATAAGAGATATATTTTAATTATTTATAATATTTACTATGCAAGTATACGTATCTAATATAGGACTTTTTGATTAAGCCCCCGAGATATCAAACCCACCGAGAAATGTTTAAATTTTAAAGAAATAAGAAAAAATAACTTTTTATTTTTTAAAATGATTTTGTAAAGTATGTTTTAAGATATAAAGTTTTTCAATTTTTTTTTGGTATTTTCGAATAAAAAGTGAAAGAAACAACTAAAGTTAACACAACTATAAAATAGTATGAAAGCAAATGAGAATAAAATATCTTTTTCCTCTTTTTTAATGAATTAGTAATAATTATGGAATTTCATTGTGGAAGTATCTAAGTGTTTTGTGCCAAATAGAAACAATTATATTCTTTACCTTACTTGGTTCTATAAAGAACATTGGTTAATTTGAAGTTTTGAAATAATGTAGATGGTTAGGCAGGGAAGATACTAGCTCTCACTCTAGAGTTCCTCGATTCCCTCCACCCCAAGTTAACATCACATAAAAAAATTAAAAACATCAAACTAAATTAAATGGGGCTTTAAGATCGTCACTCTAAAAGTCCTCTAATTTTACTCCCCATTAAAAAACATATCTTCCTATTTATTTGCACCCAACCATAATGACTACAATTCTCACCCATACAATTGCATGTGATTCTTTCCATTTTGCTGACAAGACAATACCACATTGGTTCTTACATGTTCTCACAACAAATTTTAACATCTTAATTAACCAAATCAAGAAGTAAATGAAGTGCAAGGTAGTGAATCATCACAACTTCTTCCAACTTTGAAATCCTATACTTCACACAACTTCCTTCCATAAACTAATTACTTCATCATTTAAAAGGAAAAAGATAAAGAAAACTATTTCCTAACTCATTGAGAAAATACAATCATAACTCGTACTAAAGTAGAAATCATAGTGAAAACACAATAAGTCTTAAATTAAAATCAAATGTAAAACAAAGATAAACACTTATATGAAAATCCTCTCCACGAGACTCTTGAAGTTCCTTTGAAAATTTGCTTTCCCCTTACAAAACACAATAAAGTTTGGCACTCAACTCAGTTGACTCTGAATATCTATTCTATTCTTAATAAAAACTAGAAACATTTGATATTAAATGTGGTAAAGTGGAAAGTTATGCTCTCAATAACTACCTAACATAAACTTGACTCCTAACACTAATCACACCCTCCAACAATAACCCATTTTTCCCTATCTTTAAGTCATCTTTTTAAAATTTTCCAAAAGGTGCCTTGGTGTCTCTTCAAATCATGTCCAAATTCAATGTATCCACCAAAGAATGCATCTTTTCATTCAAATCTGTCGCCCAAAAGAAGTTAATGAAGTTTAAACCGAAAGTTGCTTCAAACACCCCTTAAAAATGATGCCAAATTTGAGTTAATTTGTATTTTCTAACTGTGGCGCCTATGCACCAAGGGTCCGCTGTGCGTCGTAGGCCAAAATTTTTCATTCTAAATTTTGCTCCAAATTTGATCCTCTTTTGCTCCTTTCATCATAGTCAGACATTTTAATCATATCTATAAGAAAGACACAACCTTCCATTAAAGTGCAATATCATCAAAAATAGGTATAAAAAATATTTTAAAATACTATATATTTTAGGTGTATCGATATACAAAAGGGAAAGATGATTTTGGAGTAATTGTAGAGCTGATAAAGTGGTTGAGCCACCAGTAATGGGTACCAGCCAATCCCCTCTCTGAAGGGAGAAATCCAAAAATATTGGAAGAAAGAGGGCATTAGTCAAGCCCTATATCAAAGAACCAATTCAAGAGAAGAAAGAGAGTCAGTGATGTTGTCGTTCAACATCCTGTAGATATTATATTGGAACATACTGTACAGGAAAATGTTGACAATAATGAGAGAAATAATGGGGTTGACGCCCAATAGGCCGAAGAAATAATAAGAGATGCACAAGACAAACACGTAGTTGGAAATGAGACATTCAATGAAGACCCCAACGAAGTCAAACAAGCAATAAAGGTTGTTCTTGAGTCTCTGTTCCATTTGGTGAGTATGAAATTCTATTTTGTATGTTATAATTTAACCTCGTATTATGTCTCATAATAATATTTCTTTTGCAGACACGTCTTGTGACGTCCACTGTACGTACAGATGCACAAAAGAGTGAAGCCCAAGAGGGCCAATAGCTAGTACAAAATGTAGATGTCTAATTTAGTTTAGATCAAGAAATAACATATCTAGGTGGTACAAATCTAATCTCCAAGTAGAGACACATCTTCAACGGAGATGAATATGTTATAGTTGCAATAAAGAAATATATCTCTCTAGTTTTAACCATTTCTTAAATGTTCTTACTGTGGTTAATACTTATTGTTTTCTTTTGTAGGATTGTACTGTAGCTCCATTTATTGATTTTCCCCGCTAGATTATCGATAATACTAAATAAAATGCAAGATGAACACGTCGCATTTGTGATATACTCACCGTAAGTAAAAGCTCACCACCCTTTAAATGTTATGCAGTAGTTTTGTATTCAATTATCACAAACTCTCTTTGTTAATGATGCAGAAGTGATATTATAGTTAGTATGGTTGGGATTGTGATTGAACATTTGGGCCTTGAAGATGTAGTATTAAATAAGTACTTTGGAAACGAGCACGTAGATATGTTTGTTGTTTTACCGTGTGAAAAAACATTCAGGAGACCTAAGTTATACCAGCCTTAACTATATGTATCACTGCTATGTGGGGTAATTAATAAACTTAAATTTACTGACACATTTTATAGTCATATATTCCTTGCACACCAAATTAATGTTATAATTTTTTTCAAATTCATAGTAAATATGATAGGGTACCCTTTGTGGAACATATCATGAAAGAAATTGTTAAAGGTGTAGAAATCATTTTCTTTCCTATCATTCATAATCAAAAGATTGATTTTTTTTGGTGGAAGATTTGAAGTTGAGGAAATAGAAAATATATGACTCTCTACCAAACCCAATTCATAAACAGTATGCTCTAGAAGTTTTAAGTATACTGATCTCACTTATTACTATGTTTCACATCAATAGCACATCAATACTACGACAATAACACCTCAATAAGACCTAAACACCAAAAAAATCCTAAAGTAACATCAATAACACCACATTAAACTTAAATAACACAAAAATAAAACCACATTACTCCATAATAATGCTTGCATAACACTTTAATAAAACCACATTACTTCACCAATTATACAAGTAAAACTATTTGCTACAGATGTTGCCAGGGTATTCAAAGCTAAAATACTGAAATGAGGACTATCGGTAGTTAAGAATGTACCTAAACAAAGTAATATTTTTGTTTGTAGCATGTTTGCTTGTAAAAGACATAAACATTGAAGTAAGTGCGAGACAAGGAAATCAATCGAGTGAGCATATGAACCTATTTACGTATATGGAACGTTTGTGAGTCGAATTCGTATATGACATTTGTATGTTGGCTGGGGCTCGATTAATGAACTTTTTTTTACCATAGTTTGTACTCAGACATACTGTAATAATTAAGTTAACCTAAACCTTAGGTTCAACCCATATTGAACCTAACTTAACCAAAACCTAACTTGAGTTCAACCAAACTTGAACCCAAGTTAACCCAAACATTAGGTTCAGCCCATATTGAACCTAACTTAACCAAAACCTAACTTGAGTTCAACCTAACTTGAACCCAAGTTAACACAAACATTAGGTTCAGCCCATATTGAACCTAACTTAACCAAAACCTAACTTGAGTTCAACCTAACTTGAACCCAAGTTAACCCAAACATTAGGTTCAACCCATATTGAACCTAACTTAATCAAAACCTAAACTTAAATTTCAACCTAACTTAAACCTAAGTTAACCTAAATCTTAGGTTCAATCCATATTGAACCTAACTTAACCAAATTCTAACTTGAGTTCAACCTAACTTGAACCCAAGATTCAATCTATATTAAATCTAATTTCATCAAAACTTAACTTGAGTCCAAGTTAATCCAAAACTTATATTTAGGTTCAACCCTAAACCTAAATCAAATTTAAATCAAATTTCAGTTCAATCAACACTGAACTTAAATCAATCCTAAATCGAACCTAATTTAAAACATATTTAAGTTTAATTCATATTGAACCTGAATCAATCAAATAATAAATTTAAATCAAATCAAACTTAATTGAATATTATGTTCAACTTAAATTGAACTTATTTCAACATTAAGTTTGACTTAAATCGAACTTATTTTGACATAAATACTAAACTTTAATATAAATCAAGTTTAACATAATATTAAGTTCAACTTAAATCAAATTTATAAAATTAAGTTTAATTTAAATTAAACATAGTTAAAATCGATCTAAATCAAATTTTTTAAATTCAAATGACACTGAATCTAAACTTAACATTTAAATTAAATCTAATGTTTATTAGATTTAATCTCAGTAAACCTGATGTTATTCTAAATTAAGAATAAATGTTAAACTTCCTTTGCATATTATAAGATGTGCTAACTCTGTCTTGCAGGATAACTAAAACGACGACATTAACTTCGTTTAGATTTCCTTTGCATGTTATAGGATGTACTAACTTTGTTTTGCAGGACGACATGGAACCACGACAAAAAAATAAAACAAAACCAAAACTTTTAGGTTAGCCACAAAACCTAAAACTTTCAACAAAACAAAACAAAACAACGACATAGAAAACAAAACTAAAACCATTAGGATAGCCACAAAACCTAAAACAAAAACATAGTGACATTAAAATTTTTAGAATAACAATATTAACAGAATAAAAATGACAAAAAACGAAATAAAACAAACATATCAAATGATATGACAAGATAAAATTTGAAACCTTTCGGATAGCCGTAAAATTAAAACAATAATAAATTAAATGACAAAATAACAAAAACGACATGATTACATAATATTTAGGATTGATAGTGGGTACATCTTTCCTTAAAAACAAAATTTTAGAAAACAAGTGATCAACATTAATCAGAAGTTTTCTTAGACAATTAAAAATTGTCTAAGATGTAGTTAACTATAGAAGCTTGCTTCTATAGGAAATTTAAAAGAACCCATGATATAAATCTCTGGTTATTAAAATTTCATGATTTTTCCTTATATAGAAATCCTAGGATATGGTATTCTAGAATTTTCTTCTATAAGGATCATCATAAACATCCTTTTCTACTGTTTCTTATTAGTCCTAAATTTCCCAATTTCTTCCATAGGAATAAGATTAGGACAATATTAAACAGTGTTTGGCGACTCCTTGACACAGACCTAATCCTTGACGGCGACGATTCAATTCGTCGCCACCAAGCATCTCTAGTAAGGGTAAAGAATAATATTGCTCATATTTGACACAACATATTTTGAATACTTCCACAATAAAACTCTCATACTTATTTCTTATTCATGATAAGGAAAAAGATATTTTCATATATACTTCTTTAATCATACAAAAATCTCATTATAATGGTTAATTATTACTTTATTTCATAATATCAGAAAATACTAAAAAGAATCGCATTTTCAAATTTTCTATTATCTAAAATTATTTAAGTAAGTGTTTTTTTTTAATAGATTTTGTGATCTAAAGCCTTTTTATTTTTTCAATATCCAAATTTTTTTCCTCGTGTGATCGATATTTCGGGGCTTAATTAGAAAGTCTTATATTACATGATAATGATACGTAACTTGCGTAGAATCCTTAAATTTAAATATAACTGTTGAATTGTTATTTACATTAGAATCAAGTTTTTGGTGCTATTGTAAAGAAGAAAATTTTATTAAAAATATATCAAATATTATAAGTATAAATCATATTACCACAAGTATAAATATGACAAGGGATCAATTAGCCACTTTAGGTGTACATTAACGTTAGACTATTGTGTTAGACCTTATCATTTTATTGCATTACAATTTACCTTCTGTTCCAGTTTATATTATCTGTGTGCTAAAGTAGTCTTTTACTTTGTGCTTTTATTGTTATACATGTTGATTTTAGATTTACTATTGATCATCACCTATTATTACTACTTGTGCATGTACTACTGTTCTTCAATTTAGAGCCATTTAGATCTTCCTCTTTCTTCATACTTATTATGAACTGAAATGTTCTAAATTTATAAAAAAAATAAGTTTGGGGAAGGAAGAAAAAATTTTTAAGGAAAAACTAAAACCTTATTTGTTCTCAATAAACTATATTTTAAACTATTTTAACATAAAATGTGTGTGGTGTTAGCTTTAGATAACTATATTTTTTATTTTATAAAATGTCATTGTAGACTTAAGTAAAAAATTTTAGATAATAAAGGTTAATTCTAAGATTAAGATATTTTACTATAAGAGTATATGATTCTGCTTTTACTATTCAAAGTAAAGGAAATTGTATTTTTTAAATATTGAGGGTCTAGATTTACACATATAAAAAGAATTAGAGACTCTTTGAAAAATTATTTTTGTACTCATACACATTATCAAGTAAAGAGATGTGAGAAGTTTTTAACTTTAAGAAGAGAACAGTGAAGTTCAAAATAATTAAAGGCTATCCAGATATATTAATCCTCACATGAAATGAAAACAAAGGTTTGAAAATAATCTTGAAAGAAAAAGAAAAGCAAAATCAAAAGAAAAAATTAAGTAAAAATAAAAAATAGAAAAAAAAATATGTGGGGAGAAGCTTAAGGAGATGCCTAATTAGAAATTGGCTTCACTTGAATCATCTTATGGGAAAAAACTTATTTACACTTCTGAGCATATTCTTAATGTTAAAAGTATTAGTCAAATATGTACTAATAGAGTTTTCTTTTAATTCTTTGCTTTCAAATTTTCTAAGATTCTTAGGTGTGACAAATTAAAGTTATTCTTGAAATGAATAGAAAATCGGAACTTCTAAACTTGATTACTGGATATTCTTACACTTCAGTTTTAATTTGATTTATTAAAAAATTTTCTAAAGTTTCACTATTGCATTTATAAGACAAAAATTATAGAAATCTTTAAGTGAAACCCGCTATCATAAGTTATAAATTATACATAGTAAGAGGATTACTTGAGGACAAGTAACGTTCATGTTTGGGGAAATTGATACATCTTAAAATTACATATTTTATACGGCCACTTTTATGCATATTTTTTATGATATTGCACTTTAATGAAATGTATTTTACATATTATTGGTTTCAGGTACAAGGAATGAAATTTAAAGGAAAAAGAGCGAAATTGGAGGCAAAATGGAGTGATGGAGTAGGCGCCACTTCTGGAGCCTACGCGCCAGAGTTCAGATGGGCTGGGTACCCCAGCGCCAGATTGGGTGCCCATGCGCCAGACAAATATTTGAAGCTTCTAGAAGAGTGGTGCCTAGACGCCACAGTTTAGCGTCTAGGCGCCAGAGTCGGTTTGAGCAATATACAATAAATTTGGACGATTTTAAAGAGGTGCCTGAAGCAACCCTTGGTTATTTTTAGAATTCTTTATATTAGAATAAATTATGGATGAGAAAAAGAGAGTTTAGAAAGAGAAAAGAGTTTTTAGATTTTAGGATGGAGTCTGGCGTAAGTCTAGTGAGTGAGACCACCATAGTGATAGTGTGGTGAGTTCTTGTGTTTGTGTGAGTCTTATAAGAGTCTTGTGGAGTCGAGAACAGTCAAGGAACTTCAAAATTTTCTTGGGGAGAAGCCTAAAGATAAGTATTTTGTATTTTTGCTTGATTTGTATTTTCCTATAAGAACTTGATAATCTATACATGTATATGTGTTTTTGTGTTATCTTCATGAATTATAAGTAGTTTTATTTCTTTCTCCTTGCAATGAGAAATAATCTTGTGAGATGAGAATGATTTGAAGATGCCTTTTTAATTTAAATTTTATGATGGTATTTTCACCTGTTCTTCATTAATTTATAAACTGGCCACTTGTGGAGTTAAAATCCGTTGTGAAACATTTTCGCCGAGAGGGCTATGATTTCACCTAACTTGTGAGTACCACATTAACCTTTAGGATGGGAGGCTGACTCATTTCACTAGTCAATGCAAATAGATAGGGAGATACATTTTTATGGGCATAGAGTTGATGTTTCTAGGGTGACAGGCTAGATCTTTTTTCAATTGGTTTAGAGTTTGGATCTAAGGGTCCTGAGTAGGTCTTCTAGAGAGAACATTAGTGGGTAATCTGGAGGTGAGAGACCATAATCTACTCAACACTACTACACTAGATGGAACAAACTTTATATTATCCAATAATCTTTACTAACGCCGAGAGGGGGTACAGAATGGGTATGCTCCTATTTGTCATAATACAATATTTTATCTTTAAACATTCAAATTCTATACTGATAATGTTCTCTTTGCAAGGGGGAAGATCTTGTTATAGCATTTGAACTTTCTTCTAAACTGTGTTAGAAGATTTGCACTTATCTTCTCCTTAGAGTTAAATTTGCATACATTTTTTTTAACTTTTCAAATATTTGACATTCTTCTCCTATAAGTTGAGTTTGCAGTTTTAATAAAAGCCTTTCTAAATCATTATAAAAAGTTACTGCTTCTCTATAAGATTGATACTAGGTTTTAAAAGAAAACTCCATATTACTTGAAATGATACGTATGCTTGCGTAATACCCATAATATGAAAACTTATTATCTATTTTCTAAATTATTATATTTATTCACACTAGCCATCAATTTTTTGGCCAATTTTTGAATATATAGAATATATGCGTAATTGCGAGTCAGGTCAAGAGTCCCCGTGCTTCTCCAGCCCGACTGGCTCAGTATACTTTTCTATATAGGTGGTTGTCTAGTTCGGCTATGGTGTTAGAAGGTAAACAAGGTGTAAGTGCTTTTGTTTGGAGTGTCTGCAGCTTTATAGCTGCACCTCCTCTTCCTCCTTCTCTCTTGAGGCGTCCTTACCATTTCGACAAATATAAGTCCCACCTCTTGGAGCTCCAGCTTATAGTCATAAGATAGAGTTTTTTTCCTTTGACCTTAGGGCTACCAGGTTTCCAATGGAAACACAATTCACAGATTGCTGCTCGGGAATCTCAGGACGTGTTGAATCTACTACATTCACGACCGAGTAGACTTAGGATCCTAGTAGCTTGGGATGATAAGTCTATGGTACCCTGATTCAGCTATATCTATGTTTTAGGGATTACTCCTCCCTCCCTTTGACTACCTCTGTTGAGCTCTTTCACTCCTTGATGTTGCTGATATGTCTTGATGAACCAATGTCGATAAAATGCCGCCCATGTGGGATACGACGAGTTGTCCTCTGCTTTTATGACTCGGACGTGCTTTGATGTGTTGGGATATCCCGGTCAATATGATTTAGGTTATTCCACGGGCTCCATATGCCAATGAGTCGCTGCCAGGATGTGAGAGACGCACTCTCTGTCCGGTGGCTTAGTCAGAGCTTTGAAGCATCGTAGTATTCCTACATGGAATAACCTTTCTTTGATGCCCTCTACCCCAGGATAATATAAAATGAAACTTATTTATCGAGAGTATTATTTGGTATTCCTCAAGATGTAATTAACCAGTATGAATATGTTCCATGAGAGTGCTCTTGATCCCAAAACAAGTACATACAACTGACTCTCTAGTTATGGGAGGTCTGCATAGATACCTCTTTCGCGGATATCAGTTCAAGATGACTCCACTCGATCTTGTTTGGGCAGACATGCTTGATTTATCCTTACGAGGTTTATCACACGTAGGCTCTCCACTTTTTTATTTTCTCTTGTTTGTCACTTTGTCGTATGTCGCTTCTTATTCGGTTCCTCTCCTCTTCGAATCATTGACATGAATCGGGAGAGAGACTTATTCGAATAAAAGAAGTTTACGAAGATCGAAAAACTGACGACTCCTTTTAAAATAAAAAAGAGAAAAACAAATGGACGTCAACATCTAATTTATTTTAGCTTACTGAAGTAGAGAATTAACTCACAACACTTATTTTTATTTTTATTTATCAAAAGTGGAGGTAAATGGGATGTTGGGTCCTTATACAATAATTTTTCGTAGAGCCTAAGATTTGACATCCCATGTCGTCGCTACACTAGCATTTGATACATTATTTAGCACAGTTGCTTCAGATGACATACCAAGTGTCCCATGCAACTTCTAGTGAACTCTATAGCGTGCAAAATAGTTGGTAGATATCTTGGCCTTGCAAGCTCAATCTCCTACTAATCGCACATGTGGATACCGCCTGTGAGGAAAACGTTCATGAAACTAATGGTATGCTGATTTTCCCTCCTCGCACCCAATGACTCCACTAAGCCTATCTCGGCTCATCGGCCTCTCGTCGTTTCCTCCTTCAATATTCCTTTCATCGCCTCTCCGATTCCAAGGTCCGCAAACACTCCTCTCAATCACCGAATCTGCAAAATATCTCTTTTGCAGCTCCTACGCGGCTTCCCCTCGACTTTCTATCTCTCCCTCGAAGCAGCTTCGAGCTAGGGTTCCCCTTGGCCGAGCAGATGAAAGGCTGGGCCGTAAGAAGGCATATGAAGAGGAAGAAGATGAATTTGAAGATTTGAGTGTCGAAGGGGAGGTCTTTCAGAAGACGCTGAGGCTGGTTGAGTGCTCTATGTTTGCTTCTGTTACTGGCCTTGCTTACTTTTTGAGCAATGCCCTTGCCATTGAGGTCAATTGCTTCTTTTTTTAGTTTCTTTTTATAAGTTATCTTTTTGAAAGGATTATCCTTGATAGGGCATTTATCATGCGTCAAGTTGACTAGAAAAGGGATTCAGATGTCCGGGAGAGTTCACAACGTGGATCCGATTAGGCTACAAGCACATCAGCAGTGATCAATGATACAACACTCTAGCTAGATAAGACTAGAGAGAACAATCTCTATTGCATAAAAACAAGTTAAAGTTGTTCCAACACACACACACACAAACACACACACACACACACACACACACACACACACACACACATATATATATATATATATATATATATATATATATATATATATATATATATAAGATATCCTAATTAGTTGCCTAATAGGACAAATAGGACCCCTAGGGGATCGCCCAACCCAAGGGGACTAAATACGTTGAACCGATCTAACAAGTGGATGGGCACTCTCGATTTCGGGTGTTTCGCTCTCACTAGATGGCTTCACGTCATGCTTCCTGTTAGAACAAATGCTTGCATCATTCTACTTGTGTGGGAGGAGCATTGCCTTCTTTGTTGGAAACATCTAGGACCTCATAGTATGACAAAATATCGTTGAAATTGATGGTAGCAAAAATATTGTAGTATCTAGAAAACTCAATCTTGTATGCATTTTCATTAAATTTTTTGATAATACTGCCGTTGCCGATCCCAAGCCCAGATGTGAAAAGTGGAGGGTTGCGTTAGGTAGTCGACAACCAGCGTAAAACTTGTCGAAAAAAAAAATCATGACATGAATCCTTTTGATCATTGTGTAAGTGCTTAGGGCGTCCCCGGAAGCGACGCAATGTATTGCCTCGAATACGGTGGAAAGTGTGCAGTGCCGCTACACCGGCGTCCGGGTGTAGTGTCAAGTAAGCAAGGGTTCCCACATTACAGACGGATGCGGGTAAAGAAGTTAGTCCATGATACTAGTGTTAGGATAGGATCTTAGAATATAGGTACTCTCAATGGTAAATTAATGGAATTGATTGATATTATGATCCATAGAAAGATAAATATCTTATGTATACAAGAAACTAAATGGATTGGAGAAAAAGCTAATGAGATTGATAACTTAGGTTTTAAACTATGGTATTCTGGTAAGTGTCGTACTAGAAATGGTGTAGGTGTAATTATAGATAAGAGTTTGAAAAATAATGTTGTTAAAATTAATAGAGTTGGAGATAAAATTATAACGACTTAAGATTATTATCGATACTAAGATTTTTAATATTATAAGTGCTTATACTTCCTCAAGTTGGTTTAGATATAGACTCTAAAGATAAATTACTGAATAATTTAGAAGACTTAATACACTCGATACCCTCGAAGAAAAAATTTTTATTAGAGGAGATTTAAATGGACATGTCGACAGAGTGGTAGAAGATTTCGAAATATTCATAGTGGCTTACGGTTATGGAGCGATTAATGAAGAAGGTAGAGCCATTTTAGATTTTGCTTTAGTGTATGATTTGATTATTACTAATACTTTATTCAAGAAAATATATGAGGATCTTATTAGTTATAAGAATGGATCTAATACAACATAAATTGATTATTTTCTTATGAGAAGAAGAGATCGTCGAGATTGTAAGGATTGTAAGGTCATTCTAAGTGAGGAAGTAAGTACCCAACATCGATTATTAGTTATAGATTTTAAGTTGAAAAGTTGTAAAATAAAGAATACTAGGATTCAAAATCGTAGAATAAGATGGGGGCACCTAAAAGACACAAATAAAAATATTTTTATGAGTAAAATTCAAGATTTAAATATTTGGGATATCCATAAAGACGCGAATGCTTATGTGGGAAAAAATAACTAATACTTATTAAACAAGTGGTTAAAGATGATCTTGGAGAATCGAAAGAAAAGTTTCATAAATAAAAATAGTTGGTAGTGCAATAATAATGTACAAGAAAAGATAAAATATAAGAAGTTATGTTATAAAAATTGATTTAAATGTAAAAACGTAGAAGCCGGAAAAATATAAAACGACCGTAGAGAAGTCTAAAAGAATAATCTGTGATGCTAAAAATTCGTTTTTAGTGATCTTTATAACACGTTAGATACTAAGGACGGTGAAAAATATATGTATAAACTAGCCAAACAAAGAGAAAGAAAAGTAAAGATTTAACTCAAATAAAGTGTATTAAAGCATGTAAAATCGAAAAGTCTTTTCTTAGAAAAAGATATTCAACATAGGTGGGTGAGTTATTTTGATAAACTTTTTAATGAAGATTCTGAAAATACGATCGACCTTAGTGATCTTAATATCGTTAATAATAATAAAACTTTTCATTTTTACCGTCGCATTAGTAGAAAAGAAGTTGATGAGGCTTTAAAGAAAATCAAGGGTGGAAAGTCTGTAGGACCTGATGATATCCCAATTGAAGTGTGGAAATGTTTAGGTGATTTGGGAGTTTCCTGGCTTACTAAACTTTTTAATATTATTTTAAAAATTAAAAAAATGCCTGAGGAGTGGAGAAAGAGTATTTTGGTCCCTATTTTTAAGAATAAAGAAGATGCACAAGAGTGTGCAAATTATAGAGGAATTAAATTGATGTGTGGTACTTTAAAATTATGGGAGAGGGTAATTGAACATAGGTTAAAACGTATTACGAAGGTTTCTCATAATCAATTTGGATTTATGCCGGGCAGGTCTACCATGGAAGCTATACATTTATTGAGAGGTTTGATGGAGAAGTACCAGAGATAATAAGGAGGATCTACATTTGATTTTTATTGATTTAGAAAAAGCTTACGATAAGGTTCCTAGAGATGTTCTTTGGAGAGTCCTCGAGAAGAAAGTTGTTGATATGACTTATATTCAAGTCATTAAAGATATGTATGCTAGAGTCCGTTACATGTGTTCGAACCGAAGGAGGATTGACCAAATATTTTACTATTTACGTTGGTTTACATTAAGGATCGGCTTTAAGCCCATATCTTTTTGCTTTATTTATGGATGGTCTTACTCGGGCATTTACAAGAGGATGTACCTTGGTGTATGCTTTTTGTCGATGATATCCTCCTTGTGGATAAGACAAGAGAAAAAGTCCAGGAAAAACTTGAATTATGGAGGTCTACATGGGAGTCTAAAGGTCTTCGTTTGAATAGAACTAAAGCCGAATACATGGAATGTAATTTTAGTAATAGTAGGTCTAAGTGACGAAGTGTAACTTTGGGTGATCAAATTATTAAAAGGTGTGAACGATTTAGATATCTCGGGTCCATTGTTCAAAGCGATGGTGATATAGATGGGGATGTTAATAGTAGAATTCAGGTTGGTTGGTTGAAGCGGAAGAATGCATCCGGCCTTTTGTGTGATAGAAAAGTACCGCTTAGATTGAAAGGAAAATTTTATAAGATGGTGGTGAGACCTTCAATGCTCTATGGTGCTGAATGTTGGCCTTTAAAAGAGAAGCATAATGTTAAGCTAAGTGTTGCCGAGATGAGAATGATTAGGTGGATGAGTGGCTTTAAACTTAGAGACAAAATGCGAAATGATTATATCCGTAATAGGGTTGGTGTTGCACCAGTGACGGATAATCAAATTAGAGAGAGTCTCCTTAGATGGTTTGGTCACATTAAACGTCGACCACCTGATGATCCGATTAGGAGAGTAGATGTTTTAAATACAACTTATGTTAAGAAAAGCAGAGGTTGACCTAGGAAAACTTGGGCTTATTGCATAAAAAATGATCTTAATTTATTAGAATTAAACGAAAATTTGACACTAAATAGGACGTAATGGAGAAAAAGGATTCATGTAGCCGACCCACTTAGTGGGATTAAGGCTTTATTGTTGTTGTTGTTGTTTTTGATAATCCTCAACGATCCATCAACTCTTTCGTACGTTTCTCGAAAAAATATGTAAGAAATCTCTTCTTCTTGAATTTGATCCATACCAAGTCACCCTCTCTGAAGACCTGAGCTTTTCTGGACTTAATTTTTTACTTTTGATATTTAATATTTTGCTTAGAAAATTCCTTCCTCACATTCTCATGTAGGGTCTAAATTTATTTGACCTTGATCTCTACATCTATGCTAATTTCAGAAGCTGGTAGTATGAACACTAACTCCCAAGCTGTGAGAGGTTTCCACTCGTAGACAATCTCAAAGGGATTGTGTTTTGCAGCCTGACTAGTGAATCAATTCTAGGAAAACTCAATTTGAGGATGCACCAAATTTGATTGCCTTATATTCTTTTTCACAAAACACTAAAGGAAACCTTTTAAATTACAGTTCATCACTTTTGCTTATTCATGTGTGTGAGAGTGCGTTGTTCTGAATTAGAGCTTTGTACATGACTTATCTCACAATATTCTCAAGACTGAAAATTTCACACCCCTGTCTGATATGATGTTCTTGGGCATGCGATAAAGATGGATGATCTCTTTAAAGTACAAGTCGTCAATGTCTAAAATGTTCATCGACTTGTATGTTACAAAATTGGAGAAACAGTTTACTAGTATCATAATATAGTTATTGTTTCGTTGAGTCTATGGGAAGTTTACAATGAATTCCATGCTCACATCCATCCAAGGCAATTTTGGAATGGGCAACGACGTATAGAAACTCGTATTCTGCCTCCGGGTCTTTGCTAGATGACATATTTTTTGTATTGTTTGACATGAATCTTCAAATCCCTTACCAATCTAGGTCAGTAGAAATTCTTTTTACTAAGAAAAGAGTTTTATCTCTATTAAAATATCCTTTTATGCCTTCATTGTGACTCTCTTATAAGATACTTACTCTGAGTGAAATATGAATACAGAGTGTCTGCTTGGGGCAATTGCAGCTTATCATTTTATCAACTACAGCTTAGTTGACCGAGAAACTCGTTGTGGGAAGTCGACCTATTGTTTATTTTTTTACAGTTTGAAAACAACTGTGTGGCAGCTATTTCTGGATAAATGATCATTCTGCCCCTGTGCATTAATACTGTTTAAAACAACACTGTCATAAAGAATATAGTTTATACTTGAGAAGCAAAAAATTACTTCAAAATAGTTGAAAAAATAAGATACACATCTCACATAACAATGAGTACCAAATATACTAAAAAAAGAAAAAATATATTAAAATTACATTTAAAAAAAATAATATTAATTTTAAATTACAGTCGACGTATATCTCAAACAACTTCGTCCTCCATGGATGCCATCCAATCCCGATCATTATCGATAGTGGAATTTGTCCACTGTCTGCCCATCAAAAGATGTCGCACTTCTCTAGACTGTCTGTCCATTGCGGGCACCTGTAAAACTTTCTTCCGTAATTATGCGCACTGTGTGACATCAGTAGGGAAGACTGTAGTCTGCAGTGGTGAAGCACTCGTCCGGAGGTCCCTGAAATCTTGGAACTTATCTTTTCTGAATGATTAAAATAACAATCCATTAGTCATTACAGAATGTGAGATTGCTAAAAGAAGTAATTAATTACAATTATTAGCAACCGTGAGGTCTTAGAGAACTCAGCATACCAACCAACAAATATGTCACTACAAAAAGACAATAAATCTTGTATAAACATGAATTCTTAGTTGCCTTTAACCAACATAAAACCAACCTCCGGTTTGTCACATGTGCATATCACCAAAAAATGTCATCCTAAAGAACCTCATAAATCGATGCACCGAGAAGAAGAGAGGAACTTTATTGTTTTCATTAGGATTTTACATGTAACGCTAACCAACAACGCCCAACAGACCATCCAGAAGAACTCATAAAGGTCAAACATCTTCTCACCGATATCTCAAACCCACAAAAAAATAGTGAATTGCAAATGGGATAAATATAACCCGTACAAATAGTATAAAAAATTCAAACCATACATATAAAAGGTAAATTATAAATTACTTTAAATACAAGAAATATATTATTGAATGCTCAATACATATTACTAAATAAATTACAAATACTTCTATGAGCCTCCTATTAACCATCCGTAATTTGTTTCTTTAACTCTTGTTATTTCACTGGCTCCTTCCCCCTCTCTAGTACGGATAGCGGAAGGATCATTCTCAACTCGTGACAGGAAATACCCAAAGTGATACTCAAATGCCTCAAACAGTACGTGCTCCCGATTGTCGTCGTCCCTATGAAAGTCAATATCGTTGCGGAAATGATGCTAACGAATATAATTGTTTAGAGTCATCGTCGCAATCACAATCTGCACATATTCCGGGAAAGGGTAAGATGACATATCGTAGAGTACAACACATTTTTTCTTCCAAACTCCGAAAGTCTTCTCGATGACACCATGTAAGGAGGAATGTTTTTTGTTAAATAGCTCATCTCTACCGTGTGTTACATTGTTAATACGCTCGAAATTAGGTATGTGATATCTCGTATCAGAATAGTGTTTGAGATACCCTCAATATAACAGATATTTAACATCAACCAAGTAATATTTACCTGAAATACACTTAATATTTAGTATGAAGGTTGAAACATAAGAGTATTTGGGGCTCGAGCGTACCTTTAGGATGGTGTGGGAAGTTCTAGTGAATATTTCGCATTGCAGCTTTGAAAATTCTATTGTCGTGTGCACTATCATTTCAATCGGGCATGACAAAAGTAAAACACATGTTAAAGTCGCTAACAACCATTACATTCTGCGTGGGGGGCACGCAACGTCTGATGAATGCGATCTTTTCATTGTTTGGAACTCGTGCATCAACTTGAGTTCCATTTATTGCTCCAATGCAATCCTACTCAAAGGTGAACGAGTTTTAAAAGAACAACATATATTTTTAATATTAAATGCAATCACTTTGAAATGTTACCTTAAAAAATGACATGTACCGTGCATCTTGTTCAATCATTGTAAGAGTCCGTTCGAATGAAGGATCGATAGGTTTAATGACTTGTGAAGATAAGCTCAGAAGTGCCTCCAAACCCACTGAGAAGTATCTACTGATCGTTTCAGAGGTGTGCTAAATTATTTCCATTACGCTTCGCATTGACGCATTCTGGGATAATATGTAGATTGTTATAGCCAATACCTCTCGTAAAGTTGTCCTTGATGACTCATGTAGTTCATGAAATCTATTTAGTTCCACCAAAAGATCATTGAATACCACCCGTTTCATGCAGAACATGTTGGTGAATCGCATTGGGTGTCCAACAAGCAGCTCCCCAACCCATTTGTCCCCAACATATGGGGTTGTCAAGCATGGAGAGCGATCTACGTACTTGTTGTAATATTCATAGATAAACATACGACTGCAGCCCTCCTTCTGTGACTCTCGCTATTTGAATCCATCAAGATGTATGCTATACCAGCTGACACGAAAGCATTAATTAATTAAATACAATCATGTCCCGAGCAGCATGAATAACATCAATAACATTGTTTAAGCATAGATAACATAAAAATTGGAATAGTTTCCAACCATATGAAATATCCACAACATTATTAAACCAACACACAAACATAAATGTGCCAAGTAGTTGTAATTAAAACAAGTTTATCAGATCTTCATGTGATTGTAATAATATCGTAGGTACGGAAGCCTTCTGCCCTCTAGCATCTTCATAAAAAAATCCTTATGGGTCGGATCTTCAAGCAATTCTATCGCAAACAAATACAACTCTTCCGAAAGTTTATTACTTGAATTCAAAATTTTTCAGAACAGTTTCCACTGAATCAACTTGTGTATGGGGGCTTTGTACCGCACGAAGCCACTAGTTGAGATATCTGGGTTCTAAGGTAAGGAGCACCACCTTTCTTTCTATTCTCAAACCGAGGACGCTTAGTACAGCCATTGGACTCAACTTCATGAGGTTCTGGACTGGGGACGTCGCTGGACTTGATTGTCCGACAACTAAGGGCTGGTCCTGGCACCAAAACTTGTTTCATTAGGGGCACATGCATATTTTCTAGTCGCCATGACCCCTCCGAACATTCGATCTAACTTCTCCTCCAAGTCATGTTCGAGGCCGCTGAGTTTAAATTTCTTAGCAGCAGGCACCACCTACAAAGTCTTAACATGCACTTCAGTTGATCCTTACTTGGAAATTAAATTAACCACATTAAGGTACATATCAGAGATACTCACCGCAAGTCTTTCCACCCACTACTCCTCGGAAGCATCAATGGTTCGTTTCACTAGATCCCACCCAAAACCAGTTGATCATCGTTTCAATTCCATACAAACTTTCTGATCCTTCTTGGGTTGATCCCACATTTTCTTTAGTTACATCTTGTTGTATTCTCTTCCTGTACTTTCCTTAATTTTTTTGATAATATTTTGTTTACCTTCTTTATTGAAGAAGGTCGTGAGTCTATTACCAAGTTCTATTTTCTTCAGGCAAAAGCCACATAATATTATTTTGGTTTCTCTATCCCATAGTGCTGGTGTAACAACCCTTTTATTCTTAGCCATCGCTTTGCTATGATAATAAGAAGAAAGATAAGTAAATGAAAAGCAAACAACATATGCACAAGGCAATAATCACCCAGCCCAACCCACATCCACCAGCCCAACACTAAACAATATGGCTAAGAATACACCCACCAATAACCCCAAGCCACAGCTGCCATAACCCCTAGCTGCAGCCACCATAACCCCAAGATACACCCACCAACTGCCCCAAGCCACAACCACCAATAATTCCAAGCCACAACTACCAATAATCCCAAGCCGCATCCACTATAACCCCAAGCTACAACCACCATAACACCAAGCCACAGCCACCAATAACACCAAATCACAGCCACCATTAACACCAAGCCACATCCACCATAACCCCAAGTTACAGGAACAAAAACCCAAGATATAGCCACCATTAACCCCAAGCCACAACCACCATAACCCCAAGCTACAACCAGCATAACCCCAAGATACACCCACCAATAACTCCAAGCCACAACCACCAATAACCTCAAGTCACAACTACCAATAACCTCAAGTCATAGCCACCAATAATACCAAGCCACAACCACCAATAACACAAAGCCACAACCACCATAACCCCAAGCTACAATCACTATAACCCTAAGCTACAACCACCATAACCCCAAGTCACACCCACCAATAAACCTAAGCCACAACTATCAATAAGCTCAAGCCACGACCAGCATAACCCCAAGCTCAGGCAGCATAACCCCAAGATACAACCACCATAACCCCAATTTCACCCACCAATAACCACAAGCCACAACCACCAATAACCCCAAGACACCCACAAATAACTCCAAGCCACAGCCAGCAATAACCCCAAGATACAACCACGATAACCCCAAGCTACAGCCATGATAACCCCAAGCTACAGCCACGATAACCTCAAGATACATCCACCAGTAACCCCAAGCCACATTCACCATAATCTCAAGCTATAGCTATCATAACCCCAAGATACACCCCCAAGCCACAGCTACCATAACCCCAAGCTACAACCACCATAACCCCAAGATACAACCACTAATAATCTCAAGCCACAGCCACCAATAAAACCAAGCCACAACTACCAATAACCCCAAGCCATATCCACCATAACTTCAAGCTGCAGCCACCATAACCCTAATATACACCCGCCAATAACCACAAGCCGCAGCCGCTACTAACCACAAGCCACATCCACCATAACCTTAGGCTAAAACCACAATAACCCCAAGATACACCCAACCAATAACCCCAGTCACAATCATCAATAACCCCAAGCCACAACTACCAATAACCCCAAGCTACAACCACCATAATCCCAAAAAACACTCATCAATAATCCCAAGCCACAACCACCAATAACTCCAAAGCCATAACCACCAATAACTCCAAACCACAACCAACATAACTCCAAGATACACACACCAATAACCACAAGCCACACCCACCAATAACCCCAAGCCACAACAACCAATAACCCCAAGCCACATCCACCATAACCCCAAGCTCCAACCACCATAACCCCAAGATACGCCCACCGATAACCATAAGCCACAGCCACCAATAACTCCAAACCACATTCACCATAACCCCAAGCCATGACCACCATAACCTCAAGATACAACCACCAATAACCCCAACCCACGCCACCAATAACCCCAAGCCACAGCCACCAATAACCCCAAGCCACGTCTACCATAACTCCAAGCTACAACCACCATAACCCCAAGCCACAACCACTAATAACCCTAAGCCACTGCTACCAATAACCTCAAGCCACAACCACTATAACCCCAAGCTACAACCAACGTAATCCTTAGACACAACCACCAATAACCTCAAGCCACATCCACCATAACCCCAAGCTACAATTACCATAACCCAAAGTTACGCCCACCAATAACCACAAACCACAACCACCAATAAACTAAGCCACCGATAACCCCAACCCACATCCACCAATAACCCCAACCTACATCCACCATAAACCGCAAGATACACCGACCATAAACCCAAAGCCACAGCCACCAATAATCCAAAGCTACAGCCAGCATAACCTCAAGATACAGCCACCAATAACTCCAAGCCTCAACCACCAACAATCCCAAGCCACATGAAGCTGTGGGTGCTGTAAGAAGCCACCAACAGAGGACAAACATTGCACCGACTCACAACCACCATCTCACCAGCAAGGCAAAAACATATGCCTCAACCCACAACCATCATCACATGAACAATGCACAACCGTATGCCCCAACCCACAGACACCATCAGGCACCATCTCATAAGCAAACCACAAGCATATGCCCCAACTTACAGCCACCATCACATCAGCAAATCACAACAAAAAAATGCCCCAACCCAAAGTCACTATCTCATCATCAACATACCACGAACATGCGCTTCAATAGTGTAAACATAAAACTAACATTCACATACATACCATCGAATTCGTATGTATTTTCATATCCAACATCTAAACATTACTTATAACATGTATACCAAACAAAACCCTTCATCTCATAAAAACGAAACACTATAAAAATGACTCGAAGGAGGAAGATATGGAGTCGTATGTAGCTTGCGGTTATTGGTGGATGTGGCTTGGGGTTATTGGTATATCAATCAAAACCTTCCACCAAAATCTTGGTTTAAACCCTAAAGAGTGCATCAAAAACTATTCAAGAATGGAGTCCTATGTATGTAGCCTTCCATAAAAATGACAACAAACTATCAACTACTCAAGCACCATTCCAACATACAAAAACGACATCAAACTCCACAAGAATCAAGTGGTATGTATGTAAACTTCCATAAAAAAGCACAGTTTATGTGGAGATATGTAACTCCAACAGAATAGAGTGGTATGTATTGATGTTTTGATTTTTTCCACCATTTGAGCAAGGTAATGCTATTTTCTCTTTGTTAAATCTAAACGAAAGCACCAATATTAGGATGCTAGCTCATGCAATTTCAAGCTTTCTAGCAACTTTAGGGAGGAGACGACAAGGGAAGAATAAGTTGAAGAGTAAGAGGAATGTGATTTTATTTTTATTAGCATCTCGCTTACTCTATAGTGCTACCACCTTCATCATTTTCTCTACTTAATGAAATACTAGTAATAATAGCGTAGGGTCTGCATCAAACTACTTTTAGATGGATGGCATGCTATTGCGGACTAATAACGTAATTATCGCGAATATGCTAAATGGAAGGCGCTCAACTGCATTTGGAATGGTGCAATTTGAAAGTCTATATGATTGTTTCTTTCCTCCAAATAAGCAAGGCTAAAAAATGCTGCTGTAGAGGGGAGCAACTGTCTTTCTGTCCCTTAACCAGTTTAGTTTTCAAGCCAAGAATGTTTCAAAATATGAACTCATGAGTTGTACCTCAAGTTTGCGAGATCGGCTATTTTTTGTTCATCTTACAATTGCATTTAATATTGTTACATAAGCTATGTAAATAAACATTTACGTGTCCTATTGTTCTATAAATAACTCATATCATCTTAAAATAACTTGCATGGGGTCGGCAATATTCCCTCAACAAATAAGCTATATTCTTTATAATATAACTGCTTGCCCTTGGCTACTTTCTAATTCATTTCATTTGTTAGTAATCAAAATTTGCTGTTTGTATTGGAAATTTCTAAACTCCTTGCTAATATTTTTTGATTTATTGCTGATGTTTTAAGCGAATACATTCGGGTATGCTCAGTCTAGTTTTATTTTCTTAATGCAGTAAACATTTTTTGCCATCTAAATGATATTTATACTCGCAGAACTATTTAGGCTGTTTCTTCTCATTACCGATAGTGATCTCCTCTATGAGGTGGGGACTGGCTGCTGGTAGGAAAACAATGGTATGTCTATATCTGGAATCTATAGTTTAATTCAGACTTGATATATAATGCCATTTTTTGAAAAAAAATACATTTTTAACACTATTCAAGGTTGCCACAGCCATGCTCCTCTTCATCTTATCTGGACCTGTCAAATCATCTACTTATCTGGTGAGTGGCTCGTTTCTTTGTATTGTAGATACTTTAGCCTTGACTTTTAAAGTATTTATATCTGGCTATCGCATCATAAGAATTCATTTGAAATATGTATATATATATGTATTTATGTGTATGCATATATATTCTTATCAGCTTTTTATCAGCTTTTTATCAGCTTTTTATCAGCTGAACTAAATAATTTGACAATTCATTGTTGTTAAAAGAGCTGTTAGTGCGCACCCACAAACAATTTGTGAGAGAAGTGAAGCAACGTGAATATATGTTCTTTGTTTCACTTAAAAGCATGCTGCACAAAGTACCACTAAATTCTGTGACGGCAAGAGCTCTGCTTTGCTTCTGAAAATGCAAAGCGCTCCAGGAACCTCTTTTAGTTTTTCAATCCTTTTTTTCAAAAAAAAAATTATTTGAGCTTTGGTGATCTTTTTATTGCTCTGCTATTTCATGGTTTTACATAAGTTTTTTGTATGAAATGTGGCTAGTTTTATTTTTGTGCAAGAATTGATTTATATTTTAGGCATTTTTCTTTTTTTCTCTTATAAAAGGCGTGACATTGCTCATTCTAAGTTGAACATCTATGCTTAATTCTTCTATTGACACTTTATTTCCAACTGTGTAGTGTTGTGATGTTATTTTTATTCACATCTCATTCATCATCAGATGCTCTTTTTTGATGTTCACGATCATCTCAATTTAGCTTGGCATCAATTTTCATAAGCTCTTAATTTACTTTTAGTGAGATATGTCTTAGGACGTTTCGAATCTTCATAGGACATTGCTGCAAAGACACACTTTATCCTTGTTTTTATTGGTAAGAAACTCAACATTGTATGCTTTTCATGTGTATAAATGCCTGCATTATAACAAGTAATCCTCCATGAATGGTGCTTCTGTTTCCGTTCCTAAGACTCAAAAATGGTGCGTGTCTGCCTAAATGCCTTTTTCCCTCTGGTGCGGTGCATGTTAAGATAAGCACACTGTGGTGCAGCCTGGTGGCACCTTTCAATAAGTGAAAAGTCCCACTAACAAGCACCATTTTTTATCTTTCTTTTGGATTGAATAATATATGCTATCCATGTTAGATGGTTCCGTGATATTCTACATTATCTTCAATATTATTTTATTTTCCTTTTTAGAAGTCATTGGAGTTTCTTCTGTCCTGGTAGAGAGCTATATTTATGCGTGGCATTATCGTCACCTTGTTTAGATCTTGTCAGCTCAAAAAACCATTAAGTGGTTTTTGACGTTAAAAGATTTTTAAAAATAATTAATATTATTAATAAGATTTAATTAAATTTAATTAATATTATGACTCTCTCCCACTCTCATCTCATTAATTTTTCGCGCCAGCCATCTGGTTCGAAGTAAAAAGGGACTAGTCCCGTAATTGCCCATGATGACTCATTTCGCACGAAACACTCGATCTTCCCCTGCCGTTCCAATTCCTCTCGTTCTTATTCCCTGCTCGAAACCCTCGTCTCTCGTTGCTTCATCTTCGCTATATTATTTTTCTTCACTATTGCCTATTTCCGTTCACGCGAGAATCTTCTTCATTCGTTTTATGTCGTAACAAGTCGCAAAGACACTTCGTCCCTCTTATTCTTCTCTTCCGTTCACTCAATTCGTCACATACGAAATCTACACAACAAAACTGCAAGCCACTTGTACTTCCTCATCATTCTTCTTCCCTACCAAGCTTTGCGTCCAAATTTCTCTGTCGCGCCTCCCCAACCAGCAGTCAATCTTTCCGTCCTTGCCTTTCTCCTCTTCTGTTCAAGCGTACCAAAGACCAGAAGCCTTCGTGCAATCCCGCTCCTCTATACAGTTCTTCTCACTCTGAACAAAACCTTTGCCTCAATTTTGTATACCGCGAAGCTTCTGCCGGAGCCTCACACTTCCCTCGCCGACGCTGTACTTCCCGACACTTCCCTAGCGCGACTCGTACGTTGCCTTCTCCGTCTAACCACACCGAAGCCGCGATCAAGCTTCTTTGCCCAAGCAACAGCTCTCAATGTCCTTCTCTCTTCTATCTAAACCTAGCCGAGCTAACCCTTGCCTTTTGTTCGATCCCGAGCGCCCTACCGAGCCCAAACTCGATCAATCCACCAATCCGAACCCAAAACCCAGGCTTCCTTCTGGTTAAACCAATCCCACTATAAAATCTAACCTGACTAGCATCAATGCCCTACCCGATTACCCCTATTCGAGCCAATTTATTGTTTGTTTTATTTTCTTATTTTTATTATTGTGTATTGTTGTAATAAAAAATACGTGTTGTATTTATTGTATTTTGTCGTCTCGTTGTCGTTGCTGAAAACATTGAAACTTGAATATGTATAAATTTGGGGCAAGGAAAATTTTTGAAAATCTCTATTTGATGTGGCACAGTCTCGTCATAAAGGGAAATTGCGAAGTCGTATGGAGAATTATTTTTAAAACCGGGGAGCTCTCTGTTTGCAATCTTACCTTTTCTGCAGTTACATTAAAGGCCGTCACATCTTTTAATATCACGGGTCCAAAGTTCAATTTTGCTCTCACGATACGACTTTTGAGACTGTGGGTTGAAAATTTTGATTTTGCTCCCTAACCGCAATATCTTACAATACTGACCAGTGATTCATTTGAGATAGTTGGGAAGGTGGACACTCTTCTGTGCCTCATAGTAGGGGTTGACACGGAGAGTCTGCCGAAATAAGGACGTTAATTTGTAACTTAACACTTTTTGCATGTATATTGAAGGCCCATCGCATCTTTTGAGATCGCGGGTTAAATATTTTTTTTGTTTCCTGATCGTAGTGTCTTATGACATTGACTAGCAGTTCATTTGAGATAGCTGAGAAGGCTGACACTCTCCCTTGCCTCTCTAACGGGAGTTGACGCCGGGAGGTTGCCGACATTTAAGGTGATATGGACTTTTAATTAAATTAAAATTTTAAATATTCGAGCATATAAAATAACATAAAATTTGACTCATTTGAATCTTAAAATGTTTGGAAAATTCGAGCTTTTAAAATTTAGGCTTTTAGTCCCTGGCTTTTAAATATTTAGGCTTTTAAGATCTTAAAAATTTTCAAGTTTTGAACTTTTAAAATATAAATATTCAGGGCTTAAGAAATTTAAAATTTGGATTTTAAATTTAAAGGTCATGAACTTAGAAATATTTTGAAATTTGAGCTCTTTGGACTCAGTGTCCTAGAGTTTTGAAACTCAATTCAAGAATTTTTCAGAATTCGAAAAAACAATTCAAATATGAAGCCTTTTGAAATTTAAAATGTCACCACCTAATTCGCAACATGCCTGTAAGCGAACAGAAGGCGATTTTCCAGAAATCCATAGCGAATATATACATGTGTCAATTTATATATACTCGGATGAGAAAAATTTATGTAATTTCAGGTTTTAAAGATACCATTAAAAAATAAACTTTGATTTAATCCATGTTTTAAATTATATAATTTGTCTTAATATACCAAATGTTCCTACTGAAACACCTCAAACAACCATTGTGCTAAATATTTGATCTCACGATCTAAGAATGCTACATGGGTTAAAATATATACTTAAATTTAACCTGCCCTAAAATGCATGCAAAGCAATTTTAAAATCAACTTGAACCAACAAATTACATGCTCGTTTGTGCTCCAACCAATTTAATTGATGCTCAAATACTAGGTTCGAGAATGCTGCGCGGGCTAATTAGGTCGTCTTGTATATAGGATAGGCTTGTAAGTTTTACCTTACTAGTCCGATCATTTTCATAAGAACTAAAATTGAACAGTCTAATAAGCTCTGATAAATGTCCAATCCTGAAATAAGAATTTACAAGTTCAAATCATCAAACTAGTTCGATCCTTCTCCTTGTAAGGACAGGAGTCAACATGATTTATATACTAAAAGTCTAAACTAACAAAATTAAATGCACCCTTCAAATATAAAAGTTTAAATGCTTAATACCTTGATGATTGTCGTGTTGATTGAAGATCTCAACCGGAGGGGTTAATCTTTTAAATCAAGTTTTCAAATAATAAATTAAGCACCCAAATAAAATAATTCATTAAAGGCTAAAAATTAAAAAAATATATCCATCCCCCTCAATAGTTTGTCGAGTGTGACAGATTTTTGACTAACTGCAGCTCACGAAAAGTGAATGTTATATCAAATGTATCCCTATATTCACAATTAAAGTAATTGCATGCCAGTAAAGACGTGACTCGAGTCCTCTGTCTGCGTGATCATGTTGTCAAATGACACCACAAAGTAGCAGTTACGATAAGAGCCATTTAACCTGGTGGTTATCGCAAAATGACACCATTTTATTACTTTCATGGCTGCAACCCGTATGTTCCTCAACGACTATTTATTCCTTGACTTGTGAATCATACGGGTACAGTTGATTGACACAAAGCCTTCTGTTAGCTAAGGTCGACATAAATGTCCCCTTAGACAAACATCCATCCTAGATCTATAAGGATACCGTAGAAGACAACTCATTGCTGCTGACAAGGATTCTTCTGTCATGATGGGTCAACTATCTGCTCTTACTAAGGGTCTATTTGGGGCGGCGGTGCGACACCGCACTGCTGTTTTGTTTGTTTGGGTAAACTCTGTTTTGACAGCTTTTTCAAAAAGCTGCGGCTGAAATCTGCGTTTTCCCATTGGTCTTGGCTAGGTGTGATGGCAGCTTTCTAAATGCTATCAGACTTTTTCAAAAAAAAATTTGTAACAGCCACTACAGCTTTTTGAACATCATATTATTTTTGAGCTGCTTCATAGTTGTTTTTTAATAAGCTGCAACATCCCCGAGAAGACCCTAAGTAGATCAGGGATCACAACGACCTGGATGACAAAAACATAAGATTTTGATCGGGTTTCGTCATTATTCCCACATCATCCTCTTTAAGCTTTGAGTGATTAATTATACAATTTAAACCCTAAATATGTTGCTATTATATATTAAATAGTCAATTATTACTGACTAGCCTTAATCGAAAGTGCTCTTCGGGAGAGGGTAATTAATCATAGGTGCTTGCACTTATGGGAACCCTCGAATCCCAAATCAAAATGACCTCGCAAAATGAGAACGAAATCTTTGGGTAGTGTCTTATCTACAATCCAACATGCCTTCTAAAAATTTGACCTCCAAATTTCTCTTTCGACAAATAAAAATAAAAAAAATGCAGAGAGTTCAAGGGGAGTTGTTCTAATTTTTCGGAGCCTAAAGGGGTGTGAGATGGTGGGAGTGTGGTGGAATTTTGTGTTTTAGTGATTTGGAAGCACCTGATTTTCCTAAATGCATGTGTGCATGAGGATGCGGTAAAAATATTAAAGATAATTGGATTATGGTTGTTTCATTCTTTCATTAGCCTATGTTCACTCTCAAGCTCTCCCTTGAAATTATTTATTAATTCTAGCTTTTTCATCTGTATATCACTAACCTTACTATATCTTTTCGATTGAGTAGTTAACTTATTCTAAGGTATGGTCAATCCCACAACAATTCTTTTTAGGCTTGAGCTCACAAAGTCCTTTAAAGGCTAATGATGAACATTTACCGCTGTTTAGACTTATGGAGAACCTTACAATGCCCATTAAATTATATAGAGGATTGCGAATATTCTTGCATGAATTACATCTCCTAAGAGAGGAGAATTCACGAGCATCAAGGCAAATCAAGATGCCAAGCATTAAAAAGATTGGATAGAACTTTAGAAGTCAATATAATATGTTCAAAAATGGTTGGTCGAACATTATGATGAAGGAAGCCAAACTATCAAACTTGGATGCGGCTTATCCAATGCTATCTTTAATGGCAGAAGGCCATGCTGATAGTATTAGTAGTGGATCTTAATTGGTCTATTTTAGTGCAGCATATACATCCTAATTTCTTTTCTCGTTTTTTCTTGTTTTCTTCCCTCCCCTCAATTTTCTCCATTAAAAAAACTCATTAGTTTTTGCGCCATCATACTATTAATCACAATCCTCCCTTATGCAGATCTTCTACTATTTTCTCTGAATATTATATTCATGGTATTTTTTTATACGAAACCTAAGCTCTTCATGCATCAACAAATCCATCCTCCCCTTTTTTGATCCTTGATAGAATTATTTCCTTGCTTGTTTTCATCAATTAAACTATCTTTATTCAAAAGCTAATTTAATTAGATCCCCTTTCATGCATTCCTTGTAACCATCACTTCGCTAAAAATTGCCCCTTCTTTGATCCTTCCCATTATTGGCCCATCCATCTCACATTTTCTAGAAAATATCAAATTATATTGTCTAAGATTTGATCATCTTGAGAGTAGTATAATTATAATTATTTAATATATGATTATTATGATAATCTTATCAAACATGAAAGATTTGTTTTACTCCTATCATTGCTTTTTTTATTATCGTTACTGATATTTAGCACAAAAATCTTGCTGCTCTGTGTCATATTGTGATATTTTTAATCATATCATTCAAATTACCATGTGGATGAGCCATGCTTTTTATATGTTGAAGTTCATGATTGGTACACATCATATCATCTTTTGTGAACTACACATCTTCTCATCATCTATATTGGCATCTTAGTGAACTTCGATTGTTCTGCTCTTTAGATATGGAATTTCATATTTTGACACATTTTAACCAACCCACAGCTCTTGTTATTAGACTCGACACTTTCTTGTACAAGTTGATCATTGGTATTTTGGAAAGGGGGCATTCCTCTCTTAATACTACGCTCTTTCGAGTATAACAAACTCCAACGCCATGATGGCTCTATATGGTATCACATAATCTACTTTGATCACTAGCCCGCCCAAACCAAAATGCTCCATCAAAGCTATTATTCCCACCGGTCCCGCTATGCCCACAAACCAATGATGCCAAGGCTTTGATTGATTGCTTGTGATCTAGTTTTAGTATGAGAATATGCTTGAATTTGAGCATAATTTTGTGCTTAGGGTTGAGCTTTATCCAATGCCTAAGACTAAATTTGTATCTTAGCTCAAGTTTTTGTCCGAGATCGTGGCCAAGCCTGAATGATATCTTACCAAAATTGATGTTGAGAATGATATCTACTCACCTATTTCATTGTCGTTGCTTAGTAACATCTTATAATGGAGATATAGTATATTCCACAACTTTTACTATTTTTGCTCCATCAACCGTTACATTGGTAATTTTACTTTACTACTATTGTTACTATCATGTCTGGATGTGTTCTTTGTTTAGATATCTGTTCATGCTCAATGCCTTGTTTAAAAAAGCAAGGCTTATATCTGGAGGTGCATCTGAAACTCAAGCACGCAAAAAAATCTCGAGGCTTAAGCAACACTGTCGCTATTGAGGTTTATGCCTTTTTTGCCTGAGACGCTGATAAAATTCTAAAAAAAAAAGTTATTTTATGTTATATTTAATATATCTGATACAATACTTAAAAAATGTCAAAATATAATTTAAGTATGATTTTAATGTTAATTTATTCTGTTATTTTAAATTATTTTTTATTTCAGATTAATTGATAGTAGAAAAAAATTATAGTTAATTAACAATATTATAAAGTTGTAAATGAAATAGGATAGATGATAATAAATATGATGGTTTTTTTTTAAGTTGACAAAAACAAGGATGATGTCACTATCGATCTTGAACTTTTGGAATATTTAAATTTAAAGCGAATGTTTATCTTGAATAACATTTCAAATTTTTATATTATATCAATATTTAAGATGAAGATTTGTAGTTTATGTCTTTATGATAATAAACTAAATCAACTTATCGATGATTTATATCATTTTTGTGAAATATTTTTTAAACTTGTGAGTTTCTTTTTTCTCTTTTTTGTGGCTTACGCCTGAATCCGCGTTGAGGCTTAAGTCTCACTTTGCCTCACTTTGGTACAATGGCATGACTAATGGTGACATTCAAAGGCATAGTCTAGATTTCTTTCTAGGTATATAACATAACTCTACTGCTTTTTGGGATACCTATACGCCATTACTGTCTCTGCCACTACCACAACCATCTCCTTTAGAGGCTTTAGAGAATATTTTTTTTGCTCATGTAAATTGATACAAAATCACTGTAGTGGCTTCTCGTATTATCACAAGCTTCATGTATCCATATTTCTTACATATCAAAATAATTTTAAGCATGCTTCGAAAATGCTTCTTGTTCATTGTTACATGATAAGAAAATGTTTTTTTTGATAGTCTTAAACATTTTATGTTTGTATATAAGAACCATTAATTTGTATAAACGGTTATACAACTTCATATGTGGATTATTGAAGAGAATATTGAATGAGCAATACGGTTCTTGTATCTTTTCCTTGTCCTCTACCCTCTATAGTTTGTTTATTCCTTCTCTCTCCCTTGGGTTTTTTACTTTTACCTCCCTTCATTTGCTCCTTAAATTTTGTATTAAGGATAAATTAATCATGTTTACTTTGTTCTTCGCAAATAGCCAAAAACATCTTATTCTTTTTTTATTCCGCATTACAAAATAACACGTCATACTATTCATTTCAATATTTCCTCTACAGAACTTTATTCATTCAAAATCGAATTCCAATTTCTTTTAAAATATTATTTACCTATGTAATCCTTTTTCATGCACGCCAAAAATCATCACTTGACCTAGTGTTTCCATTGATCGGATTCCTTTCTATAATCAGGTGCCACGCTTCACATTCTCTAGAAAATCTTAAATTATTATCACCTTGTGATTATGATTTAATCAACTTATGGGTTTGCATTATAGTAATTGCAAAATATGTTCACTATTGTGATAATGGCGACAGTCAGTGTAGAAATTCAAGATTCTTTTTTTCACATAGCTTCCATCATGAATATTATAATGATCATTATCACGATTATTGGTATAAAAATTCACACCATTTATGATCATATCATTATATCTATGATCACTATTGTTTAAAGCACAGTGCGGATTAGTAGTTTGTTTTATATACTGAATATAATAATCGTACAAATTATTTTATGATTACTTGAATGGTACACACCCTATCAGCTTCCATATAATTCAACCTAGTTTTGAGCGTTCTCCTCTTGGATCTCACTATTCCTTATATTCTGGCATATATTCCAATCTACTGAAGACTCTTTTTGATAAACTTGGTGCTTTTCTACACAAGCTTGATTTTTGTTTTACAAAACATATACATTCAACTCCACATACTTCATTACCATCTTCTGTACCACAAAATTTAACCAACACTATCTTCACTAACTCTACCTAAACTACTAGCCTCTCAATCCTTATTTATATTGCTTATCAAATACAGTGGCATATGGAATGGTGGTGGCCAGAGACAAAGTCCCCATATTCTCTTAAAATCATCTTTTCTACTTTTGTTGATGTTTTACAAGATGCCTATATGTCAATTCTTTTACTGCTATCATGCTTTGTTGCCTTAAAACACTTTAGAGAAGATTTTTTTTGGTTTAGGCGAATTAATGTAGGATTATTAGAATTATTATTTTTTCTTTGGCTCAATCACCTCTAGCTTCATGCATTTTCAGTTATTTCATGTGAAAATAATTTTAAGCATATTTAAAATATGTTTTATGCTTATGATCATGCAATAAGAAAATATTATGCTTTATTATATTAGTCTTTGTTATGGAAGTAGTAAATCTGAAACTTGAGTATTAGAAAAACTCTCTCATCATATGGTATATGAGCGTCGTCAAATTGTTTTGTCTGCGGCTGATTCATTTGATCATCACAGATGACACAAATGATGCCGTCTACTTCGAAACAAACGACACTTTTTGCTTCATCATCAACATCCCTAGACTTGTTCAGCTTCATCATCTACATTGCTCGACATCATCGTTCAATTCTTTTGTTTCATTTGAAGGCTTCTTTTGCTTCGAATGATGTTTGCAAGGTTTCGAACGACGCCATAACCTTTTTGCGGTGTTACATTGCTTCGTATGCACTATAGTCATCGTTCGGTTTTTGGTTCCATTCGAAGGCTTTGTTTGCTTCAAACAATGTCAGCAAGGGCATCGAATGCTTCGTTTGCTTTGTTCAAAGGTTTGGTTGAAGGCTTTGTCTGCATGCGCTTCATCAGCTTGCCTGCGTTGACGAGATCAGGGCGTCAAGGAAGCCGACCTTTTGTAATGGATTTCGATATATTGTCACTCTTTGGATGATTTTTCTCGTATGATTTGACTCTATTTTATAAAATCTTATACTTAGTTACTATTATAATTTCGATCTTTTCATGCTGAAATTAAAATTCAATTCAATGTTTAGGTTAAGATTCTGAGAAGTGACAATACCAAAGAATATTTTTCTATACCCTTTCAGACATACATGACACAAGTAGATGTTTCACTAGTCATTCAGTGTCGATTATCCATCACAAAATGTAGTAGCCGAAAGAAAAAGAAGACACCTTGAGATTGCTAAAGCCTTTTTTTTAAACGAATGTGCCTAAACAGTTCCGGGTTGATGCAGTCTCTACTACATATTTTTTTTATCAATCGGATGTCTTCTACTGCTCTACAGATTCAGATGACCTATCAAGTTTTCTAACTCTCTTTTTTATTTCAACAATGCATATTTGAGTGTATTTGTTTTGCTCATGATACTCATCTACAAAATTTTAAACTGGACGCCAAGTCATTAAGGTGTCTTTCTAGGATGATTTTCCTCTCGTGAACAAGTAAATGATTTATTATGATAACACCTTTTATAAACAAATCCCATTCTTTGGTGACTCATCAATGGCTAAATCCTTACCAGATTCTAATGAGTTATTAATGTATCCCATCATAAGTTCAGATCCTACTCAAGCTCTACCTCCAGTGCCTCAGACTAGACCACCTATCACAAGTGTTTACTCAAGATCTCATCCCCCCGGTCCTCGTTCATTACCAACATCATCTTCCTCAGTGGATCCTCCTCTCAGAACTTAATTTACCTATTGCTCTTCGAAGAGGTAAATGTCAATGCGTCTATCCCATTTTGTAGTGTGTTAACTATAATCTGTTATCTTCCACTTCTTGCTCATTTTTTGCTTCTCTTCACTTTGTTAAGGTTCTAAGACCTGTTTATCAAGCTTTATCCCATTATGGGTGGCGGACAATGATGCTTCATGAGTTGGCTGCCTTAACTGAAAATGAAATTTAGGAACTTATTGAACTACCTTATGGCTAGAAAGCTATTGGTTGTAAGTTGGTCTTTGCAGTAAAGCTTTATTCTGATGGATTTGTAATTTGTCTTAAATCTCGGTTGGCTGCTAAGGGCTGTGCTCAAACTTATGAGCTCGACTATTTGGACACATTCTATTCAGTAGCTAAGTTGACTTCACTTCGCCTATTTCTGTTCTTGGCTGCAATGAATAATTAGCCCCTGTACCAACTAGATGTCAAGAATACTTTCTTGCGTGGTGAGATTTTAGAAGAGGTATACATGGAACAACCTCCTGGGTTGTTGCATAGGAGGAGTCTAGGAAAGTATGTCATCTTCGGAAGTCGTTATATGCAAAGCCCTCTAGCATGGTTTGAAAAGTTTAGCCTAGTAGAAGAATTTGGTTTGCAGAAAAGTAGAAGTGATCGCACTGTATTCTATAAACAATGTGCTCTAAGAATCATTCTATTGGTGGTTTATATTGATTATATTATTATTATAGGAAGCGATGTGTAGAGAATTTTATCATCGAAATCATTTCTTCAAAATCAATTCAACACTAAAGATTCGGGTCCTTGAAGTACTTCTTGAGTATTGAAGTATCAAAGAGCAAGAAAGCTATTTTTCTATTACAATGGAAATGTATTGAATTTGTGAGCTGAAATTAGAAAATTAGAGGTCAAACTATATAGTACTCTGATGCTTCCTAATCAACAATTTATTTTGTATGGAGACTTTTAATGATTCTGAACGATATAGAAAATTAATAGGAAAAATAAACTACCTCACAGTAACTCGTCTTGACATTGCATATTTAGTTAGCACTATAAGTTAGTTTATGTTTTCCCTCACAATCAATCGTTGGTCAGATTTAGAAAAAATACTTTGTTACCTCAATGGACTTTTTGGATAAGGTATTTTATATCAGGATCATAGGCATAGAAATATCAAATGTTTCTCTGATGCAGATTGGGCAAGTTCCAGGATTGATTGAAGATTCATTATTGGTTATTGCATCTTTGTTGGTACTAATTTGGTCTCATGGAAGTGTGAGAAACAAAATATAAGGTCACGGTCCAGTGTTGAATCTGAATATCAAGCGAAGACACAAACTTTGAGTGAATTGATTTGGTCTCCTAACTCTTGCCCGAAATGGGTTTTAAGATAATAGCTTCAGCAAAGCTATGTTGTGATAACCAATCTGTAATTCATATTGCTTCAAACACTACGAACTAAACACATGGAGGGTCTGTTTGGGGTAGCTGCAGCTTATCCAGCTTATCCAGATAAGTTGTTTATCCTGATAAGCTGCTAATCAGCAGCTGATCCAGATAAGTTGTTTGACTGTTTGGTTTGTGCGTTTGGAAATCAGCTGATTCTGGATAAATAACAATTATCCTTCTGGTACTTGTTTTCATAGATGTGTTGTAAGAGAGTTGTCTTGCCCATGCCACCATGACCCACTATGGATAGAAGAGAAATGTTTTTGTACAGAGTTGGGCTTGCAATATGAGTTGGATCTCATTTGTTGGCTTCCTCAACCACAACATAACAAAATCCATCTCCTTGTCTTGACCGATGAGATCATTTTTAGGCAAGCATCCTGTTTTACGATCTTGCACAACTTGAAGCTCCAGCTCCTATTGCCTCTGCTCTATGTTTTCGATGAGTGAAGGAAAGTACCGACCTCATCGATGGCATCTCGTAGCTGCCATATCCAGTTGTTGAGTGTTGGGTTTCGATCATTTGTGCTTGGGTGGAAGCAGAGACGACAACTTGGACCTGAGGGTGGTTTTCTCGTAGCCTTTCGACCTCCTCTTTCATGCCCGTCTGCCATCAGAGCGTGCGATTGGAATTCGGCGCAGTTTATGGTATAGCAGATACGAACGAGAGCGAGGGCAGCGAGAGCGAACGAGAAGCTGAAGAAGGAAGAGGGTCGCACATTTGGTGCACCTTGAAATGCCGAAGAAGAAGAAGGAAGGATGAAAGGGAGATACGAACGAGACCGAGGGCAGCGAGAGTGAATGAGAAGCAACGAGGTGCGAAGTGTAAATAATGTGAACGAAACGCGGACCGCGGGGGTCATCCCGCGGTCCGCTTCTTTCACAAAATTAAAACTCGGTTTTTAGATACACACATCAAACGCGCAATCCAAACATTACAGAGGCATTTTCAAAAACGTCACCGCAGTTTTAAGCTATCCTAAACGGGCCCTAAGATAGGCTGTCATTTTGTTTGCAAAAAGATTCAGCATAATCTAATTTCTATAGCTTATGTGAAGACCGGAGAACAATGAGGGGATATCATTACGAAAACCTTTAAAGGAGCTAGGGTCACATATATTTGTAACAAGTTGGGACATGATAAATATCTAAGCTCCATTTTGAGGCGGTGTGTTATGGAAATTAATGAACTTGGACCTTTTTTCAGAGTCTTAAATATTTTGGGCCTCTATTAAGGACCCTTGGGCTATATGAATTGTTCTATTGTCTTATATCCGAATCATTAAAGAGAACATTGAATTAAGAGCATGGCTATGTGAATCCTCTTTTTTTTGCTGAATCTAGGTTGTGTTCCTTTCTCTTTATCTCCCCCTTCTCATGTTGCCTATCATATTCTTCTTTCTTTATCATGCCTTTAGGTTGTGAGCCATTCTGCTGCATTTGATCTCCACAAGTTTAAGTCAAATTGCCTCGAGACAAATTCCTAATCTGCCATGATGGTTAGATATTTAAGTTAAATACTTGAGCTGAAAGGAAACATGAGTAAACCTTGAAACATGTGCTCCTTTAAGTTCCATTGTCATCTTCAGTTTTGCAAACTGAGTGCACACTTCTTAACATCATATCAATAATCAAAAAATGAATCCCTTTAGAATCACGAGTACAGCAATACTTACTATAAAGTATGTTAAAAAAAATATATAGTCCACTATGTAGTATTGTACTCATCAAAATTAATAAAACACCCAACTCAAAATATTGCATTTATTTTTAATAAAATGCAAAAATTAAGCTTGTTTTCAACCCTCATTGGTGCTCCTTCACACGTTTATGTTCCCTTACGGGCATCCCTTGTATGCGCTTGAGCTTAGTAACTATCACATTTTTACTCTTCTGCTTTCATGTTCACATCCGGTCTCACTTTGGCATCGTCTAAGGTTCATCTTATCAGAGCTGCTTTCTTGTTAACTTCATCCTTGGATGATTCTCATCTTTGGTGTTCTGCATTGGTAACTCACATTTGACTCATTTTCTTTCGAGTAGAACATAAACTATTCATGAACATCAATCCTATTTGAAAGCCTATAAATTATATAAATGCATTTCACTGCACATATATGTATTTGTGCATATAAATATACATGCTTGGATATGGGTGTATACAATTTGCATATTTATGCATTCATGCAAACATAAACACATTCACACATGCCAATGGGCAACTACTCAATGATTGAGAAATAGGAAGGTCAAATAAACATTCGTTTTTAGTTATTCTGATAGATGGTAATCGAACCATGAAATCTGAACCAAGATTTTTTATTTTATTTTATTTATTTATTTATTTATTTTGAGCTAGAGCCAAGTATGCAATTCTGTGATGTGACGTAGTGAAATGGTGCAATACAATTGCTTTGTTGTGAGCTTGCTCTTAATAGGCATGCAACGCATATGATCTGCACATAACTTCAAAAAGCATTGTTTGACTAACTTTACCTTCACCACTCTTGGCCACACCTTAAACCAATCATGTTGAAGCCCAAAACAACCTCAAAGCTTTGCCTCTGCACCCATTGACTTATGGGCGCACCCACTCACCGGCCTTTAGGATAAATCTATATGTCTTTACGCTCATGCACGCACCAAGCCACCCACCTATTGGCATAAATATACTTATCCTGGCATGCACAAATGTACCTACCTAATTCATAAATCTAAACACATTGGTTATAGGTCTAGGATACTCATTCTAATTGAAGCAATTCTATTACGCTGTAAAATATCTACTGTGCCTATGTTCATAAACTTCCTCAAATATTGACTAATTGCTACGATCTGGTGTTTACTGATTTTTTAATTATAAGCTTGTGATCTGCCAGGAAATCTCATGCTTGAATGTGATATGCATGTATGAGTCTTTTTACGTTTGTTAATACATTATTCCTTATATGGGATAGTTGAAAGGATAAATCTACTCTGATTTTTAGAAATTTGTGCTCAAGCACTAAATTTATGCCGCATTTTCTTTAAATATCAAAGATCAAATTAACAATAATCTTTCCTTGTTTTAGGCCTTGTTCATCACTCGACAGTAGTGGTAACAGTTAAGGCTTAAACTAAGTTCATCAAACTTCTTATGCTTATTTTACATTCCACATATTACTTTAAAATTAGTATACACTGATAGCCAGTTTACATTCCGGTTGAGATTCCTCTTCTTCTGTGCAGCTAATGCATGGGTTGGTTGGTCTTGCAATGGGTTCATTGTGGAGGTTAGTTTATGGAGATTTCCTTGAAAATTATATTCCTCTATCATTTATAATATGTTTTTTCATTTAAAGCTTCTATAATCATTCATTTCTATAGCATTTAGTTATCAAGTCACTTGAGCTTAATTCTGGTGCTGATGGTATTTTCAGGCTAAGAATAAATTGGAGCGTCTCACTAGCTTTATGCACACTTGTAATTATCCTTGCCACCCCTCATTAACATAAACCTTCTGTTTTCGACGATTAAATGCTGATTATTTATCAAACCTCATGATATGCAGGTTCGAGTGACTGGAGTTCTTGGTTATGTTCTACTAACCTCCTTTTTAATAAGAGAGAATATACTGAATCTGGTACTGCCTGAAGTTACTCTAAATTGAAATATGAATTTTTTCCTGCTAACTAGTTTTTTTTCTTACAGATCACCATTAATGTTCATGCCTCGCTCACCTATGTCCTGGCAGCCATTGGAGTGAGTATTATACCAACAATGGATGCTATATATGCTATATTTGGGACACTGGTACCGTATTTTCCTTTCTTTTTCTGCAATTTGCTGTTAATATTGTATTGAATAAATTCTGATTTGTCAGTGCTCTGAAACAGCTTCTGCTCAACTGTGGATTCTTTGTTTTATTGCTGCATATTCTTTATGCTGTATTCCTCACCAAACTTGGGATGAAAACTTCTTTGGCGCTTCCAGGATGGCTGGCGAAGGCCATCTGATTAATGGATAGCTACGCAACTACTATTTTGGGCTGAAGTCTTGAAACTTAAATGAGAAGGTGAACCGAGCCATAATGTTGTTTACATCTCTTAATGTTTGAATCTGTCAGTTAAGGATGACAACTTAAAATTGAAAGGGGTGTGGTAGGATTTTAGGGCATTGAAGTGAGATCCTTTTCCATATTTAATCCTTTGATGAGTCCCGTTTTGCTCACAATTTATTGATGATTGATTATAGTATCATTCAAGTTATATATATATATATATAACAGATGCCTTTAGGGGGGAAACAAATATAGAATAAAATTTGTGAAAAGAGAAGTAGCTAGAAGCCCAAACTCAATGCGGCTGTTCCTGGGAATGTATTATGATACAACGGAAAGGAAAATATAAAGATCAATCAAATTTCTGGAAATTGTATGAATTTATGTGATTCTATTTAAATATTGCTTATATTTATGAGGAAGCGAAGCGAAGAGGTTTAATCACACCCACACGCAAATAAAAATGATAAGGGGGATTTATATACACAAGGGAAAACTTTATAATTACATATCAAATATGTAAATCTCAATGGTTTCCCATCCAACACTTAAAAATCTCTCCATCCATGAAAAATTATTATCGTTGTGAAACCTCTCATTGAAAAAAATATATATATAACGGCCAAAATTTTCTTGAGCCATCCCCGAACATTGTGTAATCTTCTCTCCTGTGTTGGTCCATAGCGTGGCATCAAACGGCTTCCCAAGTTGTGGCAGTAATGCATTGCCGGCGAGATCAGGGGCAAGAGCAGCTTCACAAAGGCTGCCGTGAGTTTTTCAGTTTGCACGTTCTTGGTTTATTATCTTTGTCCGTATTTTGTTTGTTTCCTTCCCCTTTCCGCTCGTTTGTCAAGGTCCCTTGTTCAGTCATTCCTTTTTCCCCCTCTCTTGCCAGTCTCTTCTTCTCCCTTCCGAAGTGATGTAATGATGCCCAATTTAATTATTCTCCCTTTCCCTTTCTTCACCTTGGACCTGATTGATTTAATCAGTTATTTTTCTAAATCATAGTGTTTGCTCAACTGAAATGAATTTCATCATTATATTTTATGTTTGATTTCTTTGATCATACTATTTATTCGATCACCTTTTTTATTGTACATTTTTTTGAATTTTTTTATTTAGTTTATTCTGACAAATGCTGAACTTATAGATATTACATATGTTATCATGACATTTAGCTATTAGAGATGTCTTCAGTCTTATGTATCTAAAGAATCAATTGTCTCCATTGTAAGACAACAATGAAGTTTTGTATGATAAATGATTAAGGTTAAAGAAGAGTAAAATATCCATAAGAATTGATTAACAAAACAATCTAGGAGTAATAGGAAATAGGTTCATTAATCATAGTTGTTAGAGTTTGATTTTTAAGATTTTCACAATAAATGTTATTTTCCTTCTGCAGATCTACAAAGCAACCATTGTGTTCATTGTATGAGAAAAAGATCTTCTGTTTTATAATGTATAATGAAGAGGCGTTATGAATGTTTGATGCATACTCTCAAATTTAGTTTATTTTTCAATGCTCTATTTTATTTTGCATTCATAGCACAGTCCTTACTTGTGCAACTTTTATATGAAGTATAAGTTCTTAGTGATCGCAATATAAGTGTAAATCTTCAAACTAATATTTTTCATGTTACAATCAAATCATTATTTAAAATGACTTGGAGCCATTCAATTGCTTCAATGTGTAATCAAGGTTGTCAAATGTATTGCTACTGTAACTTGCATTGCAAAATGTTCATCTAACATAGATGTGAAAACCATGGAAGAAGATTTTGTTGGTGCACCTTAAATAGATCAGGAGACGATTGCAATTTTTTTCTATGGATTGATGAAATAGATCGACCAACCTTTGTATTGAGCCAACCGAGTTTTGTAGTATTTGAGCACATGGATTGTGAACATGTCAAATCTGAACATTATGTTAGCGATCTTTTATGTAATCATAAGTATGGTGGTGGTTTTCTTGAAGGAGTTGTTTTTTATAGCTATTGTTTGATTGTAAAATTGTTCTCTATTCTAATGAATCCATATAAATGTTACTTGAATGGTATATATTAGAAACCAATGTGCATATATTACTTAATTGTGAATAATCAACATCAATGTTATCACAACAGATGAGATAATTTTGATTGCATTAGTGTGGCTTCCCACTGGCACTGAAAATCTAGTGGAGTAACTGTGTGGCATATAAACTATTAGAAAAGGTTTCATCATTGCTATCATCATCAATATATCCCAATACATACTCAACAAAGTTTCTGATACATCAAGTATAGGCTCTTATATTATAATAATTGAAGCAAGAAGGAAACTATCAAATAAATACAACTGCAAAACTTTAGCAATAACCGACAATAAGTCAAGATGAGAGGATAATCAGGGCAACCCAATATAAAGCCAGATAATAGAGTTTGACGCAAAGCTATCAGAAGATATGGCCAATGCTTATTGATTTAGAGAGAAAAAAATAAATAAAATGCTCATCATCCAAAGAAACTGCTACATAAGCCTCATTACCATAGGTATCTTAGCTTGAATATGAATGGTTGCCAGCAACTAAAAATGAGAGGGCAACAAGGGCAGATTTGCTCAACATAAATACATATAATAGCATAAGGAAAATTTATCATAAGATATGGTTGATGGTTACTAATTTAGAGGGAAAAATAATATACTTCCCATCTAAAGAAATTTCCATGTTAGCCTCATTACCATAGATTATCATTGTTATTACTATAGAACTTTCGGAAGACTATTATCTAAATGATCGAGCACGACATTTGAAGAATAATATATCTCTTGATGGAAGGAAATACTACCTTCAAATGGGCCTGTTCAACCGGATGACGAAGACCTACGTTAAGTCTGTGGAACCAGGATTCTTTCCCTTACCTTATTGGTGCAAGATAATGTTTATTTTATTTTGAGTCAGGTTCACTATAAGGGCAAGCTCTCATAATTAATTACATCTTCAGAGCTACAAGCCCTAAAGTAAACTCTCGATTAATATAAAGATTTATGCAACTCATTTTGGAATGTTGGACTTTAAGAATTGAAGTGTCGGAATGTGAAGGATCCAAATTGGAAGAATTAAGCTAAAAAAGAGGGGAGTTACTATTTAATGACAGTGTATCATGAAAAGGCCTAGACAAAGAGATTTAACCATCCAGGGAATGAGGTTTGCCCAAATGATGATAGTTAAAGAGTTTGAAAAGACTGATAATGAGTTTCAATTGATCAGATAAGGTCAATGGGATAACTTAAGAATACATGGTTTGACTGACTGAAGTTGTTGAAGCTCCTAAACAGAGGAATAGAGTCAGGTAAGAAGGATTTCTAGATTAGACTGACACACTATACTCTATAAAGAATTTTAGTGGGTGGACTAAACGACTTTGGGAATAATTTCCTCTATATGATGCCCATGGTTTTCCGTCGTTCTGAGCACGTTGATATCCTTCAACTATAACCAACCTCATAATCAAAAATCCTCCTTGATCACCAAGATCATGGCATGTGGAGGGTTTCTTAGTTTCAAAGCGGTTTGAAATGTCTTTTTAATCATGGGTTATATCATGCTAGGCTATTCCCTCTAGTCTCAGTGGATATGTTGTTTGTTGTATATGTCCTAGTCCTTGGCACTAACTAGAGACAACTATCAGACAAACCTATGTTTCTATACTTGGACTAACCTAAGGTAGGAGTATAATCCTCAGTTATGGTGTCTAAGTTGGCTAACCTACGGTTTGTGTCAGGTCTAGCTATGTATGATTTTCGTTCTTTTTGTTGGTATGTTTTAGAAGTTATTGTGAGGTTCAATATTTAATTCGTGTTTTGTTTCAATTCCTAAATTTGTTAATCATGGTGAAAAATTATGATTTTCCAAGTTTTAAATTTTAATTTTTTTCTTTAAATTTTAGGTATTTTCTGAGATATTTGTAAGGAAATCATTTTGTGAGAAGCTCTCTTTTTTATTTTATGTATTTTTTGTTATTACTTCTTTTTATTATTGTTGCTTTTGAAACTACACATGGAATAAGAATATGAAACTAAACATTAAGAGTATAGCATTAATTTAGCTTGTATTAGACTTAAGCTGGGAATGGGTTGAGGTTGGTTAAAGTTCAACTACGGTTAGATCAAAATCGAACATGGGTTAACCTGTGATAGACTTGAGTTGGACTTGGATTGGACCTGGATTGAATCTGGGTTGACCTGAGTTGAACTTGGGTTGACCTAGGACTTTGATTGGGTTTTTGTCAGGTCGAGTTAGGGTTGGTCAGGTTCATGTTAGAGATCGAGTCAAGGTTTGGGTCAGGTCAGGTCTAGGTTTGGCTGGGTTAGTGTTAGGGTTAGGGTTAGAGTTTAGGATTTGGGTCAGAGTTAGACTGGGTTCATTTTAAGGCTAGACTGGGTTCGAGTTAAGGCTAGATTGGGTTCAAGTCGACCTGAGCTGAACCCAAACCTAAGCCTAGTCTGAGGCTAATTGATTGGGTTTACTTAACTTATATTGACTTAAATGACCTAAATACGATATAAAAGAGAGGAGAAGAAGGCTTATGGAAAGGAGGTAGGCTGCGGTGGTTCTCCGGAGGAGGAGGCTTGAAATCTTCTCCTTGTGTGTGGAAGTCGCTCAGTCGAAGCCCTCACCCAAGTTTGTCAAAGGGGAGTGTCGAGAGGGCTTTTTTTTAGGCTGGAGAGGCGGTGGTAGAGGCCTCAATGACCATCGATTAAGGTGGTGGATTGATTTGTCGAGATTATTCGATGATTGAAGCTCTCACAGATAACTGATGAAGAACCGACTCATCTATTTGCTGCTGGATCCAAGGATGAAAGCCACAGATCGCTGGCGTGGATGGATCGCTGGCATGGCTTGGGGTTGTGGCCACTCCAGCGTTAGGCGTGACCATGCCTGGTCACTCACAAGCGTGGCTACATCTGAACCGGACGTGAACACACCAAGGAACTCCTCGGCGTGGCTAGGTCCAGACCAAGCGTGACCACACCAATATAATAAGCCGGTTGCACACGTGCATGTACGCACGCGTGAGTGGGTGTGTGCGCAGATGCAGGCATTTGTGCTGAGTTGAATTTGAGTTGGTTTTTAGTTCGACCGAAGGTTGACCAAAATTGTGGTCAATAGTGCAGTTTAGTTATTCAATTAGAGCAACTTAGTCCAATATAAAGCTAGATAATATATCATAAGGAAAAGCAAGTAGAGTGCAAAATATTCAGAAGATGAGAAAAAAAAAGGTTTAATAACACAACATTCATTACCACTAAAAATATAACAAATATGTAAGAAATGATCGATGCTTACTAATTCAGTCTCAAAATAAACAAATACTCTCCATCCATAACAATTGCCACATGAGCCTCATTATTGTAAGTTACCATGGTTAGAATATGATTGGCTTCTAGCAGCTCAAAATGAGAGGGAAATCATACATCTAACTTCAATGCTACTTTCATGTGTCCTCTTTACCACTTACTAAAAACATCTTTGGACGTTGAGAAACAATGCATGGCATTGTAAGAATTAAACATATTTTCATGCATAGCCTTATAACACCAAAGTGTTATAGATGTAAATATAATACTTTAGCTTATAGATATGTAAATACAAAAAAATTGTGTGGTACATAGTTATAAATTTTAATTGTCCACTATACTTCAATTTACCCAAGAATACAAATAAAATAAAATAAAATAAAACACAATTTTACATTTGCTTATCAAACTTGTATCCCAAAGTAAGATATATTATGTTGCTTCTCACACTTGACTTTAATTATTTAAAGTTCTTCAAAAAATAAAAGAAGAGATGCATCCACTACACCAAAAACTCATTATGAAGGTAATCAATCAAATATGGTCAAAAGCTAGCTCTCCATTTCTTCTATGTCAAACATATTATGTGAATGACATTTGGAACTATTGAAATTAATTAATTTAAAGGATTCTTACAAGTACTCTTATGATGAGCTTGAAGTCCACAATGACTACATTTATGAACTATTTCTTTTTTACTTATTTAAGCTCTCCAAAAAACATTTAAATCATTTTTTTCTCGGTTGTCTCCTTGGCCTTAATGTCTTTGGTACACCAATTAAGTGTGTTGTCATAAGCATCCCATTGTTTCTTAGCATGGCTGAGATGGCACCATCACAAGCCATCATTTATTTGCATTGAAAATAATATCATTAGCACTAATTGATGAGGTGAAGTGGCATGATAATGAATCCCTCCTGTTAATATAGTAATGATCATCAACATGCATGTTCTATAGATGATGTTCCTTGGTCCTTATAAAAACAGTTATATGGATACATGGTAATCCAATCATCTGCAAAAATCTACAAGTATATTCTCTAACTATGATATCTTCTTCTTGTATACCATGATGACCTTCTACCTCATCCTTTTTATTTGTTGTTTTCCTAATAATAAAATGAGAACTTCTAGTGATTAGTTATCTTATATGCTCCTCAGTAAATGGAATCAGCTTCTCTTCATACAAGAGTTCATTTTCCTTTCTACCATTTCTCCATCAACATGCCTCTAATCATGTCCAACAATCTCCCCAATCCATGAATTAATTGATTATGCTATATTATTTGTAATGTTGTGATTTTTTTTCTCTTGAATGAACTAGAATTTAGACTATCTGTATGTTAGTTTGAGCATTAAGAATGGAGGAAAGGTGAAATGTTCAATGATTTATTTTATCATCAAACTCATATCTTGTATATGCATTTGTAGCTGACCACACAATACTTTTGAATTTTGTTGTTATATTTACAATAATGATACTTTTTAATATTCTATCATAGATGAAAACAAACTCTATGCTATGTACATAGAAAAAAATATTGTTAATAGCTAGTCCCAATCCTTTCTTCATATTAGAAATAAGCTAATGGTGCAATCTCAATACCAAATGCCTTGATTATATTCTCCAAAAACCATTTACATTTGTTTTTGGATTCAATTTATGCAACAACAAAGGCTATGATAAATAAACCATTGTTGCCATCTAGGTACTTTGACTTCAAATGACATGCATCAAGTCCAATCAGATGCCTACAAGCACTAATAAAATCATCAATGCATACCTTAAAACTTAAAAAAAAATATCTCTTGAAAGAATTATCTTAATCATTATAAGTGAACATTATATGGGAGCCATGATTCCTACCATGTATCTCATATTTTAATGTGGGTATCCACATATAATGCATGTCAACTAATCCAAAAATTTTATCACGATCCAACTCTCTTGAGCGTCAAAATTTCACTTATTGCAAAGGCAAGCCATATGTTAGCTCTAAGCTATTGTTTATTTATCTTGGTAGGATGTCTGATTATTTCTTTACTATTTCCTGAATATTATGGATAACCCAACTAGACGTTATCTGCTTGTTCCCGACCTTGTTAACACATATACATAGATGTTGAATTTTAAATTCTTTAACTTTAAATGTTTGCTCAGCTGCACATACAGTTGCCCTAATTCTCCATGAAAATTCTTTTTGTGAGCAAGTTGCTATGACACGTCTTATCATTTGTTATAATCTTGACTCCAAAATTCTATATAATAACTTTGGATCGTAGATATTATTTGGAGCTAATAAAAAAAGTACCAATTCATATAACATTAATATCCATAACGTCGCTATTAAATGGTGAGAGATTGTGCTAATCAAATTCAACAAAACTATTATTAGGACCAAGAAAATATGACTAATGATGTTATAGCATGTAACTACGAATTTTTATTATGAATAAACCTCTCTTATTATTTGGATTGTCTTGTGTAGTAATAACTATCTTATATCATAAGTAATCATCAAAGTACCTCACCATCTTTATTAACTCAAGTTCTAAAGTGATAAGGTTATGCTCTTTAGGTTGTACCATGAATATAGTGATAAAAATCATAAGAAGTGCCTCGCAACCCAAGGCAAATCATCTCAGTCTCCTTCAAGAGCTTAAATAACTAAGGACATCTTTGTCTAATCTAACTATTTTTTGCTCTCTCTTCATATTTTTTTCTACTTTTATTCATAATGTAGCTCCAAAAACCAAATATAAAGGTCCGATAAATCTATTCATTTATATCTTCCATCAAAACACATATAAAGATAAATGACAACAAAAGTTAAGTAACGTGAACAAACTTCTATGAGAAATTAGAACCAACTAGAGTTCTATGTTGGTTCAAAATCCATGACAACAATACAACTTTTGTCGGTTCCACAACAGTTTGGAGTGCTGCAAAATGAAAGAATAATAACAAATTATTGAGGTGAACAATGGTACAACTACTAAATGATAAAGAAGTATCTCACCAACTTAACAAAAATCCATGTCAATAATTTCATAAAATAAATAAAATGATCATCATATTTTCTTTTATGATTGATACACCTAAAATATATAGTGTTTTTATGCACATTTTTATACTTATTTTTTATGATAGTGCACTTTAATGGAATGTATTTTGTGTTTTTTTTTGCAGATATGATAAAAATGATTAATTATAATGAAAGGAGCGCAAAAGGATCAAATTTGGAGCAAAATTATGAAGTTTGAGAAATTTGGCCTCTGGCGCCTAAAAGCCAAATTGCCGGCGCTTAAGCGCCACAGTTAAAATCAAATTTTAATCTATTTGGCGCCATTTTCAAGGGGTGTTTGAAGCAACTTTTGGTGGTGACTTCCTTAACTTCCTTTGGGCGGCAAATGTGATTGAAGGGATGCATCTTTTGGTGGATACATTGAGTCTAGACATCATTTGAAGATACACCAAGACACCTTTTGGAAAAATATAAAAATGAAGCCTCATAATTTGCAAGTGTGTGTTGAAAGTGTGTTAAGAGTTAGGGGTTTTGGAGTTCTTCTGTTTTTAGAGAGTTTCTTAGTGTAGTTCTATAGTTGTTAGTAGAGAGTTGATAGTAAGAAAGGAAAAAGGGTTGGTGTGAAGCTTTCTTCTCATCAATTTTCTTTCATCCTTGTATCTAGTTTTTATTGAAGTCTAAAGTTTTTATTTGAATCTTCAGAGTTGGGTGCCAACCTCTGTAGAGTTGTATTGTGGAAAGCAAAATTTCAAAGGAGCTTCCAGAGTCTTGTGGAGAGGATTTTCATATTAGTATTTATCTTTGTTTTTACACTTTATTTTTAAGTAAGATTTGTTATGTTTTCATTATGGTTTATGCTTTCAAATTAAGTTGTGTTTGTGTTTTCTTCATGAAATCTGAGTAGTTTACTTTATCTTTTTCTTTCTCAGATGATGAAGTAATAAAATTATGGAAGTATGTTGTGGAAAGTATAAGTGTTTAGTGCTGGAAGAAATTGTGATGATTCAATTCCTTGTACTTAATTTACTTCTTGATGTGACCAATTAAGATGTTAAAATTTGTTGTGAGATTATGTAAGATCCAATGCGATATTGTCTCAATTAACAATTGGAAAGAATCACATGCAATTATATGGGTGAGAATTGTAATCCATATGATTGAATGCAAATATATAGGGAGATATGCTTTATTGGGGAGTAAAATTAGAGGACTTTAAAGTGACAGGCTAAAGCCCCATAATTTGGTTTGTTATTTTAAATTTTGTTATGAGATGTTAGCCCCCAAGTGGAGGGAATAGAGGGAACCCTAGAGTGAGAGCTGGTATCTTTCATGTCTAACCCATCTACAAAATTTCAAAATTTCAAATTAACCAATTTTCTTTATAGAACCAAGTAAGGGTAAAATATAATTGCTCCTATTTGGCACAATACATTTAAATACTTCCACAACATAAATATCCTTAATTATTACTGATTCATTGAAGAATGAAAGAGATATTTGATTCTTATAGCTTTTATATCGTGTTTAGAGTATTGATAATTTTAATTTCCTGCTTAACTTTTTATTAAAAATATCAAAAACAACTTTTCAAAATTTGTACCTTAAAACATTCTTATAAAAATTAATTGAAGAAGTAAAAAGTTATTTTTCTTATTTCTTTAAAGGTTTAGACATTTCCCTGTGGGTTCGATATCTAGACAAACTTTCATATTATAAAGGTCATAAAGGTATGAAATGATGCTTGTATTACTCAAAAGTAAATTATAACTACATATGAGATAACACCATCACTCTACACTCACACTACAAGTCATATATGAAAATAAAATACAAAAGGATCTCTTCAATAATACTTCAGGATTATCCTGTTAATTTGGGGCATCTGTTCGCTACCATTTGTGTCGACCAACAAAAAGGCTTAACCGTCTTAGACCTTCTCGATCACTAATGGTCTCTTCCAAGTTAGCTCAAAATTCTATTCCTAAGTCGATGTTAAAAATGTGGCACCTCAAAATGAGCACAATATCCTCAACAATAAAAGTTTTATGTTTCACCATTCTTTCGTGTGCTCTAGCCATAAGAGTTTGGTAAAACTCTAGGTTCTGCCCAGTAACCTAAGTTTATCCAAGCTATAAAGCTCTTATAATTGAAGGCAAGCATTATAACTAGTATTAATCTTGTGGCAGAAAGCCACACACTATGAAGATAGTTCTACTTCCAAAGGAAGAACTGCTTCATACCCATAGATCAATATGTAAGGTGTAGTACCCATGAGGGTATGATCAGGCATATTACAGACCCACAATGCCTTTAGGAGTTGATCATGCCACTCCTTGTTAGAATGGAGGGCCTTCATAATTAGGTTTATCAGGGTCTTATTAAAAGCCTCAACCAAATCGTTTGCTATCGGGTAATAGTTTAAATATCAATGTTTATTTTGGGATGTGTTTGTCATTTCTTTAAAATTGTGCGGTTCTTTTTGTTTTCAAAATTTTCTTATATTTCGTTCTAATTCAGAATCATAGGACACTAAACCTTTTAGATCCCGAACTACGCATACACAAAGTAAAAATTTCAAAAATAAATAAATAAATAAATAAAACTTAAAATACTTAAAAGAAATAATAATATTTTTTGTTCAATTTTTTCTATTGTTTTAATTTTTTAGTTTTTTCGAAAATAAAAAATTACTAAAATTAATTTTTAATTCTCCTAAAAATAAATCTACAATTCAAATATAATTTTGAATTTAAAATGTTCCGTCGCTATCCCCGTCAACGGTGCCAAAAACTTGACCCGACCTGCAATTACGTAAATATTTATATTTCTTAAGATTGCCAAAAATTTGTCTTAAAATATATTTAGCGTCTAGTGTGAATAAATGAAATAATTTAGAAAATATATAATAAGTCTTTACACTAGAGATACTACGCAAGTATACCTATAGTTTCAAGTAAGATAAGATTTTCAGTATCGATCTCACGACGAAAGCTGTAACTCTTAATATTAACTTGGAAAACCTCTATCTAAATTGCAGATTAATATGATAGGAGATAAATGTCGATATGTTTGCAATGGTTAAAACTAAATTTAAGCAGAAAGTAATAACAAAGTTTATAAGTTTAATAAAGTTCAAAAGACTAATAAAATTTAAAAGTGAGTTTGAATGTTACAAAAAGATCATTCCCCTTGCAAGGAGATATTAATCAATGTAGGATTTGAATGATTAAAAAGATAAAATGATGTATTGTGACAAATAGGAGCATACATATTCTTTACCCCCCCTCGGTGCTAGCAAAGAACATTGGTTAACCTAAAGTTTGTCTCCAGCTTATGTAGTAGTGCTAAGTAGATTCTAGCCTCTCATTCTAGATTACCCTCTGTGCTCTCTCTATAGGACCTACTAGGGACCCTTAGATACAAACATAAGACCGAATTGACAAAAGAATCTAGCATGTTACCCTAGAAACATCAGTTCTAGCCCATCAAAATTTATTTCCCTATCTATTTGAATGTTGACATCACTTTTATTGAGGTATTGTCTTTCTTTTTAAGAGCCTAGGATCTAGCTAAAAGACTTTCCTGTTGACTATCTTAGAGGACTAGTGATGGAGCCCTACCCCATTAGAAATTCCAAACACTTCTTTAATTTTCTTGGAGTTTCATATGTTTGGTTCTAACCTCTAGCACTTAGTATGGTGAGGGCCAAACATGAGGGAGCTCAAGGAGCATTCCCATAGAATTACCTGTCCTTAGGATTAGCCCTGAGTTGTGTGGCCTTGGTCAGTCTTGCACACATACAACCTCACAACTCCACTCACAACCCCAAGCCTAAGCCAATCACCCTTAGCTTGGTTCCCCACTCTTTTGGAAACTCATATGGGTGGTCCCTCAGACCTTTAGCCCTGAGCCACATGGAGGATCCAAATTAGAATTTCCCTTACTCTCATGGCTCAATAGGGGTAATTCCATGATTAACATTTTCAATTAATCTCAATTTCACCAAAACCCCCAAATTTGACCTCTTAGCCACAAACTTTCACCAAATTATCAAATGATGCAACCCGAGAAGGCCAACCCCACCATTTAAACCCAATTTCACCAATCTAAGGTGGCTAGCTCCCATTGGTGAATTGTGTCTTTCAACCTCCATCTCAGCAACACTTTCCACCCCTTGGCTTGCCTTGGTGGCCAACATGGTTGTGCCTATTTAACCACCACCCCCTCACGGCCAAAAAAAAAAGTGCACAAAACCTGGGGGTAACTCTGTCAAATTGCTTCCAGAGCTTCCCTAGACCTCCTTAAGCTCATGCCCACCACGCTCCAGCGATCTCCTCCACTGCCTGTGGCTAATTTTTTCACCTAAAAATATGCCAGAAACATGACACGCCTTGAAACTCCACCAATCTCCAAACTAACCTGCTCCTCACCTTCCCTAAAGCGAACGAAGAAGTTCCCCACTGAAAGCCTCATATCCTAAGCTCTCTACACCAGACTTTGATTAAGGTCGCACCACCTGTAGCAGGAAGTCCTACTCAAGCCCATTCCCAGAGCTAGGTGACACTTGGAGGAGGTTCATCAGGTCCCAACGAAGCTTCTACCATCACTCAATCGAGGTCTCACCTCTTAGGCTGAGAAATAAGCCATTTTCTCCTAAATTGAGCTCGATTTTGTCCTTATGAAGAAATTTTAAATGCATGTGCATGTGACCATATTGATGTGTTCGTCGGGACTAGATGAAGGTGTAGGAACAAACCTCATGTGATTTAGTCAAGTTTTGAGAGAGATCTTAGGGTTTGAAGGTGGACAGTTCTCGGTTTACACCAGTTGGGGACAAAGATGGATAACTGTTGGATCGCGCGTGTATCAAATGGATGGATGGGATCGGGTCGGACGAACTCTTGCTACATAAAGCACGGAGCTGGCTCAAATGACGGCATCCAATGGTGCGACAACACATGGGCTTTTGGGGCTGCCTAGGATCACTGGGCGCCGACGTGGATAAATAGAAAAATCCTCTATTTTTTATTTATTTTAATTCATTTAACTTAGAAAATTCACAACTTGGTGTAAAAATGTTAAAAATAAAAGAAAAATATCTTATTGCTCAGTGAATATAGGAGAATAATGTGGAAAAAAAATTAAAAATATTCGACTTATATTTATTATTAAATTAATTAAATACTCAAAATCTTCATTAATTTATAATTAATTAAATATTAATCACTATGACTTGAAATTTTGAGGGTTTGAACTTCATGTCCTTAGGGATGCTCTCTGATTTTTCCAAGGTCAAAGAACATCTCTGAGTGTGAAAACCTTATTTTTTAATAAAAATACCTCTATTTTGATTAAAGAAATTATAAAATTAAAATACAAATCAGAAATTTATAAAAATGAGTTTGATAGATTCACTGTGGTGAAAGGACCCTACAAAAAATATAAAATGGATTTAAATAAATAAGAATAGTATTTTATGTATTTAACTCATTAAAACTTAAGAAAAATCAAATAAATAAAATATAATCAGAAAAATTACAAAATTGAATCCCCATTAAAGAAAACAGTCAAAGAAACAAAAAAAAAATTGAGCTCAATATGAATTGATTTGATCACTAAACTTGATTTTCTAAGTAAAATTGGGTTTTTGTATTAAAATAATTATAATAAATAAAATATAATTTCAAATATTACAAAAATGGTTTTGGGAGTTCCTTTTGACCAGAGGAATTTATGAAAAATAAAATGGATATGAAAATAAATACCTCTTTTTTAAGCTAATTTTAAATTTAAAGATAATTAAAAATAATAAAAAAATAATAATAATCACAAAAATAAAAAAGTAAACAAAAAATATTCCAAATTGTTTATTAAGCGCTTGGGAGCAATTAAAACGTTTTTCCCGATTCTCTAAGTAAATTTATGAATTTTTAAAGGCTTAAAATGAATTTTCTTTAATTTTGCACTAAAATAATTATAATAAAAAAAATATAAATCACAAAAATATGAAATTTGTTTCTCTGAATTCTCTAGACTCAGAGAGATTTAAGAAAAATATAAAAATTAAATTTCAAGTTAAAATCTAGTTTATATTTAATTAACACTCAAAATCAAATAATATTATAATAATTAAAATAAAACTCAAAAAATCATGAAAATTGACCTAAGTGGTCCTCTGACCTAGATGAACCTCCACTAATTTTTCTAAGCACACACATGGCGTACTTTTGATAAGTAAATAAATTAACTTGAAAAATATCTATTTTGCATTAAATATAATTCTAAAAATTCTGATATTTTAATTGATTCAGGAGTGGGGTAGCATAAAAGTTTCAAAGTAATTTGAGTTTAATTTAATGAATTATGTGGTGGTAGACCTTAGAGGGTAAAATGGTAATTATGGAATTTAAGCCTTAAATAATGATTAGGCATGATCAGAGGGTAAATGGGTAATGAACGATCATAATCAAATCTTTTAATTGATTGAAACATAAGGGATTAAAAGGTAGAAACCAATTCTTCACATTTGTATAATAAGGATAAAATTGTAATTTCCATAATTATTGTAATTTTGAAGTTAATTAAACTGAATGATCCTAAAGTGAGGGGTTTGATTTTGGGAGATTATAACTCATTAATTCAAAACCCCAAATCAATGGTTGAACGATGATATGATATTTCAATAAAGATTAAATTCACCCCAAGTAATGCTTTTAAAATTACAAGTGAACCCTTGAAACCTTAAGGCTTAGTAGTGAATTAGGCTTAATCCAAACTTACTTAATGACATTTATAAAAAAAGTAATAATGAATAATGAAACGCTTTGAAAACACTACTAGCCTAACTTTAATTGAAATGGATAAGTCCCTTAACAGGTTAATTTGCCCTTAAAGGTCTTCACCAACATAATTCACAAATGACCATCAAGTTATAATTACCCCACTCATAGGGATAATTAAGACATCAAGATTCATTGAGCACGGGTTAAAACATACTTATTAAACCTTAACTTTAATAACAGATGATTGATTTAGCAACATATCAAGTTCAAAGAAACTCGAGACGGTCCAAAGGATCTTAAAAGAGGTGTAGGGTTATGCCCCACATCCCTCTATAGTCTTTTGGATATTTTGGAGGACAGCTAAACCCATTATGTCTTTGCTCAAGAAAATCATCTTTAAAATCCAGACAAATAGGGACCCTCCAGGTTATGACCAGAAGCTCGGTAAGAATCACCTCGAACTGTCCTTCCTGCTATCTTTTTTTTTTGTTTCTTGCAATTTATTCAAATTTTCTTGAAAAACTATATATATTGCAAAAGCTAAAATTTTAGCTGATGCATGAGAGATGACAGGTGCGCATTTACATTTTTGCAATGCAATTTCCTTTTATTGTACCTTACTGTACTTTCTTACCCGCACTTGTTTACTTTACCTGCAAAACTCAAAACAAATTTGCATGCTAAACCAAAACCAAAACAGAAAAATTTTAAAAGAAAAACATTTTTTTTCAAAATAAAACAAAACACAAAAATGAACTAAATTTAATACACTATTTTTGGATGATCGGGAATCCCTTGGAGGAGGCAACCTACATCTGTTAATGAGATTTTCCTAATTTAATTGAGCTTAACAACTTGTTTAGACCAAGTGAATGTGAAGAAAATAGTGGTGCTGAAATGAGGGAACCATGAGATCCTAACCGGTATCACTTAATCAACTTAAACTTCCCTCATAAGACATCTAGAAAAACAACAACAATTATAACAACAAAATTAAACGTACACACTTTAAACCTCTTTGAATTTCTTTGAACCTCTTGAACTTTACACTTCGAACTTGAAACCTTATACAACGAGGAGTTTAGAGCATGCACCATGGGCAACACAACGAGGATGTACAGAAGAATATCTTCGAGAGAGCAAACAAGTCTACAATAGCAAAACAGATCTTCAACACTAAACCTTGTCTTAGAAATAAATAACAAGCCACATGACTTTCGAGGTTGTCTATCTAGTGCAACATAAATTATCAACTTATCTTTTAGGCTTTATAAACCGTGCAATATAAACCCTAAATTGTCTTAGGATTCTGAGGTCATCGTTCGGTGCGACATAATTCCTCCTATCTTCCAGAATATTTGTATGATCGGTATCATACAAATGTAAGCTCTATATAATAAAATTGGCAGGATGAAACATTAAATAATCTCTCTTTGAAACTGAAGCCAAACCATAGGATAGTTTGGGAAGTCCCGAGGTTCTTCTCAGGATCCGTGGCATCCCTTACCTTTTCTTCCTTTGGATTCCATAATAACTGTTTAAACTTGATCCTTTCCCATTTTATATTTCATATGTTTGACCTTGAAAACCCTAATTTTGAAATTCATGAAGACAATACCTTTGATCTAAATCGAGAGCTTTCTTAGGTAACTTCGGTTGTCTAAGATGTAATGAACTATATGGGCTAGCCTTTATAGGAAACCTTAAACTCTATCTAATCTTTTATATTAGATAGGGAAAATTGTCGGTCAGCATAAAAGGTTTTTACAAATCAAAACAAATGTCATAATTTTCATAGTTTATTTAATTGAGCCTCATTATCAAGCAATATATCTATTCTTCGGGATAGATGCATGATTTGCAATGTAGTGCTTATTTATTTAAACTATTGAATATATAGAATCAGTTTGGACTTTTATTTTCAAAATTAAAATATTATTTTTCAAAACTATATATATATATTAAATTAAATATATTTTAAAGCAGGCGACATGATCCCTATTCTAGCGACCAACAACTTCCTATTCTGGCGACCGACGTTTCACTCCCTCTTAAACGATCGCAATAACTATTTTCAGAGTGAAGTATAACATTCACAAGTTGGGTGAAATCATAGCCCTCCCCGGGTCATTATGTTTCTCAACAGATTTTAATCTTACAAATGACCGATTTGCAAAGCCAATGAAGAATCAGCGAAAATACCATCGCAATTTTTAAAATAAAAAGAAATCTTTAAAACCATTCTCATCCAACATGATTAATTAGCAAAAGCAATGAGAAAGAAAGGGAACTACTAAGAATTCATGGAGATAAAACAAAAACACATGACTTGTATTGAAAGTCAAGTCTTAACAACAAAAAATTAAACACAAATACAAGATACCTTATGTCTTCTCCCCACGCAATTCTTGGAGTCTCCTTCAAGCAATCTTCAAACTCTTACACAAACTCTTACTCACACACACACACAAAAAAAATTACTCACGCACACACTAAAACCCTCTCCAAAAGTATTCCTCGAGTCCTCTAAAAATCTTCATTTTCGTCCATAATTTGGACCTTCTAACAGATCTCTTCAAAATTTGGCCAAATTCAATGCATCTTCTAGAAAATTGGTTAATGGAGTTATAACGCCAGTTTGGGTACTATAGAGCTCAGTTCGCTCGATAGACGACGCTATGGTACCAAGGTTGTCGCTATGGCGCTGTACAAAATTCTCAATTTACTCAATTTTGCTCTCTTTTTCTCTAAATGTTCATTCCATGTACCTGAAACCAAAAAAATGCAAAATACCTTCCTTTAAAGTGAAATATCATAAAAAAATATACATAAAATTATAATGAAATGTACACTAAAAACAGGTAATTTTTATGTGGATCAATTTACATGAAAAATTAGGGTTTCAAATGTTAGAGTTGTTCTCTGACTTTAGAAAAATCACATAACATCCCTAAGCACATAAAGAGTAAACCCTCTAAATTTCAAATTATGATGATTAATATTTGATTAGTTATGATTAAAACAAGTTTTTATATAGACGGCAAAGCTTAATGTTAAGAAAATTAGGGTGCAAGGGAGGGATGTGAAAAGACGATGCGTCTTCGAGCTCTGCTAGGGTTTCTTTCCTAGAAGCGGCGCAGGAATCCGATCATTTTTCTGCTTAAGATTTCTTCTTCCTTTCTCTTAATCTCTAAGATCGGAAGTTTTCTCATCTTCTTATGGCCGATTCTCTTAATCGACCTTCATTTCTTGATGCTTTGAAAGGAAACATGGATAGTTCCTCTTCTTTGACTAATGTATGTCTTTTTCCTTCTTCTTTTAGGGATCATTATGGTGATGAAAACAAAGATAGTCTGCTAAAGAAAGCTACTAAAAAGAACGGTAAACCCGCTCTTATTTTTACTGAGGAAGAAACTAATCTTCTTGCTGAACCTCTGAAATATACTCTTATAGGTAAGTTTACCTATGCTCATCCTAAAATGGAGATAATAAGGAAGTTTTTCTCTGATCTTAAGCTTTCTGGAAAATGGAATGTTGGTCTTATTGATGGTCGGAATTTAATGATTAAGCTTCGAAAATGAATACGATTATACACGACTCTTTTCAAAAAAAGTTATACAAATTGATAAGGTGTATATGAAAATTCTTAAATGGATTCGTAGATTTCAATCCAAGGGAAGAACCACCAATAGTTCCTATCTCGGTTTCGCTTCCCGGATTAAAACTACAATTTTATAACAAGAAAGTTCTTTACTCTATTGGGAAAATTTTTGGTTCTCCTATGAAAATTGATATGGCTTCTGTTAATTACAATCGTCCGTCTATTGCTCGAATTTTAATTGAAAGGGATGTTACTGCTCCTTTTTGTGATGCTATATGGCTGGAAGATGCTAGCTCTGGATATTGGCAGCCTGTTGAAATGGAGTTTATTCCACCTTATTGTAACAAATGTAGAATGTTTGGTCATTCTTTCACTAATTGTTTCATTGCTCATCCTCATTTAAAATTACAACAGAATAAGAATTCGAGAAAATAAAAGCTGGCATAAAGAAGGTAATATTATTAATTTAGTGCCTCGATAATCTTCGTTGCTTCAAATCTTGATCATTCTAATATCGTTATTATTCAAAACAATGATGATAATAATGATCAATTATCTGTTGATAGTTCTCACAAGGATGTTCTAAATGTTGATAAAATTTCTAATGAGGATGTTCAAGAATCTGATAATATTCATAAAGATAATGTAAATCCTGATTTTAATGCTTTTAAATCTAATTTTCTGATTGATCCTATTATTGAAAAGGCTATTGAAAATGTGAATTTCACTCTTTTGAATAATGAAAAGGATGTTGTAGATGATTATGCTCGTCGATATGGTAGGTACAAATAATATTAATTTGTTCAGGCCTGAACCTGAAGATGAATGGCAGATTCAAAAGGCTTCCAGAAGAAAGAAGTTCAAAGGTAGTAGAGAATTAAGCTATGTCAATCCTAATGCGTTAAATGAACAACTTACAGGTAAGATTCTTGATAATATTGATACTGCTTCCTCCTCTAGAATCACTAGAGGCAGGAAAGAAATTGATGATGAAATTTAATACTATGTTTTGGAATATTAGGGGTATTGCAGATAAGAATGCCTCTAATAGACTGAAAAACTTAATTAGACATTATCGGCTATCGTTCTTCGGTATTCGGAACCTTTGGTGAAAGATTACAATAATCTTAAATATGTTCATAAAATTGGTAATTTCAATTATGTAGCTAATATTAATAATAAAATTTGGTTTCTTTGGAAAAATTTTATTAAAGTTGATTTAATTATTAATCATAAACAATTGATTCATGTGGTTATTACGTATCGTGATATTTCTTTTCATTTATCTATCGTGTATGCCGGTCGTAGTAAAACCGATAGAATGGATTTATGGAATTTGCTTAATTCTATTGGTCCATTAGATTCTCCTCGGCTTGTTGGGGGATTTTAATATTGTTATCGCTGTCAATGAAAAGAGAGGGGCCTTCCTCCTAATATTAATCCGATTGATAGTTTTAATCATGCTATTCTTGAAGCCGAACTCTTTGATCCAGGTTATACCGGCTCTATGTATACTTGGCACCGTGGCTTTGTGTTTGAAAGGCCGGATAGATACTTTGCTAATGTTTCTGGTGTAATTCTTTTATCGCTTTTAAGGTTCATCATTTAAGTTTTACCACTTCGATCACACACCTATTCTTTTCAAGATCTCTAATAATCTTTCTAAAAAATCTCATCATTTCGTTTTCTTAATATGTGGATCGAACATCCCTCTTTTATGCAATTTATTAGAGAGAATTGAGTTGTTGATAAACTTGTTTTTAAACCTATTAACTCCGGTCGAAACTTTGGTGGCTTCAAAACAAGCTTGCTCATGCACTCAATAATTGGAATTGGAATATTTTTGGCCATCTTGATAAAAAGGTTAGAGAAGCCGATATTAGAGTTAAAGATTTGGAATTTCTTTATAATCAAGATCTAATTTCTTTGATCTTCTTAATCAAGCTCAAAAAGATCTCACTCGTCGCTATTAATATGGAGGAGAATTTCTATGCTCAAAAGGTCGTTAAAACTAATTTTTTGAATGGTGACGTGAATTCTTCTTTCTTTCATGCGGTTATCAAGAATAGAAGGCTTATGAATCATATTTCTAGTATTAAGAATTCTAATGGTAATGTTTTAACTAATGATAATGAGATCATTAGTGATGGTATTGCTTATTTTAGTTTTCTTTTTTAGAGCAATAACAGCTATTTGGAGCATATTGATACTACTGTGTATTCCTTTTCTGATAATATTCATAATCTTAATCTTACCTCTATTCCATCTATAACTGAGATCAAGAATGCTCTTGATAATATGGATGTTGGTAAATCTACTGGCCCCGATGGTTTTAATGTGGAATTTTATAAATCTTGTTGGGATGTTATTCATATTGAACTTGTTGATATTATTCAAGACTTTTTTCGGGCAAAGACTTACCTAAGTATTTTAAATGCTCTAATATAGTTGTTGATTCCCAAAGATCATGGTGATTCCCGGGATTCTTTTAGACCTATTTGTATTAATACGGTTGTGTCTAAACTTATTTCTAAAATTATGGTTATTAGTGATTCAACTTATCTTAAGTAATATCATCAGCCGAACCAATCTCGCTTTCTTAAAAGGCAGCATTTATTAGTGATAATGCTTTAACCGTGCAGGAACTTTTATATGATATCGATATGTGTAAAAGGAATGCTAACATTATTTTTAAGATGGATATTAAAAAGGCTTTTGATTCTCTTAGCTAGGACTTCTTACTAGATGTTTTCGAGAGCTTATGGTTTTAACAATGCTTTCGTAATATTATTTACAGAATTCTCAATAATAATTTCTATTCTATTGTGATAAATGGGAGCTCTTATGGTCACTTTATGGCTTCTAAAGGTATTAAACAATGTGATCCTTTATCACCTTATCTCTTTATAGTTGCTTTTGATTATTTTTCTAAGCAATTGAATAAGCTTTATGCCGATTACTCTACTACTAACTTTACTCATAAAGTCGACTTCGGTGTGTCTCATTTATGTTATGCTGATGACCTTATTATTTTCTCTAACTCTAATAAGAGATCTATTAAGAGAATTTGGAAACTCTTAGATCATCTTCAGAGGTCTTCTGGGCTTTATTTTAATACTTCTAAATGTTGTTTTTATGCTTCTAAATTTGTTACTAATGAAAAGATTCAGTGGATTGCCAATTTTACTCAATGTCAACATGCTTCTTTGCCTCTTAAGTACTTAGGTTTTATTCTTGATAAGAAAGCTAAACGTATTATTCATTATGAGGGTTTGTTAGAAAAAATTAGTAAGAAGCTTCATTCTTGGGAGAACAAGTTTCTCTCTTTTGGGGGCCGTATTACTCTTTTAAAGAGCACTCTTACTTCTATGCCTTTATATATGATTCAGGTGATGAATGTTCCTAATATTATTATTAAGAAGCTTGAATCTATGTTCAATAGCTTCTTGTGGGATGGTTATGGTAAGAAGAGTATTCATTGGAAGAGTTGGAGTAAATGTTGTAAACCTATCAATAAGGGTGGCTTGGGTTTTCGTACTCTTACCGATTCTATTAAATTTAACTATATGAGGTTATGGTATCATTTTAGACAAGCATAATTCTATTTCGGTCTCGCTGTTATATATTAAATATCTGTAGAGATAAACATCCTTTATCCATTACTCCTAATAAAACCGATTCTTATGTATGGAAGAATCTGTTAAAAGTCTCTAAGGATGCCGAGACCTTTATTTGTCGGACATCGTCAAGTGGATGTCTCTTTCCGGTATGATGATTGGACCACTAAGGGTCCTCTTGCTAATAGTTATGGTGGCCCTTTTGATATTAATTTTAAAGTTAATGATCTTTGGGATCATTCTATTTGGAATTTTACCAAACTTCTTAGCTATGTTAAATTTTCTGATGCTTCTTCCATTGTTCATATTCCTATTAATATGAGTAATTCTGATACTCTCGTTTTTAAAATTAATGGTAGCAACACTGCTACTAAAACTATTGCTGATACTTATTCTTATCCTCCCGGATCGGATTTAACTCGGCTTTGGAATAACTCGGCTTAAGCCTTCTATTTCGTTTTTTAATTGGAGATTAATTCATAATTGTTTACCGTCGATGATATCCTTAAGCTTAAAGGGCCGAGAATTGTGTCTAGATGCCATCTTTGTAAAATTCATTATGAAGATGTTATTCATCTTTTTGGTAATTGTTGTTTTTCTATTAATGTTTGGAAAGAAATATTTGTTGTTTGTGGCAGGAAGGAGTCTTTTGTTGACTACAATTCTATCATGGACATTTTCCCGGACTCGGAATAAGAAAGGGCATACATTTCTTAGTTCTATTCCCGCTATCGTATTCTGGTTTTTATGGATTAATAGGAATAATGCTAAGCACAATGACTCTCTTTCTACTGCTAAGCAAGTTACTAGTCAAATTTGTTCTTATATTTTTAAATGCTTATCTCGTTAATACAATTGATCATTTTCATAATGATTATATTTCATATATTGTGGTTAATCTTAATATTAAGCTTCATTTCTCGGTCAAATGCTTAAATAGGGGTAAATGGATTAAACCATTTGCTCTATATATCAAGATTAACACTGATGGTGCCTGGAATATAGTTAATGCTGGTATTGGTGGGATTGCTAGAGATTGGAATGGTAAGGTTATAAACTGGTTTGCTGCTCCAATTTTTGTGGAATCCTCTTTAGTCATTAAGCCGAAGCCGTTTTTTTGCTCTTAATATGGCTCGTGGCCGTGGTTAGAACCATCTTATTATCGAGATCGATTCTTTATATCTTTTTAACATTTGTAAGTTTCGCTTAAGCTCGTCATCGGAGTATTATTTTGCAGTTAAAAAGATCAATCTGCCGGCAATAAGAATTAACATAATTTGGAACCATACTAAAAGATTTAGAAATGTTGTCGTCGATCGGTTCGCTAAACTTGGTATGAAGATTTCTTATCCAGATGATTTCCAACCTCGTACCCGATTTTATTTACTCTATCGTGCATTTTGATATGTAAGGTGTTCCCGTTTATTTGTTAGTTGTCGTGTCTTTTTATTTTTTCTGTATTTTTATTTTTGTTTGGAAAAAGGACCTTTTTTTTTCCTTTTTTTTGAGTATTTGTAGTGTGTGTGTGTTTGGGTCCTTTTTCCCGGGATGTACTTTTACTTTTAAGAGCAATAAAATTGAGCCTATGTGCTCTTTAATTAAAATAAAAAAAAACAAGTTTTTATATATTTAATTAATTAAAAATTAAATATTAGATAACCGTTTTTTTATTTTTATCCCACATTCTTCTATTCACTGAGCGCATGGGTATTTTTATTTTATTTTTAGCATTTTTTACGCCAAAGTTTCTGAATTAATTTAAATCAGAAATACCCCTATTTTCCTACTTATAAACGCAGCATGCACGTCGACCTCGACAACTCTGAACTGCTACACATCGTCCCATTATTAGATGTGCTTTCCACGCAAGCTTGCCACGCAACCCGCAGTTCACGTCCCATAGCTTCGTCCGGTGTGATCTGGTCTGTATGTGCGATACACGCGCGATCTAAGTGCTCCTGATTATGGTTCCCAAGCATCCTAACCCGAGAACCATCCAACTTCTAAACCTAAGATCTTGCTTGATACTCAACCAAATCGCATGTGGTTTGTTCCTATTACTTCATCCGGGTGAAACAAACCTATCTATATACGGTTACATGCGTATGAAATACAAGTCTACTTCACAAAGTTCCAAACCGAGAACAAATTTAGGGATTTTGGTCTATACCTTTGCCCAAGAGGTGAGGCCTCGATTGGGTTTGTTTTGAGCTTCACTTGAGTCTACAAACATCCTCCAAGTGTTGTTTTGAGCTAAAATTGGGTATGTGTAGGAGTTCGATCAGAGGGTGACTCAGGCTTGGTCAAGATCTGGTGCAGAGGGCTCGGGAAGGGTTAATTTTTATGGGGAGCTTCCCCTCTTGCTCTGGGGAAGATTTGGAGCAAGTCAATTTGGAGTTTGGTGGTATGGCCCTGTATTTAGACTTCAAAATTAGGACGGTGTAGTGGGAATGGAGGCTGGAAAATGGTGGGGATGAGCTTCGCAAAGTTGCTAGAGGGTCTGGGACAATTTGGTAGTGCTTTGCCAAGGTCTCCATGTGCCTCTCTATTTGGTTATGAGGGGTGCTCAATTAATATCCATGACCATGGTGGCCAACAAGCAAGCCAAGGGGTGTGAAGTCCTGCCTAAGTGGAGGGCTGAGCGGTGCAATTAACCAATTGGAGATTTCCACAAGGGATGGGTGCAATTTGAGTTTGGGCCATGAGGAAGGTTTTTTGGTTTTGGGTTATCCGGCCACTAGGCCGGTCGGTCAGGCTAAGGGAGGTGGCTAGCTAGCTCAGGGAAATCGGGCGAGTTTAATGGTGACAAGTTTGGGGCTTGAGAAGGCTCGTTGCATGGGTTAGAGAGTTAACCATATTTAAGGGATGGGTTTGCATGATTTAGAGGATCATTGGTCCATGGCTCATAAGAGGGTCATTGGGTGATGTGATTAGCATCCAAGGGTGTTTAAGATGGCAAAAGTGATCAAGCATTGGATTAGTTCAAAAGATTTGAGGTTGATTTAGGATTAGGTTTAAAATGGAAGTTTAAGCTTGGATTTAGATTTGGGTTTGGTTTGGGCTTAAATTGAGCTTGAATTTGGTTCAAATTGGATTTAGATTTAATGAAGTTTAATTTGGATTTGAAATTGGAGGAATTTGAAATGAATTTGATGCAAATTGGAGGTGATTTGGGGAGTTTGGGAATATATGGGTAATTTGGGAATTTTGGCCAATTTTAGTAGATTTAAGGAATTTTGAATGCAAATCGTGTCATTGGGTGGTTAGAATTGGTGAGGTTTAGAGTGAATTTTGATATTTTGGAAATTTTTTGGTACGAAGGGCATTTGGTAATTTTTGGTGGTGTAGGGGTATTTTGGGAATTTTGGTGATTTTGGTGTGAATTTGGGCAATTGGGGTAATATGGAGTGGTTTGGTATGATTTTTGAAGAGAATTTGAGAATTAGGGCAATTTCATGAAATTTAGGGTTTCATGGGTATTTTGGTAATTTTGTGGAATTTTGGGGACAAAAGGCCAAGTTTGGATATTTAGGTGGAATTGAAGGTCATTGGATATGCCAATCATGAAATTATCCCTCTTGAGCCATGAGACCAATGGGAGAGCCCATTTTGGATCCTCCATGTGTTAGTCCTAGCCACCCTAGTCAAAGGCTAAGGGCTTAGGTACCACCCACATGAGTTTCTAAAAGAGTGGGGAAAAAAAGATCATGTGTGACTGATTTTACGGTTTTTGGAATGTGTGTGATTGGTTCAAATGTTTGTGTGTGTGTAAGTTTGACTAAGACCAAGCCACCCAGGGCTAACCCTAAGGCCTTACAGTCCTATGGGGACTCCCTTTGAGCTCCCCCATGTTGGCTTCATCCTACTAAGTGCTAGAGGTCAAAAACATACAAGTGGAACTCCAAGAAGAATAAAGAGGTTTTTAGAATTTCTAATTGGTAGAGTTCCATCACTAGTCCTTTAGGATAGTCAACAGAAATGTCCTATAGCTAGATCTTAGACTTCTATGGAAGAATGACTAAACATCAATAAAAGTGAGGTCATCAGTCGCCTCTGTGCACCTCTTAGGTTGAGAATAAGTTCATCTACCCTCTTTTTTAATATGTCCAGGCACAACACAAATTCACATCACAACTCCTTAGACCAAACCCCAACAAAATTAAACAAATCATTTAAATCTTGTCCGACTAGTCATCAGAATAATGATACGTTTCAGTGTTTTCCTTCTTGATATAGTTATTCTACTGTTTTCTAGTTCGGATGTTAATCTCCGCTCTTTCCTTCATGGTATAGACATTTTCTCTCAATTTTGCTGACTAGCTATCAGGATGAATGATAAGCTCGAGCACTATTCTTTTTGATCTAATAGACCTGTTTACCTCTTTGGGTAGATGTAAATCCACATTAGCTTTTCACTCCAATGTATCCAGGTAAACCTGAAATTCTCAGTGGATCTCAAACATTATAATTCAAAAAAAAAATCAAATTTCAAAATTTTGACACACTCAAATCAAATCAAATGTTCTTCAAACATTGTTGATTGTTTCGGTCAATGCAAATATGCGCGACGTACTTTGAACAGTTCACCCCACATATTGAGGGTCCATTTGTTGACCTCATTTTTTGTCACATAGCACTTGTACTACCTTAGTCTGGTGTAGCCATATAAGCCAAAGTGAACCAGCCTTTTTTTTGGGATAGTGTGGTCACACTAGGCCCGGGCCTGACCTCATCCAAAAGTTTCTCGGCGTGGTCACACCTAGCCCGGGCGTGACACGCCTGAAAGTTCCTCAGCATGGTCTCACTAGGCCTAGGAATGACCACGCCCGGGTATAATCAGAATGAACACTCAACGTGGCCACTCCGCTTGCACACAAGCGATCTGTGGCCTTCATCCATGTATCGCACCACTAACCATCATGCCATTTCGATGGAGGCAATATGTGGTTCATTAATGGTCTTATTCATCTCTGTTGTCGATGCGCCCCCTAATTGCATGACGAGGAACCCTCTGCCTCTGCTACCACTTTCACAGCTTATAAATAGACGGTCTTCAGCACTCTCCGATCCAACCCAAAGTGGATGATCGACCGCCCGAACCCAAAAGAGCAGGTGATCAGCCCAAGATGGTTGGTTAAACCCAAATCAGGTGATCAAACCGGGGTGATCGACAAACCCCAAAGTGCGGGTGATCGACCCGAAACGGCCAGTCAAACTCAAAGTGGGTGATCAAACTAGAGCAATTGATCAAACATAAAAGAGCGGGTGATCAACCTAGGAAGGACGATCAAACACAAAGCGCGTGATCGAACCGAGGTGGTTGATTGAATATGAATGAGAGAGTGATCGGCCCGAGAGTGCCGATCAAGCCCAAGGTGATCGGTTAATCATGTCGGAGCGACCGGTTGAATCGAAGTGCTCATGCGACCAAGCATACCATATGCAAAATGATCGGGAAGCAAAAATGCTACACATGAACACAAATACAATGCAACCCAAAAGATTTGACGAATGTCAAACTCATTCTATAGATCTCACATGGTAACAATGGTTGGATTGATGGAGAGGTGCCAAACTCATATTGCTCCAAGCAACACAACCTTGCCACTCATTCGGCCGACATGGAGAGGAGGGTTTCTCACAAAGAGAACTCTCTGTGATTGAGTAAATGATGACCAAAGGGATGTCATCATCCGTCGAATCCTTTGATTTCATTTGTCCATTCAAATGAAACCACCGAAGCAAATAGCGAGGTTGGCGCAGCCTCGAATTTTATGAGATTTTGGTGCTAGGACTTTAGAGAAAACTCTCAAATTCATATGGCAGAGTTCACGAAAGGCCTCTAACCTATCGGCCACCTCTAAGCGTAACAGCCAGTCCTTAATCTTCTATCAACCAGACCTAGGGGCTGTAGGAAAGGAAATCACAAAGGAATAATGTGATGACTGATCGAAGTGTTTCTTTCGTAGAAAGAAGTTCGCCTCGCCAAAGAGAGTGACGAGGCTACCGAAGTTCTTCTCCAAAGTGATGTGGAAGCTTTCTTGACTGAAGAAGATGACGAGAACGTTAGAATCTTCCTTCTCTAAAGTCAAGATTAAGCTCTCCTCAACATAGAGTTCCTAGAAAGTCGCCGGAGAGGAAGAAGATGACTGCGAAAATGAATGAAAAGATGAAGAGAATGAAGGAAAATATTTTCCCTCACCTTCTCTTTGAGGAAGATGAAGAACTCATCCAAAAAATCTCCTTGAAAGCACCTCTAAAGCTCCCTTGCTCATGCTCTCCTTCCCACTTCGAATGACTGCTCATCAAATGAAATGAGGCCCTTTCCTCTAGTTAAACCTCCTTAAATGGATTACATAAAACCTTTAAGCCACCTTCCCCATTTAACATGGTCCCAAAATGCTTTTTATGTCATTTTAGAGTCAAGAACCGGGCAAAAGGAGGACCACTGGTCGTTGTCGCCTCACCCGCGGGAAACCAGGGTCCGGAGGTCAAAATTCGCTAAACAGGTTCCGACGGCGTGGTCACACCATGCTCGGGAATGGTCACGCTACTGTTCAAAGTGTAGCTTGGGGTCTGAAGTAGCTACGCTATGTCGGGCGCTCTGTCTGGCTGGTGTGGTGACGCAGTCCTCAACTATTGCCATGCTAGTCGAGGGATCTGTAGCACTACGAGGAGGCTTTGGCATGGTCACGCTTGATATAGGCGTGGCCACGCCAGAATCAGGCGTGGTCACTCCAGAACCTAGAAAAATTTAGCTTCTGGTAAAGTCTCTTGAAGGGGTTTCGAGCCTCATGGGAAACTCCGTAGGCTCGGATATGAGCAGTTACGATATTGAAACCTTTGTAAGGGTCACGAACGTGTTTGAAAGAGCTTGAGAAAGTGAACCGCACACTTTTCGCTAAGAACGACGGTTCTAATCATGAAGTTCATAGGCCCAAATCTTAAGCTTAAGGCACAAACACGTATGGAGCAACCTCGTTAACGGTCTATGTCACGGGAATATATGTATTAGCCAAGAACAGAAATGTGCCACAGGAACGAACGTCATCACAAAGGATACCAATGGTGATGCTGGTTTTATTACGTTTGACTCGGAGTACAAATATGACAGTCTAAAACCCAACTATAGTACTGTGTTACTGAACGAGGAGGTTTTGCATATGTTGCACTAAAATGGATGCCAACATCTGTACAAGATGACCCTGAAGGAATTACGAGAATTGAAATGTTAGTTACAGGAACTGATAGATAAGGTTTTTATCATGTCAAGTAATTCACCGTGGAGCACTCCAATATTGTTTATTAAGAAGAATGATGGATCCATGTGGTTATGCATTGATTACAAAGAGTTGAATAAGGTGATAATAAAAAAACAAATATCCTTAGCCATGGATCGATGATCTATTTGATTAGTTAGAGGGTACAATTGTATTTTTTTGAATTGATTTGAGATCGGGATGTCACCAGGTCAGATTCAAGGGGACAGATATAACTAAGACAGCTTTTGGGACTAGGTATGGTCATTATGAATTCTTAGTTATCTCTTTTGGCTTAACTGATGGTTCTACAATTTTCATGGACCTGATGAATCGAATCTTCAAGCTGTATGTGGATCAGTTTATTATTAATTTCATTAACGATATTCCGATTTATTCAAAAAACTAATGAAGATCATTCTAAACATTTGAGAATGGTATTGGAGCTGTAAAGACAAAATTAATTATATGTAAAATATTTAAAATTTGAATTTTGGCTGCAAAACATTGCATTTTTAGAACACATTATTAGAGGTCAGGGATTTCAATGGATCCTCAGAAGATGAAGGAAACTGTGGAATGACCTACTCCAAAGAATGTCACTGAAGTACATTGTTTCCTTATTTTGACAGGATATTTTAGGAGGTTCATCAAAGGATTTTCACAAATTGTTATGTCGTTATCCAAGCTAATGAGAAAAATGTTCAATTTGAGTGGACAGCAAAATGTGAGCATAGTTTTTAAGAGTTAAAAAAAATATTTAACCACTGCACCAGTGTTAGCTCTTCCAACTGGCATAGAAGAATTTCAGATTTACAGTGATACATCATTAAAAGGCTTGGGTTGTGTTTTAATGCAGAATAAAAAATGATAGTTTGCGTCCGGACAGTTAGAAACCACATGAAAGGAACTGTCTGATGCATGATATGGAGTTAGTTGTTGTGGTATTTGCTTCAAGATTTGGTGACATTATTAATATGGCATGCAATATGAAGTCTTTACTGATCAACATTATGAAGTACATTTTCACACAAAAAGTGTTGAATTTGAGGCAGTGAAAACGGTTAGATTTGATCAAAGATTACAATCTGGATATGTAGTATTATCCACAAGTAGTGCAAAATGGATTCTTACTCGGAGGCCAGAGTTGATTAAAGAAATTGATTCTTTACAGTTGGAGGTTGGAAGATCAAATGACATGAGTTATTTACACCAACTGCTAATGCAACCAAGTTTAATGAATATAATCAAGGAAGCTCAGAAAGATAATAGTGAGTATTTGAAACTCCTAAAGTACTGTTAATCAGGAAAAAGGATTGATGTAATAATTGATGAAGATGGTATTATTAGATATAAGATGCAGTTATGGGTACCTGATGATTTTGATTTTGAGACGGAAAATTTTACATGAAGCTCATCATTCAGGCTACACAATTCATCCAGGCAGCACAAAATATATACAAAGATTTAACGTTGACATTTTTGTGTCTAGGTATGGAGAAGGATGTTGTTGAATATGCATCTCAATGTCAAGCATGTCATATTATAAAGGCTGAGCATCAAAAACCCGTGCGATTGCTACAATCATTGTCGATACCTGAATAGAAATGGAAAGAAATTGTTATGAGTTATGTCATGGAATTTCCTCGATCCATACAGAGTTACAACAGTATTTGGATTATTATTGACAGGTTATCTAAGTCAGTTTTTTTTTTGCCTATCAGACAGACATATTAAGTGGAAAATTTGGTCAGATTTTATGTCAAGTAAATTATCAGATTGCATGGAATTCCAAAAATTATTATTTCTGATAGAGATGGAAGATTCACATCCAGGTTGTGAAAGATATTCAGCTAGGTTTGGGTACATAGCCACATTTTAACACTACAATTCATCCATAAACTGACGGGTGATTAGAAAGAATAATTCAAGTATTGGAAAAATTGTTAAGGCTTTGTGTTCTCGAATTTGGAGGTAGTTTGGAATATCACAATCTAATGATTGATTTTTCTTACAACAATAGCTATCAATCAAACGTCAAAATGGCTCCTTATAAAGCATTGTATGCCAGAAAGTGCATCGCTCCACTCAGTTGGATTGAAGTGGGTGAACTCTGAATGCTTGTTCCTGATCTAGTTGACAAAGCTATTGAGAAAATTAGATTAATTAAAGACAAACTAAAATCTGCTTAGGATTAACAGCAGAAGTACTACGACCCACCAAAGCATAAATCAATTGAATTTGAAGTTGAAATTTTCATATTTTTAAAATTCGGGCCAATGAAAGGTACAACTAGATTTGGTCGAGGAAATAAGCTGAGTCTCAGATACACTGGTCCTTTTGAGATTATAGAAAGGATCAGTCCAGTCACCTACAAATTAGCATTACCTATGGCTATGTCTTATATACACAATGTGTTTCACATTTCCATGTCAAGGAAATGGGTTTCAAATTTAGAGTAGATAATTTCACATGAAGATATTGAAGTACAGAAAAACTAACATATTTTGAAGAGCTTGAAAAGATTTTAACATCTAATTTTAAAAAGCTCTCAAACAGACAGATTCATTTTGTAAACATAAAGTGGAATCACATGCCTGAAAACGAAGCTACTTGGGAATAAGAAAAAGAAATGCTGCATAAATATCCCTCTCTTCAAGTAAAGTGAGAAATTTTGAGGACAAATTTTTCATAAGGATGGGAGAACTGTAACACCTAAATTTCAAGGAACAAGGTAAAGTTCGACAAAATTGAAAATACTCCAAATTTTTCATCTCTCAAAATTTGATCAAAATAATTTTATTAAAATCTGCACAATGAATCAATCAATTCCATATAAAGCACCGTGTATGAATTGTGAATTGATTGATAGATATAAATTTTGAAAGTTAAAAGATTTAATAAAATAATTAAACTTAATTAATTCCTATTTTCTCCCTAATCTCCTACATGTGCACTGTAGCCACCGATTCTCACATTTTTTTATTCATTGATTTCAGTCAATTAGGGCAGATGAGCTTCGAAATTCCCTTCTCCACTCTTTATATCTTCTCCTCTCTCCTGACCTTTCTCATTTCCTTATTTGTTTCACAAGCGCAAAAGCAGGGAATCTGCAACCCTTGCTGCAGTGCAAGGGTCGCGAGCTAGCAGTGAACCGAGCGGCCACCTGAGAGCCACATAGCATAATCCAGAGTTCCAGGCCAATTTCTATAAGTGTGAATCCTCACTCACGTTATTTGATACTTTTATTTCCTTTCTCACCATTTTCTTTTGACTTTTGCATTGTTTTTTGTGCACATATGACTTAGGGTAGCCGTTAGAAGTGTTGATTGTATGCCAGAAGCATTGAAAGTTTTTTGCACGCTTCTGTCTAGCACGAAATCAACATAGAGTAGGCGTGGTTGGATGTGATAAAAAGGAAATTAGGTCATTTTGGATGGACCGGTTATGGCAAGAAGTCCTTCTGAGGTATGTTTCAGCAAATAAAGTAAATTTTTGGGTTAATGCATGTTATTAGCCAATTTTTATGAAATCTTATGTTGTCCACTACCCTCAGGTTGTCTGTCTAATAAGAGGCGGCGAGCCCAAGATGAGCATATGGACACTCGTTATAGGGCTGCTCCGTCAAGTCAGGTGAAATAATCTTGTGCTAGTTTAAGAAAAATAATCTTTTATAGGTTTTCATATGATATCTATTTTGACGATGATTTAGTTAGAACTTCCTGCATATTGTAAATGGATAACTGCAATTGAATGAATGAATGCACATTTACTTTTTTTATGATACATGTAATGCTATGATCAGATTATGCTACATATGACTATGCATATGATATGAATTTATTGCAGATATTCATTTGATATGTTTCATGCCCATGCCTATGATACATGTAATGTTTGATAAATGCTTGTTGTATGAGTGATAATTTACTGTCACAAGGAATGTTATGGGTAAACTATTACATGAGTATTTTCAAGTACATTATGAAGGGATGTAGCATTCCCGACTCTTAATTTTTATATGGCATGAAACTCTGGGAACCGCTGGGCTTAGGCGGTGGCAGAATGTTAGAGAACTATGGATATCAATGGGCTATCGATAACTGTCATGTTGGGGGAAGCACAACCTTTATTAATAGATTATATGGCCTTTGGATAGGTTGACTACCCATGATAAATGGACATAGAAATAGTTGAATACATTAAACAAGTGACATTACTATGATATGTTATGGAATGACATTGCTATGATAATATACTATGAACATGTTTTTTTTATTATTATGCTTATGATCCCATGCTTACGACCTACATGTTATATTGCAATCTTGATTTATAACCTGTATCTACTCTCTTTTAATACTCTCTATTATTCTAGCATTTTATGATTTGTGTATAGGCATGTATAGTTTCATACGAGCATGCACGTTTCTTTTGCATGTATAAAATCTTATGTTAGCCTTTATTATTTCTCTGAGTTCGTTTTTTCTCATTCTTGGTTGTTGCCTTCCAGGTAGGGGCAACGAGCACCATGGTGAGTAGTTAGTTGTGTCTTTGTACAATTTTTACACGAAAGTTTTGGAAGCTTGTACATATGCTTTGGGTATATATTTTTTTTTATTATTGGATTTAGCAGCTCTGTATAGTTTTCATGTTTTGGATGATATGATTTCCATGTTTCTAAATATATATTTGAAATTTAAAGTATCACGTATGTTGTAGCAATCCAGTTGAGCTAATTCATCATCCACTGGATCCTAATTATAAAAGTTAGGATGATGTTGATTGACCCTACTAGGGAACTTAGTTGGGGTGTGACAAGCCAATAGTCTAATTTTTACTAGTTACAAAACGATCAACTGGACCTAATTAATATTGGTGCGATGACGCTCAATATCGATTCTATGGCTCTGGCGAAAGATCATGTCAAATGAGGTTAACCTCTTTTATTTTACACATGAACTACGGTTAACCATAAATGTAATTGATCGAGCACTAAGGAGTCGCGACGTCAAACTAAATTCTAGTTGGGTAACCATTACATGCTGGGTTCGATAAGCGCATACAAATGTCAGGCATGGAGAGCGGTGCTAAGGCGCTAGTTAAAACATTCTTAATGTTGTCCTACTGATGTACAATGCTGTGACACCAGGCCTTCTTTAACCAGAGAAGGCTTGGATGACATCAGAATGTCAGTAGATTGAGTCCAATGGGGTTGCTTATGGATTGGCAACCATAATGCTCCAAAAAAGATGCCAACACTATAATCATATTATCCTTTAAAATCAACCTTAGATTCATTATGATTTCCATTTATACCATTCATAGTATATAATTTACAATCAATACTTTGGTTTTCTATCCACTACTCAATATATCTTATAATCGGCTCCCCTTGTTAGGTCCATCCATACATCAAATGAGTCAAGGAATATATATATATATATATATATATATATATATATATATATATATATATATATATATATAACAAGTTTTATATAATACTTCAAGGTGAGGTACAAGAAATTTGTGATATTTCTTAAATAATACTTTTAATTTTTTATGTTCATTTGTGTGCTTGATTTTATATTAATTAATAACTAAGAAATGCACCAACCAATAATTTAGAAATGCAATAATAGTAAATAGCCCATAAGCTAAATTAAATATTTAAGAAAGAGCAAGTTTGATAATTTTATCTATCATGGAAGAAGTTATTGATGTTTATGATTTATATAGTTCAAAGAATTTAAAGGGAGAAAAATACTATACATTTTTTTTTATTTTAATTTAGTTCTTTTATTTAGTTTATTCAATTAATGATACATTATAAACATATTAATTCTTAGAGGAGATTTCATTAGTAGCCCCATCTTTTTTGCATAGTAGAATATTTTATTTTATAAGAAAGCAAAAAGAGAATAAGCATAATCATATCTCTAATTAATTGTAAAATGAGACCTCTAAATAGGCTCCATCCACATTATAATGAATAAAAAAAAGTAATATTTAAATTACTTCTTACATGTTATTCTTCCAATATTATATATATATATATATATATATATATATATATATATATATATATATATATATATATATATATATATATATATATATATCATCATCATCATCATCATCATTTTTTGGATTGCACATTATAAGCCATCAAAGAGGCAAAGAAAAAATTTGGGAGGATGTACTTAAAACTAAAAAATATTATGTTTTTGTGTTGGAATTATTAGTTTTATCTTGGCGTAAAAGTCTTTATGAGGTTGAAAATGATGGAATTGAGCTAGAATTCATTAGAAGAAGGGAGTTATGTCTTTTCAAAGCCATTGCAATTAGATCTGCAAATGTTGAGTTAGGCAACTGGGAGGAAGAAGGAGACATGTTTAAGTGGCATAGGTTCTCAATATATGTAATCTTTACATGGTCTAATTTATAGTCCTCTAAATTTAAAGGAGCATATGGGAAAGTGTAGTCATCTAGCAAACCTTATTATAGGCTATCAATCCAACTAGATGTTAACACTCATCGACCTATAGTGACAGAGATACTTGCAAAATAAAATTTGACACCAATCAATACTTATAGATATAAATGAAATTTAAATATCAATAAGATTTTGGTAGTCAATCTTTATTTTATATACAAGGGCAATATGATGATGATAATGAAACTAATGAGTGAAAAAATAATTAGCCTATGATTGTTCATTCATATTGATATTTTAGCTATAAAAAATTCAAATATTAACAAGCTTAAAACATTTGCATTTGACTTAGAAATATATGATATCTTATATCGTATATTGTTGAAGGATAAGTGATTGTGGAATGATTTTATGATATTTTCTAATAAAAAAACTGGTTTGAAAATGCATGGCATGTTGTTTTGTATGTTATAGTTTCTCTTGTGTTTGTGAGTTCTAAGAATTATTTATTTATTTTGCAAAGAATATATTAATTAGAATTATGTTGCCATACATATTTTGCATAAGAATGTAACTCCAATGTAAGAAAACTTTTTTTCAAAAAAGATAGATTCATTCATAGAGAATTTTTTTATGGTTCTCCATCAAATCAAAATTCATTCTAGATGACTAACTTGTGGCCCAATGTTGACCCAATGAAAGCCATACTTCCTTGGCAAAATAACAGTCATAAAAGAGGTGAGAAATAGACTCAGCATCTCTTTGGCAAATATAACAGCAAGAAGCCAATTTTAGCCCTTTTAATTTTAAAAAATCATCAGTAGGTAAGAGGGAATGAAAATATCTCCAGAGAAAGAAAGAAACAGATGGGGAGATGAGATGGTGCCAAATATACTTACTCCAATGCCATTTATGATAGAAATAAGTATGGGCATAAAGAGCTTTGGAAATAGCATGAGCTGACTGAAATTTCCAGATAAGTTTATCTCTTTGATTAACCTGAAAAGGAGTTTGAGAGATGAGAGGAGCAAGGTCTGCCACAAGTTCTCTAAGCTTTGCAATACTCCAGCTGCCATTATCCCAGAGATCAGAAACCAATACATGAGTAACATTTGGGGAGTGGGGGATATTAACAGTATTTGTAGTACCCCAGTGATCATGACAGAAAGAGATTTGGCCATCTCCCACTTCCCAAAAAGATGAATTTAGAGGCAGTTTTCCGAGCTAGGAGTATAGTTTTCCAAAGCTTAGAGTCCCCAATTTTCCATTGAACAGTAGAAGGGTGAGAAGAGGAGCAATATTTAGAATGCAAGAATTGAGCCCACAAAGATTCCTGTGATCTGAACTTGTGCCATAGGTTCAACATATTAATATCCATAGTCTGTTGTAAGGTTTTAAAACCCAAACCTTTTGAAAATTTAGGCATGCAAATTTTTGCCCAGTTAGACCATATCTTACCAGTGCCACTTCCCACCCATAAGAATTTGTCAAAAAGGACCTCAAGAGATCGTTGAGTGCTCTTTTTAACTCTGGTCACCTGCATAGTGTAAGTAGGTAAGCTGCAAAGAACACTTTTAAGTAAAGTAAGCATGCCTCCATTGGATAAAAAGATATTACGCCAATCAGTAATCTTAGCCTTAATCTTATGGATCACCTCATCCATCTGAATTTGCTTTGTTCTCCCTCTAATGAGATCCACCCCAAAATATTTAAGTGGCAGCTTTGCTACTTTACAACCAGAAAAATCAGAAGCCCAAGTAATAGTAGTATGAGGAATAGATCTGCTAAAGTAATAGGAACATTTGTTCTTATTGAAGGTTAAACCATAAGTTGCTTGAAAGCTTCTAATGTATGCATTAGGATCTTGATGGAAGGTTTGCTGGCATTAGAAAAAATAATAGCATCATTAGCATAAGCAAGGTGGGACACTAAGATTTTAGATTTGTGGGAATAGTGAAGGTGTGGGTGCAAAAGGTGAGATCTATTGAGAAGCCGGGAGAGGTAATCAAAGGCCAGAATAAATATGGTAGGAGGCAATGGGTCGCTGTTTAATGCCTCTGGTAGCAGAGAAAAAGCCATAGCTATTCCCATTAACAAGCACGCTATAATGATTGGCAGAGAGCCAACGTTTGATAAGCATACAAAAATTAGCCTGAAATCCACGGGCAACAAGAACAGTGAGGATAAAATCCCAAGAGATGGTGTCAAAAGCTTTTCTTAGATCAACTTTAACAATCATATTGCCCCCTCTGCATTTTTTATCTAAGTCCTCTTCCAATTCCTGTGCTAATAAAATTTTGTCAGTAATATCCCTGCCTTTAATAAAAGCATACTGCTGTGGAGAGATAAGTTTATTGAGGTGTGGTTGAAAACGAGCCACAATAATCTTACTCAACACTTTTGACATGATAGTAGTAAGGGAGATTGGCCTGAAATCTTCCCAAGTAAGTTTATCAGTGTTCTTAGGTATAAGAACAATCAGTGAGGATGTAAAATACTTACCTGGGTTCTCCCTAAGGAAAAAAGACTAAACAGCAGTAATGACTTCCACTTTGATAATATCCCGACAATGTATATAAAAGGAAGAGGTAAACCCATCTGGGCCAGAAGCTTTGTTCTGGTTGATAGCTTTGAAGGCACTAAAAATTTCCTGCTCATCAGGCACAACAACTAAGGATAGAGAATTAACATATGTAACATCATCCTGGAAAAGAGTATGATCAACACAAGGGTAGTGTTCATCAAAGTGATAGAGAGAAGTAAAATAGTGAACAACATTATTGCCAATAGCATCAGAATATGTCTGAATGTTCCGTTGTGCATCTTTAATTTTCAGTATACAATTGATGTTCCTTCTATGTTGGATGGTGGCATGTAAATATTTAGTATTACGATCTCCAACAGTAAAGTGAGTACCATTTGCTTTTTGCTGGAGAAGTTGTTCTTCCAAGTTGATAGCATGTAGAAGAGCCTGATGAGCAGTATTAACATTATCCATCCAAGTAGAGGTTGATTCAGGTATTGCCTCAAAGTGATCAACCAGTTGTTGAGCCTCCTTAACCTTATTATGAACATTGTCAAAAACAGTATAATTTCATACCTTTAACTGAGCACTAACCTTCTTGTGCAGCTGCCAAAGATTATACCAGGGGGATCCAGGATACTATAGAGACCAAGCCTGCTTAACAGAGCTAAGAAAAGACTCATGTGTAGCCCATATGTTCAGAAATTTAAAATGAGACATAACCGGCTTATTGTGAAAGTCCAAAGAAAGCAAAATAGGAGAATGATCAGAAGATGCAGCATTAAGGTGCTTAACCTGAACAATAGGATAGTGATTAAGGAAACAACCATTGGCAAGATAACGATCAAGTCTTTGAAAGAGTAAACCTCTACCCCAAGTGAAAGGAGTTCTAGAGTAGCCCAAATCAAACAATCAGACATATCAATTGCATCACAAAATTTATTAATCAGATGCAAATCACATCTAGCACTACCTTTCTTTTCAACAGGGCTCATAATCATATTAAAATCTCCTCCAATGAACCAATTGTCAGTGACAGCATTACCCATGAGGGTAAATTTATGCCATAAAGTGAGCTTATCTTGGAGATGAGAACTAGCATAAACAAAAGTGGCAAAGCTATGGAAAAGATCCATCTTGAAATGAGTCATGAGAAATTGGTCATCATTCTCAATTATAGATAGAGTAATGTTGGTTTTCCAAAAAAAGCCAGATTTTGTTATTTTTATTGGCGTAGAAATGGTATCTTTTGAAATGGTTTAATACCCGTTGTTTATTGACATGCATCATGGGTTCCAAAATAGCAAAAATGAATACTTTGTTGACCCTACAAAGGTGTTTAAGCTATTAAGGGAGGAAGAGTCAGCCACTCTCCTAATGTTCCAAATTAAAATGTTAAACATGGTGGCGTGAGCTAGTCCTTCTAGCAGAAGGATTAACCCCATTCTCATCATCAGAAATGTACACCCTTTCTTGAATAATATTGTTGACATTTAATTGAGCTAACTCCCTTTTTGTTTTTTTCTTAGAGTGCTTCTGAATTTGCCACTCAGCTTCAAGAACAGTGTGTGCAGGGTGATGGAGTTTGGATGTGGGTGAAGAAGTGTTGGAAGGTGGAAAACCAGAAGGGTCATCCAAAGGTAGTGGACAAGTAATAGGATGGGTGAGAGTAGGATGATGACATGGGAAAGCTGAAGATGAAGCTCCAAGGGCTTCACCTACATCAGAAAGTGGAGTGGGGGAAATTGGTAGTGGATCAAGGGGAGGGTCATTGGGAGGGATTGGGCCAGAGGTAATAGGCACAGGAGGATTATTTAAATCCACACCAACATTCGGTAAGGAGGTGTGGGATGATGGCAAGGGAATCAAGGGAAGGTTTGCAGCGAGAAGAATGGGATCAGTGTCAGATGGTGAGACATTGGGGTTTGGAAGATATGGAGGGGGATGTAGGGGAAGAGTAGGTGTAGGTGCAGATGGAGGTGGAGCAGGGATAATTCTGGCTTCAGTGGTGGTGGGGGGTGAGCAGGTTTAAGGTGGGGGTGAAGGCGATATCAAACAGTAGAAGAGTGACCAAACATGGAACAGTGTGTGCAATAGGGGGGTGGGGGCCAAGAATAGATTTCTGCCAGTAACCGTTATGAGAGGAAGCAACCCAAAGCTCATCCGGATAGGTTTGTGTAATGTCACATTCAACCAAGATACATGCTTCAAAGGGCTTGTTTCCTTCAAGAGTAGGTGTGTCAATACGAAGAGGTTTGCCGAAAGCCTGAGCAAGATTATATAGGATTTCATAATTGAAGAGGTGTCATTTCAGTTTCAGTAGCTTGACCCAGACTGGGATTACAGGTGGTTCAGATTTGGGATCGAAATCAACAGTCCATTTTAAGATTTTCATGAATCTGTTGTCGATTTTGACGACTTTCTTAGAGAAAACCAAGGTATAGTCTGTTTCATTACTCAGCTGTATTAAAATATGCCTACCATTAAGTAAGCCAATCTTCCATTGACTAGTTAGTTTTTGGGGAGTCGAAATATTGTCGAATGATTTCCAATTTAGGATGGCCATACAAAAATTTTCCAACCAAAGTAAAACGGCAAGCCGAAGCTAAAAGATCAGTTTCGACATCAGAAAGGAAGAGAGTAGTTTTACCATTCTTCTTGCCCAGTTTCCGAATAAAAGTGAACTCATCACTGCCAGAGGCTAAGGCATCATGAAATGCTTGAGGGAAAAAACACGAGTGACGGGTAGAACCAGTAGGTGAATCACCAGCAACCGCAACCGCATAACTTTTGGCCATCACAGGAGAAAGAGAAGGGGAAAGGGGAAGAGGGAAAGTAACTTACAGCGCTAAGAGAGGAGAAAAATCACCGGGACGAAGGAGAGCCATGGAAAACCCAGGATTCGCCAAAGCAAAACCCTAGAGCAAAGGCGCCGCCCATAGCCGACTATTATATATGATATATATATATATATATATATATATATATATATATATATATATATATATATATATATATATATGAGAGAGAGAGAGAGAGAGAGAGAGAGAGAGAGAGAGAGTGGATGAGAGAGATACCTCAAATAAACAAACATTGGCCCTCCCTCTTATCTCTTCAAATAAACGTCAGTTTATACAAATTAAGTGCCTCCTTACTATTATTAAAATAAAAATTCTATTTTAAAAACACAGATATTTGAGGATCTAGTATGAAATTATCAAAATGCGGTAATAATAATTAGATTTTTCACTAATGAAAGTGCTTTAAATTTGGAGATTTAAATGTATATTACGCAAAATATTATAATTTATATATATAACATGCTAAACATGTTATTTTCATAACACTCAAAATGCTTAAATACAATCAAAACACTATTTCACATCACTAGCCATTCAACTCTTTCCCAGCCATTAGCGTGCGAACTTAGGATGCATTTGGGCCGACAGTGCAGTGTCGCACTCCAACTTTTCTATTTGGTAAAATTGTGTTTTGTGTTCTTCTTCAAAAAAACTTCATCTGAAAGTTGTGTTTTATCACTGGACCTGACTATGTGGTGGCTGTTAAAAGTGGTCTGACTTTTTTTCAAAAAGAAAAAAAAACTTCTAAGTGTCACCGCAGCTTATTAATCAGTAGCTTCTTATGCAGCAACTTCACATTTGTTTGTTCAAACAGCTACAGCTGCCACAAACAAACCCTTAATCTGTCTCAAGTTATAGTCATGCGGGCAAACTTAGTCCAAGATGTGTGAACTAACTTCGTCCAAGCCAAAAATGTTTGAAATTTGTCCGTCTCAAATGATAACCTTCTCAGTGCATTATGGTAGCTTGATAGTTGGATCTCACGATCACTTAGGAGATGAGACACAATGGTGCTCTAGCAATATGATCCTTTCATTCTTGCTTTTCACTGTAGTCCTCTTTGTTTTTATTTCTTTCTGTCTTTTGCTCAATCCCCTTTTTTTTTCTTTTTTTTTTCTTAGATCTCTCTAGATCTTTTACAACAACAAAATTAGAAGGATCTCTCTGACTATCACACGGCTTAATGTAACCTTATCTCTTCATCATCGAGTTCTAGGTAACGGGTTCAACTCTCTCTGGTTCATTATCCACTCTTTCTTGCTCGATATTCAATTATGTATATTATTTTTGTAATTAATTTATTTTTTATGAACTTTAAATGAAACCAAAGAGATCTCGTGAATATAAAAAATTAGCTTTGCTACATCTTACCCACCAATCATAGCACTTTGCCCACCAGCTGTTTGTTTTGTTTTTGCTCCAATAGTCAATAGATAGAAAAGCAGAGAATAGAGATAATATTTGATTGTGTGATTCAATTTGTTAATGCTTAGTGGTTTATAAAAAAAAATTATATTTATGTAAAATCTTCTTATACTAAACTTTTCATATAAATATTTTTTATGTTTATTTTTATTTCTTTGTGTAAAAGACTATAAGATTTAAGTTACACTTAATGGCGTCTGATTACATTTTAGCAATGAAAGGCTTATAAGAATGCATTGATGACTAATAATATTGTGATTATGTTTTTTTCTTTTTTTCATTTTGAATGAAATTTTTATTATCCTTCTTTTTTTCGATAATGTGTTTTTCATGTTATGATTTTAAGTCATTTGTTTTATTATAATGTTGGTTAGTAATGTAATATGTTCAAAAATGAACTAAAGTCATTCTTCAATATCAAAATACATGTCAGGGTGTTATTAAGTAACTTGTCAATGTAATTTACGATGCATCATATTCAGATATTATCAAGGAAAGAACACTGGAAGAAAATTTTAAAGATGTCTTCGTAACTGAAAAGGATGATGATTTTGATTACTTTGTTTGGTTGGACGATGTTGATTACACAACATTCAAAAAAGAGAATAAATCACATCCTGTTGAGGAGAGCAATAAAAAGAAATTTGAGACTATTTCAATGCAGAACAAACTTGTAATAGCTTTGGTCTTTATTGTAATTGTTATGACATTTTTTCTGATGAAGTTGGTTTTGTATGTAATGATCCCATGGTGATAATATTTTTTTATTGTTAATATACTTTTAGACCTTATTATCAATAGATTTTGTTGGAATCTCTATAAAAAAAATGTGTGCATATCTATTGAACGGATCAAAGTTCTTGAAGATGTCACACAAAGACACTATTGGATATATCAAAAAGTTTTTATCATGTTCCATGATCACAAAGGATGGAAACCAAGCCCAATACAGTAAGAAATGTCAAGACAAAAGTAGAGAAGATATATGTTGCAATCTAACTCATGTCATACTTATATTAACTCTAAATGATTGATATCCTAAATATAGATATTAAATAATCAAGCCAAAAATATTGGCCTGTACTAATCAGTACGTAAAGCTTGTATAAAGAGACTCTTTCAAATTATTTTCAATGTACTAGGTGAGCAAGCAATAAGATGTTTCTTAACTTCTGATATACCTTACCTTCGAAAACAGGTATTTATATAGCCAAAATTATATAGAATATCTTTGATTATTCTAAATCATAAAAACTGCTTATAACCACAAAAGAAAACAAAGCTTCAAGTTTTAAGTGCCACATTATACTTGTATCTTCTGAGCTACCCAAACAGATGTCGATAACTTATTCCCAACTTTGTTAACACCGTGCATGAATGTATCTCATATAATTTTCTAACCTCAAAAGTATAACAATCTACACAACATAATACTTGCATTTTCCTTGAGCAATCTTGATCAAAGTAGCTACTACACGAATCCTATCAATTGCATTGCATCTTAACACCAAAAATAGTTTAATAGTTGTGGTTCGAAGGGCTTGCTTGAACCTCAAGGGAATATGGAAGTGTGCACTAGTTGCTTTTGCCTCCATCATTTTCACTCATTAAAAACTCATTATTGGATGTTAAAAAATCATTGCTAGTATCAATATTGTAAGGACTTGAATGACAATGCTCTAATAAGTCACTATCATCCATAACCTCCACACATTCTAAACACACATCATTATCCTTCTCTATTATTACCATGATGCTCAATCATTTTCATAACCTCAACATTGCTTCTAATAAGCATGCATTATTTTGATAATGATTAGGAAAAAGATGTTAAGGCGTTTAAATCCATGTCTTCTTGACCAAGGACAAATAGGAGTGTAAACGAGCCGAACACGAGCCTTTAAATCCATGTCTTCTTGACCAAGGACAAATAGGAGTGTAAACGAGCCGAACACGAGCGAGCCAGGCTCGGCTCGTGGTCGGCTCGTTTATATTTCAAGCTCAAAAAGTGTGTTCGTGTTCTGCTCATTTGATTAGCGATCCGAACACGAGTCGTTCACGAACAAATAGTTGTTTTGACAACCCTAATCACGTACCCATAAAATGTTAAGGATTTGAGCAAGATATAAAAATTATTTTTTATATTAAAACATCATTTGAATCTAATTTAATAATTTTTATTCTATTTTCTTAATTAATACTTTTAATTGATTATAAATCTTTGTAGCCTTGTAGTCAAATAATTTTTTTAAAAATACGACTCATCAAAATATATATATTGTGTGTGTAGGGGTGTAAGCGAACCGAACACGAACAAACAGAGCTAGTGTTCGTGTTCGAAATGTTCGAACACATCATTGTTCGTGTTTGGTTCGTTTGCTTATCGAACGAACACGAACTTCCTGGCAAACCGAACACGAACTTCCTGGCAAACCGAACACGAACTGTTCGCGAACAACGAGCTTTTTTTACAGCCCTAGCTTTGATAGGATACTTCCTCAAAATGAAGCAAATTGATCAGGTATTCCATACACATCAGGTAACCCATACTTCCTCAAAATGAAGCAAACCGAAAAAGGCGTTTAGGGTATTAGGATTTTATTTTAATATATAGTATAATATATTAATTATAATATTATAATATTTATATTAATATAATTAATACTATAATATTATTATTGTTATTAATAATTTATCATATACTATAATTTATTGAAGTTTAATTAAAATATGATAAATTTTTATAATATATAATTATTTTTAAAATATCATAAACTTTTTATATATAATTATTTTAAATTATTTTATATTTCGAACAATAACGAACCGAACACAAACGAACGCATCACTGTTCGTGTTTGGTTCGTTTAACAAATCGAACGAAAAAAATTGTTCTTGTTCGTCTCGTTTGCTTATCGAACGAATCGAATACGAACTTTTTGGTGAACCGAACACGAACTGTTCGCGAACAACGAACTTTTTTGACAGCCCTATGTGTGTGTGAGAGTGAGAGAGAGTGTGTGTGTGTGTGTGATTGACGAGTAATATTTCGAGCCAAAATGAGCCGAACACGAACTCCTCGCGAATAACGAACCGTTTTGACAGCCCTAAGCACAAACACCCTCAATTTCTTCTTCGAGCACATATTTTCGCCGTTTTGACAGCCCTAAGGACAAACACCCTCAATTTCTTCTTCGAGCACAAGAAATTTGATTAAGCTTTTGCTGAAGTTTAATAGTTCTCCGTTTCCTGCCTTGGCATCTTTTTTTATTTATGTTCAACTATTTAATATCCACTGAATTTGTATGCAACAAGAAGCTAATCAGTCATATCCACTAATCCATTGCTACATATGTAAACAATAAGAAATTTTGGTCCATTTGAGTCCATAGCTGGAATGAGTTAAATTCATGTACGATTTAAAATCAACAAGGCTTTAAAATTCCATAAATATTTTTAAAATCTCTAAAAGTAATGATTTCATTTTCACTTCAAAAGAAATAGAAGTATAAAAATTTAATAAAGGGGAGTTTTAATATAAATATATTGACATTAACTTTTCTTTTTTTATTCACCAATTAAGCTAATTAACACCTTAAAGAAATTTTTGCTACTTTTCAATTGCAATAAAATTATCATTACAATATAAAGGCAATGAAGAAATAGTTAATATCACTTTCTTTTTAACTAACTGCAATTCAAATCCTAAGAACTAAAACCAACAATATAAAAATAAATTAAAGGGCATTTATATACATAGCATCTTACATATCAAACACCTAAACTTTATCTTCTTACATTTATACCACCCAAATCTTTCATGTCACAAAAAAAAAAAAATACCTTGTGAACTTTTAAAAAGTGAAATACACCTTTTCGTACAAGGTAAGGGGGCATTTATATAAAAATTGAAGTTTAGGAGTAAGATATGTAAATAAATAGGAATTGAGTGCTATGGATGTAAATCTTCCAATAAATAAATAAGGTGGAAACCTTCAACTTCGAAATCATTTGACCACTATAAATTTTTAACCAAATATTCACATAAACAAACCCTTCTTAATGCTTTTGATTGCTTCAATACAAGCCAATCTAGCAAGATAAAATAAAAACTAATTTCTAATTAGAAGCAATATTTGTCACCTAAATCAATTTAATGTTGAACATAAGTTGAATAAGAACAAAATCTAACTCATAAAAAGACTAGATTCATTTTAACCCCAGTTTGATTCCAGCTGAAAAAACAAGAAAAAAATGCACTCATATTCTACCAATCTGGAAGTCATATGCTCAGCTCTATTCACAAAGATACCTGATTGGCTTTATTCTCTTTCACGAATAATGATTGTACGTAATTTGTCATATAATATGACATTCACCAGTCATATATACTAAAACTACTCAAATTCATCAGAACATGTAAAGCATCAACATCATGATCACCACCATACAAGAGAAACATTTCAATAAACCCTCCGCGACATTTTTCAAAATAATCTTGGCATCTTCAGAGCAAAGCTTTCTGGTTTTTTTATATACTTCCCTCAAAGCAAATCTACAGTTCTCATTTGGTAATTTCTGAGTTGTGGATGGCCTAAAACTAGGCTATAGTGCAAGATCCTGGAAAGCATGACTCTTGCTGTTGTTAGGTTAATGAGTTATGAGTCACAAGAAAAATGAAGGCTCAAGAGAATCATGAATATATATACAGTAGGAGAAAATGGAGGAGTACCTTAACAGTAGGGCCAGTATATCTACCAGAGCGCATGTAGAGATTGTCAGGAGCTTCTATAGCCTCAAGCCAAGAATAGTCCTCTTCCCTCTCATCCATCCCAAGTTCCTTTACATTAGCTGAAACCAAACTCTTTGTTACAAAACATTTTCCAAATGGGAAAAAGAAGTGCAATATCGAACCTATCGCTTTAACGGTCAAATACTTTTTGAAAAAACCAAAGATGGGTAATCACAAGTTCATGTATATGAGAAAAAAAAATATGACTGCTTTATCAAACTGAAATAACAGTGGATGGTTTACAATGATTTAGAAGTACGTTGACTAACAAAAATCTTAGCATGCCAAGAATGTAAGTAGAATGAACATGAACAGACAAATTTATCTAAGCAAATTTTACAGGAGATGCTGAGAATGTTTACATACAGAAAGTTGAGTATGGATAATCATGATAATAAGTACAGCGCCTGCCAGCAACCTCTGAATATGGTGGAGCAAGAACATCAAGCACGGCAACGGAAGTGATTGCAGTGAAACAGTGCAAGTTTCCCCCTGTTTTTGGGTATAGAACCCTGGTAGGACATGGAGCAGACAAGACCGTATCTGCCTGATACTTTGCCAACTTTACTGTCATAGGTAGCCATACGGTTAAAGACCCACATAACTGGATGAAAAGAAAGCTTGCAGCTAAATGAAACTAAAATAGATACATGTGAACATTATTAGCATCAAAATTCCAATTTTATATGAAGGTCATATTAGAAATTCATTGTTCATACAAATATGTGTCGGGGAGAAACAGGAAGTAATAAAAAGAGTACTATGAAATTACGCTAGAGGTGTTTATGCCATGTGAACATAATTTTCAAAAAGTTAAGTTGGCTTGTGTAAGCTATGTAGCTTCCAAAATCATTAACTAGTGTTGGGTGACGCTTACTGGAAAACATTACAAGTCAAATGACGATATGAAGAAATCAACCAGGTCATTCAATTAATAGAAGGGGGAATCGGGTGATAAGTATTGGGCATCAGACACCAAAGATTGATGGGCATCACACACAGTCATTGATAAGTGTGAGTGATGGTTGAGAAGAATACTAGATGCGGAGTGAAAGTAAGCAGTTAGCTTGCAATTCTTCCAATAGAAGGAAGGGCCTGAAGACTGAGAAGATGAGTGCTATACATCAATCGCTGACATTCATTAGACAGCACTTGATGGACATGTTTGCTGCTAGGAAACAATGGGTAGTTGGTGTAGTCATTATTCTAATAACGGCACTAAAAAGATGGGCAGTGGACTTCGATAGTTGACGGATTCTTGACATTTGTTGTTAGCAAGCGTTCTGTGATTTTGATTGGAATGTTAGAGGTTGGTAATGGTGAAAGTCAGCTTGGTCCTTCTCTTAATAAAAGAGAGTACAAGATCGAGAAAACAAACATGAAGGCTATGTTTGATGGAAGTAGGACATAATCATTAGAATGTGTTAAAAAATGGTCGATGAGAAAAATCAAAAGTTGGATAATAATAGGTCAACTTGATCATTTTTGTAGTAAGAGGGAAGACTTTGCAACCAGAAAGAGAGGCTTTGGATCTAAGACAATAGTCATCGACAAATGTTGGGTGATGATTGACTGTGTCAAAAATTTGAGTGATGATAGGTGGTCAATAGAATGCTCGCTTGATATGGGTGTCGAATGTTGCTTGTTGTCAAATAGTAGGCAATAGCTGCTAGCAAGCATCAAACGACATTTAAAGGGGAACATAAAGAATTGGGCAATAATATACGATCAACTTGGTCATTCTCATGATAGTAAGGGAAACCAAGCAGTTGAGAAGAAAAGCATTGGACATCAATTTCTTATAGACATCGGGCATATTATTAGCAAATATTAAGAGATAGTGAGCAAATGGCTTAGTAGTTCTCATCATAAAAGAACAAACAGAGTAGCCAAAAAAATGGGCGTCGAATGTTAGTGGGTGGCAAATATTAGACACAAGTCATCCGTAGGTGTCTAAGACATTTGATGGAAAACAAAATAAGTTCGGCAAAAGTAGGCATTCAGTTTGGTCATCATTATAAAAAGAGAGGAAACAAAGTTATTGAAAAAATAGCCGTTGAAGGACAAGCAATAACGACTGCTAATACCAACGAATGGTGGGCAATAGCAAGCTCTGATGATTATACAATGAAAATTGTGAAATGTGGATGGTGATAAAAAATCATTGGCGTATGTCTATAATAATGACGGCTTGTCAGTAAAATTAATCTAAATTTTAATTTCAATCACTTAATTTATAATCCAAATAAATTAGAAAACTACTAATGAAAGTAACTTAAATTAATGAAAGTAATTTAAATTGGAAGTGGCTTGGGGTGGATGTGGTTGTGGCTTGTTGTTCTGGGTGTAGCTTGAGTTTTGGGTTATGTGGCATGGTGTCATGGGTTTATGGTGTTATGTGGCATGGCTTGGGGTGTAAGTGGCTTGGGGTGGATGTGGCCATGGCTTGTTGTACTGGGTGTGGCTTGGGTTGGGGGTTATGTAGCATGGTGTTATGGATTTAGGGTGTTATGTGGCATGGCCTGGGTTGAAATTGGTTTGGGGTGGATGTGGCCGTGGCTTGTTGTTCTGGGTGTGGCCTGGGTTTGGGGTTATATGGCATGGTGTGGATGTGTATGGCTTGAGGTGGATGCGACTGTGGCTTGGTGTTATGGGTGGTTGTGGGTTGGGGTTACGAGATGTTCTAGTGTCTTGGGGTTTTGGGTGTGTCTTTTGTGTTATGTGGCATGGGGTCATGAGTGTGGTTGTGGGTGGATGTGACATGGTGTTATGACAGGATATTTTCCACTCGTTAAAAACTCAATTCCACACCTTGCGGATATTTTTATTTTTACTGCTTTTATTGTTTTGTTATAATAATTTGTTTTATTTTAGCAATACAATGACTAATAAGACCAAAGAGACTGGTACACTGACACTTTGAAAAAAAAAACAAAAATATTATTTTTTGACCTTTGCCTTAAGGAGATCGAATTGAGAAATAGGCCTACGACCTATTTCAATAAGGAAGGGTGGCAATATATTATCGCAAATTTCCAAGAAAGTACAGGCAGTGTGTATGACTGGATGTAAATGAAGAACAATTGAGATTAACTCAAGAAGGATTGGAAAATTAGGAAGGATTTGAAATGAGGATCAACAAGCTTGGGTTAGGATCCGGTGAAGTGAATCATTGATACTTCGGATGAGTGGTGAACACAATGACTTGCGGTGAGCAATTATTCATTTTTTCTAATTTGATTCATTTCACTTATTAATGTTAATTGATGTTTTTAATATTATTTTGTAGGTGTGCCCGCAACCAAGTTTAAACTTTGTGGAATTGAACCCGAGTTTGAGAAGTTGGACAAGATGTTTAGGGATGTCGTCGCAACAAGCAAATTTTCATGCGCTCTAAGTAAAACAAAGTTTTGTAGTAGCCATGAGAATGAGGCCCTCAACATATGAGGTGATTCACTGGATCTCCACAGCCCTGAACTCCCCGAAATCCAGTCTACCAACCGTTCTAAGCGTCCTCGTGTAGAAGGTATAAAAAAGAGTGGAGCTGCTCATCTCAGAAACCAAATATCACACCTATTAGGTACTTCCAACGATGCCCCGCATTCAGTTCGGGTATCTTCCATTAAGCAAGTCGCGCAAATTATGGATGAAGGAAATCTCAGATAAATTTGAGCTATACTTTTTTACAGCAGAGCTTTTTCAAGGTTCGGTCCACAAATTTTTTCACAATGATTGTCAAAGAAAAGCGGGTGGCATAACTACGATATTTTTATGCTCGCAGGGAAACTTGAGGATTTTTTTTTCTTATTTGCTATTATCTTGGAGACTATTTTATTTCATCTATTGTTGCTTGGGACACTTGATTATTGTGTTTTCTTATGACATGCTTATTTGATATTCGCAAGCCGTCATTTTTATCTATTATAAATGCTCGGGTCATGCTTTCTTCGTGATTTATTAATTCAATTTTTTTTCTTAACACTAGTACAATATACACCAACATGGATTCAGACCAAGAAAGACAAAGATGGAGAAATGTAGCAATCTCCTTGATCGTTGAGTATTACAACACATACATTGACCGCTCTTTGTGCTTCACATCATCTTATATCAGAGTCAAATGGGTTGAGAATTGCTTGTCGGGCACCCAACCAGATTCACCATGTTCCACATAAGACAGGAGGTATTTACAGATCCTCTGGCAGAACTTAGTGGCTCTCATGGTCTTAATGGGTCGTCGAGGACGACTGAACGTGAGATGCTGGCGATGATTCTCTACATATTATCACAAGATGGAACTATTTCAACACTCATCTGAGTCGATCAACAAATACTTCTCCAGGGGTTTAAACCCACTTGTGAGCCTATCCACACATCATAAAACCAACCAATCCAACATTCGCACGAATTCCTACAGAGATTCAACGCTATGCACATTACAAGTCATTCTTTAAGTTAACTTTTGCAATTTATAGTATTCAATTTTAAATATAAATACAAGACATTAATAACTTAAAGACTCGAAGATATCTGTGTATGATTGCATTGGAGCAATAAATGACACCCACGTTGATGCGAAAGTTAAAAATGAGAAAAAAACTACATTTATCGAACGTTGTGAAGCCATACGCAGAATTTCATGGCTGTGTGCGACTTTAACATGTGTTTTACTTTTGTCTTGCCCGGTTGGGAGGGTAGTGTGCACGACAGCAAAATTTTCAAGGATGCTACGCGAAATCCTCACTACAACTTCACATACCCTCTGCACGTTATGTTGCAGTCCTAAATCATTTAGTTATTCACTTTAAACATCATATTGAACCTCCAGTACATTCCAGACAATATTATTTAGTCGATGCTAGCTATCAATTGCAGTGAGGGTATTTGAAACCCTTTCCTGATACAAGATATCATATACATGATTTTGAGCGAGCCAACAATGTTAAACGTGACAGAATAGATGTGTTTAACAGAAAACATTCCTCCTTATGAGGTGTCATCAAGAGGACTTTCAGACTTTAGAAGAAATGGGTGATACTATGCGATATGTTATCTTATCCGTTTCCCAAACATGTCTAGATGGTGATAGTCATGATCACATTGCAAATTACATTAGACAGCAGCCGTCTCGAAGCGACATTGACTTCGGCAGTGCCGAAGAGGATCAACAGCAAATACCTGCTAAAGCATTCGAGTACCACCTCAAGCATTCTCTGCCACGAGATGAAAATGAGCATTCTATTATTTGTACAAAAGAAGGAAGGTGTTGTTGAAATGACAACCCTTATCAAACAAATCACTGATGTGTTAGTCGGCGTGTGATTGAATTACTGTGTGGTTTCATTGGTAGTTGGTGCTGACCAGTTTTGATATGTATTTGTTCTTCTATTCTTCTTTTTTCTGATAGTTTCCAGCTTAAAATAAATGACTAAAGATTTCTAATTCGCTGCTTTCAAGAAAGATGAGCTCCAGAATCTTAAGGGCATCCCAAAGATTGTTACGTCACTGCGGACTAAAAACTTCTTTTCTAAGGTCACGTTAGCTCCATAGCTACGGTTGACACTTTTACAGATGCGCGCAGAGCCTCGCAGAAAAGTGTGACTTCTTCTGATGGGCTGACGGTCAGGTTGATTCCACTGTCGAAAGTGATCACGAATTGATAAACGATCTTCGGATGATAATTTAGGACGAGACATAAATTGCTTTCATGTCAAAAATAATATCATCATTATTTTACATGTACTTTTATTAGTTTTTCTCTTTTTCTTTAGGACTTTCGGTACTCACTGTTAAGTAAGTTATGTATCTGGATTTTTGTGTTGTTTTGAAATGAATTTCTGCTTCTTTAGTATCAAATATGTGACTGTCACAGTTCTGTTTTAAACAGTTTTACTAAACAGGTGCAGAATGGTCATTTTTCAGAAATAGTTAGTAGAGTCATTTGTTTTCACACAATTGCAATAAATGATAACTAAATACTTCTCATAGACGAATTTTCGATGTAATGCGATTGCAGTTGAAAACTGAAAAGCTACAGATATCCCAAACAGACCCTTAAGGTTTGTTGTAACTTAGTTATTAATTATAGATTTATTGAGCAATTTATCAAATTACTTGAGAAAGATAAAACCATACATAAAATTAATTTAAATAGGGTTCATATATTATTCTATAAGAATCTACGATAATTGAAAATTTATTATTATATATTTTCTATCTATATTATTTATTGGTATTTATTGTTTACATAAATTACATTAATTGAGAATCATATGCTAACATTTATTATATCTCATAATTAATTATCAAAATTATTAAAATTTAAGTGAACTTAAACTTCATAGTTATATCATTAAACATCATTAAATTTACTATTGACATGTTATTTTGCTTAATTGTAAATTTAGCCAAAATTAACATGTTTTTTTGTCTTGAAATTTTTACAGTATGTTGCTAACCAAAAAAAAGAATTTTATGCACATTTAATATATCTAAAAATTCAGGTAATGATAAATGATGAGAAACGAAATTATCTTATATTAACAAATAAGGGCTTAAATCCTATACTATTGGATTAATTGAGTTGTTATGCTTTACATGCCATTAAAATGATGTGTTAACTAGTCCTCAGTTTCCTTTTGTCCATTGTGCTAGCCAATGGAAACCTGATTTGGTGAGATCTTTTGAATATAATCAAATGGAGAACAAAGTCTTCTAAGAGACTTCATAAGTAGTTTGTAAAATACCAAATCCCTCTCTCTATCTTCTCTCTATTTGCTTGCAATTGTAGGGTTCCAAACCCCTTATTACAAGGCTTTAATTTAGTAGTAATAAGTCATGAGGTTGGAAACATAAAACTAATTACAAGATTCTACAAGACTATAATTATCTTCTAAAATCAACAAAAGATCTCATATTCCCCAAGAAAGAAAAAAAAATCTTTGCAAATCACAATCCAAATTTCAATAAATATAAGATCAAAATTATATCATATAGAAATTTAAGAATGACAACTTTGACTCCAAATCGTTTATTTTAATGGTCGAAAATGGCTAAGATCTTCTCTTAGTAGAACCCAAAATGGCCATCTAATAACAATACGGATAAAATGCATCACAAAACGTTTTCCTCAACTAATATATGTTGCCCTTAAAAGTGAAAGAATAAATTGCCAATAAAATGATCATAGATATAAAGAGAAATGTGCTTCCAAATTAATGCAATGACATGAAACAAAAAATCAAAAACCTGAAATTTCACTCCGCTGCCCACAATTAAATATGCAAGGAGGCTCAATCCAATCATAAGCTTTCACATGCATAGAACCATAAAGAATCTTGCTTAACACAGTCATTCCAGGGTGATCATGAAGTGGAATCACGGATGAGGTTGGAAGGCAAAATATGCCGATCTGCAAAATTAAATGAAACCTGTGACAATTACAATTAAACATTGATAGAAATTGATCAATCATTGTTCTTAATGTTCAGAATCAGCAAGTACATAGAATATAGGACCATAGGTTTTTTATTATGGCCTAAAGACAAAGGGTATTTACCAGGTAAGACCTAATTATTTTCTATATCCTTATAAGAATAAAAATAAAGGTAACAAGGTAACAACACTAACCCTAACACGACTAAATTCAAACTAAAATATATGTGAAGATACTCCAAACATCTCATGTAGCAGAATCGAAAACTCATTAAGAGGTCATTTGGTAGGCTACATTTATAATGAATGCATAATAAGTCCCAACAAAATAAATGCAGTCGATTTACATTTAGTTGCATTTATTTCTCCACAAATCTGTGAAAGAAATAAACTAGGAAGTAAACATTACTCCAAACCAAGGCAAAACAATTATTTTTCCATTTAAATGATAACACTTTTCATTTAATTCTCATGAAACCAAAATAGCCCATACAATTCATTCATCCCCATTTTTCAACTTTGTCGCTTCATACCATTCATCAACATTACTTTATTATGCTGTATCAAAAAAAGTGTTCGTCTAAGTAGACAAGTGGTGCAACTATCTTAATAAACTTCCAATAAGTAATCCTTGAAACTTCTTTGAGCCATCTGCTTTCTATCTTCTAAAACAAAGATTTGTAGTGCCAGATTTGAAAGAAAAAGCACATCTGCAAACAACAATAACAACAACAACAACAACAACAAACTTTTATCCCACTAAATGGGGTCGGCTACATGAATTTTTTTCTCCATTGCATCCTATTGAGTGTCATATTTTCATTTAGTTCTAATAATTAAGAAAAAGCACATCTGAAAACCATGAACAAAAATTTCTAGAAAAAAAAACATTAGGATGTACTTACAGTAAAACTATCGCATTCATATATATGCAAGTATGTTATTGGTTGAGCCCATTGAGCAGCTCTAGCTAAACTCTTGAAAGGATTAGATTCAAAAAAGCCATGTCCTCTATCATCATCAAGAACATCCTCTTTAAGTCCTACTTCTGCCGGAGTTATTGTATCTGAATAAGAATGACCAACCTACCGTTTATAGTGCAAATCACACGAATGAAGCACAGTAAGCTATGAAATAGTAGGTACAAATCATACTAAGTTTACATGAGAAAGGAATCAAGAAAGATACAAATTACATAATTTCCCAGACATAATTGAATATAAATAAAATTCTTATATCCATATTACAAGAGATCGATGAAAAATAAACCTGGAGTTCATCGTACTAGAAGAATTATCAAATTCATAGATAACCCATCTGTGATTTTGAGACTACCAAAGATGTGGTAATAAATATTTTGAAGGACTGTACCTGGTTAAGTTCCGGCTGCTTTATCACTTGATAGATTAAGTAGAGAACTCATTCAATATTTAAAATAGTAAAGCCGTAGTGCAATGCATATAGCTTTCATGGGAGGAAAAGTAACATCTGAGACAATATAAGCCTCATGAAGGGATGTTTATCTAAGTACCACACAATTCCTATTTATTTACATGTAAAACACCTAAACAACACAATTTTAACATTTATAACACTCAAATTATTCATATCACATCTAAAATACCACTACTACTAATTCTAAAAAAGTCAAATAAATATTTTCTTTCACATGTAAAGTGCTATAAAATATAAAAGCAAGGGTGCCGTGCAAGAGATAATCAAATATGCACATAGCCTCATCATCATGAAAATCAACAAAAAAGACAACTATAAGATTAAAAAAATAATAATAATAAGTTCACATAATCATTAAAGGCTGCCATACAAAAGAGATTTGGCTTCAAAATTAGATTTATAAATAAATACAGGAACACTTTTATATATTACTGGCAAAATAATTTTGCATGCATATGTCATTTCTTTCCCTGTTACAAGGCATTATAGAAGAAAATAAGGGAAACTAAATGAGCAAGTAAAAGATCCCGCCATCCGGCAAGCAACTCTAATAGCTACTAAAAGGCAGTCTCCAAACAAGATCCTTATCAGCTTGAAGGATACCTGAGGGAGAAGCTAAATCGGGAAGCTAACTCCAACTAGCACTTGTCATAAAACCTCCCAAGCAAGTAAGCTTTGGTCGATCATTATGCCAATACTTGAAAGGTGAACTCGAAAAAAAGCATTCAACAACAATTATACAAGACTTCTATAATCAAATTGAGGAGCTTGCAAATCAGATCTCATGTATTCAGCCTTTGTTTCTTCAAAGTTGTTTTAAATCAGGATTACGAACTGATTTTCAAAGAGATGTGTGCATTACAACCACAAATATTAGTTCAAGCTTTTCAATTAGCTAAACTATTGGAGGATGGATTCATGAATAAGTTGGCTCATGAGGATCAACAAAGAATTGCATATTCTTTCACGACATAGTCCATTACAGCGATTTTAACCACGCCTAGTCGGAAAAATGCAGAATCAACGTCAAATAATAAATCAAACTTGCCAATCCATCTTCTACTTGCAAGCCAGTTTGAGAAAACTTAGAAGACTTTCTTTCTCCCATCGCAAAGATAAGTATCATTGAGTAGATGAGCAGTTTTGTGAAAAAAGAATTGATGAAGATAGCAATAGCATTCAGAATAAAAGAGTATAAAAAAAAATTAGCTTTAATGCTTTCACTGAATATTCAGATCCTCAGACATTATGATTGCAAGGGTTGATTGGCAATTATTCTATTCAAATATTTGTAGATAGGGAATCTACACAAAATTCTATACATAAAAAATAATAATTCAAATTTTGGAGCAACCAATCATGCCATCAAACAATTTCAAGGAGCTGGATGAAAATGATTTCAAATGCTCAGACCATTTGCTACCGACTAAAAGAATCTCACAAAATGGTATTTCAATGCAATTGCAAGGGGATATGAAACCAGAGTTGCATATCATTTGACTACAACAATGCACTCGATTGCTCTCACAAGATGCAGCGACATAATGCTTTCAGTTGCAAGCATGTGCAAGACCGTACCAAACTATAAAGAATGGTCACACATTGTAATATTTGTGTAAAACTAAATAAATAATAATAATAAAATAAAATATTAATACTTGAGTAGACATAAAGGGATAAATGTCACTACAATTGCATCTTTAGGGTCGCAAGCCCCACTCAAACCAAACAAACAGAGAGAGCGAGAGGCAGAGCAAGGAGAGGAAGAAACAACAATGAAGGAGAAAAGGAAGGGTAGCGTGCATGCCCTAGCCAACCGGTAGAGAAGAAACCTCTGTGAGATTTCAATGTGAAGGAGAAGAGCGGCGCTTTAGTGTGTGTAAAAAGTGCCTGCCATAGAAGAAGAAGAAGACAGTTACCTCGCATGCACAACCCTAGCCGAAGGAAGAAAGGAGAAGGCAAGGCGAGCGACTTCGTGGGTGAAGTGGAGGGCCGGCCCCAGCAAAGCCCTAGTTTGCAAGTTAGAGCAACTCCTATGTGATCGAAAAGAAGAGTAGGAAGGGTTCCTTTAGCTTGAGAGAGGTAGTAGTCTAGCCGAACGAAGGAGAAGAAGAGACGGGTTGCCTGTGGCTTTGCGGATATATAAACAAAGATGCCTCAGTGTCCGTTTGGAGCTGCTTTTGTGCGCAGCGCATTTTGAAAAAGTGAATTATGGCGTTTGAGAATTGCGGCGCGGCGGCGTTCTCAAAACATTAAGTAAAACTTAACCATAGATTTGACCCATCACGTGCTTTTTACCCCGCAACCCCTGGCTCCCACTCTCGCATTTCTTCTGTCTCTCTAGAACCAGTGGCTCCGTCCCTTATGATTCTTTTGCCCTAGGTACCTCTCCCTTAGACATGTGGCTCCAGTGGCTAGGCATTGTTTTCAGTTGCCTCGTGTTGGTTGCGAGTGATTTTTCTGGTGACCCTTACATACTTCTCTCTCTCCTCTCTTTTGTTTCGCTCGATTCGGTGGTTCTGTGCACTCTGTGCTCTGTGTGGTGGTTCCCTTACTTCAAATGGTGGTTATTACGGTGAGCTTTCTATTCTCTCTTTCCCTCTGCCTTCTCTTCTTTGGCTCGGTTTGGTGATTGTGTGCATTACAAGCTCTGTGCGGTATATCTCTTCTACCTCTCCCCTGTGTTAATCACCTTCTGCAAATTATGGTTGTTGATTTCCTCTCCCTGATTTTTCTGTTTGCTCAGTTTGATGGTTTTTGGTTTGATATGATCGGTTGATGATTTTGATGCTTCAAGTTGCATCCATGATGGATTTGGTTTATGATTTGAAGCTCTGTGATTTGTGATTTTAGTTGACAATGTTACTCGGATTGGTGCTTTGAGGTGAGAATTGGATGTGGTACTTGATTTAGGGTTTAGAGAGCAATGCTTCGGGTGTCATGTATGTGCTCAATTCGGTTTGTGGATTTGATCCGTTTGTTTTGGTTTCATTGAGATGATTACATACCTAGCACCCTAAGCAATGATTCTCGATATATTTCATATATATGATTTTTGGTTTGCACTTTCTTGTTTGTTTTGGGACAATTACATACATAGCTCTCGAAGCACTCTTTCATGGTGGTTTTGTCCTATTTGGTTTTCTGTTGTTGGATTTGTTAAGGAAAAATACGAGATTTCATCATGAATTTTGATATTTCAGTGGGAATTGAAAGGGGATGAAAGTTGGTGTTGGATTTGTTAATAGCAATATTTCGGGTGTTCTGAATGTTTTGAATATGGGTTGGGATTTTAACATGAATTTGGATATTTGAGTGAGAATTTGAAAAAGGGATAAAAGATGGAGTGGAATTTGTTAATAGCAATGTTTCTGGTGCTGTGTATGTTTTAAATATGGGTTGATTTTATCATTGATTTTCTCATGGCAGAAAAAAATTGATAAATGGACGAAAGATAGTGTTGCATTTGTTAATAGCAATGTTTCTGGCATTGTGTATGTTTTGATAAAACTCAAAATAAATGTTAAATATAGGTCTTTGTTTCTATTTCACTTTGATTTCTTAAGGTTGTTTTGGCCTTCTTCTGTGACTCCCCCTATCTGTGTGAAGGTGTGTGGAGGTGTTGTCTGTGTGGAGGTGTTGGTGTGTGGTTGTGAATGTGGTGGTTAGTGTGTGGTTTTGTTTGTGTGGAGGTGTTGGTATGTGGAGGTGGTGGTGGTCTGTGGTGGTGGTCTGTGGTGGATGTGTTGATGTCTTAATGTGTCGGCGTCTGGACAAGTTGGAGTGGAGGTGGTGGTGTATGTGCGGTGTCTGTGAGATGTCTGGTAGTGTCTTTGTAGTGGTGTGTGGAGATGGTGGTGCCTGTGTGAAGGTTTTGAAGTGTAGTTGTGGAGGTGGTGGTTAGATTGTGGTTGTGTTTATGTGGAGGTGTTGGTGTGTGGACGTGGTGCTGGGGAGCGGTGAATGTGTTAGTGCCTTGATGTGCCGTGTGTGAAGGTGTTGGTGTGGAGATGATGGTGTCAAGTGGAGGTCTTGGTGTCTGCGTGGTATCTGTGTGGTGTCTTGTGGTATATGTGCGTTGGTGTGTGGAGGTGGTGGTGTCTGTGTGGAGGTGTTAGTGTATGGTTGTGGAGGTGGTGGTTAGTGTATGGTTGTGTTTGTGTAGATGTGTTAGTGTGTAGAGGTGGTGCTAGTGATGTGGTAGATGTGTTGGTGACTTGATGTGCCAGTATGTGGTGTTGGGGTGGAGGTGGTGGTGTATGGTGGAGGTGTTGGTGTTTGTGTCGTGTCTGGAGGTGTCTGTGTGGTGGTGTGTGAAGATGGTGCTATCTGTGGGAAGGTTTTGATGTGCGGTTGTAGAGGTGATGGGTAGTGTGTGGTAGTGTTAGCGTGGTTGTGTTGATATATGGAGGTGGTGGTGGTGTCGTGGATGTATTGTTTTCTTGATGTGTCAGTGCGTGTAGATGTTGTCGTTTGTGTGGTGTCTGATGGTGTCTGTATATTAATGTGTGGAGGTGATGGTGTCTGTGTGAGTGTGTAGGTGTGTACATGTGGTGCTGGTGGTGTGGTGGATGTATTGATCTCTTGATGTGTCGATGTGTGGAAGTGTTGGTGTGGAGGTCGTGATGATGATATTGTGTCATTTCGATTTTTCTTTGATTTGCGATATTGTTGCATTCTTATTTATGTTAATTAGGTTTTTTTCATGTTAGTAATACAATGGTTAAGACAAAAAAGACTGGTTCATCTGCAATGTGGGATAAAAAGACAATTAATATTTTGCGAACATTTGTCTCAAGGAGGTCGATCTGTGATATTGGCCGACAACCTATTTCAACAAGGAAGTTTGGCAAAATATTATTAGAAAATTCAAAGAAAGTACAGACAGCGAATATGATATGATGCAGTTAAAAAACAAGTGCGATCAATTAAAGAATGATTGAAAAATCTAGAAGAAATTGAAGGGGTCAATGGGCTTGCAATTGCATCCAATGGAGCGAACGACTGATGCTTCCGAGAGGTGATGGGCAGAGAAACTTGCGTTGATCATTTTTGAAATGTCTCATATTTTGGTCAATTTTAAATTTGTTTTTAAATTCAACTACATGTTATATGAATTTGTAGGTATGTCTGTTGCAAAAAAAAAAATTAAATACAATGAAATTGATCTTGATTTGGAGAGAAATTTGGATCGTAAGTTTGGGGGTGTCGTAGTAACGAGCAACAATGCATGTACCCCCAGTGTGACTGGGTTTGGTGGCATCCCCAAAAATTTGGGAGCCGAACAAACGAATAATTCTACTGAAGACCCTAAACAGACCTCCATGAACTTGAGTCCACGAACCGCTTCAAGCGTCCTCGGGTTAAAAATAAAAAGAAAATGATAGTTGTTTTTCTTAGAAGCCAGATATCACAGTTGGTAGCTTCATGCAGCAATGACCTCAACACTTCTCAAGCAATTTTTGTCCAAAGAGGTTGTGCAAATTCTAAATACAACACCAGAAATTTCTGAGGACATGTATTTTTTTCTATGAAGTTGTTTGAAGTTTCGACTTGGAGAGAGCTTTTCATCGCGGAGTCTGATAACCATAGGGTGATTTACCTACAATATTATTATGGGAACATAGACATTTGAGAGGCATTTTTTTATTTACATTAGCATGAGACATTTCTTTTTGTTTATAGTTTCTCGTTGGTTTTGGGTACTTAAACTGCTTTAGACATATCACTTTACTTGAGAGTTTTTCATTTCTCGTTTTGTTTTCCATTTACTTCTGTAACGTTATTTGCTTATGTTGATTTTATTCGTAACCTTATGTGATTGTAGTTAATTCATTGATGCTGTGTTGATTTTGTTCGTAACATTATATGATTGAAAGATTGAGATTCATTCATATTTCCTAAATTTTCATTATTCATTTGAGGTATTTGTGACAGATTCATACCATAGTTATCAAATATCTTAGATATCGCAGCTAATTGAGAAACTAAATTAACTAATTCATTGATGCTTATGTATTAGTCATTCGATACTGAAATACATGGATGCAATTAGAGAAAAACGCAAAAGGTGAACTGCAGTTGTCGTATGTATGAAGATTATAACTCATATATAAAGCGTTCCCCTTAAATGACACCTCATATGCTGGCGACAAAGGGTTGGGGAGTTGCTTGTGGGACCACACAACGAGATTTAGCAATATATTCCACATGACACAGGCGGTATTCACCGATCTGTTCGAGGAGCTACACAGAAATCATGAACTTTATGGGTCATCCAGAACAACTTCGTGAGAGGTGTTGGCAAGAACCCTACATATTATCGAAGAATGAATCAATACGAGGAGCTACAAAGCTATTTCAGTACGATTCCGAAACTATTTACAAATACCTCCTAGTAGAATTGAATGCACTTATAAGTTTTTCTTTACAAGTCATAAAACCAACAAATTTTACATTTGAACGGACCCCTATAGAAATTTCACACGATGTGCGGTATATGTCATACCTTAAGGTAATTTATCATATTTATTATGTTTAATTTTAAATAAATATCATAATTATGTAACCATTCGTTAGCTTTCTAGAATTGTATTGAAGCAATCGATGGAACACAAGTTGATACACGTGTTCCAAGTAATGAGAAATTTGCATTCACCGGTCGTTGTGGGCCCCCGACACAGAATGGCATGTCGGTATGCAACTTCAATATGTGTTTCACTTCTGTCATGGCCGGTTGGGTGGGAAGTGCACACTACAGTTGAATTTTTAAAGCTGCAACACGGTATAACAAATCCCTAGAGGACGGCTTAGCTCATGACATACGTCGTCAGCATTTTAAAAAAATATTATCATATTGTTAATTGTTATTTTAATATTTTTTTCTTAATTTTAGTAATCATGATATCATTGTTAAGTGAGGTGTATCTTTTTTGGTAATGTACAGCACTGGATTTTTGTTTCTAAAGTATAAAACATATTGATATGATAATTCTGTTACAAACAACATTATTATACAAGAGCATAATGATCATTTGTCTATAAACAACTGCAAAGACAACTATTTTCAAACTACAAAAAACAAACAGACAGTCAGCTTATCTACAGCAGCTTCTGTACAGTAGTTTATTATTAAACTGCAGCCGCTCCAAACAGACCCTTATTCAAGCAACTTCGTGCGAAGGAATAGAGAATAGGAGCGGCCCTAGCATGTGGGAGAAGTCAGGCTTGTGTGCGAGTTAAAGGAAGAACCGGACCGAGTAAATAATAAAGGTATGTTAGGGTTCAAGTTTTTAAAAAATATAAATTAAATTAATTAAATATATTTTGTTATTAGAATTAAAATTTTATGAATTTAAATTAGGTATCATAAGTGGAAGGTTTTTGTGAAAAGAAATATAGATCTGAGCAAATTTTAAAAAGGTAATAATTTTGGTGTTTTACTTGTCTAAGATGTTTTGTTTAATTAATTAAGATTTTTATTAAGAAGATATTAATATAATGAATTTAAATCAGTTATTAAAGTTGCAATGAGTGTTAATTAGAGAATAAGAAAAGGCAATTCAAGGGAAAGAGAAAGGCATTGAAGGGTAGATGAATAATTACTTTCTTGTGCATATTAAATTAATATTTTATTTAAAAATGACTTCCATTATTATATTAAAAATACTTGTTTTTCTGATTTTATGCATATTGAAAGTTAAAGGATCTTTGAAATGAAAATAAATGAAATTGCAAATAGTTATTCAATGAATTTAAATGGATAAAATAAAATGAAATAAAATGTAAATGATTAAATCTATCAAGATATACCCCCTTATATTATTTATTGGGTATGTTATTGCACTTATGGACGAAAACGAAAAATAAAAAAGGTAAAAATGCACTTTCGGGTGCAAAATTTTGAAGATAGCTATAAGTACAAATCTTTTAGGGTATCTAGTAGTACAACTTTTTGAGCATACCTTCGGCTATGAGAGTAATCTTAATATGACTTCTTTAAAATGTTAAAAAGGTAAATACTTAAATTGAAGCTTTAAGGGTTAATTTAAATGAAAACTTACAGTTTGATTAAATAATAAATCACATTTCTTTTAAACATTCAAGCATAGCATTTATATATTTATTTAATGTATAATAAAATTGTAATTACTTACTAATGGCCTGTTTGGCGTAATGCATTATGCATGCCTATGAAAGTTCGTCATGTAGAAGCCTGATTATCATTTAGTTCAATCGTGTAAAAACATTTGCGATGACGATTTTTCTCGCAAAAATGACAAAACTACCCATGTTTGTTAAAACTGTTAAAAAAATTTAATATATTTATGTATGTGAAGTTTTAATATTCGTAAAATTTTGAAAAATATTATATATTAATTATTCATATGAATTAAATTGAAATTTTATATCCGTGTTTATGTATATTTTTTAAATTCCTATAAAAAATATTTTAAATTATGATATTTTGTGTTTATATATATTTATAGCAGAAATTTAAAAGTTTGATTGATTTACTATAAAAATAATTTTGTAAATTTGTAAACATATATGTTTTTAAAAATAATTTTAAATTTTGTAAACATATAAACATATATTTTTACTTGCATAAATAAACATATATAAAGACATCTCAAGTCAAATACAATAGAGTTTTTATACATAAAGACATCTCAAGCCATATAGTTTTGGCATTCCAAAATAATCCAGATATACATAAAGACATCTCAAGCACTAGCTTGTAGGAGTAGAGAAAAAAAATTCTAAAACTATTACAACGACGAGTAAGATAATAATAATGTTATTTTTAACAATGACACGTAGCTCCCGTGTCAGCCCGTCCTAAAGTGAAGCTCATCACTCCCTTCTATCATTATCCCGAGAATCCGCCAAACTGTCCTCCCACCAAAAAATTTGCACTGCTCCGCAATGTTCTGTGGCAGGCTATAAAGCTTACGGCTATAGCTGTGTGTCTGTCGTGATGTCAGAAGCATCGTTTGCAGGCCACAATGACATAGCACTCGTCGAGAGGTAGCTGACATCCTAGAGCTCATATTTTCCTGAAATGCAAGGCAAGAGAGAACATATTTAGTTGCATATTTGTTAATCAAAAAATGAATGTTCATTAACTCATACAGAAACATGATTAAAAAACGGCAGTTAATGCTAACAACGGTACTCAACAAAATGAAAATCTTCTTTTCAAAAGAAACATTATTCTAAATTATAATGTTATTGCAACAAATCAGATATAAGGCAATTACTCTCTAACTAATGTGGTGGTTATCTGCTCTCGAAGGGCTGTCATTTCATTTGCACCCTCCCCATCCTTTGTCTGAAATGATGGCATTGTGTTTCACCTCCCGTGACAGAGATTGTCCAATACGGTATTTAAATGCTTCTACAAGCACTTCCTCTTCATTCTCCTCGGCACACCAAAAATCAACATCACCTCGAGCTGGATGTCGCCTAATATAGTTATGAAGCGTCATCGTGGCTAACACTATGTGCATCTATTTCGGAAACGGATAAGGTGACATATCTCGAAGTATGACCAATTTCTTCTTTCAAACTCCAAAAGTCCTCTCAATGATGTCTCGCAATGATGAATGTCTTTTGTTGAACACCTCATTTCTGCTTCTTGTAACATTAATGGTTCTTTCAAAATCTGGTATATGATACCTGGTGTCAGGGTAGGGTTTAAAATACCCACGCTACAATGGGTAGCCAGCATCCACCAAATAATACTTTCCAGAAATATGATCAACCTTCAGTTAAGCATACTAAAAAAATTTGGAGTGATATTCGTATGCAACGTACCTTGCCAAGGGTGAGGGAAGCTGTACTCTGGATTCCTCGTTGCGCTTTTAAAAATTATACTATCGTGAGCGCAACTCTCCCAACCAGACATACAAATATAAAACACATGTTGAAATCACATACTGCCATGATATTTTGCGTTGGCGTTCCAGAACGGCCGATAAATGCAATTTTCTCATTGTCTGGAATCTTTGCATCAACGTGAGTTCTATCAATTACACCGACACAATCCTAAACAAAGAACTTCAATCATTTCATTACTGATTTCATATAGAATGATATATCATGCAAGTATCAATCTATACCTTGAAAAATGGCATGTAACAACAATCATGCCGAATCTCTTTTGGCGTTCGTGCAAAAGTTGGATCTGTGGGTTGTATGATGTGTTGTGATAGGCTCACAAGAGCATTCAACCCTACTGAAAAATACATGTTTATTGTCTCCAACTTGTGCTGGAAGCGTTCCATCGCCCCGAACACTGACTCGTTCTGTGATAATATATAGAGTGTGATGCCCAACACCTCGCAGTCAGTTGTCCTAGATGACCCGTGGAGTCCAGGAGATGTTGTTAGTTCTGCTAGAAGGTCATTGAAAACATCCTGCGACATGCGGAAGATGTTTCGAAATCTCGTTGGGTGTCCTATAAGCATTTTTCATTCATTTGTCCTCAATTTGAGATGATGTGTAACAGGGTTAGCGGTCGATGTATGTGTTATAGTAATCGATAAGTAAATTTGTAAATGCATTTCTCCTTCTGCGTCGTGCTTCCTCAGGGTCCGTGATGATCTAAACTGTACATGGTCAATCAAATGCATTCAGTATCAATATAAGAAAATGCGCTCACTCGAATCACTAAAATCACTGAAATCAATATTGGGATACAAATGTCTGATACAAGTATACAACCATAAATGAAATATAAATGTCCAGGACCAAATAACATATAATAACAATTCCAAATCATAAGTTTCGTCGATAATAATAATATCTTATATATGTCAACCGTCGCTCTGTACTAGGTCCAGGAAAGAAGCCTCTATGGACCGAATCATTGAGGATGTCGAGAGCAAAGTAGAAAAGGTAAGGTTCCCCTGAAAATTTTGGATCTGCTTCAAGAAGTCGAACTATCTCAACAATGAAAATTTTTTGAACTCTGTGGGGGGCATCTTAGATGATTCGACAATGTATGAAAGCTAGTTTCTTATAAATAGAGCTCCAGTATTTCTCTTGCTTTCTGAATGAAGTCGCTTTGTACTGTTGGTGGACTGAATTTCAGGTGGATCCAGGTCGTGAAATTCTGCTTTATCACTTGATAAAGTAACTGCCACATTCTTGGGGGTTTGACCAAAACCTGTCTGGCTAGGCGCACATGCATATTTCCTTGTAGCAACTACCCCATAAAACATCCGGTCTAATTTTTCCTCGAAGTCGGGTTCTATTCCCGCTATTTTAAACTTCTTTGCAGCTGGCACAACTTGTAGGAGGAAATGAGAGATATTCAGTTAGAATGAATATATTGAATGAAAAATATCTTACCGCAAACCTTTCTCGCCACCACTCCTCCGGACCATCAATCGTTCGCTTGATCGAATCCCATCCCAATCTGGTTCGCTTGACCGGATCCCATCCCAATCCGGTCGAGCCTCGCTTCAAATCCATCCAAATTTTCTAGTCTTTTTTGAGTTGGTCTCATTTATTCTTAAGTTGTAGTCTTTCGTATTCTCTGTCTGTACCCTCCTTGAATTTTGTAACTATGTTTTGCAACCTTCCTTATTGAAAAGCGAATTCGGCCTATTTCCCTTTTTTAATTTCTGTTAGGCAAAGGTCGTAGAATATTATCTTTGTTTCCTTCTCCCAAAGTGTAGGAGTAGCAACCTCTTTACTTTTATTAGACATATTATTAATACGACAAAGATAATTATTCAAAATGAATTGAATTAGCAAATGCCAACATTGCTAGTAAAATTACAACATAGAGAGATATAGATTGCAATTAACCAAAGAATAGAGTTAACCCTAAACCCTAAACCCTAAACAATTTACGTGGTTCGGTCAAACTGACCTACATCCACGGGAAAGGAATGATATTTTTTTATTAATGCAAGAGAAAACAGATACCTATCTTCAGTTTACAATGAACCATGAGAGATCCCCCATACCTTCCAACTTGGTTACAAACAATGCAATATTGACATGAAATAAAAAATACAACTATTACTAACCATTTAAAACTGAAACAAATGCCATTCCATGCATGTTTTTTCAGCAAACAAGGCATTTTACAAAGCAAAACTGCAGGTTACACACCAAGACTCCCACTTCAAACCGGCAGCAACACCCAAACACCCAAACTGCAGGTTACATCCAAACACTTCAAACCGACAGCAACACCTAACTCCCATATAAGATAAAGATATCATAGGCTATTGAAACCATGAATCAAGTTCCAATCAAGGAAATGAAACTCTTCAATGGCAAAGCATATATTACACCTCCCACTACAAGTTATAGCACAGGTATCATTACTTTTTTTACTGGCACAAATTCCACAAAGTGTAACTGGCATACAAGTATCATTACTATAGCATACAAGTATTAAGAATTCCACAAATTACATACATACCACAAATTCCAAGTCACTTCAATATGAAGCTGATAAGTGTACAGAATTCCAAGTCATTTCAATTGTAACTGGCATACCACGAATACCCCCATATTCACTTTCAAAGCTGTGAATTACTTAAAAATTGAGGTATGTATGTAATATGTAATTGGCCTACCACAAACACCCTAATATTCACTTCCAAGCAATGAAATACATAAAAATTGAGAGGTATGTATGTAATTTGTAATCGGTCTACCACAAGCACCACCAAATTCAATTTCAAGAAGTGAAGTACATAAAAACTGAGCGGCAGGTATGTACTTTGTAAATGGCCTACCACAAGCACCACCATAAGCCCCACAGAGACAATGAAAGCACCTAATTCCATAATAATGAATATTGCAAGTGAAAATAACAACAAATTGCGAAGGCTAATTGTACAAAAGAATCCAACAAATCATTAGTTGGAGGTCACTGGGATGAAAGACTCATAACACACTAACCAAATCCCAAGAACCATATGAGGTAAGCATCAAATAATCTTAACAATTGACCTCACAGTTGGTGTCTGCTCATGTTTGGTATAATATTGATTGGTGTTGATTATTATGTAATTAATTTCAAATAATGGATGTGCATAAAAATTCATGCCCACGTTTACCGCAATTCCATAGAGCAGCCACAAAGGGGAATCTTTCAGTTGATGAAATAGCATAACAACAGACCGCAGCTCATTGCAATAACAAGAGAAGCCAAACCTAAGAAAATTTTGCTCGCGTATCAGATGTTGACACAATGAACTAAACTTCAACCACTTCTATGCACATAATACGCATAAAAATCTTAAATCCAAGCTTAAATCCACGCATAAAATGCTAATATATCATTGGAAGCATGTAACAGCAAAGCATTTTAAAAAAATCTTAAATCCAAGCTTAAAACGGAACCAGACCAACAAAATTCACAGATGGAGATGAAAGAAATGAGAAAGAAGAAGGAAGAGCCCTTTGTGGTGCGAAGGAAAAACTAAAGGAAGAACCTGTAAAAAATTTCCTTTTTTTTTCGCCTTGAGCGTAAGTTCCATCAGATCCGTAAAACCAGTGAAAAATAGGGTTTGCATTTAACCTGGTTTGGGTCGATCTTAGTTGAGGAAGAAGGAGGCGCAGGAGAGCGAAAGAGATAGGTCGCAGTTGAGAAAAAGGTCGCAGTAGGGCGGAAATAAGATTAGGGGTAAAGGGTAATACTTGCGAATCGAAAGCTGGGCCGCGGCGTTATTCCCGCGGCCAGCTTTTCCACAGCTTGGCGGTGAGGGGTCGCGAATCTACGAATCAAACGATTTTTTTTTTCCGCGTTGCGGAGCGATCCGCAGTGCCCCCGCCGGCCCAAACAGGCCCTAAGTTGTAGTAAATTTATTGTTTAAATTAATTATTTCTTTCAGATAAAATAATAGGTTGATATGATTGACAAGAAGAATTTGATTTATAGAAGAACTACTGATACTATATAGTAGGTTATTTGTGTCGGTTCTAATTACTTATAATGATTATTTCAGATTGATGTTGTAATGTTGTTGGTTGGATTGTGATATTGTTTTACTTTCAGACTATAATGTTTGGTAGGATTTGATTATAGTATAGTGTAATTTATGATTTTTAGTCTTTTTTTATTGTTGATTGTGATGATGGTTTATTGCATAATTTAAAAGAAATATTAATACAATCTGACCACAATTCCTGACTTGATTGATTTTAAATTATCAAGTCGGATAGTGGCATACAATGCAAACACAATTGATCCTAATGATTGACATATATAAAGAAATCTTTCAAACTCCAACAGAATTATCACCACAAGGCAATATAGACCAAAAAAAAAATTTGATAGTGGGAATGAAACAAATTCATGTAAGATCATACTGATATCCATACTTACAAAAAATTAAGATTGAGCAATTGGTGAAAAAAAATGCTTCATGTGGATATTATTAGTAAAAGCATAAATTATTTTATGTTATCAGTATTATTAGTTTGTAAGGATGCAACGGGGCAATATTGCATTGTAATGAGTCACTTTTCAGATAGTTTTCAAATGCCAACAGTTTATAAATTAATTGACAAGCTACATGGTGCTTCAATTTTTTTGAAATTAGATTTACGATCAAGCTATCATCAAATATGAATGTAGGAATAAGATACATATAAACAATATTTCGCATGCATGATGGGTATAATAAGTTAATAGCTATGCTCTTTGAATTGACAGAGAAACTAATCGAGGTCCAAATCATGGTGGATAACATTCTTTGACCATTCTTACAATATTTTTTATGGAATTTTTATGATATTTTAATATATAGCACATTCTTTTTCGACCACACAGAGGCATATTTGATTGCATTATCATCACTACAAGCACATTGTTTGTTAAATCAACAAAATACAAGTTGGCTGCCAACATATTGATTATATGAGTCATACTGCATCACAACAAGGCTTAGTAATGAATGCAGCCAAACTTAAAGCAGTTTTAGCTCAGCATATTCCAATGTCATTAAAACAATTAAGGGGATTTTCGTGAATTAAAAGTCATTATAAGAAGTTAGTTTAACATTATGCAAATATTGCATCCCCTTTAACTGTATTATTAGCCAATGGCAATTTTGGATTGACCAATTAAGCTTAGAAAGCATTTGAAGAACAAAGAAAAAAAGAAAAACTTTGATCTCATTACCGATTTTAGCTTTTCATGATTTTACAATACTTTTATAAAAGAGAATGATGATTCTAGTATCCCTATTGAAGAAGCCTTTATAAAAATTAAAATTAAAATTAAAAAAAAAAAAACTAGCTTTCTTTAGTAAGAAAGTATTGTCAGTCATGTAGAAAGCCTCAACTTATGCCTACGAGTTGTATGTTATCACTAAAGCAGTAGGCTATTGGTGTCAATACTTATTGAGCAAACAATTTATCATTCACAGTAATAAAAAAGCATCAGAGAACTCATGCAACAAGTCAGTCAAAATCCAGAGCAATGCTTTTTGGCCAAATTGTTAGGGTTAGATTACATCGTTGAGCACAATCCAAGAGCATAAAATTAAGCTGTGGATGCTTTATCTCATAAGTCGGATATGGAGGAATTAAACATACAACTAAAGCTCTATTAGACTGCACAAGGCAATTAGAAACAATGATGGAGCAAATCAAAAATGAAGTATAGCAACTGACAAATCTACAATAGCTACTTAAAAATATTACCAATAATCCAGATAAATTTTATAGTTACTACAATCAAGATGGATTGCTTTATTATAAGAATCTATTGTCTATATCCTTAGTTTTAAATTGACTAAATTGTGACTTAACTGACCACATTGCAGTCCAATTCAGGGTCCCAGGTGAATCAAACGAACAATGGCTCGTCTTATGGCTTAGTTGTTTTGGTAGCGGATAGAGAAAGATACTTATCAATTTATCGATAAACATCAACTCATCAACAAGTAAAATATGAAAAACAAAAACCCACAAAACTGTTAGAGCAATTGGCTATATCGAGTGTTATTTGAGGGGAAAAAAGGCTATAGATTTTCATCATGGGTTTGTCTAAATCACAAGAAGAATATACTAGTTTTGTGATCATTAATAGGCCATCCAATTATGCGCATAATTGCACTCATAATTTTTCAGCAACAACAAATGGCGACAAATTTTATTTACAATATTTGCAAATTACATCATATTCCACGAACAATTGTGTTTGATGGATATCCAACTTTTATAAGTTCATTTTAGATATAATTATTTCACCTAAGAGAGAATAGATTAAGCTAAAAAAGTTCCTATCATACGGAATAAAGCAACTAAAGGAAATTTCGAAATCAATGGCTCAAACAATATTTGATATATTTTTGTATCGATATGCCTACTAATTTGCTTATGCTCGTATCATGGGAAGAATTTTCTTACAATATGGCTAAACATACGACAGCATACTTTCAAATATTATGATAGAGCACCTCTGATTATTATTCCACACAATTCTCATCCATCAAATATTAAGGCTATGAATGAATATTCGGATAAAGAGGACAAATATCTTCAATGACATCATCTCAAATTAACACTCAAAATCTCATGAGAAAATTAATAGATAAAATTCACACGTTCGGTCACCAACCTAGTAAGGTCAATCAATGCTATTATCGGCAATTTCAAATCATTACAAATTTTACACCATATTATAAAAATTGAGATGCATTGATAGCAAAAATTCATCCTACATTTCAAGTGTCATACCTCAATTAATTCAGGAAGACTTGAAATCATCTTGCAATGTTACTGGCACAATTCATAAAATGACAAACCCTGGTTAAACCGCTAAAAGCACTTAAATAGCACATAATAATGACAAACTAGTTTTGCAAGCTTTAGTATAATGGTACAAATAATAGCCAAATATGCTTCTTTGGTATTTGTGAATGAGTTACAATTATCTTATCTTCAAATTGACCATGAGTACAATTTTGTTTTTGACAGAGAGGGTAATGATGTAATACCGCAAAAAGAAATAAACAGGGAAGGGTAAGAAAACAATCATAGTGGTTAAAAGATTTCCAAATTGCTTAAAGAAAAGATGATACTACATGAATTTAAGCCAACAAGAAGAGCACGCTATTAGCTGCCAGTATGCTGAAAGAGAAATTGTTAGACAGCTATACTTGGTTACATTGTTTCACGCATGTAATAAGTAGCTTTCATTGTTAAAGTATAGCTATACTTAGCTGTATTCAGTTACATTTTTTGATACATCGTAATAAGTAGTTTTGCTTGTTAGAGTGCAATTGTATTTGGTTGTCTTTTGTTAGCAGGCAAAAGAATGTAACCTCAATAACCCATATCAAAGCTTGCTGAGCAACTAAAGAGCCTCCCTTATGCCAATCTTCTTTATCCTTCTCCTCCCCAACCTCTTTCTTTACACTGTCTACAGCATTGGTAGCTAAAAGTGTCTTCATTTGAACAAGTACCTATCCGATACACAAAAAATGAAAGGACAAACCAATACGTGGAAGAATACTGACTCTATTCAAATAATAGAGTTTAGCATAATGGAAAAAAGATGTCAAGCAAGAGGAAAATCACAACATGTGGAAGAAGTTAGAATGTGTATCAAAGAACAGACAAAATAAAAGCGCAATAAAAAAAGTCAGTAAAGTCATAGAATGGAGATTTTAATCAGGGACAACACGAAAACAAAAACCAAAGATTCATTTATAATGTAACAAGCAATTGAGGCAATTTTGAACACACTATAACATAAGGAAAGAAAGTCGTTCTCCTTTATCATTGAAGGTAAATCCTTATATCATTGGTCGCTTGGCCAACGTGATACAAGGAAAAAGCTCTTTTAGAGACAACAAGGACAATAGTCAAGAGAAATGTCGCCGCATCAGATATCAAACTGCCATTACTAACAAAAATAGTCTAAAGAGACAAAACATTCCCTAAAAATATGAAATCTTTTGAGGCAAAAGTTATCACTCAATAAAATCTCAATCCAAAGACATGATTCAATCAAGAATCTCATAATGGAAAAAACTATTAAAGCATGGGACAAGTTGTAATTTTATTAATTAGTTATCACGACTAATAGACCCAAGAATATATCTTATCTCATTTGTTGGATTAAAGAGGAAATATCAAATTTAGCCCTTGAAAAAACAAATTGGCACATTTAAATAACTGTCACCTAAAAATCTAGCCAATGCAGCCTGGAAATAGATGAAGTGTTATCTCAATACAAAAAGCACATTGAACAGCATTAGACTACAAGTTTTCAAACTGAAGATCAAATTGCAATCAAGATCCAATAATTATGAATGTGCACAAATGCAATGATTCTTTGTAAGCTCTATCAAATAAAAAAAATGTCCTTTTTGATTACTTGAAAGGCATTATCCACTACATACAGCAAGTAGAAAATCAAATTTGAAACATACAAGTCAAACCAAAAAGAATCGGTTGCTTGAAAATAAACCAAAGTATAAGGGAATAGAAGGTTATCATATATCTATTGACCAAACGTCACAAACAGATAATCTTATTGAGAACCTTTAATTAGTATCTATGATTGTCATCCACAAAAAAACAATGCGAGAATCAAACTCAATAATGCAATGAAATTAACAATGGAGACTAACCTAAGAAGTAGTTGGCAAGATGATGGAGACAAAGTGAACTAATAAAAACAACTTCTCGCAATCAGTCATCAACGACTTCAAAGAGGAGTAATTAATCGATCGCAATGTTGGATCCAAATCCAAAGTGAGCCTAATGTCACCCTCTCAAAAGAGCTCTTAAGAGAGGTAGGCAGCCCAGGACTTATATACTGCTTTTCGGCCCCAAAACTAGCCGATGTAGGACTAAATGACCCTAACATTCTCCTCCACCCAATCACGTGACGCCCTCGTCACGGATCGGCTCCACCGAGGGCCTTACACCGTGGAGAGTCCCCACACCCGACAGGCAATACCCCGCTCCGATACCACTTGTCACGCTCCCAAAAGAGCTCTTAAAAGAGGTGGGCAGCCTAGGACTTATATAGCGTTTTTCGGCCCTACACCTAGCCGATGTGGGACTAAATGTCCCTGACACTAAGGCCTAAAAAATAGTCCACAATGCCAGGCAAGCAAATGTAATAGGCTTGTCCTTAGGATAAGACTTTGGCCCTTTGTAGAGGTGAAGAACTTGCATGGTAAACAAGTGCTAAAGCTCATAACATATTAGGTCTCACCTAGTTTTCCAGGTCATTAAGTAAGCATTCACTATCCCTACTACCTTATGAAGAAAAAAGTTGAACCCAAGAACCATGACTCCCCTTTTGTGCCAAGACACAACATAATAATATAATTTGAGAGGCAAAGCTCAGAAATGATAGACACGCTGACAAAAAATATGATTAGGTACAAGTTCTTAATGTATGACCTAAATCGGTACTTAAGAGACTAGAAGTGCGAAAGGATGGTAGTTTATTTTCTTTTCTAAACTCCCTATTGACCTAGGGATTGAATTAAATATGCCTCATTATCATCTCTTTGTTGCTGATGAATTTTTCTTCTTTGTTTTCTTGGTTTCATGGAATGTAGAATTGGTAGGTAAAATGACCTCAAGAAGCTCAAGGGGTTCCATCCTTAAGGTCTCGTAGTTGGGGCGACCACACAAGGCAATATGGAATAGATGTAAGGGATCTCAAAGGAATCACCATCATCATACAACTAAAATAAACCTATAGTTTAAATCTAGAAGAGAATAAACCTGAAAATTAGAAGAAAAAGGGCCTCATACAAAAGCATGACCAAAAAAAAGAAACCTTTGTAACCTCTCTACTAGTGAGGCATCCTTCGTGAAAATGAACTGCTGCAACGATCAAAATGGTAAAAGAAAAGTTGACCTTGTCTTGATTTTTTTCACTCAGCTAATCAACTTGACGTTGTGCATTTTTGGCAAAATATAAAATTCTTAAGCCCAAGGAAGAAGAAGGATTTATCTGCAAATTGGGAAAAGGTGTGAACTGTACACTCAAACACCTTTGATATAAAAAGGCAATTCAAGTATGGGAAAACAAATGTAGACCCTACTCTGATATACTACCATCTATGACATCATAGTAGTCCCAGGTTCATGACGGATCCACTCAATAGTTGCCAAAGTCCTAGATATAACTCATACTATCAGCTTGACTGCCAGGCACCAACGAGTACTAATAAGCATGCTAAACAGCAACAGAATGACCATACCTTATAGAATGCTCAAAGCCTTTAGCCTCTAGTGAGTTTCATCTTGTGATTTTGCAATGTATGTCATGGCTAAAGGCGGGGCCTATCAAGCAACCAAGGATCATTGTACGCAAGATGTGTTTAATATCTTTTAATAGTAAAAATTTATTCCTTTAGCTATAACCAGCAACAACACTGGATATTACTTGGCTACACCCAACAACAGTCATGTGACCTCGAAAAAAATTATTCGAGGAAAAAGCATCTCCTAAGGCTAATAGATTACTCTATAAGCCTGTAAAAATAGCACTACGCAATGAAATAAGTTATGGAACGCTACTGTCACAATACACCCTCCACAATAGATCAAAAGCCTAGATTCTTCCTCCTCTTCACTCTCTGATCGCATGGACTAGTTTGTCAGACAATTCTACTCGAGCAACATTTGTACTGACCATCCAACGTCCCTTCTGATTTTAACAGTTAACGCTTCATAATTCAAAGCAACGCTCCGAAAAATCTTAAACATCAACCACACCCGATGTAGCTGCAATCCTTCTACAAGGCTCCAACTCAGGAAAAAGATCTCAACCAACTTAATCCCAAGAGAGCCGCAATTTACAAACCATAACCTCCCCCAGATCAGAAAACAAAGTAAAAAAAATAAAAAAACGTTTCCCAAAAACAAAAATCATTTGGAAAAGGAGAAATAGTTTGCAGAGGGAAGCTTGAAAATGTGAAGAAGGAAAAGGAAGAGATTTACCCATGAGAGAGCAGAGCTTCCAAATTGACTTGGAAGAGGGAGAGACGGCCGAGGGATGGAAGGTCTTCTTGCAGAGCTCATACAGGGTCTGTATAGAGGACCCCTTCGCCATGGGCACCTGTTTCCTAAACCTCTACTGAGCGAGAGATGGGAGTAAATTGGCGTGCCTTCAACCCTTTTCAAGTTTCACTTATCCAATAAAGAAGTATAGGCGCACAAGTACTTCATATTTCAGCCCCCAAAAAAAAATACTTCATATTTTTTGTACATTTTCATTATAAAGTTATGCATTTTATATGTGACTTCTTGGGAAGTTACACCAAAGGGGGAAACCGTATTTTCATTAGGCCAGAGCGAGCAATATCTCGATGGGTGAAAGTTCAGGTTGTTAAAAATTGTATCAGAGCATTACACTAGCGCAAAAATGGGAAGTATGTGTCTTACAAAATAAAGTTCTACATCATGTGAGCCACCTCTTGAACCCAAGATAAGACAAAGTGATACGTGGTGGAAGCCACCTCTTGAAACTATAAGGTCCACCTCTAGAATTTTATATGTTTGATGGATGCTTTTTTTCACTATAAAAATTGTGGAGGACGTCAAATACTTGCATGAAGGAGTGAGACTGTAAAACCCTTTTAGTATAATGAAGCTAAACACTAAAACTTGAAGGCTCCTTTTGGTGTAGCGGTTGAATTTCATCAGAAACATCATAGTTAAGTGTGATCCCATAAGAGCACTCCTGAGACATGTGACCTCCTGGGAAGTTATACCAATGGGCAAAATCATTACTTCGGTGGGTAAGAGTTTGATCTTATGTATATCTACAAGAAATGTTAGTTATTTATATTGCCTAAGTTAATAAATAATTAATTGTAATATATTTAAATTGCATAATTGTTAAATTTTGAGGATCCTAATTTGTGTAGAGCTTGCTCGACATTATTTAAATCGCTCTTAAATTCAAAGTTTTTGTTTCTTAGCTCAAGAAAGTATCAATTACTGAGGGATAAAGGTACCCTTCATTGTTAGGGCAATTATGATAGTTGTTTGTACTAAAACCCAAACTAAAGGATTACAAAAATTATCACTGTTATTTCAGTTATATTATGTTGATCTTGTTGTATGACGCTTTTATGTTCATCATATGTAATTACCCACATTGATTTGTTAGCTTTGTAATTTTGAAATTTATGTTTTCTATTATTTGTTCTTATTTATGTTAGCATATTTCATGCAAGTTATATCATCCTTTGGACATTCATATTGATTATATAATAAATTGTTGAAAATTTTATAATTTTTCGCTTGTATGTGCCGGTATGTAAGTCGTTGAAACATTTTTAGATATTAACTAGTCATGCTGATAGACCCAAAAAGAGACACCTTCACAGAAAATGATTTGGATTTTTTTGGATTGATGTTTACCTTACCAGTTTCAGGGTATCTAATAAAAATTGATTGTACATAAATACAAATTTAATTGAAATTAAATAACAAATAAATGGTAAATTTTACATTACTGAGAATTGATTGAATTGAGGTGATTGCATTATTTATCAATCATTTAAGATTTCATTAACTAGATTAAACATGTTCATATCATTCTGATTTCAATTTCATCTTTTACAATAGTATATAAAAATATATAATTTTTTTATTTTTCATACATTGTGCCTCGGTCTTTATTATTTATGTTTTAAAAATAATTTTTTATTTTTCATATTTACGAAATAAATTAGAATTAATTTTTTCTTATTTATTTTTATTATTACTTGCATAAATTATTTTATTTTGAGAATACAAAATATGTTCAATTTATTTTATCAAGTCTTATCCTGACGGGATGTAGCACATTTCCGACCTGGGATGTTATAGTTCTATTATTACACTAAGAGATTTTGTATTACGTTATATGTATATAAGTATGTACTTTTTATGAAAATTGAATAATCATTGTTGAAAACATTAGACATATTTTTAGTGAAATGTATAGTTTTCTTATACATATTATCTACTCTTAATCAAGTCTAACAAAATTGTAGCTTAAGGTTTTATTGAATATTGTCATTATTGATAAAGTTGTCTTATAATTTGGCTTCCAAATCTTGGAGAAGAAGTCGTTACAATAAAAGAGCCATTCTCTAAAGCAACTTTTATTGATATTGACAATAAAATGAGGACTTATAATCCTTGTAATAATATTTATATAAATATATTGTACATAAAATTTCTACTTATTTTTTCATTATCACAGTTAAAATGTACCCAAAATTTTGTTAGCATATACTAAATATCTTCATGAATATTCTCATTATAATTGTCCACTTTTTCTTTAAAATTTCCTAGTTAACTAATTTGTTATCATCACAATGAAGATAAGGACAAAACAACTCCTTAGTTATACATTATGGCTAAATATTAAATCCAGACTATGCACGTAGAGTTACGTGCGGAGCACGATCCACGGGAGACACATGGAATCCCGCAATAACGCGGAATAACATGGGAATAACACGAAAGAATATTTCTCGTGTTACTTCGCGGTTGGCAGTGTTTTGGGCGGAATAACACGGGGAATATTCCTCCGTGTTATTCCGCGTTATTCATGTGTTATTGGAGTAGTATTATAACACCGGGAATATTCTCGCGTGTTATTTCACGTTATTCCCGTGTTATTCCGCGTAGTATTTATGTGTTTGACCACTTTTTATATGTTTGCAAATTATGTTTATAGCAACGGTACCAAAAACTTGATTCCGCTTTAATATATATATATGATTATATGATTGAATGTTTAATGTGGATTCTACGCAAATATACGTATCGTGTCAAGTAATACAGGGCTCTAGTGGAGTCCTAGTTATCGATCCCACAGGAAATTTTTAACAGAATTGTATCAGCTAAAATTTAAAGGAATTACTTACTAATAAAGTAAACGGAAATTTAAAGTAACTACACTAACTAATGTAAACTAATGCTTGAAATAAAGTTGTTTTAAATAATTCAGAAAAAGTATCATTCTCCTTGTTTTTAGAAACTTAAGTGAATGATGAATTCAAATAGAATTCTTGAATTGTATTGTGACAAATAGGAGCATTCCTATTCTTTACCCTTTGGTCCGAGTGCGAAGAACGTTGATTAATCCTATGTTTGATTATCGAATCTGCGACTAAGTTCGAGAGGATATTGGTTGCCACTTCGTAGCTCCCACGTTCCTCTCACTCGAGAGCTAACATCTACACTTCAGCTCTCAAACAATGGGACCAAATTGAATATTTTAGTCACGTCACACAAAAATGTCCAATTCTACGTCCGATAAATAATATTTTCCTATTTATTTGCACCCTCCTTCCAAGGTTTTTTGACTTCCCTCAATATTGGATGTAATTTTTACTATAGTTGATAATTCAACAAATTTTAACAACTCAATTGGCCAGATTGAAAGTAAATTAAGTTTTAAGTAAAAAATTATCACAATTTATTTTAATATATTAGGTACTTTTATTTAATTTCATTAATTCGCATAATTTTCATAAACAAGGAGAAAGACTAAGAAAACTACTCAGAATGCATGGGAATAAAACAAAGCATGGATTTCATTTAAAGTTAACAACAACAATAAACAAAGATACTTATCTTAATTTCCTCCCCAAGCAGACTCCTTGAAGTTCCTTTCACTTTTCCTTCTAGTACAACAAACTTCTAACTAAATAGCACTCAAATACAAATAAACTCAAGAAACTCACTAATGACAAACAACAGACACACTTAAGACACCAAAAAGAGACACACTAATGACTAAAATTCGTCCTCTATTTATAGAGGTAGGCAAAGGTCCAAGGGATACTTAAACACCTCTTAAGAAAGCGTCCAGGTTCAATGTATATGCATTTTGAACTGTCTCGCCGTCGGCGGGAAACGACCTTGCCGTCAGCAAGGCTTCCATAAGGTCTTCAAACCGCGCGATCTCGCTGTCGGCGGGCTCGGGCTCGCTGTCAGCGAGGTAGTTATAATTCCTTCAGAAATCTTCCTCTTGATCTCGTCATCGGCGGCCTCGATCTCGCCGTTGGCGAATTAATTTATTTTGCATGAATTTCTTCCTTTTTGATCCAAATTCGCTCCATTTCATGCTTTTTGCTTCCATCACTTATAAATCTTCATTTCTGCAGTAAAATAAAGAAAATACCTTTCTTTAAAGTACAATTTCATCAAAAATATGTATGAATTTCTTAATGTATTTTTATGTGATCAAAATCCCCCAAACTTAATTATTACTTGTCCTCAAGTAAAACTAAATAAAAATAATGATTTCTGTAATAGAATTTTTCAATTCAGATATACTATGAATCAAATTTAAATAACATTATAGTAAAGTTGAATAGAAATATTTCTAAGTAATTAAAATAACTTTATAGATATAAGATTATCTAGTTATCAGGTCTAAGATTTCTAAACTTTCTATTTATTTCAGGAATGACTATATTTAAAAAAAATAAATTACTTAAGATATTTAGATGATAGTAAGTTCAAGAAAACACTATTTAGTAAAATACTAATCCATATATATAAGTTTAGAAATATAATTAATTTTTACCCTTTAGGTTGAATCCATTGAAGCCAATTTTTGATAAGGCATCTTCTCAAGCTTCTCCTCACTTATATTTTTCTTTTCTTTTATTTCCTTTTCTTTTCTTTTTTTTTCTTTTCTTTTTCAAGTGAGGATTACTGTATCTGGATAGCCTATTAATAATTTTGAACTTCAACTTTTCTTCCTAAATTTGAAACTTAAATTATTTCCTTTCTTATATATATTTCATAGTCTTTACTTCATTGAGTTTCAATCCTTTCTTTTTCACTTAAATACTTAAGAATTTCAATTTTAAAATATAGTTTCTCTTACTTTAAATAGTTTACTATATTCTTATTCCTTTTAACCAAATATCTTATTCTATTAATTAATTGAATTACTAGAAACATTTTATTTAACTTTCTATAATAATTAAATAAAGTAATTCATGTTTATTGAATTGAAAAACTACTATATAAAATCATTTGATAATAATTTTTGAAAATAAAATTTGAGAACATTTTAATAATTAAATTTGTATTTCTACTTTCCCCCAAACTTAAATTTTTCTATCTATACTAAATAATGAAAAGGGAAAGTATGTAGTAAAATTCATCATACCTTTGAGTTTTAGGTATTTCTTTTCTTTGAAATTTTTGCGAGCTTTTTCATTACTTACGAACATGTATCTGTTAGTATTCTTCCACATATACTTATTTAAAAGAAAGTGTAGGGATGAAATTTTAAAATAAGTATCAAACATAACAAATGAAAACTTAATCTATTACTACACATACAATCAAATAACCTACTTAAAAACATATTAAAACAATCTAAACAATACTAAAAGTTCATAACTTATAAAAACTTAAACTAACATCATATATATATATATATATATATATATATATATATATATATATATAAATTGCAACTAATTTAACACACATAAGAAGTCTAATATCATAAGCATAAGCAAACATACCAACATCCACGGTCCACGAAAGTACGAATAATTACACACGAAATAATAAAGTTTCCAAAATAACAATAAATCTAAACAAACCAAACAAACTAAACAAAGGCTCTAATCTTCGCATCAAAATCCTGTGCTATATCATCTCCCCGATCTCCAAGTCGAGAAGGCTGAAGCAGTCGGTACTCGTGTATAGTGGGGGCACTCAGGAAAGACAACATCTAAATCACCACTCCTATATCAACGTTCAGCCTTATAATATGCAATTTCGTACTCTGACTGTCGCTGGAGATATTCGCTATCATAATTGTGTCTTCTTTCCAAGCCTCCAATCCTTTGGTCTATATGCTCAAATCTTCTTTCCATATTTTCTCCAAATAGCTCAAAACTCTTTCTACTCAGGGTTAATTCATTCATCAGATCTTGAAGGGTAGGAGTGGTGTATCGAGGGGGTTCATAACTAGTAGAGGGTATATCTCTACTTGAAGAAGGTACATAATCCCTTGTCCCAGATCTCCATCCTTCGTGGGATTCATATTTCTTTATATTAGCTCTGAGTAATGGGTTTCATAGGTTCAACCCATTCCTCATCATCTCTTGTCTCTACCCCAGATAATTGGCAGAGTGCATAGATAAGACCAGGATGTCCTAGTCCTCCTCCACTTTCATTTCTTGAGGTGGCTAATATAATTTTATAAATTACACTTCCCACATTAATACTCTTTTGGTTCTGAATATAGAAATTCAGAACTGCTCTATCTCTTGTTACCTCACTATGGTGGTAGGTAGGTAACAAAGTAGAACAAATAAAATAATGTCAGGCTTTAGATGTTGCATTTAGCATAGACAGAGGGAAGTTTACCCGTTCTCGCTGCTTTATCTTCTAGGCACCTTTCCCATCAGTGAGAAAGACGATCACCTCTTCCAGTGGTCCTTCCATAGTTCCAAAAGTTTCATATTCGCTGGTGTAGGTGTCTCTAACCTCGTAATAAGTGTTTATTCTAGCAGCGTTGAATTCCACAAAAAATCCTCTAACCTTAACCGGTGCATCTTCAGCCTGTGTTAAGTTCGTATAAAATTCCTTTACCACTTCTACAGCGGCTCTGTTGGTCACGAAACAGAAATTTTCCCATCCTCATTCCTTAATGATTCACTCAACTTATCCTCCGGGATTCTTGAAAACTCGATCTTGAATGCATTTTCTTGCATGTATGTTTTGAAAGTATCGAGTTTGTGCTCTTGCGTTAATAAATCGAGTTTCGTCGTAATCCATCCGTCGCTTTTGTCGTGGAGCCATTTTCGATCTGTGAAATTTTGTAAAAAAATTTTAACTAAACTTCCAAATATTACTAAGAAGGCTTCCTACAACATCTAAAATCCATTTAAATCAATTTTCATAAAATTCTTCCAAATATTTTCTCCACATTTTGAAAATTTTCAAAATTTCCCAATGTAGAAGAAATCCATGGTGAAAATCAAAAATTTTTGCATAGGAGTGAAGCTCTTACCAAGGCAAGATGAAATCTGGTGTTAAAAAGTGTTGAAATCGCCTCAAATCCGAGATCTCTCAAGCCCTGGGTCGGTTTTTTTGAAGTTTTGAGGAAGGGGATGATGAATAGTGTCGGTTGACTGGTCAAATATATGTTTTTTCGTGATCTCGCTGTCGGCGAGGTTTTTCTCGCCGTCAGCGAGCTAATTAATTTGATAAGGCAAAAGTTTCGGGAAAAATCCGCCGTCGGCGAGCTCGGTCTCGCTGTCAGCTGGTTTTGTCGCTGTCGGCGAGATCCCAAAAATTTTAAATTTTTGAAATTCGTCAATCATTTTCAACCTCGATTTTCCCTTAATCAATCTTCCGATCACTTAATTTAATAATAATATGAAGATTAGATACTTATATTCACAAAAAGTTCACACAACACAAACAATATAACTTTATATATGAAATTCATGAAACTTACAAACTTCACACTAACAACTTTAACACATACTTAACTTAAATGTTCAAGTTCATAATACTCAGCATGCAATCCACACCACAACACTCTAAATGCTGAGACATAACAATTACATAAAATCTCATCAATTCTGAGATGATCAAATCAAAGTTCGAATCATAATAAAACCTAAATTCAAATTAACACATATATACACAATATATGACATAAAATCGAAATCTTTCATACTCTTCAGTGTCTGAACTATCATCTTCTCTGATATTCCCGATGCGACGCAGGTGCACAAATAAATTATAGAAAGGCCTGAAAGGGAATTCTGCAGTAGATTCTTCATTAATTCATCCCTTCTGTCTTAGTAAATGAATAAAATTGGCCTCTAAATGTCCAGTATGATCAAAGTGCTCCTTCATTCTCCAGTTAATGTGATCAAACATATCAGAGATATTGTCGATGGAATTCATCACATTTTGCAATTCTTTCTCCAATCCTTTAATCTTCTTCAGATTGAAATTAGTTTTATTAGTAAGGGGCCTTGCTAAAGGATTGTTCGTGATGCTCGTCGAAATAATGGTAATCTCATCATTGTTATCCAAAGTTGGAAACATATCCGTAGGATCAAGTGGTTTCCATGGCAAAAGTACTTTTTCCCAAGCCTCATAAGAAACTTGGTATCGATCGCATAAAGCAAATATAGTCGATGGGTGTCCAAGTCCATGAACCGACCCATGCACAATTAATCCTAATGCAGACTTTACTATTATTGATCCAACATCAATAGGTAGTCCAATTTGAATACAGTAGTTTAATATAGCGCATTCCTTTGAAACTTTATTTACTCTCATAGTAGGTAATAATTTTGATGAGATAAAGAAATGTCAGTGCTTCGAGACAGGGTTAAAAAGTGATGCAGAAAAACTGACATACCCGTCTTCGTGTAACTCCCAATCATCAGGTTCGTTAGTCAGGTATCTATAGATCTCGTTCATATTATATTTTGAAGGCACAAAGTTAGAATAATGACAAATAGAGGTATTCTCTATAGAAAATAATTCATTTACCCTTGAAGGAGTAAATGTTACCCATCTTCCATCTGACGTAGACATTTCCATTGTTGATCGCATGTACTGGAATAACTACAGCGGATGTTGTATAACAAAATACCTCCCAATGCCGCTGAGCGATCATTTCTTCGATTTTTCTAGTGGAATTCTCTACTCCTCTGTTGACAAATCCTCTTTCTTTAATAAGTCTTTTCTTCATCAAGCCTTTGTTGAAGATACGCTGCGCCTCCGAACTGACGAATTTTCTTCGGTTGAAAACTTCAGATTTTGTGATTTCTAAGAATTTGATGGCCATTTCGGGTTGAAAGGATTGGTCTCTAGTAGTTTCTAAGGAAGAAAATGGTGTAAAATCGGATTTGGGATAATTTCCTACAAAGAAATGGCTTAGATCCGTCCAAAACCGCACGAAAATCTTTAAGAAACCAAATTTTCAACTGCCTCGCCGTCGGCGGGAAGTTTCTCACCATCGGCGAGCTAGTTATAAAACCGAATTAAGTCATGGCACACGATCTCGCTGTCAGCGGGCTCGGGCTAGCTGTCGACGAGATTCGTAAAAATCGCCCATTTTTGCTCTGGTCCGAATATTTTCTGATCTCATCATATAGGTTCGAATTTGTGATGATTCTAATTAAAAATTTGAGTAGTAAGATTTGTTTTAATAATATAGATTCACTAATTTGTAGATAATTAAAAATAAAAGAATATTATGGGTTGCCTCCCATAAAGCGCTTGGTTTAACGTCGTTAGCCCGACCTAATTTCAGTTAGTAATCAGGTTGACTAAGCATTAAAACCTCTTTAAAATTTTGTGTTCTACCTTCAAAATATGATTTTAATCTATGTTTGTTTACCTTAAATCTATGTCCTATTTTTGGATCTTCAATTTCTATAGTTTCATATGAAAATATTTGAGTTATGGTGAAAGGTCATAACCATTGAGATTTCAATTTTCTAGGAAATAATTTCAATCTAGTATTATATAGCAAAACTTCTTGTCCCGGTTCAAAATTTCTCTGATTAATCTTCCGATTATGTCATAATTTCATCCTTTCTTTATAAATCCTATCATTATCATATGATTCATTCCTGAGTTCTTCCAATTCATTTAATTGTAACAATCTTTTCTCACCAGCTTCTTTCATGTTATAATTAAATTCTTTAATAGCCCAATATGCTTTATGTTCTAATTCTACTGGTAAGTGGCAAGTTTTACCATATATAAGCCTATAAGGAGTCATTCCAATCGAAGTTTTATAAGCAGTCCTGTATGCCCATAATGCGATTGTCAGTCTTCAGACCGATTTGATACTATTAGAGTTTACGGACTTTTCTAATATACGCTTAATCTCTCGATTAGAAACTTGACTAATCCATTAGTTTGTGGATGATAAGCGATTGATATCTTATGCATAATATTATATTTTTCTACTAGTTTGTGAATATATTTGTTTCTAAAATGAGTTCATCCGTCACTGATAATCACTCTCGGCATTCCAAATCTAGTAAAAATATTTTTCATTAAAAATTTTGAAACACTTTTAGCATCACACATAGGTAAAGCTTGTGCTTCGATCCATTTGGAAACATAATCAACAACTACTAACATATATGAGTTTCCAAATGAAGGAATAAAAGGTCCCATGAAATCTAATCCCCAAACATAAAAAATTTCAACTTCTAATATAAAATTCAGAGGCATTTCATTTTTTCTCGATATGTTTCCTACTCTTTGGCATATATTCTAGGTTTTTATATATCTATATACATCTCTAAATAGAGTAGGCCAATAGAATCCAGATTGTAGAATTTTATATGCAGTTTTATCCTGTCCAAAATGTCCTCCAAAATCGAATCATGACATTTTTGAATGATTGGTTCGGTTTTTTCATAAGGCACGCATCTTCTAATAATTAAATCCTTACATTGCTTATATAAGTATGGTTCATCCCAAAAGAATGTTTTAGTATCATGAATGAATTTTTCTCGTTGTTGTAAAGTTAACATAGGTGGTAAAATGTCACTTACAATATAATTTACTTATATCAAGCATACCAAGGTATTCTCCACTCATTTATATTATAAAGTTGTTCATCGGAAAAGCTGTCTAAAATTTCATTATCGGTATCAGATAATTCATGTTTTTCTAATCTTGATAAATGATCAGCAATTTGATTATCAGTTTCATTTTTGTTAATGATCTCAAAATCAAATTCTTGCATTAATAATATCCATCTAATTAATCTTGGTTTAGAATCTTTCTTTTGCATTAAATACTTAATAGCGGAATGATCAGTATGTACAATACATTTAGTTCCTATTAGATAATGCCGAAATTTATTAAAAGCATATACAATTGCTAATAATTCTCTTTCGATAATCGTATAATTTATTTTAGCATCATTTAGAGTTTTACTTAGCATAAGTATATAACTTTGAAAATCTTATCATATATTTGCCCAAGACTGCTCCTATAACATAATCACTAGCATCACACATAAGCTCAAATGGGTTCTCCAGGTTAGGTGAAACTATTATAGGTGCTTGTAATTAATTTATCTTTTAATAATTCGAAAGCATTTAGGCATTCAATTGTAAATTCAAATTTCTTGTCCTTTTCAAGAAGTTGGCATAGAGGTTTAGTAATTTTTGAAAAATCTTTAATATAACGTACGTAGAATCCAAGCATGTCCAAGAAAACTTCTTACCCCTTTTACCGTAGTTGGAGGTGGTAATTTAGCTATAACTTGAATTTTTGCAGGGTCTATTTCCATGCCTTTTTCCGAAATTTTATGCCCTAATACAATGCCGCATGTAACCATAAATTGACATTTCTCCCAATCAAGAACTAAATTAGTTTTCTCACATACTTCAAATACTTTTTCAAGATGATTTAAACATGTGTCAAATGTTGTTCCAAATACAGAGAAATCATCCATAAATACTTCTATTCCATTATCAATTAATTTACTAAATATAGACATCATACATCTCCGGAATGTTGCAGGTGCATTACATAATCCAAAAGGCATTCTTCGAAAAGCGAAAGTTCCATAAGGACTATTAAATGTAGTTTTCTCTTGATCCTCGGGAGCAATTTGTATTTGATGATAACCTAGGTATATCCATCTAAGAAACAAAATATTTATGTCCAGTTAATCTATCTAACATCCGAGTGCAGAAATGGTAAAGGGAAGTGATCTTTCCCGGTGGTTGTGTTTAATTTTCTATAATCAATACATATTCGCCATCCAGGTAACTTGTCTTATAGGGATAAGATCATTATTTTCATTAGCTTTTACGGTCACTCCTCCTTTTTTGGTTACACGATGAATTGAGCTTACCGCAAGCATCGTCGAAATATGATATATAATACAATTATCTAACCATTTTAAAATTTCATTTTTGACTACTTCTTTCATTATCGGATTTAATCTCCTTTGCGGATCTGCTTTAGGCTTATGTTCATTATCTAAAATAATTATATGCATACAGATTGAAGGACTAATTCCTTTAATATCTGCTAAAGTCCAACAAAAAATTTTCTTATATTTTTTTAAAGTATTTAAAAGTTTTTGTTCTTGAGATTCATTTAATTCGGATGAAATAATAACTGGTAGAGTTGAAGAATTACCTAAATAAGCATATTTTAAATGATTAGGTAACATTTTTAACTCAAGTTCGGGAGGTTTAATAATCGATGGAACTATATTTTTTTCGAGTTTTCGGTGTTATCCAAAAATTCAAATTTCTCTTGAATATAATCTAGTTCTTCATTTATATCGGCTTTTTTGATTAATTCAGTATTTTCTTTTTCTAATTTTTCTTCATAATATTCCTTAAAATGTTCTCTTTGTAAATGATCGAGTACTTCCATTTGAAAACACTCATCATCTTTTTCTAACGCAGGATATTTCATTGATTTAGCGAATATTAAAAGTTACTTTTTGGTCATTTACTCTCATAGTTAATTCTCCTTTCCGAACATCGATCATAGCTTTTCCAGATGGCTAAAAATGGTCTTCCTAAAATGATAGGAATTTTTTTATCTTCTTCAATATCTAAAACAATAAAATCTACAGGGGAAGATAAATTTATCCACTTTTACTTAATACATCTTCAATAACTCCCTTAGGATATGTAACAGAACGATCAGCTAACTGAAGAGTTGTTGAAGTAGGTGAAATTTCTCCCAATCCTAATCTTTTAAAAATTGATAGAGGCATTAGATTGATGCTTGCTCCTAAATCACACAAAGCTTTTCCATAGAATTTTTCTCCGATAGCGCGAGGTATAGTGAAACTACCGGGATCTTTTAATTTTTTAGGAAGTTTTTTTTTCGAATAATAGCACTACACTCTTCACTAAGTGCGACGATTTCATTATCGGTAAATTTTCTTTTTTTATTTAAAATATATTTCATAAATTTTACATAGTTTGGCATCTGTTCTAAAGCTTCTACGAAACGAAAATTTATTGTTAATTTCTTTAGAATTTTAAGGAATTTAGCAAATTGTTTATCGTTTTTATGTTGAATTAGTCGTTGAGGAAATGGTGGTGGAGGTTTTTCAACAGAAATTTTCATTGGTATTAAAGGATTTTCTAAGTTTGGATCTTGTTGATTCTTTTCCTTTTCAATTTCCACTTCCTCTTTTTGACTTTATAGTTCTTTTGTAATTTGAGGTTCTAATTCTTTTCCACTTCGTAATTGTATCGCTTTAATTTGTTCATTTCCCTTATCTTTGGGATTTATTTCCACATTACTTAGGAAATGTTCAGTATTCTATTATTAAGTGCGGTAGCGATATGTCCGAGTTGAGTTTCAATATTTTTAATAAGCTGTTCCTTGATTTTGTAATTGGTTTCCTTGTATTTGTAATTGATTTCCTTGATCTTGTAAATGTTGACCTATATTTAATATTAATTCTTCTATAGATAATTTCTTATCTTTAAATTGTGGGTTATTATTATTAAATCCAAGTGGATAATTAAGTTTATAATTTGAATTTCCTTGATTAGAGGGATTTCCTAATGGTTGTGTTATGTTATTCATCCATGGTTGATTAGTTGTGTTATTATTCCAATTAAAATTAGTATGATTTTTCCATCGAGGATTATAATAATTCGCATAAGGGTTATTGGGTCTGTTATTAATTGCATTTATAGTTTCATATTGAGATTGGGATTCTATAAGTTGTCCAGATGAATTTTCTTCTAACATAGTTGGAGAGTAATTCATTCCAAAATGATCTAATTTTTTAGATACAACAGCGATTTGCGAAGCTAACATAAATATTGCATCATTTTCATAAATACTAGCTATCTTTTTCGGATTCTTTTTATCAGTAGGCCATTGAAAATTATTGGTTGTCATTTCTTCAATTAGTGCATAGGCGTCATCAAATGGTTTTTACATTAATGATCCTCCAGCAGCAGCATCGATGATTTATCTTAAAGATCCTACTAATCCATTATAGAAAGTTTGAATAATTAACCAATCTGGTAACACATGATGTGGGCATTTCCTAAGAAGTTCTTTAAATCTCTCCCAAGCTTCATATATTGATTCTCCATCAAATTGACTAAAAGAAGTTATATCATTTCTAAGCTTAGCGAGTTTTGGATGGTGGAAAAAATTTGGATAGAAATTTTTGTGATAACTCTCCCCAAGTTTTAATAGATCCGAAGTCTTAATGAATTTAACCACATTTTAGCTTTATCCCTTAAAGAAAAAGGAAAAAGTCTAAGTCTAATAGCATCGTTAGATACTCCTTCATATTTAAAAGTATTACATAGTTCTAAAAAACTAGCAAGATGTAAATTAGGATCTTCAGTAGGTGAACCACTAAATTGATTGTTTTGTACCATTTAGATAATTGCAGGTTTAAGTTCAAATGAGTTAGCAGCTACATCAGGGTTTTGAATAGTTAAATGAATTTCATCTAATGTAGGGTTGGCATAGTCTCGTAATGGTCTTGGTTGATTGATATTTTCATTTTCAGGAATATTTGCCATTTGTATTAAATTTATAATTTCTCTTTTTTGGTTTTCTAATTCTTTTAATTGTACGCTCTAATTCTGAATCGTAAGGTATTAAATTTTCATTTCCAAATTTTCGCATACAATTTTTGCCAAATAAATTTAAAATAGTCTGTTACTCTAATAAATAATTTCTTTACTTCCCCGGCAACGGCGCCAAAAATTTGACCCACTTTTTATATGTTTGCAAATTATGTTTATAGCAACAACACCAAAAACTTGATTCCGCTTTAATATATATATATATTTGATTATATGATTGAATGTTTAATGTGGATTTTACGCAAGTATACGTATCGTATCAAGTAATACGGGGCTCTAGTGGAGTCCTGGTTATCGATCCCACAGGGAAGTTTTAACAGAATTGTATCAGCTAAAATTTAAAGGAATTACTTACTAATATAGTAAACGGAAATTTAAAGTAACTACAGTAACTAATGTAAACTAATGCTTGAAATAAAGTTGTTTTAAATAATTCAGAAAAAGTATCATTCCCCTTGTTTTTAGAAAATTAAGTGAATGATGAATCTAAATAGAATTCTTGAATTTTATTGTGACAAATAGGAGCATTCCTATTCTTTACCCTTTGTTCCAGGTGCAAAGAATATTGACTAATCCTATGTTTGATTACTGAATCTGTGGTCAGTCGGGAGGATCTGTGCTGCCACTTTAGAGCTCCACGTTCCCTCACTTGAGAGCTAACATCTACACTTCAGCTCTCGAAAAATAGGACCAAATTGAATATTTTAGTCCGTCACACTAAAATGTCCAATTCTACGTCCGATAAATAATATTTCCCTATTTATTTGCACCCTCCTTCCAAGGTTTTTTAACTTCCCTGAATATTGGATGTAATTTTTACTATAGTTGATATTTCAACATATTTTAACAACTCAATTGGCCAGATTGAAAGTAAATTAAGTTTTAAGTAAAAATTATCACAATTTATTTTAATATATTAGGTACTTCTATTTAATTTCATCAATTCGCATAATTTTCATAAACGAGGGAAAGATTAAGAAAACTACTCGGAATGCATGGGAATAAAACAAAGCATGGATTTCATTTAAAGTTAACAACAACAATAAACAAAGATACTTATCTTAATTTCCTCCCAAGCGACTCATTGAAGTTCCTTTGACTTTTCCTTCTAGTACAGTAAACTTCTAACTAAATAGCACTCAAATACAAATAAACTCAAGAAACTCACTAATGACAAACAACAGACACACTTAAGACACCAAAAAGAGAAACCAAAAAGAGACACTAATGACTAAAATTTGTCCTCTATTTATAGAGGTAGGCAAAGGTCCAAGGGATGCTTAAACACCTCTTCAGAAAGCGTCCAGGTTCAATGTATATGCATTTTGAACTGTCTCGCCGTCGGCGGGAAACGACCTCGCCGTCAGTGAGATTTCTAAAAGGTCTTCAAACCGCGCGATCTCACTGTCGGCGGGCTCGGGCTCGGTGTCGGCGAGGTAGTTATAATTTCTTCAGAAATCTTCCTCGTGATCTCGCCGTCGGCGGACTCGATCTCGCCGTCGGCGACTTAATTCATTTTGCATGAATTTCTTCCTTTTTGATCCAAATTCGCTCCATTTCATGCTTTTTGCTTACATCACTTATAAATCTTCATTCTTGCAGTAAAATAAAGAAAATACATTTCTTTAAAGTGCAATTTTATCAAAAATAGGTATGAATTTCTTAATGTATTTTTCTGTGATCAGTGTTATTGTGGTGGTGTTACAATACCACCACAATAACAATTGAATAACACAGAATAACACAAAAGAATATTCCCTGTATTATTCTGTGTTATTCCTCGTATTATTCCGTCTAACCGCGAAGTAACACGAGCAATATTCATTCGTGTTATCCCGTGTTATTCCACGTTATTGCGGGATTTCACGTGTCTCCCATGGATTGGGCTCCGCACGTAACTCAACGTGCATAGTCCGGATGTAATATTTTGCCATACATTAGTTATACAAGTGATGTCGTCTCTTTCCATATAATAAGATATTCTTAGTCATAAATATACAAGTGTTTATTATAATTATTTATATATCAAATCTTCTAATTTAATCAAATTAAAAGAGTTAATACAAACAATTATGAGGAATGAAAATATTTCATGAAATGTGAAGGTAGTAAAAATAATGGACTTATGTTGATTACAAATTAAGTGTAAACTTAACATACAATTTTACTAAGAAATAATCGACTTATGTTTATGTCATACAATTTTGCTAAGAAATATAACATTAGATAAATTTATAAGTTAATTTTGCATGGAGTTTTATGATGTGTTCTAAGCCACTTTTAAGTTTTTTCTTTTATTAGTATATAAAATAACTATCCTTAAAAGAAAAATAAAAAAAAATGAAAAGAAAGCTTATGATGTTTAAAAGTAAAAATTATGAAGAAAAGCTAAAATGGAAAAAAGGCTTGATGATAAGAAAAATTGATGCTAGAGTTAAACAATTCAAAATAGAAAAATTGGCATATATAATCTTCTTAGCTTAAACAATTCAAAATCACATTGATGTTAGAGTATTATATTTGAATTGAGAAAATCTAAGTTACACTTATATGATTGTAAGTTAAAAAATTATTTTTGCTTATTAATTAAATAAATTTTAGTAGATTATTATTCCATGTGAATTCTTGCATTTCATAAGGTTTTATATGAACTTTAAATCCTATGCTCACTAGATGATTCAGTTGAAAATAATTTTTAATGTCTACTCAAATATCTAGGCTATAATACTTAAATAAATAAACTGCTTTGGAACAAGTAAAGTTTAAATTTGGGAGATTTATTGAGTGGAAAAAATATTATAAAGTCCCAAAAATAGTTATATTTTTGTGCATAAATATGATGTCATTATATGTTATTTATGGTGTTTTTATTTAATGTTATGCAAAAACTCTGCAAGATAATAAATCAGAAATAAAATAGTAAAAGTATTGAAGTAGTGCCTAGGCTTCAGAATCTAGAGTTTAGCTCTAGAATCCAGAGCTACAGCACCAAAATCTAGAGCCAAAGCTTTAGGACTCAATGTCAGAACATCAAATTCAATATCGCACTGCTACAATGAAAGATCAAAAGATAGTGCCCCTGAACCTAGGCATCAGAATCCAACATCGCAATGCCAAAATCTAGCACTATATTGCAAAAAAATAAAGCCTAGGTGCTGAAATAAAAGTTCTAAAGACAGATAACCCATAGCCCAAGTGCTAGAATCCAATTCCAATATACCAAAATCCAGTACCTTAGTGCCAAAATCTAAAGTCATAGCACCATCATCTAGCACCTAGGTGCCCGATTACAGAGTTGTAGTGTGACTACACTAACATGAATAGTTATTGATGAAATTTTTTAAATTATTGGGGGGAAATAGTTTGAAGAGAGGGATTTACTTAAAGGGAGTGTTGGAGAGTGTCTAGGATAGTTTAAGTAAGCTAGAGTATTGTATTATTTAAGTGCTTTATTAGTGTGAGTGTCGAGAGTGAGTCCTTAAGTGTGAAAGAGCCAATGTGAGATGGTTTAAGTGAGAGTTTGCTCTGTGTTGATGAAGCAGGGCTATGATTAAGACAATATCCTGAAGAATTTATCAGTTCAATGGGTTTTATCATTCTTTGCATGTATCTCTTTGTTTCAACATTTGTATTCTCACTTTGTTTGATTATAATGATAAATTCTGTGTGGTTTTGATAGTCTACTCATTTTAGGTTAAACTCTTTTCTTTCTATGGAATTCTAAGATTAATAAGGTAAATTTAGAATTAGGTTTAAAGATTTACAACTTTTAAGGAGTTTTTTATGAAATTCCATTTTCATTTAGCAATTAGTTGTGGTCGTACTATTTTCTTAAAAATTCATGTGTACTTGAGAAATTCATAGATTCCTTCTTCGCACAAGGGATATTACAGCGTAGAGTCAGGAAAATAGACATATTCTTATTGATACTTCATAATCAATAAGTAAAAAAGCTTGTTCGATTTCTAAATCGCTTATAAGTATAGAAATATGACTTAGGATTTTGAAAATAAGTATCTTTGTTGCTATCGATAAAGACTTTAGACTATTAATATTTTCGGTTTACGACTCACACTATTTAAGCCTACATATTGTGTTAATTTTATGAGTAAGAATACACATACAACTTCTTGTCTTTAAATTGTTGGTTATTGTTAAAGCCATGAGGATAAGAAGCTCTATAGTTAGTACTTCCCGGGTTGTTCCAGTTTCCTAATGAGTTCGCTTGATTGTTTCCCCATTGCTTGTTTCCATCACCAGAAGTATTATTTCAGTTAAAATTAAGGTGTTTTTTTTTCAACCTAGGTTGTAATAGTTAGAATATGGGTTAATAGGTTTATTATTAATTGCATTTAAAGTCTCTTATGAAGGGGATTGAGAATCAATCATTTTTTCTAATGAGTTTTCTTCAATCACATGAAGTGTTTGAGGTAAGTTCATTCTGAATTGGTCTAACTTCCTAGATATTGCAGCAACTTGAGAAGCCAAAATAGAGATCACATAAGTATCATGAACATTGGCTACTTTTTTAGGGTTTACCCTTTCAGAGGGCCATTGAAAGTTGTTCATATCCATCTCTTCAATTAAAAAATATGCATCATCAAAAATTTTTGACATCAATTAACCACCATTGGCAGCATTAATAATAGATCTAAGGGATCCTACTAACCCTGTTGTAGAATATTTGGTTAATCAACCGGTCTGGCAAAGCATGATGTGGACACTTCCTAAGGAGTTCTTTAAATCGTTTCCAAGCTTTGTATATTGACTCACCTTCATACTGAGTAAATGAGATAATATCATTTCTAAGCTTAGCAGTTTTTGATCGTGAAAAATACTTAGCTAGAAATTTTTGTGCTAAATCACCTCAAGCTCTGATAGATCCAGGTGCTAAGGAGTTCAACCACATCTTAGCTTTATTCTTTAAGGAAAAGAGAAAAAGTCTAAGTCTAACTGCTTCATTTGATACGTCGTCGTATTTAATGTAACATATAATTCTAGAAAACTAGCTAGGTGTAAGTTTGGATCCTCAGATAGGGTTCTCTTAAACAAGTTATTCTAAACCATTTTGGATTATAATAGGTTTTAGTCCAAATGAGTTAGCCACTACAACAGGGGTTTGTATGCTCAAGTGAATTTTATATGATTTAGGGTGTGCATAGTCCCTTAAAGGTATTTGTATGTGATGATGTTCATTTTCAGTATTTCGATTATCTAAATTGTGAAGTTCTTTTTGTTTTCAAAATTTTCTAATAGTTCATTCTAACTTAGAATTGTGAGGTACTAAACCTTCAGATCATGAACTAGGCATACAAAAATAAAAGTTCAGAAAACAAAATTAAACAAATACTAAAAACTAAAATTTTTATTTATTTAAATTTTTTTAACACGTGAACAAACACCTATACAGGAAAATGACACTAGAAATTTTCCTAAAATAATTCTACAGTTCAATTAAAATTTCTAACTCAAAAGTTTTGTCGCTTCCCCAACAACAGCACCAAAAACTTGATTCTGACACAATATGTGTGTGCTTAGTGTGTAATTACTTCAATTTCAATCCTCGAATAACGACGCCAAAAACATGATTCCCACTGCCCATGTGTACTTGCACCCTTAATTCTCGATTGAGTGTTATTTAATAAATACTTCTCATTTTTTTTCCACAATTCAATTTTACACACTAGAGATGCTATGCAAGTGTCGTATCGTTTCAAGTAATATAAAACTTTCTTTTAGTCCCCAAGTATTGATTTTAAGGAGAAATAAAAAAAAACTCTTTTTATTGTCTTAGTAAAACTCTACTTAAACTGCAAGTAAATTCTATTTCTAAACTTAAACAAAATGCTAAACGTTTCTAAACTAGTTTTATGTAGAAGAGTTCAAATTGTATGAAAATCCTTCTCCTTACAATGAGATTATAATCAGTGTAATATTCAAATATTTATAAATTTAAATGTAGTTTTGTGACAAATAAGAGCATACATATTCTTTACCCTCTTCCAAGTACATAAAGAACACTGGCTAACCTAGAGTTAAGTTCCTAAATCCTTAGTTATGCTGGGAAGATTATAGCCTGTCACCCTAGAGTACCCACGTAAGCCCTCAATTAGGTTAACCTAGCTTTAAGTTCCAAACCCTAGTTCAAATTGGTTAGGATTCTAGCCTGTCACCCTAGAATCACCAATTTACACCCATCAAAACTTATCTCCCCATCTATTTGCACTAACCCATGGGCTACCTTTTTCATCCATTAGATTAATGTGATTATTGCTATTTGAGAATTTCATAGCCCACTAAGGTCATTATGGTTCACAACAGGTTTAAATCACTAATTGGATAAATTATATAAGTAAAGTAAGTACGAAGTAATGAATCATCACACTTATGAAATAAAATAAATGCTAAGCAAGTTTAATTCTACATATGATTATTTCTCATCATAAGCAGAAAGATAAAGAAAACTACTCAGATTTCATGGGGACAAACAACAACACATGGATTAATATATAAAATCAGATTTATCCAATAAGATTTAACAAAACTCAAACAAAAATACAAAACACTTATATCAAACTCTTCCCCAAAAAAATCTTCTTAAGTTCCTTTGGGAATTCTAGAACTCTCCTAACAATTCTCACCACCCTCTCGGAGACACACGAGACACACAAGACACACATGACCTAGACACCGACACCTCTCTAAGACTCTCCCCTTCACTCACACACCTCTTGACTCCTCACACACTACCTTAAGATAACCCTCGAAATTCCCAAGAGTCACTTCAGATGTTCCTTCAAAATTCATCCAAATACATTGAACTTAAAAAAAAATTATTTTTGGTGCTTAGGCACCAACCTTTTAGAAGCATTAATGTAATTGCTTGGCACGTAGGCGCCAGTCCTTGTGCCATGGCACCTGACTCTCTGTTTTCATGTACAGGGTCTGGTACTTAGGTGACAGAAGCTGGCGCCTAGGCACCAGTTCACTTTGTGATCCTTTGTTTCATTTTACCCCGTTTTGCTCCATTTTTACTCCTTTTTCTCCAAAACTCCATCTCTTGTACCTAAAACAAAAAACACGTAAAATACATTCCATTAAAGTGCAATATCATTAAAAATGAGGATAAAATGTATGTAAAAAAGTAGCACATTTCTATGCATGTCACATCTCAACTGATATTTATTAAGCTGGAGCCACCCCAAACAGACCCTTAGTTGTGAATGTGTTTTAATATTTTCAATTAATGTGAAAGTGCAAAGTTTTGGCTTAGTGTTGTGGCCCAGGGCCTAGCAACTAGGTGTCAGAGTCCCAGGGCCACGACCTTTCTTTATAACATCAGATACATGGAGAAAATTGAGAGTTTACCTGTTAAAATGTAATTAGGGTGTCACAGAGTCTCAATACCCTTGTCTGGCGCCTAGGTGTTGCCTCTTCAGAACAAAGTTTCAAAGACCATCCTCATAACATGGAAGAATTCATGAGTAGGGCATCTTGAGATTTAATTATTGGGTCGTGACACTACCTTAAGGCACCATAGTGCCCACTCCAAGCATCTCAATTCCTAAGCCCAATGCCGAGGCATTGGCATTACCACTTGATTGGCCAATTGAAATCCACTCATAGAACCATGGTGCCAAGGCTGGTATGACAACATTATTGAATATTATTATCGATGCTTCATGAATTTTGTCATGTTAAAGTGCCACTGTGTCACATTGAACTTTCGTGACGTAGCTTGGGACCACAAACATGGGATATGTAACCCCCAAAGTTAACTTTATGATCATAAGGCTACCGACTGATTGGATGTTGGTGACGATGAAAATTGACATGACACTGACATGCCATCGACATCGCAGTGGTATGGTGTTGTAGTGCCATACTAACATGTGTTAGTACCTCATGATACAAACCTTATCATATCAACTAAATTAGAATTTACTATGCCAGTAGCATTTCGTATCAGATTAATGGTGCCATGTTGTCTCGCTTAACATTTATCAACAAACCATGGCACAATCATTGTCATCTTGATTGACATGTCATTCTCCACAACAAAAACATAAGAATGTTATTAACCGGCGTCCAGGCACCTTGACAAATGAAAAACATCCATACTTGTTGAGATGTAGCAAGAACATTTGACATAGCTGATGTTCGAATCCTCCACATCACCAATATTGTAATATGAAAACTTAGCACCGCGATGCCACAATGCCGCTCCAAAACACCAAAATTTTCTTCTATAGAAAGTGTTGCATTTGGCTACCTCTAGTGTTGAAATTTGGGTGATTTGAATCCTCTTTTAGCCATTAAAGAGAATTGAGATTTCTCCCACCTCCTCTTCCTCACTTCCTCTCCTTTTGGTGAGGTCTTTTGTCACCAATGATTGCAATGGTCATGTGGAATGATGTCAGAGTGATTTAACAAGAGGGATTCCAGCAAAATCATCTCATGGTGAAATACTTTGCTCCTCTTGTCATTTTCATATTCTTAGAACCCTTAGGTTATGGTGTTAGAACTTTAGCCTGGGTTTGTGTTAGAAGAGACCCATATATTAAGTTTTTCCTTCCTAACACCTCACTTATCAAGTGTTTGAGTTAAAAAGCTCTTTGTTAGCCCTAACACTGTAGTGCCTCACCCACAGTGCCATAATGTTAGCCTTAATCTTTGAGCTTAATGCAACAGTGCTACCTTCAAGCATAACGACACCATAAGTCTCTACGCCAATAGCACCATGACATCATTTCCAACACCATTCTCGTTAAGTTGGTACATCACTATGATGCTACTCAATAACACCATAGCACCTTGCTCAATTTTGCTCGTAATGTTGTGACACAGTGTATGTCTAGCCATGTTGTTGATCTCAACACTATGACCCTGAGTCTTGGGCCTCATTAGCTAGATTTAAGGCACTATTTTTAGTGTCATGGCCTTGAGCTCAGCCCATTTTAGCCTAGACTTGCAACTCAGTTGAAAGAGTCATGACATCGTAACTGCTACCTTTGTGACTATGACGACACTTCCTGGTGTCAAGATACTAATGCTTACTTATGATTTTTTTTAGGAATGTAATTGATGCACATTATTCATTGTAGTGCACCATCTATGGGTCTTTTGGTTGTTTAGTCATGTTTAGTACTTTTGTCAAACAGTTTTGAGTTTGTTTCTTTATAAGTCTCAGACTTAGGGTTTATATCCCTTAGTCTCTGGTTGCACCCATTTATCAGGGGGGTAGCTCTTGACCTCTTAATTTGGTTGATGTGGCAAGTTTAATTTGTGTGAAACTGGTGTGTGCTTATGAAGGGGATTTCCATCCCTGAATCATTTATTGTACCTTTTTATAAAGGTGGAAATCCACACTTACTGATTAGAATGGTCAAACTTGCAGCGAACTCATCATTGTCAACTATGATATCATAATTTCTACTTGTTTGTTTCTATAAAAACCTAAACCACTCTGTGAGGCATTAGGGGTAATCAGAGTCTCGTCACTAATTAGGAGAATAATGTTACATTAGGATGAGCGTCTTTGCACTATCACCCTTATAATTAGGGTTAACAGTGTCTGGCGTTGTAGGGCTGCTTCAGTGGAGCTTATGAACCAACAACTATTTTCTTCTAAATTTGAGAGTTAATATCTCAATGTTCCTTGCATAGCTTTATGGTATCGTTCCTTTATAAGGTTTCCATCATTTCATCTATGCATGCACTATGTCACCCATGTGTGGATAATTTTCAGTGATTATGTGTCAGCATGTTTGCATAAAGTTACATGTCATACACTATTACATTTCTGCATTTTGCGTTTTTTGTGAGTTTATTGTCACCATAATACCAGACTAGTACTGGTTAGTGCCTTGGTGCTACCTTCATGGCACCAGCACCAGGGCATCGTGGCGCATGACACCAACTCCATTTTCTTATAGTAAAAAAGGTTAGTACCTAAGTGTTTGTCTATAGGAATTTGTAGTGCTATCCTTCTTATTGAGGATTGCAATTCTTAATTCATGGATAACACAGTATGTTTGATACTATGTTTGCACTTGTTTCATTCATTATATACATGATGCATTCATTGTATTGTCCATAGCATGTCAATCCATTATGTAATGTGAGGAGTGTTAGCTCCTTTAAATGCTTGAGATAGAGCTAGTCTTGGTGACCCATCAAGGTCCTATAGGAAAGCTCTTAACCCTACACTGCATGAATATAACTTAAGTGCGGGTTAGGTAACACCTTGTATGTGCTTACTTGGAACTAGGATTAGGGTGTAGTTAGGTGTTTCATACACATGGCTATAGTGTTGGCTTATCTGTCAATTGCCGCATTTTACATGTTGCATTTGTGTATTTAATAGGTGTTAGACGTGTTGTTGACCTCATTTTTGGTGAGGTCTTTTCTTTCCTCTTAGTACTTAGGATCTAACCATAGGACTTCTCCTTGACTATCCTAGAAGACTAGAGATGGAACCCACCATTTAGAAATTCAAACCAAATTTTAACTCTCTTTGGAATTCTACATGTATGGTCATCAACCTCCAAATCTCTTGGAAGGTTAGGACCAATGTTCAGGAAGACAAGGATGAATTCTTATAGGATGATCAAGCCTTAGGGTAACCCTGGGTGGTCAGGTCTTGATGACGTCTAGCTTGCACACACTGCACTCCTACACACACCCCTAAGCCACTTAACCCAAACCTTTAAACCTTGAACCCCTTGGCCTTCTACCATTTAAGAAACTCACATGGTTGAACCAACCCACTAGTCTTTGATTAAGATGGCTAGAGTCAATATGTGAAGGGTCATAAAGTGGTCACCTTTTGGCTAGACTTGGTCCCAAAGTGGTTGGACTTGGCTAAGTCCACATACTTCTAAACCCTAATTCCATTCCAAATCACTTTTACTCAATCTTGACCCCACCAAAATGGTCTCACTCTTCCCCATTTGGAGCTCATTTTATTTTTACCAAAATTTCTGGTTTTGATATTGAGTCCTTAAACCTACCTAAAATTACCTAAATTGCCCATACAACCACCAAAATCCCAAAAATTCCCTAAAAACTACCCAAAATTCTCAAAATTCCTAAAAACCATTTCAAAATAGTTCCCACGTCTTAAATCCACCAAAATACCCCAATACCTCCAAATAACCTCCAAATACCCTAAATACCCCTTTTGGCCCAAAATTCAAAAAATTCCAAAAATTCCCAAAAAATTCCAGAAAATCCTAACTATTCCCAATTTCATTTTGTTCAACTACACCATAACCAAAATTTGCCAATTTGACCCAATTTTATCAAAATCCCCAATTTGACCCATTCTTAACCCATAAAGACCCAATGTCAAACCAAATCAACCCAATTGACCCCAATTTTGATCAAATTCAGTTCTAAACTTCAATTAAACATCCCCAATACCAATTTCAATCAAAACCAAGCCCAATTTAGTTCACATTTGAATTCAATTTCAACTTGAATCCAAAACCCCAAATTTTAGCCTTATGACCCAATTTACCCCAAAATAACCCAAAGCCACTCAATTTTCCCAAAAACAAATTTCAAACTCTTCCTAACACATTAAAATATTAAATATAATATTAATTTGGCCAAAATGTTGATTTAAATCCAATGCAAAATCATTTGGAACCAAAATCCCTAAAATTTCTCTAAGGTTGTCACCTAGCCCTAAATCTCCAAATTGAATCCCCTAAACCTAAAGTTTCCACCCAATTTCTATCCTAAACCTTTCATAACAATCACTTGCATCATGTTGAATCATCAATTCAGCCCTAGCCAAGCTCTAACCTAACCTAAACCAAAGATTAACCCATGGTGACCAATTTGAACCAAACCACCAAATTCCACCAAATACACTTCCCAAACCAATTCAATTTCACTCCAAACCTTTTCCAAAAGCTTTATGACAATCATTTGCACACCTTTGATCAATCAATTTGATTTAAACCCAACCCAAACTCAAGCTAGCGAAATCTAAATCCAAACCAATCCATGTGCACACATGATTTAAATTGAACCCAACCAATTCAAAATTGACCAAACTAACTTCTTGGCAGCCAACCCTAGGCCTCCTAGGGTGGGTTTGACCTGACCCAACCCATGCCCCATGAGCCATGGACCAATGGTCTACCACTTGGGACCAATGGGTTTAACCATTTGCTAAAGGCTAAGTCCCATCCATTAGCCCACCTTAAGCAAGCTCCCTGCCATAATTAATTGAGTTGAACCTCTCCTCCACTGCTCCTCAGCCTGCCCAGTCGCCTAACTGTCCTTGCCAGCCTCCCCAGATGCCGGAACAGCCACGCCCGAGCGTCCCCTTGTCCTTAAAACTTCAAATTGAGCCTTAGCAGTGTGCCATCTCCTCTCCAGCCACCTTGCCTGCTCAGCCCTCACCCTAAGCAGCCTAAACCACTCATTGTCTGGCCCTGAGCTCCACCAGGCAGCCATGGCTATAAAACCCACACCTTTTGGCCATGTCAAAGGTGTTGAAAATTTCCTCACAGAACTCCCCCAAACTGCTCCCAAACCTTCTCCTAGCCCAGAGAAGAAGAGCCCCACTGTTCTCCTACCCTGAATCCCCATGGCTGAGCTCAATTTCTCAGTCGAAAATCAGGCCAGAAATAGGACGCTCCTGGAACCTCGACCAAAATCCAATTAAACTCACCCACATCTTCCCAACACCAAGAGAGGAAGTTCCCAAGTGAAAGGCCCCTCACCCAGCCATCCAATTGGTCTATCAGCCAGAGCTCTAAATCGATCTTGGACGAAGTCACACCTAGGTAGCTCACCAGGACAAGAGGCTTAATCTGTAAGATCTTACAACTCCAACGAACGTGTCGAGCACATCCAATTGAGGTTTCACCTCTTGGACCAAGGTATGGAGACTTCTCTTGCTCCCGAGCTTCCAGCGATTCTCCATTTATTCCAACTTAATTTCAATGCATGTTAGCCATATGGATTTATAGCTCTTGTCTAGACGAACACGTAGGACCAAACCTCGTGTGATTTGGTTGAGAAATGAGCGAGATCTTAAGGTTCTAGGGTGGACGGCTCTCGGGATGAACCAGACGGAGATGATGATCAGAGACCATTTGATCGCGCTTGTATCAAACAGATGGCGGAGATGGAGCCGGATAGAACTAAGGAGCGTAAAGCGCAGGCCACGTGGCGCTGACTCAGATGGCGGCGTCGAATAGGAGCGCACCGCGTGAGACTTAGGATCTGCCTAGGATTAGGTGGCACCGCGTCGGAAAATTAGAAAAATAGGCTTTTTCTGATTTATTTAAGTACCTGAAACTTTAAAAATGCATAACTTTGCATAGAAAAATCATAAAATTAAAAGAAAATTACCCTCTTGCTCAGTGAACAGAGGAGAATAATGTGGAAAAAGAATTAAGTTATTTTATTGAGTATTTAATTTTTAATTAATTTAATACAGTTCTGAATGTTTTAATTCTCTATTAGCATGCATAATTCACCATGACATGAGACCATAAAGTTTTTGTAGCCTCTGATCTTGGGAACATTCCCTGAATTTTTTCAAGGCCAGATGCTATGCCTATGGAAAGTTATTTATTTTCTAAGTTCAGGGTCATTTTATTGAAAATTAATTGTGAAAATTAGCATGTTGATCATTAAAATTTAGAAAAATTAGGGGAAGTATCTCTAGACTAGAGGACCCTAGGAAAATTGTAACTTGATTTAATTCACTTAAACAAACCCTAATTTGGCTAAAATCTCAAAATTGAAATTAAATTAATTTGGAACAACCACACATCAAAATTACATGAGATCAATTCCTCACTGATCTTTAGGGTCAGGAGAACCCTACATAAATGTTTTAAGCCAAATGGAAATGATTTAACCCATTAAATAAATTATTTAAGTTACATGGCATTGTTAAAATTAAAAAATTCATAAAACTTAAAATACATTTAAAAATTCACCAAATTGGTTTTGAGGCCTCTCTGTGATCAGATGAGTCTAAGAAAATTAAAATTGGAAATTTTCTTTTATTTTTAACCTAATTTTGAATATTTTAATAATTAAAAAATAATAAGAATCATAAAAATACTAAAATTCATGAAAATGTCATATTTGGACCCTTAATCACTTAGGAACCAACCAAATATTTTTCCCAAGTCTCCAATAAAGATTTTGAATTTTAAAGGCTTAGAGTTTTTTTTTAATATTAAAAAATGGATTTTCCAACTCTTTCACTTAAAATAATTCTAAAAATTCAAAGAAAAATTAGAAAAATATAAAATTTGTTTCTCTGAGTTCTCTGACCTCAGAGAGATTTAAGAAAAATATAAAATTTATTTTTCCACTTTAGTTTATTTTATAATTAATTAACATCCCAAAACTCAAAATAATTATATTAAATAAAATAAAACTAAAAAAATCATCAAAATTGATCCAAGTGGTCCTTTGGTCAGTGGAAATATCCCATAATTTTCCTAAGGACAGAAACTTCTTCTTGGTCATGTTGTGGAATTTTCATTGAAAATCCCTATTTTCCACTAAAATAATTATATAAACTAAATTAAAAATAGAAAATTCACATTTTCTCCTCTAATGTCTTAATTGAAATGTGAGTGAAGTGACATAAAAATTTCAAGTTCATTTGAGCTTAATTTGATGAGTTATGAAATGAACAATTTTAAGAGGGCATAATGGTAATTAAGGAATTTCAACCTTAATTAAATTTTAGGCTAAACCAAAGGGAAGGGTAAACATTTGATCTCAATTTTTCCCCTTTGATGATTGAAACATAGGAAGTTAAGGGGTAGAAACCAATTAATCACCTTAAATATTAAAAAGAGAAACTTTAATTAATTAAATCACCTAAACTTTGGAAGATTAATTAAGGCTTAAATTATTAAGATTAGGGATGTAATATAGGAGAGTTCTAGTTCTTTAAATTGAATCCCTAATCAACAATTTGGTCAAACATTACTTGAACACCAATTAATGGAACTCTAAAAAAAATGATAATTGAAACTAAAAAAAAGGAAAAAGGGGAGATAATCTTGAAAATTTATAATCGAATTAAACTTAAAACATTAAAACCAATTTAAATTAAGAAAATCAAATTTAAACAAACTTAAAAATGTCAAGGCTACTTTGAAATTGTTTAAAACTTAAATTGAAACAAATTTGGAACATTAAGGTTAATGTGGAACATTTTATAATTAAATTGCTATAATTAAAATTAAATCATTTTTAAAAAATATTTAAAATTAATCTAAAAAAATAGTTAAGACCATTTAAAACATTTAAATTTAACTGAAGTAAACAACTTGAACACTTTTCAAACTTAAAATAACTTAAAACATTTGAAAAAGATCAATCAAAACTTTACAACTAAATTAAACCACTTTTAAACCATTAATTCAAACTTTAAATTAAGAATGGTTAAATTCTTCAACGAACTGACTTGCCCCTAAAGGCTTTTCATTATCATAACTCTTAAGTGAAGCATCAAATGAAATGCCACCTCATTTATAGGACAATCAAACATCCAAATTCACTGAGCAAGAGTCAAAACCTAACTGAACCTGGGTGATTGATTCATCACCACAATGAAACTAACTGAACTCAAAATAATCCCTAAAATGTTTAGGAAGATGTTCATAATAAAGTTTCGAGCACTTACCTAACTTGATGGGATGTTTTAAAAGGACAGTGAGACTTCATTGTTCTTTGATGAAGAAAATCATCCTTAACTATACCGAGAACCTAGACGTCATAGGAATTGACTAGCAATAGGATTAGAATTTTGGTAGATAACCAGAACCTTTCCTTAGCTTTACCTAGGTGTTTATTGCAAATATATAAATGCCTTAACATGTATTTCAAGTGCAGGTGAAACAACGGAAATACCCACCAGGTACGCATTTAAGTTTATTGCAACTTACATTTTGCAACTTATTAAATGTATTACTTTCCCGTACTTATAAATGCATGAAAATGATTGAACCCAACATGCTTAAAAAAACTCAAAATTTAATCACCAACAAAACAAAACTGCAATTACAACTAAAATTAAAACGTTTCATTGGATGATCGGGAATCCCTCGGATGATGTAACCCATGTGTTGCTAACGAGATTTCTCACAGTCTAAATGAAAGTATGGAACTCATTTAGTTGAGTTTATCAAATTCATTTGAACTAAATAAATCCGATGAAAATAGTGGTGCCGGGATGACGGAACCGTGGGATCTTAATCGTTTATGCTTAATCAAATTTAAGATTTGTTTTAATTAAAATACTAAGCCATCTAAATTTTCAATCTCTCTGAACCAAAACACTTCTCTCATCTCTTGATTTCCACCTTCTAAAACTAAACCTTATGCGACAACGAGGAGCTTGGAGCAAGCGCGGTGCGCAGCACGACCGTCTTCAACAGCAAAACAAGTCTTCACTAGCTTAACTCTTCCTTAGGATTAAATAACCAAGCCATAGGATTTCGAGGTAGTTTACCTAGTGCAACATAAATCCTCAACTTCTCTTTAGGCATTTGCATAATCATGTTATGCAATTTAAGCCCTAACTCGTCTTAGGACTCCGAGGTAGTCGTTTGGTACGACATAAACCCTCACATTTTTTAGGCTATTTCTATGATCGTATCATACAAACATAAGTCCTAATTAATTAAAATTGGCAGTATTGAAACATTAAATAAACTCTCAAATTCAATCCAAACAATAGGATAGTCGGGAAGTCACCGAAGTTCACTTCGGGTCTGTGACATCTTCTACTTCTCTTCCTTTGGACTCCTAAAATAACTGTTCTAAATTTGATTCGATCCCTTTTGAAATTCTAAAATTCAATCCTTTGAAAACATTAAACTTTGAAATTATTGAAGGCAAAACCAATTATCATTATCAAGAGTTTTCTTAGGTGATCCCCGTCATTTAAGATGTAATTAACTATAGGGGATTGCCCTTATAGGAACTTTAAGAACCCGGGTAATATAAACTCTGCTTAATTCCTTTATATTAAGTAGGGGAAAATTTATCGGCTTATAAAAGTTGGTTCGCAGACCAAACGGATGTCATAAATCTATTAGTTTATTTAATTGAGCCCCACTATTAAGTAGTGTGTTTGTTCCTCGGGATAGATGCACGGTTTGTGGTGTGGTGCTCATTTATATAAACTTTTCGAGGTGTGAGATCAGTTTGACTTCATACTATAAAATCTTTCAAAATTAAAAACTATTTTCACGAGTCAAAATGATACTCTCCAAATTATACATATATATTTAAATTAAATTTAAAACTTAAAATTCGCTGACAACTTCTGTAGGCGACCCTCTTTTAAAATAAATCACATAACCTAAAATATGTTGACACGTGTACACTAATGTATTAAGGATGATTTTTCTCGTAGGGAGCCATATCTAGAAAGAAAGAGTTTAAATAATTAAGTTTTAACTAACATATTTTTTATAGGAGTTGGTTAGCTCTCCTCTCGCTTAACATGACTCATTTTATTGTTTCATGCCTTGTTCATATGTTAACTTCTATTTTGTAGGTCGAGTACTTATTTTAGACATTTTCATATATACTTTTAGAGTTTTATGAGAGTTTGTATTAGAAATATGGTTTGTGCATGAGTCCTAAGGAGCCTAAAATACGGGGACCATGTGGTGAAGAGTAGAGGTAGATGATCGTGCCTTGTACTTTAAATTTGAATATCTTCGTTGTATAGATTTAAGTTCAGACACGTCCTATGCAATGCCTGACCACTTTTTTTTCTTTTTTTAGGGATATATTGTTAACATAGCAACGCCCAACCTCTTATTATTTTATCATGTCTGTTTACTTTATTGCACACATATATTGGCATTTTTTTCCTGTTTTGATTATGGTTTGTCTGAGCAACATTGCGTTTAAACTCCTTTAGAGTAAAATATTTTCTATAAAAAACATAAATTAAAAGATTTACCATTAATAAAATTTAGGTTTAAAATTAATCAATTTTAAAACCCGTCATATTTTCTTGCATGATTTTCATACAAGTTTTAAAATAATGCATTTTTGTATTGCTATATCCCCCGAGCGTATAAATAGGGCCTTCATACTTGACATTGATTTAAATAATATTGCATATCATACTAACATCCATAGGAAAGTATACTTGAATTCTTAGCCCGGTTGGCCCAACATAAGTTTTATATATCTACAAGGTTGTTTAACCCTGTTTAAGGTGTTGGAGGTTATCTTGACCCATATGAGATTATAAATCCTTTATAGAGTGGCTTAGTTTGTGATGCACTTCTAATGTGTGTTGTTTTTATGCGCGTTTTATGTCAATTTAATTCCCCTGAGACAGTATTAAAATCTTGACTCGACCCGCAATTACGCAGTAATTTAGCTTCTAAAATATGATAAAAAATTTGACCCAGTTTATATTTAATGGCTAGTAAGCAAAATTGAAATGTTATAAAATATAAATAATAATTCACACTATACATTTTACGCAAGTGCACGTATCACTTCAAGTAATGTAGGGCTTTCCTTAAAAACCCCAATATCGATCCCACAGAGAAGTGAGGTAAGAAATCCCTTAGGCAAATTTTAGTATACTACTATCAGTCTTAGTTTGGAAGGTCGATTTAAGTGGTTTTACTAACAAGTACTCCTAAATGTAAGTCTTAAGTTTAAAACAACAAATAACTAATGTCAAAAGAAAATATTAATTCTAAAGATAACTCTATATGGATGAATTGATTTGGAGAATTTTGAGATGTTAAAAACTACTATTCTTATGTCGTGAATTAGATAATGTATAGGAATGAGATGCATTAAATGTGCTAAATAGGAGCAATCCTATTCTTTACCCTTAATAGAGATGTTATAAAGAACATTGACTGACCTAAAGTTTAAATAGTCCTGAGGACGGTTTAGGCAAGGAAGATATTAGCTCTCACTCTAGAGTTCTCTCTTTGCACCTAAAATAAAAGACCTAATTGGGGGCTTTAGCCCGTCACTCTATAGTCCTCTAACTCTACACCATTCAAAGTTTATCTCCTTATTTATTTGCACTCAACCATAAGAATTACATTCTCTTCCATACAATCTCATGTGATTCTTTCCAATTGTTGATTGAGACAATACCATCTCGAATCTTGCATGTTCTCACAATAAATGTTAACATTTTAATTGGTCAGATCAAGAAGTAAATGAAGTACAAGGATTAAATCATCACATTATAATTAAAACCTCTTATAACATGCATCACAAAATCATAAACATGAATTCTACTCATTACAAAAGAAAAGTAAAATAAAAACAACGCATAATCTTCTCATGCCACTATTTTTAAACAAGAAGAAAGAGTAAGAAAAACTACTCACAAAGCATGAAGAAAACACAAAGAAAAACTTCATTACATCAAAGTAAATCCACTAGAATAAGTGTTTACAAAATCATAAGATAATGAAGAACACAATACTTATCATTTTTCCTTTGAAAGAAAAATGAAGATCTCTCCCACAAAGTCTCCCGCTGATCCATGCAATGCTAGTACAATTCCTTACAGATTCTCTCAAAATACACTCTTCAATCTCTCTAGAAAGGTAGTAATCTACTTTTTTACTCATATTCTAAGATCTCTAAGCATTCCTTTCATTTCTCCTAACATACTCACCTACACACACACACAAGACTCACAAGACTCACACGATTCCCATGACTCCCCCCAATGAGAGGCGCCAAGCCCCTCTATTTATAGAGAAGCCAAAAAATTCCTTTTCCAAAAGACACACCCATTTCTCCAAGCGATACACCCTTTCACTCTACGAGAAACATCCTTTCATTCAAATGTGTCAAGATTCATTGAATATTATCTTGGGACGTGCAAGTTATCCAAAAAGCTTTCATAACATCCCAGAACCACAAAAAATCATCCTAAAACCTTCACTGGCAGTTTCTGACACCTAGGTGCCATTCTATGGCGCTTAGGCGCCTTTTTCTTTTCATCACTGGTGCCCATGCGCTAGTATTGGGCACTTAGGAGCCACCCTGGGCGTAGCTTCGCCGTTTTGCTCTGTTTAACTCTGTTGTAGCTCTGTTTCGCCCCGTTTCAGTTGCGTTTCATTCCGAACAGATATGCCTAAAAGATAAACATGAAAAAAGAAAATTTTTTAAGTGTAATTTCATTCAAAAACATGTGAGAAATGTACAAGATATTAAGCATAGAAATACATTGAAATGTGTCAGGTTAGAATTTTATGCCTTGATCATTTTAGCTTCAAATTGCACCGTTTTGCCCATTTTTGCTTCCTTTTTCTCCAAATGAACATTTTTTGAACATGAAACTAAAAATATACAAAATATCTTCCTTTAAAGTGTAATATCACTAAAAATAAGCATTAAATGTATGTGAAACAGTAATCATTTTTTAGGCATATCAATTTGTTAGCCAAATCAACCAATTTCTTTCCACTCTATATGCTTCTCTACCATACCCTTGACCGGCGTATGTTTTTATCTACCTATTTGGTATAGTTAGAGTCTTAGAAGCTTAAATATTTCTTTCTTTGACTTTAGAGCTACTGGGCTACCTCGGACAACACCATACATGAGATGTTGACAAAGAATTCTTGCTTGTTTGGGTTAACTACCTTTATGATTGAGTTGACTTAGAGTAATAATTGCTTGGGAAGATAGATGCATAGAATCCTGACTAAGTTATCACTAAATATCTACAATCCTTCTTACCTTTTTATTGACTGCCACTTTTTGGAATCCTATATATACAAATAAATTAGATAATACTTTTTGTGTTTTCATATACGAAGTAGAATTCGATTTATTTTGGACCACTCTTCTCCAGTTCATGTTACAAATATTATCCTTTTGACTTTCTTCTTATTCTTTGCCCAATTTTGTTCTTAATTTTCCTCGCATTATCTCTTCTGAGCAGAGGCTATTTGAAAAGGGAGGCATGAAAGGGGCGATCATGAAGAGGGTCTCTCCAAAATAAAAAAGAGTGGGTGCAAACTCCTTCATATTATTGATTAGTGATATTTCGATTCTAATAGATAAAATGATTCAATGAATTAATTTCTTACAAGATTACAGTTTTTCAAAAATGATATACTTATGTTATCAAAATATTGATTGTTAACCTGATGACTCTACTAGGTTTCCATCAAAATCATTGGATCAAAGTTGATATTAAAATATGTCAAGCCAAAACATACTTAAATAAAGTATAGGATTGAAAAAAAAACATTGAATATTCATTTAATTTAAACAACATACACAATACATACAAAGTTTTATAAATAAACACAAATCTTAAAAAAAAGGATTTGGTTCATAAAAATTTATTGCAAAAAACACAAAAAATAAGAATACAACCACAACAATGATGCTTGAGTAGCAAATATTGAACTTGATTAATCCTTTTGAGAACAAATATACTTCATCATTCATTATATTGCACATGTTTTAGACTTTTGCTCACACTCACTGATCACACACTCCAAATGGAACTAAGTTCTTCGTACACCAAACACATACTATATTATACTCTCTTATGTCTAGAATTGCCTCAAGCAAATCTGGCAATCTCCATAACTCTTTAGGGCCTACTTCAAAGTAAAATAAAAACTATTATGTAAAGTCATCCTGTCATGGCATTGTGAACTAGCGATGTGGTGTTGCTAATGCAGCATTGGGATGCTAAAAAATAATGTTGTATCGCTAATATATTGGAGTTTTAGCTTCTTTTTCTTCATTTTACAGCATCGTGGTGTTGTGGCGCTACAACGATAGTGTTCTAATGTTGGATGTAGCATTATGACACCATGCTCTTAGGGGTCTCCTCCGAATTTTATATCATCAAGTGTTGTGGCGCTCCTAATCCTACACAATGACATTGAATCTTTGGTGTTGTGATGTTCAAAATCAGCTTTACGTTTTAATGCTCTAGGGAATCTCCCAAAAAATTGAGGCCTTATGCATTAGGTGTTGTGCATTTTGGCACCTCGACACCACAATACTTTTTTCATTATTTCTTTGAATTATTGTCATGTCAATTTTTGTTAAAAATGCAAATTTAATGCAATAAAATACATAAACATATATCATTTAAGCATAATTCACAACTAATTTCAATACACTCAACCAAGCTAGATAACATTAGGCCCTAATGTTGGTCCTTGCTCCTTAACACCCATGTAACACAATACAAATCTAACCATCCCCTCCGTCATAAATACACATCTTAGGTTAACCATTCATAAACATTTTTAAGTATTTATGTAATTTTAAACCACATACTTAGTGTGATCTTCAAAATTATTCCAAACTAGCTTATACTGGACTAGTCTTGGTAGTTTTGTCACTACAACCACGATAAATTCTCATCACCCATGAAAAAGCACCAAAATACTTATTTAAAAAAATTAAAATAAGAATCCAATGCCTTTCACACTCATTACTCTTACAAAGATGCCACCCACCATCGTCAATAACACTTGGTGATAAACTCAAATCTTTTATCTTGATACAAGAACAATATGAGTATTCATAGTTTTCAATCAATGAAGATTATATGGTAACATTTAATATCTATGTAATAAATGTCTACCAAAAGAGACATTAATGATTTATATGTATATGAAATTGTGATAGAGAACTTGACTGTTTGAATGTTTCCATCCTATAACAACAAGATACTTAAACCTTAACCCATATGGTCCTTTTTAGGGAAGCCATGCACCATAAGCTTATTAGAGCAGAGCTTTTATGTGTATATATTACAACAAAGATGAGTACTCAAGTTTGTAATATTCACAAATGTATTAAGATCCACTAAAACCTAGTTAAGTAAAATTCATTGATAGTAAAATATGATGTAAAGATGTTGAGTATGATGATTAGTGCACCAAAAAAATTTTCTCTTGAAATTGCAGCTCCAATATTTATATAGTAAAGTTACATAAAAAATGACATTAAATGATGTATATGAAGTCGTGATAGAGAATGTGACTTTGATAGAATGTTTCCATCCTAAAACAACAAGATACTTAAACCTTAAGCCTTCTCATCCTTTTTTTGGAAACCATGCACTATAAGCTTACTAGAGCATAAATTTTGTGGTATATGTTATAACAAAGATGAGTAGTCAAGCTTGTATAATTCACAAATGTGTTAGGATCCACTAAAACCTACTTATTTTGACTTTGTTTATAATGATATATGATGTAAAGAAGTTGAATGTGATCATTAGTACACAAAAGAATTATTTTTTTAAAACTGCAACTCTAACAACTTCCTTAAAATAATTGCCTTATTTACACTAAATTACTGAAGATAGGTGAGAAAAGACTTCATAAATCTCTCACATTTTAGAAATCAACAAGTTAACATCATATGTGCTTAATCATATATAAAGTTTTCTTAAGTATATCAAGACATTATATTTAACTGTTGGATGCACACCATTAGCCTTGTCTTAGTGAAGACATAAGTAATGGTTATGCAAAAAAATTTTCTTTTAAATTTTCTTTTTCTTTTAAATCAATCTTATGAGGTGGCATGATTCAAATACTTCGAAGCTTTACTTCAATCACCACATTTGATTTAAAAATTGTATATGAAATTGAGGCTAAAATTGAAGTTATTTATTAATTTGGAAGATAGATTTGTTATTAAAGTTACTTATTTTGGTTGATATAAGAATTGAATTAATCCAATCAAACTAACTTATGGTTTAGTATAGTTCAATTTTTAAAAAATAATGGTCGATTCTATTATTTTTTGAAATTTATAACTAATGCAAATTGATTTAGCTGATTGATAAATCAAGCCATCGAACTCAACCACATGCACACTTTTGGATGGCGAAGATAAGTGGATACAATGATGATGGAGATCAGGGCATTTAATCATAGATTAAACTTTTTAATTACTTTTTGTATTACCTTATATTCTTATTATTTTTAGAGAAATTCACATACCTACCGTACAATTCTTATGAATTTATATATCTAACACCTAAACCTTCATCTTTATATTAATAATACTTTGGTGTTATAAACTTATGCACTAAAAGTATATTTCACTTTTAAAAAGTAAGCAACAATTAATTTTTTATGTTAAAGATTTGAGTATTAGGCATGTAAATATGAAAGCTTATGTGTAGAAATGTAAGTGTCTTAGAATTTTGAGGTATGAAGGTAAAGACAAATTATTTTTATATATGACTTGGATATTGCTATTGGTTTTCTTGTAACACTAAATATTCTTCATTATTCCTCAGGTAAATCTTTGTTGTGCTTATCCATAGATAGCTTTTAACATTTGAACTCCATCATAAAAATAATATAGATTTTTTTATCACATTTTATTTATTTAATATACCAAGTAATTTTATTTTTAATGATAATTCTTATTTATTAACATATGTAATATATAAATGTTAATGTTTACTTGTATAAAATACACATTTTAATTTCACATAGTCATATTATTGAAATTAAAGTTTATGTAGTGGAACACACAATTTAGATATATTTTGTTATGATTATTATATGACAAATAAATATCAAAATTTAGATTTAAAATATATAAATACATGGCACATTATATTGTATTCTCCTAAATAACAATTTGTGCTATCCTAGAAATAAAACACCAAGCACCAACCAAACCCCTCACTGAATTAACTTTTTACAAGGAATCGACGTACTTCGGTGATGGCCGGGCTTCTCGCGTGGGCTGCCGACGTCGTCGGTGGGAGCGGGATGGGGAACGAGGAAGAAGACGACGAGATCCGTTTACCTTTGTTGATTTTTACACCGGAGCAGCAGCAGCGCGTGTTGGAACTTGACCGGGCGGCGGCCGCCCTCCGCCGTTCGATCAAGGAACTCCGGCTTAGAATTCCTCCGGACCACATTTCTCAGAGGCTTCCCCACCTCCACGCCCACAACGTGGCCTCAAGCGCTGCCCTGGCTCTGCAACTCAATGCCCACTCCACCACCCGCGAACAGGTGCGATCTAATTCCACCATTCCGTGATAGCGTTCGATACCACTGTTTCTGATCCTTATCATAAATGGTTGAACTCAGCATTGGTAATTTTCCTGAATTTCCAATCTTGGTATGGTATTTCTTGTTTGGTGTTAGGGATTTATGTAGGTGTTGGTCATATTTTTAGTCTTCACCTGATGTTAGGGAAAATTATTGCATACAGACAACGTACGCAGCGCTGCGTACGGAATCCCCAAATAACCGCCGAATAACCACCTAATAACTCTTGAATAACATTAAAATGAAACTGCGGGAGTTATTGACAGGTTATTAGAAAGTTATTGCAGCGTTATTTGATCAATAACCTCCCAATAACCTCACAGTACCTCAAATAACAGATAAAAAGTATCAAATGAAACCGCGGAGGTTATTGGGGCGTTATTAGGAGGTTATATGCTGATTATTCGGAATAATACCGCAATAACCTGCTAATAACCTCCCGATAATCCTAAAATACACGATCGCAGAGGTGATTAGGTGGTTATTCGACAGTTATTTGGGGATTCCGTACGCTTATATGCTGTCCGTATGGAATAATTTTCCTGATGTTAGCCATACATGTAGCGTTGATTCCTATTTTTTTCTCATCCCCGTTTATCTTATGATTCTTAATGCTTAGAATATCAGAACTCTTTGGTGGTGTTTGGCTGTAACATGGGTTTAGGTTTAAGAGGATTTATCAAATCCACTAAATCTGATTGCTGTATTGATGGATAGACCTTGCGAGTGACGGAGGAAAAAAATCCATGATCCGCCTCTCAATTGGATTAATTAAATCTGGATTTTCATTGCAGAAGAGATAGAGCATGAGATTTAGAGACGGAACGCGAAAAATTTTTATTCAACACTAGATTTAATTTTCAATTTTTTGGTGTTTGGGTGGATTTAAGTTAAATCCATGGCTTAGGTCCCGTTTGGGCAGCTTATAAGTGCGGGCGGCGTTTTGAAAACGCCGACGTTTTGAAAACGCCGCCATACTGTTTGGATGGCGTGTTTCGCCAGCTTATTAAAAAATATGGTTTTGTATTTGTTAAACATTCGGCCCGCTGGATGACCCCCGCAGATCGCGTTTTCGTTCTCATTATTATGGTTCTCGTTTGCATCTCCCTACCCATTCTCGTTCACATCTCTCGTGCCCTAGGCACTTCTCCTCTTCTTCGACATTTCCGGTCCTCCTCTTCTTCGACATTTTCGCTCCTCCCTCTTCTTCGGCATTTTCGCTCCTCCATCTTCAACAATCATTCTTTCAATAGGTATACCTCTTCCTTCGCATTTCCTTTTCCTTCTTCGACATTTGCACTTCTTTGACAAATATTCTTTGAATTTTTGTTTTTCTATCTGTTGAACTGCAAAGCGACACAAAAATCCGCATGTAGTTGCGATGATCCCGCAGGTAGTTGCGATGATGGATTTGTTTTTTATTTGTGATCTTTTTTTTATGTTGAACTGCAAATCGCAGTTCTTCTCCTCCAAAGAGATATCCTGGAAGAGATTCTGACAGCAATTTTTTGTAATTTATAACAATTTTCAAGCATTTTCTTAGCAATATTAGCAGTTTATATTCTTTTCTATGTATACATATAAAAATTATGATTAATGGAAACATAATTTTATAGGATGAATGAAATTCTCTAATAGGGTGAAGATTTTCAAGGATTGATGAATGAACTTGGGTCAGAATTGCTCTGCTTGTTCACACGTGATGTTTTATTTCTTTTTTTTCATTCTTTCTTTTCGTCTTCTCTACTTTTTCTATGTTTTCCAAAACTTTTTTTCTCTTTGAAGCTTTAGACACATATCACTCGATCTATATGGATTTATATATCTAAAATCTAAACTTCAATTTTTACATATAGGCCTCTTACCTATGCTTCAAAAGATGTATTTCACCTTTTAAAAATTAATATAGATGTATTTTTGGCGATATCAAAGATTTATGTAATATAAATGTAAAACAAAAACTTTATTATAGGTGTTATATATATAAACACATAGGGATTTGGTGGTATTATGTCAATTCCTCATTTTTTTGGTTCAATTTAAGTTTTTCCCGATTAAACTTCATTTCATAAAAAAATTTAAAGAGGGCCTTAAAGAGAGAGATATAATAATATTTTATAAAAAATTTTAATGACAAATGCTTTAAAAAAAAAACTTAAATTTTAGAACTTCATTTACTTTGTCGATTTTAGAAGTGCGCAAATCATCACAATTGATCTTTATGATATTTGGATTAGTTTGGTTATGGTTCATGCGGCTTTGATGAGAGAAATTCTTAGTTTTTTCAATTCCATTGTTTGCAAAAAAAAATTAAGATGAACGGAGAACGTATTTTATGATTGCTTGATCTTTATTATTTCTGTGAAGGTTGGTCAAAATTTGGTTGTTCATTCAAAGAGAAATGAATGTTGCAGAACTCGGATAGTGTCATTTTCTTAGTAATGCTTGACTTTTTGTTGTTCATTCAATTTAAAATGAATTTTGGAGAACATCTCTTATGATTGCTTTATCATTTTCTCAAGTTGTTTCATTGCGCGTATAATAAAATAAATCTTTCTTTCGACTTTAACTTTAGATTTCTTAAATCTATGATATGTTTTTGAGATTTAGGAGGTTTTACTTGTCCATTTTTATTTAACAAAGCATATGTTATCATTGCCTTCTCGTGAGCTCGTGATGGGAATGCGGATTTTACATACATTTCTTTTAAAGGATCTAATTGCATTCACATGTCTAACACCTAAAGTGCTTATCTTTCTTTTGGGGCATTTCGTGTTATGAAAATAAATATTTTTGTGTTAAGCTGTTTATTTGGCATTGCTCAATAAGTAAAGCTAAAGAGGCCGGATCATCGACCATGTGGGATAGAGCGGTCACTATTATATTTTGTGATCTCTGTACAGGGAGGTCGAGCTGAGAAATAGGCCCACCATCTATTTTAATAAAGAAAAAGTAGCAAAATCTGATGGTTAAATTCGAAGAACTGACTGGAAGGGATTACGATCGAATAAAACTAAAAAATAAGTGGGATCAAAAGGATTGAAAAATACGGAAAGAACTCAAAAGGAGATAAACGAGATTGAGTTTGGATCCAGTGAAGCGGACAATTGATACACCAGAGGATTGGTAAGCTGAGAAATTAGAGGTAAATAAATATCCAATATTACTTCATCTTGCATCAATTTTCACATTGAAATAATTTCACTAATAAATTATTTAATCTATTATAGACAGTACCGCCAGTCAAAATATTCAAATTTAGTGGCAATGATCCAGTTTTGAAGGAGAAGATGGATGTCATGTTCACTGGAATTGTTGCAACAGGAGCTCATGCTTTCACCCCAAATGAGCAAGGGTTTGCCGGCTTACCACAGGACATGAAAACCGTGCAAATAGGTGAGTCAGGAGAAGGTCCGAGCCCAATCCACACAGATATTCAATCCACTAGCGTGCCAAAGGGTCCCAGGGTGGACAAAAAGAAAAAAAAGAGTCTCATTCATCAAATGCACTATTGAGACACTGGTTGAAACTTGCAAAGTTAGGTCTGTTCCCTCACATGACAGCTCAATTGAGGAATGTCTCTAGCTTCTTAATGCGTATCCTGGTGTTAAGGCGGAAAACAAAAATTATGTAACATACGTGAAGTTGCTAGGAGACTTATCCCGAAGACTGTTTTTAATAAATTTGGACCCAGAATTCCGACTCACATACTTACGCTCTTTCATGGATGATTGACTGTTAAAATATTATGTATTTTATTGCCTATAGATACGCTTTAACTCTTTTCATGGTGGTAAAATACTATGTCTTATATTCTATTATACAGTGATTTTTTATTTACCATTTTACCTTTTATGTATCGTCTCAATTGTCTTAAGTTTTTATTTAACAAGTTTACAAATTATCCTTTTCCTTATTTTGTAGTATGGATGAAGAACAAGTTAACCACAACCGCAAAGCCGCTCTAATCATTACCTTGTTGTACGAATTTTATTTTAGAAAGACATACCTTGAAGAACGACATGTATCGAGAGTCATTTGCAATATGTGTGGAAACGGACTGAAATGTTGGATCATCAGGCTTAACTATCTTGCACGTCAAACTCACCAGGGCATTCAAACTGACCGAGAAATACCTGTTAATGGTTTCCGATGAATGTTGAAATCGCTCCATAACTTCTCTAATAGATTCATTATGGGATAAGATGTATAGGGTAATTGCCAACATTTCTCTTGTCATCGTTCTTGTTGAGCTGTGCAACCCAAGAAGGTTTCGGAGTTCATTAAACATGTCGAGAAATATCTCTTTCGTCATATGAAACATGTTGGAGAACTATGTAGGGTGACCCCGTAATATCTCACATACTCATCTATCCCCAATTTGAGCCGACGTCATACAAGGGGTTCGATCGACGTATGTAAGATATTAATAGTACAACAATGCTATGATCAAAGCGTCTTTGCGATTGTGATTAACTTGTTCTTCATCCATATTACAAAATAAGAAAGATAATTTGTAAACTTAATAAATAAAAACTTAAGACAATTGAAGCGATACACAAAATGTAAAATGATTGATAAAAAATCACTGCATAATAGAATAGAAGACATGGTATTGTACCAGCATGATAAAAGGTAAAGTGTCCATGACAGAAATATTACAAAGATCTATAGGAAATAAAATATATAATATCTAAAACAGTCAATCATCCATAAAAGAGCGTAAGTATGCGAGTTGGAATTCTGGGTCTAAATATATAGAAAACTGTCTTCGGGTTGGGTGTTCTAGCAACTTCACGTAGGTTATATAGCTTTTTGTTTCCGCCTTAACATTAGGATATGTATTGAGGAGCTGGAGACATTCCTCAATTGAGCTGTCCTGTGAGAAAATAGACCCAACTTTGCAGGTTTTAACCAATGTGTCAATGGTGCCTTTGATGAATGCGACTCCTTTTTTCTTTTTGTCCACCCTGAGACGTTTTGGCACGCTAGTGGATTAAACATCTGTGTGGACTGGGCTGAAACCTTCTCCCGACTCACCTCACATATCTGCACGATTTCCATGTCCTGTGGTAAGCCGACAAACCACTACTCATTTGGGGTGAAAGCACGAGCTCCTGTTGCAACAACCCCAGTGAACATAGCATCTAGCTTCTCCTCCAAAACTGAATCAATGCCATTAAATTTAAATTTTTTGGCTGTCGGCACTGCCTGTAATAGATTAAATAATTTATTAGTGAAATCATTTCAATGTGAAAATTGATGAAAGATGGAGTAATATTCAATATTTATTTACCTCTAATTTCTCAGCTCACCAATCCTCTAGTGTATTAATTGTCCGCTTCACTGGATCACAATCCAATCCCATTGATCCCCTTTTGAGTTATTTTCATATTTTCCAATCTTTTTTTAATTGTTCCTGCTTTTTTTTAGCTTCGTCTGATCGTAATCCCTTCCAGTCAGTTCCTTTTTAACCATCAGATTTTGCCACTCTTTCTTTATTAAAATAGGTGGTGGGTCTATTTCCCAGCTCGTCCTCTTTCAGAGGCGAATCACAAAATATAATAGTGACGTTTCTATCCAACATGGCCGATGATCCGACCCCTTTAGTTTTACTCATTGCTTACTGTCAGATAAATGGATTAGCACAAAATATTTTTTTTTCATAACACAAAATGCCTCAAAAGAAAGATAAACATTTTAGGTATCAGACATGTGAATGCAAATTAAGAATCTTTTTAATATAAAACAGATAATGCAATTAGAATTTTTAAGAGAAATGTATGTAAAATCTTTATTCCCATCACGAGCTCATTAGAAGGCAATGACAACATCAACATTGTTAAGCAAAGGAGGATAATTAACACATTCTAAATCTCATAAACTTATCTTTAATTTAAGAAATCTAACGTAAAAGTTGAAAGAAAGATTTATTTTATTATACGCGCAACTAAACAACTAGAGAAAATGATAAAACATTCATAAGAGATGTTCTCCGAAATTCATTTTAAATTGAATGGACAACAAAAAGTTAAGCATTCATAAGAAAGTGACACTATCCAAGTTCCGCAACATTCATTTATCTTTGAATGAACAACCGAATTTTGACAAACCTTCACATAAATATTAATTCACGCAATCATAAAATACGTTCACCGTTCATTTTAGAATTTTTTTGCAAACAATGGAATTGAAAAAACCAAGAATTTCTCTCATCAAAGCCGCATGAACTATAACCAAACTAATCCAAATATTATAAAAGATCAATTGTGATGACTTGTGCACTTCTAAAATCGACAAGGTAGATGAAGTTCTAAAATTTAAGTTTCTTTTTAAAGCATTTGTCATTAAAATTTTTTATAAAATATTATTATACCTCTCTCTTTAAGGTTCTCTTTAAATTTTTTTATGAAATGAAGTTTAATCAGAAAATACTTGAACTAAACCAAAAAAAGGGGGAAGTGACATAAATGCCACTCAATTCTTATGTGTTTACATATATCACCTATAATAAACTTTTTTTTTTCTTACATTTATATTGCCTAAAAATTTGATATAACCAAAAATACATCTATATTAACTTTTAAAAGGTGAAATACTTCTTTTGAAGCACAGATAAGTGGTATACATGTAAAAATTGAAGTTTAGGTTTTAGATATGTAAATCCATATGGGTCGAGTGGTATGTATGTAAAGCTTCCAAGAAAAAAAAAGTAGAGAAGACGAAAAGAAAAAAAGAAAGAAAAAAGAAATAAAACATCATGTGTGAACAAGCAGAGCAATTCTGACCCAAGTTCAATTACTAAATCTTTGAAGATCTTCACCCTATTAGAGAATTTCATCCCTCCTATAAAATTATGTTTCCATAATCATAATTTTCATATGTATACATAGAAAAGCTACAAACTACTAATATTGCTAAGAAAATGCTAACAAATTGTTAATAAATTGCAAAGAAATTGTTGTTGGAATCTCTTCCCGGATCTCTTTGGAGGAGAAGAAGAAGTGCGATTTGTAGTTCAACATAAAAAAGGACACGGATAAAAAAAAAAATCTATCATCGCAACTACCTGCGGGATTTTCACAACTACCTGCGAGAATTTTGTGTCGCTTTGCAATTCAACAAAAGGAAAAAAAATTCAAACGGAATTTGCCGAAGAAGTGCAAATGCCGAAGAAGGAAGAGAGAATGCGAAGTAAGAAGTATACCTGTTGAGAGAATGATTGTCAAAGATGGAGGAGCGAAAATGCCGAAGAAGAGGGAGGAGCAGAAATGTCGAAGAAGAGGAGGACCGAAAATGCCGAGGAAGAGGAGGACCGCTTAGGGCATGGGAGATGCGAACGAGAAAGGGTAGGGAGATGCGAACGAGAACCAGGGGTCACGAGAGTAATAATGTGAACGAAATGCGGCCCGAGGGGGTCATCCCGCGGGCTGCGTGTTTTAACAAATATAAAACCCCGTTTTGAATAAGCTGACGAAACGCGGGATCCAAACGATATGGCGACGTTTTCAATACGCCGTCCGCACTTGAAAGCTGCCCCAAACGGGCCCTCCTTTTCTACGCTTTTTTAGCTGCAACGAGTTTCCTTTTTATCTGCTCTTTCATCAAATTTTTATTATTTTAATATGTTTAAAGCAAAAGTATCATTCTAATCCATGTTTCACTGAATTTAAATATTATTCTATTATTACTAAAAGTTACATTAAAAAAAAAAAAACAAAAATGAAAGTGACTTCTTAACCCTCAAATTGAAAGTTGCTTCTCACTTTTTTTAAGTTAAGTTTCAAGATTAAGAACTGAAATCCATTTAGTTTCAACCATACAAGCACTTGAAATTTAATTAATTTTTGGCATAAAAATGAAATTAATTAGCCCTTAATTTGCTTATAGGTTTTTCTCCATGGTTTATGAATCCTACCCCCCACACTCCCTCCCCCCACACTGCATATCATTGTTGTTGTTTTATGTCCTTATGAATCTTGTTATGCATTTTGTTGTCTAACATATCATGACATCCTAAGTTAATAATTCCTTCATATTACCTTCCCTTTCAAGTTATTAGTTCATATTGTTGTTAGAGTTCAACATTTTATGTGTCTAGTGTTATTTTTTATTAAGTTCTTTTTCCATATAGGCTATGCTTGGTGATTTGTATGCTATGCTATTTTTTATTGTGATGTGTTTTGCTGACAAGTAAAGCTTATGATTGTTTGATTGAGTCGCAATTTGGGTTTTTATTTTAGGATATAAATTTATCCCAAATAATTTATTAATCAAAATTAGAGCATAAGAGTACTTGCAGATAAGTAGGTACAAGGGCAATTTCAAAAAAGGGAGGGCACTAGGCTACTTACAGATTTGATTTTAGGTAGAGAGTGAAGAGTATAATATTATAAGAGGGTTGTTGACTTATAAAATTTTAAATAGGCGTGGAATTAAATTTTGGGGCAATTACACATGTATCTCACAATTCTTATATATTTATGTGTCTAACATCTATACTTTCATATTTACATGCATACCACTCAAATCATTGATATTACATGAAAAATACCACTATCACTAACTTTTTAAAAGTGAATTACACATTTTCATGCATGTATTTTTAGTTACAAAATGTTGTAAGTGTAATTATTAAACTTTAAATGTTAGATATGTAAATACACAAGAGTTGTGTGGTATGTATCTAAATTTCATTTAAAAGTTTGATTTGCATGAGATTTAAAGAAATTATACGAGTAATGAAATATTAGTAAGAGACAATACTCAAAAAAATTTAATTTCTCTTATTGTTTAGGCCTTCACCATCTAGTATTTCACAATTTCAATCTTAATATCACAAAATCTCCTCCTTGAGGTGGAGAAAACCTATGCTTATTTTATGGAAAAGAGCAAACCATAAATGAAGGGGTTGTATGGTGCTACTTTTTTTTTTTCATTTATTTATTTATTTTTTATTGTATATGTTTTGATTTTAATTAAAATATATTTTATTATGGTAGTTGCTTTTAAAAACACTAAAAACACCTAAAAATTATTTTGAGTGTTCTTAAAAATAAGGTGATTTGTTTAAAAAAAAATTCAAAACATGTAAAAACTATACTAACTGTACATATTTTCAAAATAAAAGTAAAAATGAAAACAAAAATAAAACAAAAAAATAAAAGTGATGCCAAACAAACCCTAAGTTAATAAAAATATTACACTTTGTTTACAGAAGTTTCTAAAATTTTGCAAAAAATGTTGTTTTGTACGAGGGCAAATAAAAAAAAAAAGAAAAAAAAAGCTCAAATCTAACTATTTGATCTAATAAAAATATAGCAAAGAAAAGTAAAATTTACAAATATTAAGAGCTATCTTAGAGATTTGACGATTACTTGAACAACTTCAAGATTGCTTGCAAATAATATAGTTTTGTGTGTGTCTTAAGTTCTTGGAGAGGCTTTCTTAATCTTTCTTGCTTTGAAGAGAATTTATTTAGTGTAAGAAGAGTTTTATAAGCTTTAATTTTCATATCAAGCTTGCTGAACTATCTTCTATTTTTAGCCTTTTAAAATATGGATAAAGATTATAAAAAATTTCTCATAGATATTCTCGAAATGGCTATGAAATGGTTATTCAATGAGGTCTCAACAACTAGTATGAATTCTCCAACTATAACTCCAACAGCAGCTAGCCTTTTTTATGAAAATTGCTAATGTTTTGAAAAGTCATACAAAAATTTTATTTTAATTGAAAACATATCATGTGAAATTCAATTATTATAAAATAAATTTTGCAAAATACTAATTTTTATTTAATAATATTTTGAATAACCATATATAACCGAATTTATATAATATTTTTTCCTCCCAAGTTAGGGGTGTTAATAGGTCTAAATAAATGAATGTGAAATAATTTAAGTAGTCTAGTAGTGATATGAGTATTCTCGTTCTTAAATGAATTCTCAATTTGTTTACAATTCATACAAACATCACAAATTTGATTCAAATATTAACCATGTTTTGGCAGTCTAATTATGGAATCAAATTTTAAAATTTTTTGTACCATGTGTTGACTGGCATGAAATAACTTTCAACGCCATAACTAAGTATCATTTGTGCTTAATTTTAGACCAACTAAATTTATATTATTCATATTTTTATATAAACCAAAATAAGTATTATTATGACTTTTTTCTAATAAAATGATATTATCATTTTTCTAATGATGCAATGTATTGAATAAAATGAAATTTCTAATCGATGATCAAATGATTAGTTTATAAAAACTAAATTATATATTAAGCACTTAATCAATATGATTTTATCGATGGTTAATGTTTGTTTTTAACTACTTTGATCTAAATAAACTTCAATTTGGTACAGTCACCAAATGTGACATACTCATCATCTCTTGAATTCAATAATATTATTATTTTTTTTAATCATGTATTTTACCGAATATCACATTCCTTCATTCCACTTTCAATAAAGGCAACCCTGCAAAAGTAAATCAGTGTGTTTGTTTGAGACAATATGCTTTAGGATAGAATATGTATTTTGTATTTAGAATTGCCTTCTTTACTCAAATATAAGTTAAACATTCATGAAACTGTGCACGTATCCCATACTAATTTTTGGATGTGTATTCTTATGTACCATAAAAGTTACAACACACATTGATACTTGCATACGGTCTTGGGTGGTAATTATGTTGATTGTAATGATATGTATAATGAGCATGAGGATAAGAATAATTTCTAGCATTGGATCTTCTGTATGCATGCTTCTGTTTATTTTTTGTGCTAGAATGAGGGTTTGAAGGAAAATTTAATCGTCTACAATAAAATATCCAGTTTTCTCGAAAATTTAATTTACTAATATTTGCATTTCTCACTTCAGTAGTTTCTTCATATTATATTATGCGTTTATCCTAAATATCCTTCATAGTCTTAAGCATGGAAACCTCATGTTATCATTGAATTTTAGAACGCAATATAAATTGCTTATGGCCTTGAACTTTTGCTCGTTAGGTTCTACCTTGACAGTTCATTTGAAAATGATTGTCAACATTTACTTCATCTAGTATCTTGGTGGGGGGTTTATATTCTATGGTTTTTATATTCCGAAGGTTAGGATCTTATTCTCTTAAGGATAGACTTATGTGATTTTTTCAATAATCAAATGAAAGATTATCCAAAAACGGAGTCTTTGTGGTGGAGTGACCTTTGTTTTTGCTAAAGAGAATATTTAATGTAGTGAGCAGATTTAATTTTTGTGGTTAAGCCAAAAAGATAGAGCTGAGACTTTGATATCAATTGAAATGTATGATATAACCAAGAGGAGGGTGAATTTTTTGCTTTTTTGAAAATTATGCGGACTTATAAAAGTTTAAAGGGGGTGAAATTAATTGATTTCTTAGAAATAATGTACACTTTAAAAAAAAATTTAGTAAAAATTAGTAAGAGACAACACACAAAATTTCTCACAAGATTAGCCCCTGCCTGCATTCTCTCCTAGACCTCTAACATCTATGGCTCCACTATTTCCTAACACTACAAGGTCTCCTCTAACATCTATGACTCCACTATTTCTTAGAAATAATGTACACTTTAAAAAAAAATTTAGTAAAAATTAGTAAGAGACAACACACAATTTCACACAAGATTCAGCCCCTGCCTGCATTCTCGCCTAGACCTCTAACATCTATGGCTCCACTATTTCCTAACACTAAAAGGTCTCCTCTAACATCTATGGCTCCACTATTTCCTAACACTACAAGGTCTCCACTTTCTTGGGGTAGAGATAGGCTTTATATCGTATACTATTTCCTAACATGCAAGAGCAAACCAAAAACCAAGTTTATAAAAAAATCTTACAGTTTGCTTACAAAATTTTTCTAAATTCTTATAAGAAAATATAAAAGAAAATATGAGGTTCTTTCTTGTTAGTCTAACAAAAATATAGAAAATAAGACTAAAATTTAAAAAGTTTAAGAGCAATATTTCAGATCCTTGGGATAGCTCAAATAACTTTAAAAATGCTTGCAAATGAAGTAGAATTGAATGTCTTCAAGGTTTAGGAGCTTTGGATTAGCTCTGAATTTTCTTAAAGAATATAATTTTGAAGAGTTGGGAGGGTGAAAGTGTAAGTAAATTTTTATAAGCATTTGTTTTCCCTCAAACTAACCACAACGCCCTCTATTTATGGGCAAAGTATACACAATACCTCCTTTAAATCCTCTCAAAATGTTTATAAATAAAGGTTAGTCAAAGTGGCTCCTACAACTAGCCAGCATCGTCCAAATTAATCCTAAATTTTATTGAAAATGACTAATTTTTAAAATTATATCAAATTCATTTTTAATCAAAAGTATCATGTAGCTTATTAACATACATTTGAAAAATTTAGTGAATCCAATGAAATAGAAAGTAAGTCAAAATTCTTTCATTTTTGGTGGGTGGGGGGGGGGGGGGGGGCTAAGTTTTATGTATTTATATGTCTAACATCTAAACTTTACTTTTTACATTTACACCACCTAAAACATTCATAATTTATAAAATATTACCATTTTAATATTTTAAAAGTACTATGCACCTTTTTATGCATAGATAAGGTGACATATTATGTAAAAGTTGATGCTTAGGTGTTAGATATGTAAATACACAGGAATTTATTATTATGTATGTATATCTCCCAATTTTATATATTTGTATAAACTTTTAAATGCTAAATGAGCTAAAAAAAATCTAAAATATTTTATGTAGAAACACAGACATGCGATTAAGTTATTATAGAAGTTTAAAGTAAAATAAAAACGTTGTTTATATCGAATTAAAGTCTAAAATCTTAGCTTATTACTTTTAATTAACATAATTAAGAATTGATGGATTATTTTGCTAAATTTTAATGCGATATTTTAATGCGATATATTAATTATATAGCATGTTGTAAATTTATCAATATAAAGACAATTAAAGAAGTTTATTGATATATAAATTAAACTCGTTATTTTTAATTAAATGATTTGCTAAATATATAATAAATTAATATAAATTAATTTAACGGAATATTAAAGAGATTTAAATTCATCTCAACTTACTAATATTTTTAAAATAGTTCAAAATATAAATTTCTTATGTTTATGAATATATAATGATTTAAATTAATTTAATTTTTTATATTTATAGGATTTGCTTCTTAGAGGCTTGAGTTTGAGCCATCATTTTGCAATTACAAACCTAATGGTTGAAAGGACTCTCTAGAACTGAAAATATACTCTCAAGCTGTTTTTATGCCCTCGTTCATCTCTCAATTTTCTTGATCATCTTTCAAATATATTGAGTATTTATTAATTTGATTGGCATTGCTTCAGATCCAAAATTCGTGCAATAGTCTAATTTTGAAATCTCTCAGTGTAAACAATTAGAATATCTTTAATCATAGTTATTATCATTGAATTAAGCTCATGCATGCAATGGGTTTTGGAACTAGTGAATTTTTAGTTTAAAGAAATTCCCAAGCCACATTTCAACTTTTGACATTTATTTAAAGATTTAGAGAATCTACTTCTTGAGCTTGAGATCTTTGGTTGATGATTGGTAAATCTATCACTTTTTTTTAGTAAAAATAAAAATTGGATTAAGTGGATTACCAACGCTTCAAAGAATTCAGTGCCTGCACGCTTCTTAATGGTCATTTGCTTTCTGTATTTTGAGTCTGTGTATGGTTGATTAATTGCCTTAAGATTTGTTCAACCATTGCACGTTCTGGAATTAGGACCATTTTTCTTAACCGTGCTTTGCAGTATTCTATTTGCTCATCCATCTTTTGTTTGCTTACCTTTGACAGCTCATGACGCTCTTCTTTCTTATCCTCACTGATTCTTCTTTTCTTTCCTGAAAGTTCTTAATGTATTGTGCTTTTTTTATCATTTTGAAAACAAGGTCATACTTGTTAAGGAAGAAGTTTTAACTATCTATTTTATGCCTTTGAAGGACGGCAAATGATTTCAGTTTAGTGATTGACTTGCTTGATATCTTGTCTTGGGCATTGCAATGCATGGCTCTAGGATTTTTTCCCCTCTCAAACCTTTCCATCCAACTGTATTTAGATGATTATAGTAGAAATAAGAGAGAGTTTAGTTTATCTTTTCTACATTTAAGATTTTTCTTCATACACATTCTAAATATACAACATTCTTTATCTTTATGGCAAATCATGGAGCGTCCAAAGTAAGAAAAAATTGACAATGTCGAGATTTTAGATTTTTAATAAAATCTCAATAATTAAACATGTGATAGTTGTATGGGGCAGCTAATTCCAAGCTTAAAGCTAAAAACGTTGCTTGGTTCTACATCCCTTTTCTGATTTTCACAGCTACATCTCTTTTTTACTGATCACCACAGCTACCCCAATTGGAATTTTCTTTTAACCGTCCATTTGGGGCTGATTTTCACAGTTATGCTTTTTGCTTCCAAAGTGCTGTTTGGCTACAACTTTCTCACTGCTTAGAATTTTTGTGGTGAGAAGCAATTTTTTACAATTAAATTTGCTAAATGTGAAAGGGCAAGTAAGTTGCTGTCTAACTTTTTTATTATTAAAAAAAATTATTTTACCCCAACATTATGCTTTTCTCTCAACATATCTAGAACTATTTTTCACAAAGAATTCCAGCCGACCTATATGAATGCTTAGCTGAACCAGAAGCACAACTTATTTTGGACAGACTTTCAGGTGTTAAATCTTTCCGTCTGATATACATGGTGCAATGAACATAAAAATGACCGGTATTGCTTATTTTTTGCTTTCTATGGCGATAATTTTATTGCTCATGAACATCTCAAATCTGTCTAACATCTTACTTCTTATTATGTTGCCGTTATTTTCTCTTATATGCTCTTTTTTTTCCTGAACTCATCTAAGTTCTTGATCTTTTACCTAGGCACAATTAAGAGAGGTCTCTCTCCAAGATGAAAATGCTGCATATGAAAAGGTTATATCAAATTGCCAGAAGAAAAATCAAGAAAAACAGAATGAAGCTAATGAGCTCCAAACTAGACTGAAGGTGAGAATTATGTGTTTTAGTAACACCTATAGTATTTTTTGCTGCGATGATGTATGATTTATGTTAAAATTGTAGAAATGTTGGTAAAACCTATTTTTATTAATATTTCTACTTGTTAGGAAGATGTGTATGCTTTGCACATTGCTTGCTTGTAGGAGCTAGACTTTATTGAAAAGGATTTAAAGGAAAACCTGGAAAAAATAGAAGCTGAGATGAGGTCGAGTCAATCCACGGAATCAAAAAGTGGTTCTAACAATGCTGATAAAGTTGATCTACTGGATGAACATTCGAGTGGTGTTAAATCAGAAGAATTAGAAGAAAAGAAAGCAGAATTAGTTTGCTCTTTCTCCATTAGTTTCTTTCATTTTTTTTTTCTTTCCAAATGACTTGAAAATTGGATCAATGACAAGATAAGCTTTGTCTCCATTGCTCCGTGTTCTGTGTTCAGAATTCTATTGACGTGATGGTTCAGAGATTAGAGGAAGAATGGTCTCTTGTGCAAAATGAATCTATTAAGCAACCATCTCCAGGTATGATATAGTGCTTTTATCCGTTTCATCTTTTCAAAAGTGAATAAATCATTAATTTCTTCTTAAAGCCTCATTAAGTTTGTATCTTAACTATCGATGTTTAACTATGGTGGTAAGACCAATGGATGGGGTAAAATCAATAAATTGAGAAATTTTGTTAGAACTTTTGACTTTTTAATAAAACCCTACTCTAATTTTTTTTTCCTGTTATTGTGGCATTGAAGAAGACGTTAGGATAATTTTTAGGATCAGGTAAAATTACTGATGAAAATTCTTCTAAACTGTAAACTTCACAAAGATTACATTAAACAATATTCTATCTCAGCTCTACAGTTCCAAGCATTTTAGCAAAGTTTCTCAATTAAAATTACTTATTACAGTATTGCTCTCTTTTAAGTGTTACCACACAGTAAAAAAAAAAAACAACAAACAAGCATCAGACAACGGATATTTGTTTTAAACTGCCAACAGAAGTCTCACAATGATATTTGCTTGGAAATTCTGACACTTTCATGTGTGAATAATAAAGATTAATAAGGTAATTCAATGGCTATAATCATCCCTAATTATTTGGAGCTTTATGATGTATTTTTTTTCGTTTCTATTGGGTGTTACATGAGGTTATCTCTATTTTACATGTGTTTTTACAAAATCCAACCGTGCTATATGATCACTCTTTCATTGCTTGGTCTTATTTACTTTCTTTATTACTACAATATCTACCTCTATTTTACATGCTCAAGTCATTTAAGGCTATTTTTAACTAGTGTTATTCCCACCATTCCTTTAATGTAAGCATTTCTCACTCTTTCCTTCAAAGCATGTTCCCATCTATATTCTAATTTTTTTGCTTAAAAGATCAAATGTGCTTATATATATATATATATATATATATATGTATAGAGAGAGAGAGAGAGAGAGAGAGAGAGAGAGAGAGAGAGAGAGAGAGAGAATGGCAGCAGGGAGCTCTGCTAGGGTTTTGCCTGATGGCAAAACCCAGCGTTAACCTCTGGGTTCTCTACATCGTCTTCGTCGTCGACGACGAAGGTTACTGTTTCGTCGGCTTAAGTTACAAGTTCGCAAGCCGTCGTTCCTCGGTTTGTAGCTTTTCGCACGCCGTCGTTCGTCTTCTCCCTGTTATTCAGTGCGTCGACTTTGGTACAGCACGCCGTCGTCTCCTCGGGTTACAGCGGCTTCACACACTATCTTCGTCTACGTGACGGCTGCGTCCAGTGTCCAGTGCAGTTTGTTTGTTGTCTGAGCCTTTGTCCTCGGTCGCAGATTTCTGCACAGTTTGCGCCATCCTACTGTGCTTAGCGCCAGATTGTCGTACTTCTCGGTATTTCCTCACGCAGTGATCGACACCGGCTAAGGAAATGGCCTCGGTGGGTCTTTCCTACGCCGCCGCCCTCGTCGGTGACAACTCCGCCAAACCTTCCAATATTACAGTGGCTCACAAATGCAGCTCCCCTTTCCACCTCGCTGATAGTTTGATATTCCCCCAGTCGTACCATGATTCTATTGCAGGACATGGTGGTTGCAATCTCATTAAAAGAGTAGGAAAATGGTAGGCAAACCAACACTATTCTTCTTTGATGCAAAATCTCAACTCTTGCAGAAAAACACAAATTTACGCTAGTTGGCAGTTCCAATTACGTCGCTCTAAGATGGAGAATATCAGAAAAGTTTTCGAAGATTTCAAGCTAGTTGGGGATTGAATGGTGGGCCTTCTCGACGGAAGACATAGTTTGATTCAGCTGTGCATTGAAGAAGACTACATAAGGATTTTTTCGAAGAAATTCATCACAATTAAGGGCAAACCTATGAAGTTGCTTAAATGGACCCCTGATTTTGATCTCAGTCAAGAACCACCATTTGCGTCTATCTGGTTCTAATTACCTGGTCTCAAGCTTCAATTCTTTGAGTATCCTACCATATATGAAATTGAGAATTTCCTTGGAAAACCTCTGCAGGTAGACACGCCTACATTTCATTGCTCAAGGTTTTCCATCTGTAAGGATTTTGATTGAAAGAGATATTACTACTACTGGATGCTGAAGAAATTTGGCTTAGTTCTCGCTCATAATGGTTATTAGCGAAAAATCATTATGGAACAAAAGTCTCATTCTTCTGCAATGCATGAAGATGTTCGGACACCTGCAAGAGAATGTTTCGATTGCTCCCAGCAGTTGAGAACCTATAGTCAAAAGCAGGACCTCACTGCTCTGGACACATTGGCTCCACCAGAGAAGGGACTCACCACAAGACAGGAACTGGTATCTGCTGTAGCTCAGGAACTCCCCACTGCTCTAGACACATTGGCTCCACCTGAGGAGGGACTCACCACAAGACCAGAGTTAGTATTTGAAGCAATTGTCCCTACCGTAAGAGATAATGTTCGGATTGCAAATCAGGAAAGTCCTGTAGCTCCTCTTCAGGAATCACTAGTTGTAGATGTGACATTACACACTGAACCTTCCGTTGTTGCAACGGTTGGCTTTTCTTCTACTGAGGTTCTACCATCTAATCAGACTGAGGATCACATGAGCCAACCTTTAGATGAAGAATGTCAGGTTTACACTTCTCGGCGGAAGAAGACTGGGGCACACTCCAGCTTGGAAACTTAATGGATGACACTGTGGTTACTCCTGACAATGACGACACGACATGTCAAAGTTTGATATCTGCCTCTGTCACTAAAACTAGAGGAAGAGGCAGAACAAAAATGGTCCGTCCCTAGCTTCTTGTTTTGTTTTGTATGTTTTAGAATTCATTTGAGTCTGTATCTCTTTATGTTGGGGTTTTATTGTTTGTTGCTATCTTTTGGGTAGGGGGCCTCTTATGGGTCCTCCCATACACCATTGATGTATCCTTTCTATTCAATAAAATTAGCTATCTGGGCTTTTCTCAAAAAAATAAAAAGGAATATTATTATTATTATTATTATTTTTGGCAACCCCGGAGGGAATTTTATTGATATTAGGTAAAACTTACAAAAATTGAAGGTAGATCCTTCCACAGCCCAAAATACAACTCACACAAATAGAAAACCTAAGGTATCACCTCCAACATATTATGACCCACTCAATATCTGAAAAAAACCAAAAGGGACTGTATAATGAGAGAAAATCAAAAGAATCAAAACTTTTTATCTTCTCAAGTATGGTATCCCCATGTTGTCTTCATGAACCAATCTTTGAAGTTCTCTTGAAGGTCTTCTCCCCACAGTTGCTTCAGCAGCCATTGCACCTTCTTTAGCCAACCGATGAGCAGGCTTATTCTCTTCCCTAGACACAAAACCCCACATTATGTTAAAATTAGCAATAATCTTAGTAATCTTACTTAAGCCTACTGCAGGATTCCATGTTGCTGCCTTCCCGCCTTTAAGATAGTCCAGTAAATCAGCTGAGTCAACTTTCACTTGTAGCAAATACCAGTTTGCACAAGCAGCCAATTTGAATGCTAACGTCATAACACATAATTCGGCCTCCAATGAACAATCAACCACACATGGGGAAGCAAAGAAAAGCAAACATCTGGGAGTCCCTAAATATCCCCCAACACCAGCCAAAATCCCCTTGAAGCTTTCATATGTATAAACTTTCACATAATGTTGATGAGGTGTTAACTAGAAAACCATTTTAGGAGTCATCCTCTTCTCCAACAAAGCACTATTCTTCTTTTTAAAAACAGAAATACTACTGAAAAGTTGTTTTTGTATGAACATAAATTTTCCACGTTATAGACATATGCAAGTATATTAGCCACTAACTGATGCACCGACACTCCATCCAAATGTTTAAAGGAGTTCCTGGCTATCCACAGGAACCACATTGCAATATGAGGAAAATAAGCTAAGAAATGATTTTGTTTACCCTCAGGATTCCAGGATGAGCAACAGTCATCCAAATCCCCCCAAGCATGAGGAATATAGATGTGAAAGTGCTCACCCATCCTTTTTCAAACAGCTATAGCAAGGGGATAGTTAAAGTAGATGTGTAAAGTGGATTCCTCCTCCTTTCTACGTAACAAGCATTGTGAAGCAAACCACAATCCTCTGAGCTTTAAAATATCATCATAAGGCAATAAATTGTGAAAGTGCCTCCACATAAAGAATGACATAGGTGTAAGTGCCTTTCCCGAAATAAGTTTGCCCCACCTAACCTGATTATGATGATGAAGATCGTCATAGATACTATAGCAATAAATTTGTCATTAGGCAATTTAAGTATTAAAGCATCATTTTTCCCTCTTATTATTGGAATATTGGAGATGTACAGTGCATTAACCTTCCCTATGTCATCTATAAACATAGGGAAGTTCCATTCACCATCCAACGAAAATTCAGCTACCCTCATATCCATTATGTTCTATTTATCTCGTATTCTAGGTCTTGCAATGCCCCGCTGCCCTTCCAAAATAAAATTTGTCCATCTTCAATATCCCAATAAATGTAATTTTCAGTCATGTCTAACTTTCACCATAGCTTTCGAGAATTTGAGTCACCTACCCACTCTCCAATTCACACAAGTAAGATGATAAACCTTACAATATTTCATCTTCATAAATGATGCCATAGTGACTCCCCCTCCTTAATTTTAACCACAAATTTATGTAATTTATTTCTGCCATATGATGGAGCTCCCTAAATCCCAAATATCCTGCGTCTAGTGGTTTGCACACTACTTTCCAACTCAGCCAGCACTTATTTGATTTCCCCCCGACCCACAAAAACTTAATGAAGCATCTTTCCAATACTTTTTCAGTATTTTTTTTTTTCAGTTAAAGTACCTGCAAAGCATATATAGAAATAGAGTTAAGCACACTTTTAAGTAAGGTGATTCTCCCCGCATATGATAGAAAATAATTTTTTCAGTCAAATATTCTTTTTTTAATTTTCTCCACTATATCATCCAACTGAATTTGTTTTCTTCTTCCGATTAATCGATTCACTCCGAGGTACTTTAGCGGTAAATTTGTTAAAGAGAAACTAGTTTATTGTGTCATCCAGTGTGTTAAGCCTGTTTTAACCTGCTTTCCAACAATAAAATGTCATTTGCTTTTATTGAACACCCTACCTGACAGCCCTTGAAACTCTTGCAACATAGCATAAAGCTTTTTGACAGTCCCTTTCCCAGAATTAGAAAAGATAATGGCATCATCTGCATAAGCTAGGTGAGACACCATAATTCTAGCTTTATTAGAAAATTGAATTTTAGGATTCAGTACTAGCAATTTGTTAAGCATTGTAAAGAAATAAACAAATGCTATGATGAAGATTGTGGGTGATATAAGGCCACCTTGTTTGATACCGCTCTTAGCAGAAAAGTAGTCATAGGTGTTACCATTCAAAAGGATACTGTATTTGTTTCCATATAACTACCTTCTAATTATGCCACAGAAAACTTCTTTGAAGCCTTTAGCTCTTAAAATAGAAATTATGAAATCCTAGCTTACAATCATAGACTTCTCTAATATCAAGCTTTAAAATCATGTTACCTTCTCTGCAAGTCCTATCCAGATCCTCCATGAGTTCCTGGGCTAGTAAAATGCTATTTGAAATTTCTTTGCTCTTTATAAAGGCTGACTGGTTTGCAGAGATAAATGAAGGAAGGTGAGGTTGTATAATATGAACAATTATTTTGCTAATTACTTTAGATATAACGGCTCAAGTGACCTTTTCCTGATTTTTTGAAACTAAGATGATAGTGGCAATAGTGAAATATAGGCCGGATCATCTCCTCTGAAATAACTTTGGATTGCTCTAATCTCTTCCTTTCTAATCATATGTTGACATTTTAAATAGAAATCAGATGTAAAACCATCAGTCCCTGCTGCTTTATTGCAGTCTATGCTTTTAAATGCACATAAAATCTTCTCCTCATCAGGAATGATACAAAGGCTAAGGTTGCTGATATATTTCTTCTTCTCCCTAAATAGATCATAATCAATTGTAGTATCCATTCCTCTGAAGAGAACATACTAGTGAAATAATCAGCAACACTTTCCCCCAACTTGCTCTGATCAGTAATCCAATCTCCATTGACATCTTTAATTCTCAGAATAGTATTTAGGTTTCTTTTCTTTTTGATTTACACATGGAAATACTTTGTTTTTCTGTGACCTTCTTCAAAATGAATTTTCCCTATTTTTTGTTGAAGTAACTCCTCCCATTTCACAGCTTTCAGTAGTTCTTTGTGAGCCTCAATTAGTTCCTTCCCCTCTATACCCCATCCCTCATCTAGTGTTTTCAGCTGCTTCACCCTTGCGTTTGCCTGAACTACTTTTTTGTGCACATCCCCAAACACATCCCAATTACAACTTCTTAACATCTTTGCCACTTTTTTATGTAGCTGCCAAAATACATACCAGTCATTGCTCACAACATTACATTGTCAATTATCTTTGAGCACCCTTAGGAAGTCTTGATTTTTGACCAAATATTTAAATGCCTGAAATGTTAGTTACTAGATTTTAGGAAATGAGGCACAGTGAATAGAATGAGTTTATGATCAGAGCTGGAGCTACTCAATTGCTGCACCCTTGATAAATTGTAAGAATTCATCCAAGCTTGGCAAAACATTTGTCAAGCTTTTCCAATACATTTTCTCTCTTCCATGTGAATTTAGAGCCAGAATATCCCATATCAAACAAGTTTGCCTCTTCCACAACTTTACTTAATTTATGCATAATAGACTAGTCCACCATTTTCCCACCCTATTCTCAGATCTGTTCATAACCATATTAAAATCTCCCCCTACCATCTAGCTATCCTTCAGCAAAATATCCCATAGCAACAAGTTTTTTCCATAACCCATATCTAGCTGTAGAGTTGGTGCTGGCATAAACAAAAGTGGCCCAACCACAGTAGTTCTCCTTTCAAAATACACATGAATGAACTGAGGATCATCAGTAATAACCTTCACAGTAATATCTTTTTCCAAAAGCTAAATTTTATTTTTTTAATATTCTAGCAAAATGATACCTGCTAAGTGTCCTGAACAACCTATTTTCAGATGAGTAAGCCATAGGTTCCAAAACAACAAAACGATCTACTTTATGGATCCTGCTCAGATATTTGAGCCTCTCAAAGGAATAGGGACCACTATTCCTATGATGTTCCATATTATAAAATTAAACTTTTTGTAGCATGTTACCCCTCCTAGATGCTCTAGTTAGGGTATTCAAATGCTCTCCATCAGAAAAGTTCCGATTCGCCTCATTGGTATTACCTTCCTTTAAAAGCGTTGGGTCATTTTTACCTTTCTTCTTCTTCTTGTATGTCTGAATTCTCCACTCATCATCTAACACATTTTGCATACCCTCCACAACATCTCCATGAACAAAGTGACAAGCACCACCACTCTCCAAGACAGGATCCAGACCCACATTAGCACCCCTATGCCCAACACCCAACTCAGCCTCCTCAAGCCCCTTGCTAGCTAAAGCAGTACCAACCTACTCATGTCTTCTTCCACCAGAGCCTCCCACTTCCTCATCAACACCAGCAACCACCCTATTATTTTCCCCCACTTGCTCCTTCAGCACAATCTCTTTATGTTTTATCACATCCCTTCCTTTGTGAATCAAATAATTTTTTTATTATGGGTGCAAAATATAGCAGTTGTCACAAGAGTGCTCAAACATACGACAGTTAAAGCAATATAAAGGATGTTGCTCAGTGATGACTTTTGCCAATAACCGCTGTGTGCAAATCCTATCCATACATCCTCTGCCGCAAATTGTGTTATATCCCTCTCCACTAGAACACGTGCCGCTGATGGTCTAGTTAGTTTGAATGTTGGTGCATCCATTTTTAGTGGCCTTTCATATATAGAGAATAGGATTTCATGATTGAACAAATTTAGTTTTAATCTGGGAAATCGTATCCACACTGGAACTATCGGAGGTTTGTCTGGCGATCGAAATTCACAGACGACTTAAGTAGTTTCATAGCTTTGGTGTCAATCCTCATAATTTTCCTCGCAAACAATCGTGCATAATTTTCTTCACTTGATAATTGAATGAGTATGTGGCTTCCGTCCAATAAACCTATCTTCCAACTACCCGTCAACTTCAAACCTTCAAAGTCCCTTTAGATAACCTCCAACTCTGATGCCCGTATAGAAACTTCCCTACCAATGCCAAGCGGCAGGATTAAGCCAAGTTGACAGTATCATTCTCTAAAAGGAAAATAGCCGGTTTGCCACCCTTCTTCCCAGCCTTCATTATAAATGATAGATCACCACCTCCCAAAAGGGAGTGATGGAACCTCTGTGGGAATACAAGAGTACTATAAACTCCAATCTTATGAGCTCCACCCGCAGTTACCTCGGGAAAGGACCGCTCCATCAAGCTCAAATAGTTCAAGCCACTGTTGCAAACCTACCAAAGACTCCATGAGTCGCAAACCCTAGCTGAGCCTCCAGCTGCTTTCATCTTTTCTTCCTCTTTCAAACCCTAAAACACGCAAAGAAAAGTTTCTTCTACCCTCTGCACGGACAATGAACCCCAACTGAAAGAAGCAGAGACATTCTGCTCGCGTGTAGAGGAAGCGTCATTGTCGCGGCTTGCTGGGAAGGAGTCGACGGGGTCGCGGCTTACGCCTACATGGTCACTAGAAGCTTACGTCGGTCGTATATCTAAGTATTACTTGATTGTTAACAATTATTATCGATTTCACACTCCCTAAAATAATTTAAATTTTAAAACTATCATCATTTTTTTCCTATGTCAAAAGAGTCACTTGTAAATTTATTATTTAAAAGTGTCATAAACCATTTTATGCCATTTTAGACATCTTTGTTAAGGATCTTATGGTTTGTCCAACTCTTCTAAGAGAGATTGTGCTTTTGAGTCATTTTTTCATAAGATAGATTGAATTTCACATAAAATACTATCCATAGTTTTTTTCTCTTTTTGTGTAGACTTTATGATCTAGTTTCAAGTTTTCATACGTGTAATCTTCCATGGTTAATTATCCCTCTGTCATGGGAAAGAATTTTCAATCAAGGCTATGTAACAATTGTTGAATGTTCTCATTATAGTATCTGTAGTTGGTTTAAGATTATAGAAAATTTATCACCTTTAGCTTACGGTGAATGCGGGCAGGACGTTTGTAATAAATCTGATTGAAATTCCATAATTATATTATCTCATATTACGATGGACCAGTCTAGCTTGTTGGTGGAGGTAGTTGATTCAACTTGACCAAAATGTCTTTTTCAACAATCATTGGTTATGTTGCCCTATTGAACTTTACAGACCTGAGATATAGGACTTCCTGAGAGAATAATTCTAAGTCAATCATATCTAATAGAATTCTCCATGCGCTATCAAGTGCATTTCATGTTTTTTGCTTGGGAGATTTGGGCCAATGGGGAATTTGAGTTGTTTGTCACTGTAATTTAATGGTATCATTTATAATGGACCACCTAATCATGGGGCTTTAATCATAACCATACTTTTCTGTGATGTCATTTAATGGTAAAATGATCATATTAGACGATACATGCAATGTTCTTGATCGCATTAGATCTTTGATAGTGATCTTAGAAGTACAGTTAATATATCATTAATTTTTATTAGCACTTTTAAGGTTTATATTTATTAATTGACGTTATTAATCTTTTATGGCAAGACATTTTACAAATTTTTATATTAAATAAATACCTAGAACTAGTGCCGCTAAGTCAGAATTAGTGGCATGAGCGAAACTACATCAGCTATCAAACTATATCTATGATAATTTTAAAACTAAATTTTGTCTTCTCGATTTATCAAAATTCTAAAAGTCAAGTGTGAGGACATTTTATCCTACAAGCTTCAACCAATCAGGTTAGATAAACACACGTCTTTTATTACTAAGTTTAAGGCTCAACCATATTAAGAAGCGCAAAGTCAACTCACTTAAATATGATTGAGTAATTAAAAACTCTTCTTACTTAAGAAGTTGTTGATTGACTGTAGTAAGAGTACTTTTGTTTTGTCGATATGATTATAAGGGTTGTCTAGTTTTGAGCTTTTCTGATTTGATGCGTTCAAGCGGCTTAGATTGATTTTCTTAATTGGTCGTTGGGTCAATATAAAATTAACGAGACAACTACTATTCAAGAAAACGCAAATACAACTATGTAAGCAGATTCTCAAATATACAATATGCTAGACCTTGGAGGCAAAAAAAAGAGATTCTCTAAGCTTGCAAACTCTGAAAAACTTAGTTAGTGAAGCATAATCGTTTATAGCTCAATTATATGGCTCGATTGGGTCAAGAAGGTCAGGTCCAATGCGCTCAACTATGATCGAGTTGTTGACAATTCTCTTACCACACCATAATAACAAGAGAAATAAGCTAGCACCCGTTTCGTCAATCTAATTATATGAGATATCATTCGATTTCATGTGTTCAAGTGACCAAAATCGAGAAGATTTTTTGAACTAATTGAGGGATTAAGAAAAATTCAAAGATACAATTCTCATTCAAGGATGAGTCCTCACAATCAGGCAAGAAGATTTGTATGCATGCAAGCTCAATGATATTGAAAATTAAGAAATAAAATTTCTGAGTATGCAAGCTTTAACAAATCAGGTTAAAAAAACATGAGTTCCTATAGTTTAAGTTTATGACTTAAGCGGGTTAAAAAGATTGGACTCAACACACTCAAATATGGTTGAGTCATTGCCAATATGCTATCAAAATGACCAGAGTAATATAACTCCTATCTCATTAGTTTGATGACTAGAATTGTGAAGTCCTAAACCTATTTATTTGGTAATTTCAACTAACCCAGTTGAGATCTTCTCAATTATTCAACAAATTGAGAAAAATAAGATGAGTGATCCTTGCTCAAGAATGCATCAACTTGAGTTTGGCACAACAAAATCAACAGACCTTTGTCCCATTAAGTGGGGTCTGCACATGAAATTGGTATCATTGTTAAATTGAAAAATTAACTTTCTAAGTGCAACGCACAAGACTGGAGAAATTAAAATTTCATACAAAGCATAAGATTGAATTAAGGAAACTTTGTCGTTAATAAGACATTTAAGGCATCAAGTTTTGGGTTGACAATTTCATGCCATCTACTTAGAGTGTGTTTGTTTGAGCTTTTCGGACAACTTTCAAAACCGAATTCCCGAATCAGGCATTTGATTCATGCTTTCCAGCATGGCATTGTAACCCACGGTTGCTTTTCTTCTCCCTCACGACTGCGGCCTGCATCTCGCGTTCTTCGTATGAGGTGGATTTTTCTACTACATTTGCTATTTTACCCATCACATTTTTTTTTTGAAAATCCATTTCTTTATTTTAATAGAAGGTTGGTGGGGATTTTAAAGGCAGAAGATGGCTTTTAAAGTTTGGTTTTTAATGCATGCCACCTTATTTTTTTAATTAAATATTAAGTTGAATAATAATCAATATATACTTCATGAGACATAGAATTAATTGATGTAGGAAGTATAAAATTTGAGTCCTTATAATTAACAGTTAAAAATATTTTTATGCTCCTTAATAAATTTTATATTCATTGAATTTATTTTGAAATAATTTGCTTCTCCCTCGCGATTGTGGCTAGCTGCCCAAAAGTGGCACGGTTGCACCTGAGATGAGGGTTATTTCAGATATTTTATTCACATACAACACTTTCATGAATGAATTTTTAAAACAAACCAACTGCTTCGGTAACACCATCTTTTAAGGGGTTTCATAACAGATTTTGAACTAAGATTTCTTACAACCACAGCCGAAATAAACACACCCGTAATATATGCCTCGGGAACTAGGTCACCAGCATGCATCTTCTAATAAGTTTGTCATGAAAATACAAAATATATGATAGAAGGAAATTGAACCATAAAATTGTTAAAATGAGATATACATCAAGTTCATCATATTAGAATGTTCAGGATAGAAAATATGTTCTTTTTCTAAACATTTAATAAGGATAAATCAGTCTAATTGCTTCGTCAAGTTAATTGAACTACAAATACAAGATAAATAAAGTTTTAAATCTCAAAATACAATAATAAAACACAATCTCAAAACTACAAGAAAGAAATTATCTTTTTAGTCCATTATGCATAAAGAGACAGACTGATGATAACCTTCAATAAACTACAATAGCTGTGTCAAAAAAATTTAAATTCATTATGCTTAGTGTCAATCTCCTCTACTTAGAACAACTGTTGTATCTTAAAAAGGTCTACAAGCTAAGAAAATACTAGCCTAAAATCAATCAATAATGATGAAAGCTTATTTGCTAAGGTTGAAGTTAGTTCTTTGCATCAACATCCTTGACTATTTAAGAGTAACACGTAACATGCATACATACAATCTTTTTGGGGAACCACAAGATTAATCATTTTGTAGCAAACATGATTTGTTTGAGGTGCACATCATATTTGTTGGTGAATTTTATTGACCTCCATAACTATTTTTGTATCAATTGCAATTAATGCAACGACTATAATAGACGGAAACAACATCATATCACTTTAGTGTGATATGCATTATATAAATTGATGATCAATCAATTACACCCATTCTTGAAATGGACCGTTTTGATATGTTCTGAGTGTTTTACCAAGGAAGGACCTTATGATAATTAGATTGAAGATGGTGAAAATAATGGATAAACATATGCGAAATTATGCACGTCTGGCTCGAAATGTATCATCCATACAACAAATGCCCAAAAAATCACTCATTTCATATAGCAAATTGCCTGGATGCATCTAGAGTGTCTAGATTACTAGAGAGTGACAATCTCTGCCAATTCAATTAATCACGTGGAAATAATAGAAAACATACATACAACAACAACAAAGCCTTAATCCCACTAAGTGGGGTCGGCTACATGAATCCTTTTTCTCCATTGCGTCCTATTTAGTGTCAAATTTTCGTTTAATTCTAATAGATTAAGATCATTTTTTATGCAATAAGCCCAAGTTTTCCTAGGTACCACTCTCTGCCTTTCTTAACATAAGTTATATTTAAAACATCTACTCTCCTAATCGGATCATCGATGTGGTCGACGTTTAATGTGACCAAACCATCTAAGGCGACTCTCTCTAATTTTATCCGACACCGGTGCAACTCCAACCCTATTACGGATATATTCATTTCGCATTTTGTCTCTAAGTGTAAAGCCACTCATCCATCTAATCATTCTCATCTCGGCAACACTTAACTTAACATTATGCTTCTCTTTTAAAGGCCAACATTCAAGCACCATAGAACATTGAAGGTCTCACCACCATCTTATAAAATTTTCCTTTCGAGTCTAAGCGGTACTTTTCTATCACACAATAAGTCGGACGCATTCCTCCACTTCGACCAACCAACTCGAATTCTACTTATTAACATCCCCATCTATATCACCATCGCTTTGAACAATGGACCCAAGATATCTAAATCGTTCACACCTTTTAATAATTTGATCACCCAAAGTTACACTTACATCACTAGACCTACTATTACTAAAATTACATTCCATGTATTCGGTTTTAGTTCTACTCAAACGAAGACCTTTAGACTCCAATGTAGACCTCCATAATTCAAGTTTTTCCTGGACTTTTCTCTTGTCTTATCCACCGGGAGGATATCATCAGCAAAAAGCATACACCAAGGTACATCCTCTTGTAAATGGCCGGTAAGACCATCCATAAATAAAGCGAAAAGATATGGGCTTAAAGCCGATCCTTGATGTAAACCAACGAAATAGTAAAATACTTGGTCAATCCTCCTTCGGTTCGAACACATGTAACGACTTCTAGCATACATATCTTTAATGACTTGAATATAAGTCAAATCAACACCTTTCTTCTCGAGGACTCTCCAAAGAACATCTCTAGGAACCTTATCGTAAGCTTTTTCTAAATCGATAAAAATCAAATGTAGATCCTCCTTATTATCTCCGTACCTCTCCATCAAACCTCTTAATAAATGTATAGCTTCCATGGTAGACACCACTGGCATAAATCCAAATTGATTATGAGAATTCTTCGTAATACGTCTTAACCTATGTTCGATTACCCTCTCCCATAACTTTAAAGTATGACACATCGATTTAATTCCTACTATAATTTGCACACTCTTGTGCATCTCCTTTATTCTTAAAAATGGGGACCAAAATACTCTTTCTCCACTCCTCGAGCATCTTTTTTGTTTTTAAAATAATATTAAAAAGTTTAGTAAGCCGGAAACCCCAAATCACCTAAACATTTCCACACTTCGATTGGGATATCATCGTAGTCCTACGAGACTTTCCCCTTGGTTTCTTTAAAGCCTCATCAACTTCTTTTTACTAATGCGACGGTAAAAGTGAAAAGTTTTAATATTATTAACGATATTAAGATCACTAAGGTCGATCGTACTTTCAAGCATCATTAAAAAGTTTATCAAAATAACTCACTCACTCTATGTTGAATATCTTTTCTAAGAAAAACACTTTTTGATTTTAACATGCTTTAATACACTTTACTTGAGTTAAATCTTTACTTTTCTTTTCTCTTTGTTTGTTAGTTTATACATATATTTTTCACTTCCTTAATGATCTAACGTGTTATAAAGATCACTAAAAGCGAATTTTTAGCGTCACGGATTATTCTTTTACACTCATCACGAGCCATTTTATATTTTTCCCAATTCTCTACGCTTTTACATTTAAACCAATTTTTATAACATAACTTCTTATATTTTATCTTTTCTGTACATTATTATTCCACTACCAACTATTTTTATTTATAGAAGCTTTTCTTTTGATTCTCCAAAATCATCTTTAGTAGCACTGTTTAATAGTATTAGTTAATTTTTCCCACATAACATTCGCGTCTTCGTGAAGCATCCCAAATATTTAAATCTTGAATTTTACTCATAAAAATAATTTTATTTGTGTCTTTTAGGTGCTCCCCATCTTATTCTACGATGTTGAATTCTAGTATTCTTTATTTTACAACTCTTCATCTTAAAATCTAGAACTAATAATCGATGTTGGATCTTAATCGCTCACTTGGAATGACCTTACAATCCTTACAATCTCGACGATCTCTTCTTCTCATAAGAAAATAATCGATTTGTGTTTTATTAGATCCATTCTTATAAGTAATAAGATCGTTCATCTCTTTCTTGAATAAAGTATTAGTAATAATCATATCATACGCTAAAGCGAAATCTAAAATGACTCTACGCTTCTTCATTAATCGCTCCATAATCAGTAGCCACCATGAATATTTACGAAATCTTCTACCACTCTACCGACATGTCCATTTAAATCTCCTCCGATAAAAATTTTTTCTTCGAGGGTATCAGTGTATTAAGTCTTCTAAATCATTCGAATTTATCTTTAAGTCTATATCTAAACCAACTTGATGAAGGCATAAACACTTATAATATTAAAAATCTTGGTATCGATAATAATCTTAAGTCTGCTATAATTCTATCTCCAACTCTATTAATTTTAACAACATTATCTTTCAAACTTTTATCTATAATTATACCTACACCATTTCTACAGTACGACTCTTACTAGAATCATCATAGTTTAAAACCTAAGTTATCAATTACCTTAGCTTTTTCCCAACCCATTTAGTTTCTTGAATACATAGGATATTTATCTTTCTATGGATCAAAATATCAACCAATTCCATTAATTTACCATTGAGAGTACCTATATTCCAAGATCCTATCCTAATACTAAGTATCGTGGACTAACTTCTTTACCCGCATCCGTCCGTGATGTGGGAACCCTCGCTTACTCGACACTACACCCGGCGTACGGCAGTAGCGGCCTCTGCACACTTTCCATCGTATTCGAGCCATACAGCCGCGTCGCTTGCCAGGGACGCCCTAAGCACTTACACAATGATCAAAAGGATTCATGTCATGATTTTTTTCGACAAGTTTTACGCTGGCTGTCGACTACCTAACGCAACCCTCCACTTTTCACATCCGGGCTTGGGACCGGCAACGGCAGTGTTAAAAACCATGTAAATTTGGTTAGAAATGCTTTAATCACAATCATAGTCATCTGATTATTGCTTTTTTTGTGAAATGAGCTGTGCAGATGCATTCAAGACATCAAAAGTACCAATGAATGATAGCCTTTTCACCAAGTTGTTCCTTGAGATAAAGAATCGAAGTAATTTACGAGCACAAAAAGCAACATCATTGAAATTGATTTATGCTAGTTATGATAATTTACAAGTTGGATTTTATACTTTCACATTTTAAAATTAATAAAAATATTTATATAAGTCTTATCTTATAAAAAAATAAAAATATCTCCTATATATATATATATATATAGTAGTTCTTAGAAGAGTATGGTCATATCTCTCACACTATCTTCTATCTGAACAGATGCAACACTCACCCTGACTACGACTATGTAGAGACCAAATTGATGCCTCCTAATTATTTTTCTTTTTTCTTTAAAAGAATAACAATATTTCATTATCTAATCAAAGCCCAATCATCATTACTCCTATCTCTATCTCTCTCTCCCTCTCTCCATTATCGCTTTCTGTTCTACCTTACACCCCATTCTCACAATCCTATGCAAATCTTCTCTTTGCTTACTCCTGTCTCATGCTACAACTCCCTCAACTATTCACATGCAAAATTCACCTAACCCCATCCTATCTTCTTTCTTACTCGCACAAGCATCTGCTCCCATAAAACACACACACACACACACACACACTCTCTCTCTCTCTCTCTCTCTCTCTCTCTCTCTCTCTCTCTCTTACATGTGCTTTATTTTGTTTGTTTCCTTGATTGAAACCAACCTTCATGTTGCTTGACTTGCAGTCATCAATGCTCTCCTCCATGTGCTCTAGCTTTAAATTTCCTTTCTTACACAACCCTTTCTCACTCATCACCATTTCCAATCATAGCTCTCGTCCTCATCTATACCTCTCTTTATGCATTGGTCACTCTTGTATTGGGCTTCACTTAGCTCGCCCTCTTACCCTGTCATTCATATTCTTTAAGCCAATCACCTAGCATTTGCAAAAGTATCAACTCTCCCTCTCCTTCACATCTGCAACCGGCGTCATAGCCACAATTCTCTTACCTCTATTCCAAACCCACATCACCATCCCTATACAAATCTAGCAACGACATGCATTGACTCTTAACTTCTGATTTTGCAACATCAACTTTTCTTTCCTACAACATGGCTTCTCTCCGAACACCAATCACTTCTCCCTCTTATTCTCTATGCGCTCTCATGAACTTTCTGTCACTTTTGTCTTTCTCCCTTTCTCTAATTCTTTGTTCTCTTTCTTTCAATCTCTCACCCTCTCCCTCCCTTCTTTTCTCTTTCTTATCTTGAAATACTATCATCGAAAAAGAGCATAGAAAGAAAATATTCAAAAAAAGAGCAGGAAGTGCACATTTCTTTTGTTGCAATCTTGTTGATTTGTTGTTAGCACAAATGCATAAATGATAAGAGAAACCTCCTCGGTCCTTATAAGCACCAATGTGCTTTGTTTCTATGCAATGAGGTACTTTCGTTGTGTATGCCCTTTACTTGTACATATACTAATGATTTATTTTCATTTTCTTAAGAGCGGTGGATTAAACGCCTCTACAAGTCATCTCTACAAGTCATCTCGATGGGGAGAGAAAGCTTTGTAATACACAATTTTTTGATGTAGGTAGACGGAGCCTCATGTAAGCCTTTATAAGTGTGGTGGGTTTCATGACCCATGATTGAGGTTTCTCAGACGCTAATCATGCATTGTTTTTTAAGCATGATGGGAATGCCTATCACTTTCCATATATGCATTCTATCTGGTAGATATTTTTTGAAGTTGAAAATTTCAGGGAACCTGTTTGCAAATGAATTAAAATTTATACTATCAAAATGATCTCTAAACTCAATAATGTAATCAAATATAAAAGACAATTATAAATCTATAAAAATAAAACATTATAGCACAATTCAAATGCAATGCATCTCACTTCAAATGAGCTATAAAAATAAGAACTGCGAACTATAATTGAATACAAATAGAACCTATAAGAAATTTAACAACTCATCAATTTGGATGAACGAGACCTTTTAATATACACTTGAAAGTACGTTACATGTCATATTGAAAGATCTGAAAAGAACCAAAAAGGAACCAAAAGAGAACTTATAGGGGACTTGAAATCCTGTGAAATGAGCATCCCGTAATGGTAGAACCATGAAATGCAAATGAGATCATCCATTCATATGCGAAAAAATATTTTCTCAGGCCCACATAATCAAAATGCAGATTAAATGCAAACAAAAACTTTCAAAACACAAATGCAACTTATGTCAATTACAACTAGATTCGCCGCACCAACACACGAGTGGACTAAATGCGATTGTTAAAAGATTTAAATAAAGGGTTTGCACATATCTTAGCGGCAACCTATTTGCCAAATAATTAAGTCCAAAAAAAAATTTTAGTCCTCTGTGCGATAGCTTTCAACTCAAATACTATACAATCGTGCAAGTCTGTCAAAAAATAATATTATGCATGGGATCTGATAAATGCACCAATGCTTAGGCTTAAGTTCAGAATGCTTCATGTATCAATACAAACAAAATACATCTATATGTGTTTAACAAATGTGCTAAATCTTTGAACATAAGACCAACGAATGCTGCACAGTCTAATGATAAGCTCAAATTTGCCTTGCTTTGAGTGGCTTGTCGTTGCTCTAAAATGCATGTAATCATTTTGAAAACTTTAAATTCTTTTGAAAACCTAAAACTCAATTATGCCACGTACATGCATCATATGTCATCTTAGTTAGATAATCAACCTTTCCCAACTTTTAACTCTAATCTGATTAATATGTGGCTTGTTTTTTAAAGATGTCCTGTCCAACCCTTACATTTCATCATAATTGTGGTAAATTTTTTTAAGTCAATTTATCTGAAATCATAACCAGTTTATTTATTTTAAGGTTTTATTATAGACTATTAAATTAACGTTAACTTTGAATCTTTCTTTTTATTGTCTTGAACCAACAATGTGGCTTCTAGTATCTACTTGAATATCCATAGATCATGTTCATTATGAAACTCCCTAAGTTTGTTTTGCGAATTCAATAGGAATATAAATGAATTTTATTTGACTGAAATCTTTTGAACTTGATAACTTTAATATAAGCACAGTGACCTCAGCTGTCCCTTGCTAGGAAAGGTTTACCTTTGTTGCCAGTGAATTTGCGTTTACATCTTGTGAAATTATAGCAGTCAACTGTTATGCCATCTGGACTGGCTTTTTATGTATTAAAAGTAAGATGTCAATCTTTTGCATTAAGCGGACTTGCCAGTGGTATTATTCTAGTTCAAATCGGACGCCTGGTTTGAGCTTTACTGAGCAATTCGCATGAACCTTAATTATGCCCCTTTCATTTTATGCAGCTCAAAGGGAGAAGGCACTGGAAAAGCAGCTCCATAGCCTTGTTGAACAATTGACTGCAAAGCAAGTAAGTTTCAATTTCAAGATTTTCCTTGATTGGTCTCTCTCTCTTGTGTGTGTGTGCTCGTTTGATTTTCCATCTCGTTGGAGGAGAACTGTCATTCTCCACTTATTTAGATTTTGATGTTATAACTTACAAGTATAAGATCATTCCCTTTAACATCGCAAGATGTAATGTTAGTGTGATTATGAGATTTTTTAAGAATGTTTTATCATCAATTAGGTGCATGAAAATTTTCATGATGGATGGCTTGAAATGCATTTGGACTTAGTTGTTATTTCAAAGTATTGGGACTTTCAAATGATTTTAAGTGAAATACATGTGTTGTTGATAATAACTTTGCATTATTTGGTAGTTTTTGATTGGTGGATATATAGGTAATGCTAGAATTGTTAAACAGCTTCTATATGCTCTATTCGATCATACATTTATTTTGCATATATTTGATTAATGGTGAAATCATCATGGAAATTAATGAAACTCGATCATATTTAATTTTCAATGATGATTTTATACTAAAGTGATTTCACTCGAAACCATTATGAAACTTCATGAATATTTTTTGCTTCAATTTTCAGGTCTCTCAGTCGGAAGTCAAGATCTTCTATGAAATTTCACACTAAAGTTATACTTTTAATGAAATTTGCCTAATATTCATGAGTATTCATCAAAGTCTTAGAAATTTGTCACAAATATTCTATTTCATACATTAAAAATACTTTTTATTGTTTTTTTATAATAAAAAAGAAACCAACATGATAACCAAAAATTCCTTACAAAACTACTGCGAATACTAAAAAATTTTATGATGGGATTTACATTGAAATACAAATTGAGTTTTAAAAACCATTGATTCTTATTTTGCACATTACAATCAATTGTGATTTTTAATTTGAAGATTGTATATGCTAGTAATTGCACAAAAAAACAAAGAAAAAAAAAAGGAGAATTAGTTATTATCTTCCAAGAGGAGAATCATTCTTTTTGGTATTATGGTCTCCAATTGCATGATCAAATCAGACCTTTGCCGCTAATATTATTATAGTCTCCAATTGCATGATCGAATTAGTCATACATGGTTTCAAGATTTTTTGAGATAATTTGATGGTCAATCATATGTCAAAAAAATTTAACAGTAGGTGGCTATGACTGCATGATAAAGTGATTGAGATTTCGAAGTATATGTAGAGACTTTCTATTGGATGTGAACTTGACGATACCTTGCATATATTAAATTATTTTGATTGGTGAAATATATGGGTAAACTATACTTTTGGAAAGCCTTTCATATGCCATCCAATCATCCTTATAAATTCTATTCACGATGAAGATTAAATCATCTAAATATTAATCAAACTTGGCCTATGCATAATTCTCATGCCATAGATCACAATTAATTGTTGATTTTGAAATAAAAAATTATATAAACCAGTAGATAAGAACAAAATTCGAAGGAGAGTAGTCATCCTAATAGGAAGAATTAAATTTTGAGATGCCTCCAAATTCAAGATTAAAATTGTCCATTATCATTTTTAAAACAAGATATTGCTCGATTTAAAAGAATTTATGATAATTTGAACATCAATCGTGTGCATCAAAGTTTCATGTTAATGACTCTGACTGCATGATAAGATAATTATCGAAGTATAGGATTTTTTAAATAGCTTGGAATCAAATGAGTTTTTTGACGGTATTATTATGTATATATTGAAAGGTATTGATTGATGAAATACATAGGTAAATTTAAACTTTTAAAATCGACTGCATGTTTAATCATTTCTATTATTTCTTATGCTCAGGCAAGTTTTAAACCATCTTGAAAATTTATGAAACTTGATGCATATATTATTTTATGTTGTGAATCACAATCAATTATGTGAGCTTTACTGTGAAGTTTGTACGAGCTGTTGATGCAAAAATGAAATTGGAGGAGAGTATTTATTTTCTTTCCATGGAGAGAAAAAGCAATATTGATATATCTTCGCTTCTTGTAGGCACAAGCAGAGAATCTCATCGCCGAGATACGCACCAAGGAAAAGGAATTAGAGAATCTCAGCAACATGCAAATGAAGCTTGACACTAGTTCCACTGATGTTAACAGCACAAGGAATCGCTTTAATAGGGGAATGACAGGAATGGATTCAGCTTATGCTGATTATGTTGGAGACTCCTACTGTAGGTCTTCCACTGCAGGCATTAGAACAGAAAGCCTGCAAAAGCTTATGCTTCTAAGGTCTGCATTTGTTCTCTATATTTTAGCCCTCCATGTAATTGTTTTTATAAAAATCTCCTTTTGATTTGTCTCATATTTCATGGCATTCTCTGTATTTAGTTTCTATGGTAGAAAGTTAATTATCGAGTGGCTATTTCTTTTTGTCAATTCTCTAAGTAATCCTCTAAACCTATGAAACTTAACATCATATGGGACAGGCCAAGCTCTTCCAATTGTATATTTTTTTAGGGTGTTTCATTTATTTGTATTTTTATTTTTTATTTTTTTGTAGTGTAGTGTTAGTCTAACCCACTGCCTTATGATAATTTATCACGATCTCAGCAACGAACACAAGTAACAAGAAGTTTAGAGAAGATTAGAGATTTAAAGTGGCAACCAAATTCCAAAACAAAGTTTTTGACATTCAACTGTCCACATGCTGCATAGATCTAAAATAACATGATTAGAATTGTAGAACATGCACCCAACTCCAAAAGATATGGAATGCTAAAACAGAAAACACCCAGCTTCTGGAGCAAAAAATGTAGGCTTCACTGGAAGGCATAGAGCACAAGCTAATATTTTAGCAACAAATAAGGATAGATGCCATGTGTTTATTTATGTAGAAGAGCAACCCAGGCAATTATAGCCATCTGCCAAATATTTTCTAATTTTCTTTCTTTTTCTATGAGATGACTCTTATAAGAGCATGTCTTTTTGTTGATTGAGAATATTGTTAGGTTTTTTGATTCATTAATATATAGTCAATAAGCATAAGATTTGAATTTATTAGAATAATAATTGGTTTTTATTTTGGGCATAGTTAAAAATTTGTTTGAATAATTTGCTATCTTAAATGCTTTAGGTCAAAATTTAAACTTTGAATTTGAAAACTACCACCTATAGTCTATTCTTTTATAGGATTAATAGGAGAGAGTTAGGGATGTAAGTATGGAAAATTGTGATGGAACTTTTGGAGTGATTTTTTGGTATCATGTAAGAGGAAAAATTTTAGGCAATGATATCATGCTTAAATTCTAATCAGGATGGGTTCCAAAGTCATTTAATTTGCTTTGGGATGAATATACCGTATGAAAATTCAATTGAAATTTTGTATTACACTCATTCCGAAGTAGACTCAACGTTTTGAGATTTATCCCAACCCAACAATTAGTCAGGATACCCATTTTTTACTTGGTGGGGCTATAATTGGCTTTTTTGAGGAAGTGAAGTAACATATTTGAGAATTGAAGAGAAAATAGAAGAGAATTAGGAGAGATTACTTAAAGGAAAAAATTGATTAATGTGACTTTGGAGTGCAATTTTGGTGAATTAAAAGGCTGATTGTTGTGGAAATTTGTGATGAGTTCATTGGGATTTGGGATGATACTAGGAATTTTTAATTTGGCAGTTTTTTGTGTTATTTTAACATCTTTTTTCAATTATCATTTTTTGAGTTATTTTCTCTTTTATTTGTTTGAGAGCTTTGATTTTTATTTTTCAGTGAGAATAGGTGCACTTGTGTTTGGGAAAACTATTTTCTTATTGTTGTGGGATAATCGTCACAGCTAGAAGAACATCAAAGAAAAGAAAGGAAAAACACAACAAGAAAAACACAAGCAATTTACGTGGTTCGATCCAAAAGGATCTACATCCACGGGAGGGAAAACATCGTCAATCTTACTAAGACATTTACAAGAGAATACATAGCTTTAAGATGAGCCCTCATGCTTCATTGGATCTTCTTTCTCCCAAGACCACTAGATGCACTCCTCACGCAGCCATAGCTAATCACTCTCTCTTGCTTTCTTGGACGGGATTTTTATCTCTAGGCTCTCACATACACTCGTATTCATAGCCTCACCACCTCTCTCATATATAATAGAAGGTGCTTAATGATAAGGCTCAGGGATGCACTAAGTACGAGAATGCCCCTTAGTCGCTAATTGTAATTGTGAGTCGCTAATAACGATTCTCCACCTTGACTCTCGATTCGAAGCTGCGAAAAGATGATTCCCTCCACGGCCTACTGAGGACCCTCGGCCGTGGTAAAGTTCACTTAAGTCCGAACAATGTTTGAACTTAGCTTATAGATAGCGCACTTGGTGAGCATGTCGGCGGGGTTCTCCTCGGTGAGTATCTTCTCGCATTATTGAGCGCTTTGGCGACGATGTCCCTCACGAAATGAAGCTTCACATCGATGTGCTTGGACCTTTCATGAAAGACCTTATTCTGAGTGAGATGAATAGTACTTACGATTGTCGCGAGAACACGATTACTACGCTTTTGAGGTATCCCGAAGCTCTTCGACCATGCCTTTTAGCCACATGGCTTCCTTGATAACTTCGATTACGGCGATGTACTCGAACACGTAGTTGAGAGAGGCTACGACGGATTGAAGATTAGACTTCCATGCGCAGCGATGCGAAGACGGTGAAAATGAATCCGGTCGGTGATTTCGCGTGTCGATGCTTCGGCGTAATCGAATCCACGTAACCGATTAACTTTTCTTCGTTGCCTTCTGTCTTTTAAAGAGTAGCCCCAGTACGTGACTTCTTAAGTATCTCGGAATCCACTTTAGTGCTTCCCGGTGAGTACGCACTGGATTAGCCATAAACCTGCTAACAACAACGACGGCGTAGAGCTAGATATGGTCTGTCGCACACCATACCATACATGATCTTACCAACCACATCGGCGTAGGGGACACCCTCCATGTATTCTTTTTCGGCTTCGGTCTCGGGTGCTTGAGAGTTCGATAATTTGAAGTCTTGACTAATCGGTGTTGCGGCCTGCTTTGCTTGTGCATATTGAACGCTTGCCGAACTTTACGAATATAAGATTTACGAGATAAGAATAAGACTTGCCTTTTTTTGTTTCTCTTGATCTCCATTCCTAGGATCTTTGTAGCGAGGTCTGCAGGTCTTTCGTATCGAATTCGAATTGAGCATACCTTTGATCTTACGGACTTCCTCCTACACTACTTGCCTACTAACATATCATCTACGTATAAGAGCAAGTACGTACTTATTTCATTTGTCCTGTCACTTCATATATACACAATCGTCGTAGGCTAGCTCCGACAAGCCGATCTTGACATAAACTCATCAAAACGTTTGTACCAGTTGTCTAGGGCTTTGTTTCGATCCGTACTAAGCTTTCTTGACGGACAAGACTTTGTCCTTAGTCTCCGGTTATCTTGTACCCATCCTGGTGATCCATGTAGATGGTTTCTTCGAGCTCTCATGTAGGAACGCGGTTTTAACATCTAGGCGCTCTAATTCGAATTGAATTGAGCCGCTAGTGCTAAAACCATCACAATGGAGCGATGCTTTACCACGGGCGAGAAAATTTCGTTGAAGTCGATTCCTTCTACGAGTGAATCCGCTCGCGACGAGTACGAGCTTTATATCGTCTTTTCGATACGCAGTGTGCCTTCCTTTTCTTAAAGGTCCACTGCATGACCATTACGCGTTTGTTTGTTGGTCGATCCATGAGTTCCGAGTCTTGTTCTTCATCGGAGAAGTCGTTTCCTCGTTCATGGCGTCGACCCATCTATCTCTTTCCTTGCTCTTTAAAGCTTAATTATAGTTGTTCGGTTCGAGCTTCTTCTATCTCTTCGACGACACTCGAGCGTAGAAGATCATATACTGCACGGCCAGTATCTCTCGCAGCGGTCGATAGTTCTTCTTTGTGCATCTCTTGTCGACCTGTAATCATCCGATCGTTTTACGCTCTGTCTCTTCTGCGGTCTTCTGTCACTTCATTACGATTGTTCACGGCAGTCCTTTGATCGATCAAAGTACGTAGTTGTTGCGGCTCCACCTCGATTGAAGAACCCTCCTTAGCGAGCCTTGTTTTTGGTAACGTAGGCTTTGCAAATTTGCGTTTGGATTCATCGAATGTCACGTCTCTGTGATGATGCATTTTTGTTGATCCAGACACCAAAGTTTGTAACCGCTTGGTTCGGGTGGATATCCGATGAAAATGCACTTCAAAGCTCTTGCTTCCGACTTATCATGTCGACATGAGCGTAAGCGATACATCGAAGACGTTCGAGTTATCGTAGTTACTGGTTTCCGTACCACATCTCCGAAGAGTCTTCGTATTGATAGTCGTCGATGGACATACGTTGATAAGGTGGCGGGCGGTTGACACGACTTCACCCCGAAAGCTTTTGGGTAGACACCGCATTCGGTAGCATACATCTCACTCTCTCAGGAGAGTCCCATTCATCCTCTCGGCTAGGCCATTACGTTGAGGAGTGTTCGGATATCTTGTGTCTTGTGATGCCATTCTTTGCATAGCTCCTCGAAGCGTTACCGAACGGTGCTCTAAACCATTATCGGTTCTCGAGTGTTTCGGTTTTGCTCACTGTCTTGTTTTCGGTGAGAATTAGCAGGTCACTGAACCGTTGAAAGCTTCATCTTTAGTTTTAAGGATGAAGACCCATACCTTCTGGTGTAGTCGTCGATGATAGACATGAAGTATCTCCCTCCTCCATGAGTCCGAGTCACGGTGGTCCCCACAAATCGCTGTGTACGTAATCGAGTGGCTTCTTCGATGTGTGATTCCGGTAGAGAACTTCACCACAGTAGCCTTCCCGCAGTACACACTTGTTCGCGAATTCTAATTCTTGACTCGATCTCCGCATAACGGATTCAGCTGGGACGGCTCTTGTAAGCCTCTTTCACTTACGTGCCCAGTCTCATATGCCATAATCCGGTCCTTATCGGTCTACGATTGAGCTGCATTTGAGTAGTTGCGATGACGGTTCTTCCGATTGAGAGTATAACCCATTCTTTCGACCCGCTTCGCATGATGAGAGAACCTTTGACTACTCCGATGCAACCATTCTCTGCCTTGAACGTGTATCAGCTTGACTCGGAGTACTCAAAGAGATCGATTTCTTTTGAGCTCGGGAACATACACGACGTGTTGAAGTATCCGCTCGACTCCATCGAACATCTTTATTCCAGCTAGTTCCGTTGCCAATCCTGCTGAAGCTTTATTATCTCCGAGTAGAACGGACCTGCCGTTTGCCGGTTCCGGTGTCTCGAACCAATCTTTGTGAGGGCACATGTGGAAGGAGCACCCGGAATCGAGGATCCACTCCTTGCTGGATTCCGATTACGATATCACCGAAAGCCTCGTCGAATCATAGCCATGTGCAGGCTACACTTGCTTCTCACGAATCTTTAGGCTTCTCTGAAAGCTTTTCTTTCTATCCGGACGGTTTCTCACGAGTGACCTTCTTTGTGGCGGTGGTAACACTTGTTAGATCTCTTAGAAGAGCGACTTCGCTCTTCTTCTACGGATTTTGATCCGTTCGATCGCTTTTGGAACTTTTCTTGCTCGGTCTTCCTCTAGCTCGTCGACTGTCTCCATCGGCCTCTTCTTTCATGTCGTGCTTCTTCGAAGTTCCTTGGCTCGATCGGAGATTGAACCTCTTCCAAGGTAATAGTACGTACCCTACCATAGAGCATCGCATCCACGAAATGCTCGTAGCTCTTAGGAATAGAGTTTAACGGCGATAACGCTTTATCCTCGTCGTCGCATCTTGACATCGATGTTCTCGAGATCATCTATTATCTTGTTGAACTCGTCAATCCGCTCCGAGCCGACTTGTCCACGTGCATTTTGAATGAGTATAAGCGGCTGCTCGAGAAAAGTACGTTAGCGAAGATTTAGTCATATAAAGTACCTCGAGTTTAGCCGGAGTGATTGTGCGGTTGTCTCCCTCGACACCTCCTCGGCACTTTGTCGCCCAAACTTAGGATTATCGGACCATGAGCCCCGTCCGGGATGACGTTCTTCTCGCTTCTCGGTCGGGTCGGCCGACGATCTTCTCGGATCTTGCGAGGACTATCGCGACGCCTCGTCGAGCCGATAGAGCTCTCATCTTTACTCTCCACAAGCCGAAGTCATTTTTCCCTGTGAATTTCTCGATATCAAATTTGGCAGAACCCATTGTTCCGCCAAACAGCTCTTCACACCAAGATCTTCCAACTGAACCACCTGCTGATCAAAGAACCCTGTTATCGAGTTCCTCCTGTAGCCGAACACCTGCTACAGTCAAGTACTGAATTTCTGTGCTCACAGCCGAATTCTTTCTCTGGGATCCCTCCTGCAAGACTTGCGTTGTTCCTCTTGAGAATCTCTCTTACTTTTGAACTCCACCTTGCCTTTTCGCGAACCTCCAGTCAAACTCCTGTGTGTCGCAAAGGGCCGAAATCGCCCCGGTCCCGAACGCTGCGCGGAGAAGCTTGGTCGAGCGAAGCAGCGAATCTCTCGTTCGCTAACCAAACCGCCGAGGCCCCCTTCACGGTTTCTCTGTGCGTCACGAAGTTGGGAAACCAAGGTACGAAGGAATCGGCTTCTCCGTCACGACTGCGCAGCTCTGCGGCGTCGAACCTCCTCCGTCGAATATGCGAAGGAGGTCGGTCGGCGAACCACCAGCCTCCGCACAGTTGGCAACTTTGTCCGTCACGGGACTATTCGCACCGAACCGATCGCGATTCTTGCTCCTCCAAACTCCTACAGTGGCGATCTGCGAACTGCAATTGTCGCGCCAGGATTCCGAAGTTTTGTTCCCATACAGCCGAGCGGCCCTCGTAGTCCTTCTCGAAGCGAGACGGGAAAGAAAGAATCGCCGAATTCCCTGCAAAGAATGCCGAATGCCTCTTCGGCTTACAATCTCGATGCTTAGAATGGATTACTGTCTCACCGAACTCGTCTCCTGTAGACTTGACAAAGTGCTTGGGAATTCTTCTTGTTCGAAATGCGGATTGCCGATCTTGGCGACGGTAAGATTGCGGAATTCTTGCCTAATTCTTCACCTTCTGCATTTGATAGAAGAACTACCAACTTCCTTCTCCTTGATTCCGGCCAGAATGCCTCTAGCCAGAAGCTGTCATTTTCCCACGGACGGCGCCGGTTGTTGTGGGATAATCGTCGCGAGTAGAAGAACGTCAAGAAAATAAAGGAAAAACACGACAAGAAAAACACGACGATTTACGTGGTTCGATCCAAAAGGATCTACATCCACGGGAGGAAAACATCGTCAATCTTACTTAAGAGCATTTACGAGAGAATACATAGGCTTTAAGATGAGCCGCAAATGTGCTTGGATCTTCTTTCTCCAAGAGCCGCTCAGATGCTGACTCACTCGCCTAGCCGCAAGCTAATCACTCTCTCTTCTTTCTTGGACAGGATTTTTATCTCTAGGCTCTCACATACACTCGTATTCTGAGCACTCACCTGCTCCTCTACATATATAATAGAAGGTCGCTTTAATGATAAGGCACAGGGATGCACAAAGTACAAGAATGCCCCTTAGTCATAATTGTAATTGTGAGTCACTAATAACACTTATTTAATATTTTTCTTGTGTTGAGTTTATATATGACCCATTAGCTAATTGATCTTAAAGATAGGTACAATTTCATGATAAATTGGATCGAAATATTCAATTTGTATGAAAATTCACCTTATTGTTGAAAACATCAACATCATGGTTGGCAAAGATCAACTAGAGATTTCGAAATTTTCTGTGAAGATCCTTTTATATTGTTTTGAGTTGCTATATAAGGAAATAATTTGCACGCACATTGAGAGGAGAGAATTTTGTGGGGCGTTCAATAAAACACACATTTTTAGTAGTTTGTTATAATACCAAATAATATTAAAATGTGTAAATTAAATAAAATATGATAGTAAATTATAAAAAATTGAAGGAGAAGCATATATATACACACACAATTTCTGAAAAAACCATCAAAATGAAAATTTTTATTAAAAATTCTCTAAAAAGCCCATGAAAAAGAAACTTTTTATTAACTAAACAAATAGGAGGTGGGGGCACTGATCGATGATCCCTTTTGCCATTTTCTTCTTATGCACAAACTTCTTTCCACCCTGTTGAGTTCCAACCTGACAAAATGCTCTATCCATCTCCCCTGCTCACAACTATACCCATTTAGCCTTGAAAAGCTTGCAGTGATAAATACAAATTGGGAGGGTACTTTAAACACCTCATTGTGGAATTGTGTTTTTCTGATACAATGTGTATCATATTTTTTACTAGATTTTAGTTCACTTTTGTAAGCATAACCCCTTGCATAAATAACTTGAAACACTTGTTGTGAAAGAGTTGTAAGATAAAAAAATACATGAAAATATTGTCATAGAATTAGAAAGGGGCGCTAAAAAGACAAATAAATTTTTTTTTATGAGTAAACTTCAAGATTTTAAGATTTGAGATGCTCTTGAAGAAGTGAATTATATGGGGGATAAAGTAATAAGCGCTATTAAAGAAGTGGCGAGAGATATACTCGAAGAACTAAAAAGAAAAGTTTATATATATAAAAATAGTTGGTGGTGGAATAATAATATGCAAGAAAAGATAAAGTATAAGTTGTGCTATAAAATTTATTTGAATGTAAATGCTTAGAAAACTGGGAAAAATATAAGGTGGCTCGTAAGGAGTCCAAGAGAATAGTTTGTGACGCTAAAATACTACTTTTAGTGATCTTTATAACAGATTAGATATTAAGGAGAATGAAAAATATATGTATAAACTAGCTAATGAAAGAGAAAATAAAAGTAAAGATTTAATTCAAGTAAAGTGTATTAAATAGGAAAATAAAAAAATATTTTTCTTAGAAGAAGATATTCAACATGGGTGAGTGAGCTATTTTGATAAATTTTCAATGAAGTTTCTGAAAATACAATCAACCTTAGAAATCTAAATATCATTAGTAATAATAAAACATTTTATTTTTACCGTCACTATAGTTAAAATGTTGTTAAAGAGGTTGTAAAGCACACCAAGAGTGAAAATCAATAGGACCTGATGATATCTCAATTAAAGTGTGGAAATATTTAAGAGATGTGGGAGTTTTTTTGGCTTATTAAACTCTTTAATATTATTTTAAGAACTCTTTAATATTATTTTAAGAACTCTTTAATATTATTTTAAGAACTAAAAAGATGTTTGAGGACTGGATGAAGAGTATTTTGGACCCTGTTTTTTAGAATAAAGGGGGTGCACTGGAATGCACAAACTATATACGATTTAAATTGATTTGTCATACTTTAAAATTATGAGAGGGTAATTAAACATAGGTAAAGAAGTGATACTAAGATTTCTTATAATCAGTTTGGATTTATGCCTCGCAGATCTACCATAGAAGCTATACACTTGTTGAGAGGTTTAATGTGTTAGGTATGGCTCATATACCGAAATTTGGAGTTTCTTGGTAAAGAGGTGTGTCTCTTAGTGAATTTAGTGGGTTGGGGGAGCGAGGGCATTTTAGTAATTTATCTGTGAGTTTTATCTATAAATAGATGTGTAACCTTATGGATATGTAATCAAACTTTGTAACTCCTCTCAAATAGTGAATTCGCTGCTATGCTCCCGAGGACGTATGCATCTTTGCCGAACCGCGTTAAATCTCTGTTTTTTTTTCTGTTTTGTATCGATTATTGCTTTTCTCCGCTCTAAATTTCACAACAATTGGTATTAAAGCCAAATTCTTCAGCAAAGAAGATTGGCGTCGAAAAAATCGAAGAAGAGGAAGAAGGATTTTGAGATTCGGTTCAGAGCAGGACTAGAGACGAGGGAATCACAATATTCATGAATTCGACAACGAGTTCGGCGCTGCAGGAGGAGTTGCAGATCGTGACAGGAGAAGCTGATTCCTTCGAAAATTCTCTGTGCGGCAACCCAGGGCTTCGGTGTCGCTTTTTCGCGACGCACAGGAAGTTCGCAGGAGTTCGTGGTGGCTTGGATCGGGTCGCGCGGTCAGGCGCGAAGGTTTCGCGAAGGGCAGTTTGGCCTGGGAAGAACATGGATTCACAAACAGGAGGACGCCGTGAGAGTTCTTGGTTCGTCACAGGCCAGGCAGTTTGCGTGCAGAGGCTTCCCGTGACAGGGAAGGAGTCTGCGACAGTTCAACTTCGCAGTAACCGGTTCCAGACGCGACTGTTGCGAACAATAGTTTCGTTTTGTTTGTGCAGGCGACAAGGAGTTCGCGTAGTTGAGCGACCTTTGGTTGTTCGCGAGTAGGAGCCGTTTGCGGATCGTGTTGCTCAATTGCTGTTGTCGTTATTGGCTTTCATTTCAGTTGGCGGGGAGTTACTAAGCAGGCAGAGGACAGTGCATTAATTTCTATTTGGCAGTGGGAGCATCGAAGGAATCTTCATAGAGAGAATATTCCTCTACATAAGGAGCGGCTCACTAGTTTTGACAGTTCGCAACCCGAGCGAACAGGTTCTGCGAGATCGTGGACGCAGGAGAATCAAAGGGATTTTTTGATCTGCAGTGTCTGCGGAAGAGTTCGACGGTTACGAGCCCAGGAAAGTCATGGGTTTGGCGAACAGGTCGAGTTCAGTTCTCCAAGGAGTTCGCGCAACAACGGTTATTGCTTCGTGCGACAGCGAACGAAGGCGCAGGCGAATCAGTTCGCGACTAAGGAATTCCGTTCTTCTGCGAAGGATTTCAGAAAGGTTCGCAAGGAGTTTGCAGGATTGTTTGCAAGGCAGACGGGCTCGCGAGAATGAACAGGCGTGAAGCAGTTCGGCAACAGGGCTGCGACAGTTCGGGAGACCGGGATGAGTTTGAGGCAAAGGCAGCGTTGCGGAGTGCTGCAAACTTTTTCCTCGCGCGACAGGTAGGTCGCGGAGGGGTTCTTCGGCTCGGATGAACAGAGTTCGCAGAACAGAAGCCTTATTTTGCGAACAGAGGAGTTCGGCTAGCAGAGTTCGCAAGTTTGTCGCAAGAGGAGTTGCGATAGGTGGAGTAGGCGTCGATTTGGCGAAGGGTTTTGCGAAGATATTCTGCAAACAGGTGCCAAGAGTTTTCGACGTAACGTTTTGCGATCGGAGAAGTCTCGGAGTTTGTGGGACAACATTTTGGCCAAGGTTTTGGTGCAAATAGGAAAAGTGTTTCGTGTGAAAAAAAAAAATTGATTCACGATTCACAGGAGAATCGCAGGAAAATTGCTGCAATTGATAGAGAAAATTTTAGGTTTCTTTGAATTTATTTGTGATGTGTTTTTTTGTTTTGACAAAAGGCATAAAAAGTCACTGCAGGATTAAATGACAATGTCTGGTGCAAAATTCGAGATAGTGGAATTTGATGGAACCGAGAACTTTAGATTGTGGCAAACAAGGGTGAAATATTTGTTAGCATAACAAGGAATTTTTAAGGCATTGCGAGCTACGAAACCTGATAATATCTATAAATTGTTGGGGAATACAGTTGTAGGTGGAGTTCACTCTGTTGGATCATATGATGGAAATGCAGCAGGTATGATGACCAAGCCATGTACTATCAACAAGTTCTTACATTGCTTGAACCTGTTGAATGTTTGCAATTGTTAGCGGCATGGTTACCCAACCCACTTTGGTATAAGAAACTCTACTATGTATTTCTCCTAAGGGGTTCGATATTCGCTAAGGTGGGGATTTGTTAGGTATGACATATATACCGGAAATGAGTTTCTTGGTAAAGTGATGTGTCTCTTGGTGAATTTAGTGGATTGGGGGGAGCGAGGGCAATTTAATAATTTATATGTGGGTTTTTATCTATAAATGAATGTGTAACCATATGGGTATAAAACCAAACTTTGTAACTCCTCTGAAATAATGAATTTATCGCTCTGCTCCCGAGGATGTAGGCATCTTTGCCGAACCACGTTAAATCTCTGTGTTTTCTTCTATTTTTTGTCAAATCTTGCTTTTCTCCACCCTAAATTTCACAACATAATGGAGCAGTATAGAGACGAAAAAGGAGGATCTGCATTTGATTTTTATTTATTTAGAAAAAAACTTATGACAAGATTCCAAGAGAACTCCTTTAGAGATTTCAAGAGATGAATGGTGTTGATATGACTTGTATTCATTTCATTAAAGATATGTATACTAGAGCTATTACTTGTGCTCGAACAGAAGAAAAATTGACTAAGTATTTTCTTATTTCAGTTGGATTACATCAAGGATCGTCTTTAAGCTCCTATCTTTTTGTGTTATTTATGGATGCTCTTACTGGACATTTATAGGAGGATGTACCTCAGTGTATGTTTTTGCTGATGATATCCTTCTTATGGATAGGATAAGAGATAAAGTTTTGGAAAAACTTGAATTATGTTGGTTTACATTAGAGTTTAAAGGCCTTCGTGTGAGCAGATCTAAAACTTAATACATGGAATGTAATTTTAGTAGTAGTAGCTCTAGTGACAGAATTGTAACTATGGTTGATCAAATCATTAAAAGGTGTGATCATTTTAGATATATCGGGTTTATTGTTCAAAGTGATGGTGATATAGAAGAGGAAATTAGTAGTAGAATTCAAGTTGGTTGGTTGAAGTGGAGGAATGCATCAGGTTTATTGTGTGATAGAAAAGTACCACTTAAACTGAAAGAAATTTTTTGTAAGATGATAGTGTGACTTGCAATGCTCTATGACGCGGAATGTTGACTTTTAAAAGTGAAGCATAAAACAAAGTTAAGTGTTGTTGAGATGAGACTGCTTAGGTGGATTAGTGGCTCGACACTTTGAGACAAAATGTGAAATGAATATATCCATAATAGGGTTGGTGTAGCTCCAGTGGCGGACAAGATTACAGAGAGTCGTCTTAGATGGTTTGATCACATTAAAAGCCGACCATCTGATGATCTTATTAAAAGAATAGATATTTTAGATTCCACTTATGTTAAGAAAGATAGAGGTAGACCTAAAACAACTTGGGCTTATTGTATAAAAACTAATATCAATCTGTTAAAATTAAATAAAAAAATGACACTCAATAGGACGCAACCGAGAAAAAGGGTTCACGTAACCCACTCCATTTAGTGGGATAAAGGCTTCTTGTTGTTGTACAACCTATTCTACTTCCCTCTAATCACCTTATCTCCTAAGTTTCACTAATTGAGGATATCTAATATGAGATTGAAACCAAGAAATGCACAAAAAAACTGTATGTAATCTAGGAGAAAGAAACTCGTTGAGCAGGATAAGGACAAGGTACAACCACATGATTGTTCACAACCTAACTTAAATCCACATATCTCTGAAGCTCTAAGGGAGGTGGAATCCAATGAAGAAGATAGGGCATGTAGCACAAATTATCCTTTCCAGGAGTATACTACTTATGAGAAATTGTCATTAACTTATAATGTTTTTGAATCTAATCTTGATAGTGTGTAGATACCCAATTCTATTCAAGAAGCACTTCAAGTTCCAAATTGGAAAAAGGCTTAAAGAGGAAATCCAAGCACTTGAATAAAATAACACATGGACCTTTAGAAAGTTTCCACTATTCAAAAGACCCGCCGGGTGCAAATGGGTGTTCAATTTCAATTATAAAGAAGACGGAGCTTTGAGAGATTCAAGGATAGGTTGGGGGCTACATATTTCACTCAATCTTATGGGATAGACTATCAAGAGACATTTGCATCAGTGGCTAAGATAAACACTATAAGATTGAGTTTTTTCTTTGGCAGTGAACAAAGAATGAGCACTGCATCAACTTGATATCAATAACACATTTTTTGAATGAAGACCTTGAAGAAAAAGGTACATATGGAGATCCCACCATGGCTGAAAAAAGACTAAAATAAACACATGGTTTGTAAACTAAGAAAGTCACTATGGCCTCAAATAATCTCCACAGGCTTGGTTTGGGAAGTTTGACTCGGCTATAAAATTTAAGGGGTACATCCAATTCAAAATTTATTATACAATATTAATAAAGCAGACATATAGAGTTTAAAAAATTATACTCATTGTTTATGTTGATATGATCTTGATAGATGATGATGAAAAAGAGATTGAGACCATTAAGGATATTTTTGCCACAAAATTTGAAATTAAGGATCCGGGAGCTATGAGATATTTTCCAGACATAGAAGTGGCCCAGTCGAAAGCATGAATTGTGATATCCCAACTAAAGTACTTCCTAGACCTACTAAAAGAGATATGGGTTTTAGGGTGTAAATCTGTTGAGACTCCTATGAAATTCAACAAAAAATTACATTCAGGAAGAGAAAAGACACGAGTGGGAAAAATGTAGATACAAGAGATTAGTATGAAAGCTTATCTATATGTAAAACACCACACTTTATATTGCTTACTCTGTCAGCATTGTGAGTTAACATATGAATAATTCAAATACAAAGATTTGAGGTTTAGTATACACCTAAACATAGGGTTAGTGATTATGAAACTGTACAATCTCTGATAAAGTCAATGGTGGCATTATTTACTTGATCCACATTCTAACTCATCTGCAAGTGGCGGATTTCTTCACGAAATCGTACATCCATGAAGCTTCACGGATTTGATCAACAAGTTGGGTCTCTACAATATCAATGACCAAACCAGAGGGGGAGTGTGGTATTATGTGTTTCCTATTTAGATTTATCATCATTTATTTCTCTATTATTATGTTTATAGTTATTTTCTTATGTATTTGTTGTTTCTTTGGTAAATTGTAGATTTATGAATTTTTTGTACCACTTGGCTTTTTTTAAGCATATTTAATTTCTATTCTCATATTGATACATGTTTGTTTAGTAACACCGTGTATTTATATTTTCATTTGATTTGCTTTGTTTCTTTGCTTTGTTTCTGTGGATTAGTTTGTGCATTCATTATACGCGCTCTTACTTGTTGCTCCTTGCAAGTTGGATGTTTTCTTTCTAACGAATTCGTATTATAGCTTATTAAAAATACCCCGTGTCCGAAAAATGTAAGATTGATAAATGTTAAGAAGATTGATATCTTAGATTTTAAACATTAGTATTCAGGTTGGAGTTGCACTAGAATGTTGTACGTGTAATTGAAAAAATTAATAGAAGCAGAGATAAAATTATAATCCTAAATATTGTCATTGATACTAAGATTTTTAATGTTAGAAGTCCTTATGCTCCTCACATACATTTAGATATAACTCTAGAAAGAGATTTTTTTTTGTTGTTGGGGGGGGGGGGGGGTTTAAATGGACATATTGGTAGAGTGGTGGAAAATTTTAGAAATATTCATGGTGGCTAAAGTAAAGAGTTATTAATGAACAAGGTATAACTTATTAACTTTTGTTTTAGCTTATGATTTTGTTATTGCTAATACTTTATTTAAGAAAAGAAATGAGCATATTATTACTTGAAAATGAATCAAATAAAACAAAATTTGATTATTTTCTTATGAGAAAAAGATATCGCCAAGAATATAAGATTGTAAAGTCATTTCATGTGAAATTTAAGCGATTAATGTAGATTATTAGTTCTGGATTTTAAGAGGAGTTCGGAGATAAAAACTACAATGAAACATTGCTATAGATGGGGGCACCTAAAAGACAAATAAATTTTTTTATTAGTAAACTTAAAGATTTTACAATTTGAGATGCTTATGAAGAAGCTAATTCAACGTGGAATAAAGTAACAAGTATTATTAAACAAATGACAAAAAATGTATTTATATAACCATAAGGAAAAATTTTAATAAATAAAAATAGTTAGAGATAGAATAATAATGTGCAAGCAAAGAAAAAATATAAGAAGTTTTGTGATAAAAATTGGTTTAAATGTAAAGCTTAGAGAACTAGGAAAATATAAGGTGACTGATAGAGTCTAAAACTACATTTTGTAATGCCATGAACTTTACTTTTAGTGATTTTTATAATATATTATATACTAAAGAGGGTGAAAGATATATGCAGGAATTAACCAAACGAAGAGAAAAGAAAAATAAAGATTTAATTCAAGTAAACTATATGAAAGATGAAATTTAAAAAGTGTTTTTTTAGAGGAAGATATTCAACATAAATGATTGAGAAATTTTAATAAACTTTTCAATAAAATTTTTGAAAATATGATTAATCTTAGTGATTTTAATATCACTAATAATATATATATTACGATTGCATGAGTGAAAAGGAAGTTGAGGTTTATAACAAGAAGATTTTTTAACACCACATCAGAAATACCGCCATTAATAATTTTTATAAAGTCAAATATATCTTTTTATAATTTGGTTTATAACAACAAAATTTTATAAATATAAAGATAAATCTAAAATTTTATATAAAATTTTAGGCATCAGATATAAAAACACACAAGAATTGTGTGGTATGCATGTAAATTTTTCTTTATTTTATTTGTCAAGAGATTTAGGGTTTCATTTTTTATTAGTTTGAGTGAGTTTAAATATGGTGATGATTATTATTCTTTTTTATTTATGAACATAGATGATTTTGATATAGTGGATGGAATTATCTCCTCTAGTAGACATACAACTCATTCTACCTTTGCTTTTTAAATCTCAGTCTATTAGAGAGAATGTAAAATACTAATTATCCACAAGCATGAAACACTTAAGGGTCCATTTGGGGGACGGTGGGGTGGCTCTATGGCACGACAGCGGAAATTTGTCTATTTGGGTGCCGGATTTGCGTTTTTCCCACCGGTCCTGGCTAGTTGCAGTGGCAGTTTTCTAGCTGCGGTTTGACTAGAATCTTACACCTACACTTACATATCTTACACCTACACTTCCATATTCATAATGTTAGCTTACATATCTTACATACATGCCACACAGTCTTTATCAAGTTACATATCTTACACCTACACTTCCATATTCACATACATAATGTTTAGCTTCATGAGCCCTATGAATTGCCATTGGATTTTGAGGATAAGAAATATGCGAGTAGGGCTATCAAAAAAGCTCGTTGTACTTGAATAACTCGTGTTCGGCTCGTTCGTTAGGTAAACGAGCTGAACGCAAACAAACTTTTTAAGCACTGATTAGAAAAGAGCCGAACACGAACAACTCTTTGTTAGCTCGTGTTCGGCTTATTTTGGCTCGAAATAAAAAATTATATAATTATTTATATAATAATATTATATATAGTATTTATATAATAATATATAATGTATACTTATATTTAATTTTAAATCATAACATGCTCATGAAGTAATGTGGTTAAGTGCTTAGCTTTCGATATATTTGGTACAGGTTCAAATCCAACACTCTATATCTATTTTTTCAAATTAATTTTAACAAGATAATTTCGAACTGAACGCAAGTCGAACAAAAACATGAACATTTAAATCGAGTCGAACAGGACCACACTGTTCACGAGTCAATTTCAAACACGAGCAATTTTGAACGAACCGAACATAAGTCAAACATGAGCTCACTCAAGCTCGGCACATTTATAGCACTAAATATACGTTTGTGTCCTAACTTTTTTGCTTAAATGTTTTAGGGACAATATTTTTAGCAAATCAAGAAGGTCAAGTTAGGAAATACCCAAACTTAAGTCTGGTTTGTCCTAGAACTCTCATAGATTGTTTTATTGCAAATAATTCAATTAAAAAATTTAGTTAGCTCACAAAAATAAATTAATCTTAGAACTTTTTTTTCATATTAAATACTTTATTAAAAATAAATTAAATTTAAAAAAGACTCGCGCTATAATTTTAATATTTAAACTTTCTAATAAGTTGAATGAATGTTATACTTTCAATCTAAATTTTTAAATAAATAATTTGTAACTTCATAAAATCTTTGTGCAAAATTATTAAATTAATCCTTAAAATTATAGTTGCAAAATGAATTTTTATTTATAATAAATTTATTATTAGATTAATTGTACAATTAATTGTGGCTTTATTAAAATAGATCTCAAGTAATCTATTCAATTGTTTAAAATTGATACATATTGTTGCTATTTTTTTCTTGAATGCCTCTACCACGTATATTGAATGATTTCTATCTATATTATTGTATACGTCATTTAAAGAATAATATAATACCCCGACATAAATATTACATTCAAATGGATCTAACTATTTGGATAATGAAAATCTTTATAATTTATTGGTTATCATCAACTAAAAATTTTTCTCAATACTTTATGGGTGTAAGATGATTTATTTTTATATCAGGGTCTAGTATCCCTACAATGGTAAACCCTCGTAGCTAATTTCATCTCATGAGTTATAAACTCACGACAAACTTTTGATTATAGTATTTAACTGAATTGTTTAGGATTTCAAGGTTGGTTGTTTTGAAAATTGGCGTTCAAGACTTTTTATGGATGGATTCAAGATTCAGAGATATTTGTTTTTAGAATTTAAAGGCTGAGACTTACAGTCCAATGATGATGTGTCATGGAAAGACCCACGAAAGAGATTAATTAACTCTCGGAAGAAGATATGCCCTGAGGATTTAGATTGTGTGGTTTTTGAAAGGAAATGAATCCAATGGGATTGGACTAAGATTAAGGGGTGAATTGGTTTAAATCAATTTGGGAAAACAAATTAATTGTGTTGGAAGGCTTGAAATAAAATCGATTGTATTTGAAATGGATTTGGGCAGAATGAGTTAGATTTGAAAAGTTTTGATTTGAAGTTTTGAGTTTTAAATGTTTGATTTGAAAGGGTTTGAGATGAAAAGTTTGATTTGATTCCTAAACTAAAGGGACAAGAGTAGTTGGAAAGATTTATAGATAGAAGTTAAAAGCTTAATCCTAAGGTGAATCTTGATTGTATAAGGAGACTATATATGTGAACTAATCTAAATTTTGGGTATGACATCCCCAATAAAGATGCCCACGATTTTCAATTGTCGTGGATTTATTGATAGCCTAAGACTATTAACCTATTAGATAGTAAGAGGTCTTTACTATTATCATAGCGATGAAGAGTGCAGTCCTTAAATATTAAGTAGTCAGAGGAGGCTTTGTCAGTAACTATGGATTAATTAATCCTAAGGAACCTTGTTAGTTGGAAAAAGAGAGGGAGAAGGGGATGCTTTCTTTTATCCATCACACATCTTGAAAGACTTCTATCTAAATGATTAAATGCATCATTTGAAGAATAATATAGTACTGCAAATAATAGAATGCTATCTTGAAATGGACTTAACTATTCAGATGAAGAAAATCTTTAAGATTTTTAAGCCTACGCAACAAGTGCTTTTCCCATACTTTATGTGTGTAAAATAAGTTTTATTTTATTATGGGGCTCGATATCCTTAGAAAGGTAAGTCCTCGCAGTTAATTACATCCCGAGATTTATGACTCCCGAGAATACTCTCAGTTAAAGCATTGGCTTATATCAGACATGGTTATTCATCAAGTGACATGAATTATAGGATCTTGGATCGATCAATGGGTTTGAAAGGATTTGACTGTAATTGAAAGGTCGGGACTTACAGTCCAATGACGTGGGTTACAGAAAAGCCCAAGAATGGGGTTGGCCAACTATGGGAAGAATGTAGGTGGAATTGTTAATTTGTTGAAAAAGGGTGATCCTTTATTTAAGATATTAGATTTGATTTGAAAGAGTTTGATTTGGATTGATTTGGTTTGAAAAAAATTGATTTGACTTGGTTTAAAAAAGTTTGATTTGGTCTAGGTGGTTCTCTTAATTTGAAATTTTAAGTTGTTTGGACTTGATTTGAGTTGATTGATTTGAGTTAAAGAGAATTTGCTCCACGGTTGCTAAAGTTTGTTTGATGATATTTGAAATTTATTTTAAGATTTAAAATGTTAAGAGATTTTGTTGAATTTTATTAGATTTAATTGAAGTTTACTTGAGGTTTGTTGAAATTTATTAAAATTTATTTGAAGTTTATTTGAAGTTAGTTGAAGTTTGTTTAAAATTTTGGAGTTTGTTTGAAATTAGTTAATTTTATTTGACGTTTGAAATTTTGAAGTTAATTGAACTTTTAAAATGTTTTAATTATGGTTTTGAAAATGATTTAAAATGTTATAAAGGTTAAGTTTTGAAGTCTTAAGATGTTTTAGAGTTTTAAAAGGAATTTTTTTATAAAACGTTTAAAGTCTAAGTTTTGAAAAGATTTTCAGGTTCTAAAAGTTTAGATTTTAAAGTTTTAAGGTTTGTAAAATTTTGTTTGTTCTTGAAAAAGGTTTTGAAGTTTTTTTCTTGAAAATGGTTTTGAAGTTTTTTTTTCCCTTAAAAATGGTTTTGATTGTTTAATTCTTGGAAAAAAAAATTGATTGTTTGAATGTTTTGGAGTTTTGAATGCAGTTTTTGGTTGAAAAAGTTTGACTAATGTTTAACTCAAGCTGATTTATTGAGGCCTAGAACTTGGTTTGGATGATTTTGATTTGAGTTGAAGAGATTTAATTGAAATCGATTAGGTTTGATTTTGGATTGCTGGTTTGATTCGAGTTTGAGATGTGAATTATAATGAATGTTTGATTGGAGTTTAACCCTAGACTAAGGGACAAGATAGGCTAGAAGGATTTCTAGATGGAATTGAAGCTCTAGTCTTGAACCTAGACTCTACAAGGAGGATAGATAGGTGGAATAAACTAGTTTTTTAGTATGACATCTCTCGTCAAGATGCTCATGGCTTTCTATCTTCCTGTGTGCATTAGTATCCTCGAATTATTAACTAGTCAGACAGTAAGAGGTCTCCACTGTTAGCATAGCAATGACGAATGTAGACATTTTTATTGTTAGGTGGTTTGAAGCATCTTTGTCAGTAACCATATGTTACTTCGTCCTAGGACACCTACATAGTCTAAAGAGATAATGTTGTTTATTTTATACGTTCTAGTTTTTAACAACTAAGGATACCTATTAATCTAACATACTAGACTGGACTATTCTAGGATATGTGTGATCCTATGTAATATTAATCTCTTGCTTTTTCTCTTTCTCTCATGGTTGAAACACTATCTCTCTCTACCTTCCTCTTTTTGCCATGGCGAAAAACCCTAACTTTCTCCCTCTCTCTTCATCTTTTTCCCATGGTAAAAAATCATAATTTTCTCCCCTCTTCCTTTTTTTCCCCATAGCTGAAGACCCTAATTTTCTCCCTTCCTATTACTATTTTTTCCATTGCCGAAATCCTAAATTTCTCCCTTCATCTTTCTCTTTTTCTCATGCCCAAAAACCCTAACTTACACATATTCGTCTCTTTCCTACTTTCTTGGGCTGAAAATTAACTCATACGCACACTCTTCATTTCCCTTCTTCCAAAGGTGAAAAATACACACTCACACTTTTTCCCTTCTTCCATGGCAAAACCACAAACACATTCTCACTCTTCTTCCTTAGGCTGAAAATACACACAAATACACTCTTCTTTTCCCTTCTTCCTATGGCTGAACCACACATTCTTACACACACTCTCACTCACTTCTTCCTTGGCAAAAAATCCCACTTATCATCCTCCTCTTCTTCCCTTGGTCGAAAGCCATCACAGTCCACCTCTCTCACTCGTCTTTTTTATTGGCCGAGAATCACCATGTATCATCTCTTCTTCTCCTTCTCTTCTCTACCACCAAACCTCATCCACAAAACACCACTTCCTCCTCTTTTTCCTTGGCTGAAATTCACATACATTATTCATTGGGAGAATTATTCAATCAATGTATAATTTCTAAGATAATATTGTTTTAATTTGGTTTATTTTATCCATCTAAAATGTGTCACTTGTATACTAAGTTTCATGGATTTGTATGCCAAAACATAAGTACATGTGCTCATATATGCATTCCATATGTTTATAACTCACATTTAGAGCTTTAGATTTTATGTGATGCTTATATGTGTATTCCAAGTGATTATAACTTATGTTTAGGGTATTTGGACTTTATGTGATACTTATATCATGTGATTAGAACTTAGGTTGAGGTTACTTAGACTTTATGATATGTTTATGTGCAATCTTTATATATACTCTTGTTTAACTTATTTTAGATTTTATGTGCTGTCTATGTGAATGGGCTTGAGCACTTATGTAAATTACATGCAAGTTGTATGCTAATTTTGCTTATCCAAAATTCTATGCAAGTTGTGTGTTTTTGTTGCTTATCCAAAATTATATGCAAGTTGTGTGTTTTTGTTGCTTATCCAATATTTCATGGAAGTTGTGTGTGCTTATATTGCTTACCTAAAATTTTGTGCAAGTTGTGTGCTTATGTGCTTTTCTAAAAATAATGCAAGTTGTGTGCCTATGTTGCTTATCCAAAAATCATGCAAATTGTGGTTTATTATACTTGTGGTTTAATGTGCGTATCCAAAAATCATGTGAGTTATTATTTAATATGCTTGCGGTTTAATTTGCTTATCTTAATATCATGCAAGCTATGGTCTAATAATGTGTCTTACCAAAATCATCAAGTTGTGGCATTGTGTTATTTTAGTGAAAAGCCAGATAAGTTTTGTTCAAGAACCTCAAGGAAATGTGATTCCTATGCAAGTAAATTAGAGTTTGTATGTTCATGGGTTTAAGACAGGGCCACTTGCAAAGTTCATATCTTAGGTTATAATAATTTATATATTTTTAGTACCATAAACACAAAAATTACTTGGAAATTTTAAAGAAGAAAAATAACATTTTAAAATAAACTTTGAACTAAATGTTCTTCAATATATTAAACTTAATTTCACAAAATTATATATAAATTAAATATGCTTTGTTGTGAAAACCAACTCAACTCCCTTTTAAAACAACCTTAAATAAATGTGCTCTAATTATCAAAACTTGCTTTTAGAAAATAAAAAAATATATATTATGTTTTAAAAATCAATCTAATACACTTTTAAAGTAAATAAGTTTAACTAAAAATGTTCTAAAAACTTATTTTTTATAAAAATAAAAAATGACATGTTTTGAAAATCATCAACTCTCTTAAAATGAATTTCAAGTGAATGTGCTCTAATTAATAAACTTGTATTCTTATAAAAATGAAAAATGTTATGCTTTAAAAATCAATCTAACTCACTTTTAAAATGAACAATCTTAATTAAATATGCTCTAATTAACAAAACTCATTTTTATAAAATAAAAAAATAATTTGTTTTAAAAAACTAACCAAACTCTCACATTTAAAATAACCTTAATTAATAGTGTTCTACTTAACAAAACTTCTGTTTATAAAATAAAAATGTTATGTTTTAAAAAATAGCTATGCTTGCCCGGGAAGTATTTTTACTAAGGGAAGGATCAGTATGAGAAACAACAACAAACCTTTTGAGGTTCTACATGCAGAAGATTTGATTAATAAAAAGATATCCGGCTAGCAGGTTGACTACATGAATAAGATCCAACAGAAAGGAGCTGTAGAGGATGAGGTACGACATAATTTCTTGTTATACAGGGATGAAGTTTCCTGCAGCTGTGCAGGGAAGGTGGTCCAACGGAGCTTGCAGCAGTGCAGCGAAGGAGTTTCCTGTGGATATGCAGGGAAGGTCCAACTGCATGGAAGGAATTTCTTACACTAGGAGTGTTCCAACTGGGAGGGGGAGAAGGTAGCTAGGGTTTTATCTAATGCTTTGATGCCATAAAGGAATACATAAAAGAGAAAATACTCCGAGTCCTTAATCTTTAAATTACAACTCATTTAATTATATATAAAGTAAACTCTAGGCAAAACATAAATTCCTACAATTACAACCTACCAAAGATACATCAAGCATACAAGGATAGACTACCAACATATTAATCGAGAAATAGATGAGGATAAAACAAAATAGGAAACACATAATTCCATTGTATAGGTCAAATATTTTCCTTATGCAATCTCATAGGATTAATTATCATCCCAATTGTGAGAGAGAACTAACAACTAAGTCGTGTATATAAGCTTTATAATGCTTTACTTAATAGTACTAACTTGAATTGCTGAAAGAACATATTGTTATCAGCTTAAAGCAAATGACATGTGAAATGATGATAAAACAAATCGATATACATATTTCTATCATCTAAGATTATTATAGATCATGATCAATTTAGTCAAAATATGTAGCCCAACCAAAATTACCAAAAAATCCTTATTAAAAACATTGAATGACATCATACAAGGCTATTGTAGATGGAGTTTGATTGGACTAGAAGTGTGCCCTACAACAAAACAAAACATCTAAGGGCGGAAGTATGATGCTAGCAATGGAAGTCCAGTGCCAGACATAGTGCTCCAGTGCAGTGGGGGCGCCCAGATGCCCAAAATCAAAATGCCCAAAAATCCAGCATCTAGAGTGGCGCCTATGCACCCAAATCACTCTGGATAGACAATGATTGCATGTCCTATGCCAAAAAGGTGCTCGCAATATGTTCATTTTTAGGTTCAGAAAAAGAGACACTGAAAACTCTGCACTCGGGATTGGCGCCCAACTAGGGATGTCAAAAAAGCTCGTTGTTCATGAACAGTTCGTGTTTGTCTTACTAGAGAGTTTGTGTTTGATTCGTTCGATAAGCAAACGAGACGAACACAATCAATTTTTTTTCGTTTGGTTTCTAAGCAAATCAAACACGAACAGTTATGTGTTCGATTGTGTTTGAATCGTTATTATTCGAAATAGAAAATAATTGTATATAAAAAATTTATCATACTTTAAAAATAATTATATAATCTAAAAAATTATCATATTGAAAAAAATTAAATCTTATAAAGCTCGTCTAAAAAATTATTATTACTTTAACAAATCAAATAATTCAAACAATACAAATAAATTTGAAAGGTTTCGAATAATTCAAACAATTCGAATAATTCGAACAATTCAAACAATTTGAATAATTCGAATAATTCGAACAATTCAAACATTTCAAATTAATTTCAAACAAATTAAATCAATCACGAACGATGAAACACGAACAATTTCAAACATGAGCCTATTTTAATCACTTAATTTCAGACGAACCTAACATGAACACGAGCTTTGTTCATTCATGTTCGATTCGTTTACACCCCTACACCTAACACAAAGAAGAATGACTCCAAATAGAGCACGTGAAAAGATAGTGACCAGAAGTTGTGCTCCTACAACAGGATCAATTTCTCTTTCGATCACCATTTAAGTCCCAACTTATATACAAGGAAGATATCTCTTAGAAGTGCGTGTAACAAGAGTGGGACAAAGCAAGAGGTGGAGCAAGTTTAGTGTTGAATTTTTGCAGTTTGCTCTTGTATGATCAAGTGAGGAGCGTGCTGATTTTCAAGCTTGTTGGGGAAAACTCTCACTGTGGTTTAATCATTACATTTCTTCTCACTTCATAGTGAAATTTTCGGGTGGCTTGTGGCTCGATAGTTTTTTTCCTATTTTCGGGATTTTTAAAGTTAAATTTGCATCCTTTCTGATTTCTTATGTTGTATGTTTTTGTTCAATTTTTGTTTCAGATCTCTTGAATCAGTGTGTTTTTCCATGGTGTGATTTGGTTGTGAAACAATCGAATTTGTTTTTTCCTTCCCAACAAGTGGTATCAGAGCCTGAAGTTTTTGTTCAAGTAGGAGCAATGACCAATGAAGTGAGGTACAAATTAAAGAGTTCAAAGGTTCAAATCTTTCATTCTAGAAAATACAAGTTGAAGATTTGTTGTATTTGTATATGCCAATAGAAAGAATCACCAATAAACTTGAATCTATGACTATAAAGGAATGACAAATGTTTGATCGAACAATATTAGGTTTGATCCATCTTTCACTTTCCTCATCTATTGCTCTCAATATTGTTGATGATAAAACTACGATAAATCTCATAGCATGCATTGATAATGATGTATGAGAACCTTGACTTCAAATATATATATATATATATATATATATATATATATATATATATATATATATATATATATAAGAAGCATAGAAACTATTTCATTGAAATAAAAGGGTTACTAAAATAAGTAGTATGAGAGGGCCGAAAGATGAGGCTACTACTCGTAAGAGACGGAAGCAAAAAGCTCGAAACGAGAAATACGAAAGATAGGACGAAAAGAAAAACATGCAAATAAAATATTTACATGGACGAGGTCGCGAGGCGCTTCCTCTTGACGGGTTCGTGTAGCGCATTGATATTGAGCTACGAAGTGATTCTCCATTTCCAGAAGAGACCAAGGTATCATCCATTAAATTTCCAGCGGCAAAGTACCCCCAGCCTTCTTCTTCCGCCGGAAGGAATACACTTGCCAATCTTCATAGGAAGACTGGTCGGTCTGGATCATAGAAGGAAATGTAGGTGCATCGGTAGGTTTCAGTGTCTATGTAGTAGCAGTAATAAGGCTACTGTTTTAAGCCTCAGTAGTAGCATGCACATTTTCCTTCATCTGAATGTGAGTATTCACTTCTTCCCTTTGTTCAATCACGTCAGGGAGGGAAGCCTGAGCACCCTCCACAGTAATTGCTGCGCCAATGGAAGAATGCAGGGCAGCGGCTGCATCCTGACACTCTAAAAATTGATCATTATCGACATGCTCTGAATCAATATCAGTTGACTTTTGCACCGTGTCTGGCGTGGGCGTGGCAGTGGGTATCACAGGCAGTGAGGAAGAGGGTATATCTGTCGCAGGAATGTGTGACCCAGTAGCGTTTGTACGTGGAGGTTTGAGATTCGGATGCAGGTGATAACACTGTTGGTGGGAGTGACCAAACATACGACAGTGAGTGCAATAAAGAGTACTGTTCGAGTTACTGTGGTTGCCGAAAGTTCCGGTGTTGTGTACCAATCCATAGCTCTTTCGGGAAGGGTAACGTAATGTCCCGTTCTATCAATATTATAGCCTCAGAAGGTCTAGTTAGATGCTATGTATGCGGATCGGTTTGGAGTGGTGTGTCATAGATCTTTGCGAAAGTAAATAGAAGCTCTTGATCATAAAGATGAACATACGAATACGGGAAGCGTAGCGCACAGGAATGATAGGAGGCTTAGTCTTATGGTCGAAATCCGCCGTCCGTTTCGAGCGCCTTCATCACCTGATTGTCTATACGAAGTATTCTTCTAGCAAACATGTGGGCGTAATCTCCATCATCCATTAACTGGATGAGAATGTGTCGACCATCCAATCTGCCAATCTTCCAACTACCATGCAATTTCATTTGCACAAATTCCTTTCGGATCAGTTCAAGTTTAGGATTACTGTAGAGGAACTTACAAACTAGAAACTGCCGACAGGGTGCAGCTAGGGTGAAGGTCTCTTCCTCTGTAAGAAAGATTGCAGGTTTGTCGTCTTTATGGGATGCTTTTTTTAGAAACACGGTTTGGACGCCTTGCGCAAATGCATCATGGAATCTCTGCGGGAACATGTTAGAATGTGAAAGGGCGCAGGGGAGGTTATCGCCGGCAAGGGCGTCGGCGCAAGATCGACCCGAAGCCATTTCTGCAGCTGCGCAAAACCCGCTGACAAGATGGAATTCCATCGAGCTTGTCGCTGACGGAAGCTATGGACCTGAGTAACCCACAGCCACAACAGCGAACGCAAGAGGATGCGATACCTTTGTTGAGCTTTGATCGAGCCCGCAGTTGCAGAAGCTGACGCAAGGTCCGGCCTCGAGTGGAACTTCGGTCGCAGCAGCAAAACCGCGCAGCTCCAGACACGCCACTACGCAGGAAGCAGATGACGCGAGCCGTTCGGTCGAGATCGAAGATAACGCTACGCACGAAGAGCAGAGAAGAAAACGACGCAGAGAAAACGTGAGGATCAGATGTGATAGTACAGTAACAGTCGCTAGGGTTCGCCATGAGGCGAAACCCTAGCAGAGCTGAGCGAGGGAGCGACATTTTCTTATACGTGTATATATATATATATGAAGAGATTATTCAACATAAAGCTGGTAGAAGGGAGTTCAGTGGCTTAGCATTTAAATAGTTTTAACATTTTGACAAACTAGTTGTGTTTTGTGGCCATCAAATTCGATGACGTTGTCAGAACAATGCTAATTCTATCTTCGTTGTAAGATAGTTGGGACGAATTGGTTATGAAGGTAACTCTTCAGATAAAATGAGGTTAAATTTTGATGACATTATGGGTCTAATGTTGAATGAAATTCAAAAGAAAGCAGTGAAACTTCAAATTCTATATTAATGTTGAAAACAAAACAGACAAAATATGGATAGAAATAATGGTAGAGACGAATACAAGTTCAAAAGAGGGAAGTCTGTGTCAAGAAGAGAAAATGATTGAGGTGAATGCTGAAATTGTGGGGAGAAATTTATTTCAAGAAGGACTGTAAAGCTCCGAATAAAGGTGGTGGTAAGGTCAATACATAAATCTCTCTACAAATGTCTTCACGGGAGAAATCTAAGGAGAATGCCTAGTTTTATTCTTAGATAATATTAAATCTTAGATAGAATATTCATGTTCATCTTTTCATGCATGCCCCAACAAAGAGATGTTTAAAAGCTACACTTAAAAATAATATAGGGAATGTGTATTTGGGAGATAACAGGGTATGCAGTATTATAAAAAAGGGTGTTAAGATCAGGTTGCCAAATTGAACGGTTGAAAGTTCAGTAAAGTTAGACATGTTCCATATTTGAAAATAAAGTTGATCTCGATGAACTAGCTTGCAAGGTCAGGGTACAAGACTACTTTCACAGGTAATTCGCGGAATGTGATTAAAGGGGCAATGGTGATGGCTCGAAACAATATTGAATGTACTCTTTATCTAATCAATGATAAGGCATAATCCATTGATGTGGTTGCAATAAATGTTGATGCAAGCATTTGGCACCGCAGTCTTTGAAATATGCTTGTGAAAGGTATGAAGTCCCTCCCTTCTAAAGGCAAGCTTTAGGGTTTAGAATCTATATATTTGAAATTTTTGTGAAGACTATGTATATGAAAAGAAAAGAAATTTTTTTCTCCAAAAGTGGGTCAATGGTAATCCAAGAAGCTAGAGTTAGTGTGTACTAAAGTATGAGATCCTAGAATTCAGTTCATTGGAGGTTCCCACTATTTTTTCACTTCTATAGATGATCACAGCAGAGACAAGTTTGAGGTTGAAATGTCTCAAATTAGATAATGGTGATGAGTGTCGTGATCAGAGGTTCAGGATTTGTTATGCTTCAGAAGGGATCATGCATGACTTCATTATTCCAAGGACATCACGGCAGAATGGTGTCGTTGAGCGCTTGAATAAAACCATCACAGAGCATGCCAGGAGTATGATATTGCATGCAGGCTAAACAACGCAGTTCTGGAAAGTAGTGAACACTGCAGTTTATTCAAATAATTGTAATCCATCAGTATCTTTGAATGAAGGCTTACCTGAAACCTGGAGTAACAAGGATAAAAATCTATCTCGCCTAAAATATTTGGTTGTTCGGCATATATTCATGTTAATGCAAAATATAGAAGTAAACTTAACTTGAAATCTGTTTAGTGTATTTTCATTGGATATGACTCAAATGAATTTTGGTACAGACTATCAGAATCATAATTCAACAGGAGCAGGGCCATGATATTTAATGAAATGGAGATGTACAAGAACATAAACAAAACTCAGAATTGCCCATCAGCTACTTCTGAAGAGTCCTTCAAATATGTTGAGATGGAAGATACTAGTGATCAAGGAGATAGAAAAAGAAGATATGCTTAATTTGATGAAGCATCGAAAGTTTCTCTACTCAAATCAGAAGATCCAACATAATGACAGGACCAATACAAAGATATTCTCCTTCATTATACTATCTTTTAATAACTGATAATGATGAACTAGAGTGTTATGAAGGGACCACTCAAGTTGGAGACTCAAATGAGTAGAACTTCGTCATAGATACTAAGTGCAGTCATTGAGCTCAAATCATATTTTGAATTTGACATAATTACCAAATGGCAAAAGGGTGTTGGACAATGAGTGGGACTACAGGCTAAAAAAAGAGTCATATTGTATCAAACACTACGAGACAATACTTGTTGTGAAGGAGTTTCAGCAGAAGGATTGAGTAGACTATACTTAGATATTTTCTCATGTAGTGAAGATGACAATGGTCAAGATTGTGCTGAGTTTTATAGTAGAGAAATATAACATCTAGATCAAATGGATATAAGGACATCCTTCTTACATAATGGTATGGAAAAAGAATTATATATGGTGCAATTGCAGGGTTACGAGGTTCCAAAGAAAGAAGACATGGTATGCAGATTTAAGAAGAGCTTTTATGGCTTAAAGTAATCCCCAAGACAGTCGTACATGAGATTTGATAGGTTTATATTAGCAGTGGGTACATAAAGCGTCAGACAGACCACCGTTGCTTCATAAAAAATTTTGGTAATCATTAAATTTTGTTTCTTTTGTATGTGGTTGACATGGTAATTGACATGGTAATTGCAAGAACAGATATGGAGAAATTAAAAACATAAATTAGCAATTATCAAGGGGAGTTTGAGAAAAAGGATTTACGTCCAACCAAAAATATTTCAGAATGAGCAGGGCAAGAGTGCAAGTACATTGAAGTTGTCTTAGACAACTTATGCTAAGGTCATACACAGGTTCAACATGCGTGAGGCAAAACAAGTGTGCACATCTTTTAAGTAGTCACTTTAAGCTATCTAAGTAACTATTGGCTAAGTCTAAAGCAGAGCAAGCAAAGATGAGAATAACCCCCTATGCTTCAACTGTTGAAAGTTTCATGTATACGATAATACACACACACACACACACACACACACACACGCACGCACACGCGCACACACGTGCGCGCGCGCGCGCACGCACACACACATATATATATGTAGGTATATGTATATGTATGTATGTATGTATGTATGTATTTATGTATACATATACATGCATATACATATGTATGTATATATATACATACATATACCATACATACATATACAATACTAGATATTGCACATGCAGTGGAAGTGGTCAATTAATACATGTGTAATCCAAGCAAACATCAATCAATGTTAGTGAAGTAGATTCTTAGATACTTGAAAGTAATAATTAATAAGGCACTTTATTTTGGGAGTGCATGGATTGATCTATTGGGACATGTAGATTCATATCTGGCTGCAGGTATAGATGGTAAAAGAAGTACAATATGATATATCTTCGCTTTTAGAAACACAACAATAACTTGGATTTCTAGGCTATAGAAGTTGTTGCACTCTCAACTATAGAAGTCAAATACATTACTATTGTTGAGACTAGTAAGAAGATGATTTGGTTGTAAAGCTTTATGACAGAACTGAGCAAGGAGCAAGGAACTGAAACATTTTATAGTGTCATTATGAGTGTTATTCATCTAGCTAAGAATGTTATTTTTCATGCGAGGACAAAGTATATTCAACTGAGATATCACTTTATTCATTCTCTTCTAAAAAAAACGAGCAGTTGTTCTTGAAAGTTACATAACTCATAATCCTACAAATATGCTGACTAAAATAGTGAATATTGAGAAATTGAAGATATGCTAGGCCTCAGTGGGAATGCAGAAAGGTTGAGACCGGACGTGGGTGACGCTACAAGACTATGAAGATGGTATAGATATGGAAGTGCGAATTTGGAGGATAGAAATTGGGTACAATCAGCATTCAAGTGGGATATTATTGTGTGTGGAGTTTGATTGGGCTATACATGCCCTACAATAAAACACAACATCTAGAGGCAGAAGTTTGATGTCGGTAGTGGAAGTTCAGGGCCAGACGTGGCGTCCTATTGCCAGTAGTAGTGTCAAGCGCCCAAGATCAACCTAGAAACCTAGTACCTGGAGTGGCACCTAGGCACCTAAATCCTCTCTGAATGAACCAATGGGAAGTTCTGCAACCAAGAAGGGCACAGTTGCACTGCAGTGTGCCTGTTTCAAGGTTTAAAAACAAAAAACCTAGAAACTCAGTGCTCCGGAAGGGTGATCTAGAGCCCAGAAGAATGAGTCCAGACAGAGCACGTGGAAAGACAACACCCATAAGTGGTGCTTCAGCACCATGAGTGATTTCACTTTCAATTGGGATTTAGGCCCTTTACTTCTATATGAAAAATGTATCTTTCGACAGTGATAGTAACAAGAGCGAGACAGAGGAAGCGGTGTGATAAATTATGTGTTGGATTTTTGCGATTTGCTCTTGTGTGGTCAAGACAGGAGTGTTCGAGAGTTCCGGGCTCGTAGAGGGAAATATTGAGTGTGGTGTAATTGGTACATTTCTTCACATTTCATTTTGGTTTAGTGTGGTGTGACTCCTTGGTTTTTTCATGTTCTTAGGTTTTTTCAAATTAAATCTTATTTTTTTCTTGGATAACTAGAAAAAACCATAGAAATCCAATTTTTACGTCTCCACAAAAGCAACCTCATAAACATGAAGGAAAATAACTTATCAAAGGAGTTAATTTCTAGTTAACCACAACTAAAAACAAATTTATTTCTCATTATGTGCACTTTAAAGCTCAAAAACCCAAATTTACTCTTTGAGAAAAATTTTAAATTTGACCATAACTATAATATAATGATAATAATATAGTCGAAGTAATCGCCTGGTCAATCATCGATGTTACATCTATATTGGAATGTGATTTAATTGTCACATGAACATACTAAACATCATATATATTATACTTTCTGGTCTTTGCCAAATATAAATTTATTAGCTTTGATGAACTGACACAAAAAATGTATGGCTCCTTTCAGCATGGAGAGGCCATATCGCTCAAATTTTTTAGACCACAAGATATATTGTTGTTGTTCTTGTTTAGACCAATACCTCAAGCAAATATAAGTCAAAAATCTAGATAACCATTACATAACAACTCTAAGATGGTGGCAAGTATTTTAACTGGCATAGTGCATAATGTGATTAGACATTTGGTTATGAGCATCATTCCTTGCAATCATACATGTTCACTATTTATGTTTATGATCTTTCATTTTTTTTTTCATTAATTCAAATTGATTGCAAATTCATTGCATTAAACAATTTTTTTATTAACAAAATTACTCGTGTCGATTAAATGATTTGCCTAACATGTGCTTCTTTCTCTCATATTTGAATCATGAATTATAATTATTAATTTAAATGACATTGATAACTCACTATAGTTTTGCTTTGCTGGTTGTTACAAAAGGAGCAAGAGAATGTTAAACTTGAGAAAGTTGACATGCTAATTGCTTTTTATATAGCTTCGTATAGTTTTAATGTGTTAGATGCTAATCATGTATATGATAATAACTTTTGCGAAATTTTTGTTACAAGAATTATATTCATAAGGTAATTTAGAGGTTCTGTAGTGTTCGATGGATGAAATATTTACAAGTCTATCACATAATAGAATTGTATTATGTTATTAGATCTCTACAAGCATCAACTATATTTTAAATTTTAAAAATTTTTGGGTCATTCAGGCTGATAAGTTTATCACTCACTTTATTATGATGATTAAACTTCAAAATGGATGCAGTAGACTCATACAATTAGGATTATTTGTCTCTATTATGCCTCATACTCTATAAGGAGATCATTGAGCATAAAACAGCTCAACATGATTTTCATAGTTCATCTTTAAGAGCATAAATTTTCAAGGAACCGTCTCATCATAATTATATATTATTTGAATGGATAGATGGAGGAATCTCAAATTTGAAATTGAGCTTCTATTAGATTGACATTATCATAGAGTTACTAAAACATTAAAAAATCTTTATTGGTTTGCAATACCAACGTTTTTCAAATTGAGAAGCTCAAACGCATCAACCCAAACATTAACCGTGTTCAGCGAGATACCTTGCAATACTATTTAAATTGGCCAGGATGACTATCAAGAACAGTGAAAGTCTAGCCATATTTATCCCACACAACATTAGATATTGTGAGCTCAATTCATTAAGGCATTATGAGCTTTTATATTTGGAGTTTTCTGACCAATCAAAAAAGGTTGTTCTTAAGTTATTTAGATTTTGAGCATCTGAGATTTATGTTGAGGTCAACACATCTAGTTATGTTTTTCTAATAGTCTTGCTTGGCATTAGGGATTTGGAGTTAGCTTCTTCTTTAATTTATAGTGAGAAGCTTCAATGGTTTTGGTAAGGCCTGCAGTTAAGATATGTAGTTTCAATGTCCATTATAGAAGATTCAAAGTCTCAACAAACTTATCTTATTGATTTTACATCAATGACAAAAGAAAATTTGATTTGCGCGTGATCGATCTAGGAAGTATAGCTTAGAGGGTTCAATTTGATTCTTAGTTTGAGCTTAGTAATTAAATATGTAAAGATAAATTAATGCACCAAATGACTTCCATGGTACCTTAATCTTATTGGTATTCTTACAATTTATTTGTAATCTATCTTCTTATAATATCGAGAATCTCTGATATCTACCCAATAATGTTAACTTGAAAGTCTAGCTTGCATCACTTATTTTAGGCATTTGCTTTTCCTTCTTATGTTCAGTATAGTATGACTTGTATAAATGATAATGAACACTAAAAACTATCAAGATATGGGCCCTACAAGCTCTAACTTTCATGTTTAGAGGATCAAGCCATAGACAATTATCAAATAGGCCTTGTCAATTTTACCTTTGTATGTAGAGGATCAAGCATTGAGCAATTATTGATTTAACCCCACCAACTGCATATTTGCAGAGGATCAATCATTGAAGCAATAAGCCCTATCTATCATACCTTTCTATATAAAGGACTACGCCTTAGACAATTACTGAACTTTCACAATTATCTATATAAGGAATTGGGCATCAAAGAAGGACACAAAACTCTATATAACTTATAGTTTGTGAATCAAAACCCTCCCCTAAAGGTAGTTCTATCCACAAAGTGTTCCATTCTTTTTCAATTTAGCTGGTCATTAGAATCCGGGTCCAATCAAAAATCAATCCTCACAAGTGAAATCAAGTAATGGAGATAAAATATCTTATTCATTATAATGTTTCAAAATTTTGGATACTTGAATAGTTTATATATGGTAGAAATAGACGGTACTTAAATAATTTGTATATGGTAGAAATGTAGGGTGAGATGCTTTGGATGCAAAATCCCAAGAAGATTCAAACACTAAGCAAGAATTCTAAAATTATCATAAAATGTTTAAAGCTACTAGTATTTTTTTTTAATTTTCTTTGATGTTTTCTCTTTTTTTTTGCTTCATATTGGTTTTTTTTCTTTAATAGAAAATTTCCCTTTTTTTCCATTTTAGGAATTTTCTTTTATTTATTTTGATCTATTATTTCTTTTCAATTATATGTTTTAATTTTTTTAGTCAAAAAAAATATATATAAGTGCCTCATTTCAAAATACTCAACCGTTCTCAATGTGTCACCAGGAAAAGTTGTTCAGACATGAATGAAATTTCAATAAAAAAAGAGTGCACACCATTCAAAGTTGGCGCATTTATATTGCATCAAAAAGCATATGTTGCACATTTTATGGTGTAAGTTGTTTCACATATAATTTTCATTGAATAACATGCATGTACTTTGAAAATTGTTTCTTCTTCAAAATTTCATCCTTGTATTGTCAAGTACTTCATTGGAATTCATAAAAATGTATGTACAAGATTTATGATGTGCCACTTTGCATAATTTTTAATGCAACACATCATGCACTTTGCACACTATATGATTCATCGTTTGCATGCTTTTTGAGGTGCTAAATTAGTGCTTTCTAATGTTCCATTTTCAGATTTTTCCCCTGAAAGTTCACTTGTACTTACGCCCTAATATCTGATTTTTTTTAATTCATGCCAAAAAAACTATATTCTCTTACATTTTTAGGTTTTACAAGGCATTTTTGTGCCTTCCTTTTTTTAAACCTAGTTTCATGTGCTTCTTTTTTCATCCTCACATTCCATTTAGTTCCAATTTTTTAGGTAAATTTTAATACAGTTTCCGTGACCATCAAGGGTAGCAAAAGTAACTTCTCACCAAGACAATATAAGTGTTTAATGTGTGGCTTATGGGGCATCACGACCTATAAAGTGTCATCCCACAATATCAACAAGTGTTTCAAGTTATTCATGCAAGGTGTTATGAGCACAAAAGTAACCTAAAATCTAGTCAAAAATATGATACACATTGCATCAAAAAAACACAATTCCACAAGAGGTTTCTAAAGTACCCACCCCTCCCATTTCGTATTTATCATTGCAATGTTTTCAATGCTAAATGGGAAGAATAGTGAGCAGGGGAGATGGACAGAGCATTTTGTCAGGTTGGAACACAACAGGTTGGAGAGAAATTTGTGCATAAGAGTAAAATGGCAAAATGGAGCATTGATCAGTGTCCCAACCTCTTACTTGTTCAGTTAATAAAAAATTTCTTTTTGATGTGCTTTTTAGAGATTTTTTAATAAAAATTTTCTTATTGATGATTTTTATTTTCAGAAATTCTTTATGTGTGTATATATACTTTTCCTTTAAATTTTTACAACTTACTATCATATTTTATTTCTTTTACACATTTAAATATTATTTTGTATTATAATAAACTTCGAAAAATGTGCACTTTTTTGAACGCCCCACAAAATTCTCTCCTCTCAATGTGCATGCAAAATATTTTTGCATTCGCTTTCTTCCATGTCCATGCAATTGAAATCGGTAGCTGATCTTGCCAACCATGATGTTGATGTTTTCAACAATAAGGTGAATTCTCGCTCATACAAATTGAATATTTCAAGCCAATTTCTCATGAAATTGTATCTATCTTTAAGATCAATTAGCTAATTGGTCATATATAAAGCTTGACACTGGAAAAATATTGAATAAGAAAATATTTTTCCCAAACACAAATGCACTTAATCTCCCTGAAAGAAAATCAAAGCTCTCAAACAAATAGAAGAGAAATTAACTCAAAAAATGATAATTGAAAAAAAGATATTAAAATAACACAAAAAATTGCCAAATTAAAAATTCCTCAAGAGAGTATCATCCCAAATCCCAATGAACCCATCACAAATTTCCAGCACAATCAGCCTTTTAATTCACCAAAATTGCACTTCAAAGTCACATTAATCATTTTCTTCCTTTAATTAATCTCTCCTAATTATCTTCTATTTTCTCTTCAATTCTCAAATATGTTCCTTCACTTCCTCAAAAAAACCAATTATAGCCCCACCTCCTGACTAGCTTTTTGGTTGGGATAATTCTCAAACGTTGAATTTACTTTGAAATTAGTGTATTACAAAATTTTAATTGAATTTTCATATGGTATATTCATCTCAAAGCAAATTAAATGACATTTGGAACCCACATGATCAGAATTTAAGTAAGATATCATTACCCAAAATTTTTCCTCTTACACAACACAATCCAAAAAATCAATCCAAAAAGTCCATCACAATTTTCCACACTTACGTCCCTAAATGTCTCCTATTGTTCCTATAAAAGAATAGATTATAGGTGGTAGTTTTCAAATTCAAAGTTTAAATTTTGACCTAAAAGTATTTAAGATAGCAAATTATTCAAACAAATTTTTAACTATACCCAAAATAAAAATCAATTATTATTCTAATAAATTCAAATCTTATGCGTATTGACTATATATTAATGAATCAAAAAGCCTAACAATATTTTCAATCAACAAAAAAGGCATGCTCTTATAAGAGTCATCTCATGGAAAAAGAAAGAAAATTAGAAATATTAGCCTTGGTTGTTCATCTACATAACTAAGCACATAGCATCTATCCTTATTTGTTGCTAAAATATTAGGTTGTGCTCTATGCTTTTCAGTGAGGCCAAGGTTTTTTGCACCAGAAGCTAGGTGCTTTCGATTTTAGCATTCCATATGTTTTGGAGCTGGGTGCATGTTCTACAATTCAAATCATGTTATTTCAGATCTATTGTAGCATGTGGCAGTTGGATGTCAAAAACTTTGTTTTGGAATTTGGTTGCCACATTAAATCTCTAATCTTCTCTAAACTTCTTGTTACTTCTGATCGTTGCTGAGATCGTGATAAATTCTCAATGGGCTGTGTTAGACTAACGCTACACTACAAAAAAAAAAATAATAATAATAATAATAAAGCAAATAAATGAAACACCCTCAAGAGATTTACAATTGGAAGAGCTTGGCTTGTCCCGTATGATGTTAAGTTTCATAGGTTTAAGGGATTACTTGGAGAATTGAACAAAAGAAATAGCCACTCGATAAAAAGATGAGTTTCTACCATAGAAACTAAATATCAGAGAATGCCAAGAAATATGAGACAAATCAAAAGAAGATTTTTATAAAAACAATTACATGGAAGGCTAAAATATAGAGAACAAATGCAGACCTTAGAAGCATAAGGTTTTGCAGGCTTTCTGTTCTGATGCCTGCAGTGGAAGACCTGCAGTAGGAGTCACCAACATAATCACCATAAGCTGGATCCGTTCCTGTCAATTGTCATGCCCATATTAAAGCCACCCCTCGTGGTGTTAACATCAATGGAACTAGTGTCAAGCTTCATTTGCATGTTGCTGAGATTCTCTAATTCCTTTTCCTTGGTGCGTATCTCGACAATGAGATTCTCTGCTTGTGCTACAAGAAGCGAAGATATATCATTTAAGTGTATATTACTTTTTTCCCTCCATGGAAAGAAAATAAATACTCTCCTCCATTTCATTTTTGCATCAACTGCTTGTACAAACTTCACAGTGACGTTCACATAATTGATTGTGATTCACAACAAAAAATAATATATGCATCAAGTTTCATAAATTTTCAAGATGGTTTAAAAATTGCCTGAGCATAAGCAAAAATAGAAATGATTAAACATACAGTCTATTTTAAAAGTTTAAATTTACCTATGTATTTCAACAATCAATACCTTTCAATAAATACATAATATAATCAACAAACTCATTTGATTCCAAGCTATTTAAAAAATCATATACTTCGATAATCATCTTAATTTTTTTTTAAATCGAGCATTATCTCGTTTTAAAAATGATAATGGACAATTTTGATCTTAAATTTGGAGGTATCTCAAGATTTAATTAGCATGAAAATAGTGTTTCTCTTCCTATTAAGATGACTACTCTCCTTTGAATTTTGTTCTTATCTACCGGTTTATATAATTTTTATTTTCCAAATCAAACAATTAATTGTGATCTATGACATGAGAATTATGCATGGGCCAAGTTTGATCAATTTTTAGATGATTTAATCTTTCATCGTGAATATGAATTTATAAGGATGATTGGATGGAATATGAAAGGCTTCCCAAAAGTATAGTTTACCCATATAATTCACCAATCAAAATAATTTAATATATGCAAGATATCATCAAGTTCACATCCAATTGAAAGTCTCTACATATACTTTAAAATCTCAATCACTTTATCATGTAGTCAGAGCCACCTACTGTTAAATTTTTTAGGCATATGACTGACGATCAAATTATCTCAAAAAATTTTGAAACCATGTATGACATTAGTTTTAATAATATTAGCGGCACAGGTCTAATTTGATCATGCAATTGGAGACCATAATACCAAAATTTAGTTGGGTAAAGAACAGTGGTTCTCATCTTGGAAGATAGTAACTAATTCTCTTAATTTTTTTTTCATTTTTTTCTTTTGTAATTACTTAGAATATATAATCTTCAAATTAAAAATCACAATTGATTGTAATGTGCAAAATAAGAATCAATGGTTTTTAAAACTCGATTGTATTTCAATGTCAATCCCATCATAAAATTTTTAGTATTCGCAGTGGTTTCGTAATGCAGTTTTGGTTATCTTGTTGGTTGCTTTTTTATTACAAAAAACAATAAAAAATATTTTTAATGTATGAAATAGAATATTTGTGACAAATTTCTAAGACTTTGACAAATACTCATGATTTTTAGACAAATTTCATTAAGTTTAATTTTAGTGTGAAATTTCATAGAAGTTATAGACTTCTGACTGAGAGACCTAAATATTGAAGCCAAAAATATTCATGAAATTTCATAATGGTTTCGAGTGAAATCAATGTAATAAAAAATCATTCTTAAAAATTAAATATGATTGACTTTCATCAATTTTCATGATGATTTCACCATTAATCAAATATATGTAAAATAAATGTATAATCAAATAGCATATAGAAGCTATTTAAAAACTCTAGGATTGCCTATATATCTCACGAATCAAAAACTACCCAATAATGCAAAGTTATCATCAACAACACATGTATTTCACTTAAAATCATTTGAAAGTCCTTATATACTTCAAAATAACAATTAACTTCAAATGCATTTCAAGCCATCCATCATGAAAATTTTAATGCATCTAATTGATGATAAAACTTTCTTAAAAAATCTCATAATCACACTAACATTACATCTTATGATGCTAAAGGGAATGATCTTATACTTGTAAGTTATAACCTTAAAATCTAAATAAGTGGAGAGCGACAGTCTCCTCAAACGAGATAGAAAATCCAGTGTGTGTGCGCGTACACAAAAGAGAGAGAGACCAATCAAGGAAAATCTTGAAGTCGAAACTTACTTGCTTTGGAGTCAATTGTTCAATCAGGCTGCTTTTCCAGTGCCTTCTCCCTTTGAGCTGCATATGATGAAAGGGACATCATTAAGTTTACTCACACGAATTGCTCAGTAAAGCTCAGACCAGGCGTCCGATTTGAACTAGAATAATACCACTGGCAAGTCCACTTAATACACAAGTATGACATCTTATTTTTAATAAATACTAAGCCAGTCCAGATGGCATAACAATTGACTACTATAATTGCACAACATGTAAACGCAAATTCACTGGCAACAAAGGTAAACCTTTACCAGCAAGGGACAGCTGAGGTCACTATGCTTATATTAAACTTATCAAGTTCAAAAGATTTCAGTCAAATATAATTCATTTATATTCCTATTGCACTCACAAAACAAACTTAGGGAGATTCATAATGAGCATGATCTATGGATGTTTAAGTAGATACTAGAACCCAAATTGATGGTTCAAGCCAATAAAAAGGAAGATTCAATATTAATGTTAATGTAATAGTCTATAATAAAGCCTTAAAATAAACAAACTGTTATGATTTCAGATATATTGACTTACAAAAATTTACCACAATTATGATGAAATGTAAGGGTTGGACAGGACATCTTTAAAAAACAAGCCACATATTAATCAGATTAGAGTTGAAAGTGGGAAAAAGTTGACTATCTAACTAAGATGATATATGATGTGTGTATGTGTCGTAATGGAGTTTTAGGTGTCGGTTCAAGCCAATAAAAATAAAGATTCAAAGTTAACGTTAATTTAATAGTCTATAATAAAACCTTAAAATAAATAAACTGGTTATGACTTCAGATATATTGACTGCAAAAATTTACCACAGTTATGATGAAATGTGAGGGTTGGACAGGACATCTTTAAAAAACAAGCCACATATTAATCTGATTAGAGTTAAAAGTGGGAAAAGGTTAATTATCTAACTAAAACGATACATGATTTATGTATGTGTCACAATTGAGTTTAGGTTTTCAAAAAAATTTAAAGTTTTCAAAATGATTACATGCATTTTAGAGCAGCCACAAGCCACTCGAAGCAAGGCAAATTCGAACTATCATTAGACTGCAGCATTCTTTGGTGTTACCACATTTGTTAAACACATACAGATGTATTTTGTTTGTATTAATACAAAAAGTATTCTGAACTGAAGCCCAAGCATTGGTTCATTTATCAGATCGCAGATCGCGTGCATAATATTATTTTTTGATAGACTTGCACGATTGTATTGTATTTGAGTTGAAAGTTACTTCATCGCTCACAGAGGCCTAACTTTTTTTTGGATTTAATTATTTGGCAAATATGTTGCCACTAGGATATGTGCAAACTCTTCATTTAAAGCTTTTAATGATCGCGTTGAGTCCATTCGTGTGTTGGTGAATCTAGTTGTAATTGATATAAGTTGCATTTGTGTTTTGAAAGTTTTTCTCTGCATTTAATTTGCATTTTGATCATGTGGGCCTGACAGGAAATATTTTTTCCTATATGAATGGATGGTCTCATTTAAAACATTATTTGAATAATATAATAATGATTGCTCGCCAATTTAATATATAATATTCCGATTTATAACACATTGCTATTGAATATTTTGAATATAATTCTAAATTACAATTTTGAGATATTATATTTTAACTATTTTTCAAATTTTAATCAAAATCTTTTATTTCTAGTCATCTAATCAAAATTAAAAAAAAATTGATAAATAATAGAACAAAGCGATTCTTTAAAATTTGGACTGCTTCACTGGTTGGTTCAACCATCAGTCTAACTGATTCTATGTGAAAGCAATTTTGATTTAAATAAATAACATTCTAGAACTGATTTGCAATTGAGTTGGCTGAACTGACCGATCTAATCCAGTTTTTAAAACCAAGAGTAAAGTTGTATATGACATAAAATTTATGGCTTTTCTTCTTGGCTGAAAGAAGCTTAGGAATAACTTAGAAGAAACACTCCATAAAAAAATACTTAATTTCAAAATATGCATACAAATATCCATTTATACAAATCTCTGATACCATGGTCACTATACTTCAAATTCAATCAAGTTAAAAATGGGAACAGAATTGAAGGCATTCAAATTCATAAGCAAAACAAAATGCGTCAAACCTTTGGAGCTTCTACAAAGAGACCAATGTTGAAAGATTTATAATTCCAAAGGCAAAAATACTCTTGCTGACGATCCATTCTTGTTGAAAAATGCCAGCATAAAAAAATAAAAAATAAAAATAAAACACTAAAACAATAATTAAAGTTGAATGTGACACATTTTTAACAGCACTTAGATCGAAAAAAGCAGAAACAAATATATGAGAGTGGAATTCTACCACGTGATGCCCAAATAAACATGTTTTACAATCCTAAAATAATCATAAGAAAGAAAAACTTACTCGATAGATCTTTTTCTTCTCTTTTTTCCTTCATGTTGGTCCATTTCCTTGTCCACTTTTCCTTGCACCGCATCTGAAAGCTTTCTTTTTTTCCTCTCAGAATTCATACTTTCTAAAACAAAATCCACCCTTCCATCATCCTGTAATCGATACTCCTTCCTCTTCTTGTCCTTCTCATATCTCCTCTTATCGGAATTCTTCCCAGAATCAAAGGCTTCAATCTTCTTCTTGCTACTCCCGCCCATCTCCTCCTGCTGCTCCAACACTGAGTTCCCCGCATGGGCTTCCACTTCATAATAATTCCCTTTCCTCTTTCTCTTCTTCATTGAATGTCTATCATCATCATTTTTGCTAGCGCACTCTTCCACTTCAACATGGGAGATTTTACGTTGGGCGCGGATATCGCGATGTACAGCCACGAGCTCGTTAAAAGCTTCGAGAGAGCGCCTCAGGTAAGCGGTCACGTCCGGCCGGGCACCGGTATCAGAGGCGACAAAACGGGAGAGAACTGTCGCCGCCTTAGAGAGGGAGATTGGATAAGAAGATGTTACCTCACCTGTCACTACTCTCATCTCATATTCTCCACTGTCACGACAGGGGCTGTTGGGGAGCAGGATTTAATCTAAATTCGCAAGTGCTCTTTGGGAGCAGGATCTTAAATCCCGTCTCTCTTCCCTGTTGACTTAAATCCTGGATTTAATAAATCCCGTGGGAGTATGGATTAGGGGATTTAGATGAGATGAAACACACAAAGGTGGGCGGGAGGAAGGGGGAGAGAGGAGAGGGCAACATACCTGAATGGTTTCGGGTAGGAGCGGAGCGGAAGGAGGAGAAAGATAAGATTTCGGATCCCGCCGTTGACGTCCCCGCTAGCTAGCTAGCAGAGACTGGATGGCGAGGGCTTCTGGAACTGGGGAGGGAGTTGGACGAGTGTTTCCGGCGAAGAAAGGAGTTCGGCGGTGATGGCCGAGGGTTATATATATATATATATATATATATATATATATATATTTCATTTCTTCTAATGTATTTACATAAAGTCACTTTTTGCATTTATGTCACACAAATTTTTAATATCATATTAAAATACATAACACCAAAAACTTTGAGATTTATATATTTTACATAAATTTTAGGTGCACCAAAAAAAAAGAATTTAAAAAATATTACTACCTAAAGGCAGACACAAGATGAATGCGATACACGAGACAGTATTTTTTTCTCCGCTGCGCCCATGATACAACAGTCACAGCGAAGAAAAAAACATTGTTCGTGTATTACGTTTGTCTTGCACCTGAACTCCGAACACAATATATTCACCATCTATAGCCGGCTACCCAAATAGTCATGTTTTACAATCCTAAATAATCATAAGAAAAAAAAATCTTACTCGATAGTTCTTTACTTTTTCTTTTTTACTTTGATATGCGTCCATTTCTTTGTTCACTTTTCTTTGCGCCGCATTGAAGGCTTCCTTTTTTCCTCTCAATATTCATACATTCTGAAACAATACCCACCCTTCGATCTTCCTGTAACTTCCTCTTGTTCTCTTTCCCATTCCTCTCTTCAGAATTCTTCCCAGAATCCAAGGCTTCCATCTTATTCTTGCTACTCTCGCCCATCTCCTCCTCTACTCCAACACTGCATTCCCTGCACGGGATTCCACTTCATAATAATTCTCTTTCCGCTTTATCTTCTTCATTATATGTCTATTATCATCATTTTTGTTGACGCACTCCTCCTCTTCAACATGGGAGATTTTACGATGGGCACCGATATTGTCATGTACAGCCACGAGCTCGTTAAAAGTTGTGAGAGAGCGCCTCAGGTAAGCGGACACGTCCGGCGGGGCACGTGTATCAGAGGCAGCAAAACGGGAGAGGATTGTCGCCACCTTCGAGAGGGAGATCGAAGAAGAAGACGTTACCTCACCTGTCACTGCACTCATCTCATATTCTCCAATGTCACGTAAGAGGCTATTTGGTAGCAGGATTTAATCTAAACACTGACAAACATTAAAACTTGAAACTTTCGCAAGTGCCCTTTGAGAGCAGGATCTTAAATCTTGTCTCTCTTCCATTTTCACTTGAATCCCGGATTTAGTAAATTCCTTTGTAGTACGGATTAGGGGATTTAGATGGGCTAAAGCGCACAAAGGTGGGCGAGATGAAGGGGGAGAGAAAGGAGGGCAACATTCAATCCTGAATGGTTTCAAGGAGGTGTGGAGCAGAAGGAGGAGAAAGATAGGATTTATGGATCCCGTCGTTGCCTTCCCTTACTAGTTGGCTAGTCGAAACTGAATAGCGAGGGCTTCTTGCGCTAGAGGGAAACGAAGATAGGTTTTAAGGGCGTTGGGGGAGGGAGGCGGACGGGTGTTTCCGACGTAGAGAGGCGTTAGGGCAGGTACGTGGTTGGGGAAAAATTATTGCGTTGCGTCCGGATTCCAATTATATGACGACACGTGTTCGTGTCGGTCCCATCCCTCAAAATAAAAAAATACAACCCGCGGGTTGTATTGAAATATTTCGGATACTACCATAATACAACCGACAAATTTAATCACGCGGCCCGACCCGATCCATTTTTTTCGACAGAAATAAAGCGGTGGTTGTATTCAAATATTCCGCGGTTGTATTAAAATATTCCCGGTTGTATTATAGTAGTGTTCCGATAATACAATACAACCGCGGAATATTCGAATACAACCACGCGGTTGTATTGGAATATTCCCGGTTGTATTATGGTAGTATCCGTAATATTCCAATACAACCCGCGGGTTATATTTTTATGTTTTGAGGGATGGGGCCGACACGAACACGTGTCGTCGTATAATTGGAGTCCGGACATAACTTTGCGTACGTTGTCCGGATGCAATAATTTTTCGTGGGCGAGGGTCGCGGACATGAGTTATATATATCCCACTTACCTCTAATGTATTTAAATAACTAACGTCTCTTTTTGCATTTATGCCACACAAAACTTTTATATCATATAAAAATACCATCATTTTAATTTGGTCATGCATAACACCAAAAATTTTGAGATTTACATATTTCACATAAAATTTAGTATCTAAAAAAAAAGAACTTAAAAAATATTAACTCTGGACTCCATGAGGAGGAGAAAGATGGAATTTTTTGTTCCCACTGTTGATTTCCCTGCTAGTTAGCTAGTTGAGAGTGAATAGTGTGGGCTTCCGGCACTGAGCAAGGAGGCGGAGGAATTCGGCAAGGTGGTGGGCGAGGGTTCCAGACATGATTGGGGAGTTTTACAGTAGTAGTATGTATATATATATATATATATATATATATATATATATATATATATATATATATATATATATGAATTCTAATGTATTTACATAACTAACGCCTCTCTTTGCATTTATGACACCAATATTTTATATCATATAAAAATAACCTCATTTTAATTGGGGGATTTACATACATAACACCAAAAACTTTGAGATTTACATATTTCACATAAAATTTAGTGTTTACCAAAATAGAACTTGCGGACGCATTCGTCTCGTACACAAACTTGAAAGTGTTTCTCGACATCCTCAAATCCTCTAATGTGCCCATCATAGTCAGTCCCTTCAATGACGAATTTGACGCGATCAAATCCCCTCACTCTTTCCAATTCTTGTCGAACCTCTTAACTCTACTTTGTGAAATTGAAATTGGTAACAGCTCTAAATCCTCACCTCCCTTCCTCCCTCAAACATTCTCTAGAATATTTTCCCCACCCGTTTCCAGAATATTACGCCAAGTTCGTTGTACGGACTGGATCCCTTCTCAAATGTTAGCTCTCCAATATTTTTTGCCTTCTGTGGCAAAGGAATGTGAAGGCAATAAGAGAATCAACCATATGGATAGAATTTTTAAAAGGTTAGTAGATTCTATCATGCACAGAGATAATGATAGACTAGAGCTCTGGGAGAATCTAAAGAACATAGGAATTGGGATGAATGGCAATTGCGTTGTGGGTGGAGATTTCAATATGATATTTTTTAACTTTGAGAAAATTAGTGGCTGACATGTGGATACTAGATTTAAAGTTGATTTTATTAATGCAATAATGGAGACTGATTTCTTTGACTTGGGCTTCTATGGTCTTAGTTTCACTTAGAAAGATGTAGGGTCTTTGAGAGATTGTATAGAATCTTGGCTAATCATAAGTGGCTAAGCAATTGTAGTAGTTCTAAAGTTCAACATCTTCCTAGACTATGCTCTAATAATAGGCATTTACTTTTAACCATTTCCTTCTTTGATAAACCTTCAGTGCATCAGCTTAGATATCTTAACACTCGGTGTAATTACAATGACTTTATTAATTAGGCTAAGGAGAATCGAAAGATCATTACTCTGGGGAACTCTTGGTTTAACTTACAGAAACTCCGCAAGAGTGTTGCCAAAGCACTTTAGGCTTGGAAATGGAACATTTTTTGTAATGTGCATAACAAGGTCAGTATTGTTGAAGCTGAGGAGTGCAGACTGGAGCAAATTGATGTTGTGAATGAGAAGGTTAGTGATGAACTTATTTCTGTTTATAAGAGTTTGTTGACTGCTATCAAGTGGGAAGAGGATTTACTTAAGCAAAAAGCTAGGGAGGTGTATTTTAAGGGAGGAGAATAGAAACTCCCACTACTTTAAGGTTTGAATTAAGAATAAAATAGAGGATGAATGCTATTTAAAAATACAGGAGGGGCTGGTAATTGATTACTGATCATGCTAAGATTGGTAAAAGTGTTGCTCAATACTTTGAGAACTTTTTTTATCAAGATTGAGATTAATTCTCCTATCAGTCAATGCTCTTTTAGAGGACCAAATAGATCTTATTGACAATCTTGATCTAGCTAAGGTTCCATGTGAAGAAGAAATATGGTGTGCACTTTCTACTATTGATGTTAACAAATGTTGATATCATTTTCTAGTTTTTCTCCTAAAGCTTAGGATCTAATTATAAGACTTTCATATTGACTACCTAGAAGACTAGTGATGGGACCCACCCCACTTATAAGTTCAAACCACCTTCTGGTTCTTCTATGAAGACTCAAATGGGTGGTCTCAAACCCTCAACACTTTGATTGAGTTGGATAAGACCAACATGTTGTCTTGACCTCATTTTGAGGTCTTTCTTTTCCTCTCCATAGAGCTTGGGATCTAGCCATAAAATTTCCTATTGACTATCTTAGAACCTAGTGATGAGACCCAATCCATAGAAATTTCAACCACTTTTTTACTCTTTTTGTGAAGTCTTGCATTTGTGGTCTCAAGCCCTCAATTTCTATTTAAGATGGTTATGACCAACATGTGAAAACTCAGAAATGAGTTCCCATAGGATCAACTGGCTTTAGGGCAACTTTGGGTGGCTTGGTTATGCATATACTCACCTGAATCCACCAAAATTCCCTAACATACCCAAAACCATCAAAATTATTAAATTTATTCACCCCTTTCCTATGAAATTCACAATATTTCTTAACACTTTTGGAGACTCATATGGATGGTCCCAAGCCCCCAACTTTTGGTGGAGATGACTAGGACCAACATATGGATGCTCTAGAATGAGTTCTTATGGGACTATGAGGCTTTAGGGAGGCTCTTCATGGTTTCGACACTCACCTTGCACTACAATACATCCTCGCCACCTAAATCCATCCTAAAGTTGTCAAAGTTACCAAATTGATCCACATTTCACTAACAATTTCCAAGTTCACCTCATATTAACTAAAATACAAAATCAAATCCAATCCCATTTAATTTTAAGCTCAAAAACCAAAATTGCCAAATTTAAATATGAATTCACTTCAAACCCATTTGAACCCATGTGCTGAATCTAATTTTGTCAAATTTACATTTCAAATTCTCCTCAATCCCACCAAAATTCACCAAACCATCAATTGTCTTTTATAATTTGTCTATAAGTCCAATTAAAGTGGAAAATAAGTTTAGATTGAGTTTGAGCTTGGGCTAAACCCAAGCCAATAACACCGCATAACATCCAAATAGCACCGCCACAATACCACAACAACACCTAAATACACCCAACACCACGGCTGTAAACTCTCAATAACACCATCTCCAAAGTATGCTTGCAAACTCCAAATAACACCACGATACTACAAAAATACCCCTCTAATAATACCGCCTCTACGTCACCCGCAAAATGCCACAGTTCTGCAGTAACAAAATCTCGTAATAACACCACTATACAATCTAAATAACACTCGCAATAACACTGCCTCCACATCGTCGCTGCAATACCCCCAATATTATCATGCTGCCAAGCAATACACCTGCTTTTCTTTAATCCCTCTGTAATAACACTAAAATTCAACTCAAATAACCCTGTCGATAACACCCCTCACCACAGAACCGTGGCGACACCAAAATACAACCGAAATAACACCACTCATCTTGAAACTGTGGTAACACTGCAATACAACCAAAATACTACCCGTAATAATACCATTCTCCCCCACCGTGGTAAACAGTTAGATAACACCCCACCACCATGGAATACACCCCAATACACTTGCCTTTTTCAATTTATCGCTGATAACACCACAGTAACAACAAAATACAATGCTGCCACAATTCCTCGCCAATAACACTGAAATACTAGGCCCAATAACACCTAAACAAACTGCCTAAAATCATCTCACTTCTTAATTTAACTTACATACACTCGACATAAGTACAAGTTGACTTGATTCTCTCCACCCTCAGCCCGAAATCTCCCCTTTTCGAAGCCCTCGTCCACTCCATTTTTTTTGCGACAGCCAGCCTCCCATCTCGGTGAAAGAACCACCCTTCGAGCTTGCTTCTCTAGAGCATTCGAGGGGCAAAGTATCCCCTCTTTCCCAAAAGCTTTTGCTCGACAAAGTAACCCCTGCCTCCTCCCCGCATCTCATTCAAAATAGAGACACACACACTTGCCATGGCGAAGGCCTGCCAAAATATCTCCAAAACTTCTCACAACCTTAAGAAGCTCATTCTCAACATCCTTAGCCATTTCCATCTATTCAGCAACCCTATTTCACCACACAAAGCCAGGGCCTTTTCAACCTACAAAATTAACTTCCATAAAACTTCAACCCATTGTCCCAAAAGCTTCACCACTCTGCAAAACCTCATTACCCATCAAAATCTACCTTTCACACAAACTCTAACATAGGCCTAGACCAAATCCGAGCCACTTTTGGTCAAGTTCATACTTAGACCTGTTCTTAGAGGAAGGCAAAACTTAGAGGAGGATCGTGGGGCTCAGGCGAAGCTTCTACAACCACCTAATCAAGGCCTCACCTCTTCACTTAAGGTATAACCTCAAAACTCCAATTTTTACCTCAATTTGGACCTTCATAAAGAAGATGAACATTTCATGATTACTTAGCAGTATAAATATGTTTTTCTTACTTAGATGAAAGTGTAGGATCAAACCACACTTAATTCGGTTATGCATAGAGTGGGATATTAGCATTTTCGTGTGGACAGTTCTCAAGCTAGGGTAAGTTCGGGATGACAACTAGATGTCGTCCATTTCCACATGGTTTAACTCAATAGTGGACATCAAGTTAGATGAAGAAACAGAGCATAAATTGCGGGTTGATGAGGTAATGACTTGGAAAACACAACAAGTGACAGAGCGACACGTGGCTTTTAGGATCTGTCCGAGGATGAGGCGACGCCGACGTGGTTAAGTTAGAAAGTCGGGATTTTCTAACTAAATTAATTTTAGAAAATTAAATACAACTTCAAAAAATCATATCATGGTGCAGCAAAATTAGAAAAATAAAATAAAAATACCCTTATGCTCAGTGAACAGAGGAGAACATTATGGACAAAAATTAAGAACATTTATTTAGTATTTTATTTTAAATTAATTAAAAACTCAGAGTTTGTTTTAATCATAAAAATTTAAATGTTGTTCATTTTGACTTGAAATTTTGTGAGCTTGTTTCTGATGTGATGTTGGCCTCACTTTTGTTGAGGTATGGTCTTTGTTTTTTAGGAGCCTAGGATCTAGCCATAGGAATTTCATGTTGACTATCCTAGAAGACTAGTGATGATATCCTACCAACTGGAAATTCCAAACACTTTCTTTACTCTTCTTGGAGTTCCATATGTTTAGTTCTAACCTCTAGCACTTAGTAGGACGAAGCCAAACATGAGAGAACTCAAGAAGGGTTCCCATAGGATTTCCTTTAAAGGGTTCCCATGGTTTAACTCAACTCAAGAAGGGTTCCCATAACATTTCCTTCATGTCAAATTCCTTTCAAATATCATTTCAAACTATTCCAAGTCACTCAAATTGCTCAACATACTCATTTTACCCAAAAAATAAGATGTTTGAATCCTATATTTTGAAGAATCTATAAATATTTCTGAATTAGATAAAAACTTATGTTTTCATTATTCTTTACTTAAGAACTTTCTAAACTTTAAGTTTGTCTTATTTACTAAAATTTTTTCTAAATTGGACTATTTCATTTCTAGAACAAAATTTTGAAACCTTCCTAAAAAACTCATTTACATAATTTGCATGTTAAAATTTTCTATGTCATTAAGAGTCACTTGAGGACAAGTAACATTTTAAGTTTGAGATATTTTGATACACCTAAAATATATAGTTTTTAAGCACATTTTTATACCTATTTTTTATGATATTACACTTTAATGAAAGGTATTTATGTTTTTCTTGCAAGTATGATGAAAATGAGTGATTGTGATGAAATGAGCAAAAAAAGATCAAATTTAGAGCGAAATTTGGAATGTGTGTAGATTTGGCCTCTGGCCCTATGCACCGGATGGCTGGCGCATAGGCGCAATAGTTAAAGTGATGAATTTAATTAATTTTGGCACAAATTTGAAGGGGTTTTTGAAGCATCCTTTGGTTTAAACTTTATTAACTTCCCATTAGCGCCAAAATTCATTTAAAATTTGAATTGATGGATGCATCTTTTGGTGGATTCATTGAATTTGGACATAATTTGAAGAGACACTAAAGCACCTTTTGGAGAATTATTAAAAATAAAAACTTGAAGATCAGAAAGAGGCGCCACACCCAAGAGAAGAGTTTTGAAGAAAATTTTGGTGGGAGAAGTTGGAGAAAAGCTTGAAGTGGTTCCAGGGAAAGAGGAATAAAGAGAGCCTTCTTCTCGCCATATTTTCTTTACTCTTATACTTTACGTTATCATATTTTGTATTAGAATTTAGGAGAGTCAATCCTTAGAGGTGGGCGCCAACCTCTAATGAGTTATCTAGTGGAAAGCAAAAGATTTAGAGGAACTTCCAGAGTATTGTTGAGAGGATTTTTAGATAAGTGTTTATCTTTATTTTTACATTTGGTTTTTAAGTAAAACTTGTTGTGTTTTCACTATGATTTGTACTTTCAAATCAAGTTGTGATTGTGTTTTCTCTATAAGTTCTGAGTAGTTTTGTTTATCTTTTTCCTTTTAAATGACGAAGTAATTAAATTATGGAAGGAAGTTATGTGAAGTATATATGTTTAATGTTGGAAGAAGTTATGCTGATTTATTTCCTTGCACTTAATTTACTTCTTGATTTGGCCAATTAAGATGTTAAAATTGCACTTAACCAATGTTCCTTATAGAACCAAGTAAGGGTAAAGAATAAAATTTCTCCTATTTGGCACAACACATTTAAATACTTCCACAACGAAATTCCATAATTATTACCGATTCATTAAAAGAAAAAAATATATTTTATTCTCATTGCTTTCACATCATTTAGTAGTCTTGTAAATTTTAGTTGCTTGTTTTTCTTTTTCTTAAAAAGAAAATTTCAAAAACAATTTTCAAATTATCTATTTTAAAACATACTTTACCAAATCAATTTAAAAAGTAAAAAGTTAATTTTCTTATTTCTTTATATTTTTAGACATTTCTCTGTGGGTTCGATATCTCGAGGCTTAATCAGAAAGTCAAATATTACTTGATAAACGATACATATACTTGCGTAAAATCCCTTATTATAAAGTATACAATTTTCATATCTAAAAAGGAAACATAAATATCCTGTGGAGTCAAGGTTTTGGCACCATTGCTAAGTAAGAGATATTATTATTATAAAGAAATATTCAGTGTAAAACGAAGCATTAACATTCATGCATCAAGTTTTTGGGGATCAAGAAATTGATACTTCAGGCACCTTCGTTAGACTTTACTGAAGCTTCTGCAAGCATCCAATTGAGGTCTCAACTGTCAGACAAAGGTATGGATCAAAACCCCCAAATCCGAACTTGATCTGGGCCTTTTATGAAGTGGACTTGCTTTTCTTACTCAATCAACTATTTAAATAGGTACGTTTTGAGTAGACGAAAGTATATGAATAAACCCCACAGGATTTGGTTGAGAATCTTAGGAGAAATTAGGGTTAAAAAAATGTGTGGTTCATAGGTTACGCCAATTGTGGACGAAGGCGGAGGACCGTTCAATCACACGTGTATCAGACAGATGGCCTAGATCGCGTCGGATGGGGAGACAATCCGTGACCAATGGGATGCGTGGTGGCTGACTCAGAAGGCAGCGCAGAATGAGAGATGGCCACGTGGAATGCTCGGGGTGTACAAGGATTGTGTGGCGCCGACGTGGATAAATAGGAAAATGACTTTATTTATTTATTAATTACATAAACTTTAAAAATCATATCTTTGTATAAAAAATCATAAAAATGAAATAAAAATACCCTAATGCTCATTAAAAAGAGAAGAAAAGTATGGAATAAAAAATAAAATTTTCTTTTTTGTTTTTTATTTTATTTAATTAAATACTAAAAATCTTATTTTAATTATATATAATTAAATAATAATCAGAAAAATATGAACTTTTGAGGGTTTATCCTCCCAGGATTAGGGAAGTTTCTCTATTTTTTTTCTAGTCAAAGCTAACTTTCAAGGTAAATCGTTATTTTTCACTTAAAATAGTTATATTAAATATAATAGAAATCAAAAAATTATAAAAATAGTATTGGTAGGTGTGGTCAGAGGAACTTAAGAAAAATAAAAATGAAATAAGATTCAAAATATATTTTTTTATGTAAAAATTAAGAAAATACAAAAAATTGGGATAATTCAAATAATTATCAAATTCGGCCAAATTGAAGCTTACCACTTCATGAGGTTCCCCTAAAATTTCTTTTGATACAAAATTTAATTTTCTAAGTATCATATGAATTTTTGCTTAAAATAATTATATAAAAAAACCAGAAAAAGTATAAAGGTTTGGAGTGTTCCTTAAGTCGAGAGAAACCTAAGAAAAATAAAATTGAGGTTGAGATAATTAATTCATTTTTAAGGTATTTTCTAATTTTTTAAATAATTAAAAATAATGAAAACCCATAAAAATACAAAAATACAACAAAATGTCACAAATTGGCCTCTGATCATTTGAGACCCTTCAAAATATTTTTCCTAATTTTCCTAATATAATATTATTTTTTTAAAATTGATAAAAAATGTATTTTTCTTATTTTTCCATTAAAATAATTATAATAAATGAAATAAAAATCATAAAAATGAAAAGTTTGATTCTCTGAGTTTTTTGGACTTAGGGAGATTTAATAAAAACATAAAAAGTAATTTTTGAAATTAATTTATATTTTTTTATTTAATTAATTCCTAAAATCAACAAATAATTACAAAAACAAAAATATACTTAAAAAATTTACAAAAATTATTCTAAGAGGTCTTCTGACCTAAGTGAACCTTCAATAATTTTTCTAAGGGCAAAAACTTTACTTTGATTGATTGAATGAATTAACTTTAAAAATTCCTATTTTTGAATCAAAATAATTATATAAATTAAAATAAAGATAATAAAATCATAATTCCTCCTCTCGTATTTTAATTTACCCATGAGAGATAGGTCAACAAATTTTCATGCCTATGTGAATTAATTCAAAAGATTTATGAAGATATTGGCCCTAGGGGAAAAATTGTAATTTCTAAATTCTCACCCTTAATTAAAATTTAGGATGGGATAGAAGCTCAAGGGATAATATTTTGATCTTGAACAATATTCTAAGATGATTGAAACATGAGGGTAAGAGGTAGAAACTAATTAGCTCCCACTTTTAGAAAAGTTAGGTATAATTTCAATTATCTAATTGTTATGTCTTGGAAGAATAAATTAATTTGGATGATCTAAGTGTGTGAGGCATGAATTAAGAAGTTAATAATTCACCAACTTAAAGTCCTAAACCAATGGTTGAGCTATGGGTTGATCTCTCAATATGATTTAAACATTATCAATATGACTATTCCTAAATTACACATTTACCTCTAATACCTTTTTTGAGCTGTGTAGTGAGCATAGTTTAATCTAAATACTTTAGGGTTAGTTGGAAGATAAATCATAATTAATCCCCCTCAAACACTACGAGCTCAAACTGGCTTGTTCCCTCTCTCATGCGTTAATTGAGATATAACATTGAGCATAATCTAAATACTAAAGTCAGATGAATGATTTATCAACTTAATAAGTTCAATAGAAGTCAAAACAATTCAAAGGATTTTAAAAGTTCTTTAGGGTTGTTCCCCAAGTACTTTTATGGCTTTTTTGAGTGTTTTGAAAGACAATTGAACTCATTATGTTTTAATGAAGAAAATCATCATTAAAATCTTTAGGGACCCACCAAGTTATGCCCCGAGACCGGCTAATTCACCTAAATCAATATAAATAGGCTAAACTATTTATCCTACATTTACAACCTAATGCACCGGGATTTGAGTTTGAACATTACACTCAAATCCTTCTGCCAATTAGGGACGTTTGTTTTTGCCACATATGGATCATCATACTGTTATGAGTCTAAGATTTGGTGGCTAGGACAATGACTACATAGCTAATGTGTGCTAAAACGAGGGATACAATACAATGTGGGAATATATCTAATAATATATCTTACCTTAAGGACCTTTAATAAGGAAGAGGAAAGGACCGATGATATTCACCGAATTTTGGTGAGATTGTTGTCCCCAACATTCTTAGGTTAGTAATTTTAACATGTGGACTACACTACTTTACAAAATATTTATAAAAGTAAAACAAAATATCTTTTGCCTGTTAAAACAAACTTTGCATGAAAATTTCAAATAAAATGAAAAGATTTCAACGAAAATTTATAAAGGTCCATAGTTAGTCGCTTGGATCAGGATTAGGACTGCTCTCTGTAGGTTGTCGGGTTGGTAGCTCTTGCTCAAGGTTGGGAAGCACACAGTCCAGCTCTGAACCCCCACCTTTACCGATGTCTTATACCTGATTCTGGTCTTCCATATGTGACTAAAAGATTTTGTTCATGTTTCTATGACTTAATTTTTTTACTTTTGTAGTGGGTTTTCTGCCTTTTACTTGTTGTCTTTACCTTTTTCCTTCAATTTATTTAAATTCCCTGCAAACTATACTATGTTTTATCGATTAATCACGCAGCAGAAGCTGAAGCTCAGGTACGCATTTATTTTATGCATTGCATTTTCCCTATATTTACTTTACTGCATTTTATTTTTCAGCACATTTTATTTACTTGCAATTTACTTATTCTACATGTAAAACTAAAATAAAAACCAAAACCAAAAAAACAAAACCAAAACAAAACCGCGACACAAAACCAAAACAACAGTAACAAAACTTGACATATACACAGCAATATTATAAACCTTAATCCTTGAAACTGCGGAACTACTACAACTTTCGCAAGGAAGTTGGGGCATGCACCGTGGGTAGCACAACAAGGAACTGTAGAAGGACACCATCGAGGGAGCAAACAGGTCTACAACAACAAATCTTTCTTTAGAATTAAACAACAAGCAATCAAATTTTGAGGTTTTTTGCCTAGCATAATGAAGCGACTTTTTTTATATATACTTTAAAATGCAAGAATTTGATACCGCTGCTAGAAGATTTAAATCCTCGGCAATGGCGCCAAAAACTTGACTGCGAGGTTTAATATACTTAAAAATATAAGAATTCAACACTATTACTAGAAGATATAAATCCTCAATAATAGAGCCAAATTGACTTGGAGCGTAATTTTAATTTTAGTAACAATTATATATTATAATCTTTTAATTGCAGAGTTACCTTTAAACCTAAGTATACGTATCGCTTAAGTAATACAAGGCTCTAGTGGAGTCCTGGATATCGATCCCACAGGAAATATTTTAGTGGCTACAGACTAGGATTATAGAAATCAATTCAAAATCACAACTAAATCGAAATTGTCTATCTGTCATTAATACACAATCGATAATAATATGAAATATAAATAAAACTAGTTCTACTAACAATTAACTAATACTACTAAAGTTAAGTTTAAATATATAAGCAAAAATCTTTCTCCTTTGTTAAGATATTTAAGTGAATAGATAATTAGAACTAGTTTTAAAATGATGTTGTGCCAAATAGGAGCATACCTATTCTTTACCCTTTAGTCCAGGCATAAAAAACATTGACTAATCCTATGCTTGGTTACTGAATCTGCGGCTAGGCTGGGAGGATACCGGCTCTCACTTCGGAGCTCCCATGTTCCCCTCGCCTGAGGGCTAACAATCTACACTTCAACACCCAAACGATAGGACCGAATTGAGGATTTTAGCCTGTCACTCTAAAATCTCTAATTCTACGCCTGATTAATATTATTTACTTATTTATTTGCACCCTCCTTCCAAGCACTTTGACCTCCCTAAATATCGGATGTAATCTTTACTATAGTTGTTAAACTCAAAAGATTTTAACTATTCAATTGGCCAGATTGAAAGTAAATTAAGATATAAGTTAAAGATTATCACAACTTATTTAAATCTTTTATGACACATTAATTATATTTATCATATCACAAAAATATCAAAATAAGGAGAAAGATAGAACAACTACTCATAATTCATGGAGAGGATGCAATAAAACTTGGATTTCATATATAAAAGTAAAGTACTACAAACTAAAGTATATAAACACAAATTATCTTAAATTCCTCCCCAAGCAAAATCCTTGAAGTGCTCTGAATCTTTTCCTTCTTTACAATACACAAAATTCTCCTTCAAAACGGCAATGCCAAAGAGATCTCTCACTTCCCATCCACTCTTACTATCCTTCGAAGAATTTCTCACAATCTTTATTTAAACTCATTATTTAACACTCACTAATAACAATGGACACTAGTGGACTCTCTATTGGACACTAAGTAACTATTAGAAATCTCTAATAGTACTTTTTACAGACACTTAGTGACTTTTAGAGGACTCTAAAAGAACATTTTTTCGTTCTAGAATGGTTCTTTTTAAAGCTGTTGAAGAGTCTGGAAGGTTTTCCAAGCATCCCTTCGAAAATCGTCCACATTCGACGTTTATTGTGAAAGAACCGCCGATCCTGCCATCGGCGGCCTTGAGCTGCGCCGTCGGCGGCCTTGAGCTGCACCTTCGACGACCTTCTAGAAACAGTGTTTTAAACTGTCCTCGCTGTCGGCGGCCTCAACCTCCTCCGTCGGCGGCCTCGACCTCCTCCACTGGTGGCCTCGACCTCCTCCACCAGTGGCCTCCCTTGGAATATATTCTGAACTCTCAGGAAAATCACACCGTCGGCGCTATCGACCTCGCCGTCGGCACCCTAAGTTAAATTTTTATATTTTAGTCCTTTTTTCTCTAAATTCGCTCCTTTTTGCATATTTTCGTTCATTTGTCCTTAAATCTTCATACCTACAGAAAAACACCAAAAATACCCTTCTTTAAAGTGCAATATCATCAAAATCAGTAAAAAATAGGCATGAAAATCTTAACCTTTTTCCTTGGGTCACATAACATAAGTCCTCACATTATCTTTTAAGCGTTTGCACAACTATGTTGTGCAATATAAGCCCTAACTTGTCTTAGGATTCTAAGGTTGTCATTTGGTATGATATAAACCCTTCTATCTTTTAAGCTATTTGTATGATCGGTATCGTACAAATGTAAGCCCTACATAATAAAATAGGCAGGATGAAACATTAAATAATATCTCTTCGAAATTGAAACAAAATCATATAATAGTTTAGGAAGTCACTGAGATTGTCCTCGAGATCCATGACATCCCCTATTTATTCTTCCTTTGGAATCCATAATAATTATTCCAATTTGATCATTTCTCATTCGATATTTCCTATGTTCAACCTTGAGAACCCTAAACTTTGAAATTCATGAAGACAATATCTTCTGATCTAAATCGAGAGTTTTCTTAGGTGACTTTGGTTGCTTAAGAAGTAATTAACTATAGAGGCTTGCCCTTATAAGAAACTTTAAGAATATAACTTAACATAAACCCTATCTAATCTTCTATATTAGATAGGGAACCTGTCGGTCAACATAAAAGTTCTTCACAGACTAAAACGGATGTCATAATTCTTTAATTTATTTAATCGAGCCTCACTATCAAGCAATGCGTCTATCTTTAGGGGTTGATACATGAATGTAGTGTAGTGCTCGTTTATTTAAGCTATTGCATACATGTGATCAGTTTGATTTTGTATTTTGAAAATCAAAATATTACTTTCCAATACATATATTAAATTAAATTTATTTTAAAGCATGTGACATGATTCCCATTCCGGTGACCGACAGATTTCCAATTTGGTGACTGACCTGTGATTAGAGAGTTCTTCTGATTTTTCCAAAGTCAGATGATATCTCTAACCCAAAAGCCCATAATTTTCTAGTTTATTTGTATCTGTTCATTTTAAATATTTATAAAAATTAAAAGAAAAATCAGAAATGCAGAAAATCAATTTGATTGGTTCTATAAAGTCAGTGGCATAAAAAAATGAAAATTTATTTTAAAATTAAAAAATATTTTCTAATTATTTTCATTCCAAAAAACATTTAAAAAATCATAAAGAATACATTTAAAAAATTACCAAAATTACTATGATTGATTCTCTGACTTTGGGAAACACTATAAAACTTTTCTACGGAAAAAGAATATGTTTTAAAAATTAAAATCAATTATCATTAGAAATTCACAATTTAGGGTCTAATTAATTTTAAAAAATAAATAAATTTAAGAAAAATATAATTTCTCCTCTCGTGTCTTAATTGACTCATGTGTAAGAGGTCAGTGAGCTTTAACAATCTTTTGCATCAAAATGTGAAAAGTTATGAGATCTAAAAACATATGAGCATTTTGAAAATTTTACATCTTAACTCTAATTTAATTAATATTTAGGATAAACCAGAGTGAGGGACATTAAACATGATGATTAATTCTCTGAAATGATAAAAACCTAAGGGTAATAGGGTAGCAACTCATTCATTATGTTTTCTACAAAAAGGGATAAAATTACAATTATTTGAATTGTTACAAATTAGTAGAAATGAAAGTTTGGATGATTCAAAAGTGAGAGGTTTGAGTTAGAAAGTTCATAAATCATTAATTTAAGCCCTCAACTAATAGAGAAACAAAACACAACTCTTTTAATCAAGATTAAGCACTTTTACAAAACTTTACAAAATTGCAAGTCTACCCCTAGGCCTTAAGAGCTTAGTAGTGAATTAGGTTTGATCTAACATCATTTGTGGAGTAGTTAATAAGAAAGCATGAATGAACTTGAAACATTTGAAAACACCACAAGCACAAATCCAAATTGTGGGGTAAGAGTGTAAAATTACTTATGCTTTATAATCACATCCACAAGGGAGTCTATTCACATAACTCGCCATTAAATATTGAAATCAATCATTTGAGCTCACTCATGGGTTAATTAAGACATAAAACACTCAGCACAGTTTAAAATATAATAATTCAACATGAGATAATTGATTTAAAAATATAGTAAGATCAAAATGAACATGAAATAATCCAAGAGATTCTAAGGTTATTTAAAGATACTCTTTGGACACCCTTGCAAGATTTTGGATATTTTTTAAGTCATTTGGATACTTTAATTTGTTGAAGAAAATCATTCCAAACATAAGGATACACCAAGATATGATTCATGAGTCTTTTAATTAAAATAAAATTAATGAAAATTCTCGTTACAACTTAATCTATAGTAATACCCAATGCATAGGGGTATGAGCTTAAACATTACACTCAAACCCTTACAGTAATTGGGAGTATTTTAAAATGGCTACATATGGAACATTAGACTAGTATAAGTTGGAGTTCTTAGTGGTAAGATTAATGATGGAGAACCTCGTTTAGGTATGTGTGAAGTGGTGCTATCCTGAACCAGATGACTCTGGAGGGCAAAGGATTGACATCACTATCTCAAACATTTAGTAAAGCTTTACCATTTTCCCCTCACAGGCTGCTGGCAGCTCCAGTTCAATAATGTGATTGTTTCACAAACTATTTATTATGTAAACATATGATATAATATATTTTTCGAAAGAACTTAAATTTCTCCTGTTGGATAAAAACACATACATTACTTATACATGTGACAAATCAAAAACATTTGTAAGTGTTACTTTCTACAAGTTTGTGGGCGGTGACATAGGCGGGTTGGGAGTTTTCCTCCCTTGGTACTTTGTGGGTAGCCTTTTACCGACATGATGGTTACCACTGTGCCTATGGAGTTCCTTCGGGAAGAATTTCTATGGCTTTAATCCTGGTTCCGAGCTCTCATTTACCACCCAGCTCTGATCTTTTCTATGTGCCACTTTATTTGTTCTATATGCTTATGTTCTACTTGTGCCTTTGTTTAAATTTTCGTACATATATGCATGTTGTGTTTATAATAATAGCCTTTAGCAGCACTGGAGGTGAAGTATGCATTATTACTTTTCTTTTTATTGTACTTCATTTTGATCTAATTTACATGTTTTAGTTATGCAAACTTTAATATACGTGCAAGGTTCTTAGGGTAGAGAACAGTAGGCCGGTTGTTTAGGAGGAACACTACCCCAGACCCTGTGACTCAACAACAATCACTTGTAAGATCATAAAAGATAAAGCATAAACCCTAAGCCCATGATTTTCATCACAATGAGGAGCTCAGAGCAAGATGCAAGGAGGACGACTTCGAACGACAGTTAACATTCAGCAATGAAGCGGTTCTACTTCAACAAAGCTCTTTTTAGTCTTAAATAACATAAACCCATAGGACATTTAGGTTATCTTCCTAGCATGACACAAATCATCACTCTATTTTTTAGGCTTTTGCACAATCATGTTATGCAATATAAGTCTTAACTATTTTTAGGATTCTAAGGTTGTTCATCCGATCCAACGTAAATCCTCCTATCTTTTGGGCTATTTACATGACTGTACATCGTGCAAATGTAAGTCCTAATTTTAAATAAATGGTTGGAGTAAAAAGTAAACAACATCACTTCAAAAACATAAAAGCCAAGCAATAGGATAGTTTGGGATGCCACCGAAATTCTCCTCAAAATCTGTGACATCCCCTACTTTCTCTCCTTTGGACTCCTTAATAATTGTTCCTACTTGAGCCACTCCCATTTGACCTTCCCATGTATAACCTTAAAAACCTATAATTTGAAATCTTGAAGATAAAACCACTCTTAATTGAGAGTTTTCTTTAGTGACTTCATTCACTTGAGATGTAATTAACTATAGTGGCTTGCTCTATAGGAAACTAAAACCCAAGTAAAATAAACCCCATCTAATCTTTATATTAGATAGAGGAATTGTCGGTCATACAAAAAAAGAGTTTTGCAGATTAAACACATGTCATAAATTATTTAGTTTATATAATCAAGTATGTTGTTAAGTGATATGATTACATTTCAAGGTCATGTATCATTTGTACTATTATGCTCGGTTAATTAAATTATTAAATATATGAGATCTATTCAGTCTCATCTTTTAAAAATTAAAATAATATTTTTCAAAATCAAAATTATATATATTAAATTAAATTATTTTCAAAAGCAATTAATAAATTCCAAATGATGACCGTCAGATTCTGGTGACTCTGCTAGGGTTAGTTCTGATCCACTTAAAAAATACATATTATTATGCCTTATTTATGATTCAATTCTTAAGAACATTATGCTTTAATGAAAGATATTTTTATGTTTTGGATGTAGGTGATAAAAAAAGAGTTCAAGAAGAAAAAAGGAACAAAAAGGAGCAACAATTAAGCTTAAAAAGCAAAATTGTCGAAATTGTAGGCCTGGCGCCGAGGCGCCAGAATCCAGCCCCTAGGCGCCAGTTCGATACAGACGCAGACAAGATTTTTGACCACTTTGGGCAGTTATTTTGAAGGTGTCAAGCGGCTATTAGAGCCTCTAGAAGACTGAAAGTTACTCCTAATATATAGGACTTGTGATACAATGCATGTGGACACAGTGAAACAGTTTTAATCACGAAGAGGTGCGATCCAAAGTGAAGAGGTGCGAAGACCTGGTCACGGAGTCCGGCGCCTAGGCGCCAGATCTCTGCGCCTAGGCGCGACAGTTACCTTTTAGAAGATACATTGTATTTGGACGAATTTTGAAGAGGTACCTTAAGCTACCCCTGGTCAAATTCAGAGCTCTATAAATAGGAGCCCATTCTACAGAGAAAATCGCCCATCTTAGTACCATATAGTCACCAAGCACTATTTAGCCATTATATCCCCCCTCTAGCATCCAATTATTTTAGGGAGCCACCTTCTTTAATATTTAGTGAGTTTATTTTTAGTTTATTTTGAGTGTTAAGTGTGACATTATTAGTGTTGTTGCTGTTGAAGTCTATCATCATTGCATTAGACTTAGTAGGAGTCAGCAGATCACTTGAAGAAACATTCTAGATAAGTATTTGTAACTTAGTTCAAAGTTTTATAAATATGTTTTGTTGTGTGAATTCAATGTGTTCTGAGTAGTTAGTTTTCTTTCTCCTTTCAACTTTGAAAAGATAATAAGATAATTAAATTTTGTTGGAGAATTTAACTTAAAAAATATATAAAAATTGTGATGATATTAATACCTGATCTTAGTTTACATTTTAAACTGGCCATTTAAATTGTTAAAACCTGTTGAAGAATTATAAGACCTATCTGGAGATGAGTTCTTAACTACTAGATATCACATGAATCCTTAGGTAATCGAAGGCTTTATGCGGGTTATTCAAGGTGAAGTGCAAATAAATAGGAAGATATGATTTATTGGGCGTAGAATTAATTAGTTTTTAGAGTGACAGACTAAATTCTAATAATTTGGTTTAGATAAAGGGAACGGGTCACTTGCAGGGCCGACCATAGTCATTCTTAGACATCTAGTAGTGTGAGCCTAGATTAACCCATTCTACTAATAAAACATCCCGAACCGATCTATAGATTAGTCAATGTTCTTTATGTCTGGACCAAAGGGTAAAGAATATGAATGTTTCTATTTGGCACAATACCATAATGTAAATTCTCCATAAATGATAATTATTCTAGAAATCTTGGATTAGTTGAAAAGGAGAAAGTTGTTTTATCTATACCTGTATTAATCTTTATTTTATTATTGCTTACTTACATTTAGTAAAAAGTTTATTAAATATCAATTTTAAACTTTGAAAAAGAAATAAAAAATAATAATTAATTTTAATTTGAAAAATTCTAAAAATATTACTTAATATTCTCAAAATCTTCCCTGTGGGATCGATAACCAGGACTCCACAGGAGCCCTGTATTACTTGATACGATACGTATACTTGCGTTTAAAATTGTGAATTTTACAATAATTATTATAAAAATCTAAATATAAAATCATAAATTCTTTCATAATTAAAAAGTCGAGTCACATCAAGTTTTTGACACCATTGTCAGAGATTAAATTTTCTAGCAGTGGTATCAAATTCTTGCATTTGAAAGTATATATAAAGCCCTGTTAGGCTGAGTCACATCAATTTTTTGGCGCCGTTGCCGGGGATTAAATTTTCTAGCAGTGGTATCAAATTTATGCATTTGAAAGTATATATAAAGCCTCGATAGGCTGAGTCACATCAAGTTTTTGGCGCCGTTGCCGGGGAGGTGAAAGAAAGAATATTAAGAAAGTGAAAAGTCAATTTCTAGATTTTTTAAATTAATATATATATACACTTTTATTTATTTAAAAAGAATATTAAAAAATAAAAATAAATATAAATATAAAAATATATATAAAAACAAAAATCCCAAAAAGATTAATTTATTTTTATGCGTAGTTCTGGATCTGAAGGATTATTACCTTTTGATTATGAATTAGAAAGAACAGTTAAAAGAATTAAAAAAGGAAAACAAATTCAAAAATATCAGGAAATGGTTAACTTACATAATAATAATCAAAATCCAATAGAAATCAATGAACAAAATGTTTATAAACTATTAAGGGATTATGCAAATCCTACAGCTGATGAACTTCATATTAGTATTCAAATACCAGCAATAGATGCTAGTTCTTTTGAGCTTAAACCTTCTATTATTCAAATGGTTCAAAATAATCAATTTGGAGGAACACCTAATGAGGATACAAATTTACACCTTGCTAGTTTCTTAGAACTTTGTGCTACCTTTAAATATAATAATGTTTCTAATGATGCTATTAGGCTTAGACTCTTTCCTTTTTCATTAAAAGATAAAGCAAAGATGTGGCTTAATTCATTAGCAACTTGTTCTATTAAAACTTGGGCAGATATGACACAAAAATTCCTTGCTAAATATTTTCCTCCTTCTAAAACTACTAAATTAAGAAATGATATAACTTCATTTACACAATTTTATAGAGAAACAATTTATGAAGCTTGTGAAAGATTTAAAGAACAATTAAGAAAATATCCTCATCATGCTTTGCTAGATTGATTAATTATTCAAACATTTTATAATGGACTTATTGGATTACTTAGATCTATTATAGATGCTACTACTGGTGGTTCTTTAATGGTTAAGATATTTGAAGAAGCTTATACTTTAATTGAAAAAATGGCTAATAATAATCTTCAATGGCATTCTAAAGGGATTAATCCTAAAAGAATGGCAAGTTTTCAAGATAATGAAGCCTTTTCTATTTTAGCTTCACGAGTGGCTGTGATATCTAAGAAATTAGATAATTTGCTATTAATATATCACATGTAAGTAATGATGATTCTGCAAATACTGATGATTCTCAAATAATGGAAACTTTGCAAGCTATTGCTAGTAAAAATAATAACCCTTATTCTAATTATTATAATATTGGTTGGAAAAATCATCCTAATTTTAATTGGAATAATGGACATCAACAATGGAGTAATAATCAAGTTAATCTAAATTGGAACAATCAAGGAAATTCAAACCTTAGACCAACTTACCCTCCTGGTTTTAATAATCAGCAGAAAAAGTTATCTATAAAAGAATTAATCTTGCAACTAGGTAATCAGCTACAAAGTCAAAGCACTGCTATTCGTAATATAGAGAATCAGATGGGTCAAATTGCTAATTTTATTAATTACATACCTCAAGGAACACTACCTAGCAATGTCGAAATTAATCCTAAAGAAACTAGGAAAGAACATGAACAAGCAAAAGCTGTACAACTTAAAAGTGGAAAGAAATTAAAAGAGAAAATTCAGAATGAAATTGAAAAAGAGAGAGAGGTAGAAGAAATTGAAAAACCTAAAGATACTCTTTTTCCAAGTAAAGATCAGGTTGTAATTCCTATTGAAGTGGAAGTTGAAAGACCACCACCACCTTTTCCTCAAAGATTAAAACAGAAGAATCTTGACCATCAATTTTCTAAGTTCCTTGAGATTTTTAAGAAACTTACCATCAACATTCCTTTTGCCGAAGCTTTGGAACAAATGCCAAGCTATGCAACATTTATGAAGGATATTTTAAGCAAGAAAATAAAATTTGAAGCTAATGAAACTGTTGAATTAAGCGAAGAATGTAGTGCAATAATTTAGAAAAAATTACCTCAGAAACTTAAAGATCCTGGAAGTTTCACTATACCATGTGCTATTGGAGAAAAATTTTGTGGAAAAGCCTTATGTGATTTTGGAGCAATTATTAATCTCATGCCATTTTCAATCTTTCGAAGGTTAGATTTAGGAGAGATTTCACCCACCACTGTAACCCTTCAGTTAGCTGATCGATCTATCACTTATTCTAAAGGAGTTATAGAGGATGTTCTTGTTAAGGTAGATAAATTTATCTTTTCTGTGGATTTTATTGTGCTAAATATGGAAGAAGATAAAGAAATATCTACTATTTTAGGGAGACATTTTCTAGCTACTGAACGTGCTATGATTGACGTGTAAAAAGGAGAATTAACGATGAGAGTTAATGATCAAGAGATAACATTCAATGTTCTGAAATCAATGAGGTATCCTGATAAAGAAAAATGCAATCGGATGGATATTTTTGATTATATAATTGAAAAACATTATCAAGGAAAATGTAATCATTTCTGAAGATAAAAATGATGAATCCCTAATATATAATGAATCATTAACAGAGGAAATTGAAAAAGTAAATGAAGAAAATTATCTGAAGAAACTCATTATATTCATGAAAATTGGGAGATTTTAGACATAACTAAAAAAGATATAGTTTTACCCTCAAATGAAAAAGCCCCTGAACTGGAATTAAAAATGTTACCTGCACATTTAAAGTATGCATTTTTTGGAAATTCATTAACTTTACCTGTAATTATATCTTCGGAATTAAGTAATGATCAAGAAGAAAAATTAATAGGAGTTCTGAAGAATTATAAGAAAGCTTTTTGTCGGACTATTGCAGATATAAAAGGAATAAGTCCCTCAATTTATATGCATAGGATTTTAATGGAAGAAAATTGTAAACTCAATATTGAAACTCAAAGAAGATTGAACCCAATTATGAAAGAGGTTGTAAAGAAAGAGATTTTGAAATGGTTAGATGCTGGAATTATTTATCCTATTTCGGATAGTCAATGGGTAAGTCTTATTCATTGTGTTCCAAAGAAAGGAGGTGTAACTGTCATTGCTAATGATAAAAATGAATTAATTCCTACAAGACAAGTTTCTAGATGGCGAATTTGTATTGATTATCAAAAATTAAACAACACCACTAGAAAGGATCATTTTCCTTTGCCTTTCTTGGATCAGATGTTGGATAAATTAGTTGGACACTCATATTTCTATTTTCTGGATGGATATTCTGGTTATCATCAATTACGTGTTGCTCCTGAGGACTAAGAGAAAACAATATTTACAAGTCCTTATGGAACATTTTCCTTCAGAAGAATGTCTTTCGGTTTATGCAATGCATCTGCAACTTTTCAAAGATGTATGATGTCAATATTTTGTGATTTAATTGATAAAGGAATTGAAGTATTTATGGATTATTTTTCAGTATTTGGAACTTCTTTTGAGTCTTTCTTGGAAAATATAACGAAAGTTTTGAAGAGATGTGAAGAAACAAATTTTGTTCTAAACTGGGAAAAATGTCAATTTATGGTCACATAAGGCATTGTACTTGGACATAAAATTTCACAAATAGGGATGGAAGCTGATCAGGCAAAAGCAAAAGTTATTGCTGAACTTCAACCACCTACTACCGTTACTGATGTGAGAAGTTTTTTGGGTCATGCTGGATTTAATAGGAGATATATAAATGATTTTTCTAAAATTGCTAAACCTCATTGCCATTTATTGGAAAAAGAAGCAAAATTCGAATTTAATGAAGATTGTCTGAATGCGTTTAATATTTTAAAAGAAAAATTAATCACTGCACCTGTTATTGTTGCACCTGATTGGAGTAAACCTTTTGAATTAATGTGTGATGCAAGTGATTATGCAATTGGAGCTGTATTGGGACAAAAATATGAGAAAATTTTCAAAGTTATATATTATGCTAGCAAAACTCTTAATAAAACTCAAATAAATTACACTACTACTGAAAAAGAGCTTTCAACAATAGTATATGCATTTGATAAATTTAGACCATATCTTCTTGGAACGAAATGTATCGTACATACTGATCATTATGTTATTAAGTATTTAATATCTAAAAAGGATGCTAAACCTAGATTGATCAGATGGGTTTTACTTTTACAAGAATTTGATTTTGAAATTGTGAACAAAAAATGAACTGACAACCAAATTGCTGATCATTTATGGAGAATAAAAAATAATAGTGAGAAGATTTATGAAGAAAATATAAATGAGAAATTCCCTGATGAACAGTTATGTGTTATTCAAGGATTACAAATGCCTTGGTATGCAGATATAGTTAACTATTTGGTTAGCAATATTTTACCATATGGGTTGAATAACAAATATATTAAGAAATTCAAGAATGATTATAAATCATATATTTGGGAAGATCCTCATTTTTTTAAAATAGGAAGAGATTCTGTGATTCAGAGTGTGTACCTTATGAAGAAACTTTTGCAATTATTCAAAAATGTCATGATTCTGAATTTGGAGGACACTTTGGAATATATAAAACTGCATTTAAAATTTAAAATTTTGGATTCTATTGGCCTACATTATTTAAAGATGTTGGACATTATGTGAAAACTTGTAATCGATGTCAAAGAATGGGGAATATATCCAATAAAGATGAAATGCCTCTAAACTATATATTAGAAATTGAAATTTTTTATGTATGGGGTTTAGACTTTATGGGACCTTTCGTACCATTATCTAGAAAGATTTTTATTATATTAGCAGTTGATTATGTTTCAAAATGGATCGAAGCTGTAGCTTTACCTAACTGTGATTCCAAAAGTGTTTTGAAATTTTTAAAGAAGATGATTTTTACAAGATTTGAAATGCCCATGATAATTATCACAGATGGGGGAAGTCATTTTAGAAATGTAAGAATTCAATCATTACTGAAAAAATTTGGAATTAAACATAGAATTGCAACTGCTTATCACCCTCAAAAAAGTGGAATGGCTGAAGTATCAAACAGAGAAATTAAAAGAATATTAGAGAAGACTGTTAATCCCAAAAGAACTGACTGGGTTGATAGACTTGATTCTGCATTATGGGTTTATAGAATAGCTTATAAAACACCTATCGGAATGTCACCTTATCGGTTAGTTTATGGTAAACATTTTTACTTACCTGTTGAACTGGAACATAAAGCTTTCTGGGCGATAAAGGAGTTCAATTACGATTTGAATGCTGCAAAAGAAAAATGATTATGACAACTGAATGAAATGGAAGAGATAAGAAATGAGTCCTATGAAAATGCAAAGGTTTATAAGGAAATAATGAAGAAATTGCATGACAAAAAGATTTCAAGGTAAATATTTGAGCTTGGACAAGAAGTGTTATTATTTAATGCTCGTTTAAAACTTTTTCCTGAAAAATTAAGATGTAAATGGATGGGACCATTTATAATCGAGAAAGTGTACCCTTATGGAGCTTTGGATATTAAAGATCCCAAAACTGGAAAAGTATTTAAAGTTAAAGGATTAAGACTGAAGTCTTATATGTGAGAAATGAAACCATGTTACAAAGAGGCTTACGAACTAAGTCTACCCATTAATACAATTGATTAGGCCGGGCTGAAGACGTTAAACCAAGAGCTTTGTGGGAGGCAACCCATTTAATATTATTGTGATGTTTTTTATTTGAATTTATCTTAATCATGTTCGTATGTGGATCACACCCTTTTTTTAGACCTATTTTTAAGATGGAAACTTTTTAAATTTGACGATAGGCGAATGAGAGTCTATCGAGGTTCCGACGCCTAGGGGCCAAAAGTTGGCGCCTAAGCGCTAAAATAACCTTTGTGTATCGATAATCCGGCGCCTAGGCGCCAGATTCTGGCGCCAAAGCGCTATGGTTACAGGTCGTGTAAAAATCCAAAATCTTCAGTTTTTCACACGAAATCTCCTTATATATTGCCCTATCTTCGTCCCCAATCACATAGAAACCTTAATTTCAACCAGAGCAATCTATTTTGGAAGAGTTAAGAGGAGTTTGGAAGCAATGGATAGAGGAAATCATGGAAATGAGGTAAGAGACAAATCCCCCAAAGATCCTCAACTTTATTTTAATGGTTTTATTGTTGTTAGTATGGAGAGATTGTTTAGTTGATTGGAAAAGATTGAAGTGGAACTTTAAAGCAATAAAAATCATTTGCATGAAATGTATCATCAAATTGAGCACATGGAATGGCAAATGAAACTTCAATTTGATCATATGGCGGCCTATCAAGACGCTCAAGTAACAATGTATGCGAAGAACAAGTAGATCGATGAAAAGACGGCTTTGGAATTTCCAAGGGCGTTGGTTTTCTATCTCGGCGGTCCTAGCAAATTTCATTGCGAAAGAGATGGAAATTGAAGATTGGTTTTGAATAGATCTCTTATGTGTTCCAGGTGTGATTGAGTCAAGTTCTAGTGTGTCGATTATCTAGTTTGTGTGTTTGCTTAAGTATTTAATGTGTGTTGTTGGATTGAAAATTTGCTTTGAATTTATGTTGTTTGTGTTGTTTATAGAATGATGAACCATGTTATAGTCTTGTTATGGAATTTATTGAGTTTGAAATGAAAATTGTGAATTGGAATTGAAGAGTTTAGTTAAATTTTGTGTTTGAAATGTGGATCGTAGTTATCATTTTAAATTGATTGTGGAAATGTTTGGAGGATATAAAGTGGATTAATGCTCTCATAAGAGTAATTAGGATTCAAATTTGATAAGTTTTGGTGGAAAATATAAAATTTAAATCAATTTTTTGGAAATGCAAGTCGGCGCCTAGGCGCCGGTTCGGCCTGAACTCGAAACTACATCTTCTTAGAACACCCCCATGCCATTTTTGATGCCCAAGGTTCCCTTTTCTCTGGTTTTCATGAAAAGAGACCCTAGAGATCCCATTTGAGGCTAGATTTTCAAGTTTTTGAGCTTGAAATCACTCAATTTCTTCATCCTAAGGTCAGATCTACATTCTAAACCAATTATTTTCAATTTTCACTATGGATTTTGCTCACATTGAAGAAAATCAAAATTTTAAGGAAAATTTTTTATTTTAGAGTTAAATCCTTGGATTTTTAAGCTCTTTCAAGTTTGAAAAGCTTAAATTAGTTTATTTTCTTTGATCCTATGAATTTATTTTACATTTTTATTTCACGTTTAGATGGCACCCAAATCTAAGTGAGGAAAAGAACGAGAAAATTTTGATCGTAGCAAGTTTGTCACTACTGCTGCACATTTCCGGGACAATGATTTTGCTTTAACTCAGAAGTTTATCTCAGAACGAAGTTTTTACAATCAGAGAGGAATAATTGAGGATACGATCGTTGCACTTAACTGGCAATGATTTTGCTATTTTACTGCTGTTGTTGTTATCTATGTCGTTAGGGAGTTTATATGCCAATTTCGTGGATGCTGAAGAGTACGAGATTTTCGTTAGAGGAGTTGGAGTAGTATTCACTCCCGAGCGTATCAACATTTTCTACGGCCTACCGTTGAACATCGAGTGTTATTACTCCAGATTATCTCTATCTGAGGGAGATTTAGATATGATTATTGCTTACCTGACTGATGGAACTGGAGCTTGGAAGATCTGTAACGGAAAAAAGGGTAAATTTTCCATCTTCTAAGCTTAATGGTGTTTCAAAGGCATGACACTACTTTATTTTTGCTCGTCTCCTTCCATCTAATCATTTGAGCGAGGTTACCAAGGACAGAGCTATCCTTAACTACTGCATACTGGAGAGGAAGCCAATTGATGTAGGGAGTATCATTTATTATTTTGTAGAGGCCACAGCTCGTTCTAGCACTTCTGTTGGACTTGGATTTCCATCTTTGATATATTCTCTGTGTGAAAGTGTTGGAGTAGTTGCTGAGCTTTCTGAGGAAAAGCTCAAGTCTACAAAGCCCATAGGAAGAGAAAGCGTCAGCATCTATGATCAACTTCGAGCTAAGAGTTCTACTGCACTTGTCGGCATATTTTTAGGTTATGTGTTTTATTTTGAAAAGGGGGTCGCCTACAGAAATTGTCGGCGTATTTTTAATTTAATTTAAATAAATAATTTGAAAAGTAGTATTTGATTTTGAAAATAATTTTAAATTTGAAAATTTTAAGATATGAAATCAAACTGATCTCACATCCCGAATAGTTTATATAAACGAGCGCCGCACCACAAACCGTGTATCTATCCCGAAGAATAGACACACTGCTTGATGATGGGGCTCGATTAAATAAACTAGAAAGGTTTGTGACATCTGTTTGGTCTGCGAACCAATTTTATAAGCCGACAAGTTCCCTTGTTTAATATGAAAACATTAAACGGGGTTTATATTACTCAGGTTCTTAAAGTTCCCTATAAGGGCAAGCCCCTATAGTTAATTACATCTTAAGTGACGGAAATCACCTAAGAAAACTCTCGATAATAATCAGTAGTTCTGCTCTCAAGAATTTCAAAGTTTAAGTTTTCAAGGGATTGAATTTTTGAATTTCAATAGGGAATGGATCAAATTTGGAACATTTTATTTTAGGAGTCCAAAGGAAGAAGGGTAGGAGAAATCACAGATCCAAAGCGAACTTTGGTAATTTCCCGACTATCCTATTGTTTAGCTTGAATTTAGGAAGGTCCTAATGTTTATTTAGTATTTTGATCCTGCCAATTTTAATTAGTTAGGACTTATATTCGTATGATAAAATCATACAAATAGCCTCGAAGATGTGAGGGTTTATATCGTATCGGACGACTACCTCGGAAATCCTAAGACCGGTTAGGACTTAATTTACATGATATGATCATGCAAATGCCTAACGAAGAGTTGAAGATTTATGTTGCCCTAGGCAAACTACCTCGAAGTCCTATGGCTTGGTTATTTAATTCTAAGAAAGTTTTGCTGATGTAGATTTCAGTTTTGCCGACGACGATGGCCGTGCTGCCCACCATGCTCCGAGCTCCTTGTTGTTGCAGAGGTTTAGTTTTAGAAGTCATAAATCAGGAGATGAGAGAAGTGTTTGGTTTTAGAGAAAGTCTTCATTTCCATGTGTCTTTAATATTTTAATTAAAACAGGTTTTAAAATTGATTAAACAGAACCGATTAAGATCCCACGGTTCCGTCATCCCGGCACCGTTACTTTCATCGAATTCACTTAGTCCAAATGAATTTGCTAAACTCAACTAAATGAGTTCCGCACTTTCATTTAGACCGTGGGAAATCCCGTTAGCAACACGTGGGTTACATCATCCGAGGTATTCCCGATCATTCAATGAGACGTTTTAATTTAGTTGTATTTGTAGTTTTGTTGTTCGTTTGTGATTAAATTTTGAGTTGTTTTATATTTTGAATATTGTGGCGGTGAATTTTATCTTGTAGTGTCTTTTAATTTAGTTATGGGTTCCAGTTTTGGTTTCACGTCCTAAAGGTGTAGGTTTTCATGCAACTCGTTGTTTATCATGCAAGAAAAGTAAGTGCGATGCGATTAAATAAGTTGCAATAGAGTAAATCGCAATAAAATAAAAGCGTACTCGGAGGGTCTTCCCGTCATCCCAAGCTGCACTTAAAACACGGTTAGAATATTTAAGCATTTAAAGTAAGTTCCTAGGTAAAGCTAAGGGAAAGGTTATGGTTTTCTACCAAGTTCCTAATCCTATAGCTAGTCATCTCCTATGATGTCTAGGTCTTAATTTTGGTTTTAAGGATGATTTTCTTCACCAAAGAACAACTAAGCTCAATTTGTTCTTAAGGACATTCCATCATATTGAGGAAGTGTTTAAGACGAATCTTAAACATCTTTTCGATATTTCGGAATTGTCCTAAGTCCAAATGAATTCTATTGTTCAAGTGAATTAATCATCCAGGGTGTTCGAGTTAAGTTTTATTTCTTGCTCGATAAATTAGGATGTTTGAATATCCTTATGAGTGAAGTGTCATTTCACTTGATACTCCATTTAGGAGTTATAATAGTAAAAACTCCTAAGGGCAAAATGATATTTAATGATTTGTGATTCAAATTTAAGTTCAAATTAATGATTTAAGTTTGGAATAGTGTTCAAGTTATTTTAGATTTATTTTTGAATTCTTCATGTCTTTATATTTAACTTAATTTAATTTAATTTAACTTAATTTAATTTAATGTGGTTTAATTTAAATTAATTTAACTTAAGTTAATTTAATGTAATATGATTTAGTTTAATTTAATTTAATTTAATTTAATTTAATTTAATTTAGTTTTAATTTAATTTAATTTAATTTAATTTAATTTAATTTAATTTAATATAATATAATATAATATAATATAATTTAATTTAATTTAATTTAATTTAATTTAATTTAATTTAGTTTAATTTAGTTTAATTTAATTCTTAATTTTTAATTTAATTTTTAATTTTAAAGGAATTTGTTTTAAATAATTTAACTTTAATTTAATTTAATGATTAAGTCTTTTAGCATTTTAAATCTTAAACTTGGATTATCATTTTAATTAGGAATTAAATATTATTGGGATGATTAATTTAGGGATTTTTAAATTAAAGAATAAATCTCCTCCTAATAATATCCCTATTTTAATAATTCCAATTTTATTATTCTTCCAAATTTAAATAATTATTTAATTAAGGTTTATTTCAATTATTTTAAATTGTTTAGTAGGTTTCTACCCTTTAATTATCTAAATTTCAATCATCCAAATCAAGTTAAAATCAAATATTTTGCCTATTAATTTCATTAAGCCTAAAGTCTTAATTAAAGGGTTAAGATTTTAATTACCATTTTGTCCTTCAAGCCTAATAATTTCATAACTCACTAAATTGAGCTCAAATGAACTTGAAATTTTTATGTTACTTCACTCATATGTCAATAAAGACATTAGAGGAGAAAATGTGATTTTTCTGTATTTAATTTATTTATATAATTATTTTTGGTGGAAAATAAGGATTTCCAAGGAAAATTTAATAATATGACCAAGGGAAAGTTTCTGTCCTTAAGAAAATTATGGGACATTCCTAATGACCAGAGGACCACTTGGACCAATTTTTGTGATTTTTTGAATTATATTTTATTTATTAGAATTATTTTAAGTTATGGAGTATTAATTAATTTAAAAATAGAATATAAGTTGAAAAATGAGTTTCATAATTTTTAAAATTCTCTCTGATATCAAGGATTCCAGACAACCAAATTTTATAATTTTCTGATTTTTCTTTGATTTATTATAATTATTTTAGTGAAAATGCTAGAAAATACATTTTTTTAATTTTAAAATTACCCTAGGGCTTTAAAATTTAATATCTCATTAAATAGACCTAAGAAAAATATGGGGTTTGTTCCTAAGTGATTATATTTCAAAATATGACATTTTGGTGAATTTTATTATTTTTTGTGATTTTTATTATTTTTAATTATAAAATATTAAAATAATGATGAAAAATCAACTTTTTAGAAAATTGAAATTTTAATTTTCTTAAATTCCCCTGATATCAGAGAGGCTCCAAAACCAATTTTGTGAATTTTTGAAAGGTATTTTGAAAGTTATGAATTTTTAAAGTTTAAAATGACTAAATGGCTTAATCAACCCATTTAGTAGGGCTAACCAAGTCCAATTGACTTGAAATTTTTATGGTGGGTTCCTCTGATCCTAAAGGTCAGTGGAGAATTGATTTCAAGTCAATTTGATGTATGGTTAGCTCTAATTAATTAGGGGTCTATTTTGAGTGTTTAAGCCGATTAGGGTTATCTTAAGTGAATTAACTCAAGTCCTATTTTTCCTAGGGTTCTCTGGTCATAAGGAACATCACCAAATTTTCCTAGAATTTATTTCACAACATGCTAATTTTTGGAATTAAAATACTCAAAACAGACAACATGCATTTGAAAAATCAATAACTTTTCACAGGGGTGGCCTCTGACCTTGGAAAATTCAGGGAATGTTCCTAAGTTCAGAGGCTTCAAAAGCTCTATGGTCTCATGCATGGTGAATTGTATGAATGCATGGAGAATTAAAACAATGCAGGGAGTAAATAATTAATTAAAAATAAAATACTAGACAAAATTAATTAATTTCTTTTCCACATTATTCTCCTCTCGTTCACCTGAGCGAGAGGGTATTTTTATTTTATTTTTGTGATTTTTCTACACAAAGATATGGATTTTTAAAGTTACGGTATTTAAATAAATAAAAAAAATCCCTAATTTCCTACTTATCCACGCAGCGCCGTGTCGACCTCGGCGACTCCGAAGGGGTACGTGTCGCGCCGCGATTGGGCGCCGCCATCCGAGTCGGCCGTCCGGGACCCGCGGTTCACGTATCATTCCTTGGTCCGGCGCAATCCGAACCGTCCGCTCGATACACGCGCGATCCAACGGCTCCCGGTCATCGTCTACGGCCGGTGTGCACCCGTGACCGTCGACCTTCTAACCCTAATTTCTCGCTCGATTCTCAACGGATTTTCGTGTTCTTATGCTCTATGGATTCGTCTTGAAGAGACGAACACATCCATACGGTAAACATGCATTTAAATTGACTCAAATTAAAATGAGAATCTCTGGAAGCTCGGGAAGAAGAGGGAGTCCATACCTTTGCTCAGAGAAGTGAAGCTTCGATCTGAGAGTTGTGTGACCTTCGATTGGGTCCAAGTAAGCTCCAGATGAAGTCCCTTGGCTCAGTGAATTGTCTAGCTATGAAAGTGACCACAGCCGATCACAAAGCTTGGAGGCTGGAGCAACTGGGTGGCCTGGAGATGGGGCTTTCAGTGGGAAACTTCTCCTCTTGGTCCGAGTGAAGGTGTAGGACCAATCGATTTGGGGATTGGCTCACTGCGAAGAAGTGTCCTGGTTTTTGGGCTAAAGTTTGAGCTCAAAATCGAGCTCGACTGGAGGGAATTGGAGGCTGGAATTCGGTGGGGATCAAGTGCTCTATGTGTGGAGAGTGATCTGGAGTGATTTTGGCAGAGTTTCCTTAAGGTTAGGTTCAGCACCTCCTTTGGCCGAGAGGGTGAGGGGTTTAAATAGGCATGGCTGGAGGCTCTCCCAGGGGGAGTTGAGGGCTGGGATCAGCTGCTCTTGGCATGTGAAGAACAGCCATGTTGGCCATTTGGAGTGGGGCAGCTCAGCAGGATGGAATTTCAAAGCTTGGCCTCTCCCAAGGTTTCGGGCATGGTGTTTTCCGGCGACCGGGTGGCCGGCCGGCTGAGCATGGGTCACCCTCGAGGTCGGGTGGGTCGGGGGCTGGGACTTGGTGCAAGCGATTGGCAATTGCCATGTGTAAAGGCTTTGATCCAAAGTAGAATGGGGGCATGGCTAGTTTTGAGTCTAAATGGGTCAATTCACCCATTTGGGCTTGGTGCACCCTTCAAGGTGGCTTTGGGTCTTGTGGGGGATCGGAGGGATCAGCTGGTTTGGCATGGAGAGGTCTCCATCCAAATATATTTGGATTAAATCTAAGTTTAGGTGAATCATGATTAAGGCAAATGACCTTTAGGGATTAAGGAAAGCCCCCCCCTCTTCTTACCCAATATGGCATGGTGGAGTGTCCAAGGCCCTCATGGCTCACATGTGGCTCATGCATGGCTTCATGGCTCACCTTTGGCTTGGGGAAAGTTGAGTCAATTTCATGGAAATGGATTTAAGAAAAATTTTGGTATTTTAGGGGTGATTTGGCATGAGGCTTGATTTGGAATTATTTGATGATGTTATTAGAACTTAGGGAATGGCTTTGATTAAGTGGATGGCAAATGGAAATGTCATGTGGGCTTTAGGGTAGATTTTGGGCTCATTGAAATGGTTTTAGATGGGCTTTTAAAATGGTTTAGGAAAGTGGGCTTTTGAATTTTAAAATGGATTTTGGGATGAAATTTTGGTAAAGGCTTGGGCCAAATAATTGTTGAGTTTGGTTTAGGGATGTGTCATGAGTGGTTTGAAACAAATTTGAGGCGATTTGGGTTTGAATTGGGTTGGATAAGGGCCTTTTGGTAAAGAGGCTAAGGTGGGCCAAAATGGGCTACCATGGGCCAAAGTTGGGCTAAAGTTGAAATTGATGTAAAATTAATGTTGGGAAATGTTTATGGGAGTGTTTCAAAGAGGTTTTGGCTTAGGTTAGGTTTTGATTTTGAGGTTTGGGTCTATTTGGGCTAGGTTTAGGTTTAGGTCAAAATTGGGCTTTTTGATTTTGGGTTGAATTTGAGTGGGGTTTGGGTCTAAATTTTGGGCAAATCATGTTAGTGTTTTGTTTATGGGAATGTTAAGGAAGGTTTAGAAAAGATTTGGGGTTAATGGGAGTTGAATTGAGTGAGTTTGGGCTAAGTTTGGGTCATGGGTCCAAATTGGGCTTTTAAGGCCAAAAGTGAAATTGGATCCCAATGCCAATCAACTTGGGCTTGGATTGGGTCTAGATTGGTGTTGGGGATGTTAAATTGAAGTTTAGAATTGAATTGTACCAGAATTTGGGTCAATTGGGTGGGTTAGGTTTGACATTGGGTTCACTTTGGGTTAAAATGGGTCAAATTGGGGGTTTTGATAAAAGTGGGGTAAATTGGAAAAATTGGCCCATGGTGTAGTTGAACAAAATGAAATTGGGAATATTTGGGATTTTCTGGAATTTTTTGGGAATTTTCTGAATTTTTGGATTTTTTGGCTAAGAGGGGTATTTTGGGTATTTGGAGGGTATTGGGGGGTATTTTTGGAATCTTTGGTATTTTGGTTATGGATGATCAATTTGAGTGGGGAGGAAATGTTTAGGATTGGTCTTGAGGAATTTTGGGTAATTTAGGTGATTTTGGAAATTTTGGGTAGTTTCGAGGCATTTGGTAGGTTAGGCGGGTGTAGGGTCCCGGGGGTCAAAAATTGAAAATTTGGAAAATTGAAGATTGGGTGAATATAAGTGGAATAAAATCATTTTGGTTGAGCCATGAAGCCACATTAAACCCATATGAGCCATGAAGGGACTCATTTGAGGCATTCACTATGTTGTTCCTAACCCTCTTGCCAAGGGCTTAGGGGTTAAGGACCATCCATGTGAATCACTTACATGAGTCGAGGAGGTCGAGTTAGGTATAGGTGTGGTTTTAGGAGGTGTATGGAAGTGTAGTGTATGAGTGTAGTGTGTGTGTAAGTCAGCCCCTTCACTGGACCGGGCCACCAGGGGCGATCTAAGGCCAAAGAGTCCTATAGGAACTCATACTTTAAACTTCCACACTTGATTTCAACCCTCTAGGTGATTAGGGGTCTACGATCAAGTTCGTGGAGTTTGCGGGGAGTTAAGAAGTGGTTTGAAATTCTAGATGGTGGATCCCAATTCTAGTCCTCTAAGATAGTCGAAAGGAAAAGCCTAAGGCTAGATCCTAAGTACTAAAGAGAAGAAGAGAAGACCTCATAAAAAATGAGGTCAACAAATGGACCCCGATAGGTGTGGTGAGCTGACGGAGCACACCGCGCGTATTGGCGTTGACCGAAAAGATCAACAAAACCCAATCACGGATGTCCAAGTGACAAACTTAGGACGAAGTAGAAGAGTTTTCGGCTGGGGAGTGTCGAGTATATCTCTAAGACCGGAGATTCCTGAACTCTCGGCTGGGGAAAGGAAAAGGAGGTGAACTCCAAATCACAAGATCCGGGGAAATTTCAATTTAAATTTTGTTTCAGTTTAAGTTTTGATGTGTGAATTCAGATTTCAACTCGAGTTTCAATTTAGATTGAAGTTTTGTTAAGATTAATTTTGAAGGGATTTGATTTGAAATGAAAATTGAAATTTTGCGGTTTTAGATGTAACATCCTCAACCTCAAAAGAAAATTGAATTGATTGGATTGAATCATTACAATGAGGAGAGATCTCAGAGCAATGTGGTATTGGATGTAAAATCCTTAACCTCAAGAGCTCGATTTGGTGTGCTTCATTGCAATAGGAAGAGAATCTAAAGCAATGCGGTATTGGATGTAAAATCCTCAACCTCAAGAATTTGATTTTGATGCATTTCGGTGCAATAGGGAAAGAATCCTAAAGCGATGCGGTCTCGGATGTAAAATCCTCGACTTCGAAAAGTTGATTTTGATGTATTTCGGTGCGATAGGAAAGAATCCTAAAGCGAGTGCGGTATCGGATGTAAAATCCTCAACCTCGAAAAGTTGATTTTGATGTATTTCGGTGCAATAGGAAAAGAATCCTAAAGCGATGCGGTATCGGATGTAAAATCCTCAACCTCAAAAAGTTGATTTTGATGTATTTCGAGTGCGATAGGGAAAGAATCCTAAAGCGAGTGCGGTATCGGATGTAAAATCCTCAACCTCAAAAAGTTGATTTTGATGTATTTCGAGTGCGATAGGGAAAGAATCCTAAAGCGAGTGCGATCTCGGATGTAAAATCCTCAACCTCAAAAAGTTGATTTTGATGTATTTCGGTGCTGATAGGGAAAGAATCCTAAAGCGAATGCGAGTCTCGGATGTAAAATCCTCGAATTCAAAAAGTTGATTTTGATGTATTTCGGTGCTGATAGGAAAGAATCCTAAAGCGATGCGAGTCTCGGATGTAAAATCCTCGACTTCGAAAAGTTGATTTTGATGTATTTCAGTGCTAATAGGGAAAGAATCCTAAAGCGAGTGCGAGTCTCGGATGTAAAATCCTCGACCTCAAAAAGTTGATTTTGATGTATTTCGAGTGCAATAGGGAAAGAATCCTAAAGCGATGCGGTCTCGGATGTAAAATCCTCAACCTCGAAAAGTTGATTTTGATGGGTAATTGACTTTGCAACGATTTGTAGTGTTGATTTGAAAAGTGTGGAATTTTGGTGTTTCGGGAATTTCATGAAAGTTGTAAAAGACTTTCATGGAAGGAAATAGATTAGGAGGGAATATGTAGATGTTGCATATCCCATTCGAAGAGTTGATTGAAAGTTGCTTGGTTTGGATTGAATGTGATTCCTCGCCATCAGATTCGATCTGTGTCAATGGAATCAACCGCTTCCTTCCCAGTACAAGGAGAGAGTAGAACAGAGTTGGACTTCGATTTGGAAGGGTAAGTTTGAATTTGATTGAGGTTTGATGTGAGATCTGGAAAGATCGAATTTGAAATTTGATTGAGATTTGATTTGAAATTTGGAAAGATTGAATTTGAAATTTGATTGAGATTTTGTGGTCATTTTGTTTGTCTTTTATCGATTCAAATTTTATTTTATCGTGAATTTGGAGTTTATCATTTTTTAGATTTTAAGGAAAGTTTTCTTTTATTCTTTTTGTTTCTTTTCGTTCTTTGTTCGAAGTTCATTTAACTTTTAATGGCGTTTCCCGATCAATTTGCACAAAAGAGGTGAAGGCCAAAATTGTGACATGGTCACTTTCATTCCAATCATGCTGAAGATACATCGTACAACTCGATCCGGAATACATCTCATACAATCCATATAGACTCGAAACGGACTATGTATGATCTTTGTCGATTCATCCAAAAGGGTATCCGTCAAAAATCCATGTACGAATAGTGAGGTACATGGTCGATAACATCACCTTCCAAGCCATCCTTGGCAAGGATGCCGTATGGATGTACGTTGGAGGTGTGATATTTTCCATGTAGCTCACGACTCGTAAGGCCGGAGGCTCTCTAACTCCGGGTCCGGCTGGAAGTGGTAAGGTGCTTTCCTGTCGTCCATCCTTCCGAAAGTAGCCGAGATCCGCTTCACTGGTACTCTCGGTATGCAATGCTTAGCGACATCCGCTCCGTTGCCCTTCGGTATCATGACGGAACCTACCGGTAATGGTATCTTTACTGGCCCTCGGAACTCACCGGGCTCGCTATCCGGAGGTCGGATCCGAACATGATATTACACTCGTTCGGAAAAGAAACCGTGCGAAAGGTCCGACAAAGTCGTGGTGATCTATGTGTGGGGGTATACGGTCACCCTTCTTGTAAATGTTGATGATGCAAGCTGTTGGGTATGCAATCTCGCGGCAATACCCCCCATGTTATCATTCTTTTTACCATCCTTTTAATGACTAATGGCATTGGATCCACCTGGCCATGACGGAGTATCCCCGGTGGGTTTCCTTTCCTGTCTTCTGCGAAGTTATAGCAGCATCCACATTGTATTGTAATTCTCCCCTTCCCTGGCATCCATCTCCGGGGTTCTGAGTAAGTGTTTTCTCTTAAGCGACCTGCTCGGCCCATCTTTTTCAAATCCCGGATGCAATCCACGATTTGTTGTTGTTCATATTCCGAGAACACGTACGTATGTAGCTCGAGGCCTTCAAGTATATTGATCCTCCTGCCTCGATTCTCTCGAAGTATTCAAAAGTTTTCTTCGGACATTACGTATTCTTTCTAGCTAGTATTCGGTATAATTTGCAAATGGCGAGGCTCAGTGACGTCTCGTGGGATATATGGCTCAATCCCTTCACGTTCTCCTGCATACCTCGGCTCCTCGGGGATGATGTCCGTCGGGACATCCTCCGGGGTTACTTCTGCAACAAGGTCATGCATTACCGGTGGCTTCATCTGGTGGCGTAATAGCCTTCTTTCTTCTGTTCCTCTCGAGATTTCTCTGGTCTCTTCTGTCGTCCTGGGAGCTGGTCTCCTTTTTCGAGTTCCTGGCGAACCGGTATCCTTGAAGTATATGTGCGCGTGTAGCAACTTCCTCGTCGCGCTGGTCCGCTGCTAATTTAGTTAGCATCTCGCGGTTACGGCGATTCTTGTTTCTCCGTTGAGTTGCTGTGAGAGTAGCTCTTCGTACTTCCTGAGTTTCTGTGAGCGCGGCGCTGACAAGTCTGCCCTCTGCTGTAGCGACTACAGATTTGATTCTCTTGTCTTCTTCGGTGTCCGTTTTTCTTTTCCTGTCTGCTGGATTGGTGGCTTGGGCCACCCACTTTCATTCTTGTCGGCGGGAATTCCTCTCGGTCGATCGGGACCCGATCACTTTCCTCGTATTGCGGGCTCGCGGTGCGAAGTCCGAGTCGATCTCTATTATCGCTCCATCTTTCACCCTCTTTTCATCGAGTGCAAGGCTTACGCCATTTCTAAAGTTCGGGACCAACCGCCCGCTCGACATTTCCTGCGAAAAGACAAGGAAAAGGATCGAGGGCTGTACTTAAGAACAAAAACATTAAGAAAATGTTTATTAAAGACAAAAAATTTATTTTTATATTCAACAAGAATGAAGTGGGAAAAGATCGGGAAAGAGATTTTGACTTGGAAGAGAGAAAACAAAGAAAACTTTATTATCATGATTTTATTTATTTTAGCACATTTTTGTTATTTTTGGGTTCGGACCCAGTCATAAGTAATTACTTCACCCGTGCTTCTAGGGATGGAAAATTCACTCCTTCGAAACATCAGGTAGCGTAATACTTTTTCAAGTATCGTCCATTGATCGGAAGCATATGTCGTTCTCCTTGGCAGTTCACTAGGCTGGTAGGAGCCTCCCGAGTAGGCTCGTCTCGACCACAAACGGTCCTTCCCAAGTGGGTTCAAATTTTCCTCCTATCTTGCGGTGTGCAAGAATAGGTCTTTTGAGAACGAGAACTAAGTCACCAACCTTAAAGGTTCTTGGGCGGACCCGATCTGTCATGGGCTTGAACCATCTTAGCTTGGTATAGTTCTAAATTCTGCTGCGCTGCAAGTCTCTTCCCTTCCAGGCTTTCCAATTCTTCTAGTCGTAATCTGGCATTCTCTTCTGTCGTGAGTTTGTTTGCAGCTGCAATCCTAAGTGAAGGAAGCTGGACTTCTAAGGGTAACACTGCCTCGGACCCATACACCAGAGCGTAAGGTGTAGCTTGAGTAGGAGTTCTGAAGGTTGTCCGGTAGGCCCATAAGGCTTCTAACAACTTCTCGTGCCAATTTCTCTTATTATCATCCAAGGTTTTCTTTAAAATTTGAACGAGAGTTTTATTAAAAGCCTCAGCAAGGCCGTTTGCTCTTGGGTAGTAAATTGTTGAATATCGCCGATCGATTCCGTGTCTCACGACAAAATTGTTGATTTGCGTTCTTCTGAATGCTGACCCATTATCCGAGATGATCCTGCGCGGCACCCTGAAACGGTAGACAACTTGGTTCTTAAAAAACTGTAGCACGTGGTCTGCCTTCACTTCTTTGAGTGGAACTGCCTCTGCCCACTTGGAAAAGTAATCGTAGCCGCAAGAATGAAGCGATGTCCTTTTGACGACGGTGGTTCTATTGGACCCACTATATCCGTGCCCCAACATTCAAATGGCCACGATGCGATTGTCGGATGTAGCACATTTGGAGGTTGGTGTAGAACCACTCCGTGCACTTGGCAGCGATGACGGCTCTTGGCGATTTTCATGCGGTCGGTCATCATCGAGGGCCGGTAGTACCCTAGTCTTTTAATTTTCATTTTCATCTTTGGACCCGACCGGTGAGCGCCACGGAGTCACGAATGTATCTCTTTAACAATTTCACGAGCCTCGGACCCGCTTAGGCATCTTAGCCACATCCGATCAAAAGACCTTCGTATAATGTATTGTTTATTAATGCGTAGGACGAGTTCTTTTCTTGATCCGATGAGCTAACGACCTATCATCCGGTAGTTTTCTCGTCTGCGAGTAATCCATTAATGGTTGTCGCCAATCTTCGTATTTTTACGTCGCTGTTGCAACTGATTCTTCTTCTTTTTCGATTTGTGTATTGTGTCTATATCGAGCCGTGATAGGACCCGACGTCCGTGAATCGACACTTCCACCGATTCATCTTGCAAACGAGCAAATTCTTTTGCGAGGCGGCTAACGCATCTGCTTAAGCGTTTTCTTTCTGGGAATTTTGTAGATTGTCACATTTGGAATCGTTCCAACAGTTTGTATGGCATACCGGAAGTATTGCTCGAGTCTTGGTTTTAAAATTACGTATTGTCCGGCGATACGTTGGATGATTAATTGCGAATCCACTGTAGATGTTGATGTCCGTTATACCCATTCGAATAGTTAATTCCGGTCCTGTTATGAGGGCTTCGTATTACGCTTCATTGTTTGTACACGGCTCGTCGAGTGGTAGGAGTATCTTAACATCCCCCGCTCCGGTGTTATAAAGATTATCCGATCCCTGCCTTACCGGGCACTATCACTTGCGATTCTTCGTCTTTATGTGCTGAAGATGCTCCGTCGAAATATAATTCCCAACGTCGATCATCATGGTCTTCTAGGTTCATTATTTGTTCATCTGGCAAGTCGTCATTGAGAGGCGATTCTGCCGGCAAAGGGTGTGCTGCGAGGAAGTCTGCTAGGACTTGTCCCTTACGGCACGAAGAGGCACGAAAGTTATATCGAATTGCAATAATATCATTGACCATCCGGCAAGTCTACTGGAAAGCGTTGGACGGGTCATCAAGTATTGCAATGGATTAAATTTCGAAATCGAGTTGACCTTATGAGAAAGCATGTAATGCTCGAGCTTTTGAGCGGCGAAGATCGAGGCCAAACAATGCTTTTCAATTGCGGGATACCTTATTTCCGTCGGCGATAACGACGGCTTAGGTAATAAAGAGCATTTTCTTTACCCTCATCATTGACACAGGCTAACGAGGCTCCGAGAGAGTCGTCTAAAGCCGCGGTATAAAGTATTAGCGGTCTACACGAGACCGGGGCTGCTAAGACGGGAGGTGTCATTAAGTATTGTTTAATGTCCTAGAAGGCCCTCCGGCATTTCTCTTCCCAAATAAATTTGGCGTCCTTTTTAACTAGTGCCGAGAAAGGTCGACACCTACGACAAGTTTGAGATAAAGCGTCGAAGATATGCCGGCTTCCCTTGAAAAGATCGTAGTTGTTTTAAGGTTACGGGAGGTGGCATTTCTAAGATGGCTTTAATCTTTTACGGGTCGATTTCAATTCCGCGATGTCGGACAACGAATCCTAAGAATTTCCGGAGGTGACGCCGAAGGCGCATTTTAAGGGATTCATCTTAAGGTTAAATTGTCTTAATCGTTCGAAAACAATTCTCGAATCATACGAGTGGTTTTCCTTTACTTTGCTTTTGATGACCACATCGTCCACGTAGCATTCGACTTGATTGTGGATGAGATCATCAAAAATTCTTGTCATTGCTCTCCGGTAGGTTGCTCCTGCGTTCTTCGATCCGAATGGCATCACTTTGTGTAGCAATATACCCCGATCGGCGTTACGAATCGTCGTAAGTTTTTCATCTTCCGGAGCCATTTTTATCCGGTTGTATCCCGAAGATCCATCCATGAATGAGAATATTTCATGCGTTGAAGCAATGTCGATCATTAATTGCGGGATCGGTAGAGGAATTCATCTTTCGGACATGCCTTGTTTAAATCTCCGAAATCCACACAAATTCGATCCGACCATTCTTCTTTTGATCGGTACTACGTTGGCTAACCAAGTCGGGTATTGTTCTTCGCGGACAAATTTTGCGTCTATTAGCTTTTTAACTTCGGTATGACTTGTTGTTCGATTTCTAGACGCATTCTTACGGGACCTTGTTTGACTGGAACGAAGCGGGATCCACCCCTAGCTTATGGATTGCGACCTGCGGAGCTAAACCTGGCATCTCATCGTAGCTCCAAGCAAAACAGTCTTTGAATTCCATTAATAACTTGATTATCTCTTCGGAGTCTTCTTTATTGAGTAAGGAGCTAACAAACGTAGGTCTAGGTTCTTCGCTAGTACCTAAGTTAACTTCCGTTAACTCATCTATCGTAGATTTGATCTCTTCTTCGAATTCTGGTGGAGCGTTTCCAATTTGCAAATCTTCGAGTTCTTCTGCAGTTTTCATTAGACTCGCAGGTGACAACCAAGCAAAATTCAGTATCGTCAACTGATCCTACTGTGCCGAATCCGAGACCATGTTTTGAGTTGGGTGGACGACCGGAGTTATTCCATAAATTTTCAAAACGTTGTGATTGACCTTTTGTCCACTGTCGAGGTAAGAAACCACGTTGAATTAAATTTTGAACACAGGGAGAGTACCACTCGAAAGGCAATTCCATTAATTCGATGAAGTAGCATCTTCGAGTTGTACATTATTTTCGGTTTTGGAGGAAGGAGCACCACGGTAGAATTTGATGGGCTTTGCACCACCGCTACGTACCTCTTTGACCTCCATACCCTCGATCTTATTAGAATGGATCGGGGTCGGGGTCATAGTATGTACATAGTGGTTAATCTTCTCGTACATCGATTTATATTCTTCGTTTCTTTCATCTTCGATAGGGATTTTGAATTGCGGCTTCTTTCGACTTATTGTCGCTGCTTCTTGTTTGATTTCTTTTTCTTCTTCGGAAGCTATCTTCCCGATCGACATTGATGGTCGGTTTCCTCAGTCCGATCGTCCTAACGTCTACGCCACGACCTCGTCCCCGGCCTCGTCCTCGGATGCGAGTTGTGGAGAAACCTTCACCATCTCGCCGTAAGGGAGTGGTGAGTGAGCTGTTGGACTAGAACTTCGGGTTCTTCGTCGTCCCAAATTTCTTTTGCTTCATTTGTTATGGTATCTCCTGGAGAAGATTGTTTTCTTCGGAGGTGCATAATAAGCTGCATCTTCATGGATTCCGATTTCATGTACGGAGAACGGTTGCAAGTCACCTTTGATGCACTGTTCCCCTCCATCGTAGTATTTGATGCATTGATGTAGAGATGATGGTACCATCCGGTTTTCATGTGTCCATGGTCGGCCCAGTAGAGCGTTGAACGATGTTTCTGAATCAATTATGTGAAATTTCGCGGTTGTCTTTGCTAAGTCACCGGTCTTCATTAGCAGTGTTATTGATCCGAGGGCTCTTTCTCCTTTCTGGTTGAATCCTCTTAATAACATTTTGTCCGCTTCGAGCTCGCGGGCATCAATTTCCAAGTATGCTAGCGTTCGAAGATTCATTATGTTGATTGATGCTCCTGGATCCACCAATACTCTGGAGAGTGTAAACTTCCCAATTGTAGCTCGAAATGTACAACGGTCGGTTGTGGTCTGCGTCCCAAGTAGTAGGTCGTTGTCCGTGAAGGTAACACCTCGCTGTTCCTTTAACGAGCAAACCTCATCTAAGGACTCTCCGGCCATTTGAGCCAAGCAAATTTCTGGATCAAGTAAGGCCTTGATCAGAGCTTCTCTCATTTCTTTTGATAAGATGAGAGCGTCGTAGATGCTCGGTTGGTCGGTAGTTTCCTAAGATGGGCTAGCACGTTGTAATCCACTTTGTTTTCATGTGCCTCGTTTTCTTCTCGAATGGGCATTTCTTCGCAGGGGTTGGTTCTTCCTGAACAACCACCGCTTTCCTTTGTCTTTTGGACCCATTCTAGGACGTAGAACTCTTCCACTTCTTAAGTTGACTTCGTGATTTCTTCAAGTTTAGCATTGAGTTTGCTTGGTGTCTCCTTCGAATTGGAATGACGGATTCTTCAGGATTAGCTTCGGAGTCCGAAGGCTCTAACTCTATTGTGATTGGAGCTCCTCGAAACTCGCAAATAGATTCGTTGCTTGTTGAACTCTCGTAGCCTTCCTGGTGGATGTCTTCTTCATCATTGTGATCGTCGAGATTGTGTATGATTTGAGAATTGTCATTTGTATCGGAATCGACGTCCGGATTAGGTTGATTGTCGCTAGTTACGTAATCGTTAGAAACAGTCAAAACGTAGCCAACGCCATAACCCTCATCATTATAAGATCCCACCGGAGTGGGCTGATAATCATACGAGTCGAAGTTCGAGGGATTTCTCCCCTAATCGGAAACAACTATCCTAGGATAAGCGGCCCTAGTCCAGCCTTAGGTGCCTCGGTCTTCTCTTCTTCGTCAATTTTCTTCTTTTCTTCAATTATCTCTTGTTGAGGTTGTTCTTCTATAGCAAGTGATAGCGCCGACTTGACAGGTTTCGAACTCTGAGTTGAAGCTCGCACCGAAGTGGTTTGGATGCGATCTAAAATCTTCTTCGAAGACTTTGTCCAAGCGGTAGCCCATCCATCATCAGTCGCATAGGGATCTATCGGAACAATGAGATCCGTCGAGATAACATTGACGGAACCTCCTTTCGGGGTTCCTTCATGTACTCCTTCGGGATCGTTATATTCCCTTTCCGGAGATTATCGTTGAGCCAACTCTTGAAGGTAATACAATCTTCTATCTTATGCCCAAGCATCCGGTGGTAAGGGCAAAAGTTGGGATCACCTTTCTTGTCGACTTCTTCTGGTCTCTTAGGTTCTGGTAGTTGGAAATCCGGAGTCTTCATCAAGCTGCGGAACATTTTCGACATCGCCTCATTCTTGAACGGATACTCACTCGCTCGAAGCTCCCTTAACGTACGTTGCGGACGAGGCGGTTGTTCATACTTGTTGAGATGACTCGATAGCTGGGTCGGGGTTCGTTGGTAATTTTGTTGAGGTTGCTTCGCGGCCGTTCGACGATATTTGTATCGGTTGCTTGCCTTTGTCGACTCGTCTGCAACGATCCCGGACTTCTTTTCAAAAGTTTTCACGGGCTTCGTTTATCTCGTTTTATCGGTGAAACTTAATTGCTTCGCCTCCTCTTGCAAGCTTCCGGCCTTGCTTAACAACTTCTCGAAAGTCTTAATAGTAAATCCCTTGAGGAGAAGTGCTATCGGGCCATGGATGTTTTTTAGTAAAATGCCGATCGCATCGTTGTTCTTGTAATCGTGGCTCACACTTCATACTTAGGTTCCTCCATCGAAGTATGTAGTCCACCAAGGTTTCATTCGGCTTACGCTTCTCTACCACTAAATCACCTATAGTGATGTGGTGCCGAGCTCCAACGAAATCGCTTGATGAAGAGGTTCTCTAATTCGAAAATGTCTTCACCGAACCGTTTGGTAATTCCGCATACCAATCGAAGGCGATCCCCGACGAGCTGTCGACAAATTGTCGGAAGAGTAAAGCATCACTTCCGCCGGCATTGCAACAACCGGCACGAAAATGTGCAACATGCTCGCCGAGGGTTTCCGGTTCCATCAAAGGTCTTGAACGAGAGGTGGTACAAAGCCCTTCGGATATTGGACGACGTCGAATTCTTCGGGGTAAGGTCTACCCGTCCGAATGGATGTCCCGCTCTTTGATTGTGCTAAGGCTTCTCGCACTCGCTCGTTCTACCAAGCTCTTGATATCCTTTTCTCGGAATCATACTTTGTGTTGCATCCTTCTTTAATTGATCATCCCCGTTGACGGATGTAATCTCCTTTCCTCCGTCTACTAATGTGAATAACTTCCGGGGTGTTTCTCTTTGGGGTTGAACCGACTGCGGAGAGTGGCTAGGGCTACGACCATCTCTTCCATCCTTTTCGCCATCCGGGGGATCGTATCATCTTTCTCTTGAAGCTGCCTCCTCATTACTTCCGGCTCCTCTCTTTCGCAGTACTCGGGAGCACCTTGTGAAGCTGACGAAGCTCGTGTTTCTACCATGTTAATTTCTGCATACTCATCATCCATGAACTCTGACGAGTCAACTTCATCTCCGAATTTCTCCTCTCTTTCCCTTGCTAGTCGCCGAATATCAGTTCTTAACTTTTCCATAGCATCTTCTAGAGGTCTTTTATGTACATCCTTGCAGTTGTCATGTGATAATTGTCGAGTTTCTTTTTCATGAGTCCCCTTTACTGCGGTAGCACTTTCTTCGGACTCGAGTCTCCCGACGAGACTTTCCTTTTACGAGTCGTTGTTTCGGTCTTAGCCGGCCGGTAGTGGGACGCCATATCATCCTTCTAGCGACAGAAGGCCTAGGACCGGATGGTCCATCGGTCGAATGCTTGGAAGGTGGTATCCTCCCTGATCTGTAAACCTGAAACAACAACAGGTGGGCTAGCCTTCATTTTCTTATTTGGTTCTTCTGCGGCGATAGCAGATTCTACTTGCGGCCCAAGACGGGCTTTGGCTGGCACCCGCCCTATCCTTCTTAAAATTTCCGATACAGGGCATCTTTCCTTCTTCGCTAACTTTTCGATCACGAGTCGTAATCGGGCAAGTGGTGTAACCCTAGCCCTCTTCTTTCTGTTGTCGTTATAGTATGCGGGCCGAGGTAATGTAGAGGCAATCTTGCGGACATTTTCCTCGTCAGCTGCGGCGGAAAGGGGATGGAATCTGCTCCCTTCCAAAAGAGGTGTATACTCAGACAATGGTATGTATTCAGGTAGTGGTGTGTACTCGGGAATTTCTTCTAGGAAAGCGATTTCAGCAGCTCTGGCCTTCCTGGCAATCTTCCTGCCTCTATTTCTCCTCTGGGTCCGTGTTAGGGGTGGAACCCTTGAGCTGGACCCAATTTCAAAAACAGAAGGTCTTGTACGGAAATGCAGTACCCTCCACGGTAACATGCTCGTTACAAATTTGAACTTCCTTCCCCTTTAGTTTGGCGGGAGCCGGGGTAGGTGCGAGAGACGACTAGACCGGTGGGGGTAGAGATAACGGTCCTCCTTTGGACGACGGTATTCCTCTCGACTGGAACCCTTTGCGGAGGGGAAATTCTTGAGTTGATTTAAGGTTGAACTCAATCATGGGTTTCTCAGTTTCTGACACTTTGTCCATTAGTGCGAAGAGAGTAACGTCAGCGATCTTGACATTTGTATTCTCGAATCCTTGTCCAAACCGGATGATCCCATTGTCGGGCGGCTCATCCTTGTAAACGGCGAGATCTAGTCCATTGGTGAAGGAGAAAATCAGCTTTGGGGCTTCCATTTCGCAAGGTAGATTCGATTGTCGGTCCCGAGTTATGCTTCTTCTCATCGGGACGAAAAGAAAGGAAACAAAAAGAGTCCGAACACATTCTTGTTCATGTATATTTATTAAAAGAGTCGTTCATTAGAAGGTTTGTTTATTTAGAACGGAATGTTCGAAGGTGTAGAGAAGGTAACGAATCTGATTCAGAATTAGAAAGGAAAAGAAAGTCTTATGCAAGACTTCTCGACTCGAAGGATTACCCCTAAACTAACACCTATTGGGGGTCCACCCCACCTCAGAAATGAGGTAAAAGGATCTCGGAACCTCTCCGTTTAGGGGTGTCTAAACGGTGGCTCCTAAATCCGAGAGAATGTTGGCTATACTCGTTCAAGACGGAAATGAACATAGTATTCCAACGGAAAGAAGGGTAGTTTGATTCATTAGGGACATGGATACACTACCGATTTTTGAAAGCAGAACTATTTGATTAAAATGGAGAGAGGAACTATTCCCCAGCGGAGTCGCCAGAAATTGTCGGCATATTTTTAGGTTATGTGTTTTATTTTGAAAAGGGGGTCGCCTACAGAAATTGTCGGCGTATTTTTAATTTAATTTAAATAAATAAGTTGAAAAGTAGTATTTGATTTTGAAAATAATTTTAAATTTGAAAATTTTAAGATATGAAATCAAGCTGATCTCACATCCCGAATAGTTTATATAAACGAGCGCCGCACCACAAACCGTGTATCTATCCCGAAGAATAGACACACTCTGCTTGATGATGGGGCTCGATTAAATAAACTAGAAAGGTTTGTGACATCCGTTTGGTCCGCGAACCAATTTTATAAGCCGACAAGTTCCCCTGTTTAATATGAAAACATTAAACGGGGTTTATATTACTCGGGTTCTTAAAGTTCCCTATAAGGGCAAGCCCCTATAGTTAATTACATCTTAAGTGACGGAAATCACCTAAGAAAACTCTCGATAATAATCGGTAGTTCGCTCTCAAGAATTTTAAAGTTTAAGTTTTCGAGGATTGAATTTTTGAATTTCAATAGGGAATGGATCAAATTTGGAACATTTTATTTTAGGAGTCCAAAGGAAGAAGGGTAGGAGAAATCACAGATCCAAAGCGAACTTTGGTAATTTCCCGACTATCCTATTGTTTGGCTTGAATTTAGGAAGGTCCTAATGTTTATTTAGTATTTTGATCCCGCCAATTTTAATTAGTTAGGACTTATATTCGTATGATAAAATCATACAAATAGCCTCGAAGATGTGAGGGTTTATATCGTATCGGACGACTACCTCGGAAATCCTAAGACCGGTTAGGACTTAATTTACATGATATGATCATGCAAATGCCTAACGAAGAGTTGAGGATTTATGTTGCCCTGAGCAAACTACCTCGAAGTCCTATGGCTTGGTTATTTAATTCTAAGAAAGTTTTGCCGATGTAGATTTCGGTTTTGCTGACGACGATGGCCGTCGTTGCCCACCATGCTCCGAGCTCCTTGTTGTTGCGGAGGTTTAGTTTTAGAAGTCATAAATCGGGAGATGAGAGAAGTGTTTGGTTTTAGAGAAAGTCTTCATTTCCATGTGTCTTTAATATTTTAATTAAAACAGGTTTTAAAATTGATTAAACGAACCGATTAAGATCCCACGGTTCCGTCGTCCCAGCACCGTTACTTTCATCGAATTCACTTAGTCCAAATGAATTTGCTAAACTCAACTAAATGAGTTCCGCACTTTCATTTAGACCATGGGAAATCCCGTTAGCAACACGTGGGTTACATCATCCGAGGTATTCCCGATCATTCGATGAGACGTTTTAATTTAGTTGTATTTGTAGTTTTGTTGTTCGTTTGTGATTAAATTTTGAGTTGTTTTATATTTTGAATGTTGTGGCGGTGAATTTTATCTTGTAGTGTCTTTTAATTTAGTTATGGGTTCCGAGTTTTGGTTTCGTCCTAAAGGTGTAGGTTTTCATGCAACCGTTGTTTATCATGCAAGAAAAGTAAGTGCGATGCGATTAAATAAGTTGCGATAGAGTAAATCGCAATAAAATAAAAGCGTACCTGGAGGGTCTTCCCGTCATCCCAAGCTGCACTTAAAACACGGTTAGAATATTTAAGCATTTAAAGTAAGTTCCTAGGTAAAGCTAAGGGAAAGGTTATGGTTTTCTACCAAGTTCCTAATCCTATAGCTAGTCATCTCCTATGACGTCTAGGTCTTCGATTTTGGTTTTAAGGATGATTTTCTTCACCAAAGATCAACTAAGCTCAATTTGTTCTTAAGGACATTCCATCATATTGAGGAAGTGTTTAAGACGAATCTTAAACATCTTTTCAATATTTCGGGAATTGTCCTAAGTCCAAATGAATTCTATTGTTCAAGTGAATTAATCATCCAGGGTGTTCGAGTTAAGTTTTATTTCTTGCTCAGTAAATTAGGATGTTTGAATATCCTTATGAGTGAAGTGTCATTTCACTTGATACTCCATTTAGGAGTTATAATAGTAAAAACTCCTAAGGGCAAAATGATATTTAATGATTTGTGATTCAAATTTAAGTTCAAATTAATGATTTAAGTTTGGAATAGTGTTCAAGTTATTTTAGATTTATTTTTGAATTCTTCATGTCTTTATATTTAACTTAATTTAATTTAATTTAACTTAATTTAATTTAATGTGGTTTAATTTAAATTAATTTAACTTAAGTTAATTTAATGTAATATGATTTAGTTTAATTTAATTTAATTTAATTTAATTTAATTTAATTTAGTTTTAATTTAATTTAATTTAATTTAATTTAATTTAATTTAATTTAATATAATATAATATAATATAATATAATTTAATTTAATTTAATTTAATTTAATTTAATTTAATTTAGTTTAATTTAGTTTAATTTAATTCTTAATTTTTAATTTAATTTTTAATTTTAAAGGAATTTGTTTTAAATAATTTAACTTTAATTTAATTTAATGATTAAGTCTTTTAGCATTTTAAATCTTAAACTTGGATTATCATTTTAATTAGGAATTAAATATTATTGGGATGATTAATTTAGGGATTTTTAAATTAAAGAATAAATCTCCTCCTAATAATATCCCTATTTTAATAATTCCAATTTTATTATTCTTCCAAATTTAAATAATTATTTAATTAAGGTTTATTTCAATTATTTTAAATTGTTTAGTAGGTTTCTACCCTTTAATTATCTAAATTTCAATCATCCAAATCAAGTTAAAATCAAATATTTTGCCTATTAATTTCATTAAGCCTAAAGTCTTAATTAAAGGGTTAAGATTTTAATTACCATTTTGCCCTTCAAGCCTAATAATTTCATAACTCACTAAATTGAGCTCAAATGAACTTGAAATTTTTATGTTACTTCACTCATATGTCAATAAAGACATTAGAGGAGAAAATGTGATTTTTCTGTATTTAATTTATTTATATAATTATTTTTGGTGGAAAATAAGGATTTCCAAGGAAAATTTAATAATATGACCAAGGGAAAGTTTCTGTCCTTAAGAAAATTATGGGACATTCCTAATGACCAGAGGACCACTTGGACCAATTTTTGTGATTTTTTGAATTATATTTTATTTATTAGAATTATTTTAAGCTATGGAGTATTAATTAATTTAAAAATAGAATATAAGTTGAAAAATGAGTTTCATAATTTTTAAAATTCTCTCTGATATCAAGGATTCCAGAGAACCAAATTTTACAATTTTCTGATTTTTCTTTGATTTATTATAATTATTTTAGTGAAAATGCTAGAAAATACATTTTTTTAATTTTAAAATTACCCTAGGGCTTTAAAATTTAATATCTCATTAAATAGACCTAAGAAAAATATGGGGTTTATTCCTAAGTGATTATATTTCAAAATATGACATTTTGGTGAATTTTATTATTTTTTGTGATTTTTATTATTTTTAATTATAAAATATTAAAATAATGATGAAAAATTAACTTTTTTAGAAAATTGAAATTTTAATTTTCTTAAATTCCCCTGATATCAGAGAGGCTCCAAAACCAATTTTGTGAATTTTTGAAAGGTATTTTGAAAGTTATGAATTTTTAAAGTTTAAAATGACTAAATGGCTTAATCAACCCATTTAGTAGGGCTAACCAAGTCCGATTGACTTGAAATTTTTATGGTGGGTTCCTCTGATCCTAAAGGTCAGTGGAGAATTGATTTCAAGTCAATTTGATGTATGGTTAGCTCTAATTAATTAGGGGTCTATTTTGGATGTTTAAGCCGATTAGGGTTATCTTAAGTGAATTAACTCAAGTCCTATTTTTCCTAGGGTTCTCTGGTCATAAGGAACATCACCAAATTTTCCTAGAATTTATTTCACAACATGCTAATTTTTGGAATTAAAATACTCAAAACAGCAACATGCATTTGAAAAATCAATAACTTTTCACGGAGGTGGCCTCGACCTTGGAAAATTCGGGGAATGTTCCCAAGTTCGGAGGCTTCAAAAGCCCTATGGTCTCATGCCATGGTGAATTGTATGAATGCATGGAGAATTAAAACAATGCAGGGAGTAAATAATTAATTAAAAATAAAATACTAGACAAAATTAATTAATTTCTTTTCCACATTATTCTCATCTGTTCACTGAGCAAGAGGGGATTTTTATTTTATTTTTGTGATTTTTCTACACAAAGATATGGATTTTTAAAGTTCTGGTATTTAAATTAAAAAAAAAATCCCTAATTTCCTACTTATCCACGCGGCGCCGTGTCAACCTCGGCAGCTCCCAAGGGGTACGTGTCGCGCTGTGATTGGGCGCCTGTCGGCGTATTTTTTAGGTTATGTGTTTTATTTTGAAAAGGGGTCGCCTACAGAAGTTGTCGGCGAATTTTTAATTTAACTTAAATAAATAATTTGAAAAGTAGTATTTGATTTTGAAAATAATTTTAAATTTGAAAATTTTAAGATATGAAATCAAGCCGATCTCACATCCCGAATAGTTTATATAAACGAGCGCCGCACCACAAGCCGTGTATCTATCCCGAAGAATAGACACATCGCTTGATAATGGGGCTCGATCAAATAAACTAGAAAGGTTTGTGACATCCGTTTGGTCTGCGAACCAATTTTATAAGCCGACAAATTCCCCATGTTTAATATAGAAACATTAAACGGGGTTTATATTACTCGGGTTCTTAAAGTTCCCTATAAGGGCAAGCCTCATAGTTAATTACATCTTAAGTGACGGGAATCACCTAAGAAAACTCTCGATAATAATCGATAATTCGCTCTCAAGAATTTCGAAGTTTAAGTTTTCAAAAGGATTGAATTTTGGAAATTTCAATAGGGAATGGATCAAATTCGAACATTTTTATTTTGGGAATCCAAAGGGAGAAAAGTAGGAGAGATCACGGATTCGAAGCAGACTTCGGTAATCTCCCGACTATCCTATTGTTTGGCTTGGATTTAGGAAAGTCCTAATGTTCATTTAATGTTTTAATCTTGCCAATTTTAATTAGTTAGGGCTTATATTTATATGATAGAATCATACAAATTGCACAGAAGATATGAGGGTTTATGTCGTATCGGACGACTACCTTGGAATCCTAAGACCGGTTAGGGCTTAATTTGCAATGCAAATGCCTAACGAAGAGTTGAGGATTTATGTTGCACTAGGCGAACTACCTCGAAGTCCTATGGCTTGTTATTTAATTCTAAGAAAGTTTTGTTGATGTAGGTTCGAGTTTTGCCGACGACGATGGCCGTGCCGCCCACCATGCTCCGAGCTCCTTGTTGTTGCGAGAGGTTTAGTTTTAGAAATCATAAATCAAGAGATGAGAGAAGTGTCTTGGTTTAGAGAAGTCTTAATTTCCAAGTGTTTTTTGTGTTTTAATTAAAACAAATCTTAAAGTTGATTAAACAGAACCGATTAAGATCCCACGGTTCCGTCATCCCGGCACCGTTATTTTCATCGAATTCACTTAGTCCAGATGAACTTGCTAAACTCAACTAAATGAGTTCCACATTTTCATTTAGACCGTGGGAAATCCCGTTAGCAACACGTGGGTTACATCATCCGAGGTATTCCCGATCATTCAACGAGACGTTTTAATTTAGTTATAGTTGTAGTTTTGTGTTTTGTTTGTGATTAAATTTTGAGTTGTTTTATATTTTGGAATGTTGTGGAGGTGAATTTTATCTTGTAATGTCTTTTAATTTAGTTATGGGTTTCAGTTTTGGTTTCTGTCCTAAAGGTGTGGGTTTTCATGCAACCGTTGTTTATCATGCAAGAAAAATAAATGCGATGCGATTAAATAAATTACCGTAAAGTAAATCGCAATAAAATAAAAGCGTACTCGGAGGGTCTTCCCGTCATCCCAAGTCGCACTTAAAACACGGTTAAAATATTTAAGCAAGTTCCTAGGTAAAGCTAAGGTAAGGGTTATGGTTTTCTACCAAATTCCTAATCCTATAGCTAGTCATTTCCTATGACGTCTAGGTTCTTTGTGTTTTTAGTTTGAAGACGATTTTCTTCATCGAAGAACAATTAAGTTCAATTGTTCTTGTAAATATCCTATCATATTGAGTAAGTGCTTAAGAAGAATCTTAAACATCTTTTCAATATTTCTAGGATTGTTTCAAGTCCAAATGAACTTAATTGTGTAAATGAATCGATCGTCCGAGGTTTTCAAGTTTTGTTAACTTGCTCGATGAACTAGGACATTTGAATGTCACTATAAGTGAAGTAACGTTTTAATGTTCATTTAGGAGTTATGATAACTAAAGCTCCTAAGGGCAAAATGATTCTTAATGATTTGTGATTCAAATTTAAGTTCAAATTAATAATTTAAGTTTGGAATAGTGTTCAAGTTATCTTAGATTTACTTCTTCATGTCTTAAGTGAGGTTATTTAATTCAACTTAATTTAATTTAATTTAATTTATTTTAATTTAAATTATTTTAATTTAATTTGATTTGATTTAATTTAATTCAATTTAATTTATTTGATTTAATTTCTTAATTTAATTTAGTTTAATTTTAATTTAATTTAATTTAATTTTAATTTAATTTAATTTAATTTAATTTAATTTAATTTATTTATTTAATTTTATTTAACTTAATTTAATTTAATTTTATTTATTTAATTTAATGTATTTAATTCATTTAATTTAATTTAATTTGTTTATTTAATTTAATTTAATTTTAATTTAATTTAATTTAACTTTTAATCTTAATTTAATTTAATTTAATTGAAAATTTTTGAAAGAGTTTAATGATTTAATTTTTATTTAATGATTAAGTCTTTTAATATTTTAAATTTGAGTCATCATTTTAATTAAGAGTTGAGTATTAATGAGATGATTAATTTAGGGATTTTTAAATTAAAGAATAAATCTCTCCCTAATAATATCCCTATTTTAATAATTCGATTTTATTATTCCTCCAAATTCAATTAATTATTTAATTAAAGTTTAAGCATTTTAAATTGCTTAATGGGTTTCTACCCTTCAATTATTAAATTTCAATCATCCAAATCAGATTAGGATCAAATATTTTACTTGTTAATTTTTTTATTAAACCTAAAGTTTTAATTAAGGGTTAAAATTTTAATTACCATTTTGCCCTTTAAGCTCTAATAATTTCATAACTCACTAAATTGAACTCAAATGAACTTGAAATTTTTATGTGACTTCACTTATGTGTCAATGAAGACATGAGAGGAGAAAATGTGATTTTTCTGTATTTAATTTATTTATATAATTATTTTTTGTAGAAAATAGAAATTTCCAAGGAAAATTCAATGACATGACCAAGGGAAAGTTTCTGTCCTTAAGAAAATTAGGGGACATTCCTAATGACCAGAGGACCACTTGGACCAAATTTTGTAATTTTTTGAATTATATTTTATTTATTAGAATTATTTTAAGTTCTGGAGTATTAATTAATTTAAAAATAAAATAAATGTTGAAAAATAAATTTTATAATTTTTAAAATTCTCTCTGATATCAAGGATTCCAGAGAACCAAACTTTACAATTTTCTGATTTTTCTTTAATTTATTATAATTATTTTGGTGAAAATGCTAGAAAATACATTTTTTAATTTTAAAATTACCCTTGAGCTTTAAAAATTAATATCTCACTAAATAGACCTAGGAAAAATATGGGACTTGTTCCTAAGTGGTTAAAATTCAAAATATGACATTTTGGTGAATTTTATTATTTTTGTGATTTTTATTATTTTTTAATTATTAAAAATATTAAAATAATATTAAAAATCAACTTTTTTAGAAAATTGAAATTTTAATTTTCCTGAACTCCCCTGATATCAGAGAGACTCCAAAACCAATTTGGTGAATTTTTGAAAGATATTTTGAAAGTTATGAATTTTTAAAGTTTAAAATGGCTAAGTGGCTTAATCAACCCAATTAGTGGGGCTAACCAAGTCCAATTGACCTCAAATTTTTATGGTGGGTTCCTCTGATCCTAAAGGTCAGTGGAGAATTGATTTCAAGTCAATTTGATCTATGGTTAACTCTAATTAATTAGAGACCTATTTTGAGTGTTTAAGCCAATTAGGGTTAATCTAAGTGAATTAACTCAAATCCTATTTTTCCTAGGGTTCTCTGGTCATAAGGAACATCACCAAATTTTCCTAGAATTTATTTCACAACATGCTAATTTTTGAAATTAAAATACTTAAAACAGCAACATGCATTTGAAAAATCAATAACTTTTCACAGAGATGGCCTCCGACCTTGGAAAATTCAGGGAATGTCCCTAAGTTCAGAGACTTCAAAAGCCCTATGGTCTCATGCCATGGTGAATTGTATACATGCATGGAGAATTAAAACAATGCAGGGAGTAAATAATTAATTAAAAATAAAATACTGGACAAAATTAATTAATTTCTTTTCCACATTATTCTCCTCTATTCACTGAGCAAGGGGGTATTTTTATTTTATTTTTGTGATTTTTCTACACAGAGATATGAATTTTCCAAGTTTAGGGAATTAAATAAATAGGAAAATACCACATTTATCTACTTATCCACGCGGCGCCGCGTCGACCTCGGCGGCTCCGAAACGCCGCGTGGCGCGCTCCCATTCGACGCCGCCATCCGAGTCGGCAACCCGGGCCCCGCGGTTCTCGTACCGTCTCACGGTCCAACGCCATCCCGAGCCGTCCGTCCGCGCGTGTATTAAATGGACGGCATCCGTTCATCGTCCATGACCGGTGCGATCCCGTGACCGTCCACACTCTAACCACTAAGAACTCACTCGATTCTCGATGGATTTTCGTGTTCTTATGCTCATGGATTCGTCTTGAAGAGACGAACACATCCATACGGTAAACATGCATTGAAATTAAGGCATTTGAAATGGAGAATCTCCGAAGCTCGGGATGAAGAATTAGCTCATACCTTTGCTCGGAGAAGTGAAGCTTCGATGCGAGAGTTGTTGCACCTTCGATTGGATCTCGGCAAGCTCCGGATGAAGTCTCCGGTGCAGTGAATTGTCCAGATTGAACTTCGACCACAGTCGATCACAAAGCTTGGAGTCCGGAGCAAGCGGGTGGCTCGGAGATGGGGCTTTTGCTGGTGGACACCTTCCCTTGGTCCGGTGAAGGTGTAGGACCAATCAATTTGGGGATTGGTTCACTCGTGGGGAAGTGTCCTGGTTTTGGGCTTGGATTTCGACTTTGAAATTAAGCTCGCGAGAGGAAATGGCAGGGGGATCTCACCTGGGGATCAAGTGCTCGTGTAGGAGGAGGGGTACGGAACAATTTTGGCGAGTTTTGGCAAGGTTTGTGCAACTCTCTTCTCATGGCCGTGAGGGGGTGGTGTTTAAATAGGCATGGTCTGGAGGGCCTCCCGGGGGAGTTAGGGCTTGGGATCAGCTGCTCGGTGAGGAGAAGAACAGCCATGGTGACCACTAGGCATGGGGCGGCTCGACGAGGGAGAATTCCAAAGTTTGGCTCCTCCCGAGGTTTCGGCCATGGTGTTTTCCGGCGGCGGGGTGGGCGGCCGGCGGGCATGGGTCACCCTCGGGTCCGAGTGGGTCGGGGTTAGAGGTTTGTGCAATCGATTGGCCATTGCCATGTGTAAAGTGGTTGAATTAAAATGGAATGGGGAAGAGGTCATTTTGGCTTCAATTTGGTCGACCCATTGGTTTGGGTTGGGTGCACCTCCCCATGGCTCGATTTTGGGCTGAGAGGATCGATTGGGTCGGCCAAGAGAGAATGGTGGAGTCTCCATCAAGGATTAGGTGGCAAAGCATGGTTTAGAGTGTGACATGCTTAAGGTAAAAAGGCTTAATGAAAGGTTAGAAAAGGAGCCCCTCCTTTTACCATTAATGGCTTGATCACATGCCAAACTTTCATGGCTTCCTATGGCTTGTGAATGGCTCATGCATGGCTCCATGTGGCTTAGGGAAAAGTTTAGTCAATTTCATGAAAATGGGTTTTAAGAATTTTGGACATTTGGTGTAAAATTTGGATGGTTTGTCATATGGCTTTGTTTAGAAAGATTTGATTGCTGATTTAGGACTTAGGGATGATTTTAATTAAGTGAGGATGAGATGAGATTGTAATGTGGGCTTTAGGATGGGCTTGGGCTTTTGAGTTTGGTTTGGAATGGGCTTTTGAATGTCCTTTAGAAGTGGGCTTTTAGATGAAAATTTTGCAAAGGGCCATGCCAAATAAATGTTGGGTTTAGTTTAAGGATGTGTCATGAGTGGTTTGGAGTCAATTTGGTGTGATTTGGGTTTGAATTGGGTTGGATATGGGCTTTTTTAGTAAAGAGGCTAAAGTGGGCCAAAATGGGCTACCATGGGCCAAAGTTGGGCTAGAGTTGAAGTTGATGTGAAATTAATGTTGGGAAATGTTTATGGGAGTGTTTCAAAGAGGTTTTGGCTTTGGTTGGGTTTTGATTTTGGGATTTGGGCTCATTTGGGCTAGGTTTGGGTTTAGGTCGAAATTGGGCTTTTTGATTTTGGGTTGAATTTGAGTGGGGTTTGGATCAAAGTTTTGGGCAAATCATGTTAGTGTTTTGTTCATGGGGATGTCAAGGAAGGTTTAGAAAAGATTTGGGGTTAATTGGAGTTGAAATGGGTGAGTTTGGGTTAGGTTTGGGTCATAGGTCCAAATTGGGCTTTAAGGCCAAAAGTGAAATTGGATTCAAATGTCAATCAAATTGGGCTTGTATTTGGTCTAGATTGGTGTTGGGGATGTTGAATTGAAGTTTAGAATTGAATTGGACCAGAATTGGGGTCAATTGGGTAGATTTGGTTTGACATTGGGTTTACTTTGGGTTAAAATGGGTCAAATTGGGGGTTTTGACAAAAGTGGGGTAAATTGACAAAATTGGCCCATGGTGTAGTTGAACAAAATGAAATTGGGAATATTTGGGATTTTCTGGAATTTTCTGGGAATTTTCTGAATTTTTGGATTTTTGGGTCAAAAGGGGTATTTTGGGTATTTGGAAGGTATTGGGGGGTATTTTGGGATTTTTGATATTTTTGGATATGGATGATCAGTTTGAGTGATGTGGGAATGTTTGGGATTGATTTTGGAGAATTTTGGGTAATTTGGAAATTTTTGAGAAATTTGGGTAGTTTCGAGGCATTTGGTAGAGTTGGTGGGTGTAGGGTCCGGGGGTCAAAAATTGAAAATTTGGAAGATTGAAGATTGGGTGGATGTAAGTGGAATGAAATCATTTTTGTTGAGCCATGAAGCCATATCAAGCCCACATGAGCCATGAAGGGACTCATTTGAGGCATTTACCGTGTTGTTCCTAACCTCTTAGCCGAGGGCTTAGGGGTTAAGGACCATCCATGTGAATCACCTACATGAGTCGGGAAGTCAAGTCGGTATGGGTGTGTTTTTAGGAGGTGTGTGAAAGTGTAGTGCATAGGTGTAGTGTATGTGTAAGTCAGCCCTTTACCGGACCAGGCCACCTGCAGGCGATCCTAAGGCAAAGAGTCTCATAGGAACTCATCCTTTAAACTTCCACATTTGATTTCAACCCTCTAGGTGATTAGGGGTCTATAGTCAAGTTTGTGGAGTTTGCGGGGAGTTAAGAAGTGGTTTGAATTTCTAAAAGGTGGGTCCCGATTCTAGTCCTCTAAGATAGTCGAAAGGAAAAGCCTAAGGCTAGATCCTGAAGTACTTAAGAGAAGAAGAGAAGACCTCATCGAAAATGAGGTCAACAAATGGACCCCCGATAGGTGTGGTGAGTCGACGGAGCACACCGCGCGTATTGGTGTTGACCGAAACGATCAACAAAACCAACACGGATGTCCAAGTAACAAACTTAGGACAAAGTAGAAGAGCTTCCGCTGGGGAGTATCAAGTATATCTCCGGGACCTGGAGATTCTTGAACTCTCGGCTAGGGAAAGGAAAAGGAGGTGAATCCCAAATCACATGATGCAGGAGAATTTCGATTTAGATTTTGTTTCATTTCATGTTCAAGTCATGATGCGTGAGTTTAGATTTCAATTTGGAGTTTCAATTTAGATTGAAGTTTGTCAAGATTAATTTGAAGGGATTTGATTTGGAATGAAAATTGGAATTTTGAAGTTTTAGATGTAACATCTTCAACCCCAAAAGAAGATCGAATCGATTAGATTGAGTCATTGCAATGAGGAAAGACCTCAGAATAATGCGGTATTGGATGTAAAATCCGTAACCTCGAGAGTTTGATTTGATGTATTTCGGTGCGATAGGAAAAGAATCCTAAAGCGGTGCGATCTTGGATGTAAAATCCTCGACCTCGGGAGTTTGAATTTGATGTATTTCGGTGCGGTAGGAAGAGAATCCTAAAGCGGTGCGGTCTTGGATGTAAAATCCTCGACCCGAGAATTTGAATTTGATGTATTTCGGTGCGATAGGAAGAGATTCCTAAAGCGGTGCGGTCTTGGATGTAAAAATCCTCGACCCAAAAGTTTGGATTTGATGTATTTCGGTGCGATAGGAAGAGAATCCTAAAGCGGTGCGGTCTTGGATGTAAAATCCTCGACCCAAAAGTTTGGATTTGATGTATTTCGGTGCGGTAGGAAGAAAATCCTAAAGCGGTGCGGTCTTGGATGTAAAATCCTCGACCCAAAAGTTTGAATTGATATATTTCGGTGCGGTAGGAAGAAAATCCTAAAGCGATGCGGTCTTGGATGTAAAATCCTCGACCCAAAGGTTTGAATTTGATGTATTTCGGTGCGGTAGGAAGAAAATCCTAAAGCGAGTGCGGTCTTGGATGTAAAATCCTCGACCCGAAAGGTTTGAATTTGATGTATTTCGGTGCGGTAGGAAGAAAATCCTAAAGCGGTGCGGTCTTGGATGTAAAATCCTCGACCCGAAGGTTTGAATTTGATGTATTTCGGTGCGATAGGAAGAGAATCCTAAAGCGAGTGCGGTCTTGGATGTAAAATCCTCGACCCGAAGGTTTGAATTTGATGTATTTCGGTGCGATAGGAAGAGAATCCTAAAGCGGTGCGGTCTTGGATGTAAAATCCTCGACCCAAAAGTTTGAATTGATGTATTTCGGTGCGATAGGAAGAAAATCCTAAAGCGGTGCGGTCTTGGATGTAAAATCCTCGACCCAAAGGTTTGAATTTGATGTATTTCGGTGCGATAGGAAGAGAATCCTAAAACGGTGCGGTCTTGGATGTAAAATCCTCGACCCAAGAATTTGAATTTGATGTATTTCGGTGCGATAGGAAGAAAATCCTAAAGCGGTGCGATCTTGGATGTAAAATCCTCGACCCAAAGGTTTGAATTTGATGTATTTCGGTGCGGTAGGAAGAAAATCCTAAAGCGATGCGGTCTTGGATGTAAAATCCTCGACCCAAAGGTTTGAATTTGATGTATTTCGGTGCGATAGGAAGAAAATCCTAAAGCGATGCGGTCTTGGATGTAAAATCCTCGACCCAAAGGTTTGAATTGATGTATTTCGGTGCGGTAGGAAGAAAATCCTAAAGCGAGTGCGATCTTGGATGTAAAATCCTCGACCCAAAGGTTTGAATTTGATGTATTTCGGTGCGATAGGAAGAGAATCCTAAAGCGAGTGCGGTCTTGGATATAAAATCCTCGACCCAAAAGTTTGGATTTGATGTAAGGTTTGATGTGAGATCTGGAAAGATCGAATTTGAGATTTGAAATTTGACTGAGATTTGAAATCTGGAAAGATTGAATTTGAAATTTGATAAAGATTTGGAATCTGGAAAGATTGAATTTGAAATTTGATAAAGATTTGGTTTAAGATCTGGAAGATCGAATTTGAAATTTGATAAAGATTTGGAATCTGGAAAGATTGAATTTGAAATTTGAAAGGATGAGTTTGAACTCGGTTGAAATTTGATTTAAGATTTGATTTGAAATTTGGAAGATGAAATTTGAAGTTTGATCGAGATTGGATTCGAAATTTGATTGAGAATTTGATTTAAGATTTGGAAGATCGAATTTGAAATTTGATTGAGATTTGATTTGAAAAAGAAAACAAGGAAAACTTTATTATCAGGATTTTATTTATTTTAGCACATTTTATTATTTTTGGGTTCGGACCCATTCATAAGTAATCACTTCACCCGTGTTTCTAGGGATGGAAAGTTCATTCCTTCGAAACATCAGGTAGCGTAATACTTTTTCAAGTATCGTCCATTGATCGGAAGCATATGTCGTTCTCCACGGCAATTCACTAGGCTGGTAGGAACCTCCACGAGTATACTTGCTTCGACTACGAACGGTCCTTCCCAAGTGGGTTCGAATTTTCCTCCTATCTTGCGGTGTGCGAGAATAGGTCTTTTGAGAACGAGAACTAAATCACCAACTTTGAAGGTTCTTGGGCGGACCGGTTTATCATGAGCTCTGAATCATCTTAGCTTGGTATAATTCTAAATTCGTTGCGCTGCAAGTCTTTTCCCTTCCAGGGCTCTCTAATTCTTCGAGTCGTAATTTGGCGTTCTCTTCTGTTGTGATTTTATTTGCAAGCTGCAATTCGAGTGAAGGAGGCCGAACCTCTAAAGGTAACACTTGCCTCGGACCCATACACCGGAGCGTAAGGTGTAGCTTGCGTAGGAGTTACGAAGGTTGTCCGGTAGGCTCATAAGGCTTCTAACAACTTCTCGTGCCAATTTCTCTTATTGTCGTCTAAAGTCTTCTTTAAAATTTGAACGAGAGTTTTATTAAAAGCCTCGACGAGGCCGTTCGCTCTTGGGTAGTAAATTGTTGAATATCGCCGATCAATTCCGTGTCTCACGACAAAATTGTTGATTTGTGTGCTTCGAATGCGACCCATTATACGAGATGATCTGCGCGGCACCCGAAACAGATGAACAACTTGGTTCTTGAAAAATTGTAGTACGTGATGTGCTTTCACTTCTCTTAGTGGAGCTGCCTCGCCCACTTGGAAAAGTAATCTGTAGGCTGCAAGAATGAAGCGATGTCCTTTTGACGACGGCGGTTCTATTGGACCCACTATATCCGTGCCCCGACATTCGAATGGCCACGATGCGATTGTCGGATGTAGCACATTTGGAGGTTGGTGTAGAACCACTCCGTGCACTTGGCAGCGGTGACGGCTCTTGGCGATTTTCATGCGGTCGGCCATCATCGAGGGCCGGTAGTACCCTAGTCTTTTAATTTTTATTTTCATCTTTGGACCCGATGGTGAGCGCCACGAGAGTCTCGAATGGACTTCCTTAACAATTTCACGGGCTTCGGACCCGCTTAGGCACCTTAGCCACATTTGATCAAAAGACCTTCGTATAATGTGTTGTTTATTAATGCGTAGGACGAGTTCTTTTCTTGATACGATGGGCTAACGACTCATCATCCGGTAGCTTTCTCGTTTGCGGGTAATCTATCGATGGCTGTCGCCGATCTTCCGTGTTTTTACATCACTTCTTTGCAGTCGATCCTTTTTCCTTTTCGATTTGTGTATTGTGTCGATGTCGAGTCGTGATAGGACACAGCGTCCGTGAACTGACATTTCCACTGATTCATCTTGCAAACAGGCAAATTCTTTTGCGAGACGAGCTAGCGCATCCGCTAGAGCGTTTTCTTTTCGGGAATTTTGTAGATTGTCACATTTGGAATCGTTCCAACGATTTGTATGGCATACTTGGAAGTATTGCTCGAGTCTTGGTTTTAAAATTACATCTTGTCCGCGATCCGTTGAATGATTAACCGTGAATCCCGTAGATGTTGATGTCCGTTATCCCCATTTGAATGGTTAATTCCGATCTGTTATGAGGGCTTCGTATTCCGCTTCGTTGTTTGTACATGGTTACGTCAGTGGTAGGAGTATCTTAACATCCCCCGCTCCGGTGTTATAAAGATTAGCCCGATTCCTGCCTTCACAGGCACTTATCACTTGCGATTCTTCGTCTTTATGTCTTGAAGATGCTCCGTCGAAATATAATTCCCGACGTCGATCATCGAGGTCTTCTAGATTCATTACTTGTTCATCCGGCGGATCGTCATTGAGAGGAGATTCTGCCGCGAAAGGGTGTCTTTGCGAGAAAGTCCGCTAGGGCTTGTCCTTTACGGCACGAAGAGGCACGAAAGTTATATCAAATTGCAATAATATCATTGACCATCGGCAAGTCTGTCGGAAAGCGTTGGACGAGTCATCAAGTATTGCGATGGATTAAACTTCGAGATCAAGTTGACCTTATGAGAAAGCATGTAATGCACGAGCTTTTGAGCGGCGAAGATCGGGGCCAAACAATGCTTTTCGATTGCGGGATACCTTATTTCCGTCGGCGATGAACGACGGCTTAGGTAATAAAGAGCATTTTCTTTACCCTCATCATTGACACAGGCTAACGGGGCTCCGAGAGAGTCGTCTAAAGCCGCGGTATAAAGTATTAGCGGTCTACTCGAGGCCGGGGCTGCTAAGACGGGAGGTGTCATTAAGTATTGTTTAATGTCCTCGAAGGCCTTCGGCATTTCTCTTCCCGAATAAATTTGGCGTCCTTTTTAACTAGTGCGAGAAAGGTGACACCTACACGACGGGTTTGAGATAAAGCGTCGAAGATATGCCGGCTTCCCTTGAAAAGATCGTAGTTGTTTTAAGGTTTTGGGAGGCGGCATTTCTAAGATAGCTTTAATCTTTTCCGGATCGATTTCAATTCCACGATGTCGGACAACGAATCCTAAGAATTTCCGGAGAGTGACGCCGAAGGCGCATTTTAAGGGATTCATCTTAAGGTTAAATTGCCTTAATCGTTCGAAAACAATTCTCAAATCATACAAGTGGTTGTCCTTTACTTTGCTTTTGATGACCACATCGTCCACGTAGCATTCGACTTGATTGTGGATGAGATCATCAAAAATTCTTGTCATTGCTCTTTGGTAGGTTGCTCCTGCGTTCTTCGATCCGAATGGCATCCTTTGTGTAGCAAAATACTCCGATCGGCGTTCGAATGCTTGTAAGCTTTTCATCTTACGGAGCCATTTTTATTTGGTTGTATCACGAAGATCCATCCATGAATGAGAATATTTCGTGTGTTGAAGCAATGTCGATCATTAATTCAGGATCGGTAGAGGAAATTCATCTTTTGGACATGCTTTGTTTAAATCTACGAAATCCACACAAATTCGATCGACCATTCTTCTTCCTGACTGGTACCACGTTGGCTAACCAAGTCGGGTATTGTTCTTCACGGACAAATTTAGCATCTATTAACTTTTTAACTTCGGCTATGACTTGTTGTTCGATTTCTAGACGCATTCTTCTAGGACCTTGTCGGTCGGGACCGAGCTGGATCCACCCCTAGCTTATGGACTGCGACTTCTGAAGCTAAACCTGGCATCTCATCGTAGCTCCAAGCAAAACAGTCTTTAAATTCCATTAATAACTTGATTATTTCTTTGTAGTCTTCTTTATTGAGTAAAGAGCTAACAAAGGTAGGTCTAGGCTCTTCGCTAGTACCTAAGTTAACTTCTATTAACTCATCTATTGTAGATTTGATTTCTTCTTCGAATTACGGTGGAGCGTCTCCAATTTGTAAATCTTCGAGTTCGTCCATAGTTTCCATGCGGTTTTCATTAGATTCGCAGGTGATAACCAAGCAAAATTCGGTATCATCAGCCGACCCTATCGTGCCGAATCCGAGACCATGTTTTGAGTTGGGTGGACGACGGAGTTATTCCATAAATTTTCAAAACGTTGTGATTGACCTTTTGTCCACTTGTCGAGGTAAGAAACCACGTTGAATTAAATTTTGAACACGGGGAGAGTACCACTCGAAAGGCAATTCCATTAATTCGATGAAGTAGCATCTTAAATTGTACATTATTTTCGGTTTTGGAGGAAGAAGCACCACGGTAGAATTTGATTGGTTTTGCACTACCGCTATGTACCTCTTTGACCTCCATACCCTCGATCTTATTAGAATGGATCGGGGTCAGGGTCATAGTATGTACATAGTGGTTAATCTTCTCGTACATTGATTTATATTCTTCGTTTCTTTCATCTTCGAGAGGGATTCTGAATTGCGGCTTCTTTTGACTTATTGTCGCTGCTTCTTGTTTGATTTCTCTTTCTTCTTCAGAACTATCTTCCCAATCGACATTGATGGTTGGTTTCCTCGTCCAATTGTCCTAACGTCTCTACCACGACCTCGTCCCCGGCCTCGACCTCGGATGCGAGTTGTGGAGAAACCTTCACCATCTCGCCGTAAGGGAGTGGTGAGTGAGCTGTTGGACTAGAACTTCAGGTTCTTCGTTGTCCCGAACTTTCTTTGCTTCATTTGTTATAGTATCTCTGGAGAAGATCGTTTTCTTCGGCGGTGCATAATAAGCCGCATCCTCGTGGGTTCCAATTTCATGTACGGAGAATGGTTGTAAGTCACCTTTGATGCACTGTTCCCCTCCATCGTAGTATTTGATGCACTGATGTAGAGATGATGGTACCATCCTATTTTCATGTATCCATGGTCGGCCCAGTAGAGCGTTGAACGATGTTTCTGAATCAATTATGTGAAATTTCGCGGTTGTCTTTGCTAAGTCACCGGTCTTCATTAGCAGTGTTATGGAGCCGAGGGCTCTTTCTCCTTTACGGTTGAATCCTCTTAATAACATTTTGTACGCCTCGAGTTCACGAGCATCAATTTCCAAGTATGCTTAGCGTTCGAAGATTCATTATATTGATTGATGCTCCTGGATCCACCAATACTGCGGAGAGTGTAAATCTTCCGATTGTAATCGAAATGTACAACGGTCGGTTGTGATCTGCTGTTCCAAGTAGTAGGTCGTCGTACGTGAAGGTAACACCTCGCTTGTTCCTTTAACGAGCAAACCTCATCTAAGGACTCTCCGGCCATTTGAGCTAAGCAAATTTCGGATCAAGTAAGGCCTTGATCGAGCCTCTCTCATCTCCTTTGATAAGATGAGAGCGTCGTAGATGCTCGGTTTGGTCGGTAGTTTCCTAAGATGGGCTAACACGTTGTAGTCCACTTTGTTTTCATGTGTCTCTGCTTCTTCTCGAATGGGTATTTCTTCTGCCGGGGTTGGTTCTTCTCGAACAACCACACCTTTCCTTTGTCTTTTGGACCCATTCTCGGAGGTAGAACTTTTCCACTCCTTAAGTTGACTTCGTAATTTCTTCGAATCTATTGTTGAGCTTGCCGGTGTCTCTTCTTGAATCGGAATGACGAGGCTCTTCGGATTAGCTTCGAGTACGAAGGCTCTAACTCTATCGTATTTGGAGCTCCTCGAAACTCGCGAGATAGATTCGTTGCTTGTTGAACTCTCGTAGCCTCCTTGATGGATGTCTTCTTCGTTATTTTGCTTGTCGAGATCGTGTATGATTTGAGAATTGTCGTTGGTATCGAAATCGATATCCGGATTATCGTTAGTTACGTAATCGTTAGAAACGATCAAAACGTAGCCAACGCCATCACCCTTATCATTATATGATCCCACCGAAGTGAGCGAGATAATCATACGAGTCGAGGGTTCGAGGGATTTCTCCCCGAATCGGAAACAACTATCCTAGGATAAGCGACCCCTAGTCTAGCCTTAGGTGCCTCGGTCTTCTCTTCTTCGTCAATTTTCTTCTTTTCTTCGATCGTCTCTGTTGAGGTGGTTCTTCCATCGCAAGTGATAGTACCGGCTTAACGAGGTTTCAAACTCGAATTGAAGCTCGTACCGAAGCGGTACGGATCTTTGTCTAAAATTTTTTTCGAAGACCTCGTCCAAGCGGTAGTCCATCCATCGTCGGTCGTATAGGGATCTATCGGAATGATGGGATCGATCGAGATAACATTGACGGAACCTCCTTTACGGGGTTCCTTCATGTACTCCTTCGGGATCGTTATATTCCCTTTTCGCGGGTTGTCATTGAGCCAACTTTTGAAGGTAATGCAATCTTCTATTTTGTGTCCAAGCATCGATGGTAAGGGCAAAAGTTGGGATCACCCTTCTTGTTGACCTCTTCGGTCTTTTAGGCTCTGGCAGTGGAAATCCGGAGTCTTCATCGATTTGCGGAACATTTTCGGCACTTGCTTCATTCTTGAACGGATATTCTCCGCTCAAAAGCTCTCTTAATGTACGTTGCGGGCGAGGCGGTTGTTCATACTTGCGGAGATGACTGATAGCTTGGGCCGGGGTTGCTGTGTAGTCTTGTTGTGGTTGTTGCGGCCGTTCTGGTGGTATTTGCATCGGTTGCTTGCCTTTGTCAACTGCTGCAACGATCCCGGATTTCTTTTCAAAAGTCTTTACAGGCTTTTGTTTATCTGTTTTGTCGGTGAAACTTAATTGCTTCGCCTCTTCTTGCAAGCTTCCGGCCTTGCTTAACAACTTCTCGAAAGTCTTAATAGTGAATCCCTTGAGGAGAAGTGCTATCGGGCCGTGAATGCTTTTAAGTAAAATGTCGACTAGCGTGTTGTTCTTGCGGTTGTGGTTCACACTTCATGCTTAAGTTCCTCCATCGAAGTATGTAATCCACCAAAGTTTCATTCGGCTTTTGTTTTTCTACCACTAAATCACCTATAGTGATGTGGTGTCGAGCTCCGACAAATCGCTTGATGAAGAGGTTCTCTAGCTCGAGAATGTCTTTACCGAACCGTTTGGTAATTCGCATACCGGTCGAAGGCGATTCTCGACAGACTGCCGACGAGCTGTCGGAAGAGTAATGCATCGCTCCGTCGGCATTGCAACAAGCGGCACGAAAGTGTGCTACATGCTTGTCGAGGGTTCCGGTTCCATCGAAGGTCTTAAACGGAGGTGGTACGAAGCCTTTCGGGTATTGGACGGCGTCGAATTCTTCAGGTAAGGTCTACCCGTCCGAATGGATGTCCCGCTTTTTGATTGTGCTAAGGCTTCTCGCATTTCTTTGTTCCACCAAGTTCTTGATATCCTTTTCGGGAATCATACTTTGTGTTGTATCCTTTTCGGTGATCATCCCCATTAACGGACGTAATCTCCTTTCCTCCGTCTACGATGTGAATGACCTCCGGGGGTGTTTCTGCATGTGGTTGTACTTGACTGCGGAGAGTGGCCGGAGCTACGGCCATCTCTTCCATCCTTTTCGCCATTTGAGCGATCGTATCATCTTTCTCCTGAGCTGCCTTCTCATCGGTTACGGCTCCTCCCTTCTGCGAGCTGCGGGAGCACCTTGCGAGGCCGATGAAGCTCGTGTCTCGACCATGTTGATTTCTGCGTATTCGTCGTCCATAAATTCCGATGAATCAATCTCATCTCCGAACTTTTCTTCTCTTTCTTTTGCCGAGCGTCGGATATCGGTTCTCGACTTTTCCATGGCATCTTCTAGCGGGGCTTTACGTGTGTCTTCGTGGTTGTCGTGCGATAGGCTGCCGGGTCCCTTTCTCACGAGTCCCCTTCATCGCGGTAGCACTTTCTTCGGATTCGAGTCTCACGGCGAGACTTTCTTTCTCGAGCTGCTGTTTCGATCTCAGCGCCAGTGAGTGGGACGCCATACCATCCTTCGGCGGCGAGAAGGTCTAGGACCGGATGGTGCAGTCGGCCAAATGCTTTGGAAGGTGGTATCCTCCCTAATCTGTCAATCATGAGACGACAACAGGCGAACTAGCCTTCATCCTTTTACTTGGCTTTTCTGTCATGATGGCGGGTTCTACTCGGGGCCCAAGACGGGATTTGACTGGCACCCGCCCTATCCTTCGTAGAATTTCTGATACGGGGCAATTTTCCTTCTTCGCTAACTTTTCTACCAAAGTTTGCGGTCGAGCAGACGGCGTAGTTCTAGTTCTTTTCTTGCGGCTATCGTTGTAATATGCGAGTACGTGGTAATGTGGCGACAATTTTGCGAATGTTTTCTTCATCTTCTGCGGCGGAGAGGGGATGAAACCTGCTTCCTCCCAACGGTGGTATGTATTCGAGCGGCGGTGTATATTACGGCGGTTACGGAATTTCTTCTAGGAAAGCGATTTCGGCGGCCACGGCTTCTTTAGCGATCCTTCTATTTCGTTTCTTCTCCGGGTCTTTGTTAGTGACGGAATTCTTGAAGCTGGACCCGATTTCGAAAACGAAGGTTTTACGGGAAGATCCGTACCCTCCACGTGTAACGAGTGCTATCATAATCTTGGATTTCTTTCCCCTTTGATTTGGCGAAAGTCGGGGCGAGTGCGAAACAACTAGACCGGTGGGGGTAGAAAGAACGGTCCTCCTGTGGACATCGGTACTCCTCTTAGTCGGGATCCTTTGCGGAGGAGGGAATTCTTGGGTTGACCTGAGGTTGAATTGACGGCGGCTCTTCGGCTTCGAGTACCTTGTTCATCGGTGCGAAGAGGGAGACGTTGGTGACCTTGACGTTCGTGTTTTCAAATCCTTGTCCAAATCGGATGATTCCATTGTCGGGCAACTCATCCTTATAGACGGCGAGGTCCGATCCATTGGTGAAGGAGAAAATCGGTTTCGGGGCTTCCATTTCGCGGGGTAGATTCGGTTTGTCGAGTCCCAAGTTATGCTTCTTTTCTTTAGGACGAAAAGAAAGGAATCGAAAAGAGTCCGAACTCATTCATGTTCATGTATTTATAAAAAGGAATCACTTATTAAAGGGTTTGTTTATTTAGAACGGAGTGTTCGAAAGTGTAGAGAAGGTAAGGAATGCGAATCGGAGTTGGAAGGGAAAAGAGAGTCTTAAGCAAGACTTCTCGACCGAAGGATCACTCCTAAACTAACACTTATCGGGGGTCCGCCCCACCTCGGAAATGAGGTAAAAGGATCTCGGAACCTCTGCTGTCAGGGGTGTCTAAACGAGTGGCTCCTAAATCCGAGAGAATGTTGGTTACACTTGTTCGAGGTAGAAATGAACACGGTATTCCAACGGAAAGAAGGGTAGTTTGATCCATTAGGGACATGGATACACTACTGATTTTTGAAAGCAGAACTATTTGATTAGAATGGAGAGAGGAATTTCTCCCCAGCGGAGTCGCCAGAAGTATGTCGGCGTATTTTTTAGGTTATGTGTTTTATTTTGAAAAGGGGTCGCCTACAGAAGTTGTCGGCGAATTTTTAATTTAACTTAAATAAATAATTTGAAAAGTAGTATTTGATTTTGAAAATAATTTTAAATTTGAAAATTTTAAGATATGAAATCAAGCTGATCTCACATCCCGAATAGTTTATATAAACGAGCGCCGCACCATGAGCCGTGTATCTATCTCGAAGAATAGACACACTTTGCTTGATAATGGGGCTCGATCAAATAAACTAGAAAGGTTTGTGACATCCGTTTGGTACGCGAACCAATTTTATAAGCCGACAAATTCCACTGTTTAATATAGAAACATTAAACGGGGTTTATATTACCAGGTTCTTAAAGTTCCCTATAAGGGCGAGCCCTCATAGTTAATTACATCTTAAGTGACGGGAATCACCTAAGAAAACTCTCGATAATAATCAATAATTACGCTCTCAAGAATTTCAAAGTTTAAGTTTTCAAAAGGATTGAATTTTGGAAATTTCAATAGGGAATGGATCAAATTCAGAACATTTTTATTTTGGGAATCCAAAGGGAGAAAAGTAGGAGAGATCACGGATTCGAAGCAGACTTCGGTAATCTCCCGACTATCCTATTGTTTGGCTTGGATTTAGGAAAGTCCTAATGTTCATTTAATGTTTTAATCTTGCCAATTTTAATTAGTTAGGGCTTATATTTATATGATAGAATCATACAAATTGCACTAGAAGATATGAGGGTTTATGTCGTATCGGACGACTACCTTGGAATCCTAAGGCCAGGTTAGGGCTTAATTTGCAATGCAAATGCACAACGAAGAGTTGAGGATTTATGTTGCACTAGGCGAACTACCTCGAAGTCCTATGGCTTGTTATTTAATTCTAAGAAAGTTTTGTTGATGTAGGTTCGAGTTTTGCTTGACGACGATGGCCGTGCTTGCCCACCATGCTCCGAGCTCCTTGTTGTTGCAGAGGTTTAGTTTTAGAAATCATAAATCAAGAGATGAGAGAAGTGTTCTGGTTTAGAGAAGTCTTAATTTCCAAGTGTTTTTTGTGTTTTAATTAAAACAAATCTTAAAGTTGATTAAACAGAACCGATTAAGATCCCACGGTTCCGTCATCCCGTACCAGTTATTTTCATCGAATTCACTTAGTCCGGATGAACTTGCTAAACTCGACTAAATGAGTTCCACATTTTCATTTAGACCGTGGGAAATCCCGTTAGCAACACGTGGGTTACATCATCCGAGGTATTCCCGATCATTCAACGAGACGTTTTAATTTAGTTATAGTTGTAGTTTTGTGTTTTGTTTGTGATTAAATTTTGAGTTGTTTTATATTTTGGAATGTTGTGGAGGTGAATTTTATCTTGTAATGTCTTTTAATTTAGTTATGGGTTTCGGTTTTGGTTTACATCCTAAAGGTGTGGGTTTTCATGCAGCTGTTGTTTATCATGCAAGAAAAATAAATGCGATGCGATTAAATAAATTACCGTAAAGTAAATCGCAATAAAATAAAAGCGTACACTGGAGGGTCTTCCCGTCATCCCAAGCTGCACTTAAAACACGGTTAAAATATTTAAGCGAGTTCCTAGGTAAAGCTAAGGTAAGGGTTATGGTTTTCTACCAAATTCTAATCCTATAGCTAGTCATTTCCTATGACGTCTAGAGTTCTTTGTGTTTTTAGTTTGAAGACGATTTTCTTCATCGAAGAACGATTAAGTTCGATTGTTCTTGTAAATATCCTATCATATTGAGTAAGTGCTTAAGAAGAATCTTAAACATCTTTTCGATATTTATAGGATTGTTTCAAGTCCGAATGAACTTAATTGTGTAAATGAATCGATCGTCAGAGGTTTTCAAGTTTTGTTAACTTGCTCGGTGAACTAGGACATTTGAATGTCCTATAAGTGAAGTAACATTTTAATGTTCTATTTAGGAGTTATGATAACTAAAGCTCCTAAGGGCAAAATGATTCTTAATGATTTGTGATTCAAATTTAAGTTCAAATTAATAATTTAAGTTTGGAATAGTGTTCGAGTTATCTTAGATTTACTTCTTACATGTCTTAAGTGAGGTTATTTAATTCGACTTAATTTAATTTAATTTAATTTATTTTAATTTAAATTATTTTAATTTAATTTGATTTGATTTAATTTAATTCAATTTAATTTATTTGATTTAATTTCTTAATTTAATTTAGTTTAATTTTAATTTAATTTAATTTAATTTTAATTTAATTTAATTTAATTTAATTTAATTTAATTTATTTATTTAATTTTATTTAACTTAATTTAATTTAATTTTATTTATTTAATTTAATGTATTTAATTCATTTAATTTAATTTAATTTGTTTATTTAATTTAATTTAATTTTAATTTAATTTAATTTAACTTTTAATCTTAATTTAATTTAATTTAATTGAAAATTTTTGAAAGAGTTTAATGATTTAATTTTTATTTAATGATTAAGTCTTTTAATATTTTAAATTTGAGTCATCATTTTAATTAAGAGTTGAGTATTAATGAGATGATTAATTTAGGGATTTTTAAATTAAAGAATAAATCTCTCCCTAATAATATCCCTATTTTAATAATTCCAATTTTATTATTCCTCCAAATTCAATTAATTATTTAATTAAAGTTTAAGCATTTTAAATTGCTTAATGGGTTTCTACCCTTCAATTATTAAATTTCAATCATCCAAATCAGATTAGGATCAAATATTTTACTTGTTAATTTTTTTATTAAACCTAAAGTTTTAATTAAGGGTTAAAATTTTAATTACCATTTTGCCCTTTAAGCCTAATAATTTCATAACTCACTAAATTGAACTCAAATGAACTTGAAATTTTTATGTGACTTCACTTATGTGTCAATGAAGACATGAGAGGAGAAAATGTGATTTTTCTGTATTTAATTTATTTATATAATTATTTTTTGTAGAAAATAGAAATTTCCAAGGAAAATTCAATGACATGACCAAGGGAAAGTTTCTGTCCTTAAGAAAATTAGGGGACATTCCTAATGACCAGAGGACCACTTGGACCAAATTTTGTAATTTTTTGAATTATATTTTATTTATTAGAATTATTTTAAGTTCTGGAGTATTAATTAATTTAAAAATAAAATAAATGTTGAAAAATAAATTTTATAATTTTTAAAATTCTCTCTGATATCAAGGATTCCAGAGAACCAAACTTTACAATTTTCTGATTTTTCTTTAATTTATTATAATTATTTTGGTGAAAATGCTAGAAAATACATTTTTTAATTTTAAAATTACCCTTGAGCTTTAAAAATTAATATCTCACTAAATAGACCTAGGAAAAATATGGGACTTGTTCCTAAGTGGTTAAAATTCAAAATATGACATTTTGGTGAATTTTATTATTTTTGTGATTTTTATTATTTTTTAATTATTAAAAATATTAAAATAATATTAAAAATCAACTTTTTTAGAAAATTGAAATTTTAATTTTCCTGAACTCCCCTGATATCAGAGAGACTCTAAAACCAATTTGGTGAATTTTTGAAAGATATTTTGAAAGTTATGAATTTTTAAAGTTTAAAATGGCTAAGTGGCTTAATCAACCCAATTAGTGGGGCTAACCAAGTCCAATTGACCTCAAATTTTTATGGTGGGTTCCTCTGATCCTAAAGGTCAGTGGAGAATTGATTTCAAGTCAATTTGATCTATGGTTAACTCTAATTAATTAGAGACCTATTTTGAGTGTTTAAGCCGATTAGGGTTAATCTAAGTGAATTAACTCAAATCCTATTTTTCCTAGGGTTCTCTGGTCATAAGGAACATCACCAAATTTTCCTAGAATTTATTTCACAACATGCTAATTTTTGAAATTAAAATACTTAAAACAACAACATGCATTTGAAAAATCAATAACTTTTCACGAGAGATGGCCTCGACCTTGGAAAATTCAGGGAATGTCCCTAAGTTCAGAGGCTTCAAAAGCCCTATGGTCTCATGCCATGGTGAATTGTATACATGCATGGAGAATTAAAACAATGCAGGGAGTAAATAATTAATTAAAAATAAAATACTTGGACAAAATTAATTAATTTCTTTTCCACATTATTCTCCTCTGTTCATCTGAGCAAGGGGGTATTTTTATTTTATTTTTGTGATTTTTCTACACGGAGATATGAATTTTCCAAGTTTAGGGAATTAAATAAATAGGAAAATACCCTATTTATCTACTTATCCACGCGGCGCCGCGTCGGCCTCGGCGACTCCGAAACGCCGCGTGGCGCGCTCCCATTCGACGCCGCCATCCGAGTCGGCAACCCGGGCCCCGCGGTTCTCGTACGCGTCTCCTAGTCCGACGCCATCCGAGCCGTCCGTCCGCGCGTGTATTAAATGGACGGCATCCGTTCATCGTCCATGACTGGTGCGATCCCGTGACCGTCCACACTCTTACCCTAAGAACTCACTCGATTCTCAATGGATTTTCGTGTTCTTATGCTCCATGGATTCGTCTTGAAGAGACGAACACATCCATACGGTAAACATGCATTGAAATTAAGGCATTTGAAATGGAGAATCTCCGGAAGCTCGGGATGAAGAATTAGCTCGTACCTTTGCTCGGAGAAGTGAAGCTTCGATGCGAGAGTTGTTGCACCTTCGATTGGATCCAGCGAGCTCCGGATGAAGTCTCCTGGTCGCAGTGAATTGTCCAGATTGAACTTCGACCACGAGTCGATCACAAAGCTTGGAGTACGGAGCAGCCCGGGTGGCTCGGAGATGGGGCTTTTGCTTGGTGGACACCTTCCCTTGGTCGCAGTGAAGGTGTAGGACCAATCGATTTGGGGATTGGTTCACTGTGGGAAGTGTCCTGGTTTTGGGCTTGGATTTCGACTTTGAAATTAAGCTCGCGAGAGGAAATGGCGGGGGGATCTCCTTTGGGGATCAAGTGCTCTTGTGTAGGAGGAGGGGTACGGAACAATTTTGGCGAGTTTTGGCAAGGTTTGTGCGACTCTCTTCTCATGGCCGTGAGGGGGTGGTGTTTAAATAGGCATGGGCTGGAGGGCCTCCCGGGGGAGTTAGGGCTTGGGATCGAGTTGCTGCGGTGAGGAGAAGAACGGCCATGGTGACCACTAGGCATGGGGCGGCTCGGCAAGGGAGAATTCCAAAGTTTGGCTCCTCCCGAGGTTTCGGCCATGGTGTTTTCCGGCGGCGGGGTGGGCGGCCGGCGGGCATGGGTCACCCTCGGGTCCGGGTGGGTCGGGGTTAGAGGTTTGTGCAATCGATTGGCCACTGCCATGTGTAAAGTGGTTGAATTAAAATGGAATGGGGAAGAGGTCATTTTGGCTTCAATTTGGTCAACCCATTGGTTTGGGTTGGGTGCACCTCCCCATGGCCTCGATTTGGGCTGAGAGGATCGGTTGGGTCGGCCAAGAGAGAATGGTGGAGTCTCCATCGAGGATTAGGTGGCAAAGCATGGTTTAGAGTGTGACATGCTTAAGGTAAAAAAGGCTTAATGAAAGGTTAGAAAAGGAGCCCCTCCTTTTACCATTAATGGCTTGATCACATGCCAAACTTTCATGGCTTCCTATGGCTTGTGAATGGCTCATGCATGGCTCCATGTGGCTTAGGGAAAAGTTTAGTCAATTTCATGAAAATGGGTTTTAAGAATTTTGGACATTTGGTGTAAAATTTGGATGGTTTGTCATATGGCTTTGTTTAGAAAGATTTGATTGCTGATTTAGGACTTAGGGATGATTTTAATTAAGTGAGGATGAGATGAGATTGTAATGTGGGCTTTAGGATGGGCTTGGGCTTTTGAGTTTGGTTTGGAATGGGCTTTTGAATGTCCTTTAGAAGTGGGCTTTTAGATGAAAATTTTGCAAAGGGCCATGCCAAATAAATGTTGGGTTTAGTTTAAGGATGTGTCATGAGTGGTTTGGAGTCAATTTGGTGTGATTTGGGTTTGAATTGGGTTGGATATGGGCTTTTTTGGTAAAGAGGCTAAAGTGGGCCAAAATGGGCTACCATGGGCCAAAGTTGGGCTAGAGTTGAAGTTGATGTGAAATTAATGTTGGGAAATGTTTATGGGAGTGTTTCAAAGAGGTTTTGGCTTTGGTTGGGTTTTGATTTTGGGATTTGGGCTCATTTGGGCTAGGTTTGGGTTTAGGTCGAAATTGGGCTTTTTGATTTTGGGTTGAATTTGAGTGGGGTTTGGATCAAAGTTTTGGGCAAATCATGTTAGTGTTTTGTTCATGGGGATGTCAAGGAAGGTTTAGAAAAGATTTGGGGTTAATTGGAGTTGAAATGGGTGAGTTTGGGTTAGGTTTGGGTCATAGGTCCAAATTGGGCTTTAAGGCCAAAAGTGAAATTGGATTCAAATGTCAATCAAATTGGGCTTGTATTTGGTCTAGATTGGTGTTGGGGATGTTGAATTGAAGTTTAGAATTGAATTGGACCAGAATTGGGGTCAATTGGGTAGATTTGGTTTGACATTGGGTTTACTTTGGGTTAAAATGGGTCGAATTGGGGGTTTTGACAAAAGTGGGGTAAATTGACAAAATTGGCCCATGGTGTAGTTGAACAAAATGAAATTGGGAATATTTGGGATTTTCTGGAATTTTCTGGGAATTTTCTGAATTTTTGGATTTTTGGGTCAAAAGGGGTATTTTGGGTATTTGGAAGGTATTGGGGGGTATTTTGGGATTTTTGATATTTTTGGATATGGATGATCAGTTTGAGTGATGTGGGAATGTTTGGGATTGATTTTGGAGAATTTTGGGTAATTTGGAAATTTTTGAGAAATTTGGGTAGTTTCAAGGGCATTTGGTAGAGTTGGTGGGTGTAGGGTCCCGGGGGTCAAAAATTGAAAATTTGGAAGATTGAAGATTGGGTGGATGTAAGTGGAATGAAATCATTTTGTTGAGCCATGAAGCCATATCAAGCCCACATGAGCCATGAAGGGACTCATTTGAGGCATTTACCATGTTGTTCACTAACCCTCTTAGCGAGGGCTTAGGGGTTAAGGACCATCCATGTGAATCACCTACATGAGTCGGGAAGTCAAGTCAGGTATGGGTGTGTTTTTAGGAGGTGTGTGAAAGTGTAGTGCATAGGTGTAGTGTATGTGTAAGTCGGCCCTTTACTGAGACCGGGCCACCGAGAGCGGTCCTAAGGCCGAAGAGTCCCATAGGAACTCATCCTTTAAACTTCCACATTTGATTTCAACCCTCCAGGTGATTAGGGGTCTATAGTCAAGTTTGTGGAGTTTGCGGGGAGTTAAGAAGTGGTTTGAATTTCTAAAAGGTGGGTCCCGATTCTAGTCCTCTAAGATAGTCGAAAGGAAAAGCTGAGGCTAGATCCTGAAATCTTAAAGAGAAGAAGAGAAGACCTCATCGAAAATGAGGTCAACAGGCGCCGCCATCCGAGTCGGCCGTCCGGGACCCGCGGTTCACGTATCATTCCACGGTCCGGCGCAATCCGAACCGTCCGCTCGATACACGCGCGATCCAACGGCTCCCGGTCATCGTCTACGGCCGGTGTGCACCCGTGACCGTCGACCTTCTAACCCTAATTTCTCACTCGATTCTCAACGGATTTTTGTGTTCTTATGCTCTATGGATTCGTCTTGAAGAGACGAACACATCCATACGGTAAACATGCATTTAAATTGACTCAAATTAAAATGAGAATCTCTGGAAGCTCGGGAAGAAGAGGGAGTCCATGCCTTTGCTCAGAGAAGTGAAGCTTCGATGCGAGAGTTGTGTCACCTTCGATTGGGTCTAAGTAAGCTCCGGATGAAGTCCCTTGTCCCGGTGAATTGTCTAGCTATGAAAGTGACCACGACCGATCACAAAGCTTGGAGGCTGGAGCAAGCTGGGTGGCTCTGGAGATGGGGCTTTCGAGTGGGAAACTTCTCCTCTTGGTCCAGTGAAGGTGTAGGACCAATCAATTTGGGGATTGGCTCACTTGTGAAGAAGTGTCCTGGTTTTCGGGCTAAAGTTTGAGCTCAAAATTGAGCTCGAGTGGAGGGAATTGGGGCTGGAATTCGGTGGGGATCAAGTGCTCTATGTGTGGAGAGTGATCTGGAGTGATTTTGGCAGAGTTTCCTTAAGGTTAGGTTCGGCACCTCCTTTGGCCGAGAGGGTGAGGGGTTTAAATAGGCATGGCTGGAGGCTCTCCCAGGGGGAGTTGAGGGTCGGGATCAGCTGCTCTTGGCATGTGAAGAACGAGCCATGTTGGCCATTTGGAGTGGGGCGGCTCGGCGGGATGGAATTTCAAAGCTTGGCCTCTCCCGAGGTTTCGGGCATGGTGTTTTCCGGCGACGGGTGGCCGGCCGGCCGAGCATGGGTCACCCTCGAGGTCGGGTGGGTCGGGGTGGGACTTGGTGCAAGCAATTGACAATTGCCATGTGTAAAGGCTTTGATCCAAAGTAGAATGGGGGCATGGCTAGTTTTGAGTCTAAATGGGTCAATTCACCCATTTGGGCTTGGTGCACCCTTCGAGGTGGCTTTGGGTGCTTGTGGGGGATCAAAGGGATCGAGTCTGGTTTGGCATGGAGAGGTCTCCATCCAAATATATTTGGATTAAATCTAAGTTTAGGTGAATCATGATTAAGGCTAATGAGCTTTAGGGATTAAGGAAAGCCCCCCCCTCTTCTTACCCAATATGGCATGGTGGAGTGTCCAAGGCCCTCATGGCTCACATGTGGCTCATGCATGGCTTCATGGCTCACCTTTGGCTTGGGGAAAGTTGAGTCAATTTCATGGAAATGGATTTAAGAAAAATTTTGGTATTTTAGGGGTGATTTGGCATGAGGCTTGATTTGGAATTATTTGATGATGTGATTAGAACTTAGGGAATGGCTTTGATTAAGTGGATGGCAAATGGAAATGTCATGTGGGCTTTAGGGTAGATTTTGGGCTCATTGAAATGGTTTTAGATGGGCTTTTAAAATGGTTTAGGAAAGTGGGCTTTTGAATTTTAAAATGGATTTTGGGATGAAATTTTGGTAAAGGCTTGGGCCAAATAATTGTTGAGTTTGGTTTAGGGATGTGTCATGAGTGGTTTGAAACAAATTTGAGGCGATTTGGGTTTGAATTGGGTTGGATAAGGGCCTTTTGGTAAAGAGGCTAAGGTGGGCCAAAATGGGCTACCATGGGCCAAAGTTGGGCTAAAGTTGAAATTGATGTAAAATTAATGTTGGGAAATGTTTATGGGAGTGTTTCAAAGAGGTTTTGGCTTAGGTTAGGTTTTGATTTTGAGGTTTGGGTCTATTTGGGCTAGGTTTATGTTTAGGTCAAAATTGGGCTTTTTGATTTTGGGTTGAATTTGAGTGGGGTTTGGGTCTAAATTTTGGGCAAATCATGTTAGTGTTTTGTTTATGGGGATGTTAAGGAAGGTTTAGAAAAGATTTGGGGTTAATGGGAGTTGAATTGAGTGAGTTTGGGCTAAGTTTGGGTCATGGGTCCAAATTAGGCTTTTAAGGCCAAAAGTGAAATTGGATCCCAATGCCAATCAACTTGGGCTTGGATTGGGTCTAGATTGGTGTTGGGGATGTTAAATTGAAGTTTAGAATTGAATTGGACCAGAATTTGGGTCAATTGGGTGGGTTAGGTTTGACATTGGGTTCACTTTGGGTTAAAATGGGTCAAATTGGGGGTTTTGATAAAAGTGGGGTAAATTGGCAAAATTGGCCCATGGTGTAGTTGAACAAAATGAAATTGGGAATATTTGGGATTTTCTGGAATTTTCTGGGAATTTTATGAATTTTTGGATTTTTTGGCTAAGAGGGGTATTTTGGGTATTTGGAGGGTATTGGGGGGTATTTTTGGAATTTTTGGTATTTTGGTTATGGATGATCAATTTGAGTGGGGAGGAAATGTTTAGGATTGGTCTTGAGGAATTTTGGGTAATTTAGGTGATTTTGGAAATTTTGGGTAGTTTCAAGGGCATTTGGTAGGTTAGGCGGGTGTAGGGTCCGGGGGTCAAAAATTGAAAATTTGGAAAATTGAAGATTGGGTGAATATAAGTGGAATAAAATCATTTTGGTTGAGCCATGAAGCCACATCAAGCCCATATGAGCCATGAAGGGACTCATTTGAGGCATTCACTTATGTTGTTCCTAACCCTCTTAGCCGAGGGCTTAGGGGTTAAGGACCATCCATGTGAATCACTTACATGAGTCGGGAGGTCGAGTTAGGTATAGGTGTGGTTTTAGGAGGTGTATGGAAGTGTAGTGTATGAGTGTAGTGTGTGTGTAAGTCGGCCCCTCCACTAGACCGGGCCACCGTGGGCGATCCTAAGGCCGAAGAGTCCTATAGGAACTCATCCTTTAAACTTCCACACTTGATTTCAACCCTCTAGGTGATTAGGGGTCTACGGTCAAGTTCGTGGAGTTTGCGGGGAGTTAAGAAGTGGTTTGAAATTCTAGATGGTGGATCCCAATTCTAGTCCTCTAAGATAGTCAAAGGAAAAGCCTAAGGCTAGATCCTAAGTACTAAAGAGAAGAAGAGAAGACCTCATCAAAAATGAGGTCAACATGCACCTTCTATTTCATTACCTGCTTCTGGTAGAGCTTCTACTTCTAGACCTTCTACTTCTACTACTGGGCCACCATCTAGTTTCTGGGAATCCATGCATGATTAGTTTATGGAGCAGCAGAATTAGTTATTTCTAACTCATTGTATAGTAGATTAGATCGATAAGAAGATCAATCATCTTTCTGAGTATACCCAAAGGAAGAGTGAGTATGATTCGGAGTATTCTGAGTCTTTAGTTAGATTTCTGAGGGGTGAGCATGATGTTCAGTTTCCTACCTATTCTAGATTTTCACCATATGTTGATCCGAAGGATATGGAATTTTCTTTTGGTGATGACGATGATGAGGCTACAGACAGTGATTAGTAGCCAGATTTACCTCTTGAGATGTGTGATTATGTTTTTAGTTTATTTCTTGTTTGTTAGTACTGATTAGTATGATTGTATTGTTGTTTGCTAGTGTCGATTGTTTAAGTAACTTTATGTGAACTTTTGATATTGAGACTGTTTTAAAGCATCTGATGTGTTATGTGTTTAAGACTGAAATATGGATGAATTTTTATTATCTATGATAAATGATTATTTCTGTTTCAGCCTACTATTTAGTATTCATGAATAGTTAGTAATTTTGCATGTTATAAAAATAAAAAAATACAAAAAATTTAGAAATTAACTCCTGCTCTGCAAACTTTTCTATATAAGCTTAATTATTTCTGTTATATACCTATTAAAGCAAGTGTAAGATTAGAAATGAGTTCTTCCTTACTACATTATCAATATACCTAGATAAATTCCTGTTTATTTTTTTCTCTCATGCTTTAGAAAATTTTATGATTCTTTTATATACTAAAGTTGAAGTTTGGGGGAAGGGAAAATATTTTTCAAATTTAAATATTATTTGTCCTTAATGAACTAATATTTTTTTTTAAAAAAAAATTTAACATAACATAAGGAACAAAAAATCTATTTAAGATTACTTAAATTTTTGGAATTTATAAATAATTTAGTAAACATAACTAAAATTTCAATAATTTTGATTGATTTTAAGAATAAAATTATTTAACTTAAAGAATAATAAGATTAAGAATTTTTTTATTTATTGTAAAGAGAATTATATTTTAGAAATACTAAGGAATCAATATTATTACTCGAAAAAGAAAAAAGATTGAAATAATTTTTGAAAAAAATTCTTATTAATAATTTCATATTTATTAAGTAAAAAAATGTATAAGTTTTTAAATATAAGTTAAGGATAGTGAAGTTCAAAATCATTAACAGGCTATCTAAAAATAGTAATCCTTACAAATAAATAGGAGCCCATTCTACAGAGAAAATCGCCCCTCTTAGTACCATATAGTCACCAAGCACTATTTAGCCATTATACCCCCCCTCTAGCATCCAATTATTTTAGGGAGCCACCTTCTTTAATATTTAGTGAGTTTATTTTTATTTTATTTGGAGTGTTAAATGTGAGATTATTAGTGTTGTTGCTGTTGAAGTCTATCATTATTGCATTGGAGTCAGTAGGAGTCAGTGGTTCACTTGAAGGAACATTCCATATAAGTATTTGTAACTTGGTTCAAAGTTTTATAAATATGTTTTGTTGTGTGAATTCAATGTGTTCTGAGTAGTTAGTTTTCTTTCTCCTTTCAACTATGAAAAGATAATAAGATAATTAAATTTTGTTGGAGAATTTAACTTAAAAAATATATAAAAATTGTGATGATATTAATACGTGATCTTAGTTTACTTTTTAAACTGGCCAATTAAATTGTTAAAACCTGTTGAAGAATTTTGAGACCTATCCAGAGATTAATTCCTAATTAGTAGATATCACATCAATCCTTGGGTAATCGAAGGCTTTATGTGGGTTATTCAAGGTGAAGTGCAAATAAATAGGAAGATATGATTTTTGGGCGCAGAATTAATTAGTTTTTAGAGTGACATATTAAATTCTAATAATTTGGTTTATAGAAAGGGAACGGGTCACTGGTAAGGCCGACCATAGCCACCCTTGGACATCTAGTAGTGTGAGCCTAGATTAACCCATTCTACTAATAAAACATCCTGAACCAATCTATAGATTAGTCAATGTTCTTTATGTCTGGACCAAAAGTAAAGAATAGAAATGCTTCTATTTGGCACAATATCATAATCTAAATTCTCCACAAATGATAATTATTCTAAAAATCTTGGATTAGTTGAAAAGGAGAAAGTTGTTTTATTTATACCTGCATTAATCTTTATTTTATTATTGCTTACTTAAATTTAGTATAAATTTTATTAAATATCAATTTTAAACTTTGAAAAAAAAAATAAAAATATTAATTCTTAATATTCTCAAAATCTTCTCTGTGAGATCGATAACCAGGACTCCACTAGAGCCCTGTATTACTTTATACGATACGTATACTTGCGTTTGAAATTGTGACTTTTACAATAATTATTATAAAAATCTAAATATAAAATCATAAATTCTTTCATAAGTAAAAAGTCGAGTCACATCAAGTTTTTGACACCGTTGTCATGGATTAAATCTTCTAGCAGTGGTATCAAATTCTTGCATCTAAAAGTATATACAAAGCCCCTTTAGGCTGAGTCACATCAAGTTTTTGACGCCGTTGCCGGGGATTAAATCTTCTAGCAATTGTATCAAATTCTTGCATTTGAAAGTATATATAAGCCCTGTTAGGCTGAGTCATATCAAGTTTTTGGCGTCGTTGCCGGGGAGGTGAAATAAAGAATATTAAGAAAGTGAAAAGACAATTTCTAGATTTTTCAAATTAAAATATATATACACTTTTATTTCTTTAAAAAAATATTAAAATATAAATATAAATAAATATATATATATATATATATAAACAAAAATCCCAAAAAGATTTTAATTTATTTTTATGTGTAGTTCTAGATCTGAAAGATTATTAACTTTTGATTCTGAATTAGAAAGAATAGTTAAAAGAATTAAAAAAGGAAAAAAAATTCAAAAATATCACGAAATGGCTAACTTACATAATAATAATCAAAATCCAAAAGAAATCAATGAACAAAATGTTTATAAACCATTAAGGGATTATACAAATCCTACAGCTGATGAACTTCATATTAGTATTCAAGTGTCAGCTATGGATGCTAATTCTTTTGAGTTTAAACCTTCTAATATTCAAATGGTTCAAAATAATCAATTTGGAGGAACACCTAATGAGGATCCAAATTTACACCTTGCTAGTTTCTTAGAACTTTGTGCTACCTTTAAATATAATAATGTTTCTGATGATGCTATTAGGCTTAGACTCTTTCCTTTTTCATTAAAAGATAAAGCAAATATGTGGCTTAATTCATTAGCAACTTGTTCTATTAAAAATTGGGCAGATATGGCACAAAAATTCCTTGCTAAATATTTTCCTCCGTCTAAAACTACTAAATTAAGAAATGATATAACTTCATTTACATAATTTTATGGAAACAATTTATGAAGCCTGAGAAAGATTTAAAGAACTATTAAGAAAATTTCCTCATCATGCTTTGCCAGATTGGTTAATTATACAAACATTTTATAATGGACTTATTGGATCACTTAGAACTATTATAGATGCTGCTGTTGGTGGTTCTTTAATGGCTAAGACATTTGAAGAAGCTTATACTTTAATTGAAGAAATGGCTAATAATAATTTTTAATGGCTTCTGAAAGGGTTAATCCTAAAAGAATTACAAGTATTCAAGATATTGAAGCCTTTTCTATTTTAGCTTCACAAGTGGCTGCGATATCTAAGAAATTAGATAATTTTTCTATTAAAATATCGCATGTAAGTAATGATAATTCTGCAAATACTGATGATTCTCAAACAATGGAAACTTTGCAAGCTATTGCTAGTAAAACTAATAACCCTTATTCTAATTATGATAATCCTGGTTGGAAAAATCATCCTAATTTTAATTGGAATAATGGACATCAACAATGGAGTAATAATCAAGTTAATCCAAATTGGAACAATCAAGGAAATTCAAACCTTAGACCAACTTACCCTCCTGGTTTTAATAATCAGCAGAAAAAGTTATCTATAGAAGAATTGATCTTGAAACTAGGTAATCAGCTACAAAGTCAAAACACTGATATTCATAATATAGAGAATCAGATGGGTCAAATTGCTAATTTTATTAATTACGGACCTCAAGGAACACTACCTAACAATTTCAAAATTAATACTAAAGAAATTGGGAAAGAACATGAACAAGCAAAAGCTGTACAACTTAGAAGTGGAAAAGAATTAAAAGAGAAAATTCAGAATGAAATTGAAAAAGAGAGAGGTAGAAGAAATTGAAAAACCTAAAGATACTCTTTCTCCATGTAAATATCAGATTGTAATTCCTAATTAAGTGGAAGTTGAAAGACCACCACTACCTTTTCCTCAAAGATTAAATCAACAGAAGCTTGACCATCAATTTTCTAAGTTCCTTGAGATTTTTAAGAAATGTACCATCAACACTCCTTTTGCTGAAGCTTTGAAACAAATGTCAAGCTATGCAAAATTTATGAAGGATATTTTAAGCAAGAAAAGAAAATTTAAAGCTTATGAAACCGTTGCATTAAGTGAAGAATGTAGTGCAATAATTTAGAAAAAATACCTCAGAAACTTAAAGATCCTGGAAGTTTCACTATTCCATGTGCTATTGGAGAAAAATTTTGTGGAAATGCCTTATGTGATTTAGGAGCAAGTATTAATCTCATGCCATTTTCAGTCTTTCGAAGGTTAGATTTAGGAGAGATTTCACCCACCACTATAACCCTTCGATAGAGTCGATCGATCTATCACTTATCCTAAAGGAGTTATAGAGGATGTTCTTGTTAAGGTAGATAAATTTATCTTTCCTGTGGATTTTATTGTGCTAGATATGGAAGAAGATAAAGAAATACCTATTATTTTAGGAAGACCTTTTCTAGCTACTAGATGTGCTATGATTGACGTGCAAAAAGGAGAACTAACGATGAGAGTTAATGATCAAGAGATAACATTCAATGTTCTGAGGTATCCTGAAAAAGAAAAATGCTATCGGATGGATATTTTTTATTATATAATTGAAAAACATTATCAAGAAAAATGTAAGGTCATTTCTGAAGATAAAAATGATGAATCCCTAATATATGATGAATCATTAACTAAAGAAATTGAAAAAGTAAATGAAGAAAAATTATCTGAAGAAACTCATTATATTCATGAAAATTGGGAGATTTTAGACACAACTAAAAATGATATATTTTATTCTCAATTGAAAAAGCCTCTGAACTAGAATAAAAAATGTTACCTGCACATTTAAAGTATGCATTTCTTGGAATTCATTAACTTTACCTGTAATTAAATCTTCGGAATTAAGTAAAGATCAAGAAGAAAAATTAATAGGAGTTCTGAAAAATTATAAGAAAGCTTTTGGTTGGACTATTGCAGATATAAAAGGAATAAGCCCTTCTATCTGTATGCATAGGATTTTAATGGAAGAAAATTGTAAACCCACCATTGAACCTCAAAGAAGATTGAACCCAATTATGAAAGAGGTTGTAAAGAAAGAGATTTTGAAATGGTTAGATGCTAGAATTATGTATCATATTTCGGATAGTCAATGGGTAAGTCCTATTCAATTTTTTCCGAAGAAAGGAGGTGTAATTGTCATTGCTAATGATAAAAATGAATTAATTCCTACAAGATAAGTTACTGGATGGCTAATTTGTATTGATTATCGAAAATTAAATAATGTTACTAGAAATGATCATTTTTCCTTTTCCTTTCTTGAATCAGATGTTGGATAAATTAGCTGGACACTCATATTTCTATTTTCTGGATGGATATTCATGTTATCATTAATTACCTGTTTCTCCTGAGGACCAAGAGAAAACAACATTTACAAGTCCTTATAGAACATTTACAAGTCCGTATGAGGGGAGTCCCCAAAACTTACTAATGATAAGGGATCATTGGCCATCGTATCTAGTCCACACACTAGGGATCAAGCTTCTTCCCGACAAGTCGATGTTACTAACAGGACACCTCGTCTCGAAGCATCAACAACAAAAAGAAGTTGTTGTTGGTCTCTGTTTAGAATCTATTCGTTTCTTTTGAAAATATAATTTAATGTAATATAGATATATAATTTTCTTAATTTTAAAATATTATTTTAACTTTGAAAGGTGAGACTGAATTGATTTCATACATTTGAAAGTCTAACTAATTAAGACAAATACTATAAGAATTACACCATCCTAGGATATAGTATACTACTTGATAACTGGCTCAAATATATAAACTACACAATCTATGACATCTGTTTGGTCTGTGAACCTTTATGTGACAGAAAGGTTCCCCTACCTAATGTTGAGGATTAGGTAGGGTTTATTTTACCTGGGTTCTAAGTTCCCTCTAAGGCAAGCCCCTATAGTTAATTACACTCTAAATAATTGAAATCACTTTAGAAAACTCTAGATGGTGATCAGAGATATCTGTCTACAAGAATTCAACATCTAGGGTTCCAAGGTTTAACATGGAAAAGTCAAATGAGAAAAGAACAAATGGGAACGATTATTTTTGAATTTCAAAGTAAGAAAGGTAGAGGATGTCGTAGATCCTGAGGCAAGTCTTGGAGACTTCCCAAACTATCCTATTCGTTGGATTCAATTTTGAAGAGTTGTTTTTAATTTTTTATCATGCTAATTTTATTATATAGGGCTTACACTTACATGATCCTGATCAAGCAAATAGCATGGAAAGATAAGAGGGTTTACATCATACTGAACGACTTAGGACTTATGTTGCATAACATGATTGTGTCGGATCCTAAAAATGAGGTTAGGATTTACGTCATGCTAGACAAACTACCTTTAAATCCTACGACTTGTTGTTTAAACTAAGGAAAATCTGCTGATGATGATCCTATTTTCCCTCTCGAAGATGTTACTCTGTGCATCATACCCTCATTGTGCCACCCACAAAGTCTACTTCAAGCTCCTTGCTGATGGAGTACCAAGGTTTGTGTGTTATGGTTTTACAGTTTATGTGTCATGTTTTGGTTTTGCTTATTGTTGTTGTTCGAGTGTTTGAAGTAATTTTAATTTAATTTAAGTGACACTAGTTAAGTTCCCATGATTCCGTTGTCTCGACATCACTATTTTCTTTTGAATTCCTTTAGTTTAGACAAGTAGTAAAATCATTTAGATTGAAGAATTCTTGTTAGCAATCATAAGTTACCTCATCTGAGGAATTCTTTCAATTCCAAAAAGGGTGAAATAAGTGTGTTAAAAATTTTTAAAGGTGTATTATTATATTTGAAAGTGTACTTTTGTTGTTTTTTTGTAGGGTTACTGAGTAAATTATGTAAGGTAAAGCAAAGTAACAGTAAACTAAAGTATTAAAATCAAAGTAAATAATTTGTAAATATGTACCTAGACCTCTACTACTACTGCAAAAGGGTATAATGAAATTCAACAAGTCAAAAAAAATTACGAGGAAGTAAAACAATATATGACGTCACATATAAAATACCGAGGCTAAGTGTAAGAATTTAGTAAAGGTATGGGATCAGAGTCGGGCTGTGTGCTTTAGAATTCCAACTCCTGATAAAAGCTACCAACCTGGCAATCTGAGGAGGACAATCCTATCCTCGATCCAAGTGATTAACCCGTGAAACTTTATAATTTTTCATCAAAATTCTTTAATTTTTCATGCATGTAAAGCTTACATTAGCAAACAAGAGTAATCATGTCACAAAAAAGGATTGTTGTTTTCTTATACTGTAAGTATTTTTGTAAAGTAGTATAGTCCACAGGTTAATTAATCTAATTAGACTACTACTACCAGCAACCTAAGAGTGTCGGGGGCGACTTTAAGCAAAATATGGTGAATAGTATCATAGGTCATATCCCCTTTTCTGAAGGATACTATTTCAAATCTCACTTTGTATCCCTCGCTTAGCACACATAAGCAATGTCGTCATTTCCCTCGCCACCTAGACCTCAAACTTATACCAATAATCCATATGTGACATTAACAAAATATCCTAAGTTGCTCACAAGGATTTGACTACCTTATCCAAGACTCAAACCTTCGAGCTTTGGATTGCTAATGTAGCATAAGTAGTGTAGTGTATATTATTAAAAGTGTGAATTAACGGGTCCTGAGTCATATCTTGATGGGTGCCTAAAATTTTAAGGATGAGTTTCTTTAGCTAAGCATAATAGGCTCATGACACGCCTAAAATATATACGCTTTTTGTTATATCATTTTACTTATTTTTGATGATATTACACTTTAAAGGAAGGTATTTTGTATGTTTTTTGGTTTTAGGTACAAGAAATGGTGATTGGAGCAAAAGGAAACCAAAATGGTGCAATTTGGAGCAAAAACGAGCAAGAAATGAAATTATGCCCTAACAAATTTCGATAAGTCTTTTGATGCTTAATCTCTTTTAAACTTATTTCATATTTTTGAATGAGATTACACTTTAAAGAAAGGTTGTTTTTATGCTTATTTTGTAGGGCTATCTGTTACGAACGCAACGCAACTGAAATGGGGCGAAACAGAGCTAAAACGGAGCCAAACGGTGGAGCCGCGCAGCAGCCTGCTCGCTGACGACAAGATTTTCCCGAGACCACCGAAAAGTGCCCAAAAAGGCCGCCGACAACGACCTCAAACCCGCCGACAGCGGCCCGGACGACCATGAACCGACATTTGCCAGTTTTGGGCCAATATTCGACGTATTTGGATGCTTTTTCGAAGGGGTGCTTAAGGAAACTCTTCAAACTTCGTCCATACTCTTTAAAATGGCGAATATATGTTAGAAATGAGTGAGAAACAATAGAGGAAAGGAGAGAAAAACTTAGTGGAATGTTTAGGATTCTTAGATTAAGAGTAGAAATGTAGATTTCTACCCTTTTGGAGAGATTGGAGCGGAAATTTTGAGAGAATTTGTAAGGGATTTCGCTAGCATTGCATGGATCGCCGGGAGACTTTATGGGAGAGTTCTTCGTCTTTCTTTCAAGGGAAAAAAAGCTAAGTATTCTTTTTATTATCTTATAATTTTGTAAACATTTATTTAGTGGATTTACTTTTGTTAAATGAAGTTTCCTTTATGTTTTCTTCGTGCTTTGTGACGCAACTCTCTTACTCTTTCTTCTTCTTTGGAAATAGTGGCATAAGAAAACTATGTCATTGTTTTCCTTTTACTTTTCTTTTGCAATGAGTAGAAATCATGTTTAGGATTTTGTGATCCTTGGTAGAAGTAAATTTAATTATAAATGTGATGGTTTTTACTTGAACTTCATTTACATTGCAATAAGGGCCCATTGTAGTGTTAAAATTCGTTGTAATTGCATCGACCCGAAAGAGCGGTGTAATTCTCAACAAAGTGAAACCACATTCAAATTCCATGGATGGTGAAGTTCATGAGGATTGAATGCGAATAAATAGGGAATTATAATTATCGGGCGTAGAATTGGAGATTTTAGAGTGACAGGCTAAAATCCTCAATTCGGTCCTATCGTTTGGGTGCTGAAGTGTAGATTGTTAGCTTTCAGGCGAGGGAAACGTGGGAGCTCCGAAGTGAGAGCCGGTATCCTCCCAGCCTAGACGCAGATTCAGTAACCAAGCATAGGATTAGTTAATGTTCTTTATGCTTGGACCAAAGGGTAAAGAATATGATTGCTCCTATTTGGCACATACAATATTTAATGCATCTCAATCCTATACATTATCTATTTCATTACATAAGAATAGTAGCTTTTAAAATCTCAAAATTCTCCAAACCAACTTATCCAAAAAGGGTTATCTTTAGAATTATTATTTGCATTTAGATATAGTTACTATCTTTACGTTTAACACTTGCATTTAGGAGTAGTTGCTAGATAAAACACAATTTTGATTGACATTCCAAACTAAGGACTATTAGTAGTAGACTAGAATTTGACTAAAGACTTCTTACTCACTTCCTCGTGGGATCGATACTGGGATTTTTAAAGAAAACTCTATATTACTTGAAACGATACGTATACTTGCGTAGTATCCCTAGTGTGTAAAATATTTTCTAATTTTTATATCATTTAAGATTTTGCACACTAGCCGCTATTTATAAATTGGGTTAAGTTTTTGGCCATCTTCTGGAAGTTAATTTACTGCGTAATTGCGGGTCGGGTCAGCTCAAATGTCCAAATGATTACAAAAGTGTTCGGGGCATAACCCTAAACAACTTTTAAAATCTTCCGAATCATTTCAAGATTACTTTGACTTATTATATCATTAAATTAATCATCCATGGTAAATTAGAATTTAGTTGTGGTGTTTCAACCTGATGCTTAGTGAACATTAATGTTTTAATTATCCCATGAGTAGGATAGCTAGTCATTCATTTGATGTTTCATTAAAAGATTATGTGGGTGAACTCCCTTGAGGGCAGATTAAGTCTAATTAAGGAATCATTTCCTCTTTTAATTAAAATTCAGCTTATAATGTTTTAAATACATTTCTAATTAATTATATTTCTTTTCTAAACCTTATTAAGTGATTCTAAATCGACCATAGTTCACTACCCATCTCTCAAGTCCTCGTGAGTAAATTTGTAATTTTGAAAGAGTTTAAATGAAATGGACTTAATCCTTATTAAAAGATAGTATTATCACTCAATCCTTGATTTGGGGCCACAAGTTAGTGAGTTATTATCTTCCTAAATCAAGCCCTTCAATTTAAGATCATCCAACATAATTAACTTTTAAATCACATCAATTTAAATAATTACATTTTTACACTTTTGTAGACTATGACGTGAATTGGTTTCTACCCTTTAATCCTTTGTGTTTCATTCATTTCAGAGAGTTAATTATGATCAATATTACGCTTTTACTCTCTTGTTTGACCTAAATCTTAATTAGAGTTCAAAATTTTATAATTACCATTTTACTACTAAAGCTTTCCACTTCATAATTCTTTCCATTTAACTCAAATGACAATAAAACTTTGTTGTTACTTTACACATTGGTTAATTGGAACAACAGAGGGGAATTTATAATTTTTTTTATTTTTATTTAATTTTTAGTAATTATTTTAGTCCAAAAATGGGGATTGTCAAGGTTAACTAATTTAACTAAAAAAACATACTTTCTGTCCTTGGGAAAATTTTAAGAAGTTAACATAGGTCAAAGGACCACTTGGAACAATTTTTGTTAATTTTTGAAAAAGAATGATGCAAAACCAAGACTGATAAGATGGATTTTTCTTTTACAAGAATTTAACTTTGAGATAGTAGATAGGAAGAGTGCTGATAATCAAATTGTTGATCATCTGTCCATGCTTGAAAATGAAAAATCTCTATGTTCAGAAGAAGAAATTAATGAACATTTTCCTGATAAGAAATTATTCACTATCAATGAGTGGTGTGTTCCATGATATGGCGACATTGTGAACTTTATTATTAGTGATATTATACCCTATGGTTTGACATACTAACAGAGAAGAAATTTTTATCTGAAGCTAAGACTTATTTTTTGGATGACCTGTTTTTATATAAATAAGGAAATAACCTAATTATTCGAAGATGTGTGCCATTAGAAGAAACTTATGAAATTCATAAAAAATATCATGATTCTTATTTTGGGGGACATTTTGGTGTTGATAAAACTACATATAAAATTATGCACGCTGGATTTTATTGGCCTATAATTTTTAAAGATTTTAATGCTTATATTAAAATTGTGATTGATGTCAACGTGTAGGAAATATTTCTAGAAGAAAAGTGATCACCCCTCAATTTTATTTTGGAAGTTGAAATATTTGATGTTTGGGGATTAGATTTTATGGGACCATTTATACCATCTTTCAGAAATTTATATATATTGTTAGCAGTAGACTATGTATCTAAATGGATAGAAGTTGTTGCTTTACCTTGATGTGATGTTCAAAGTGTTGCAAAATTTTTAAGAAAGAACATATTTTGTAGATTTGGAATGCCAAGAGTAATCATAACTAATGGTGGAAGTCATTTTAGAAAAGCAATTAAGAAGAAATTAGTAAGGAAATATCATATCAACCATAAATTTGCTACTGCTTATCATCCTTAGACAAGTGGTTTGATTGAATTATCTAATCGTGAAATTAAAAGAATTTTGGAAAAATCTATTAACCAAACAAAAAGGATTGATCAATCGAACTGGATTTTTCTTTGTGGGCCTATAAGAATGCATATAAAACTCTTATAGGAATGTCCCCATATAGGCTAAATTTTGGGAAAGCTTGTCATTTACCAGTTGAACTTGAGCATAAAGCATATTGGGCTATTAAAGAGTTCAATTATAATTTGAAGGATTCTGGTGAGAAAAGATTATTGCAATTAAATGAGCTTGAAGAGATAAGGAATTAATCATATGAAATTGTTAAGTTATATAAAGAAAAGATGAAGATGTGGCATGATCATAGAATTCTGACTAAAAATATTGAGCCAGGACAACAATTTTTGCTATATAATATCAGATTAAGATTAATTGCTGAAAAACTTAAGTCTAGGTGGATGGGATTCAGATTTAATTTAGGTGTGTGTGTGTGCGTGTGTGTGTGTGTGTATAGTTTTAAATAATTTGGAAAGTAGTGTTTTGATTTTTAAAAATACGAGACCAAACCGATCCCATATCTTTAATAGTTTAAATAATTGAGCGCCGCACCACAAGCTATGCATCTATCCCAAGGAATAGACACATTGCTTAATAATGATACTCGATTAAATAAACCAGTAGATTCATGACATCTGTTTGGTCTACGAACCATTCTTATGCTGATCGAAAAGTTCCCCTATCTAATCTCGGTCAATATAAAAATGGTTCGTAGACCAAACGGATGTCATGAATCTACTGGTTTATTTAATCGAGCCCCATGATCCAAGAAAAAAAATACCTATTTTTATGCCTTGATTTTTATTAAATTTAAGGATATTATGCTTTAATGAAAGGTATTTTTGTTTTTTTGGATGTAGGTGATGCAAAAATGTTTAAAAAGGAGAAAAATATGAAAAAGGAGCAAAAAGAAGCAAAAACATAGCCAAAATGCAAAATTGTCGAAATTATTGTCCTGCTGCCTAGGCGCTAGAGTCCGGCGCCTAAGCGCCAGCTCGATACAGAAAACTGTTAAGTTTTTGACGACTTTTGGGCAGTTATTTTGACGGTGTGAGCGGTTATTGGACCTTCTAGAAGACTGACAGTTGTTCCTGGTTTATAGGACATGTGATACAATGTATTTGGACGCTTCAAAACAGTTTTAATCGCGAAGAGGTGCGAAGAACTGGACGCGGTGTCCGGCGCCTAGGCACCAGACACACCTTCTAGAAGATTCATTGAATGTGGACACATTTTAAAGAGGTGCCTTGAGGCAACCCTTGAAGCCTATAAATAGGAGGGTATTCCTTCAGAAAAAAAACGCCCCATCTACCCTCCCCATCTAGAGTCCAATCTAGAGAGAGAATTAGATAGATCATATTAGGGCCACCTTTTTACTTTCCTTCATAAATTAGTGATTTTATTTTAGAGTTTGTATTTAGAGTTTGAAAGAGTTGGTGCATCTGTAGTTCATTACGCTGTGGAGTCAGTAGGAATCAGAAGTTCAGTCGAAGAAACATCTAAGATAAGTATTTTATTTTGATTCAAAGTTTATTTATTATGTCTTGTTATTTAATTTTAATGTGTGTTGACCTCATTTTTGATGAGGTCTTCTCTTCTTCTCTTTAGTACTCAGGATCTAGCCTTAGGCCTTTCCTTTGACTATCTTAGAGGACTAGAATTGGGATCCACCATCTAGAATTTCAAACCACTTCTTAACTCCCCGCAAACTCCACAAACTTGACCGTAGACCCCTAATCACCTAGAGGGTTGAAATCAAGTGTGGAAGTTTAAAGGATGAGTTCCTATAGGACTCTTTGGCCTTAGGAGCGCCCTGCAGGTGGCTCGGTCTAGTGGAGGGGCTGACTTACACACACACTACACTCATACACTACACTTCCATACACCTCCTAAAACCCCACCTATACCTAACTTGACCTCCTGACTCATATAAGTGATTCACATGGATGGTCCTTAACCCCTAAGCCCTTGGCTAAGAGGGTTAGGAACAACATAGTGAATGCCTCGAATGAGTCCCTTCATGGCTCATATGGGCTTGATGTGGCTTCATGGCCCAACCAAAATGATTTTACTCCACTTATATTCACCAAATCTTCAATTTTCCAAATTTTCAATTTTTGACCCCCGGGACCCTACACCCGCCTAACCTACCAAAACCCTTGAAATTACCCAAATTTTCCAAAAATCTCCAAATTACCCAAAATTCCTCAAGACCAATCCTAAACATTTCCTCCCCACTCAAATTGATCATCCATAACCAAAAATACCAAAAATTCCAAAAATACCTCCCAATACCCTCCAAATACCCAAAATACCCCTCTTAGCCAAAAAATCCAAAAATTCAGAAAATTCCCAGAAAATTCCAGAAAATCCCAAATATTCCCAATTTCATTTTGTTCAACTACACCATGGGCCAATTTTGTCAATTTATCCCACTTTTATCAAAACCCCCAATTTGACCCATTTTAACCCAAAGTGAACCCAATGTCAAACCTAACCGACCCAATTGACCCAAATTCTGGTCCAATTCAATTCTAAACTTCAATTTAACATCCCCAACACCAATCTAGACCCAATCCAAGCCCAATTTGATTGGCATTGGGATCCAATTTCACTTTTGGCCTTAAAGCCCAATTTGGATCCATGACCCAAACTTAGCCCAAACTCACCCAATTCAACTCCAATTAACCCCAAATCTTTTCTAAACCTTCCTTAACATCCCCATAAACAAAACACTAACATGATTTGCCCAAAATTTAGACCCAAACCCCACTCAAATTCAACCCAAAATCAAAAAGCCCAATTTTGACCTAAACCTAAACCTAGCCCAAATAAACCCAAACCTCAAAATCAAAACCTAACCTAGGCCAAAACCTCTTTGAAACACTCCCATAAACATTTCCCAACATTAATTTTACATCAATTCCAACTCTAGCCCAACTTTGGCCCATGGTAGCCCATTTTGGCCCACCTTAGCCTCTTTACCAAAAGGCCCATATCCAACCCAATTCAAACCCAAATCACCTCAAATTTGTTTCAAATCACTCATGACACATCCATAAGCTAAACCCAACAATTATTTGGCCCAAGCCTTTACTAAAATTCCATCCTAAAATCCATTTTAAAATTCAAAAGCCCACTTTCCTAAACCATTTAAAAGCCCATCTAAAACCATTTCAATGAGCCCAAAATCTACCCTAAAGCCCACATGACATTTCCATTTGCCATCCATTTAATCAAAGCCATTCCCTAAGGAGAGTTGCCCAAAATCTACCCTAAAGCCCACATGACAAACCCTCCACCCTCTCCTATTTAAACACCACCCCCTCACGGCCATGAAAGGAGAGTTGCACAAACCTTGCCGAAACTCTGCCAAAATTGTTCCAAACCCTTCTCCACCCTTAGAGCAGTTGATCCCCAGTGTCAATTTGCCCTAATCCCCACTCGGCAAAATCCAATTTCTCAACCGAAATTCCACCCAAAACCAGGACACTTCTCCACAGTGGATCAATCCTCAAATTGATTGGTCCTACACCTTCACCGGACCAAGAGAAGGTGTCCACCAAGCAAAGCCCCATCTCCGAGCCACCCGGTTGTTCCGGACTCCAAAGGTTGTGATCGGCCTTGGTGGAAATCACACCTGAGCAATTCACCACATCCCCGGGCTTCATCCCTAGCCTCCTGCAGCTCCAACGAACGTGCCGAGCATCTCCGATCGAGGCTTCACCTCTCGAGCTAAGGTATGGATCAATTCTTCATCCCGAGCTTCTAAACATTCTCCATTTCAAATGAGTCAATTTTAATAAACATTAGCCGTATAGATGTGTTCGTCTCTTCAAGACGAATCCATAGAGAATAAGAACATAAAAATCGATGGAGAATTGAGTGAGATCTTAGGGCTAGAAGGTGGACGGTTCTCAGGTTAGGAGGCTTGGGGACGATGAACGGATGTCGTTCATTTAATACACGCGCGGACGGACGGCTCAGATGGCGTCGGACGAGGAGAAGATACATGAACCGCGGGCCGCGTGGCGCTGAGTCAGAAGGCGGCGTCAAATGGGAGCGCGCCGCGTGTGCATTCGGAGCTGCCGAGGTTGACATGGCGCCGCGTCACTTAAATAGAAAAATAGGGTATTTTCTGATTTATTTAATTCCCTAAACTTCAAAAATCCATATCTTTGTGTAGAAAAATCACAAAAATAAAATAAAAATACCCTCTTGCTCGAGTGAACGAGAGGAGAATAATGTGGAAAAGAAATTAATTAATTTTGTCCAAGTATTTTATTTTTAATTAATTATTTACTCCTTGCATTGTTTTAATTCTCCATGCATTCATACAATTCACCATGGCATGAGACCATAGGGCTTTTGAAGCCTCGAACTTGGGAACATTCCCCGAATTTTCCAAGGTCGAGGCCACCTCTGTGAAAAGTTATTTATTTTTCAAATGCATGTTGTTGTTTTGAGTATTTTAATTCCAAAAATTAGCATGTTGTGAAATAAATTCTAGGAAAATTTGGTGATGTTCCTTATGACCAGAGAACCCTATGAAAAATAGGACTTGAGTTAGTTCACTCAAAATAACCCTAATTGGCTTAAATACCCAAAATTGGACTTTAATTAATTAGAGTTAACCATAGATCAAATTGACTTGAAATCAATTCTCCATTGACCTTTAGGATCAGAGGAACCCACCATAAAAGTTTGAAGTCAATTGGACTTGGTTAGCCCTACTAAATGGGTTGATTAAGCCATTTAGTCATTTTAAACTTTAAAAATTCATAACTTTCAAAATACCTTTCAAAAATTCACCAAATTGGTTTTGGAGCCTCTCTGATATCAGAGGAATTTAAGAAAATCAAAATTTCAATTTTCTAAAAAAGTTGATTTTTCATCATTATTTTAATATTTTAATAATTAAAAATAATAAAAATCACAAAAATAATAAAATTCACCAAAATGTCATATTTTGAAATTTAATCACTTAGGAACAAACCCCATATTTTTCTTAGGTCTATTTAATGAGATATTAAATTTTAAAGACTTAGGGTAATTTTAAAAAAATTAAAAGAATGTATTTTCTAGCATTTTCACTAAAATAATTATAATAAATCAAAGAAAAATCAGAAAATTGTAAAATTTGGTTCTCTGGAATCCTTGATATCAGGGAGAATTTTAAAAATTATAAAATTCATTTTTCAACTTATATTTTATTTTTAAATTAATTAATACTCCAGAACTTAAAACAATTCTAATAAATAAAATATAATTCAAAAAATCACAAAAATTGGTCTAAGTGGTCCTCTGGTCATTAGGAATGTCCCATAATTTTCTTAAGGACAGAAACTTTCCCTTGGTCATATTATTAAATTTTCCTTGGAAATCCTTATTTTCCACCAAAAATAATTATATAAATAAATTAAATATAGAAAAATCACATTTTCTCCTCTAATGTCTTTATTGACATATGAGTGAAGTAACATAAAAATTTCAAGTTCATTTGAGCTCAATTTAGTGAGTTATGAAATTATTAGGCTTGAAGGGCAAAATGGTAATTAAAATCTTAACCCTTTAATTAAGACTTTAGGCTTAATGAAATTAATAGAGCAAAATATTTGATTTTAACTTGATTTGGATGATTGAAATTTAGATAATTAAGGGGTAGAAACCTACTAAACAATTTAAAACAATTTCAATAAACCTTAATTAAATAATTAGTTAAATTTGGAAGAATAATAAAATTGAAATTATTAAAATAGGGATATTATTAGGAGGAGATTTATTCTTTAATTTAGAAATCCCTAAATTAATCATCCCAATAATATTTAATTCCTAATTAAAATGATAATCCAAGTTTAAGATTTAAAATGCTAAAAGTCTTAATCATTAAATTAAATTAAAGTTAAATTATTTAAAACAAATTCCTCTAAAATTAAAAATTAAATTAAAAATTAAGAATTAAATTAAACTAAATTAAATTAAATTAAATTAAATTAAATTAAATTAAATTAAATTACATTATATTATATTATATTATATTATATTATATTAAATTAAATTAAATTAAATTAAATTAAATTGAAACTAAATTAAATTAAATTAAATTAAATTAAATTAAATTAAACTAAATCATATTACATTAAATTAACTTAAGTTAAATTAATTTAAATTAAACCACATTAAATTAAATTAAGTTAAATTAAATTAAATTAAATTAAATATAAAGACATGAAGAATTCAAAATAACTTGAACACTATTCCAAACTTAAATCATTAATTTGAACTTAAATTTGAATCACAAATCATTAAATATCATTTTGCCCTTAGGAGCTTTTACTATTATAACTCCTAAATGGAGTATCAAGTGAAATGACACTTCACTCATAAGGATATTCAAACATCCTAATTCACTGAGCAAGAAATAAAACTTAACTCAAACACCCTGGATGATTAATTCACTTGAACAATAGAATTCATTTGGACTTAGGACAATTCCCGAAATATTGAAAGGATGTTTAAGATTCGTCTTAAACACTTCCTCAATATGATGGAATGTCCTTAAGAACAAATTGAGCTTAGTTGTTCTTTGGTGAAGAAAATCATCCTTAAAACCAAAATTGAAGACCTAGATGTCATAGGAGGTGACTAGCTATAGGATTAGGAACTTGGTAGAAAACCATAACCTTTCCCTTAGCTTTACCTAGGAACTTACTTTAAATGCTTAAATATTCTAACTGTGTTTTAAGTGCAGCTTGGGATGACGGGAAGACCCTCCAGGTACGCTTTTATTTTATTGCGATTTACTCTATTGCAACTTATTTAATCGCATCGCACTTACTTTTTCTTGCATGATAAACAACAGTTGCATGAAAACCTACACCTTTAGGACAGAAACCAAAAATGAAACCCATAACTAAATTAAAAGACACTACAAGATAAAATTCATCGCCACAACATTCAAAATATAAAATAACTCAAAATTTAATCACAAACAAAACAACAAAACTACAACTACAACTAAATTAAAACGTCTCATTGAATGATCGGGAATACCTCGGATGATGTAACCCACGTGTTGCTAACGGGATTTCCCACGGTCCAAATGAAAGTGCGGAACTCATTTAGTTGAGTTTAGCAAATTCATCTGGACTAAGTGAATTCGATGAAAATAACGGTGCCGGGATGACGGAACCGTGGGATCTTAATCGGTTCTATTTAATCAATTTTAAGACTTGTTTTAATTAAAATATTAAAGACACATGGAAATTAAGACTTTCTCTAAAACCAAACACTTCTCTCATCTCCTGATTTATGACTTCTACAACTAAACCTCTGCAACAACAAGGAGCTCGGAGCATGGTGGGCAGCACAACCATCGTCATCAGCAAAACCCGAGTCTACTTCAGCAAAACTTTCCTTATAATTAAATAACCAAGCCGTAGGACTTCGAGGTAGCTTGCCTAGTGCAACATAAATCCTCAACTCTTCGTTAGGCATTTGCATGATCATATCATGTAAATTAAGCCCTAGCCGGTCTTAGGAATCCGAGGTAGTCGTCCGATACGACATAAACCCTCACATCTTCGAGGCTATTTGTATGATTTTATCATACGAATATAAGTCCTAACTAATTAAAATTGGCAAGATCAAAATATTAAATAAACATTAGGACTTTCCTAAATTCAAGCCAAACAATAGGATAGTTTGGGAAGTTGCCAAGATTCTTCTTGGATCCTCAGCTTCTCCTACTTTTCTTCCATTGGACTCCTAAAAATAAAATGTTCCAAATTTGATCCATTCCCTATTGAAATTCCAAAATTCAATCCCTTGAAAATTTAAACTTTGCAATTCTTGAGAGCAGAACTACTGATTATTATCGAGAGTTTTCTTAGGTGATTCCCATCACTTAAGATGTAATTAACTATAGGGGCTTGCCCTTATAGGGAACTTTAAGAACCCGAGTAATATAAACCCTGTTTAATGTTTTCATATTAAACAGGGGAATTTGTCGGCTTATAAAATTGGTTCGCAGATCAAACGGATGTCACAAACCTTTCTAGTTTATTTAATCGAGCCCTATTATCAAGCAGTGTGTCTATTCTTCGGGATAGATACACGGTTTGTGATGCGGCGCTCGTTTATATAAACTATTCGGGATGTGAGATCAGTTTGATTTCATATCTTAAAATTTTCAAATTTAAAATTATTTTCAAAATCAAATACTACTTTTCAAATTATTTATTTAAATTAAATTAAAATTCGCCGACAATTTCTGTAGGCGACCCCCTTTTCAAAATAAAACACATAACCTAAAAAAAATATGCCGACAATGTGTTCTGAGTAGTTACTTTACTTTCTCCTTTCAATTATGAAAAGATAAATAAGATAATACAAAATTCGTCGGAGAATTAAAAATCATATATTTTCAAAACATTGTGATGATATTAATATCGGCCCTTAATTTACTATTTAAATTGGCCATTTAAATTGTTAAAACCTATTGAAGAGTTTTGAGACCTAGAAGGAGATAAATTCTTAACTTGTAAATATCACATGAATCCTTGGGTAGTCGAAGGCTTTGTGTGGGTTATTCAGTGAAGTGCAAATAAATAGGAAAATGTTATATATTGGGCGTAGAATTGATATGTTTTTAGAGTGACATACTAAATTCTTATGATTTGGTTTATACAAAAGGAAAGGGTCACTAGTAGGGCCGACCATAGCCACCCTTGGACATCTAGTAGTGTGAGCCTAGATTAACCCATTCTACTAAAAATACATCCGGACTCGATCTATAAAGCTAGCCAATGTTCTTTGCACATGGATCGAAAGGGTAAAGAATATGAATGCTTCTATTTGGCACAATACCATAAATTTATATTCTCCACGAATATTATCATTATCTTAGAAAATCTTGGATTAATTGAAAGGAAGAAAGTTGCTTTCTTATTGCTTATTTACATCAATTATTTTATTTCTGCTTTATTATTGCATCTAGTAAATTAAAGATATTTTATTTTTAATTATAAAAGAAATACTTTAAAATAAAAATATTTAAAGATCTATAACTCTCTCCTCGTGGGAACGATATCGGGGTCTTTGTTTCAAAGCCCTATATTACTTGAAACGATACGTATACTTGCGTAGAACCCACTAGTGTGTAAAATATTTTCCATAAAATTATATTTATATACACTAGTCGCTATTATTATTTACAACATATATTTTTGAAAGCATTAATTAGTACGTTGATCTTCAGAGGACTTCGGGTCAAGTTTTTGGCACCGTTTCTAGGGAAGAAGATTTTAGTACGCATATATTTATATCGGGTCAAGTTTTTTGCGCCGTTGCCGGGGAAGAAGATTTTAGTACGCATATATTTATATCAGGTCAAGTTTTTGGCGCCGTTGCCGGGGAGAGCAGAGGCAAACTTTTAGATTTTAAGTATTTTTATTTTATTCATTTTTCTTTATTATAAAACAAAAAAAAACATATATATATATATATATATATAATAATATTTATTTTAATTCTTGCTAATTGACTTTTTATGCGTAGTTTTGGATCTGAAGGATTATTACCTTTAGATTCTGAATTAGAAAAAACTATTAGAAGATATAAAAAAGGAAAACAAATTCAAAAATTTCAAGAAATGACTAATTTACATAACAATTTACAAAATCCAATTGAAATTAATGATCAAAATGTTTTTAAACCATTAAGGGATTATGCTAACCCTACAGTTGATGAACTTCATAGTAGTATTCAAATACCCACTGTAGATGCTAATTCTTTTGAGCTTAAATCGTCTATTATTCAAATGGTTCAAAACAATCAATTTAGTGGAATACCAAATGAGGATCCAAATTTACACCTTGCTAGTTTTTTAGAACTTTATGCTACCTTTAAATATAACAATGTTTCTGATGATGCTATTAGGCTTAGACTCTTTCCTTTTTTCTTTAAGAGATAAAACAAAGATCTGGCTAAACTCATTAGCAACAGGTTCTATTAAAATATGGGCTGAAATGACACAAAAATCCTTGCTAAATATTTTCCTCCTTCTAAAACAGCTAAATTAAGAAATGATATTACTTCATTTAGTCAATTTGACGGGGATACAATTTATGAAACTTGGGAAAGATTTAAAGAAGTATTAAGAAAATGTCCTCATCATGCTTTACCTGATTGGTTAATTGGATCTTTAAAATCAATTATTGATGCTGCTGGTGGAGGTTCTTTAATGTCTAAATCATTTGAAGAAGCTTACACTTTAATTGAAGAAATGACTAACAATAATTTTCAATGGCCTTCTGAAAGGTTTAATCCTAAAAGAATAGCAAGTATTCATGATAATGAAGCCTTTTCTATTTTAGCTTCACAAGTAGCAGCAATGTCTAAGCAATTAGATAGTTTTGCTATTAATATATCACATAATAACTATGCTAATATTGAAGATTCTCAAACTATTGAAACTTTACAAGCTATTGCTAGTAAAAATAATCCTTATTCAAATTATTATAATCCTGGATGGAAAAATCATCCTAATTTTAACTAGAATAATTCACAACAATGGGGTAATAATCAATCTCATCCCACTGGAAATTAGAATAATCAAGTTAATTCAAACGATAAACCACCTGGATTTAACAATCAACAGAAAAAGTTATCTATAGAAGAATTAATTTTACAACTAAGTAATCAATTACAAAATCAAAATACTGTTATTCGTAATATTGAGAATCAAATGGGACAAATCACTAATTTAATTAATTATAGACCCCCAGGAACACTTCCTAGTAATGTTGAAATCAATCCAAAAGAAACTGGAAAAGAACATGAACATGTTAATGCTGTACAACTTAGAAGTGGAAAGGAATTAGAAGAAAGAATATAAAATGAAATTGAAAATGAGATTGAGGTTAAAGAGATTGAAAAATCTAAAGAAACTTCTTCTCCTAATAAAGATCAAACTGATATTTCTATTAATATGGAAGTTGAAAAACTACCACCACCTTTTCCTCAAAGACTTAAACAGCAGAAGCTTGATCATTAATTTTCTAAGTTCCTTGAAAATTTTAAGAAACTTACTATAAATATACCTTTTGCTGAAGCTTTGGAACAGATGCCAACTTATGCAAAATTTATGAAGGATATTTTAAGTAAGAAACAAAAATTTGAAGCTTTTGAAACTATTGCATTAAGTGAAGAATGTAGTGCAATAATTCAAAAGAAATTACCTCAACAACTTAAAGATCCTGGAAGTTTTACTATACCTTGTGCTATTGGAGAAAAGTTTTGTGGAAAAGCTTTATGTGATTTAGGAGCAAGTTTTAATCTCATGCCATTTTCTATTTTTCGAAGGTTGAATTTAGGAGAAATTACTCCCACCACTCGTAACCCTTCGATTAGGTGATAGATCTATCACTTACCCTAAAGGAGTTATAGAGGATGTTCTTGTTAAAGCGAGATAAATTTATCTTCCCTGTAGATTTCATTGTACTTGATATGGAAGAAGATAAAGAAATACCTATTATTTTAGGGAGACCTTTTCTAGCGACCGGACGAGCTATGATTGATGTGTAAAAAGGAGAATTAACCATGAGAGTTAATGATCAAGAGATTAAATTTAATGTCCTTAAATCAATGAAGTACCCTAACAAAGAAAAATGTTATTGAATGGATATAATTGATTATTTAATTGATAATCATTATTAAGAAAAATGTAAAGTCATTTCTGAAGAAAAATTTGAATTTTTAACTGATGAAAATGAAGAAGTAAAAGAAGAAGAGACTCATTTTATTAAAGATAACTGAGAAACTTTAGACATAACTCAAAATGATATACTTTTACCATCAATTAAAAAAGCCCCTGAACTGGAATTAAAAATGTTACCTTCACATTTAACATATGTGTTTCTTGGAAATTCGTTAACTTTACCAGTTATTATTTCTTCTGAACTGAGTAAAGATCAAGAAGAAAAATTACTAGGTGTGTTAAAGAATTATAAGAAAGCTTTTGGTTGGACTATTGCCGATATAAGAGGAATAAGCCATTCCATTTGTATGCATAGAATTTTAATGGAAGAAAATTTTAAACCTACTATTGAACCGCAAAGAAGATTAAATCCTATCTTGAAAGAGGTTGTTAAAAAATAATTTGTTAAGTGGTTAGATGTTGGTATTATTTATCCTATTTTGGATAGTCAATGGGTAAGTCCTATTCATTGTGTTCCGAAGAAAGGAGGTGTAACTGTCATTGTCAATGATAAAAATGAACTAATTCCTACAAGACAAGTTACAAGATGGCGAATTTGTATTGATTATAGGAAATTAAATGACACCACTAGAAAGGAACATTTTCCTTTACCTTTCTTGGATCAAATGCTCGATAAACTAGTTGGACACCCATATTTCTGTTTTCTTGATGGATATTCTGGTTATCATCAATTACTTATAAAAAAGCTTTTGGTTGGACAATTGCTGACATAAGAGGAATAAGCCCGTCCATTTGTATGCTTAGAATTTTAATGGAAGAAAATTTTAAACCTACTATTGAACCACAAAGAAGATTAAATCCTATCATGAAAGAGGTTGTTAAAAAAGAAATTGTTAAATGGTTAGATGCTGGTATTATTTATCCTATTTCGGATAGCCAATGGGTAAGTCCTATTCATTGTGTTCCGAAGAAAGGAGGAGTAACTGTCATTGTCAATGATAAAAATGAACTAATTCCTACAAGACAAGTTACTGGATGGCGAATTTGCATTGATTATAGGAAATTAAATGACTCCACTAGAAAGGATCATTTTTCTTTACCTTTCTTGGATCAAATGCTTGATAAATTAGCTGGACACTCATATTTCTATTTTCTGGATGGATATTCTAGTTATCATCAATTACTTGTCGCTCCTGAGGACTAAGAGAAAATAACATTTACAAGTCCTTATGGAACATTTGCCTTTAGAAGAACGTCTTTTGGTTTATATAATGCACCTGCAACTTTTCAAAGATGTATGATGTCAATATTTTGTGATTTGATTGACAAAGGAATTGAAATATTCATGGACGATTTTTTAGTTTTTGAAACTTCTTTTGAATCTTGTTTGGAAAATATTTCCAAAGTTCTGAAAAGATGTGAAGAAACAAATTTAGTTATTAACTGGGAAAAATGTTAATTTATGGTCATAGAAGGCATTGTACTTGGTCACAAAGTTTCACAAAAAGGGATGGAAGTGGATCAAGCAAAAGTGAAAATTATTACTGAATTACAACCACCTACTACTGTTACTGATGTGAGAAGTTTTCTAGGTCATGTTGGATTTTATAGAAGATATATAAAGTATTTTTCTAAAATTGCTAAACCTCTTTGTCATTTATTGGAAAAAGATGCTAAATTTGAATTTAACAAAGACTGTGTTAATTCTTTTAATATTTTAAAAGAAAAATTAATAACTGCACCTATCATTGTTGCACCTAATTGGAATAAATCTTTTGAATTAATGTGCGATGCAAGTGATTTTGCAATTTGAGCAGTGTTGGGACAAAATTATGAGAAAATTTTCAAAGTTATATATTATGCTAGTAAAACTCTTACTGAAACTCAAAGAATTTACACTACTATTGAGAAAGAGCTTCTAGCTATAGTATATGCCTTTGATAAATTTAGACCTTATCTTCTTGGTACTAAATGCATAGTTCATACTGATCATTCCGCTATTAAATATCTAATGTCAAAAAAAGATGCTAAACCTAGACTAATAAGATGGGTTTCACTTCTACAAGAATTTGATTTTCAAATAGTGGATAGAAAAGGAACGGACAACTAAATTGCTGATCATTTATCTAGATTTAAGAATGATGTTATTACTGAAGAAAACATAAATGAGAAATTTCCTGATGAACATTTATATGTTATTCAAGGATACTAAACACCTTGGTATGCGGATATAGTTAACTATTTAGTTAGCAACCTTCTACCTTATGGATTGGATGAAAAATTTATTAAGAAATTTAAAAATGATGTTAAATATTATATTTGGGAAGATCCTCATTTATTTAAATTAGGAAGAGATTCTATAATTCGAAGATGCGTACCTTATGAAGAAACTTTTGCTATTATTCAAAAATGTCATGATTCCGATTTTGGAAGACACTTTGGAGTAGATAAAACTGCATTTAAAATTTTAAATTCAGGATTTTATTGGCCTACTTGAATCAGAGATGTGAGACATTATGTTAAAACATGTGATCGATGTCAAAGAATGGGAAATATATCCAAGAAAGATGAAATGCCTTTAAACTATATATTGGAAGTTGAAATTTTTGATATATGGGGTTTAGACTTTATGGAACTATTTGTACCATCATCTGGAAAAATTTATATTTTATTAGCAGTTGATTATGTTTCAAAGTGGATTGAAGCTGTAGCTTTGCCTAACTGTGACTCCAAAAGTGTATCTAAATTTTTAAAGAAGATGATTTTTTCAAGATTTGGAATGCCTAAGGTAATTATCATAGATGGTGGAAGTCATTTTAGAAATATAAGAATTCAATCATTACTGCAAAAATTTGGAATCAAACATAAAATTGCAACTGCATATCACCCACAAACAAGTGGAATGGCTGAAGTATAAAACATAGAAATTAAAAGAATTTTAGAGAAGACTGTTAATCCTAAAAGAACTGATTGGGTTGATAGACTTGATTCTGCATTATGGGCTTATAGAACAGCTTATAAGACACCAATCGGAATGTCACCTTACCGGTTAGTTTTTGGAAAACACCGTCACTTACCTGTTGAACTTGAACATAAAGCTTATTGGGCTATAAAGGAGTTTAATTCTGATTTGAATACTGCAAGAGAAAAACTATTATTGTAATTAAATGACATGGATGAAATAAGAAATGAATCATATGATAATGCAAAAATTTATAAAGAGAAAATGAAGGTATTACATGATAAAAACATTTCAGGAAAAATATTTGAGCCTGGACAAGAAGTATTACTATTTAATACTCGTTTAAGACTTTTTTCATGGAAAATTGAGATCAAAATAGATAGGACCATATATAATTGAAAAAGTATATCAATATGGAGCTGTGGATATTAAAGACCCCAAAACGGGAAAATTTTTAAAGTTAATTGATTAAGATTAAAGCCTTATTTGGGAGACATTAAAAAGATTTATAAAAAGGCTTATGAATTAAGTCAACTTGATTACAGAATTGCTTAGGTCGGGCTGACGACGTTAAACCAAGCGCTTAATAAGAGGCAACCCATAGATTTTATTTTTAGTGTGTTTTTACATTTTTAATGTATGGTTATGCCTCAGTCTTGACTAATTTTATATAACTTCAGACAATTAAAAATTATCTTGAAGTATATAAAGTTTAGACTTTGGATCGCTCCATTTTATATGTGAGTAAAAAGGAGATCAAGTTAACCTTCATTGAAATTATGTATAATTATGTTATTGAGATTGTTTTGATCTTATCATTATAATTTACCTATTTTTTTAGAACGAAACTTTGAAATTTGACGTTAGGCGAAATAGAGTCGAACATAGTTCTGACGCCTAGGCGCCAGAATTCAGCGCCTAAGCGCTAGAATAAGCTGTGTGTTGATGGGTCCGTCTGTTGACCTCATTTTTGATGAGGTCTTCTCCTCTTCTCTTTAGTACTTAGGATCTAGCCTTAGGCTTTTCCTTTGACTATCTTAGAGGATTAGAATTGGGACCCACCTTTTAGAAATTCAAACCACTTCTTAACTCCCTGCAAACTCCACAAACTTGATTGTAGACCCCTAATCACCTAGAGGGTTGAAATCAAATGTGGAAGTTTAAAGGATGAGTTCCTATAGGACTCTTTGGCCTTAGGACTGCCCTGGGTGGCCTGGTCTGGTGAAGGGTTGACTTGCACACACACTACACCTACACACTACACTTCCACACACCTCCTAAAACTACACCCATACCCAACTTGACCTCCTGACTCATGTAGGTGATGCACATGGATTGTCCTTAACCCCTAAGCCCTTGGCTAAGAGGGTTAGGAACAACATAGTGAATGCCTCAAATGAGTCCCTTCATGGCTCATGTGGGCTTGATATGGCTTCATGGCTCAACAAAAATGATTTCATTCCGCTTACATCCACCCAATCTTCAATTTTCCAAATTTTCAATTTTTGACCCCCGGGACCCAACACCCGCTAACCTACCCAAAGCCCTGAATAACCCAAATTTTCCAAAAATCTCCAAATCACCCAAAATTCCTCAAAACCAATCCCAAACATTTCCACATCACTCAAATTGATCATCCATAACCAAAAATACCAAAAAACTCCAAAAATACCTCCCAATACCCTTCAAATACCCAAAATACCCCTCTTAGCCAAAAATCCAAAAATTCAGAAAATTCCCAGAAAATTCCAGAAAATCCCAAACATTCCCAATTTCATTTTGATCAACTACACCATGGGCCAATTTTGTCAATTTACCCCACTTTTATCAAAACCCCCAATTTGACCCATTTTAACCTAAAGTGAACCCAATGTCAAACCTAACCTACCCAATTGACCTAAATTCTGGTCCAATTCAATTCTAAATTTCAATTCAACATTCCCAACACCAATCTAGACCAAATCCAAGCCCAATTTGATTGAAATTTGGATCCAATTTCACTTTTGGCCTTAAAGCCCAATTTGGACCCATGACCCAAACTTAACCCAAACTCACCCAATTCAACTCCAATTAAACCCAAATCTTTTCTAAACCTTCCTTGACATCCCCATAAACAAAACACTAACATGATTTGCCCAAAATTTAGACCCAAACCCCACTCAAATTCAACCCAAAATTAAAAGGCCCATTTTCGACCTAAACCCAAACCTAGCCCAAATGAGCCCAAATCCCAAAATCAAAACCTAACCAAAGCCAAAACCTCTTTGAAACACTCCCATAAACATTTCTCAACATTAATTTTACATCAATTTCAACTCTAGCCCAACATTGGCCCAAGTTAGCCCAATTTGACCTACATTGGCCCATTTACCAAATAAACCCAAATTCAACCCAATTCAAACCCAAACCACCTTAAATCTATTTCAAATTATTCATGAAACATCCCTAAACCAAAACCAACAACTATTTGTCCCAAACTTTTACAAAAATTCCCATCCATGAACACATCCTTAAACTTAAAAGCCCATTTCCCTTAAACCTTCTTAAAAGCCCATTTCCTTCAAAATTCAAAAGCCCAAATCATCCTAAAGCCCACATGACACTTCCCCTCATCATCCATTTGATCAAAATCACCCCTAAGTTTCAAAATCATCAATTAAACCATTCCAAATCAAGCCACATGTCAAATTACCCCCTAAATGTCAAAAAATTTCTAAAACCCTTTTCATGAAACAAATCAACCTTTTCCCAAGCCAAATGGAGCCATGAACAAGCCATTCTCAAGCCACATGAAGCCATGAGGGCTTTGACTTGTCATTAGTCCATTTATGGCAAGAAGAGGGGGTTCTTTCTTAAACCTCCTTTAACCCTTTTTTACCTTAATCATGTCACACACTAAACCATGTTTAGCCACCTCATCATGGATGGAGACTTCACCACTCCTTCTAAGCTGACCTAAATGATTCCCTCAGCTCAAAATCAGAGCTTGGAAGGGTGCACCAAGCCTAAAATGGTGGGTTGACCCAAACCAAGCCAAAGTGAGCCTTCTCCCATTCCATTTAAATCAAACTCCTTTACACATGTCAAACCTCAATTGAATGCACCAAACCCCAGCCCTGACCCACCTGAGCTTCGAGGGTGACTTGACCTCGGCCGGCCGGCCACCCGGCCGCCGGAAAACACCATGGCCGAGAGCTTACATGTGAGCCAACTTTGGAATTCTCACCTGCCGAGCCGCCCCATCCCCGATGGCCATTATGGCCGTTCTTCACATGCCGTGAGCAGCCTGATCCCGACCCTCAACACCCCCGGGAGAGCCTCCGGCCATGTCTATTTAAACCCCTCACCTTCTCGGCCATGAGAGGTGCCGAACCGAACCTTATCGAAACTCGCCAAAATTGCTCCGCATCATTCTCCATACTTAGAGCACTTGATCCCCAGTGAGATCCCCCTGCCATTTCTTCTCTCGCGAGCTCGATTTCGTAGTTGAAATTCCACCCAAAACCAGGACACTTCTCCACAGTGAGCCAATCCCCAAATTGATTGGATCTACACCTTCACTAGACCAAGGGAAGGTGTCCACCAGCAAAAGCCCCATCTCCGAGGCCACCCGGTTGCTCCAGCCCTCCAAGCTTTGTGGATCGGGCTTGGTCGAAATCACATCTAGACAATTCACCGGACCGGGAGACTTCATCCGGAGCTTGCCGGGATCCAATCGAAGGTGCAACAACTCTCGGATCGAAGCCACACTTCTCTCGAGCAAAGGTATGAACTAATTCTTCATCCCGAGCTTCGGAGATTCTCCATTTCAAATGCCTTAATTTCAATGCATGATAACCGTATAGATGTGTTCGTCTCTTCAAGACGAATCCATAGAGCATAAGAACATGAAAATCCATTGAGTATCGAGTGAGATATTAAGGATTTAGTGTGGACGGCACTCGGGTGAGGACACTTGGGGACGATGAACGGATGCCGTCCATTTAATACACGCGCGCACGGACGGCCAGGATCGCGCCGGATGAGGAGACGGAACGATACGGCGGGCCCCGGGACGGCCGACTCGGATGGCGGCGCCCAATCACGGCGCGACACGTACCCCTTCGGAGCTCGCCGATGTTTCGCCGGCGCCGCGTGGATAAGTAGAAAATTAGGGGTATTTTCTATTTATTTAATTCCCTAAACTTCAAAAATTCATAACTTTGTGTAGGAAAATCATAAAAATAAAATAAAAATACCCTCTTGCTCAGTGAACAGAGGAGAATAATGTGGAAAAGAAATTAATTAATTTTGTCCAGTATTTTGTTTTTAATTAATTATTTACTCCCTGCATTATTTTAATTCTCTATGCATTCATACAATTCACCATAGCATGAGACCATAGGGCTTTTGAAGCCTCTGAATTTGGGAACATTCCCTGAATTTTCCAAAGTCGAGGCCATCCCTATGAAGAGTTATTGATTTTTCAAATTCATGTCACTCGTTTAGAGTATTTTAATTCCAATAAATAGCATGTTGTGTAATAAATCCTAGGAAAATTTGGTGATGTTCCTTATGACCAGAGAACCCTAGGAAAAATAGGACTTGAGTTAATTCACTTAAAATAACCCTAATTGGCTTAAACACCCAAAATAGGTCTCTAATTAATTAGAGCTAACCATACATCAAATTGACTTGAAATCAATTCTCCACTGACCTTTAGGATCAGAGGAACCCACCATAAAAATTTGAGGTCAATTGGACTTGGTTAGCCCCACTAATTGGGTTGATTAAGCCACTTAGTCATTTTAAACTTTAAAAATCCATAACTTTCAAAATATCTTTCAAAAATTCACCAAATTGGTTTTGGAGTCTCTCTGATATCAGGGGAGTTTAAGAAAATTAAAATTTCAATTTTCTAAAAAAGTTGATTTTTAATATTATTTTAATATTTTTAATAATTAAAAAATAATAAAAATCACAAAAATAATAAAATTCACCAAAATGTCACATTTTGAATTTTAATCACTTAGGAACAAACCCCATATTTTTCTTAGGCCTATTTGGTGAGATATTAATTTTTAAAGCTCTAGGGTAATTTTAAAATTAAAAAAATGTATTTTCTAGCATTTTCACCAAAGTAATTATAATAAATCAAAGAAAAATCAGAAAATTGTAAAATTTGGTTCTCTGGAATCCTTGATATCAGAGAGAATTTTAAAAATTATAAAATTCATTTTTCAACATTTATTTTATTTTTAAATTAATTAATACTCCAGAACTTAAAATAATTATAATAAAAATAATATAATTCAAAAAATCACCAAAATTAGTCCAAGTGGTCCTCTGGTCATTAGGAATGTCCCCTAATTTTCTTAAGGACAGAAACTTTCCCTTGGTCATGTTATCAAATTTTCTTTGAAAATCTCTATTTTCTACTAAAAATAATTATATAAATAAATTAAATACAGAAAAATCACATTTTCTCCTCTCATGTCTTTATTGACATATGAGTGAAGTCACATAAAAATTTCAAGTTCATTTGGGTTCAATTTAGTGAGTTATGAAATTATTAGGCTTAAAGGGCAAGATGGTAATTAAAATTTTAACCCTTAATTAAAACTTTAGGTTTAATAAAAAATTAACGAGTAAAATATTTGATCCTAATCTGATTTGGATGATTGAAATTTAAATAATTAAAGGGTAGAAACCCATTAAGCAATTTAAAATGATTAAACCTTAATTAAATAATTGATTAAATTTGGAGGAATAATAAAATTGGAATTATTAAAATAGAGGATATTATTAGGGAGAGATTTATTCTTTAATTTAAAAATCCCTAAATTAATCATTTCATTAATGTTTAATTCTTAATTAAAATGATAATTCAAATTTAAAATATTAAAAGACTTAATCATTAAACTAAAATTAAATCACTTAAACTCTTTCAAAAAAATTTCAATTAAAATTAAATTAAATTAAATTAAAAATTAAATTAAATTAAGTAAATTAAATTAAAATTAAATTAAATTAAATTAAGATTAAAAGTTGAATTAAATTGAATTAAATTAAATTAAATTAAATAAACAAATTAAATTAAATTAAATGAATTAAATAAATTAAATTAAATAAATAAAATAAAATTAAATTAAATTAAATAAAATTAAATAAATTAATTAAATTAAATTAAATAAAATAAATTAAATTAAATTAAATTAAATTAAATTAAATTAAATTAAATTAAATTAAAAACTAAATCAAATCAAACTAAATTGAATTAAATTAAATCAAATCAAACTAAATTGAATTAAATTGAATTGAATTAAATTAAATTAAATTAAATTGAATTAAGTTGAATTAAATAACATCACCTAAGACATAAAGAACTCAAAAATAAATCTAAGATAACTTGAACACTATTCCAAACTTAAATCATTAATTTGAACTTAAATTTGAATCACAAATCATTAAATATCATTTTGCCTTTAGGAGCTTTAGTTATCATAACTCCTAAATAGAACATTAAAATGAAATGTTACTTCACTTATAGGACATTCAAATGTCCTAGTTCACTCGAGCAAGTTAACAAAACTTGAAAACCTCGGACGATCGATTCATTTACACAATTAAATTCATTTGGACTTAAAACAATCCTAGAAATATTGGAAAAGATGTTTAAGATTCTTCTTAAGCACTTCCTCAATATGATAGGATATTTACAAGAACAATTGAACTTAATTGTTCTTTGATGAAGAAAATCGTCCTCAAACTGAAAACACAAGGAACCTAGACGTCATAGGAAATGACTAGCTATAGGATTAGAATTTGGTAGAAAACCATAACCCTTACCTTAGCTTTACCTAGGAACTTGCTTAAATGTTCTAATCGTGTTTTAAGTGCAGCTTGGAATGACGGGAAGACCCTCCAGGTACGCTTTTATTTTATCGCAATTTACTTTCCTGCAATTTACTTTCTTGCAATTTATTTTATTGCAAATGTACTTTACTTTTCTTGCATGATAAACAACAGTTGCATGAAAACCCACACCTTTAGGACAGAAACCAAAACTGAAACCCATAACTAAATTAAAAGACACTACAAGATAAAATTCACCTCCACAACATTTCAAAATATAAGACAACTCAAAATTTAATCACAAACGGAACAACAAAACTACAATTACAACTAAATTAAAACGTCTTGTTGGATGATCGGGAATACCTCGGATGATGTAACCTACGTGTTGCTAACGGGATTTCCCACGGTCTAAATGAAAGTGTGGAACTCATTCGGTTGAGTTTAGCAAATTCATCCGGACTAAGTGAATCCGATAAAAATAACGATGCCGGAAGGATGGAACCGTGGGATCTTAACCGGTGTTGTTATAATCAACTTTAAGATTTGTTTTAATTAAAACACAAAAAACACTTGGAAATTAAGACTTCTCTAAACCAAAACACTTCTCTCATCTCCTGATTTATGACTTCTAAAACTAAACCTCTGCAACAACAAGGAGCTTGGAGCATGGTGGGCGAAGCACGGCCATCGTCGTCGACAGAAACTTGAACCTACTTCGAGCAGAACTTTCCTAGAATTAAACAACAAAGCCATAGGACTTCGAGGTAGTTTGCCGAGTGCAACATAAATCCTCAACTCTTCGTTAGGCATTTGCATTGCAAATTAAGCCCTAACCGGTCTTAGGATTCCCGTGTAGTCGTCCGATACGACATAAACCCTCATATCTTCCGAAGCTATTTGTATGATTCTATCATATAAATATAAGCCCTAATTAACTAAAATTGGCAAGATTAAAACATTTAAATGAACATTAGGACTTTCCTAAATCCAAGCCAAACAATAGGATAGTCGGGAGATTACCGAAGTTCGCTTCGAATCTGTAATTTCTCCTACTTTTCTTCCTTTGAATTCCCAAAATAAAATGTTCCAAACTTGATCCATTCCCTATTGAGGTTCAAATATTCAATCCTTTGAAAACTTAAACTTTGAAATTCTTGAGAGCAGAATTATTGATTATTATCGAGAGTTTTCTTAGGTGATTCCCGTCACTTAAGATGTAATTAACTATAGGGGCTTGCCCTTATAGGGAATTTTAAAGAACCTGTGTAATATAAACCCCGTTTAATGTTTTCATATTAAGCGAGGGAATTTGTCGGCTTATAAAATTGGTTCGCAGACCAAACGGATGTCACAAATCTTCTAGTTTATTTAACCGAGCCCCACCATCAAGCGGTGTGTCTATCCTTAGGGATAGATACACGGTTTGTGATGCGGTGCTCGTTTATATAAACTATTCGGGATGTGAGATCAGTTTGATTTCATATCTTAAAATTTTCAAATTTAAAATTATTTTCAAAATAAAATACTACTTTTCAAATTATTTATTTAAATTAAATTAAAAAATTCGCCGACAATTTCTGTAGGCGACCTCTTTTCAAAAATAAAACACATAACCTAAAAATATGCCGACACCGGCGCCTAGGTGCCAGATTTGGCGCCTAAGCTCCACGGTTACTGGGTCGTGTAAAAACTGAAAATTTTCAGTTTTTCACACGATTTTCACCTTTAAATTAACCCATCTTCGTCCCCAATCCCTATGCAATCATTATTTCGACCCATACACTCCATTCTTGAGAGATTAGAGAGGATTTTTGAAGAAATGGAGAGGATAAATCTTGGAGAAGAGGCTAGAGACAAAGGTCAAAAAAATCCTCAACCCTACTTCAATGGTTTCATCGCTGTAAGTTTGGAGAAAATTTTTAGTCATCTTGATAAATTTGAAGTGGATTTCAAGAGTATTGGAGATCGCCTCCATGAGATGTATCCTCAGATTGAACATCTGGAATGGCAAGCGAAACTCCAATTTGATCATCTAGCGGCTTATCAAGATGCTCGAGTGGAGATGTATGCGAAGAACAATTGGATCGACGAGAAAATGGCTACGGATTTTCCAAGAGCATTAGTGTTCTTCCCAAGTGGGCTGAATAGTTTTCCTTGCCAAGATAATGGAAATTAGATAGTGATTTGATGAGATCGTGATTTATCTAGTGAGTCGTTGTATCGATTTAGTGAATCAATTGTGTTTGTTTGTGTATTTGCTTTCATGTTCAATGTGTGTTGTATTTGTTTCAAATTGTGTTGTTTGATTGTGTGTTAGGACTTGAATCATTATATTATACTTATCTGAAGTGTATTGAGCCAATATTGAAGATTATAAATGGAAATTAGAGGAGTTTGATTTAAACCTTGTGTTTGATTGGTGGATTTAATATTTAATATTTAAAAATTTTTGGAAAATATTTTGGAAGTTTAAAATTGAAGCCCTACTCTAATAAGAGTAATTGGAAGTTGAATTTATGAATTTTGGTGGAAAATAAAATTTTTAGAGTGATTTTTGTGAAAGGCGAGTCTGGAGGCGCCGGTTTGGCCTACTTACCCGAAAACACCATATAAACCCCATTAGTCATGGATGACGCCTAAGCTTCATCTCATTCCCCATTTTCACAAAAATACACCTGTTAGATCCATTTTGAGGTCAAAACATCAAGTATTTGGGCGCGAAATCACTTGATTTCTTCGTCTCGAGGTTAGATCTACACTCTAATTCATTTATTTTCGATTTTCACCATAGTTTTTCCTATGTTTTGCTAAAATTCAAAATTTTGAGAAAAATTTTGATTTTTAGGTATTCTATTTGGATTTTTAAACTTATTTTAAGTTTCTTAAACTTAAAAAGAGTTTAAATATTTGATTCCTAAATTTGTTCTTGTTTTCTTTCACGTTTAGATGACACCGAAATCTAAGCGAGGGAAAGGACGAGAAAATTTTGACAGTAGCAAGTTCACGACTGCGGCAGCGCATTTTCGATATAACGAATTTGTGACGTCGAGAAAGTTTATCTCGGAGCGAAGCTTTTACAATCCGGGTGAAATAATCGAGAACACAATCGTTGCGCACAACTGGCAACGATTATGTTATTTCACTGCTGTTGCTGTTATTCCAGTCGTTCTCGAATTTTATGCTAACTTTTTTGCTGCGGAAGACTACGAAGTCTTTGTCAGAGGTATTGGAGTAGGATTTACTCCGGAGAGGATCAATGTGTTTTATGGACTGCCACCTACCATCGAGTGCCACTATTCTGGATTATCTCCATCCGAGGGAGATCTTGAGATGATTATTACTTATTTGACTGACGGCACTGGAGCCTGGAAGATCCGGAATGAAAAACGGGTAAACTTCAAATCTTCTAAGCTAAATGGTGTTTCAAAGGCTTGGCATTATTTTATTTCTGCTAGACTTCTACCTTCCAACCACCTGAGTGAAGTTACCAGAGAAAGAGATATCCTAAACTATTGCATTCAGGAGAGGAAGCTGATAGATGTCGGCAGTATTATTTATGATTCTTTGGAGTCTACTGCTAGATCCAGCACTTCTGTGGGACTGGGATTCCCATCTTTGATCTATTCTTTATGTGTTAGCAATGGAGTCACTGCTGATATTTCTGAAGAGAAGCTGAAGTCTACCAAACCAATTGGGCATGAGAGTGTTAGTATATATGATCATCTTCGAGGGAAGAGATCGACCGCTCCTTCTACTTCTACACCCACTTCAGGTAGACCTTCCACTTCCAGACCTTCTACTTCCACTGCTGAGTCACCATCTAGTTTTTGGGAATCGATGCATGATCAGTTTATATAGCAGCAGCATGAGTTATTTCAAACTCACTGCAGAGTTGATTCTATTGATAAGAAAATTGATCATTTATCTGAGTATACCCAGAGGAAGAGTAGTTAAGATGCTGAGTATGATGAATCTCTCGTTAGATTCCTGAAGGGAGAGCATGATGTTCAGTTTCCTACCTGTCCTAGATTTTCACCATATGTTGATCCTAAGGATGTTGAGTTTTCTTTTAGTGATGATGACAATAATGAGGCTACAGACAGTGATTAGTGGCCTGATTTACCTTTGAGTTGTGCTAAGTCTATTGTTAGTTTAGTTTGTTTGCTAGTATTGGTTGTTGTTTGTTGTTTGCTAGTTTAGATTTGTTTATGTACTTTGTGTGGATTGTTGGGTGTTGAGACTCGTTGTTAGAGTATTTTTAATGTATTGTGTTTGAGATTGAAATTTGGATAAATTTATGTTTATTTTCGTTTCAACCTACTCGTTTAGTAGTTAGTATTGTTGTTCTATTTCTGTTATTATAAGTAGTATAGTCATTTAATTTAATTACTAATGAGCCTGCTTACTTTTATATCTGCTTCATTATTTCAGTATTATTCATAAAAGCATGTGTAGAAGTAAATTTTTCTTTCTAGGATGTTTTTTTTTACATATAAAAATTCCTTTTTAAAATTATGTTTTTTCTTTCTCTCATACTTAAAAAAAAAATTTATGATAGACCAAAACTTAAGTTCGGGGGAAAGGGAAAATACATTTAAATTTAAATTTTATTTGTCCTTTAAGAACTAATATTTTCTTAAAATAAAAAGTTTTAACATAACATGAGGAAAGAATAATCTATTTAAGATCACCTAATTTTTTTAAATTATAAATAATTTAGTGAACTTAACCAAAAATTTTAATAACTTTGATTGATTTTAAGAATAGAATTATTCAACTTAAAGAAGAATAAGATTAAGAAATTTTTCTATTCATAGTAAAGATAATTGAATTTTAGAAGTACTAAGAAATAAAAAATTATAACGCGAAAAGAATAGATTAAAATTCTTTTTGAAATATATGTATGTTATAATAATTAAGTGAAAATGTATAAGTTTGAAATTATAAGTTAAGGATAGTGAAGTTCAAAACCATTAACAGACTATCCAGATACAGTAATCATCTCTTTAAAAAAAAAAGGATTAAAAAAAAGAGAAAAATAGAGGAGAAGCTTGAGGGAATGCCTAATCAAAAATTGGCTTCACTTGAATTAACTTATAAAAAGAAAACTGATTACATATATTACTTAATTTTTATGTATATATTTTTATTAGAAAAGAATTTCATGAAGATCTTTTTCTTGTGAATAATTTATGTGATCTTAATATAATAAACTACAATTATTTTCGAAGTGAATGAAAAATTTTTGAAGTCTTATGATTTGGTAGTTAGAATATTCTTTAAATTCTTAAAATTAAACTTAGTTAGTGAAATTTGGTTAATGATTTACTAAAGCCTTTATAAAATCAAAAATCATAAGGAGTCTTAAATATTTACCTTTTTATTCCAAATGTTATACGTTTAAGTTTGGGGGATTTTGATCCAAGAAAAAATATCTATTTTTATGCCTTGATTTTTATTAAATTTTAAGGATATTATGCTTTAATGAAAGGTATTTTTGTGTTTTTGGATGTAGGTGATGCAAAAATGTTCAAAAAGGAGCAAAAATAGAGCCAAAATGCAAAATTGTTGAAATTACTGGCCTGGCGCCTAAGCGCCAGAGTCCGGCGCCTAAGCGCCAGCTCGATATAGAAAACTGTTAAGTTTTTGACAACTTTTGGGCGGTTATTTTGACGGTGTGAGCGGTTATTGGACCTTCTAGAAGACTGACATTTGTTCCTGGTTTATAGGACATGTGATACAATGTAATTGGACGCTTTAAAAAAATTTTAATCGCGAAGAGGTGCGATCCAAAATGAAGAGGTGCGAAGAACTGGACGCGGTGTCCGGCGCCTAGGCGCCAGACACACCTTCTAGAAGATTCATTGAATGTGGACACATTTTGAAGAGGTGCCTTGAGGCAACTCTTGAAGCCTATAAATAGGAGGGTATTCCTTTAGAGAAAAACGCCCCATCTACCCTCCCCGTCTAGAGTCTAATTTAGAGAGAGAATTAGAGAGATCATATTAGGGCCACCTTTTTACTTTTCTTCATAAATTAGTGGGTTTATTTTAGAGTTTGTATTTAGAGTTTGAAAGAGTTGGTGCATTTGTAGTTCATTACGCTGTGGAGTCAGTAAGAATCAGAAGTTCAGTAGAAGAAACATCTAAGATAAGTATTTTTATTTTGATTCAAAGTTTATTTATTATGTTTTGTTATTTAATTTCAATGTGTTCTTAGTAGTTACTTTACTTTCTCCTTTCAATTATGAAAAGATAAATAAGATAATATAAAATTCGTCGGAGAATTAAAAATCATATATTTTCAAAACATTGTGATGATATTAATACCGGTCCTTAATTTACTTTTTAATTTAGTCATTTAAATTGTTAAAACCTGTTGAAGAGTTTTGAGACCTAGAAGGAGATAAATTCTTAACTTGTAGATATCACATGAATCCTTGGGTAGTCGAAGGCCTTGTGCGGGTTATTCAAGGTGAAGTGCAAATAAATAGGAAGATGTTATATATTGGGCGTAGAATTGATAAGTTTTTAGAGTGACAGAATAAATTATTATGATTTGGTTTATAGAAAAGGAAAGGGTCACTAGTAGGGCCAACCATAGCCACCCTTGGATATCTAGTAATGTGAGCCTAGATTAACCCATTCTACTAACAATACATCTGGACCTGATCTATAGGCTAGCCAATATTCTTTGCACCTGGATCAAAGGGTAAAGAATATGAATGCTTCTATTTGGCACAATACCATAAATTTATATTCTCCACGAATATTATCATTATCTTAGAAAATCTTGAATTAATTGAAAGGAAGAAAGTTGCTTTCTTATTGCTATTTACATCAATTATTTTATTTCCGCTTTATTATTGCATCTAGTAAATTAAAGATATTTTATTTTTAATTATAAAAGAAATACTTTAAAATAAAAATATTTAAAGATCTATAACTCTCTCCTCGTGGGAACGATACTGGGGTCTTTGTTTCAAAGCCCTATAATACTTGAAACGATACGTATACTTGCGTAGAACCCATGGTGTGTAAAATATTTTCCATAAAATTATATTTATATACACTAGTCGCTATTATTATTTACAACATATATTTTTGAAAGCATTAATTAGTACGTTGATCTTCAGAGGACTTCGGGTCAAGTTTTAGGCACCGTTGCCAGAGAAGAAGATTTTCGTACGCATATATTTATATCGGGTCACCCCATTATTAAGCAATGTGTCTATTCTTCGAGATAGATGCATAGCTTATGGTGCGGCGCTTAATTATTTAAACTATTAAAGATATGAGATCAGTTTGGTCTCGTATTTTAAAAAATCAAAACACTACTTTCAAAATTATTCAAAACTATATATATATATATATATATATATATATATACTTAAATGAAATCCAAATCGAAGAAATCGATCGACAATTTTCTGGCGACTCCGCTGGGGATAAATTTTCTTCACCAAAGATTTCAGAACTCTCGCTGGGGATGAAGAGATAGATTTCAAGTTTAATTAAATTCGAGATTCATTTGGGTCGAGACTTAAAATTTTGATTTTGATTTTGATCTTTTGATTTTGAATTTTACGATTTGTAAGAAGTTGTGAATTTGACGAGTTTGGAGAGTAAATTAGAAAGGGGTGAGGACTGAAATTTAAGTACCGGCCTCAGAGTGAGAATCAGAATTTAGGTACCTATCCCGAAAGATGAGAATCAGAATTTAGGTGTTGATCTAAAAAAAGGCGGGAATCATAATTTAGATACTGATCTCGAAATGAGAACTGGAATTTAGGTATCAGCTTTGAAATGAGAATCATAATTTAGGTACCGATATTGAAAGATGAGAATCAGAATTTTGATACTGATCTCGAGATGAGGACTAAAATTTTAGTACCAGCCTCGAAATGAGAATCATAATTTAGGTACCCATCTCGAAAGATAAGAATCAGAATTTTAAGTACTGATCTCGAGATAAGGACTGGAATTTATGTGTCAGCCTAAAAATGAGAATCGAAATTTAGGTACCGATCTCGAAAGATGACAATAAGAATTTAGGTACTGATCCCAAGATGAGAACTGAAATTTTGGTACCAGTCTCGAAATGAGAATCAGAATTTAGGTATCGATCTCGAAAGATACGAATCAGAATTTAGGTAATGATCCCAAGATGAGAACTAGAATTTAGATGTCAGCCTCAAAATGAGAATCAGAATTTAGGTACCGATTTCGAAAGATGGGAATCAGAATTTAGGTACTGATCCCGAGATGAGAACTGGAATTTAGGTACAAACCTCAAAATGAGAATTGGAATTTAGGTACCAATCTTGAAAGATGAGAATCAGAATTTAGGTACTGATCCCGAGATGAGAACTGAAATTTAGGTACCAACCTCGAAATGAGAATCAAAATTTAGGTATCAATCTCGAAAGATGAGAATCAAAATTTAGGTACTGATCCCGAGATGAGAACTGGAATTTAGGTACCAGCCTCGAAATGAGAATCATAATTTAGGTACCAATCTCTAAAGATGGGAATCAGAATTTAGGTATTGATCCTAAGATGAGAACTGGAATTTAGGTACCAGCCTCGAAATGAGAATCAGAATTTAGGTACCGATCTCGAAAGAAGGGAATCAGAATTTAGGTATTGATCACGAGATGACAACTGGAATTTAGGTACCAGCCTCGAAAGTTGACGATTGACTTATGAAGATTTCAGTGCTTAGAAGTGTATTAGGAGATTGGAATGGGACATGAAGATGTTTCACATCCCAAAAGATTTGATCAAAGGTTGATTGTTTGGTAAAGGATGTGAATCCATGCCATCAGATCTAAACTGAGAATTTTGTGGTTTTGTGTCAGCAGACTCAGTCGACCTTCTCAAAAGAGGGAAGAAATCATAGAGGGTTGAAAGGATTTTGAGTACAACCGGAGGCTGGGGATTTCAGCAGGATTCACTTTCATTATTTTTCGTCTTTTAGTGATTTGATTTTGTTTTGATCTTCAAATTTCATTCCGATTGGAATTTCATTTTTATTTGGATATTCATTCATTTCTTTTGTTTGCAATTTAGAATTTTGAGTTGATTTGCTTTGAGCTTTGATTTTGTGTCTTATTTAGATTTTGAATTTAAATGTTATTATCACTACTGTTGCACACTTCCGATACAATGATTTTGCTACGACTCAGAAATTTATCTCGGAGCAAAGTTTTTACAATCCTTGAGGAAGAATTGAGGATACAATCATTGAGCTCAACTGGCAACGATTCTGCTATTTCACTGCTGTTGTCGTTATCCTTATTGTTAGAGAGTTTTATGCTAATTTTGTGGGTGCTGAAGAATACAAGATTTTCGTCAGAGGAGTTGGAGTAGGATTCACTCTTGAACGTATCAACATTTTTTATGGCCTGCCGCCAAACATTGAGTGCTATTACTCTGGATTATCTCCATCTGAGGGAGATTTGGATATGATCATTGCCTACCTGACTGATAGTACTGGAGCCTGGAAGATTCGGAACGGAAATAGAATAAATTTTTCATCTTCTAAGTTTAACGGTGTTTCAAAGGCATGGAACTACTTTATTTCTGCTCATCTCCTTCCATCCAATCATCTAAGTGAGGTAACCAAAGATAGAGCTATCCTCAACTACTGCATTCAAGAGAGGAAGCCTATTGATGTAAGGAGCATTATTTATGATTCTGTAGAGGCTACTGCTCGTTCTAGTACTTCTATTGGACTTAGTTTTCCATCTCTGATCTATTCTCTATGTGAAAGTGCTGGAGTAGTTGCTGAGCTTTCTAAAGAAAAGCTCAAATCGACAAAGCCTAAAGGAAGAGAGAGTGTTAGTATCTATGATCGACTTTGAGGTAAGATTTCTACTGCACCTTCTAATTCATTACCTACTTCAGGTAGAGCTTCTACTTCTAGACCATCTACTTCTCCTGAGCCATCATCTACTTTTTGGGAATCCACGCATGATCAGCTTATAGAGCAGCATAATGAGTTATTCCTAACTCATTGTAGAGTAGATACGATCGATAGTAAGATCAATCATCTTTCTGAGTATACACAAAGAAAGAGTGATATGATGTTGAGTATTCTGAGTCTTTAGTGAGATTTCTAAAGGGTGAGCACGATGTTCAGTTCCCTACTTGTCCCAGATATTCACCATATGTTGATCCAAAGGATATGGAGTTTTCTTTTGGTGATGACGATGATGAAGCTACAAATAGTGATTAGTAGCTTGACTTACCTCTGGAGATGTGTTGATTCTGCTTTTAGTGTGTTTTTTGTTTTTTGTGCTGTTTAGTGTGATGTTATTTGTTAGTATTGATGCGAACTTTTTATGTTAAAACTGTTTTTAAATTATTTTATGTGTGTTAAAGACTGAAGTATGAATGAATTTTTATAAAAGTTTATTTCTGTTTCAACCTACTGTTTAGTGTTCATGAATAGTTAAAAATTTTGCATGTTCAAAAATAAATAAATAAAAAAATTAAATGCTCTGCAAAACTTTTCTATATATGCTTAATCATTTCTATTATATTTATATTAAAGCATGTGTAGAAGTAGAAGTTAGTTTTTCCTTACTACATCATTATTGCACTTAGATTAATTCCTGTTTATTTATTTCTCCAATGCTTTAGAAAATGATTCATATTTATACTAAAGCTGAAGTTTGGAGGAAGGGAAAACATTTATCAAATTTAAATATTATTTGTCCTTAATGAACTAGTATTTCTTTAAAAATATATTAACATAACATAAGGAATGAAAAATCTGTTTAAGATTACCTAAATTTTTTAATTTATAAATAAATTAGTAACTTAACTAAAATTTCAAAAATTTTGATTGATTTTAAAAATAGAATTATTTAACTTAAAGAATAATAAGATCAAATTTTTTCTATTTATAGTAAAGAGAATTGTATTTTTGAAATACTAAGGAATCAAGATTATTGCTTGAAAAAGAAAAGATTGAAATAAGTTTTGAAAAATAATAACTTATTAAAATTGTCATATTTATTAAGTAAGAATGTATAAGTTTATGAAAATAAGTTAAGGATAGTGAAGTTCAAAATCATTAACAGACTATCCAAAAATAGTAATCCTCACTTTAAAAAAAAAGGATTGAAAAACAATCCAAAAGAAAAGAAAAAGAAAAGAAAAAAAAAAGAATGCGAGGAGAAGCTTGAGGAAATTCCTAATAAAAAATTGGCTTCACTTGAATTATCTTATAGAAAGAACTGATTACATTTTTAACTTAATTTCTATGTACAAATCTTTTTACTAGAAAAATATTTCATGAAAATATTTTTCTTGTAAATATTCCAAGTGACCTTAATATGATAAACTACAATTATTCTTGAAATAAATGAAAAATTGGAAGTCTTATGATTCGGTAGTTAAATGTTCTTTAATTCTTAAAATAAAGCTTAATTAGTGAAATTTGGTTAATGATTTGCTAAAGCATTTATAAATACCCATAAATTATGAGGAATCTTAAATATTTTTACTACATTCCAAATGTTATCTATTTTATGTAATTAAAAAGGTTACTTGAGCACAAGTAACGTTTAAGTTATGGGGAATTTGATCTACCTAAAAAATACCTATTTTTATGCCTTATTTATTATTCAATTCTTAAGGATATTATGTTTTAATGAAAGTTATTTTCATGTTTTTTGATGTAGATGATTTAAAAAAAGTCCAAGAAAGAAAAAAAAGGAAAATGGAGCAAAAATGGAGCTTATGGAGCAAAATATTGGAATTATTGGCCTGGCGCCTAAGCGCAAGAATCTGGCGCCTAAGCGCCAGCTCGATACAGTCGCAGATAAGATTTTTGACGACTTTGGGCAGTTATTTTGACTGTGTTAAGTGGTTACTGGAACTTCTAGAAGACTGAAATTTACTCCTAATATATAGGACATGTGATACAATGCATCTGGACACAGGGAAACAGTTTAAATCGCGAAGAGGTGCGACCCAAAGTGAAGAGGTGTGAAGACCTCGTCAATGATTCCGGCGCCTAGGCGCCAGATCCGGTGCCTAGGCGCGACAGTTGCCTTCTAGAAGACACATTGAATTTGGATGAATTTTGAAGAGGTCTTAAGCAACCCCTGGTCAAATTCAGAGATCTATAAATAGAAGCCCATTCTACAGAAAAAATAGCACCCCATAATCCCCAGACACCTTCTCTCTCCCCTCTAGTTTTACTTAGTCTCTTCCACACTTAGGGTGTCACTTTACTTTGTATCTAGTCAGTTTATTTTGAGTATTTATTATGTGTTGTTGTTGTTGGAGTCTTTCATCATTACTTTGGAGTCAGTAGAAGTCAGTGAATTACTTAAAGGAATACTTCAGATAAGTTTTTGTACCTTTGTTTAAAGTTTTATAAATATGTTTTGTTTTGTGATTTCAATGTGTTTTGAGTAGTTAATTATCTTTTACCTTTAAACTATGAAAAAATAATAAAATAATTAAATTTTGTAGGAGAATTTAATTTAAAATATTTAAAACATTTTGATGATATTAATACCTGATCTTAGTTTACTTTTTAAATTGTTAAAACTTGTTGAAGAATTTTGAGACCTATCTGGAGATAAATTCTTAACTAGTAGATATCACATGAATCCTTAGGTAATCGTAGGCTGTACGCGGATTATTTAAGGAGAAGTGCAAATAAATAGAAAGATATTATTTATTGGGCGTAAAATTAATTAGTTTTTAGAGTGACAGACTAAATTATAGTAATTTGGTTTATAGAAAGGGAACGGGTCACTGGTAGGACCGACCATAGCCACCCTTGGACATCTAGTAGTGTGAGCCTAGATTAAACCATTCTACTAATAAAACATCCTGAACCGATCTATAGATTAGTCAATGTTCTTTGCACCTGGACCAAAGGGTAAAGAATAAGAATACTTCTATTTGGCACAATACCATAATCTAAATTCCCTACAAAAGATAATTATTCTAAAAATCTTGGATTAGTTGAAAAGGACAAAGTCGTTTTTATACTTGCATTGAATTTTAATTACTTCTTACTTTTCTTTATTATTGCTTTCTGCTTACTTGCTTATAGTTAAAGTTGTTAGTAAATTAAATTTGAAAACATATATATATATATATATATATATATATATATATATATATATATATATATCATTTTTATAAATTACTTTTAATTTGAAAACTTCCAAAATATTTCTTACATTTCCTACTTTTTATAAACACTATCCCTGTGGGATCGATAACCAGGAGTCCACTAGAGTCATTTATTACTTGAACGATACATATACTTGCGTTTAAAATTGTGACTTTACAATATTTATTATAAAATTTAAATATAAATTCATAAGTAAAAGTAAACATCACACATCAAGTTTTTGAAGTCATTTGCTAGAAATTCAATATTCTAAAAAGTGGTATCAAATTATTGTATTTAAAGGCATATATAAAGTGGCATCGCATCAGGGCTTAATCAGAAAGTCCTATATTATTTGATAAATGATACATATACTTGCGTAGTATCCCATATTCTAAATCATAAATTTCCTATCTAAATCGTAAGCATAAATATTCGGGGATCATACGCCCATCAAAACTTAGCTCCCTATCTATTTGCACTCCCCCTTAGACTATGTCTCCCTCCATCCTAAGGGTTAATGTGATATTCACAAGAGGTGTGAAATCATAACTCTCTCAGATCATTATGTTTCACAAAAGATTTTAACATTACAAATGACCAGTTTGCAAAGTAAATTAAGAACCAGTGAAAATACCATCAAAATTTTGGAATAAAAGAAATCTTCAAACCATTCTAATCTCATACATGATTAATTCTTATCACAAGGAGAAAGAAAGAAAAATACTCAGAATTCATGGAGAAAACACAAAAATTCTTGAATTTGTATATATGATCAAGTTTATAGAATGAAGTAAAACATAAACAAGAACACAAAATACTTATCTCAAGGTTCTCCCCAAGCAACAAATTTTGAAGTTCATTTTAAACAAACTGCAATCTCTTCTTACAAGACTTAGAAGACTCAATACTCTCACAAAGATAACTTAAAACAAAGACTTAAAGCTACGCCTATCCTCTCTATTTTTTTTGCCCCTTTTCCACCTCTTCAAACTCTCCAAAATCTTCTGTTTATAATTTTTCGAAATCCACCAAGAGATGCATCACATGCCTCTTCAAAATTCATACAAATTCATTGAACTACCAAAGAAAACTGTCAGTGGTGCCTTGGCGCCGGATCTAACTCTTAGGCGCCACTTGCTTCATGACTTAGGTTTGCTTCATTTTCACTCATTCTTCTTAAAACTCCATTTTTTGTACCTGAAACCAAAAAGAAGCAAAATACCTTTCATTAAAGCACAACATCATAAAAAATAAACATAAAATGTATATAAAAAGTAGCATATTTTTATGTAGATTAGTGTGGAGGTCTTGTGTCTGTGTAAAGGTGTTGGTATGTGGTTGTGGAGGTGGTGGTTAGTGTGTGGTTGTGTTTGTGTGGATGTGTTGATGTGTGGAGGTGGTGATGGTGGTGTGGTGGATGTATTGGTGTCTTTGATATGCTGGTGTGTTGAGGTGTTGGTGTGGAGGTGGTGGTGTCGGTGTGAAGGTGTTGTGTCTATGTGGTGTCTGTGAGGTGAATGTGTTGGTGGCATTCTTATTTTATTTGATTTGCAATATTGTGGCATTCCTATTTATATTATTTATTATTTTTTCATGCTAGTAATACAATGGTTAGGACAAAAAAGGCAGGTTTATCTGCAATATGGGATAAAGAGACAAAATTAATATTTTGCGACCTTTGCCTTAAGAAGGTCGAACCTATTTAAAGGCTGACAAAATATTATTAGAAAATTCAAGGAAAGTATAAGAAGGGACTATGATAGGATGTAGTTAAAAAATAAGTAGGATCACCGAAAGAAAGATTGAGAAATCTGGAAGAAATTGAAGCGAGGATCAATGAGCTTGGGGTGGGATCAACGAGCTTGGGGTGGTGCCTGCTACAAAAAAAAATAAAATAAATATAGTTTGGATCATATGTTTAAAGGTGTTGTGGCAACATGCAACAATGCATATGACCCCAGTGAGACGGGTTTGGGGGCATCCCAAAAATTTGGGAGCTGACAAAATGGGTGATTCCATTGAAGACTCCAGCCGAACCTCCATGAAGTTGAGTCTACGAGCAGGTCAAAGCATCCGTGTGTTGAAAAAAAGAAAGCGGGAGCTGCTTTCCTTAGAAGCCAAATCTCACAGTTGGTGACTTTACCTCGACTCATCACAAGCAACTTTTGTCCAACAGGTTATGCGAATTATGGATACAACTCCATAAATTTTTTAGGACATGCCGCTGTATTTGTTCTTTATGAAGTTGCTTGAAGATTCGACCCATAGAGAGTTTTTCATAGCGATGCTCGCTGACCGTAGGGTGGCCTACCTACGTTATTTTCATGGGAGCAGTGATAATTGTGGAAATTTTTTAAATTAGATTCATGTGGCAATTTTCTATTTGTTTATGATTTTTCATGATACTTTCGATATTTATGCTTCTCCGGACATGTCACTTTGCTTGAGAGTTTTTCATTCCTCGTTGTGTTATTTATTTACTTATTTATTATTATTTACTTATGTTGGTTTTGTTCGTAACCTTATATGATTGTAGATAATTCATTGATACTTATGTGTTTGTCGCTTCGATATCAAAATGCATGGATCCAACTAGAGAAATGCACATAAGAGGAGTTTCAATTGCAGTATGCATGGTGTATGAATATTATAACTTGTACATGGAGCACTCCCCTTGCATAATATCCTCATATGTTGACGACAAATGGGTTGGTGATTTTCTTGTGGGCCTCCCAACAAGATTTAGCAGGTATTCACTGATTTGTTGGAGAAACTACTCATAAATCAAGAAATTCATGGCTCATCCAGAACGACTTCGTGAGAGGTTTTGGCAATAACCGTCTACATATTATCGCATAATGAATCAATGCTAAGAGTTATGGAGTAAGTTCAACACTCCTCTGAAACGATATGCAGATACTACTCAGTGGGGTTAAATACACTTGTGAGTTTCTCTTCACAAGTCAAAAACCAATATATCATGTATTCGAACGGACTCCCATAGAGAATTTACATGATGCGCAGTATATGTCATGCTTTAAGGTAATTTATCCTATTTTTTACATTTAATTTTCATAAAAATATCGTAATTACGTAACCCTTCGTTATCTTTTTAGAATTTTATTGGATCAAGTGATTGAACTCACTTTGATACATGTGTTCTAAATAATGAGAAGAACACATTCATCTACCATTGTGAGGCCCCGACCTATAATGTTATGGCGGTATGTGATTTTAACATGTGCTTCACTTTTGTCATGACAGGTTGGAAGGGCAGTGCAAATGACGATCGAATTTTCAAATTTGCAACACGAAATAACAAATACAACTTCCCACATTCACCCACAGGTTCATTTGAGACTGAGCTACTCTCATAATTCTTTTTTTTCTTTCAACACTAGTCATTCAATTTACATCATGTAAATACTATTTGGTCCGTGTTGGGTATTCATTACAGCGAGGGTATCTCAAGCCCTATCCTAATACGAGATATTACATACCAAATTTTGAGCGAGCCAGCAATGTCGCGCTGGGCAAGAAAGAAATGTTCAACAAAATGCATTCATCCTTAAGTGATATTATTGAGAGGACTTCTGGTGTTTGGAAGAAGCAATGAGTTATATGCTATCTTACCCATTTAACAAAAAGGTGTAGATTTTGATTGTCACGATGACTCTCCATAAAAATATTCTGTGATCCTTTCTGCAACGACTTTGACTTCTATAGGGTGGACGTGGATCACGAACATGTACTTACCGAGACATATGAGTACCGTATTCGTCAGTCTTGTCACAGGTCGAAAAATTATGTTCCATATTAAAGACGAGAAACATGCAAGAGAGATGTCAGAGTTGAGGGAACGAATTACGGATGCGATAGTTGGAGAGAAATTAGAGTTTTTATCATGTTATTAATTTTAATGAGTATTGAAGAGATTCATTGTTTATTGTATAAGTAATTTATACACTTCATGCTTTTTTCTGTTTATTGTATATTTGATATTGATTGTTTTACTTTTTTATGTTGTTTGTAAGTATCTTTTTTTCTTTGCATTTCTTTTATTTTTTTTGGTTGGCTTTGTTGGTCTATGATGAGAAGTGGTTCTTCTAGATGGTATGTTAGTCACTATTGGTTGGTATCACATGTGAAATCCCAATGAAGGCAGACGATTTCTTCACTTTTTTTTCAGTGCTACAGTTTTTTAGGTTCTTTTGGATGTTTTTTTGTTGATATGCACATGTAACACACACGAGCTTGGTATTACATGAGTTAAAAACAACAAAAAACCCTTTTTTATAAGGTCTACTGTTTTTTTGGTATCACGTGAGTTAAAGGCAACCAAAAACCCTTTTTTATAAGGTATGCTGTATTCTTGTAATGATAGATTCATTGATTTATATACTGAGTTCTTTAAGATCTTATAGCTGCATATAACTATATATTAATTACTTATGTTATCAATGTTTACTTGTGTTATTTCTAATGTAATGTTTTTTTAAGCATTCTGGAAAGATGAGTTCGAGAATTTATAGTACCTTCTGAGGATTGCACTACTACTATGGACTTCAAAGTTTCCTACTAATTTTACGTCAGCCACATAGCTACGAGAGATAATTTTTAGAGATGTCTACGGAGAATCATGAAAAACTGTGACTATTTTTGGTGGGCAAATAGGATGGAACATTCCACCGTCGAGAGTGATCGCACATGAAGAGTATTCCTAAAGGACAACTTAGCTCATGACATATGCTGTCTGCATTTTAAAATAATATTATCATATGATTAATTATTATTTTAATAAATTTTTTATTAATTTCAGTAATCATGTTATTTACTATTAAGTGAGATGTCTTTCTTTAATTTATAATATTTTGCAATTAATTTTTATTTTTAAAGTATAAAATATATTTTTTATGAACAATTTTATTACAAACATTATTACTATATGAAAATAGAATAGTCATTTGTTAAGAAACACCAGTAACACCAGCAACGCAACTATTTTTAAGTGAAAATAAATAAATGAATATAGAAAAAGCTTGTCGAAAGTAGTTGGCACAGCTAGAGAAAAAATTTGCGTACGTAAAGCGTACGCAGCGCTGCATCCATCATCCGGGTTACATGAAGATTATTCAGAAGATATTGTGGGTATTTCTGTATTTTATTCATTGTAATCTCATTGTAACTTACCTGTAATCTCATTGTAACTTATCTCAGAATCTCTAAGTAATCTCTTATTTTTATAGGTTATAAATAAATTACATAGAGATTATAAACAGGGGAAGAGTCCCCCTTAGACAACGGTGCAGCGTTGTAGGGTACACTTTTCGAGTAAGCAAAATTTTCAATCCATGTTAAATTACGCCATAGACAGGCCTAACAGTCGGACAACATTTTTTTTTTCTCAAGCAAATATTATTTTGGTTTACTCCATTTCATCCTCCTCCAGCGCGGGACTTCGGGGGACAACCTTAAACTCGGCAAGGAAAGGACTGAGGCCTACGACGAGCAAGAGCGGAGGTTAACATGTCGGTGATGATCGTCACAAGCTTGGGCGACATCGTCGTGGACCTGTATACTGATCGCTGCCCCTTGACATCCAAGAACTTTCTCAAACTCTGCAAGTGCGTATCTTCATCTCTGCCTTTTCTTTACTCCTAATTCCATTTTAGTTTTGAGGTTTATGAAATTATATTGTATATTGCAATGTAACTCTTAATTTAACTTGACTCGGAGCTTATTGTTCATCATAGTTGCTTTTGCAAATCTATGGTTGAGCTTTCCAGCTTTCTTTGAATTTCTTCCCTTTTCGGAATCTCCATAGTTGTTGCTGGCTAGCTCTTTTTGTTGGTCATCTGAATCATTGATTTGCGGTTGTGGTGCGATGGAGGAAGGAGAAGGTGGCGAGAGAACGTATGTAACAAGGGTGATGAAAGAAATTGAAGCTGAAGCATCATCAGGATTGAGAAATATATGCCATAAACCGCCACAGAAGAGAGAATAACACGAAAGGACAGTAAGATTTATTTGGTTTCTTTTTAACCAAATCTACATCGAGGAGAGATGGGAGATGATATTAGTCCACTATTAAAATACCGAAGCCACAATTATGGCATGCAAATCAAGAGTACTCATTGCCTTTAATTTTTATATTTGTCAAACAACAAAGAAGAAGAAGAAGAAGAAGTCATATGTCAAGAATCATTGCAAATCTTAGTTTGCACCTCGTAAATAGCTCTGTATATGTCCACAGGGAAACTTAAACAAGAAAGAGAAAGTAGGTGGCAAAATTGGATTTTTTTGTTACTTATCTTCTCCAAGACAAGAACTAAGTTCCTAAACCACTGAACGTCTCAACACCACACAGCTCATGAGATCCAATTATCACTTGAATTAATTTTTACAAGATCATTGTAGTACAAATGTTGTAGTTTGAAGTGTTATCACTGAAACCTTCAGTGCACTTACCAATGAATTTTCATAACCCTCAACAACTTTAAGGGTTAAAAGCGTGTAATTTGTATCACTATGACATTAAGGCACTTGAAACTTTACATTGAATAATTGAATTGAATATTTGAGAAATACCAAGTGATATCTCCTCTCTTATACAATTAATCATTTGGGTTGAAAAAAAGTCGGATCTTTGCGATATTTGGCTTAACTTCAATCCTTTTTAATTCACCCTTCCTAACAAGTGGTAGCCAAGTCGATGGTTGGCTTGGATTAGTTCATTCATGTAAGACTTGGCCAACATCTACCGTTTATTTGGGAGTGATATGTTGAGCTTTCCAATAAGGGGGTATCGTTAGTACATGAATAATTGAGTTTATTCTTATATGAAATAGTTTAAAAATATGCTGAAGTAGAACATAAAATTTTCAATAATGCCAAAATAGCACACACTATAGCTCATACTATAGCATTTTTGTATCGCCTATGCTATTTGTATTGCAAGGTGCATCAAATAAGCATACACTATGTGTGTTATAGCATACAACACATATGGAGTGCAACATTTTCTTTCCCAAGTCTGTATTTTTATTTTTTAGTTAATTAGTTTATTTAAATCACTTGTATTAGCAATAAATTTTGTTGGAGTTTAGACATAACATAATAAGCGTGTTTTCTCTATTTAGTTTAGCTCTCTAGCAAATGTATTTGTTTTGCTATATAAGTCACGCAACATAAAAGATTGTTTGAAGTAGAAATTTTTATCTTAATTTACCTAGGGTTTTAGCCTACAATGCTCAAGTGTTGTATGATGTTTGCCTGGCTTTAACTTGTTATTAATAATTTGGTTATTTTCCTTATGGTTGTCTATTACGATAGGTTGAGCTTATTGTATGATTTTCTCCATTATTTCTCTTTAATAAAAACAAAAAAAGTAAATGCTTCTTCCATTTAATACCTTATACTTTAGCCATTGACCATGTGTCTGTATTCTCGTTCTTAGCCATTTAAATATCCATCAATCTCCCCAGGCTTTCCCTCTTACTGAGATGATTAATTTCTTTTTGCATAGTTTTGCTTTACTTTTTAGCTTGTGGATATGAGTAGAAATATTCTTAAAAGTTTCCATATGATCATATGTGATAAATAAACAATCATATTGTTCAAAGATTAACATATACAATGCATAGATTTTAACTGCTAAAGGGCTGATATTTATCCACTTGCTTCCCTTATCTCTTTACACTTTAGTCATGTTTTTCTTTTTTGTGATTTCCCTGCTTTTTACTATTTACTGAATTCATATGCATGAACTAACGGGCTAAATGAATGATGACTCTGAAGGTTTGATCAAAGATGTTTACAATGTTAACATGCTTTCGACTAATTAATTAATGTTAAGAGTTGACATTTAGTCATATTCATTTCAAGTTGATTGAAACTATTTCCTACTATTATTACTTGGCCTCTTTATTCCCACAATTCACTGGTCTTTATATAATATTATAAATTCAATGTTACCATTCCGAAATTTATATGATACTAGTAAATTTATGCGTCCAAATATTGTGATATATTGTTCTATTTATATGACATAGATAGTGCCTTTTTTCGTATTATGATATTACTTTATAATATACAAATTTTAATAAATTAATCATGATATATTAATGTAGTGTGCATTTTCTTAAATAGTTCATGCCACTATGTGCTATGTAATATGGCTGCATAAGATCTGCATAATGATGAGCTATTCACTTTTGGCAAGCATGTTGTAGAAATGCTAAGTGATTAGCTTTTGTTTATAATCTTAAGATTTTGAGATGAAAACGGGTTTCACCATTAGTGTTTTTGACTCAACTATGTCCCCTTTGATAAACTCTCTCCAACGCTTACTACACCCACGTGTACAAAATTCACTCTTAGCTATATGTATAACCCAGTTAAAGTCTTACAACATCACGTATCTTAACAAAAACAGTGCTAAGCCCATTAATTCTATGCGCACCATTGTTTCCTGTATACACTCTCCATTACATGGTTTATAACTCGAAAATAATGATCTATCACACATGGATAAAGTATGTTGAGTCAAGTACCCATTGAAAACTAAACATGTGGTTTGAAGCCATTAATTAAAGAACATTACTAAAATCTGTATCAATTATGCTTGCATTTGCTATCCTATTCAGAGTTGCATTTTGAAACTTGTTTGCTGTATCGAGTACCAATAACTTGAAGAGTAAAGCTCATTAATATTGAGAACAATGTTTTGTAAACTATGTACTATAAAATATCAAAAATGAGGAGAAAAAAATCTCCAAAAACACTCTTAAAGATTTATATAGTTTGACTTCAATCAAGCTAATATTCAATGGAGAGCTGAATGATCCAATCCACTAGAAAATTACAAAAGACCATAATCGTGGTGGACAAATCAGGAGATCGTCTCAACCTTTCTATTTTCTAAGTACTATTGAAGCAACACTCTAAGGAAATAGAAGAAACCCAATCACACCAAAAGATTACTTAACACTAAGTTTTCTTCTCTTGAAGCCATAGTCCACCATAATATTAAATCCCTGAGGGTTGTGAGGAACAATAGAAATCTTCAAGACTGCCACAAAAGCTAGTAATCATTTCGCCAAATTTCTGCCAAACAAATCCCATAGTACTGACATAAATTGAGTAAGAAAGAAAAGGCTACAGCCCATGATATACGGATCCTGAGACAAGCATAAACTTCAAAGCCTGCTCACATCACTTGTCCACTAACTTAACACAGTAGCAACAAAGGAGTGTGTTTTATCGAGTCAGTTTAACAAAGAGAGAATTAGCGGACAGTTTTTGTTGACACTTTATGATGAGATCTGCTGAAATTTAGAACAAATCTTGATTTGAAACCAAGGTCTTTGAATACGCTTCTTAAAACATGTTCTTGGGTGAATGATGACTAGTGCTTTGGTAGATAAAATTATTAAATGTAAAATAAAAACGTCTTTTTCAAATAAGCTGTGAGAACGCGCAATCCAAACGGTGAGGCGGTGTTTTCAAAACGCCGCCGCAGCTGATAAACTGCTCCAAAGACACCTTGTTGATGCCGAGCTTTTGTTGTGTATGAAATTACAACCACAGTACTCACATAACAAACATGCTATTCCATAAATTAATTTATATGCTCATGAAGTTACAAAGAGGTGCACATGCAAAATGATTGCTTTTTAAGTATATTGTTTCATATAAACTAAAACTAATTTTTAAAAAGATAAGCAGGAGAAAGTTAAATATACCTTAAAGGAATGCTTCGACATATTATTTGTTGACCTTTGGTAACGAGCAATGGCTCTAGCGACATTGTTTGTTGACATTTGGTAAAATGTGGCAATGTAGAAATACAAAAGCTTGTTATAATGTTTCCTGTAATGTTTTTATGCTAATTTGATTACCTTTTTATTTGTTTTCTATTAGCGTGATTGTCAGTTTTTAATTAAAGGTCACTTGCTTGTTGAACTCAAGTCATGGTGCTTGTTTCGAGAAGCTCAACCCTTGAAAACAAAAGCAAATGTTTTATCAGAAGACAATACTTCATAGTAATAACCTGAAGGTAGTATTTTTTTGTGAAACTATGCCAAGGCAGTCCTGCTTTTATATCTTTCTTTTGCTTGTGATGGGATTTGTTCATGAAATAAGTATGAATTAATTCTTAATAAGGAGAAATGAGCGCACATATGAGAGGAAGATTCTATTATTTTGCTCAGCTGTATCAGAGGGGATGATATGGGGCAATTATTCTTATAGTTAAAAGAGAGAAATTGTATTTTTTTTTCTATTATTTTTCTTGATTTTTGTGCTCTAATTTTACCTTTTAGCCAAGTTGGTAAAGCCAATTTTATTTTTCGTATTTCTTTCACATTAATATGACAATTCATGAATATAGCATATAAGATTTTTTTAGTTGTTCATTCCAATAAGCTAAATATAATGTCAAAACAAATTAATTGTGATGGTTGTTTTGTAGGAATTTTTCTTGATATTGCTCTGCATTTTTTGTAACGTTTTGTTAATTTTTGATTTTTCTTTTTGAAAATTTTTGAGGTCTTTCCTGTTTTTCTTGGAGAACATGGATTTTTAATCATATTTTCAATAATTAAACATAAGCATAGAAGAAAGTTGGAGTCGATATGGTTATATTTTTAATCAAAAGCTGGGATATGTTCCAATAATTTTCAAATGCTTGCAAATTTAATAATTAAAAAATACATATGTTTCAGATAAGCAAAAGTTCATAATGGTCCTCCAACTCTCAATTGGTGCCCCAACTCTCAATTAGGATAAAAACTTGTTGTTATATAATTAGTTTAATAAATAGCATATCAATTATTTATTAATGAAGGTAAATTCTTGTTTAATATAATTAGTATAATAAAATTATTTTTAGTGATTAATTAGTTCAATAAGTACGTAATTATTTATTAGCATAATTATAAATGAAATTTTAAAGTAAATTTAATCATACTTAATAGTTATATCATTAATAAGCAAAATTAAATTCATATTTCAACTAAAAGACTTACCCTCATTCATAAATTTAAATAATTTATGACATATGAAAATAAAGTAAAAATAAAAATAAAATTTCATATAAATTCTTATTCGTATAATACTCTCAAAGTTACGGTTGGTATTAACTTCAATCTTGAATTTTGCCTGGGGATAGTCTGGGACTAAAGTGAAACACTTTAAAACATCGGGAATAAATTGGTCATTTGCTGGTAGTCAAAGGATTATTTTGGATTTTTATTCCGTTTCTAATGATGATTTGAGAACTATGGATCATATGTATATCAACTTTGTCAATGATTCTAGAAGCAATTTGTTCAAATTTTAAGAAGAATGAATATATGCAGGATTGCGTTAATTTTCAAGTCAAATTCTTGAGCCTTATAATAAAGTTATGGGAGAGATTAGTGGAACATATTTTTAAAAAATTTATAGTATTTGAGAATCATTTTTATTTTGTGCTTTAGGAGGTCTATTGTGCATTTCAATTTTATGCCAAGGTAATTAATGAAGAAGTGTAGAGTAGCTTTAAGAATTATTAAAGATATATATTTTGTGCATATATAGGTGTGTTGAAGGCTTATTGAGCTTATCAAAAATATATACATTGGAGCACTGAGTTGTGTGAAGTGTTCCTATTCATACTACATCAAGAATCAACATTATGTTTATTTTTTTTAGTATTGAATTTATAGATTTGCAAAGATATAAAGTGAGTAACATTGGTATATTCTTTTTTCGGATAATTTAGCTCTAATTCATGATGAATCTGTTAAAATAAGTGGAAGTTTTGAATAATAAAAAAGTATTACTTAGGATTATGATGGGATTCGACACAGATTTTGCCACAAAAATTAGGACAACAAATATTTTATTTCACAAATACCAAACAACATAATCTAAATACATAAAGATAAACACCTATAATTCGAGAGTGAGACGATCTCTCTCAATTCCTACAATTCGAGAGGTAGGAAATCTCTTCCAAACCCTATACCTATGACTCCAGTCACAATCTTATGCATATCCCTAATCCTAAAAAATGTTAGATATATTTATACTAATCGATAATTAATGACAAGATAAAATCGCTCTTAAGCGCATAAAAGACAAATCTAGGCAACGAAGTAATAGTACTCCCCTCCTAAAAGACATTTTGTCCTCAATCACTGTGAGAATTTGTAATGTTTGATCATTGCAGCGATGTCGTATGAAAAACATCTCATCACACTGACAACATAATCCCTTGGCTCGCTTCTTCTGAATCTTATCTCTATAAATCATTTGAGTGTCTCCCCCAGTTGTGGCCCCGTATTTTTGTCCTGTGGAGTCTTTATTCGGACTTTCACTTTTTGAAGTTTTGGTATTGTTGTTGTTGTAGCAGCTTGATATGGTGCTTCACTTGTGCTGCCCTTGCCCTTATTAGCCAATTTCATTACATTTTTATCTTCAACCAACTGTGCTAATTCAATAATTTTCCCTAATCCTCGTGATCTTAGAATTCAAAGTGATGATCGAATCTCTGGCTTTAACCCTTTAATGAAGTTGCTTTAACACTTCTTTTGATATCCCTCTCATACGACCAGATAACATCTCAAATTTCTCCATATAGTCCTTGTCGGATACTTCCTGGACCAATGTAAAAACTGCTCATGTAAATCTCCTTCTCGTGTGATTCTGAAGTGCTACGACAATTAGAACATGAACACTTTTCTTGTTCAGGTTGGCTGGCTTGGTTCTCTCCATTGATACCATCCTAGAGCATTTCCTTCCTAACACAGAGTGGCCATCATCATTTTTTCTTCTTCTGTTTGCCAATTAACAATGAAGTATTTATTCACACAATGAAGCCAATCATAAGGATCTACTCCTTCAAAGATCAGCATCTTCAACTTCTGCTTGCCCGAGTCTCATTCCTATATTTCTTGACCGAAGTTCATTCTACCCATAAAACGAGGATTGTGTCTCTTCCTCGACCCATATTGATTTATATTGTTCCATAAGTTTGGCGCCCTCCATAATCAGCTCGTCCATCCTCATAAGCTCCAAAATTGTTTCAACAAAAGGTACTGTTACGGTTGGATGCAACCCTCAGCCGAGGTCCCACCCATCATGGTTCCTTGTTTTGAGTCAAAATTTTTCAAATTAATTTTCTAATTCCCCAAATCGCCCACCATCCCATTTTGCTTGTTGTCTCTTGTTCTAGCCATCCGGATGCCATGTCATTCCTTCCAAGTGCTGAAACTCGAGTCCGCTTCCCATTCCTTACCTGTTCTCATAGCTCCAAATCTACCTAAAACAACAATGCTGCCCAAATATTGCACGAATTCTTCTGATTGCTGCCGCTTGTGTTTGTTCTAGACGTCGTTGCTCTATCCCGCTGCAAAGGGTGGCGGGTTTGTGTGGGACTCTGCAATCTTTTTACTCATTTTTTATAGGGCTGTGAACCTCCCCTCTAACTTTCTCTCCATGGCCGATAAATGCTCCTCTATTCCAGATGTGATTTGACTGACCTCTTCCATAGTTTTTCCTATAAAGCATTCACCCTTTTGGTCGCCATTATTCTGGGACAGTTTTGAAACTTCTTTGCCCTAAAATCACGAGATTTGGAATTTCTGAACGTGGTTTTAGCATGTGCGGAATTCTAGACGATGTGATCCCGAAATTTCTATATGCAGTTCGGTGGAACTATTAAATGCCGCATCAAACTCCGGAGGCTGCAATTTGAATTCCTGTACGTTGCAGATCTCAATCACTAATTTATGTTGCGAATTGTGATCACAAGTTTCTTTCACAAGCTACGTGGAACTCCTTTATGCCGCAATATCGACCACTTATTTCAATCAAGAACAAGGCATTTCTTCTGTACATCGTGACACAATCCCACGTTTTGGCTTCTCCAGTGACTGTGCATTATCCGTATGCCGTGATCCTCCCCGCTTAGCTGAAATCGTGTCTTACTCGTGAAGGAATGTCGCAATCTCGTGACTATCATGACTGTATCTGATAAATTAGGTGTGACGGAGACACCGTGTAAGCTGTGATCCCTATACACAGTGATCTTGTCATTGCCTCCCGCTAGTGATCTTGACATTGGCATCCCGCTAGCGCCCAATCGTGACTGTATTGCGATAACGAATTAGATTGAGTCGCTTTGCACTCTGTGATCCTTCCTACGATGGCTCTTGTGGAAACTCTTGCTCTCGAATGGTGACTAGGGCAAACCCGATGCTTCTTCTTTGCTCACTCGAACCGACTGCTCTGATACCATTTGATAGGATCCGACGTAGCTTTCCCACATAAATTTGGGTAATATATAATTTATTTCATAAACACCAAACAACACGATCCAAATACATAAAGATAAATACCTACAATTTGAGAGGTGGTCGATCTCTCACAACTTACAATTTGAGAGGTAGGAAATATCTCTCAAATTTTAAACCTAAGACTCAAGATCCAATCTCATACATAACCCTAATCCTAAACATGTTAGTCCTATTTATACTAAACAATAATAAATGACAGAAGACTAACTTCAATAAATTGCTCTTAGGCGTTCAAAAGACAAAATTGCCCTTAGGCTTGGCACTTGTGTAACAAATTATCATACATAAAGATGAATTATATGATATGTAATTTATTTGTAGAGATCTCAACAGCAAATATCAATCAATACCTAAATAGGGTAGGTTCAAGCAACTTGGATCTTCTATATGGAAGAATAGGGGCATCAATTAAAATATAAACTTTGTCTTCTAGAGCTAAGTTTAGGTTGAAAAGTGAATTAAGTGTCTTAAGACTATTACATGCTAAGGCAGTAATTGAAATTCGGAGGTAACTCTCATAAAATTGTTATTAAGTTGGAGAAGCTGAGGAATTATATAGTAAATAACTGATTAAAAGTCAGGTTGAGCATCGTAGAAATGAGAATGCTATTTTGATGCTTGTCTAAGCTATGAAAGATAGATCTAAAAATTAGTAATTTAGAGGTTTGGTGGACTATCATCATCAGTTTTATCAACAAATATTGGCTTGGCTTATGAATTACATTTCTCTCATTGCTTGTATTAAGTACTTCACGAGGAGGTAACCCTACTTTGTGCATATATTTTTTTCATAATTTTGAACCATATTCTATTTGTTTAACTCTTTTTCCGTTCAAATCCTCTCATATTTATTTTATCTATCTTATTGATATATCTTCTCTTTATAAGCTAACACCCCACAGATTTTCTCTACTATCTTATTTTGAATAGATTTTACTGCTATCATTTGTCTCATAAGATTATCTTCAATTTATTCTTCATTATTTATCACACATCCATCTTTTACATTTTTATTAGTCTCAATCAATTTGAATAATTGTTGCTGTAGTGACGGATAAAATTAGAGCAAGTCATCTTAGATGGTTTGGTCACATTAAATGTCGACCATCTGATGATCCAATTAGGAGAGTAGATGTTTTAGATTCGACTTATGTTAAGAAAAGCAGAGGTAGATCTAGGAAAACGTGGGCTTTTGTATAAAATATGATGTTAATTTATTAGAATTAAATGAAAATATGACACTAAATAGGACGCAATGGAGAAAAAGGATTCATGTAGCCGACCCCACTTAGTGGGATTAAGGCTTTGTTGTTGCTGTAGTATTCAATTTGAATAATTGTAAAGTGACATTATTTTGTTTACTTCATATTTATAATCTTATGATTCTGAAGATCAGAAATGGAGTCCTGATTGAATTATTAACCACGTTTTACCTTCAAAGCTAAATGTAAATACTTCCAGCCTTGCAAATTTCTCATTTGATCTTAGCAAACTTCAACTTCATTTCTTCTTGAAAGTTTCCATTTTGGTATACAGTTCGTTTTTGGACGGATATATGACACATACTTGTATACAGGCTTTAACACTGTTATGTGATTTGTTTACTTGTATATTATGTTAGAATTGCTGCTTTACTGGTACATGAATTATTCGGAAGACCCTTCAATCCTTTCCTTCCATGCAATGCATCATCAGATGCAAGTGATGTGTTCAATCACAGCTGATAGAGCAAATTTTAGCTTAACACGAAATACATATTGTGCTATTTTTGCACTTTCCGTGCTCGAAGGAACGGCCATATTATGCTGATAATTAACTTGCGGTAAAACTAAAAGGCATGTTCAGTGTTGAAATGCTCTATGAATCATGCAGCTACGTAGCAATACCCTTAGGTAACTATCCATATATTAGGTTTGTTCATTTATTTTCAATTTTCTCACCTTGACACACATAACATGATTTTGTTCAATCACGCAACAGACAACAATATGAATATAATTAACCTGTTCTGATTTCAGCATCCTTTTTTTATTCCCCTTGCTTTTGTTTTCTGTTCTTATTGACACTGTAGGGTCAGGCTATTTTTGTGGAACTCTGAATTTTAAATTTGATTAATCATCTTGAAATTTATGAAATTTCTTAATAATGTTACATCACATATTAGAACGTTAAATCTCCTTGGGTCACAACAATAAGGCTCCAAGCTTAGTGGATTTTATTTTATTCTTTCATGGTTGCAGGATGAAATACTATAATGGTTGTCTGTTCCACACTGTTGAGAAGGGCTTCATGGCCCAAACGGGAGACCGTACTGGAACGGGCAAGGGAGGTGACTCTGTGTACAAGTTAGTATTGCTATACTTTTCCAGCCATTTATGCAAGTTACTTCTACAGAATACTGCTTTGCTATTAAACTTAACCAGAGACTAAAGGAACTTAGTCTCTACTTGCATTTTTTTTATAAACCAATAAGAATTGATATTTTCAGATTTATGAATTGTTAATCCTTACATGATTTTGTTTCCATCAATTTGGCACTTGCGTTACCTTCTCTGCTGTTTGAATTGGCCTTATTCTTTCTCTCCTTTGCTTTTACTGTCTAAATTCCATCACAGTCTAAGTAAGATGAAAACCTCGACAGACTGGATGAGTTTTCCCTTAAAATATATGGTACCCTGAAGATGACAAATAAAATACAGTATGTCTTGGAGAAAATTTAAAAAATTCGTGAAATTTTTGTGTCATCATATACCTGATACTGTTCCCCATCTCAACTTGACTTCGTGTGATATGCAGATTTCTTTATGGTGAACAGGCTCGCTTTTTTGATGATGAAATTCATCCCGATTTAAAGCATTCAAAAATAGGCACTGTGGCAATGGCTAGCGCAGGCGAAAATTGCAATGCCTCCCAGGTACTTCTAGTTATTCTGTTTATATCCATTCAGTTTAGATGTCATTTGTGTATTATTTTTATTTTTTTGCTGCTACTCGTATTATAGAAGATAATTTACAATAAACTCTTATATGTTGTGTTTGGTTGGTAGGTTTGGAGGTGTGATTCTTGTTCTCAATGTTTTATATTTCTACAAACTCTACTTATACATCAGCTCTCCTAAATGTAGGAAAATGAGCTCATGCTCATTTCCTTGTAGCTTGTATTTGTGGAGACTAACTGTGGTCGTTTCCTTGAAGCCAAATGTATTATTTCTATTACATTTTGGAGGAGTTTCATTACATGTCATTTACAAGAGTATAAACATGTATTAGTAAAGCTTCTAAATTTTTTAAACTAGATATTAATAATTCTTTCATGCTAGTTTCGTGAATAGAGAGGCAAGTTTTATGGTCTTTCTATGTCAGACCCTAGCTGACCCTCCCTTAGGATCGACTGTGGCGTGTCAGAGGTAGACGACCCAGCCAGTCACAATTCCCAACACACTAATTTTGGATTGCCCAAATTAGGACTCAGTAGGTAACAAATTAGTCTAATTTAATCTCCACAAATGTTATCAATCCAATTCAATTCATAATTCATTAACATTCTCAATTACTTGGAAGCGTGCATAATATTAGAATATATATTAATGGCTAGTAATAGCCTTTATTAATTTCTGTTTATTCTGATTTATTAGCGTTGATTCTTTATTATTCCTTTCTATATTCTATTGTATATTGTTTTTTTTCTTTCCTTACTACTGTAATGGGTATATATACCCCTTTGAATCAATAAGAATTACCTTAGTTTTATTCTAACATGGTATCAGAGCCATGGTCCTAACTTAGCTGCCGCCAGGCTTCTCCTTACCACCGGCTATCTAGTCCGGGTATCGTTTCTCCCTCCCGAGCGGTTAGGTCTTCTTCCAAGCCCTCCAGAGTTAGTCAGGTCGTCTTTCAAGCACCTGGTTACACTCTGACCGGCCTGTTTCCTCTCCAGAACCTCTGTTCTGACCATCAGGGCCACCTCCCAAGCCCTAGCAGTCGGACCTTCTGCCTAACAGCATGATCTCCCTCCAGGTTTGTCGGAGCTCTTCCAGAAACCTCTGTTATGATCGCTAGGGTCTTCTTCCAGTCGGTCAGAGAATTTGGTCTAGCTCGAACCTCTTCCTGAGGCCATACCTCTTCTCTCCGGCAGCCGGAATCTTTCGATGTCTCTACAACTCAACATGACTTCTCTAGCACCGAGCCATCATCAAAAGGTGTTCTTGAATCCACCGAAGGATCAATTCCCACGTTTCTCTGTAGACCGGAGGACAGGAATACAACATGAACTTCTTAATTATAACCCATAAACTAAACGAAAATAACTTTCTTCAATGGTCCCAAGCTGTGTCGTTGTTCATCAATGGGTGTAAGAAATTTGGTCATCTCACTATTATGATTCGTGAACCTCTAAAGACTGACTCGACGTATGGAACTTGGAAAGCGGAGAATTCTACGGTCATGTCGCGGATAATCAACTCCTTGGAGACTTCGATTGGCTAATTATATATGTTACTTCCTTCAGTTAGAGCCCTCTGGATGACAGTTCGTGATATCTATTCGGATGTAGGGAATTCCGGCTAACTCTTTGAGGTGTCTAAAAAAAGTCGAGTGGTAAAATAGAAATCAAGGACCATGACCCAGTACTATAATGACCTGGTTGCCTTATGGCTGAAATGCGACTTATATTATGATTACACTTGGAAATCTCCGGCCGCCTATAAAATGTTCACATGTTGCAATTTCGAGCTTGTCTCAATAAAGACCTTGACGAAGTCCGGGGCAGTATCTTTGCTCATTGAGATTCGTCGCGAAGAGAGCCGAAGACTTGTCATGCTTGGTGCTTCCACTCTGTCTGCCGAAGCATTCGCTTTGTTCTCTAATAGTTCTCAACCCCGAGCTGGTCACCTAACTTATTATTACTATCACAAACCCAACCGCACTTGTGATAAGTGTTGGAAGCTCCGTGATAAACCTACATCAAAAATTTTGGCCAAATCCTCCCCCCGCTAAGGGTTTCACTACGATCTCTGAAAATACGGTACGGTCGACCCCTACCCAGAACATTGTAGAGTCCTCCGATTCTCTTAAGATTCAAATGGAGCACTTAATCAAACCGCTTAAATCTAGTCTGCTATCTTTTGGCCCGTCGATTTCCCACATTCGTCAAGATATCAATCCTAAAATACACTTCTTTTTCTCTTTCTAGTTAATGGATCATTGATTCAGGTGCCACAGACCATATGACTGGAAGCTCTCAAGCCTTCTCGACATACTATCCATGCTCTGGGAAAGATACTGTTAAAATTGCTGATGGTTCCCGCAGTTTCATTGCTGGTAAAGGGTCTGTTGTTTTAACAATAAGTCTAACTCTTGGAATATGTGTTACATGTTCCTCTTCTGAAGTGTATCCTTTTTTCTGTCAATAACTTGACATCTGACATTAATTCCGTTGCTCATTTTCCCCCTGATGTTTGTGTCTTTTAGGATCGTCGTTCAGGGAGGATGATTATAACTGCTAAGCGGGAAGGCAGGCTCTACTTCTTTCAAGAGAAAAACACAAAGAAGGAGAACACTCCACCCAATAGTTGCAGTTTATCTCAGTCCATTGAATGTTTTATTATTTTACATTGTCGTCTGGGTCATCCAAATTTCTAGTACAACAACAACAAAACCTTAATCCCGCTAAGCGGAGTTGGCTACATGAATACTTTTTGTCCATTGCGTCCTATTTAGTGTCAAATTTTCATTTAATTCTAATAAATTAAGATCATTTTTTATACAATAAGCCTAAGTCTTCTTTTGTCAACCTCTGTCTTTCTTAACATAAATCGAATCTAAAACATCTACTCTCATAATTGGATCATCAGATGGTCGACATTTAATGTGGCCAAACCATCTAAGGCGACACTCTCTAATTTTGTCCGACACTGGAGCTACATCAACCCTCTCTAATTGTCATTCTAGTTTCTAGTATCTAAAATAATTGTATCCGTTGAAGTTTACTAATAAAAAATCCTTTTAATTTCAAATGTGAAACCTGTTAGTTAGCTAAACATTATTGTTTCTTTATCCACGCCACACTTATATGCCTTATGCTCTTTTTTCACTTATTCACAGTGATTTATGTGGACCCTTTCACACTCTCAGCTACACCAATAAATGGTCGTTCTTTACTTTAATTGATTACTATACTTGGATGACGTGGGTCTATATTTTAAAAGACAAATCAGAAGCTGCAGTCACTTTGAAAAATTTCCTCATGTTCATTTTGACATAATTCAAAACTCCTATTAAAGTCCTTCAGACCGACATTGGTCGTGGAATTTTTAACTCTCTATTAGTAGAATTCTTGGTAAGGACATCCTTCATCATAGCTTTTGTAAGGACACTCCTCAACAAAATGAGGTAGTCGAGAGGAAAAACCGACATCTCTTCAACGTTGCTCGTTCCATTATATTTTAATCTAATATCCCAAAATGTTTTTGGAATGATGTCATACTTACTGCCGCCTATCTCATCAATAGAGTTTCTTAAAACATTCACAACTTTCAAACCCTTTTAGCCGTATTGAGATCGTGTTTTCCTACGAATCGGGCATTCTCCACTTTAGGTCCAAAAATTTTTGGGTGCACAGTCTTCGTTCGGAACACAACCTTAACTCAGAGTAAACCTAATCTGAGGTCCATAAAATGTGTTTTTAGGATACTCTGCCACTTAAAAAGGGTGTCGATGTTTTGACCCTACCATAAATAAAGGCTATTTAAGTGCTGATGTCTAATTTTTTGAAAGTGTTCCCTACTTTTCTAACTCGGTGTCTAGTGAAGGGGAGCTAGAGTTTTTGGACACTGTTCCTTATCCTAGTCCTGTGGATGCTCCCCTCATGTCGCCTACCACCGAGTAGCCCCCTTTCCTTTAGTTCCACCCAGTTCTCCTACCACTGAGGAGCCCTTTGTCCCTTTAGTTCCACTATCTCATCCTCTCACTCTTCGTGTCTACACTCGGTGCACTTGTTCTGATGTACCTACTTTGGAGCTCGCTACCCCCTCGTTGATTCCTAATTCCCCTCCGAGCTATACCCCCAACACAACTCAGTCAGCTTTTTAGTAAGATATACAATCAGACATACTCTCTCTATCCCATGGCAAACTATGTTTCTTTCCGCAGTTTATCGCCGTCATACAAAGCATTTGCTGCTGTTCTGACCAATCATCAGCTCCAATCTACTATTGAGGCTGCCTTAGCTGATCCAGCCTGGAAAGTTGCCGTCATGGAGGAGTTGAATGCCCTACAGCGGAAACATATTTGAGACATCATTGATCTTTCTAGTGGAAAAAAAGTAGTGAGATGCCGATGGATTTTTAGCATCAAGTTTAACTCAGATGGATCTTTTGAACGCAACAAGGTATAGTTGGTCGCCAATAGGTACATGCAGATCTACAGAGTTGACTATGTGGAGACATTATCTTCAGCTGCTAAATTAAACACCATTTGGGTCTTATTATCCTTTATGGTGAATCTGAATTGACCCTTATTCCAACTTGATGTCAAGAATGCATTTCTGAACGACGATCTTGTATAGGAGGTATACATGGCCTTTCCTCCAAGCTTTGACTTTACTAACTTCTAGGGGCAAGTATGTAGGCTGCGAAAGTCCCTTTATGAACTGAAGCAATCACCATAAGCATGGTTCGATAAGTTCACAAAGGTGGTGGTAGGCCATGGGTTCACTCAAGCTCAATCTGATCACACTGTCTTCTTCGGCATTCCTTCAGTGACCAGTAGCTATCCTTATCATCTATGTCAATGATATTATACTCACATATAATGATCTACTAACATTGGAGACTTTGAAAGATATTTTTGCTACTTCTTTTGAAATGATGGACTTGAGATCTCTCCGATACTTCTTAGGCATGAAAGTTGTTCGGTCATCTTGGGGCATTTGCTCATCTCAACTGAAATATGTGATTGACCTTTTGATGCGAGAACACCCTTCTCGTTTGCAAACCAGTGGCTATTCCAATGAATTCAATGAAAAACTTCTTGATATTCTCAATGCGATTCCTGTAAATAAGACACTACTAGCGCTTTGTAGGAAAACTCATCTACCTTTCCCATACACGCCCCGACATATGCCACGTAGTTGGGATAGTAAGTCAATTCATGCATGATACCTATGAGCACCATCTCCAATCTGTCCATCAGATTCTCCACTATTTAAAAGGCACATTAGGCATAGGTTTTTTTTTCTGCCACACCTTGCAGTTTACATGGATGATGATGGGCTGGGCCCATCCATGATCGGCGATCTACCTCGGGGTACTACTCATTTGTGTGAGGAAACCTTGTCATATGAAAAAAAAAACAGTCAGTATTTGCTCAGAGCAAAGGCTGAAGCCGAATTTCGGTCAATTTCCCTGAGAATCTGTGAAGTTCTCTTGTTACACATCATGCTCCGGGAACTAAGTATGATAGCCTTTCTCCCTCTGCAATTGTTCTGTTATAATAAGTTGATATTAGCATTGCTCACAATCCGGTCCATCATGATCGCACCAATCATATCTTCATCAAGGAAAAGCGCTAGTCCGGGAAAATTTGTGTTCTCTTTGCGCCATCTAGTGGCCTGCTGACAGATTTTCTCACAAAGAATGTTACCCGGCCACTGTTCGATTACTTTAAATCCAAATTGAACATGACGAACTTCTATGCTGCGACTTGAGGGATAATATTATAATATATATTTATCAAGTCCAACTTGAGGGGTAGTATTAGAATCAACAATATATAGGAGTTAGCTACAAGCTCATTGAAATAATCAAGATTAAAATATAATTTTATAGAAGGAAAGAAAGCAATGTGCTTGTACAATCGTAGTTTATATGTGTGGCAACAACAAATGAAATAGACATGCTTTAATCATGTGAGATATTTCAGGTAAGTAACATAAATATAGTAAACAGTAACAACTGTAATTAATATATATCTCATTCATCATACGCAATCATAAAAATATCCATAATGATTTCATAATAATAAGTGTTGTCTTAGAATGCCACTTAAAATTGCATTGGCTTTGACTACATTCATTTTATTTCATGTCATTAAGTTGTCACCCAGCCCAGGAGCTAAAATAATTATTGATAAAGGTTGAGCTTCTCATAACATAACATTTATTAATAGCTCTCCTAATACCATCATCTCTTCCTAAATATTTGGAATCAAGAATCTCATCATTCCCTATCATCCATACCTGCGAACAATTCATGTAATAACCCACCTATCATAACACTTCTGACATTCTTTTAAGCATGTTATATAGCAATCATTCATCATATGCAAATCATGTATCATATGTGTACAACAATTTACGAATACCCACAAACAATGATTCATAAATATACTCACAAAATCAATAAAATAGTAAAATCATAAATTTGATCGGTGTCAGTTCAAGCTTACATGTATATAACATGTGCATGCAATAAGTAATATGCATACCTCTCTAAATATAATCATATTTTAAATGAAATCACATAATAATCAAACAAAATTGAGTCATTCTTATTTTAGCACATGATTATTTCATTTGAATCGACAGAATAGTTATACGACAACTTTTCTCAAGCTGGATTCGAGCGCATCGCTTATTGTAAACCACCTAGAATCATAATTTTAAAGAATTTTCATGAAATGTTAGCTTATGTCCTAATTTATCCCCAACCATAATTTTCTTGTCAAAGCATACCTTAGTAAACCACATGGAAGCATAATTTTATAGAATTTTCATGAAATTTTAGCTTAGGTTTTAGTCTATCACCAACCAAAATTTTGTTGCAAAGTTTAACCTAAAATGGTTTCTCCGCATAAATTCTCTTGAAAGCTTTCTCCTATTCTTTTTTTTTCTTCTTGTCCTCCGCTCATGCAGCCTGCCTACAACTGAAAACCTTACCTAAAAATTAAGAATTTAAGTAACAGCTTCTGGCCACACTTGTGCCTCTCGCTCTAGTAAACAAAAACAGAGAAATGCTCTATCTCGTGGTAAATCGTGGAAAAAGATCGCAGGAAGGAAATGAATGTTCTAAGGAGAATTTCCTTACCAGTTTCTTCGTAGAACTCTCAACCGAGCGCTCCGCCTCTCATTCGGTCGCGCCTGCTTCGCTTTGCTCGATCTTGCTATAGGGTTGGGAATTGCGGAAACGAATTGCGGGAGGGGAAAAATGAAAGTGGCACTCTATTCAATTTAATTACATTCATTTGATCCATCAAGCCGATGCATGTCACGGAGAGTGGGATGCTTCAGTGTCGCAGGATGATTAACACGGTTAATTATTATTAATCTATAATTTAATTAGTTTAATTAAGATAATATCTTTTTATTTTTATAATTCTAAATGCATCCATAATCCTTATATAGTTTTATATGTCAAATCGACCGTTGAAAAGTAAAGAATTTTATTAAAATACTTGGAGTATATCTAGGGAGATGCACAAATAGGATATAGTTAAAATTATTAAACTTTTACCCGATTAACCAAAATTGGGTATTATAATACTCCCCTCATAAAATTTCATCCTCAAAATTTTAGAATATCTACAAAAAGTGAATTTTTGCCGCATTTTTTTATCTCTTTCCAAAGCAATTCCTTTTTTAAGTATGAGCTTTTATCTTATCTTAACGTAGGGAATCTGTCTTTTCCTTAACTTCTAAACATAAGATTCAACAATCCTTTCATGTTTTTTAATTTATTGTAAATCTTTTGCATTTCGATACCCTCATGTCAAATTTTCTGGTCAGAGTTTGAAACTTATTTTCTTAGCATTGATATGTGAAATACATCATGAATATCTAACATATCAAAAGAAAAAATTAGTCTGTAAGCAACTTAACCAACCCTTCCTATGATTTCAAACGTACCAACATATTTGAGGCTCAACTTACTTCCCTGGCCAAATCCGACAGTACCATTCATTAACCTGATTTTTAGGTACACAAAATCACCGACCACAAGCTCTATTGTTTTGTGTTTTAGGTAATTATAATTTTGTTGTCAATTCGGAGTAGCTTTCACAATCTCTCTAATTAATCTTATTTTCTTTGTAGCTTTATCACATAATTTAGAACCTAACATTTGACATTCTCCTATCTCGACCCAACTCAATGGAGTTCTGTATTTCTTGCCACATGGTGTTTAATATGGAGTCATTTTTATACTGGATTAATAACTATTATTGTAGGCAAATTCAATCATTGGAATATGTTTTTCTCAACTGCCTCCAAAGTTAAGAATACAAAACCCCAAAAAAGTCATCTAATACTTCGATTGTCCTATCTGATTGTCCATTGTTTGTGGATGAAAAGTTATACTAAAATGCAAATGTGTTCAAGTCTCTTTGAACACCTTTCCACAGTTTAGATATGAATCTTTCATCTCTGTCAGAAACAAATAATTTTTGGAACAACATACAATCTGATAATTTTTTTGACATACAGTATGGTTAGCACTGTAGCATTCCACTTTTCGCTACATGCATCAGCTTGATGTATCGAATGGTTTTGATTTAATTGAATAGAGTTAAAGGTCGCTTCCTTCATTTTTTCCCTCCCGCAGTTTGTTGCTGTGAGCTTGGGCCATTCAACAATCCTAACACTATAGCAGGATCAAGCAGAGCAGAGCAGGCGCGATCGATTGAGAGGCGTAGTGCTTGGTTGGGTGTTCTGATGATACCATATAAGCCAAACCACAATATAAAAAATACATTTTTACTGAAAACAAATTCGCAGTTACAATCAAATACACTTGAAAGAGAAATTACAACAAACATGACACAAATTCACACTAGGGCTCAATCCATGAGTGCTGGAGGTCGGCTAGGTGGTTGGGGAGCGGAGGTAGGTGGCTGAAATGGGTTGAGGGCGGTTGGGAAAGCAATATGAAGGGCTGGAATCATGTTGGCAGCGAAGCAAAGGGCAGGAAGTGGGGCGGTAAGAGAAGCGGTGAGGCACGGTGGGAAAGGCTGGAGCCGCCAGGGGATGACAAGAAAACAACAGGTTTGCCATTTTCTAGGTGATGGCAGTGAAGGGACAAAGCGGGGGATTGCAGGACAGCAAGGAGCGATTTTTCGGGGCGGTGATGAGTAAGAAGCGTTGGCATGGGAAGAGTACAATGAAAAATAACAAACGAGTGCTGTTCAGGGCAGTTGCAACGATGGAGGATGGCTGTGAGCATCATGGGGAAGATGCAAACGAGGATCGTGAAGATAATCACCACCTCGGGAGAGAGATGCAACCAGAGCACCACCTAATCCCTTGGATAAAACTCTCTAGTGCTGTCAAAAAAACTTGCTGTTCGCAAAGAACTCATGTTTAGCTAGCGACGTAGCTCGTGTTCGATTCGATCGTTAAGCAAACACGCCAAAAATGAACACATTTTTTGAGCTCGATTTATAAGTAGTTGAACACAAAAAAATGTTTGTTCTTTCGTGTTCGGCTTGATTTGGCTTGAATTAATTAAATAATAAATAAATAATATTAGTATGATATTTATATATTAAATTTTTATATTGTATTAAAACAAAATTAATTTTTTTTATTTTTAATTAATTTTATCTAGGACTACAGAGAAATAAAATTCTCGTGTGGGATATGTAAATACGTAAGGATTGGGTGTATATGCATGTGAATATCCCTAAGAAATTAATTTGCTTTTTTTCATCAACTTAATTTGTTTTTTTGTCGTTCCCGCAGCTGTAGGCCTACATTATATTTACGATGTTGGATATGTAAATACATAAGGTGTGGTATATATGTAAATGCTGATAAATTTGCCAAATCCCGCGCCGCCTTCTCTCCAAACCTGTAGTTCGCCTACTCTTTTCATATAGTCCCACACCGCGAATTGTAGAATAAAAACTTCAGCCATGTTCATTAAAATGTAAAAGGGAAGCTCCAGTTTTTTGCAAGCCACTATCACGTGTGACTTGGGCCATGCGCGATGTGGTTTGAGTAAATTAAATTTTGTTTTATTCCCTTTTAAAAGAGTTATAAAATAATAATTTTTTTTGTGATGAAATTATATTATTTTATTAATTAAATTTGATGCATTATTATTTCGAGTTGAACATGAGTTCGAACAAATGAGTTTGAATTGAGCCTAACACGATTAGGCTAGTCACGAGCCATTTTTAACACGTAAAAAAACAAAAATCAAGCTAGCCGTACCTGAATGAGCAGGCTCGTTTACACCCCTTACAACCCTCAAAGGGTGAAGAACGGATTCCGACACACGAAGAATTGAAAACCTAAACACATCAATTAATTTGAACCTTGTGATGGTAGAGTAGCATGGTATTAAGCCTGGACCTGGCTGTTGCTATAATTATCAAAGTTAAGTTGGGGTAACTTGCGATTACGTGATTTGGGCTTGAGTCTTAAGGCTAATTAAATGGATAGGCTGATCCAATTTGAACTAAAATTGGATTCAGATCCATGATGGGTTCAAGTTGGGTTAACTTTGTCTTATTGGCAAATTTTATTAACCAAGGTTAAATTGGGATATGATTAAGCTTTTTGGATCTAATGGAGGTGTTTGGTTTAATTTGATAAATTGGCCGTAATGAGTTATATAAGTCAACTTTGTGTTCCATAGATCAATTGGCTTAATCTGTTGATATTGGGTTAGATTAGCCTATGGTTTTTCTATTTAAACTCGTTGATATGATTTAGTTTAATCAATTTGGGCAATTTTTAAGCTTAAGTCTTAATTGGTCAAATAGGTTAACTCGGGCTAGCTTAAAATAATTTAATATGAGAAAATTTAAGAATTAATATTGCTCTTTATGTTTGATTAATTAGGACTTAGTGGGAACATTGGATAAGCCAATCAAAATAATTATTGAGTTGGGTCCTATTGGGTCAAGCTGGGTCACATTGGGCAAGGTTTGGTTTATGCTTGATCTAAATTTCATGATTTGACACAGGGCTTGAAATTATTAAGGCGGGACGTGCAATCAAACGGTAAAACTCAAAATTTTCTATCTTTAATACTATCATTAAATACTTAGTAGTATAATAAAAATAAATTGAAAGAACTAGTGATAATTAAATAAATCTAACATTAAGACAATTATTATTATAATTACCTTTCTCTAACTTGGTTGTGTTTTCTAAAAAAATTTTCACTTCTGTATTTATTCAAGAAATGGAACCTAAATATAAACTAATTAATTAAACAACAAAGAATCTACGTGGAAGATCTTGATTCAAGAAGACCTTAGTCTTCACAAGTTGGTAAAGCCAAGAACCACACTGCTTCCTGATCGCCAATACCCTATGCCAAACTCGCCACTTAACTGGCCTTCTGCATATCTTATTTTCTTGAAATATTTTAGCTCGCTGTAATTTTCAAGGTGAAAAGAGGTTAAATGACCATGGAAATATGGAAAAATTTACCATAAAGAGTAAGGAAAGCAGAGGACCTGAAATGGGGATGTTTGTTTAGCTTCCACTAATTACCTGAAGGATTCTACTTGCTTCAAACTGCTTTTGTAGAACTTTTCAAACTTCTATGAAACCTTTCTTCAACATCCCGTGAGTGATGTTTCTTAGATAGTTTGCACTGAGGGTCTCTTGCCCAACTACCCCTCCCTATAAGCCTTGCAATAGCAAGGAACTTGCTACTGCCGGCTCCTTACAGTTGTTTGAACAATAGCCGTGGCCTTTTTTGCCTATTGGAGCTGGACTCCACTACCATCCCCACTCCATCACATCTCTCCACAAAATACTGGAATCTTCCCAAGCAGGACAAACTTGAAAGCTAGCTGCAAAAAGCTGCCCTCTTCGTAAGGGGAAGTTAGTTAAATAGACTAGTCCCAATAAAGCTTCTAAACTCCTACCCTTACAAAAGAATGATAAGAAAAACTGGCCCTCTGAAAGAAAAAAAAAAAGAAGCTTAATTGTAAGGGCAATATAGTTCAAACAATCACCACTGTTTAAGATGGTATCATATAGCTCTGAATCCCGAGTTCGAGTCATAGGGCATCTGTATATATTCTAGCACATGAATTACTTTGAGTTAAATTATCCTTTCTATTTTCTTTTATCGTACATGGTCTGTTGTTTCTCTGAAAATATTTTTGCCTCAGCACATGATTAACTGTTTTTGTGAGCCCTTGATTTTTTTTTCCAACAACTTGCTTTGTGCCAGTTTTACATTACACTGCGAGATGATATAGACTACCTTGATGGAAAACACACAGTAAGTCTACTTGTGGCTACCTTCTGTTTTATCTATTTTGTCAAACTCTTTTGGCTTGAACAATGTACTTTCTCCAATTAATTGATGTAGGTTTTTGGTATTGTTGAAGAGAAAGAAAGCATAGATTGCTTAGCAAAAATGAATGAAACTTATGTTGATGCTAATGGCAGACCTTTCAAGGACATCAGGTTAGTTTTATGATCCTACATCCTTATTATGTTTTCTTGCTATGCAGTATTTGGCTTATCTTCCTACAAAACACTCCCACTTCTTTGATTTAAATCATATTGCTCCATGTTCATCTATGACTTGTGTCCTCTGATAATTTTGTAGCATTGTGCCAGAGTTCACTTGTATTTTAATGGGGAATAGTGTCAAAATGGTTCCCTGACTCTTTGCAGCGGCTGATTTAGTTGAGTGTTTGTAAAACTGTCAATTTAGTTCCCATATTCTTTTTAAATGGTTTGAATTAGTCCCTAGTCAGAACAATTTTAGCCCTATTAAAAGAGTTTTGATGACTAATTTATCACTTTTATATACTCTAGGACTAAAATTGTCCTATGTAAATAGTCTGGGGACTATTTTGGCATTTTACACTATTTTAAAGGCTTCTAAATCTTTTTAATTTTACTATGTTTTTTGAATTTAATTTTGCCTTTTGTAGACTCATGATTTGGGGCTGTAGCAATTCTTAGAATGTCTTTATTGTGACTTGAAGGTCATTGATTTGATGTGGAATAACTTTTTTTTATAATGCAAAGGAAAGGCCGCGTATGTTGGAGGGATCCTGATAAACTGCAGATTTATAGACTCATGGTCACTATAGGATATCGTTTCTACCCATCCATTTGTCTAATTACGTTATAAGGCTGTCAATTCCTTACTACTAGGCAAGACATATTTTAACTGTTTGTTTCTTCTCCTAATGTTATTTCTTCCTGAATTTGGATATAATAAATATGTTTGATAAATCAAATATTTATTATAAATGTTAAATTTTTTAATAATGCATGATACACTTAAAGTAAATTATTTTTATAATTAATTTAATATTAAGGTTACATTTATACATTAATGAGGGTAGTTTAATACAAATATAGTGATAATTAACTTATGATTAAAATTTACTTAATAAATAAAATATTCAATATAATAATTATATTCATTTTGTGACTATTTAATATGCTAAAAGAGAATCATCTAAAAAATATATAGAATTTCTATCATTCAATTATACCTATTCACATTATGAAATTGTTCAAATATTTTTTACTTTAAAGTTCTATCTATCAACTATAATTTAATTATATATTGATTACATTAATTTATTTTATCTATTCATAAAATTGACTTTGATTGCATATAAATTTGTTTATATTTTTTATGAGTGTTTATTTATTTTATATTTAATCATTTAAGCTTTATTTTATTAATAAAATCTCCAATGCTATTGACATAAGGGATGCATGAAAGGTAAATGAAGGACTTGGGTCATGGGGACTTACCATGCCAACACATTTTCTATTCTAAATATCTCTAGAAACAAAGCACCAAACCCAAATTAATTTTTCACAGCAGCTTGAAGGCTCTAATCAAAGAAAGTTGGTGGAAGATGAAATAATCACATATGTGGGGTTTGACGTAGAAATTTAGGTTGTCGATATTCGTCGCAGGGTGGCTGAGATGGTGGGAGAGGATGTCATCACCATCAGGATATACATTTCCCTGACGTAACATGAAAAAGCAAAACACGCACATATTAGAATTATTAAAAGTTGTTAAAAAAAATGTGGAATGTGGAATTAAAGCTCTCAAAAGCAATCTTGATTTAATTTATAGTAAAATGTGGAATAATTACATGCAAGAAATTATGACAAGAATTATTAAAAGTTGTCCAAAAAAAAAAAAAAAAAAAAAAAAAAACTGCATCATGCTTGGGTGCATGCATTGATCTCCAAGAGAGTTAAGAAGTATTTATCAAGCTATAAACAAACATCCTTGCTTCAAATTTGCATGTGAGGAGTTCTTTTCCAAGGTCAGTGGATTCAATCATTATAATCTTAACATGGATTAAATATAATTGAATATGAAGTGGCATCTAAGCTATGGCAGGTTTAATGTCATTTTGGTCTACATGGGTTTTGATTTAACTGTACTAGAAATTTAGCAAGTTTGAAATCAATAATTAAAACAAAACATGTATAAGTTCACATACACCAGAATAATACTGGTCGGTATAAACTTAACAAGAACTATTTTAAAAAATAGAATATCTCAGCACACTTGAATCCAAACATATGTTAGCTTTAGTGCAAATGAGCTCTATGCAATGGAAGTCTTTGATTTCTGTTTTAATAATACTAAGATTTCAAAACGACTTAATTTTTGTATATTAGCATACAGATGGTCAAATCTCAAATATATAAGATAAGTATGAGAGGCTGTATGCCATTTGATAACAAATGTTTAAGAGACATTTTGTCAAACAGTTGATGTGCGATTGAAATTGAAAAAAAAGAAATATGGAATAGTCTATAAATTTATCACTGATTCTTCCATTGCATTCATGCAGATTAACTCCATGAATTCATATAATGTTAATAATCTATTAGATGCTTATCCATATAGTATTGATACTCCTAAAAATGTCATACCTGTGTTGGACACCTATCCGGGCACTGACATATGTTTGATATACCCAACACTTGTCTGACTCAAAATATGAATCTGAATTTTTTCGGGCTTGAACATGTTCGGAAGATGCCTCAACACCTCATCAAACATGAGCTCAACACAATTTGGGAAAAAATGGGACATGAGAAGTAGAAAATTATAATTATCGTATAACTCTAATTATAACCCATAGTCAAAGCCACCTGCTTATTCATGTCAAAACTCCCTTTAACAATAATTATAATGCATCTTCAAAAGTGCATTCAGTATTCGTTGAAGTCGAGCAATAGTAGTTTCATTTTTATTTGATGAAGTCGAACGTCATAAATCCATCTTGTATTCGTCGAAGCCCAACGTTGTAGTTCTCTTTTGTTCATCAAAGCCGAACCTTTACTTGCTAAAGTGAAAGCCTTATGTTTCTTTTTCACAACTTGTGTAGGAGTTAAACCTGTTTGTCGAAGTCGATCCAAATCACCATGAACTTTGCAATGCTTGCATTGAAGCTTTTATTCGTCGAAGTCAATTAGTCAAATTCGTCGTAGTTTTGGAAGTGGTAATTTATATAATTTTCTCTTTAATGAGTCAATAGCTATAAATCTATACTTATTCTAATTCTAAAAGTTAAATTTTAACTTAATTAATTAAATATGGTGTAATATTAAATTTTAGTAGATAAGTTGAAGGAATTCTTTTGATACATATTATATGTATAATTTTAAAAGTTAATTTATATAAGCATCACGTTTCATAATGCAAGATAAAATTTTTAAAGTTAAATTTTATTCTTGCATACTTTGTATAAGCATGACATTTCTATAATTTTCCTGAGAATGAGGTTTATTGATTTTTGTATTTTCCTGGCTAGCAGGAGCATTAAGTTGTACGGATGAAGCATGAGAACTCAGAATAGTATGCAACACTCTAGTATAGGCTTCCCTCAGATTAGTAACTCTATTGTCATATAAGATCTGTTATCTGACACATCCATACTGAGAGTTGAGGCCAACTAGAAAACTTATGATAGTCATTTGTTCTCTTTGAGCCCGCTGAATCTGGTCATCAGTATTGAATGGTAATAGTGAATTCAATTTTTCATAAACACATTTAAAATGCATGTGATGAGTGTTACGTGATTAATCCTGTATTTCAACTTTATAGAACTCCTTGCATACATCGAAGGTTGAAGAAATATATTATTCCCTAGAAAACACAATTGCCAATTTTACCATCACTTCTTTAATAGCCACAATGAATAATATGACCAGATTGATCATGTTCGATAGAATACCATAATTTATTGAGCTGGGCATTGATTCTTCTTAACTCAAAATAATTTGGATCAATCTTAGCTGAAGGATTATCAATGAGGTGACTAACTTGAGAAATAATTCTTTACTTGGCACTTTTAATTTTATTCCAATAAAAATAATTGACGCTTAGTTATCATCAGTAATTTTAGTCACTAATGAAATCAAACTTATCACAACATATTTTTGTTTACCAGTCATGATCATCACCAAATATTCAAAGAGACTAAATCAACTAATCCCAATGATGATGTTTACTGAAATACAAAATCAGGCAAAACTAATCCGTATGCTATGATCCCGTAGTTTTTTTAGGCAAACCAATAAGCTGAAACTTATTTGGATGGACTCCTCAACGCGACGACACAGATGAGACGACATGGATGAACAGAAGGGCGAGACGAACGCCAGAGGCAAATGATACCAAGCCATAGGAGACGAATGACTTGATGAATAATTCGAAGATTGCTGAAGACTAATAAATGTGTGAACGACATTTGTAGGAGATGACCACTCGCATTGGATGAACTCATCCGAGCTGCATCGACATCACACGTGAGTCCAAACCACATCTGTGAAAGTGACAAACAATGAAATTGGTTGCGCGATGTTGTCGATATGTTGAATATCCACAATTTGTCGAATCATTCGTCTTTGACGTATGGACGAATGATTTGAACGACGCAGACAAGCACAATTGCATGCGGGGTACGAAGCTAAACCAAGGAGTGCACTATTCGGACGAGCCATGCGTGAGAATGATACCACGTGAAGGAAAAAAAAACTCTTTCTCTCATTTTTCAATTGAAAACATACGTTACATATGTATATACACTATAATATCTATAGTTTAGGAATATCTCTAATATAGGAAAGATCCCGTAATTAGATTTTTTCTAATTAGTTTAACTAATATAGAAAATATATTTATTAGATTTTTCGTAATCAAGCTACTTATAATCAAGCTTTCTAATATACAATCATTTGATTTATTACTTTCCATAACCGAAACATAAAAAGGATGAGAATAATTCATATATTTGGCCTTAATAGGAAGCTGGTCTTTAAATAAAAAAAAAAATGTTGATGGACATAGTCTTAAAGAAAATTGCCTTTCACCTATGTTTTCTGCTTATGCTTTGTATCACCTAACATTAGATGTTGTAACATACACGTGCACATAAAGAAAACACAATATTCACATTCACATATTGTCCTCGAAGCTGCTCTTTTTAATTTTTTATTTTTTTGGAGCTGATACGAAATGTCTTATTTGATATATGGTTTACGAATGGTTTGACTTAATTTCTCACATTCTGGGTGATGAGCTTCTTAGTTGAATTAGTAAGCAGGAATTGGATAATCATTTAGTTAGGGTAATTTATTCACACATGTTGTGTACATCAGAGTTTATAATTATTATATAACTTAAGCCTATGGTAAACAATTTCTTTGTATTTAATATTATATTTGCAACGTGAAATGATTGAATGCATACTTCATCATTGATAGGCCAATCGGAGGGTTCTAATGATTATTCCTTGGCATTTTTGTGGCTGTACGGAATTTCTTCTTAAACTGCTTTATTTACCTATTTATCAAACTACTAACATTGGCACTAGCTCTATTTTTCATATATTTTCCTTTTTTTATTCTCTTAAAATGTGGATTTTGTTGTATACATGTTTTTTTGGGAGGATTCTGTTATGCTGGTCCCTCCTGGATCAGCTTGAGGGACCAGCGTGAATCGGTCCGGTACAGCCAAGCCGGTTGGCCCAGCTTAGGTGGGAGGATTTCCCAGTTTTCTCCTCGGAGAATTCTTGCCTCTGGACGGGGCCCGTTAAGCCTCTAGTCATGTATGTGAGGAGATGAATTAGGGTAGGGTAGGGTTGGGTGGGGTTGGTGGAAAGTTTGCGTGTGTTTTGGGGGTGTTTTATTAGGGCTAATTACCTAGGGTTTGCTTTAATATTTTGGATTCATGCATTTTTTTTTTGTCTGCTTATTCCTTATGGTGTCTAGGGATTATGGAGAGTCGATCTACCTCTCGGATTGTAGATCACCATTTGTATCTTGTTTGTTTGCTTGGAGATTAATCAAATTAGCCATAACTTGAGTTTTCTCATATATTTCTTGCAATTCGTTCATTGATTTTGGCTTTAATTCGTATCAAATTGGTATTAGAGAATGATCTTGGAGAGATGACATCAAAGAAAGTTAATGCTTTAGAAGAGAGATTGGAACTAGGACAAATTAAATTCGGGATGGTGGAAAGATTCTCAACCATATAAGGAAATTTTTCCTCCATGGAAAATCGATTTGAAGGCATGGAGGAGATGATGAGGATGCTTATTGAGATGCAATCCAAAATCTTGCTGGCAGTTGAAATTGCAAACCCTAACCAAGCTTTCAATGGAGAATCCTTGCCTAAAGCTAAAGCAAAAGAGATTGGACGAGAGGAACATAAGGAGGAAAGCATCCGCCATCAAGAACCTCCTCTTAGGGTTTCGATGGGGGTTGAATTAGGGATTTCTGAGGGAGTCAGTTGGGTCGAAACAAGAAGAATGAGTTGCGCGAGGGGTATGGAAGAGTACGAAGAAGGAAGAAGAAAAGCCGGGATGGGGCATGACTATGATCAAAGGTATTTTTACCCTAAGTGCATGGGGGGAATCACTCGAGGAGGGGAAATTAGGGTGGAGATGCTAGGGTGAGGATGCTGAAGATGCTGATCTTCGAGGATGAAGATGTACATCGTTGGGTGTACCGGGTGTAGTGTTATTTTACCTTCTAACTTCGTTCTAGCAAATTTCTTTCTAGATGGAAAGAAGAATACAATTGCTCATACTTGTGCCCAAGTGGCTATATGATAGCTTTTTTGTTAGGAATGTTGATAAATTGCATTTTCTTTTTCCTTTTTCAATTTTGTTTGGGCCCATGTCTTGTCGGGCTAGGTTCTCCTTTTGTACTTTTTTTATAACCTTTTTGTCTTTATTAATATAAACTGCACATTTCAAGAGTGGAGCGATATTTCATTGTGAATGGGCTAAATGAGGAGGAGAAGCTCGTGGTCGCAGAGTTATGTTTGGAGGGGAAAACTCTAGCATGATTTCAGTGGAGGGATGCTAGATACCTGATTTGTTTGTGGGTGGAATTTAAGGCTTGCTTGCTGGAATGTTTACGAGTTATTCGGGAAGGAGACCTACACAAGCATTTCTAAGAGTATAGGGAGAGATTTGAGTTATTATTGAGATGACTGAGGAGGGTTTTTGAAGCACTATTGGAGTGGAGTTTCATGAAGGGTCTAAAGCCCCACATACGTACAACCCTCCGACTGTTGAGGCCGCCGGGATTGGGGGAGATGATGGTGGAAGTTAAGAACCAGATGGAAAGGGCTAGCGGAAGCATGGAAGTATTTCACATGAGTACCTTGACGACCCTGACACTGAGGACCCAGACTGTGTCATTTCGCAGGGAGGCATCGAAGGAGAGCACTATGAGGGCTCATCCAGTGGTCAACTTCATGCGTCTCTCGGAGGCAGAGGGGTAGGATAAAGAGTAATGAGATTATGTTTCCGATATGATGAGAAGTATGTACTAGTCCACTGGTGTAAAGATTACACGCTATAGGTCCTTATAGTTTGTGATGGTAGACGGATAGTGAGGAGCTGGAGGAAGAAGCGGTGGAGGGAGAGAAGCACTTGTACCTTTATTTAGCATAGGTGTATCTCAACATAATGGTGGGATTTATTTCAAATCACATCGTAGGTTAGGGTAAAAATCTGAGAGTAGTTTGTAGTGGTGTTGGTGGATTGTGGGGCCACTTACAACTTCATCTTAAATCGGGTCTTGGATTAGTTGAGACTGAAGTTAGCAAATACAAGAAGTTTTGGGGTCATGTTGGGGACAAGGAAGGCAGAGAAAAGTCTAGAAATTTGTAGGGGATTGATGTTGATGCTATAGGACATAAGGGTGGTGGAGGTTACCTTCCCTTGCGGTTGGGAAGTACTTATGTGATTTTGGGGATGAAGTGGCTATGGTCAATCAGAGAGATGAGTGTTAATTGGAAATCCCTGACTATGGAGATTACGGTGGAGGGTAGGAAGGTGGTGCTGAGAGAGGATGCTAGCCTATGCTAGAACCATGGTCTCACTGAAAACCTTGGTCAAGACGATACGGGGAGCAAGATCAGGCTATTTGGCGGAGTTGCAATGTTTAGAGGAGATTCAGGATCCAAAGACAGCAGAGTTTCCCAAGTGTGTTCAGCAGTTTCTGTAGTAATTTTTTGACATCTTTTAGCAGTCTAACAGGTTACCGCTATCGAGGGAGCACGAGCATGTCATTACATTGTAGGAAGGTGTTCCGCCTATCAGTGTCATACCATATCGGTACCCCAAATTCAGAAGGATGAGCTAGAGAGGTTGACTAGGAAGATGCTCGAGGCAGGGAGTATCAGGCCCTGTGTGAGCCCTTTTTGCTATCCATATCCAATCCTATTGGCGAATAAGAATGATGTTTGGTGGAGGTTTTGTGTGGATTATAGGGCTCTGAATAAGAAAACTATACATGGCAAGTTTCTTATTCCGATGATTAATGAGTTGTTAGATGAGTTTTTTGGAGTAGTCATCTTCTAGAAGATTAATCTGAACTTGGGATACTATCAAATTAGGGTGAAGCCAACTGATGTGCACAAGATAGCTTTTAGGACTCATGAAGGACATTATGAGTTTTTGATGATGTCATTCAACCTTACTAATGCTCCGACCACGTTTTAGTCTCATGAACAAGTTTTCTTAGTCTTACCTCAGAATGTTTGTTTTGGCATTTTTTTATAACATCCAGGTCTACAATTGTACGGAGGCAGAGCATATGGGATACTTGAGGATAGTACTTGAGCCTTTAGGAGAGCATCAATCGTACGCCAACTTGAAGAAATACTTTTTTGTACAGTCACATGTGGAGTACCTAGGGTAGAGGAGACCAGTAGAGGTAGCAACAAATGAGTCCAAGATTGAGGGCACGTTGGATTGGCATTTACTTATGAGTTTGAAGGAGTTTAGAGAGTTCTTAAGTTTCACTGGTTATTTCTGAAAATTCGTGAGAGTATGACAATATTGCATGGTTGCTCACAAAGCAGCTAAAGAAAGACATTTCTAAGAGGGATGAAACAACGATAAGCTTTCAAGTTACTGAAGGCAATGACTAGCATGCCATTATTACACTTCCAAACATCAGTAGGCCGTTTGTGGTAGAAGCGGATGCGTCAGGATAAGCATTGGGGTAGTACTCATGCAAGACCAGCAGTCTGTTCCTATATCAGTCAGGTGCTCACTGTGAGGGCGAGACTCAAGTCTGTATATTAGCGGGGGTTGATGGCTATTGTTTTGGCCATTAAAAATGGTGTTGAAGCGGGAGCTATAGTTTTATTTAAGTTTATATATCTTGGTATATGTGTTTCAGAGGGACAACAAATTTTTAGAACTTTCCGAGCAAGAATTGGAATCAAGAAACCCAAGATGGAAGATTATCAACCTCCAAGGCTGGACAACAGATATGTTGTCATAGCAGAAAAAACTGAACAAAAAACAACAAATAGGTATCGCAAAGGAAACCAGAATATCTGGACAAAAAATAGACTTATGTTATCTAATTTTGGACAAGTTATGTCTCAAATTCTGGACCGAAATCCTAAAAATGAGAAATTCAAAAAAATGGAAAGAAAAGAAGGATGAAATACACAAGAACTTGGTGAAGGAAGAGAAAAGATAGGTAAGGACCATGCTCTGATACCAAGATGATACCAGGAACAAGACAAAAACAAGCATCTATAGTTTCAAAATAATAAAAAAAAATGAAACCTGCACCAAGAATCCCAAAGAAGGGAAATAAAATGCATAAATTGAAAAAATATGGTTGATCATTACTTGGGAGCTACTCCAGGATATTGAATTCACTTCTTAACCTAGAAGGATACATAAAAGAATCTTACAACCAATCAAAATACTCTCCCCCCTCAACCCACACAAAACAATCCCTGTTTATAGAGGCTAGGCTCTCCTTTTTACAAGTATATCATCCTAAAACATAGATTGTATTTTGTTATGGTTCTTTTTGCTCTCAATCATGACGCCAAGGAGGAATAATGCTCTTCCAACCTTAGATTTTGTTGTGGAAGAATTGCAACAAGAAATTCGTCTACAAACAAGATTGACGCTTTTTGAACAACGAGAACCAAAATAACATCAAAATGAATTTGGAAATGAGATGATTGGCGAGAAAGAAGATAATAGATTCCATCAAGAGACAACTTGTGGTGATGAACAACCTCTATATACCTTGAGTTGTGAAAATTGATAGAAACCTCCAGATTTTAGGATCAAAATCGATCTCATTAATTTTGAGGGAAGATTGGATCCCGACGAATTCATCAATTGGCTACATCTAGAATTTAAGGAGGTCTTAGAACATATCGTCAAACTAGTGACAATTAAATTGAAGATGAACGTCTCACTTTGATGGGAAAACTTGAGGATGATTTGACAAAGAGGGAAGATCCGAGATCACGTTGTGGACCAAAATGAAGAAAGAAATGCAACTGAAATTCTTGCTTGATTATTATTGATAAGACGTCTTTATTCGGGTTCATAACCTTCATTAACAAGAGTTATCCGTAGAGGAATATATTGTTGAAGTCGAACAATTGGGGCTAAAAGGAAATCTTTCTGAACCCGAGGAGTATACTATTGCACAATTTTAGGTGGCCTTTGATCAACCATCTCTAATGGGTTCAACTCCAACTGTTTTGGATATTACATGATATGATTAACTTGACGGTGAACGTTGAAAAAATAGCAGAAATTGGGTAGGAACACTCCAGTACGCATTCCTACCAATGATTGGGGCAGTTCCAACAAATCAGCTTACTTCCGGGCACAAGCCGGTGGTCGAGAGCTTGAAAACAGTAGCAAAAAATGTTTTATAGCCGCGAGGGACTGCTACTACAGCGGAGGGAAGGAATTACATTCGCTATATGATGCTTCAAATGTCATGGGTTTGATCACATAGCCTGGACTTGCCCTAATTTGCACATTATTTCATTGGTGGAGGAGGTTGATCAAGAGAAAAATGATGTGGTAGAAGAAGATACTAATCCAACGAAGGTCCAAATCTTATGGGAGAAGGGAAATTATTTGTGATAAGGCGTCTCCTAAATCTCGAACAATCTTCCAATAAAGATTGGTTAGAACTCAGTGCACAGTTCAAGACAAATTTGTAACCTTATCATCGGCAGTGGAAGTTGTGACAATGTGGTTGCAACAACCATGGTGGAGAAGATAGGGCTAACTTCTAAACCACATCCCCATTCATACCAACTCATATGGCTCAGGGAGGCTGAAATTAAAGTCAATCAACAATGCATGGTGTTGTTTTCTATTGGTCGGAAGCTTAATAACAGGTTTTATGTGATTTAATTCCTATGGACGCTTTTCACTTTTTTGTTCGGTCGGCCTTGGTAATATGATCGCCGTACAATTTATGATGGGCATGTTAACACATTCCTATATCAAAATGGTAATTCAAACCACTTTGTATGTATAAGGAGATTCAGGTGGAGACTAAAATCAATACTTTTACTTCTTCACTGTTTTTGAAAGATCTTAAAGATACAACAATGAGGTATTTTTTGATCATTACCAAGAGTTCCGGACAACCACTTACACCTTTCGAAGTGCAGGGATTGATACAACAGTTCGAAGACATTTCAGGCACAAATTCTTGTAGGATTGCCTCCTATGAGAGGTACACCATGCAATTGACCTCTTGCCTTTTTAGCTCATCCCCAACAAACTTGCATATAGGATATCTCCGGGGAGGATTCCAGCTCCAGGGTGGGGCCCATTAAGCTCCTAATCACATTTACAAGGAGAGGAATTAGGGGGTGTTTTGGGGGGAATGTGATGTGTTTTGGGTTGTCTTATTAGGACTAATCACCTAACGTTTGCTTTCACGTTTTGGATTCCTGAAATTTTTTTTATTTTTATTTTTAATCTTCTTGTAGCTGGTAATGCCTCGGCATTTTGGAGAGTCGATCTACATCTTGAATTTTAGATCACTAATTTTTCTTGTTTGTTTACTTGGAGATTAATAAAATTAGCCTATTTTGGTTTTACCCACATATTTCTTGTAATTTATTTGCTGATTTTGGCTCTGTTTCACTTCAGTTTGTTAATATGAAGAATTGTTCTTAAACTTCAAGGGCTTTTAATTCTATGATAAGGAATCATTATGGCTCTGCTTTAGTTACTATCCATTTATGAGACTCTTAGCATTTGTAATTGCACTATTCCTCATACATTTTCATTTTATTATCTTTTAAAATATGGATCTGAATTAAACTGTTGTGTAAGGGCTTTCTTTTAAAGAAGTTTGTTAATAAAATGGGTTGCTTTTCAACGTTAAAAGTTTTTCTTACTCTATAATAAGGGTTCTTCATAGCATAATGTTATAGCATGTTTATTGTACTTCTATTTACAATAGTGATTCGTAATATTCTGATAATTTTAGATTATTCTGATATTTTCATTGTTCTCTTTAACCATTGAGCTTTGTTCTTGGTATACAACAGAATCAAGCATACATATATTTTGGATGATCCTTTTGATGATCCATCTCAACTTGCTGAATTTGTTCCCGAGAAATCTCCAGAGGGAAAACCACCTGAAGAGGTACCTTTAATAGTTTTTCGAACTGCTATGGAACTTTTGTTACGAGCAACGATTGTTTACATTTTTTTTTTATGATAATAAGCGTTTGAGTTGGCATCTCAGGTATCATGTGATGTTTTTCTGCATATAATATGGATCGTCTTTCTGCTGTCATGTATTGCCTTAACATGTATGGTGTCCGTGTTTGGTTCTCTATGTGGGACTTGTGGGAATTGTAGTAAGAATGTTTCAATCTTTTTGTGACTTAGATTTATGTTTTTGATCTTCCCGTTGGTTTCTTAATTCTGATGACTTTGCTTAATGCTTTGCTATGAAGGTTTGTGTCATACTGTACATTGAAGCAAACACTGGATGCACATCCTGTATACTCTGACTTAAGAGTTCAGGATGTACACCTTGAGTTCTATTTCCATTTGTTTGATGGATTGATGTTTTATCTTTAATTACTGATAATGTCATTTTGGAATAATAGCTATTACTTTTGTAAGATAAAAAAATATAGGTCTAGCAAGCCATAAAATTTTTATATAGAAGAGAATTGTATGAGAAGCACTGAAATGAACGTGGGTTTCATGCAAATAACTTATTTGTGATTTTTGAGACAAATTGTATGTAAATGAAAGAAAAAAAAACATTGTAATTTTTTATTAATCTTACTGGTGGCCTCTAAGAGTTTGATATGAATGTTTCTTGAGGATCCTTCTTTGGAAGCATGCAAAGGTATGCTTAAAACATGGAGTTCAATAATATTCATGGTGCTCAAGTGATTGCCTTGCATTCATGTGATTGCTAAATTAGAGAGTTTGAAGGGATTTGAAGGATTTCTGGAATAATTTTAATTAAAAAAAAAACTAATATTGCTGGTGCATAATTGAAAGATATACATCTTTAATTCATCCTTTCCACCAACTCCATTCATTAGATTACAATGAACGTCATAAAAGTGTGTTTTCTAGTGATTTGTCTTAAAAAATTTACAAAATTGTGGTTTTGTGGTTCTTATCACCTAAAAAATGCAACCTTCTCTCTCAAGCCTCTTGACATGTAAGATAGATTTGATTTATTTTAATCAGATTTCCCCTAATCTTATACCAGTATTTATTTAGATGTATGGTTGACATTTCTTAATGGTACAAGACCTCATAGTTATTTACACTTTCAACTTATGGGAGGGCACTCTCGATCAAGGGGTTGACACAAACATCACCTGCTGTTGGACCCGACTTGGTTCCCGGGTCGCGAGAGTCACAGAGCTGAAGTGATCGACACTCATCTCATTTCTTTCTAAATTTTTGCAAGTTTTCTTTCTCTTTCCTTCATTTCTTGTCATTTCCTATATATGTGTTGTATTAGGGTATAGATTTCAAATTTTTGGTGAGCTTCTGTTGAGACAACCATTGACTTTGCTCTTCTCCCTTTGAGGGTTATATCAGAGGGTTTAAGTAGTGCTCGAGCTGCATCTCCCTCCTGAGATAGTGATTATCTTACCTATTCCATTTTGCATCCTCTCCACATCAATTTCGACCACCCTCCATTGCTGCAGCCACTTCTAAACAGCAGCCCGTTGCAGTTTTCACTGTTGTTTTCCAATTCCAACCATTTGTCATCGTCGCCACCGCCTTGGATAGCTGTCTTTTTGCTATATGTAGTCCCCCGCATCCTCTGTTGCCCCCACCGTCGCCCCCGCCTTCATTCCCTCTCACTACAGCCAACCCAAAACATTGCCTATTTGTTGTTCCCTAGCAGTTCCAACCGTCCAACCTCCTGTTCTCTCATTTCAGCTTGTTGTCATTGCATTTACTTCTCCCCTTCGCTGCCACCGCCCTCCTCCCTTTCTGCTGTAGCCCTCCTCCCTTGCTGTTGTAGCCCATAACAACACCAACACCTCCCCCAGCCCCTCAAGCCAACATCGACTTTCCTTCTGCCTGACCCCCTCTTTCTTGTTGCCCCCACCCAGGATAACGACTATATCTGTTGTTTCTGTAGCTTAGCACCTCTTACTTGCAGTCACTCATAGATCTTTGTTGCCAACACGCCTTGCAACCCTCCCCCACCCTTTGCTATCTCTGCGAAGGACTACAACTCGCCGGATCACCTCCACCACCCTGAAAGCCGCCTTAGTTTGAGTGTTTGTGTCGTATATATTGTTATTTCTATCTCCATTTATGAGATTGAATTTCTCTATTTTGAATTCAACAATAATATTTGATTTTCTATTGTTGTTTGGGTTAATTCTGGTATAATTTGATGCCATAGTTAGCCTAACTCTACTCTTATCCTAGGATTTCTAGTATCCACCAATGCCCAACTCATCTCCTTACCAAAATCTTTCCCTCTTTCACCTACCTAAACTCAAAGCACAACAACGCCATCGAAGAGACAATTGTCGAAGACCTATTCAGGAGGAAAAACGACAATATTGTTTATGACAAATCCTTAAAAAGATATTTGGGAACCTTCTATAAAGGAGGTGTGGTAGGAAATCAACCAACTACAATAGAGGCTCACCGCTTTCGGGAAGAGGCAATCTGGAAGAGTCACTCGTACACACAACTTGCCGGATTGAAAGGATACAAGGATTCCACGAGTCAGATTTCAGAGAAGAACCACTATGCTGATGAATTGGCATGAAATATCAGAGAATCCAGGATTTTGAAGTAAAAATGGACTTGCCATATTTTGACGGCCATATGAATTCAAACGATCTCATAAAGTAGCTTCTCGCAGTTGAACGTGTCTTTGAGTACCAAGACGGCCTATCGAATGGAATGGTGAAACTAGTCGCCATCAAGTTGTGGAGGAATGTATGTTTTTGGTGGGTGAACTTAAAAATTCTTTGACAACGAGAAGGGAAGAGTAAAATTATTACTTGGTCTAAGATGAAAAAAGAGATGCAACGCCAGTGCTTACCAGTTCTGTACAAGCAGGATGTTCAGAGCCTATCTTCAAAAGTGGAGAGACAATCTCATCAGGTGATCTTCACATCGTACAAATTAGTTTAACCCAAGGATAAAGTAGTAAGAACGCTCCTAACAGAGCATCCAAGCTGACCCTGCTGAAGAGAAAACTAGTTCAGAATGGAGAATCGGTGAAACCAATCTACATTCGTAAATCTGTCCTAGCCAAAAAATATTTCAAGTGCCATGAATTTTGACATTTGAATTAGATTGTACAAACATGAGTATAATCTATTTCACTGAACATGACGTTGTTGATGAAATGAGCAATGACACAGGTAGGCACTGAAGAATGTGGGGCTACAAATGATGAGTATCAGATTTTAATTGATGAGAGAGAAATGCACATAGTTCAAGCTGAGCTCATAGGAGACTCCAATAGAATTAACATTGGTGGTCCAAGATATTCCTTTTGTGGAACCAACACCAGACACATGGTAACCCCAGATAAGATAATTTTAGACTTTTTAGATGTATAGTCTATTTCATGAGTTGCCCCTACCGAGGGAGGTCCTACATGTTAGAGACGAGGCTCTTTTGCCCCACTTATGGAAGACTATATGGAGTCATTTAGGTATTATAAGTAGTTCAGCCGTGTACCCACCAACATATATCAGAGATGATGGATGAAAAACAACGTTGGAAATCGCCTTGGGATCTTTAGGGACATGAACAACCTATATTGGAATCCAAGTCCTTTCCAAGAAGTAGATGCCTCTCATGAGTGGTTATGCTTTAGTGTGTAATTCAGAGTTGATTCTTTCTGAAAGACTTGCTTATCAAATGTATTCAGTTGAGTACGAGTGGAAGAAGCGTATTATAAATTTTGTTGGTCGGGATTTGGCTCATGGGAATATACGCTGATATGCAGCTCTAGCTCAAGTTGTGCTAAATGTGGGTGGATACTTATTCTATCAGGATGTGCTTTGGAATGACAATGATTAAATGATTAACGTATTAAGAGTTTTTGTAATATTTTCGCTACCTTCAACAGGGACTACCTGATTACTATGAGGAGGTAGAAGCTTTGACGGATGAGGTTGAAGCACCCCCAAATCAGAGAGACTGAAGCGAGTGTCTCTCGCACGTGGGATTTCAATACTCGATGCGGGCGTCGCACGCACACGGGAATTCTTGCGACCCGCAGACTCCCGTTGCTTGCCTGGATTGAACCATTCCAGGCCTTTCTCTGTTTTGAGAGTGTTGACCGGTTTCTTGGCCCACTTTTTAGTTATCATATTATTGTAAATTCACATTCGTGGGAGACTTCTAGGGTTAGTTTTTTGTGAATTTTTTTGTTGGCGCTACCATCAGTGTCTCCAAGTTCTCCCTTTTAAGGCTTTATCTAAGAAAGAGTGGTGCTCCTATTTTATCTTATTCAGAGGGTGATTCTTCTCCAAGCGACGAGCGGCGCTCCACGTGTAGCTCGCTCCCAATGTGGTATTTATCTTCAATTTTTTCATCCTCTACACTGTTATGAAAACGACGACAATAAAGCAAATTGGAACGAGAAAAATTACACCAGAAAATACGACACAGAGATTTACGTGGTTCGGCAAATTTGCCTACGTCCACGGAGCTGCAGAGGATTTTACTATTTTCGAGGATTTACACCGTCGAGCGTCTCGACGTTTACGAGAAGAAATTAATATCTCTCTCCCTCTCCCTCTCCCTCTCTTTCTCTCTACCCACCTTCTACTTCTCTCTTTTTTCTCTCTCTCTCTCTCTCTCTCTCTCTCTCGTGAAAGAGAAACAAAAGAAAAAGCAAGCCCTCTTTGCTCGTCGCGTAGACCGTAGAAAGAAAAAAACTTTTGCTTTTGTTTGCTCGCTGTCACTCGAAGGAGGGAGTGCTTAGGATAGATTAGCAGGTGTCCTAATTACATGCTTTTTTATAAGAAGCATAATGGCCAATTTAGGAAGCAAAGGAGGCGGGAAACGAGGAGGCGGGAGCTTCACGCGGAATCTTCCCGCGGTCCCGCGTGAAGCTTACGCGGTTCCGCGTGCTTGTGCGCGGCGAGATCGAGAAGGCGGGAGGAGTCACAGTGCTCCATCTTCAACAATTCTCCCACTCGAGACGGACACCGACCGCGTCACCCACTACCGCCTTATCCGCCGACCGTATCGATCTTTCCTCAATCTCGATATCCTCCACCTCTCGCAACTCAAAGTCCTTGTTCTTTAATTTAGAAGACCAACCGAAGCTCGCGCACAGCCTTCGCTCAAGCAGTAACACTCTTCGTCAACATATCGTAGCGGTTCTCACTTCCACGAATTTTCTCAAGCAACAACCGTCCGTCATCTAACAATAACCGTATGAAGTGAGTACTGATCCGAATATGCTCGGTCCTGGATCGAAATGCCGGATTCCTGCAGTGAATACGGCACTCGACTATCACCGTGAGAATGCCCTTTCGATCCTTCTTGCCCAATTCATCCAAGAAGCCCCGTAGCCATATCATCTCCTTTCGCAGTCCTCGACATCGCTACATACTCACCTCCGTAAGTAGACAACGAAACCGGTCTTCCGCAGATTCGAGCACCATGATACGACAGCATCTCACCAAGAGTATAAACATAACTCCGTGGTGCTCCTTCCGTATCAATGTCTCCAACTAGATCAAGCATCAACATAGCCACGTACCTCCAGTGCTCTTTCCGAGAAACACAAGCGTGTTTCGTAGAGCTTCTAGGTATCTAAAGATCCACTTCACGACCTTCCCAATGTTCCTTTCCTGATTACTCATGTATCTCGCTCACAACTCCCACTCGCATGAGCAATATCCGGTCCGCAGTGCGACCATAAGCATACATAAGTGAACCAATACCGAATGCGTAAGGAACCTTACTCATATAGCCTCGTTCCTCATCCGACGCGGTGACCGACTCTCGCCGAGTCCGAAATGATCGCCCAAAGGTGTGCCAACCTGGTTCGGCTCGTCCATATCGAACCCGTTAAGCACCTTTTTCACATATTCAGCTATGGAAAGTCTTAACGTACCTTCGACTCCGTCTCGATAATTTTCATGCCAAGGATTTGCTTTGCCGCTCCCAAATCCTTCATCGCAAAGTCGTTTCGACATCCGCTTCTTCGCATTATCGATCTCATCAACGCTAGCTCTCACGACAAGCATATCATCCACATACAACAAGAGGATGATATATGAATCGTCAAAATACTCGACATACGAAGAATGATCCGCCCGACATCCGTCGTACCTCGCATCGAGCATGAATTTATCAAACTTCTGTACCATCGTCTCAGAGCTTCGTTGCAGCCATACAAGTTCTTTTTCAATCCGCAAACCGAGTTTTCCTTTCCTCGTACCACGAACCCTTCAGTGTCGGTGCATGTTGATGTCTTCTTCAAGGTCTCCACGAAGAAAAGCCGTCTTCACATCTAACTCGCTCAGCGAAGAGATTTTCGCAGCTCACCATGGACGATACCATTCCGATGGTTGTAAGCTTCACCACAGGAGAGAAAATCTCGGAGTAATCAATACCATGCTTCGCCGAAAACCTCGAACAACAAGTCTCGCCTCGTACCTTTTATCGCCATCATGTCTCGCCTTTACCCGATACACCCACTTGTTATAGAAGCTCTTCTTCCCTGCGGGAAGATCCGTTAGCTCCCAAGTCCGATTTTCTAGCAGAGAATCCATCTCCTCCTTCATGGCTAGCTCCCACTCGCTCGAATTTTCATCTTGCAAGCGTTTCTTCATAATTCCGAGGTTCTCCACCATCCGTCGTCAGAACGTAGTTTAAAGTAGAGAATACCTCCGTGGAGAGCGTCTAGCCCTTTCCGACTCGCGAACGAGAGTCGGAGTAGTGAATGCCTCCGAACCCGATCGCGAATAACGGAATGGGTGCCCCGACCCACTCTCGTCGTCATTCATATTTTGATCATGTACCGTGACCTCTCGGTAAATCATCAACTTTACCGAACCTCGCATTTCGCAAGTCATGTTTCGTAAACTCGTACTAGACTCGTTTCGTACATCATTTTCTCATTAAAGATCACGTTCTCGCTCCTATGATCTTCCGATCTCGATCATCCTGAAACGATACCCAAATGCATCATCTCCGGTAGCCCAATGAAGTAACACTCTTCGACTTAGCCTCAAGCTTACTTCGAGCATCCTGGATTAATAAGAACATATGAAAGACAACCAAAAGTCTTAAGGTGAGAAAATTCGACCTCTTTACCGCTCCGGACTTCCTCGGTAATTCACGCTTTAATGGGACTGATGGCCCCCCGTCGATCAAATAGATCGCAAGCGCCGACCGCATCCGCCTGCAAGGTCGGTGGTAGTCCGCGTGCAATCTCATGCTTCTACCCTCTCATCGATGGTCCCGTTCATGCGCTCCGCAACACCATTTCGTCGTGGTGTCCCCGGAATGGTCTTCTCCATTCTAATGCCTCGAGCCGCACAAGACTCTCGAATCCACCATCAATGTACTCACCACCATTATCGCATCTCGTACATTTTAATTTTAAGCCTCGTTCTGTCTCAACCATGGCCTTCCAAGTCCCGAACACATTAAATACATCGATTTATGCTTCAAGAAATAGTACCCATACCTTCGCTATGATCATCAATAAATGTGCGTAGTAGCGAGAGCCTCCAAGAGATGCCACCTGGGAAGGTCCCCACACATCGGTGCGTACAAGTTCTAATTTTCCCGCCTTTAGTGCTCGCCACCTTCAGAAACTCGACCTTCTTCTCGCTTTCCCATGATACAACTTTCACACATGCCAAGATCAACCGACTTCGCTCCGGCGACCGTCTCCTGGACCGAAGCTCTTTCATGCCTCTCGCACTCATGTGTCCCGACCGCAATGCCACATGTCCGTCGTGCTCTCTCGCAACCGTAAGTATCAACACCGTTAATTAAACCAAGTAATTACATACAACGTACTCGCTCTTCTCACCTCGAGCCGCACTCAGTCGCTCCTTTAGTTACCTTCCAGTGTTATTCGAGAATACTACCGTATGCCCTCCTTCATCTAGCCGCCTAACGTAAATTAAATTTTTCTTCGACTCGTGAATATGTCCGACCTTTCGCAAGATCCATTTGCTTTTGTTAGGGAGTGCAATTTCAACATCTCCCATCCCCACTACGTTCAAAGTCGCTCCATCGCCGAGGTACACCTTCCCAAAGTCACCCGCAACATAGTTCAGCATTAACTCCCGTGGGAAGATGTATGAAAAGACGCCCCCGAATCCAATATCCATCGCCAATCTGAGACTGCGAATCGCAAGCAACAACGCATCCCGAACTTCTTCGCTACCGCATTAAGCACCGTGTTCTCCATCTTCTTAGATTTTTGCAGCTCTTCTTTATGTGACCAGCTTGCCACAATTCCAAGCAGGTTGTTTGTCGACTGAAGCTTCGACTTGCTTTCGCTTCGTGCTTTGATTTCGATCTTCCTCTCGTTTCGAGTTCCCGTCACGTGATCTCCTCTCGGAATCAACATTCGCCGCCGAACTCGAACCCGAAGTCTCGCTGAACCTTTCTCGCGCACCTCCTCGCCCAAAATTAAATCACGAATATCATCATATTTTAGCTTAGATTTACTCGCAGACTCGTTGACCGCCATCCTCATAGCTTTCCTAACTATTCTGGCAACGAAGCCCAATAATATCGCGTCGTATCTCATCATCAAATTCAATTTCGACAGACGATAATCGATTCGTGACAGTATCAAGCTCATTCGGACGTCGTGACAACGTACGTACCTTCGCCATCTTTAAATCGAATAACTTTTTCATCGACGCACTCGTTATTCGCCGACGGCTTTTCGTACATGCCCGACAAAGCCGCCACGAGATCCGCAGATGGTCCTCTCTTCGATAACGTTGCGCGCAATCGATCTCGACAGTGTCAATCGAATAACCCCTGTAACTCCGTCGATCCAACGATTCCACCGGCCTCGTCCATCTTCTCCGGCCGTCGTCCCGCAATGGAAGATGAAGCTTCTTCCCATGATGCAGTCCTCTATCCGCATCCGCCAAGAACTCAAAATCCGTGCCGTCGAATTTCTCGATCCCCGAAATTTTCACTTCGTCTCCAGATCATCGTTCTTCTGCGATCCGAACCGGCTCGATACTGCTGTTATGAAAACGACGACAATAAAGCAAATCGAACGAGAAAAATTACACCGTAAAATACGACACAGAGATTTACGTGGTTCGGCAAATTTGCCTACGTCCACGGAGATGCAGAGGATTTTACTATTTTGAGGATTTACACCGTCGAGCGCCTCGACGTTTACAAGAAGAAATTAATATCTCTCTCCCTCTCCCTCTCCCTCTCTTTCTCTCTACCCACCTTCTACTTCTCTCTTTTTTCTCTCTCTCTCTCTCTCTCTCACGTGAAAGAGAAACAAAAGAAAAAGCAAGCCCTCTTTGCTCGCTGCGTAGACCGCAGAAAGAAAAAAACTTTTGCTTTTGTTTGCTCGCTTTCAGCCGAAGGAGGGAGTGCTTAGGATAGGATTAGCAGGTCCTAATTACATGCTTATTTATAAGAAGCATAATGGCCAATTTAGGAAGCAAAGGAGGCGGGAAACAGGGAGGCGGGAGCTTCACGCGGGAATCTTCCCGCGGTCCCGCGTGAAGCTTACGCGGTTCCGCGTGCTTGTGCGCGGGCGAGATTGAGAAGGCGGGAGGAGTCACAGGCTCCATCTTCAACATACACTTCTCTCTTTCAACTTGCAACCACCTTCCGAAAACCCCACTTCCCCCACTTTCCCATAAGCCGCCTTCATCATCTTTGTAACCGCACATGACAGCACTCATCTTGCTGTCCTGAGTCCACAACCCTTCATTTTTGGTTGCCCTCGTTGTCCCAACCTTGCGTTTCTCTGCCCCTACTATTCCAAGCCTTCTGCCTCACTTCCATCGGAGTTCCAACCCCTCATTTGTCATTTCCAGTAAGCCCACAATCCATTCCAGCCAGCTATCACCATTCCCTGCCACCTAGCTGACCCCAAACATCCATGAATTGATTCTTAGAGTGAGTTTGTGTTGTGTCTTTTTATTTTTAATTTTTGTGCGTTTTTGGTTGTAACAACTTATTTGGCTTTTTTGGTATTAATATCTATGTTCCTATTGTTTTTTAGGTCAACTCCAGTATCATTTGTTATCAGAAAACTCACGAGTGGCTCTAGACCGTGGAAGTTGTTTTTGAGTACCAAGACGTCGCACCAGATAAAATAGTGAAACTTACTTCCAACAAGTTAAAGAAGAGTGCAGCTTAGTTGTGGGGGAACTTGAAGATTCTTTGTCAACGAGAAGAGAAAAGTAAAATTAATACCAAATGCAATGTCAATACCTACCAATAGATTTTAGGCAAGATATTTGCGTAAGGCCTCACTAGTTACAATATCATCGCCAGGTGATCGCCACTTCCTATAACTCGTTCAACTCCATGATCATCCATCAAAGCTGACACCCAATTGAATATCAAAGCTTACCCTGCTTGAGGAGTCACTAGTTTGGAGTGGAGAATAGGTTGAACCAATCCGTATTCTTAAATTTGTCCCAGTCTGGAAGTGTTTCAAGTGCTTTGAATTTGGGCATATTAAATTACCCTACCAAGAGAATGACTTCTTTCGCTGATTATGGAGTAATTTAAGAAGTGGGCAATGACACCATAGACATTGAAGAAGGTGAGAACACAAATAAGTACCAAATTCCAACTGATGAGGGATAAAAACATGTATTTTAAGCTGAGCCCATGAGAGGGAGTCCAACATATTTAACAAAGGTTGTCCGAGACGACCATGAGTTTGAGGAACGGATACCAGGTGCCTTGCATCCCCAAATAAGATAATTTTAGACTTTTTCAGATATATAGTCTACTTCATGAGTTACCCCTACATAGTAAGGCCCAACCTATCAAAGATGACTCGTTTGTGCCATTAGTCATTTGGGTAGTAAAATCAGTTTAGTATTGTACCCACAAACAGATGATCAGATAGGATGAATGAAAAACAACGTTGGATATCAATTTATGATCTTTTGGGCAAAGAACATCCTACAATGGGATTCGGGTTCTACCAGAGAAGAAGAGACATCTCCTGAGTGATTGTTATTGAGAGTTGCCCAGTTAGCTGAACATTTCGTCTCAAAGTTGATTCCTCTTTATTTACTTGTTGATCATATACACTTGGACGAGTATGAGGAGTGAAAGAAGCCAATTGCAGATTTGATGGCTCAAGGCTTGGTTCGTGAGGATACCCATCCATATGCAACTCCAGCTTAAGTTGTGCCAAAAGATGGTGGATATTTGTTCTATCGGAACATATTTTGGAATGACAAAACCTGCATGATTGACTTACGAGGAGTTACAACAGTTCCGCTACCTTCAATGTGTATGATCTTATTCCATATTACATAATGCAAAAGCTTTAACAGATGAGATTAAAGTTCTCCAACCTCAGAAGACCGATGCGAGGGTCTCACACTATAGGATCTGATGCGGCTTTCGTGTCACGTAAGGGGCGTAAATCTGAACCGAACTTCTTTTTTGATTTCTTTTCAAATTTTAGCGAGTTTCTTCCTTTGTCTTTTCATATATATGTGTTGTATTAAAGTTTGGATTTCAGATTTTTGGGGAGTTGCTGTTGAGATAGCTATTGGAGCATCTCTTCTCTCTTCGAGGGTTGTAACTAAGAGTTTGAGTGGCTGTATCTCTCTCTTGACTTGGTAATTATCTTCCCTACCCCCTTCTTCGTCCTCCCTATGTTGCTCCTGACCGCCCTCCACTACTGCAACCACACCCAAACAACCGCCCCTTGTTGTCACTGAAGTTTTCCAATTCCAGGAACCTGTCCTCGCTATCGCCGCCTCATATAGCTGTCCTCTTTCTGTTCTAGTGTACATTGCTTCCGTCGTCGCTATCGCCGTCATTCCCTCTTGCTACCGCCACCCATGACAGCGCCTCTTTGCTATTCAGCTGCAGTTCCAAACGTGCAACCAGCGTTTCTCTCAATCCAGCTTGTTGCCATTGCTGCAACTCTTTCCCTTCATTGCTGCCGTCCTCCTCCCTTGATCCCACAGCCCATAACAGCCCCTGCTCAGAACAACAAACGTGCTTACAGTTACTACAGCTTTGCACCTCCCCCTCGCCGCTTACCCGTATACCTTTGCTGCTGCCACGTTTTCCAGCCCTTCCTCCACTTTTTGCTACCTTTCCGAAGGATCAAATCCTCACCGATTACCTCCATCACCATGAGATTCACCCTAATTTGAGTGTTTGTGTCGTGACTGTCTCTACTTCCGTTTGTGAGATTGTATTTCCTTCTCTTTGAATTCAACAATAATATTTAGTTTTTCTATTATTCTTTGGTTTAACTCTGGTATCACGAGCTTTCCTAGCCACAAACGTTATAATTTTGGGTTTGAACCATAATTGAATGGGGAATGCTTGGAGGGGTGGATATAAATTTAATAAAGATCTCATCATTTGCTTTGTTGGACCTACCTATAGACACAGCGTGCCAATGTTAGGGACATCTAGTTGTAACGTCCAAAAAATTTGATTAGCAAACCATGGGTTGCCCCTCTGGGCTATCTTGAATAGATCTTAGCATAAATCTACACCTGTATTTTCATTGAAGTCTCTCATTAAGCATTGATTTGTTCATGACTTATATTTTAGGTGGGCTATTTTATTTAGTTATTTCTATAACTAGGAACATATTGATGTTGACGGTCTAGAGTTGATTGCATATTATTTCCTAGCTTTTAGTTATCTCATATTGTTTGACATAGTTTTCTTTTAGGCTTAAAGCTCTCTTTGTCAGAGTAAAATTTTTTTGAACTTAGGCTGATATATGTGTTTTCCTTTTGCATTGGAAATTTGAAGTTCCTGTGATTAGTGGTTTTGGCTTTATTGCTTCCAGTATTTAAGAAAACGGAAGAAATAAAGTCTTTCTGTTACACTACTCAGAGTGGTGGTACTTTTCACCTGTCTTACGGGTATTGTGGCTGCAGGCTATTCCTTATTGTGGATTTTATTTGCCTTCTGTTGTTGTTGTTGTTGGATGCAAGCATGCAAGTCTTTAGGATTTCATGACATGGAATTTAAGGAATTTGGCTGCGTGGTTTTTCTACGTTGCATGTCTTTGGGGGGCTGGATCTACCTATAGATATGTGTGCCAATGTTTGAGGACATCGAGCTGGAATATCCAAAAAATTTGATTAGCAAACCATGGATTGCCCCTCTGGGCTATCTTGATTAGATTTTCGTATAAATCTACACCTGTATTTTTATTGAAGTCTCACATTAGGCAATGATTTGTTACAACTTATATTTTCAGTGAGCTATTTTATTTAGTTTCTTCTATAACTAGGAACATGTTGGTGACGGTCTAGAGTTGATTGAATATTAATTCCTAGCTTTTGGTCAGCTCATATTGTTTGACATGGTTTTCTTTTAGGCTTAAAGCTCTTTTTGTGAGTGTAAATTTTTTTTTGAAGTTGGGATGATATATGTGGCTTCCTTTGGCATTGGAATTTGAGTTGCTGTGATTAGCGGTTTTGGTTTTATTGGTTCCATTGTTTAGGAAAAACTGAAGGAAAAGACTTTCTGTTACGCTACTCGGAGTGATGGTACATTTCATCTGTCTTACGAGTATTGCGGCTGCAGGCTCTACTTTTTTGGATTTTAAAACGTAAGAATGCAAGTCTTTGGGGTTTTATGATATGGAATTTAAGGAATTTGGCTGCTTGGTTTTTTCATATTGCTAACTAGGTGGAATTTCATCTTATATTTGGGTCTTTTTTTTAAGCTTTTATTTTTTCTTTTTTGAGTGGATTATTACATGTGGGGATTTTAATTTGTGGCTAATGGAATTTAATTCAAAATTCAAATTTCGTAATAATAATAATAATAATAATAATAATAATAATAATAATTATAATAATTATTATTATTATTATTATTTAGTGCATGTCAGGCCCCCTCTCTTTCTTTACCCTTGTGAATCTATTTTCATCAGACATGCTCACTCACATGTGCTCTAGAATGCTCATAGTAAGGCTCTGTCATGTAAGTTCTGGTGCTTGGTTGCATCCAGCGTCCTCATGTCTCTCTTGAGCATATACATGATGTCGTGATTGCTCACCTGGTGCTAGTTTTCATCTTGTCACGGGTTTGCGTGTGTGTTGACCTCATTTTTTGTCGAGGTTTAGTTTTCCTCCTAGATTTAAGATTCTAGCCTCAGGAGCTTCCCCGACGATCCTAGATTCCTAGCGATGGGACCCACCTCGTTTTAGAGAGTCTGGAGCCACTTCGTTACTCTTTGAAATCCTGCACGAGATTCCGTACGCTAGTCTATAGCCGGTCGGAGTTGACGTCAGGAATTCAAATTGAGTCCCTATAGGATCCCTGAACATTAGGACAGCCTTGTGCACGTCTTACAAACCTGGATGCACAAATTCTTAGCTCGTGGCCTCGACGCCTTCAATTTCTCTGCAGTGGACTGGAGCTGGAGTCAGAATGTCGGGATGATCGACATTAAAGTCAGAATTTTGGAAGGGCCAGATTTGACGCACTTTCGACGCGATCGTCAACGAGGTTGTCCAAATGACCCCAGATGACGTTGACTGCGCTAATGCGTCCGGAACGTCGATTTTGCCTAAAATTAAGTTCGTTTTGTGACGATAGCCTGTCGGGGACGAAATTTGTGAAACGATTTTTATTATTCTAATAATAATAATAATGCTTATATTACTATTATTATTACATATACTTATATCTTTCTCCTCCCTTTTTATTAAATCCTAGCCCCAAATCCTTCCCCCGTTCGTTCGACCCGCCTCTTCTCTTGTACGCACGATTGGGAGAGCTCGCTCCTCCCTCTCCCGCGCACGAGTAGTTCGCCCCGACCATATCTCTCTTTCCCATACTCGAGCGTATCTTCTGCGGTCTTCTCTTCCTCAAGCCGCACGTATTCGCTCCCATTCCTTATCCCTGGCCGCGACGACTTCTCCTCTGCTCTCCCCGTGCGAGCCTGCGGCCACCTGCTCTTATCTGCGACGTTTTTGTCGCTGCTGCTAGGGCCTTCTCCACTTGAGCTTACCTCCTGTAGGTGTTCTCAGCACCCTCTTCTCCCTCTAGCCTATAAATGAGCCCTACTTGGGGCGTCCCGATGGTTGGCCGAATTTTTAGAGGGGAGGTGCTGCTGGACTGAACCTTGAATTCAATTCCTTATTCTCCTTGTGTGCTCTGCACTAGCTGGTAACCCCTCTCTTTTCTTTGTTCCTTCTCGATTTTGCCTGAGGTGGCTACGGTTTGTATCGTGGGCTTGTTTTTCTCCCTGCTTGGTGTCTCGGCTGAGCATTCATGTGACACGGAATATTTCACTTGCTTAAAGGACTGTTTTCTTCTTTTCACCCCCTAGTAGCATGCTATTTTGTTGTTATATTAAGATTTGGGGTGTTTTATTATTTGAAGCATGTGAAATATGGAAATGTTAGCATATGGGGATTTGGTTTTGATGGCATGATTACTATCTCCCTATATTCTCTATGTTTATAACAAGTTTAAAATGTTGAAAATATGGCTTTAAGATCATGCTATTCCTCTTTATAAGTGTATTGGGATATGTATCACATGGCTTTACATTTAAGCTTATCTAGTATGAAGTATTGAAAAAGCTCATTTGGGTCTTGCAAGCATATGGTGGGTTTGGTTTCAATGCTTTAAGTTTTATTTGGTTCAAAGATACATGCTAGAATTGATTGAGAAAGATTCTATGTTAGTTCTTATTTGAAGCATGCGGTAGCCTTATATTTTGATATATTGAAAGCATGAGGATGTTGTAAGGGCTCGGTTTGCTTGCTGTAGCTCTTACCCGAGAGCCTATTTTTGATTTATTGTATGTGCTCCTGCTTGAAAGCTTTGCAGGACCTATTTTGGCTTTGTTTGGGGGCTCGATTTGTTTGCTTTAGCCCTTACCCGAGAGCCTACTTTGATGTATTATGTTTATCTTCGTTTAAAGGCTTTGCAAGACTTGTTTTGACCTTGTTTAGAGGCTCGGTTTGCTTGTTTTAGCTCTCACCCGAGAGCTTATTTTGATGGATTATATGTGCTCTTGTTTAAAATACATAATGGCTCTATGTCGTGGCATTTAAGGAACCCCTGGATTTTTCTTTAGCCTTTGAAAGGCCGGGTTTTCACCTTTGGGAAGTTTGGGTGTTGGTTTTGTGGAGGCTTGGACTTTGGTTTCATGTTGGGGTTATGTTTCAAATATATAAATTTCATATATTAAGCTTTAAAGAGTTTGTTTTGGCTTGGTGCTAGGCTTGATTTCAGCTTCACTATGGCTTAGGTTTGGGCCTTATGTTGGCTCGGTTTAAATTTTGTGATGTTTTCTTTTTAAGCCTTGTGTTAGGCTTGTCTTATCCCTATACCTGGCTCAATCCTAGCCTTATGGTGGCTTGATTTTTGGCCCATGGCAGCTGCAGTTTTTGCCCTTATGATTGGGCTTGTTTTGGCCTTATGTTGGCTTGATTCCAGCCTTGTGGTGGCTCGGGTTTAGGCCTTGTATTGACTCGGTTTTAGCCCTGCTGTGTTTTCTTTCTTTAGCTTTGTGCTGGGCTTGATTCCAGCCTTATGGTGGCTCCGGTTTAGGCCTTGTACTGGTTCGGTTTTAGCCCTGTTGTGGTTTCTTTTCTTTAGCTTCGTGCTGGGCTTGATTTCAGGATTATGGTAGCTTGGGTTTGGGCCTTGTGTTGGCTCGGTTTCAGCCCTATGGTGATTCAATCCTATGCTTTTGTGTTGGGCTGCAGTTATTGCCTTGTGGTGAGTGCTTTTATGCCTTGTGATGGTTTGGAATCCCCTTGGCTTGCTTATGGGGAGAGGTGATTGAGAGTTAGCTTTTTTTTAGGAACCTTTCCTATATGTCACTTGAGAGGATTGGAGCTAAGTTGGGATTTGTGAACTTGTCCATTCACTTTCTTATGTGTTGAAATCTTTATGTTGGGATATTTCTCCCATTTTTGCTGCCTTGGCCGTGAGCTACCTTGGCCCCTGCTGCCTTGGCCGTGAGCTACCTTAGCTCCTGTTGCCTTGGCCGTGAGCTTTTATTTGGAATTATTGGAGGATTTTACACTTATGTGATATGTTAAGTTGTGTATCATGTTGAGAATTGGAGAATTTCAATATTAGGGATTTGGAAATACTAGTGGGGTTCTTTCTTGGATTACTCCTCTTTGGTTTAATTAGTGAGGTGTGGAAATTTCTCAAGCCTTTTTTAGGGGTGTTTTAGACTAACCCTCCTACCGTTTGAGCTCCTCTCTTTTTTTAATTGGATTTGGAGGTGGGTTAGTCTCCTTTCTTTTCCCTTTTGCTCTTTGATTTGTTTTCTTTCGTTTTTCTCGATTTTTTGGTTTTCGTTTTGTTTTGGGGCATAGGGTGTTGATATTCCATCCTACGACACCAGGACCCACTCCAGGGACTCGGTGAACCGAAGGATGACTGTATCATTCACCGCTACAAGACAAGCGGGGCACCCGTACCTTCTTAGGTTTTTAGTGATCCTACGCCTGACGAAGTGGTCGACTTGTGGACAACCATAATTTTCAAAAAACTGATAAGAACAATTTGATAAGAACAGATACAATATTTACAACAAAACATATTTTCATTACAATCAAAACATCGATATAAACTCTCTTTTGTATGCGTGAAATCCACGTGCATGCTAAAATATAAATTTTAAAAAATATATTATAACTTGATTGTCTACTTGTTGATTATCAGTACCGGGTTAAAGAACACCCTCCTGAGTTAGGTTTAGTAGGACACCCTTCTAGTTGAGTGGCGGGCTCTATACATTCGGGTGACCGAGTAGCCTTCGACGACCCTCGAGTATAACTACACAGTTTCTGAGCCAGCCTCGACCCGAGTGCTTGCGGTTTTCTTCAGATTTTTTGTATGATTTTGATGAAGCACTTGTGGTCCTTTTTCCGGGACTTTCCCGAGGTTTTGATGATTTTATTCATTTTCCCGAGTTTTCTACCGTGAGTCATTCGCCGTCCTTTTTCGAGTTTTCTAGACGATATTTCTTTTTTTCCTGCTTGGCTTTCATTTGTGTGATGCATTTCAACCTGCTACATTTAAGAAAATAACGAATCTCAAGCGTATACGGTGTTTTTTATATTTACGAGATGTTACTCTTTCGTACTCATGCTATCGTCTTTTTTAAGCACGTTCTACTATACTCTTTACTGCATGCTTTACCGTCTTCTTGTGCTATATACCCTGCTATACACTGTACAATCTTTAAACATGCTTTCATTGGGTATTTAGGAGAACTACAACCATATGGCCACCTGATTTGACATCATAACTTGTTATTCTAGAAAATTTAAACTCGTCACGTAGAAGGAGCTTGGAGCTAGCGCGGTGGGCAACACAGCCATCTTCAACAGCAAAACATGTCTTCACCAGCTAAACATTCCTTAGTGATTAAACAACAATCCATAGTATTCCGAGGTTGTTCGCCTGGTGCGACATAAATCCTCAACTTCTCTTTGGGCCTTTGTATAGCTCTGTTGTACAATGTAAGCCCCAACTCATTTTAGGATTATGAGGTTGTCGTTCGTCACGACCCAAATCCTCACATCTTCTAGGCTATTTTTGTGATCGTTTCACACAAATGTAAGCCCTAATTAAATAAAATCGGCAGGATGAAACATTTAAATAATATCTCCCCTAAATTCAAGCCAAATCATAGGATAGTTTGGGAAGTCACCGAGGTTCGCCTCCGGATCTGTGACATCCTCTAGTTCTTCCTCCTTTGAATTCTACAATAAATGTTCCAAATTTGAGCCAATCCCCTTTCACACCTCTTTGTCCGATTTCGTTGAAAAGGCCTATCCTTTTGACCTCCTTGAAGATAATATTTCTGATTTTTATCGAGAGTTTTCTTAAATGACTTTGGTCATTTAAGATGTAATTAACTATAGAGTCATTCTTATAGGTAGTTTTTCCGAACCTAATTTAAAATAAATTCTATTTAATTCTTTATATTAAATAGGTGAATTTATCGACAAATAAAATGGTTTCGTAGACAAACAGACGTCATATATTTCTTAGTTTATTTGATCGAGCTTCACCTCAAGTCTTGTGTTTATCTTTCGGGATAAATACGGATCTTGAGTGTAGTAGTCTTCTTTCATTTAAACTATGAAAAATATGGGGTCAGTTTGATTTCATATTTTTCTAAAATTATATATATATATATATATATGTAAATTAAAACGTCCTTCCGAAGCGGGCGACGGGATTTCGATTCCGACGACCGACAGCTTCCTACGGGCACTCTACACCCAAAATAACGCCGACAGTGTGTGTTGTATTCGTTATCTTAATCTTGTGTATGGATGCAACTAGGGTTTTTGATGTTAAATCCTTCTACATCTAGGGTTTTCATGTTACCTTTTTGTTTTCCCAACTATCGATCTCTGCATTTTCTTTTTCCTTCATGTTTGCTCACTGTGGCTAGGACCTACCTGTAGACATAGTGTGCCAATGTTAGAGGACATCGAGCAATAACGTCCAATAAATTTCATTAGCAAACCATGGGTTGCCCCTCTAGGCTGTCTTGAATAGATCTCAGCATAAATCTCCACCTGTATTTTCATCGAATTCTCACATTAAGCAATGATTTGTTCACAACTTATATTTTCAGTGGGCTAGTTTATTTCGTTATTTCTATAACTAGGAACTTGTTGATGATGACAGTCTAGAGTTGATTAATTCCTAGCTTTTGGTTAGCTCATATTGTTTGACATGGTTTTCTTTTACGCTTAAAGCTCTATTTGTCAGAGTAAATTTTTTTTGAAGTTGGGTTGATATATGTGGTTTCCTTTGGCATTGGAAATTTGAAGTTGCTGTGATTAGTGGTTTTGGTTTACTGGTTCCACTGTTTAAGAAAACCTGAAGAAAAAAAGTCTTTCTGTTACACTACTTGGAGTGGTGGTTATTTGGAAGTGGCGGTACTTTTCATCTGTCTTACTTGTATTGTGGCTGCAAGCTATACCTTATTTTGGATTTTATTTGCCTTCTGTTGTAGGACGTATACATGCAAGTCTTTGGGGTTGCTTGACATGGAATTTAAGGAATTTGGCTCCGTGGTTTTTACATGTTGCTAACTTCGTTGGATTTTATCTTATATTTGTGCTAGAGTTTATTTATTTATTTATTTTTATTTTTTTGTCATGTGGCGCTTTTCATTTGTGGTTAATAAAATTGAATTCAAAATTCAAATTTCATAATAATTATTATTATTATTATTATTATTATTATTATTATTATTTTGTGCATCTCAGGCTCCCTCTTCTTCTTTGTCCTTGTGAATCTATTTTCAATCTGACACGCTTACTCACATGTGCTCTGGAATGCTCATAGTAAGGCTCCGTCATGTTTGTTTTGGTGCTCAGTTGCATCTACAGTTCTCATGGCTCTCTTAACATGTTCATGTGTTCGTGATTGCTCACGTGGTGCCAGCTTTCATCTTGTCACGGCTTTGTGTGTGCTATGTTCGTTATCTTAATCTTGTGCTTGGGCTCAACTAGGGTTTTTGATGTTAATTCCTTCTACATGTAGGGTTGTCATGTTACCTTTTTTTGTTTTCCCAACTATCGATTTCTGCATTTTCTCTCGCCGTCATGTTTGCTCACGTTGGCACAGGACCTACCTATAGAAATAGTGTGCTGAGTTAGAGGACATCGAGCTTTAACATCCAAAAAATTTGATTAGCAAACCATGGGTTGCCCCTCTGAGCTATCTTGAATAGATTTCAGCATAAATCTACACCTGTATATTCATCAAAGTATCACATTAAGCAATGCTTTGTTCATAACTTATATTTTCAGTGGGCTATTTTATTTCGTTATTTCTATAACTAGGAACACGTTAATAGTGGCGGTCTAGAGTTGATTGAATATTATTTCCTAGCTTTTGGTTAGCTCATATTGTTTGACATAGCTTTCTTTTATGCTTAAAGCTCTATTTGTTAGAGTAAATTTTTTTTTTTTTGAAGTTGCGATGATATATGTGGTTTCATTTGGCATTGGAAATTTGAAGTTGCTGTGAGTAGTGTCTTTGGTTTTATTGGTTCCACTGATTAAGGAAAACTGAAGAAAAAAAGTCTTTTTGTTGCATTACTTGGAGTGGTGATACTTTTCATCTGTCTTACAGGTATTGTGGCTGTAGGCTATACCTTGTTGTGGATTTTATTTGCCATCTGTTGTAGGACGTAAGCGTGCAAGACTTTGAAGTTTCATGACATGGAATTTAAGGAATTTGGCTGCGTGGTTTTCCATGTTACTAACTTGGTTGGATTTCATCTTATATTTGTGCCAGAGTTTTTTTTTTTTTTTAATTTTAATTTTTTTTTGTGAATTATTTTTTTTGTGGGATTTTTAATTTGTGTCTAACAAAATTGAATTCAAAATTCAAAGTTCATAATTGTTACTATTATTATTATTTATTATTATTATTATTATTTGTGCATCTCGGGCTCCCTCTCCTTCTTTGCCCTAGTGAATCTATTTTCAATTGGACACGCTCACTCACTTGTGCTCTGGAATGCTCATAGTATGGCTCCGTCATTTTTGCTCTGGTGCTCGGTTGCATCCGCCGTCCTCATGGCTCTCTTGAGCATGTATTGGTCGTCACCTGGTGCCAGCTTTCATCTTGCCACGGCTTTGTGTGTGATGTGTTTGTTTTCTTAATCTTGTGCTTGGGCTCAAGTAGGGCTTTTGATGTTAATTACTTCTTCATCTAGGGTTGTCATGTTACCTTCGATTTCTGCATTTTTCTCTGCCATCATGTTTGCTCACTTTGGCACAGGATGGCTTTAATTCCAACTTCTAAATTATGTCCTCATTTACCACCCATTTTTCATCGATCTCACCCCTTTCTCCTCCATTTGGCTGCTCCTAGGCTTTTGGATGAACCCTTAATTTTGTTGCCTCCTCTTATCCTTGGAACGTCTTGCTTCTCAAAGGTTCCTCCTATTTCTTTTTGGAACTTATGTCTCCAGCTGCCTATCTGCCACGTTTTTTTTTTCTTTTAAGATTGTAGGTGGGTGAATGATTTAAGATTTCATTCCTCCATATCAATCTCTTATTTTTTTTCGTCAAGTTAATGTATCTCTTTCTTTTAAACATCCATCCGTTTATAGAATAATTTTACTCTTTATTGAAGTGAAGATATTGCTTGGCCTTTCTGTTCCTCTGCAACGTCAAATTTTTCTTGGGTCGCCTGAAACTATAGAATATTCATTAATTTATGTTTTATTTACATTTAGTTGGTGACCATTTCATTAGTTTTGTTGACTCTCATCATGTCATTATTAGAATTTCTTTGAAAGCATACATAAGGCTTTTCTTTTAGTCGTACCACATGTGGTTTGTCAAAACGTACGCTAAAATGACCACTCAATATTGAAATTTTTGAAGAACAAATATCACTTTAGTTTAGATTGCATTCTCTCAACTTTACTTAAACCAACCATTTTTTAATCCCTTGGTTCTTTATTTGGCAGAACTTTGCTGATTGATAATGCTATTGTTCCCCTTTAAGGTCTTGTGTCCAAATTCTTTGTTGAGCTAGATGTTCTTGTTCAGTTAGAAAAGATGTGGATTGAATCTTCATTTGTAAATTGTGGTTAAGGGTTGGTTTTGGAAGCATACCAGTCCTACAAAATTTCATGTCATAAAATTTTCAGAATGTTTTAAGGTTCATCCAAATTTGAAAAAATTCTAATTATCAAGCGTGAGAGGAATATTCAAATGATTGTATTCAACCCTCTAGCACTCTGGATGCAACTCCCTTTTTAGATCAAGTTTGCAATTAGAATTTTGAACCATTTTTACATTTTTCTTTGGATTTAAATGCTTTTGTGCTTGGGCCTACTCGTCTTGTAGTTAGGGTTGCCAAGCGTGTTGTTCCCGAAGATATCATAATTGGCTCATTAAATAAGTTGTGTTCAAATCATTCATTCTGTTATCGAGCTAAACATAAACAAATATTTTGAGCTTGATTAATTAATGTGTCAAAAACAAACAAACACTTATTCCATAACATTCAACTCATTTGACTCACAATAATTAAATAATTAATATTTATTATTAATGTTATATATTTGTATTAATTATTAATTATAGATTAGCGATAAGTTATTTAATTTTCATATTTTTTGGGCTTTATGCTTTATTTGAAAAAAAAGTTAAATATAGCATTTTCTTAAATAATTTAAGATAAATATGAGCTGGATATATGTCTTACACAAATATACTAATTAAAAAATAATCGATTATGAAGATCTATTCATGAACAACTTTGAACATGAGCCAATTTCAAATAAACAAAATTTTGAACGGGCCTAACACAAACAGTGAGCTCACTCAAGGTTTAGCTTGTTTAAACCCTTACCTGTAGTGGTGTGCTCATCAACACTTTGCGAACATTAATCTTAATCTTACTTCACTTATTATTGCGACATTTCTTCTCGTAATTTGTGAGCTTCAAAAACCTTGCGATTCAAATGAGAGAACTCTGAGTATTTACTTTCAGATGGATAGGAGATTTTGAATTCTATTTGCACAAGGTAAGAATAAGAAAAAAATTATTGTCACTCTCCTGTTTTGACTATGCTTCAAGTGAAGCGTTTTAAATGAGTCTTTTTTGTAGACTTTATGTCCTATAGATTTTGTTTCCTAGACTATTATGCCATCCCTATCTTGTTTTATATATCTAATATTTTTTGTTTCTGAATGTTTCATTTACATAATTTCATATTAATTATTTCAGTTTTTTTCATGTTAGAAATCCATGAAGTTGTAAGTTCGAGTCCTAGATGTTCTATTCAATTTTTTTGCATTGGTTATGGTAGGAATTTTTAAGGCATTATTCATTATTATCTCTTTGAATGATGTTTACTTTCATTTTAAATTCCTATGGCGCGTTTTGGATGATTTAATAGGACTGCTCTTGCCAATCTTGAAATTTTAGGATATATATTATATTAACTCAAATAATTCAAGGCCTTGAAAATGACGAGGATGAGTTATGGACGGAACGTGTTGGTGGAACAAGTATGGAAATTGGATAGTGATGGCCATAAAACTTAGATCATGACATACAGTTTATAGTGTGCCACATATCAATGTTATTTGTTCCGTTCTTAAACTGCATCCCTGCTGTTGTTGAAAATAATGGAAAAGTAAAGGCTTTGTCTGGAATTATGTGGTTTCTAGTTGCTGGTAGTCATAATGTTAATGTTAAATAGGCAGACAATTCTGTTCATGTTAAGCACCAGCTTTGGCTGTGTTCTCAATGTTCTAGCAATATTCTTTTCCCATTCTGTAAGGATTGTATCATGAAGCTTTTTAAAATTTTGTTTTATTAAGCTGTCCCCCCCATACCAACTACGCATTGCTCTGTAATCTTTTCCATGGAGTTGACATGTGTTCTTACATCAGATGTTCTTATAAGCTTTCCTCTACATTTCATCTTGCTTATCAATTATAAATATTACACACATCAAGTGGTCAGCTGCCTTAATATTGATTCTTTATCTGCTTGGATGGATGCTGTTAACATGTGCACTCCATTGTTTAACAATGAATTTACTGTTATTGTTCCACAGTACACAATCGTCTTGTTATGAAGCCATGGTTTTCAAATGCATTCCTCATATTCTTAAAATGATGGCTACATTATCTTGATTCTTATCATCTTATATGTATAATAGGTAGCAGAGGAGCGTCTGGAAGATAGCTGGGTTCCCATGGATGAAAAATTAACTGCTGCAGAACTTGAGGAAGTTATTCGATCTAAAGAGGCTCACACAAATGCAGCTATTCTAGAGAGTGTACGAATCATTCTCCACATTATATTTCATATTAACATATTTTTCAAATGTGCGTTGATTCATACTCTTATAATTTCTTGAGCAGATTGGAGACATCCCTGATGCTGAGATGAAGCCACCAGACAATGTGCTGTTTGTCTGTAAACTTAATCCTGTGACTCAAGTAAGTGATAATGTTTTGTATTTGGAGCGTTGTCATGCATACCAATCCATCTTGTTTGCTGAAGATATAATGTCGATACTGTGAACCCAAATTACTATGATGCAGGATGAAGATCTATATACAATATTTTCCCGTTTTGGGACCGTGACCTCGTGAGTATTCACTTTTAGAGCCTACGAATCACAGCTCATCAACATAATTATCACAAATCATTACTTGTTTCGCTTTTCAGAGCTGATATTATTCGTGATTACAAAACTGGGGATAGCTTATGCTATGCTTTTATTGGTAAATTCTTTTAACCTGATGTATTATTTTTCCAGAATTTATATAGCATTTTTCCTCAGGTTTGAATCAGTAGTATTTCTACTGGGTCGTTGTATTAAATTTTATTGTGGTTGAAATTGAAAGAACCTACACCCGTTTCAGATAAAGGTGAATTGAAGCATTCATTTCGTTGATGTTCCTTATATAATTCATCATTTGATTATGTCTTACAACCCAATTGTGAATGGAAATTTTATGCAAAATTTTCTTATTTACGCATTATAAAATTTTTCTGGATTTAGGGTCTTTGTTTCTCCAATTATGGATAATATTTAGAACCAAAGAAATAAAGTTGGAAAGAATTCTGGATCTTACTCTGCATTGAACATTGCTTTAAGAATAGTTGCCACTTCTGCTTTCATCTGATGCTGTTGACTTTAAACTTTCCTAAATTGTTTCTGCGCATTTTTGCTGAACAGTTGTGGATTTGATGCTCTGCTTTTAGCTGAATTCATGTACAAGTTATAGACCAGTCAACCACTACATGCAAATTGAATGAATGCTTCTCCAGCCATTAAACTTATATATTAGTAGCACATTAATTTATGCTTCTTGTACTTTAAACCTTTCTATATTTTTCCATAAGGACCCTTTTCGCAGTCCACAAGAAATTAAGTTGTAGTTATCATTCATAAAGAACTGGCTTGGAGGCAATGATTTGGCGCCTAATTAGTGACCTGGAGGTCAAGGGTTTAAACCACCAAAATCACGTCTGCTTGGGTGCCAATTTAGATTTTATGTTAAATGAATTCTCATTAAGGAGATTTGGGATGATCGTAGCATTGTACTGTCAGGAAGATATTTTCTCAGATTTTACAGTTATATCTTTGTCTTGAGAACCTTTGCTTCCAAGTCAAAGAACTCATCTGATGTGATAGAGGTAGATATAAAAGTTTGGGAAAGTTATTAATTGCTGTTGCCACCATTAGAAGCCATTTTATTAGCTGCTGTGCATGTTTGCCACTCATTAGGGTTTTAGGTCCTAGTGTGAGATCCTAATGGCTGCTTGATACTAAATTGGTGGCATTGCCAAAATCCATCACAATTACATTAAAATAAGCTGGTTTCTCAAGGGTTCCTTGCATTGCGTATGGGGCTTGCTTTCTCAACAGGCTGACATTGCAACCACTGACGTAGATGCAGCCAAGGGCCTCTTTTCTGTTTTTACACTTCCTTTCTTTCCATTTCATATTTGTTTCAATGGATCTTTGAGCTTTGTTCTCTACGATTGTGTTTATGACGTTTTAAATGAAATTCAGTTGTTTCAAATTTCTATTTTTTTTGTAGTAGAATGGCATTTCCATCAGTAAATTTTGTATTTGATATGGTTTCCGTTATATGGGATTAAAACCCAAAATAACCTCATGACGTGTGTGATTAAATTTCTACATTATTGTTTAGGGCCATTTACATAAATTCTATCATATTCCTTTTTTTTAAAAGCTCGAGGGCTAATATATTAAAAGAGTAAAATGTACAGATAGGTTGGATGAGAGGGCCCAAAATGACACCTTAACCACCCGGTATATAAAACACGAAGGTCCCAAAAAGAAATATACATGTATCCCCAAAAATCAGGATTATAACTTAGACATGTAAACTCTACGCCAAAATTCTGCCAACACCAAAAGGTTCAGGTGGTTTAAGAATGACCCAATTTTGCCTTATTTCTGCCTCTGGTTCTAGGAAGGAGCCAGCTATCAAATGGTTGAATTTACTGCCATTACCTGAAATAACCAAAGTATTATCCATTAAGTTCCTGAGTTCTACTAGGCCTCAATTTTTCTTCTTCTTCCTGGATGTGTAAACCTGTCATTCCTCATACGAAGTCTGACTCCTCTGATCAGTGTATGGGTGCAAAAATTGACGGGCATGTATAGGCTGCTGCACATCATGAGCCCCATGTTCCTGATTAACAGTAATAACTTGCTCGATCTGATGAGGTGGTAGAGCCATAGTAGAAAGATTGCAAACCGTGACATCAATGATAGATTCTAGGGTAGGTGAATTATGAAATGACGTCTCTGCACCCGATGCTTTCACAGGAAAATGAGGAGCTTCAAAGCCCTCGTGATGATTGAACCGAACATTATCCTGTGTAAGTAAAGTTTTTTCAACATTGTCTTCAAAGAGGTTTGAGGCTGTAGGTTGCCGAACTAAACCATTTAGCAACATGTCATTCACAGAAAAGGTGATGTCAGGGGAGGATCTTCGGTAGTAAGGGGGTTACAGGTGGCAGTGACTGGGGAAATGGTATTTAGAGGAGGGAGAGCAGATGGTCTTTCAGCCAAATTGTCAATAGAGAGTGTGTTGCACCAGGGGTAGGGAAGGGGTGTGTGATTTGGGGCAGGGGGCCTAGTGACATTTTTACTCCGAGGTTCTAAGTGTGGGTGCAAATGGTGACATTGAGAGTGAGAATGTCCAAACATACAACAGTGGGTACAGTAAGGTGGGAATTGTTCGAGTTCCACCTGCTGCCAAAAGCCCTGGTGCTGTGAGCCAATCCAGATCTCACTTGAAAAAGGTAAAGTAACATCTCGTTCAATTGAAACTCTGGCTTCAGAACGCTGACTGAGATTAACTATAGAAATATCAGTTTTGAGGTGTTTAATGTAAACCATAGCTAAGGAATAGAAGAGCTCGTGATTTAAAAGATGAAACTTCAGACCAGGGAAGTGCTGCCATATAGGAATGGTAGGAGGTTCAGTGAAAGGATCAAAATCAACCGTCCATTTTAAAACTTTCATCACACGGTTATCTATTTGAACGAGCATTCTCGCAAACAAATGAGCATAGTCTTCATCATCTGATAATTGGATTAGAATATGCCTACCGTCCAGTTTACCAATCTTCCATTCCCCTTTCAGACGCATTTGCTCAAAATTTTTTCAAATTACATCTACTTTAGGGTTCCATAGAGGAGATTTCGAACTAATACTAACCGACAGGATAAAGCTAAGACGGAGTTCTCAGCGTCAGAGAGAAATAGAGCAAGTTTACCATTTTTATGGGACGCTTTTTTTGAGAAATATGAGGTCAACGCCCAAAGCCAGAGTGTCGTGGTATTGTTGCGGGAACATACACAAAATATGAGCTCGAGTGGAGGTGTCACTAGCAAGAGCGGCGACATATGAAAGTCCCGAAGCCATCAACATTTGCAGGGAACGGAGCAGAGGAAACCCTTCTGTGTCACTTTGCACAACAGACGACGCGCGACGAAACAGATGAGGCCGCACGAAGGTCAGCCGACGGAGCAAAGTGCAGATGAAGGACAAAGCCGACAACGAATGACCAACAGACGACACGCGACGAAGGACGAAACATGTGGAAGCAGACGAAGTCGAGGCGACAGCACAGCCGACGCCACACGACAACAAAAGAAGCACAACGAAGTGAAAATCGACGGAGCAAATGTCAGGATTCGTCATGAGGCGAAACCATAGCAGAGCGAAGCAGACGAGATCATGAAGACATGAAGAGAATTGTGTTACACAAATTTTCCTTTTTTACATTTACACCACCCAAATCTTTCGTATAACATAAAAAATACCACTATTTTGACTTGAAATACACCCTTTCACGCATAAGGTGAGATATATGTAAAAATTAATGTTTAGGTGTTATACACGGAAATATATATGAATTGAGTGGTATTTATGTAAATCTTCTACTTTTTCATTCTGAGTCGGAATTTATACTTATTTTCTTTGTTACTAGTGTTTTTTTGGTTCAAAAGAGATGCAAGAGAGAAGTAAATGAAAATATTAAAAAATTTGAATTACAATTTATTTTAACCCATCTCTTTGATTAAGTGGAAATCGAGTGGAAAAGTAATTACCTTTATTTTAATTTTTTTTGGGTTTGAATGAATAATCAATTATAGACACAAATTTAATGTTGCATATCGAGCGGATTTTGACAGTCTTATGGATCAAAATGAATTCATTGAGTGACTTCTAATAGTGGAAAAAATTTTCAAGTACAAAAATGTTCTTCCTAGTAGAGGGATGAAGCTAATTGTAGTTAATTTAAAAAAGAGTACTTCCCTGTAACGGGAGATTTTGAAGCCTCTACGCCAACATAAGGGAAAAAATAATATTACAACTTGGTTCAGGATGAAGAAGTTGCAGCACAAGTACTTTTTGTTTATTAAAGAGAAGATGTGTTGTTAATACTTCATATGTAGTTGAAGGATTTATTAATAGAGGAATTTGCAGCTGAATTTGAACAATTTATGCTGAAGTGTGAGTTGGAGCCAAAGGAGAACATCATAACTTGGAATCTTGGATGATTGAGATTTTCTATTGGCAATGTGATGTAATTAAAACTCTAGTTGTCTTGCAAAATGTTCAAATTGTAGTCCTAAAGGTGCAAAAGCATCACAGTATCATCAAGTCCGCTCTTCCTTTCAAACAGTGTTCGACCATGAGGCCGGATGGTAAGAGTGTACCGGCTAGAGTATCAAGGCCCGCCTGTATGAGGAGAAGTCAACATAGGATGAAAGAAGGACTGATCGGAATGACACCATTGAGAAATTTCAAGCCAAACTGCCTAGGGTATAAACACATTGCATCCAACTACTCAAATTGGAGAGTGATTTCTTTTACAACTTAAGGTGTTATGGAAGAAGCAGATAATGGAGATTTTGTATATGAGAAGAATAAAGATGAGTATTAGTCTTCTGCGGATGAGAGTAAGATGCTTATGTTTCAATGAGTTCTCTAGTCCGAACTCAAGAGGGTGCTACTGTATCTTGGGCATAACATTTTTCGTATTTGTTGCATAGTCAAGGGGAATGTGTTTAGACTTATTATAAATTGAGGCAGTTGTGAGAAATTGGTGTTTAAAAAGGTGGGAAAAATATGGAGCCTCACTATTCTGAAGCACTCTGTCATATTCCCTAACTTTGTTAAAAAGGGGAATGAGATGTGTTTTGATTAGAGATATTTAGTAGACTTTTCCATTTTAAACATGCCACAGGATCATGTGTGGCATAATATCGTGCTTATGGATACATGCCAATTTCTATTGGGCAGATCGTGGTAGTATAATAGGTTCACTTCATGATGGCTATAAAATACACTCATTTATTAAGAACCTAGAAGCGTATTGTATATTTTCCCTTCAAGGAGTCAACAGTGATGATTACGAAGACAATGATGGGAGCTAAGTGCCTCGTGTTACATTTCTATATATTATGAGAGAGTCATTTGTGCGACTTGCCTTGGTGATGTTGGAAGACAGTGAGAGTCGATACCTTCGACAGTGCAGCTTCTATTGGAGGAATTTTAGGATGTTTTGATTGATAGCCTGCCATACAAATTATTATCCTCTATGAGAGATTTATCATGTTATAGACCTCATTTCATGAACAGTGCTCCCCAACTGACAAGCCCACTGAATGCGATTAGAAAAGTATGAGGAGCTGTAGAAACTGCTGTTGATCTGATGGGCCCCTTAGAGTATTAGTTTGTGTATTTTACCAGCATTGATTGTGCCCAAGAAGGATTGGTTTGACATATGTGCATTGATAGCAGTACGTGACTTGTTGGATCAATTGCATAAGCATTTTTTAAGATAGATTTGCACAGTGGAAACCTCCACAAGTTTAGGTAAGACTTGGGGATGAGTGTAAGATTGCATTCAAGATGTGAGTGAATTGTATGAGTGGAACATCATGTGTTTTGGCCTTTCTAATGCATCGAGAACTTTTATGGACTGTTGATCAACATTTTATGAGCTTTTATCTGAATGTTTAAGATCGTGTATTTTGACGATATTTTGGTGAATAGTTGATTGGGGAGGTGGGGGGCATGTACACCACTTGCTACATGTGTTTGGAGTTCTTCTTATTGAGCAATTATATGTCCACCCAAATAAGCATCATTTTTTGCCATCACAAACATGTATTCTTGGATTTATTTATTGTTTTAGTAGCCGACATTGAGATGAACCCTACTAAGTTTGGGCTATTGTGGATTAGCCTTGCCCACATTCGTTCGTTCAGGTACACCAATTTCATAGACCGGCTTCTTTCTATAAGAGATGCCAGACATTCCAGTTTTATAGTGGTCCCCTTGACACAGCCTATCAAGTCAGACAGGTTCGCCTGGTCGGATAAAGCAAAGACTAATTTTAATGCCTTGAAGAAATATGTTACTCAGTCACGTATTCTAGCTCTTTCAAATTTTAATTAGGTACTTCAATGTGAGAATTGAGGTTGTGTTGAGTCAAGGTGGACACTTTATTGCATTCTTCATTAAGAAGTTGAATTATTCCAGGCAAAGGAACTTTACAAATGACAATGAGTTTTATGTTATTATGAGAGCTCTTAGTTGTTGGAGTCATTTTTTTGCTAGCAAACAAGTTCACTCTTTACACTAATCGTGAGGTCTTGATATTCTTAAATAAGTGAAGTAAGCTAAAGGTAGACATATCTAATGGGGTGCTATTCCTCTCTTCTTTTTATTTTTTGCTCGGGCACATAGTTGGGAGCCAAAATAAGGTTGTTGATGTCTTGAGTTACCATCATCCATTGATTTTTATTATGCAGTCTACAGGCTTGAAATGTTGAAAAATATGTATACCATTGATGAAGAGTTTCAACAGATATTGATTCGATGCTAGAAGAGACCTTATGATCAATATCATAGATCTAATGGTTATTTTCTCTTCCAAAACAGATTGTACATTTCTAAGAGTTCACCTAGGAGGTTTATCTTATAGGAGTGTCACAATAGAGGCATGATACAACACTTTTTGATAAGGGTAAGATTCATTTGTTAGTAAAAGAGAATTTTTGTTTGTCTGGATTGATATGAGATGTGGAGAGATACGTTCATCAATATAGGATATAAAATACGAGTTTATAGACCACCTTCCCGTCTCAGAGTTAACTTAGGTGGATGTGATCTTGAACTTCGTTGTGGGCCTTCCATTAACCGAATAGAGTAAGATTCTAAACCGCTTCTCTAAGTCGACACACTTTGTGTCATGCTGCAAGATGATAGAAGTTCCACATATTACATATTTATGAATCACTTTGGGAGGATTTTATGAGATAAGTTAGATATAAAACTCTTGTTATATCCCAATAGTGGACTCATAGATAGATTGATCGAGGTGGTAGATCAGAGTTTGGGGAATCTCCTCATGTGTTTTGTGGGCAAGAAAACCATACAGTAGGATTTGATTCTTTTTTGGGTTAAGTTTTATTACAATTAATGTACTAGTCAATCCATAGGTCACAACCTCGTTAAGATTTAAATCTTATATGAGCGGGTGAGAAATGAAATTATCAAGTATAATACAAAGTATCAGAAACAGTCTAATAAGTGCAAGATAGCTATTGTTTTTAAAGAAGGTGACATGCTAGTCCCAATTGAAGAATGAGAGGTTTCATGTATGGTCATTTAGAAAGCTCAGCCTAAAGCTGATGGTCTATTCATAATTGTTAAGAACTTCAATAACTATGCATGTAAGATTAATCTCTTGGGAATCTACTATATTTCTATCTGTAATGTGTTGACTTAACACATTATTACACATATTCAAAAGCTTCTAGAAAAGAAGACAACTCACACCCAGAAAGAGTGATGCGGGAGATCCCAACAAGCTGAATGTGTGTGATGGATGGGATTTTTCCTTCCCGAGTGTTCGGTAGCAGGAAAATTCCCTCTCTTGATTATTGTGGGTCTTATGGGGCCCCTATTGTAATATTTTGAGTTATAATTATGTCTTAGTAAGCATATTGCTTAGGAGGTTTCGTAGACGTATGCTTGTTTTAAGTTATTGGATACTTTTTTGTTTTCTATCTAACAAAATGTTATATCATGTGTTTTCGTGCAAGTGGTCTTTGTAGCTTGTTTTGGACTAGGTGGTGGATCTCCCCTAGCGTCCGCATGCTATGGTTCTAGGGCGCGTAGAGGATATTCAGGGAAGGGATTTATCAAAGAGGTGGTTGTGGAGTAGCAACTGAATGATTTTGTGGGCAAAAGGTGTTTGGGAAGGGGTATGATGTGCTCGACAGTGGAAACTGGCTCTTTGACAGCAGGTAGCAGCACTTTCGACGGCTATTTGGACTGAAAAATAGCTGTAGAAATGTGAAGTAGTGAGGTATGGGCGGCGAGGGTGGTCCACCACCTGTTCCTGAGCATGATACATACACACTACTTGCAAAATGAAATGATACAACACTCTGAGGAGTATAAAATGGAGAACAAAGTCTCCAAAACATCAATAACCAAAAATCTTTGTAAACAAAAAAATAACAACATACAAATTGTTCCATAATAGAAAATAACCTAATTAGAATTAGAGAACTAGAAAAGTAACCAGAAAAGAAAAAAAAAAAGGAAAAAAATACATAAATTGAAGATCGGCTGCGCTTTTGTTGATTCCCGTGATTGTGGGCTTTCTATGATCCAACGGAACCTATAGATCGCAAAATTTCGAGGAAACGGGATCGCGAGATCCCAACACATTCTCCCACATTATTCTCCATAGTTAGGAGAAGTTTCTTCTATGGAAGAGCCTGGATCTCATTGTTAGATGTTTTTCCCATAAAGCAAAACATTTGCAGTATTTTTCAAAATAGAGTCTCACCACTCTTATCTAGCCATCTTTTTGGGATGATGTTGTTTACCTGAATTAAAATTTTAACATCCATATTACTCCATAGAGTCTTCCAGAAATAGGTGAAAATTTTCTCATTTTTTACATATTGGACCTCCCTCAGCAGTAACAACTTAGGAGGTAAACTGTATGTCTAAAAATCTTGAAATTCTCTTATTTAGGATTGCAATGTGTCTAGTCTCGATTCCTCAAACTCATGACTTTTTTGGACAACCATTGCATATCTTACTGATGCTCCTCTTAATGTCTGTAAGAAAATAGTTAATTGCACCACATCTTCAAACTTTGTATGAACTCCCATTATTTCGGACTCACTACCTTTTAGACAACCAAGGCTCATTATGCTAGGGTCTCTCTCATGGGATTTAGTTTGAATCACTAGCATTTCTTTCTTGTCGATTGCTGCAAGTTGTTACTCTATTCTCTTTTGGATCTTCACTCTTTTCCTCCTCAACTGTACCCTGCTCACTGAAAGATATCACCTTTTTGTTTGGGCAATCAGACATATTATTCCCAAAATTATGCACTTGAAATTCTTTCTGGCTGGGATGGACTTGCGAGTACTAGTGTTCTCTACATTTTTTTTACTTTGTACAGGTTTCTGCTTTAGAGGGGTTAGCTTGTGTGCTCCTTGGGGTATACTTTTGCTGCTTAATCCCATAGTTGAATCATTTTAAGGGTGTTGTGTATCTATTGTTGCGTTATCTCTCCACATTCAAGGCTAGAGCATGAACATCATGTAATGTCGAATAGGGCTACAACTATATCATGCTTTTAATAAACAATCTCAATCCCCTTAGATATTGGGCTATGGTGTTCTTTCAGGGCTGGTCAAATTCAACGGTCTACTCAATTGAAATTTTTTCTATTGCAAGTGATGAAGTTTCAAGGACATGTCATGTTTATAATATACTGGCAAGTACATATGCTGCATCTCCTTTTTCGTCTTGGAACAAATTTTGATTTTCCTTTTCTTTTTCTGGCACAGGCATAGTCATCCAATAGGGCTATATTATACTAGGTTACAAATTTATTTATTTTTTGTCTTTTGGCGCTCTTCTAGTTCACTTAAATACAAGTTACTCGTACTCAACGGTATACTCATCTACTGAAATATTTTTCTGTTGTAAGTGATGAAGTTTCAAGAACATGTTCTGTTTATAATGTACTTGCAGGTACTTACGCTGCATCTCCTTTTTCATCCTGGATGATTTTGATTTTTTTCTAGGCATAGGCGTTTCAAATTTTACCATCACAAAGAACCACCTTAACTTCATAGCGGCTAGCTCGACCCTTATGTCAGGGAAAGTATCCTTTTACTTGAAGATTGACTCCATTATCTGGAGCGACTCGATGAACTCACTTATATCCATACGATCATCAAAACTCGATAAGTGAATCTTCATTCAAAAATTCCAACTTCATAGATAATCTACGCCAAATCATGATATTGGTTCGTCACTTAATACTGCCAGATGGAAGGGTTTCACTTCATTCTCTAGATCTGACAAGTCACTGTTGTTATGAGGGACCTCTCCGGGTTATCTCTTCTCAAAGGGGATAATGTTTTGTTATAGTTGAAGGATTTCTTACTGTATATCATCCATAGTATATTATTGGACATCTCTTTACAAATTTTTCCTAAGCGACAACACCCTCTTCTCCTGATCCGGGTTTCAAAGGACTTAGGATTACAAATCAAAGTTAGTCGGGTGCTTATATTTTGGTGTTATGTGTCAAGATGGGTTTTCGGTGAATGGAAGGTTGAATTTTCAAAATTTAGAGTTGAGGTAGGGAATTGTGATAAATTTAATTTGAGTCGGTGAAATTTCTTTTTTTAAATTTGGATTGTTACAAAAAAGTCAAAACCATAAAAAATTTAGGGCTTGTCCTGCTTTGATTCTTGATGATATTGTTGTAGATCACTTAGAAAATATTTAAGGAAGAGATTTAGCGGGCGGTGGTTTTGGATTAGAAATGGAATGATACTATGGGCGGACAAAAGTGTTTGGTTAGGGGTATGATGTGCTTGGCTGTGGAAACTGGCTATTGGACAATAATTAGCGACACTTTCAGCTGTTGTTTGGACTAAACACAACTAGCAAAGTACGAAATGGTGAGGTTTGGGCGGTGAGGAGGATCCACTACCTGTTTTTGAGCAAGATATAGACACACCACTTGTAAGTAAAATAGATAAAAAAATCTCCAATTTACAAACAATAACAAAAAGTATTTCTATATTTGAAATAACAACATATAAATAGTTCTCTAGTGAAAAATAACCTACTTAGAAGTAGAGAAATAACAAAGAAATCAAAAAGAAAAAAAAGGAAAAAAAAAAGAAAAAAAATCCAGAAATTGAAGTTGTAGGCCCCTGTGCCAATTCCCGTGATCACGCACTTTTTGCGATCCTGGGAGACCGTGAACTGTAGAATGACACATAAACATGATTTCAAGATCCTAGTGTACTCTCCCACGTCATTTTCTCCGGTTAGGAGATGCTTCTTTTTTGGAAGGGCTTGAATCTTTATTGGATGCTTTTTCAACAAAATGATTGTTGAGATTTTCATAGCAGCGAATACTTCTTGCTAGCCATATGTCTGGGATGTCATTGCTCAACTTAATCAAACTTTACAGCCATATTACTCCATATACCCTTTTAGAAATGCCCAAAAGTTTTTCATCTTTGACATATTAAACCTCCCTTCGTAGTGTCAACTTAGGAAGTAGATTGTGTGTTTGAAAATCCTGAAATTCTCTTATCTGGGATTGCAAATGTCAGCTCCTCGAACTCATGGTCCTCTTGGCAATCAATGCTAGTTCTGTTGATGCTCATCTTATCTCCTGCAAAATGATAGTTTATGGCACTACCTTAAACTCGCTACAACTGAGACTACTCTCCAGCTAGAGTCTCTCTCATAGGCTTAGCTTAAATAATAACATTTCTTTTTCGTTGGTTGCAAGTTAGTATTCCTCTCCATTCTTCTCCTCTGGGTCTTCACTCTCTTCTCCACTGCACCATACTCAGTGAAAGATATCATCGTTTTATTTCGGCAATTAAACACAATGTCAAAAATATGACATTTGAAACTCTTTCTGGCTGGGATGGATTTAGAAGTACTGACAATATCAACATTTTCTCGACTCTAAATGGGTTTCCTTTTTAGTGGGGTTGGCTTGGGTGCTCTACCGGGTATATTTTTGTTGCCTAATCTTGTGGTTGATTCCTATTGCAGCCTGATCTTGTGGTTGATTTTTATTTTAAGTGGGGTGTGGACCTAGTATGACTTTGTTATCTATCTATCTTTAAAGCTAGAGTTTGGACATCTTGTAATGTCCAATAGGTACAACTGAAAAATCATTCTGTTGTAAGTGATGAAATCTCAAGAACACGTCATGTTCATAATTTATTGACATGTATTTGCCGCACATCTTCCTTATCATCTTGAACCGGATTGGGATTTTGTTTTTCTTTCTCTTGTTGGCATAGGAGTTGCAAATTTTGCTAGCATAGAGAAGCATTCACGACTAGCTTGACCCTTATGTCAGGTGAATTACCCTTATACTTGCAGAGCGGTTCCACTGTCCGAAACGACTTTGATGAACTCGCCCAGATCCATGCGATTGTCAAAATTCGACTAGTCAATTTTCATTGTAAAATAGTGGTTTCTCTGACAGTCCATGTCAAGTCATCTGCGTATTGGTTCTTCATCACCGTGAACTTTATGGTTTTTGAAGGATTCACTTCCTCCACTTGATCAGGCAAGCCAATGTTGTGGCTATGGTTGACCTTCTCGGATTGTTTTCTCTCAAAAGTGATAATTTTTGTTGTTGCTGAAGGATTTCTTGTTGCACGTCCTTCATAGTAAGATCTTTGCAGATTTTTCCTAGGTGTCATTTTGACCTCATCTTCTATTTTCGGTTTCGCGGATGTAGGACTCTAAATCATGATTTACAGGGTGCATTGATTTGGGTGATAATTGTTGAGGTGCGTTTTTGATGAAGGTATGAAGGTTGGAATTTAAAAAGTTAGGGTTGGCGTTAGAAATTACGGTATGAATGATTTGAGTATGTTGAATTTTATTTTTTAGAATTTTGGATTGGTATAAGAAAGACAAAACTATTAAAATTCTAAGGGTTCATAGGGCTCTGATACCAGATGATACCATGCTAGGCTTTTTAGAGGCATTTAGGGAAATGATTTGGCAAAGAGGTGGTTGTGAAATAGCAAGGGAATGATACTATGGGCGGACGAAAGTGTTTGGTAAGGGGTATGATACACATGACAATGGAAACTGGCTATTGGACAACATGCAACAACACTTTCGACGGATGTTTGGACTAAAAACAACTCTCAAATGTGAATGGTGAGGCATGGGTAGCAACGAGGATCCACCAACTATACCTGAGCAAGATACAAACACACCATTTGCAAAAGGAAAAGATTTAACTCTCCGAAAAAGCATAAAATAGAGAACAAGGTTTCTAAAACATAATCAATAACCAAAAGCATCACAAAACCAAAAAATAACAATATATAAGTTCTCGAATAAAAAATAACTTAATTGGAAATAGTAAAATAAAGAAGAAATTGGAATAGGAAGAAAAGAAAAAAAAATGCATATATTGAAGATTGGGGGCCCCTATGCCAATTCCTGCGATTTTGGGATTTCTACGATCCCACATAACCAATGGATTGCTGACTCTTGTGGAAAGGGGATCTTGGAATCTCGCAGAAATGAAATTGTGAAATCCAGCGAAAACACTATCATTGATCCCACAAAAACGGGATCACTGTATCCCATCATACTCTCCTTCATCATTCTCCCAGGCAAGTAGAGGCTTCTTCTTCTTCTCCTCTGGAAAGGCCTGTATTCTAACTGTTAGATGTTCTTTCCCACAAAACGTCTGTTGAGATTTTCAAAATAACATCCCACCATTCCTTTCTAGCCATCTGTTTGGGACGACATTGCTGAATTAAACTGAAGTTTCACACCAAAATTACTCCGTATAGCCTTCCATAAATAGCTCAAAATCTTATCTTTGATATACTGGACCTCCCTTAGCCGCGAAAATTTAAGAGGTAGATTGTATGTCTTAAAATTCTAAAATTCTCTTATCTGGGGTTGCCATGTGTTTGGTGTCGGTTCCTCGAACTCACGAACTTTTTGGACAACTAATGTCAGTCTTACTGATGCTCCTCTTAAAACCTGTAAAAAGAAGTTTCTCGCATCGCATTCTTAGACTTTATATGAACCTCTATTTACTTTGACTCACTACCTTGTAGGACAACCAAAACTAATTAAGTTGGAGTCTCTCTCATGGGTTCAGTGTGAATCACTAACATATCTTCCTCATGAGTTGCAAGCCGGTACTCCTCTCCATGTCTCTATTGGGTTTTCACCCTGTACCCCCCGCACTTCACCTTAGTCAATTCAATCACCCTTCTTTTTGGGCAATCACAAACAATGTATCAAAATCTTGACACTTGAAACTCATCTTGGCTGGGATGGATTTAGGTGTATTGGTGGTCTCCACCTTTCTCCATTTTGTATGGGTTTCTCCTTTAGTGGGGTTGGCTTGGGTGCTTTATTGGGTGTATTTTTGTTGCCTGGTCCTGTGGTTGAATCTTGTTTGATGGGTGTCTTGTTGATACTCACTCCAGGTGCACTCACACTTTGGGGGTTCATGGAAGTGTACGTGTTGTATCAGTAATATCAGGTTTTTGAGTAAAAATGTCGATCCCACAGGGAACGAGGGAATTAGGAAAAGTTCTAGCCTACTAATTTCGTTTCTAGCCTAAAATTTAGATTATGTTAAAAGTTCTACAAACTAATCTTACAATAATGCAAACAATTTTAAAGTTTAAATCCTACAGAAATCCCACTTGACCTAGTTGAATTGATGAATATCAAGTTATAATGTTATCTTCTCTTGCAATGATTTAAGTTGAGTAAAAGAAATATAAAGTGTTAATTGTAAATTTGATTAGTGGCAAATAGGTGCAACTCTCTTTTTTACCCTCTTAAGGGCATAAAGTAGATTTGTTAAAACGACTTTAATTCCTTAAATCCTGTTTTAAACCCATCAAAGAATATTGCCCTAACATTCACATCTCCCTACGAAGCATATCAACCTATACTCCACAGTTCAACGTGACTAATTTAATTGATTCTACATAGCTTTCCGTAGTTTATAGTTCGCAACACATTTTAATATTTCACTTGGCAAGAATGAAACGTAAATGAAGATCTGAAGGTTAACCACCACATTAAGTAATTAAAAATAATTTTAAAAATATTTTACAATCCTACACATCCTACTCAATCATCATGAGGTAAGGGAAAGAGAACTACTTAGAAAGCATGAAGAGCATTCCACAAAACTTCATTGAAAACAATAGAGTTCTACTAAATGATGTGTTTACAGAAATACAATAATCAAATACACAATACTTATCTTTCTCTCCTTTACAATGCTCTAAATATGCTCCACCAATGATCCTCTCATTCCTTGCAGGTCTTCTGAAGACTCTCTTCTCCTTGCAACTCAATTCCTCACCAATACACGAAATAGACATACTATCCTTTTATCCACCAGCAAGCCTCTCCTTTTCTACATACACATATATGGACTTTTAAACATCTAATACAAAGCCCTCTTAGCGTTTTGAATAACTCTCCACGATAGGCGATCTAACTGCTCATAACTGCCTCAGGTAGTTGCTGGCGCTCGGGGCGCCAGGCTCTCTGTATGTCAAGTTTAGTATTGACGCCTAGGCGCCCAAGGGTGCTGCGCCTAGGCGCCCAAGGGTGCTGCGCCTAGGCGCCAGTATAGCAGCACCTAGGCACCAAGTGGGTGGCGCCTAAGCGTCATCCTCTCGATTTGCCAAGACTAAGACTGGCGCTTAGGTGCCAGTCTCCTTTATGCTCGTTTGGTCAAAGTCTCCTCCACTTTGCTCTACTTCCAATATCTGTTGCATCTGCAAGAAAAATATGAAAAACCTTTCTTTAAAGTGCAATTTTATCCATAAAAATGTATAAAACATAAATGAATTTAAGCATTTATTTATACACATCAAAATTCCCCAAATTTTAAGGTTATTTATCCTCAAGTAACACTAATTTAAACACCAAATTTGTTAATTTGAGAGAGTGCGTTTCATGAAAATTATCAGCAATAATGCATCAGGAGATTTATAGTTATAAACGTAGGATAACTCTAGTAACAAGCCTTGATCTAGGGTATAAGAAACCTTGCATTCAACCAAGAGAAACTGATTTCCTATTTACTTCAAGAAGAATTTAACACTTGTTAAATATGGTACCTTAAATGGTAAAAAGACAAAACTTAAGCAATCATTTTAAAAAGTTTACTAATACTTCATAAATATAAGTAAGCTTAGGAATGTAGTAGAGCTTCAAATTTAAAAAGAATCTAGTGAAATCAATTTTTGCTAACGCTTCTCCATAAGTTTCTTCTCACTTTCTATTTTCTTTTAATCTCTTTTTTTCCTTGTTTAGGATGTATATTTCAATCCTTAGCATATCTTTTATTAGAATTAATATATATGGATAGACCTTGTAATAATTTTGAATTTCACTATCATTTCTCTAAAGTAATACACTCCACATTCCTCCACTTATTTTCTTTTTAAATTTAGGAAGTATTAGTTGGAAATTTAATTTTATGGAGACTCAATTCTCATTGGGCATATATCGAAATGTACCTAATTTAACAAGTATGTAACATTTTTTAAAAATAAATAGTTAACTCATTTTTCTGCATGTTGAATTACAAAATTAACTTAACACAAGTCTAGTCTAATTTACATAAAGTTTAAAATAACTAGAGTATGTTTCTCCTGTATCATTATTGTGAAAGTTTCAAATCTAACCCCACATTCCTTAAGCTAATTAAACATAGTAATTCAAACTCATTTTACTGAGGACAAATAAGTTTAAACTTTAAAATATTTTTCTCCCCAACTCACTAAACTTAATTTCTAAAGGTCTATTAGAGGCAAATGTAGCTAACTTGCCCTATGAAACTACTTATGGGAAAGTCATTGTGGGAAAATCTGCTAGTTGTTTGTTGCATGTGTGAATAACAATATGATAATGTTTCTGACAAATGACTATTCTGCCCCAATTTAGTATTGTTGTTTGTAACAAAACTGTTCTAACCATATATTAGATACATCATAAGCAAAAATTTACTTCAGAGCGTTACAAAAATCCAGAGAAAGGCCTCACCTAAAAAATTATCAAAATTATCATTAGTAATATGACAATATTGACTTGTATTCACCCATAAACTCAAGTCACACCCACCTAATTGATATGTATTCACATCAATGCCCAAGCCAAAACCACCAAGAACTCCAAAGAACAATAATAATTGCCCAGGCCGCACCTGTCATCCCCAAGCAATGAAGGTAAAAAAACTTTCTTTTTTCATAGAACTTACTAAAGCCATACCACACATCCATACCACTGAACAACAACTTCCCCATACCACCAAGCAATGAAGGTCGAGCATTTTTTTTTCATAGAAAGCATGAATAACATAAAAAGAATTAAAATGAAACAGTAACAAAACCTAGTTTTCACTGTTACTGAAAGATTCAACAGAAATAAAGAATGAAGTGTTAAGAAAAGTTAAATTAATTCCTAAACCATCTTCACAGATGAACACGATTAACACATGCATATATTTTTTACACATTCTATATTAGAAGCCATGTAATCAAGCTGGCCTCATGCAAAACATAGCAAGGTGTTATTATAGAGGAAAAACATGTAGAATTAAGGACAAAGAAATCCTAAACCTGAACCAAGCACCTCGCTTGCGGAATGAGTAGGGGAAGCAAGAGCCATGACATTTCCGTATAATATCCTTCAGAAGTTCGATCACCAGTAGGCGGAATCCAGAGAAAAATGAACAGACCTTAAGCTGAAGGATCGCGGTGCTTCCCCTGTGCGTAAAAAGCCGAAGGAGGAAGAGGATTAGGCGGAATCGAGGGCATTGGTTGTAAAAATCAGATCGAGAAAAGCAGGCCGCGGGGTCGACCCCGCGGCTCGCTTTTTACACTCACTGCGCCTCGAAGTCGCCAAGCCGCCCCCCCAAAAAGTATTAAATCGCGGCACCTCGCTGTGAAGCCACTCTGTCGCAGCCCCAAACGAAGCCTAAACATGTTCAACAATTTACATGAATATAAATGGGGAGAAAATAGTACATAAATACCCCATACCACGTGTCTATCAACAAGTTCAATAGGTAGAAACTTGAATAAACATTTATAAAATAACAAGTAAATTTGAACTAAACAGGATATCATATGAAATTACATCAGAATGTTCGAACATTACAACAGATAAAATTAAAAAGGAGTTCCACAATAATAGTACATACTAATCTAAATACAAGTACATCAGCAATGAGAAATAAGAAAATAACATCCAGTACATCCACATCAAAATAAAAATAAAAATTATTACTCATCTTCGTCATCTCATCCTCATCATCTTCCTCTTTCTCTTCTTCTTCCTTCTTTGAGTCCTCTATAGGCTGGCTAGTGTGCTAGTGGGGCCAGTAAGGAGGATACACTGGGAACTCCACTGAGTTGTCCCCTTCGTTCCACTGATTCCTCCTATACATCTCTAGCTGAGTAGCCTAAAAACTAGCGAAGTGATCGTATTGACATTTATTTCGGCAATCCATATGTGCCATTTGATCAGCTATGTCATAGACTGTTTGAATAACAGAAACATCATTCTCCAATCTCTCCAATCTTTCAAACATAGTAGCCATACTAGTGGATGCACAAGGCTAGGAATAAGAAGTAGAAGGCTGAGAGGAAGAAAGCTGAGAAGAATAAGGCTGAGGAGAACTAGGCCCACGTCTAAAGATAATGCTTATTGTACAAGCACAAGTTGGTCTTGGAGATAGGCTTCAGAGGACGAAGATGGTCCATCCAACTTCCAATAGTAATACCTAAATTCTGGCATAAGGCAAAAATAGTGGAGGGATGTCCTAACCCTAGAGTCGATCCTCCCTTCGTAGCATTACAGATGGAGTGATAGATGAGAGCACTAATATCAACAAATTTCATAGTTTGAATGCAAAAATTAGAGAGGCTCTATCTCTATTAACCTCACTCAAATTGGTGGAGGGAGAAGATTGATAGAAATGAAGTAGTGCCAAGCCTTTGAAGGTGCATTTAATTTGGATGGAGGAAAATTTACTCTATGAGTGTTCCTCAGCTTTCAAGCCACTCTTCCATTAGTAAGAAATCTATTGATCTCATTAATATCATAAACTGTAGGAATGAAGCTGGAGTAAAAGCTCCCATGGAGATCTCACAACAAGAACAACACATTAATGCATGAAGGAGAGATGTCCACTTGCTTATCTCGTATAAACACTGAACTATAGAGACATCAGGGAGATTAGCATAGAATTCCCTCACCACTTTTAGGATCTTTAATATGAATTTCATAAAAATGATAAACTTTTACTACAATAAATGGTCCTGACCACCTGAACTTAAGTTTTCCTGAAAATAATTGCAATCGTATATTGAACGATAAATCCTCCAGTCTATGATCAAGTTTTTTCCTAAGAATCTTTTGATTATGATATTTTTTCATTTTCTCTTTATAAATTCTCGCATTTTAATAATATTCATGTCTAATTTCATCGAGTTCATTTAAATATAGTAATCATTTTCACCAGTTTTTTTCATATTATAATTGAACTCTTTAACAACTCAATAAGCTTTATGTTCTAATTCTACTAGTAAGTGACATGTTTTGCAAAATATGAGCTTATATGTAGACATTTCTATATGTGTTTTATAAGCTATCATATAGACCCACAATGCGTCATCTAATCTCAAAGACCAATCCTTCTTGCTAAGATCAATAGTTTTCTCCAAAATTCTTTTGATTTCTCTGTTAGATACCTTTGCTAAACCACTCGTCTGTGGATGATATATTGTGACAATCGTTTGTTTAATACCTTACTTAGTAACTAATGTTTCAATCCTTTTATTGATGAAGTGACTCCTCCCATCGTTAATGATCATTCTAGACATACCAAATATTTTTTTCTTAAAAATTATTCTACACTTTGAGCTTCACAATTTGTAGAGCCGCTGTCCCAATCCATTTCGAGACATAGTCCACAACCAATCAGAATATATAAGTTCCTTAACGAAGGTACAAAGGTCCCATGAATCTTAAACCCCAAACATAAAAAATCTCAATCTCCAATGTAAAATTTCAGAGCATTTCGTTTCACTTATTAATATTACCTACTCTCCTAATCCTAACCTCCTTAAAATAGAAAGTGGCATAAGATTTATATTGGCACCAACATGACGTTTTCCCATAAAATTTCTCTACAATTGCATAAGAGATAGTAAAGCTCCCAGGATCCTTTAGCTTATGAGAAAGCTTCTTCTGTATGATAGCACTACACTTCTCACTAAGTGTTATTGTCTCGCAGTCTTTAAACTTCCTCTTTTTATAAAGAATCTATTTCATGAACTTTATATAGCTAGATATTTGTTTTGATGCCTCAGCAAAATGTATGTTAATCGTCAATTTTTTAAATAATTCTAAAAATCTAGAAAACTGCTTGTACAATTTTTTTTCTTTTGGAGTCTCTGAGGAAATGGTGGTGGTGGTGTTTCAATGTTAATCTTGGTTGGTGAGACTGGCTTTTCTAAGTCTTTGGAATTATCTTCCGAAGATCTTTTTGGTCTATAGTCTCCTTTTTAATGTAAGCATCTTTACGAGCTACATCCTCTAATTCCTTTCCACTCCTTAACTGAACAGCTTTTACATGCTCGCTATTTTTCTCCTTAGGTTTGGTCTCAGAGTTATTAGGAAGAGTTCCTTGGGATTGATTGCTAAGCAAGTTAGCAATCCAGCCCAAATGATTCTCTATGTTCCTAATAGCTCCACCTTGACTTTGTAATTGATTTTCCATATGCAATACAACTTTTTCCCAAGACAGCTTCTTCTCCTTGAATTGTGGGATAGAGTTGAATCCTGGAGATAAGAATGTCTTATGTTAGTACTACCCTAATTGTTCCAATTCCCTAAAGGTTTTGGTTGATTATTCCCCCATTTTTCGTTTCCCTCACTAGGATTGTTGTTCCGGTTAAAGTTAGGTTGGTTCTTCCAACCTAGGTTATATAAATTGGAATAAGGGTTGTTAGGTCCGTTGTTAATCACATTTAGGGTCTCAAATGATGAAGTATTAGCATCAACGAGTTGTCCGAATGTGTTTTTCTCAATCACTTGTGATCCTTGAGGTCGATTCATTCCAAATTAATCTAGTTTCCTAGATATGACTGCTTCCTGAGAAGTTCGAATCGAAAGCACATCAACGTCATGTACACTAGCTACCTTTCTAGGGTTTACTCTCTCAAAAGGCCATTGGAAATTTTTTGTAAACATCTCCTCAATTAGAGAATAAGCCTCTTTAAATGTCTTCGACATAAACGAACCACTATCGGCGACATCTATAATGGACTTAAGAGATCTTACTAAACTATTGTAAAAAGTTTGAATAATCAGTCAATCGGGTTGTGCATGATGGGGGCACTTCTTAAGTAGTTCCTTAGATCGTTCCCAAACTTCATATATTAACTCACTTTCATGCTGTCAAAATGAAGTAATATCATTCATAAGTCCGACCGTTTTTGAAGCTGAGAAATATTTAGCTAGGAATTTTTGGGCCGTCACCCCGCACCCTAATTGATCCAGATGCTAATGAGTTTAACCACATTTTGACTTTTGTACCTCAGTGAAAAGGGAAAAAACTTAAGCCTAACAGCGTCATTGGATATGTTATTATAACAGAATGTAGCGCAAAGTTCTAAGAAACTTGCTAAGTGTAAGTTAGGATCTTCAGAAGTGTTAGCTTCTACAGCAAGGGTTTGAATACTTAAATGAATTTCATCTGTCATAGTGCATAATCCCTTAATGGTCTATGTGCATCATGGTGATCATGAATAGGTTCATGAATTTTTAAATTAGTTTGTGAGTTCGCCATTTCTTTTATAAGTTCGTGATGTCTTCTTTCTTTTCTAATTCACCTAATAGTTCTATCTAGCTCAGTATCGTAAGGTTCAAGTCCAGTAGGTTCTGAACTACGCATAAACGAACTAAAGACTACTAGGTAAGATTCACAACAATCAAACAAATAAAAAAAAAAAAAGAATTTTAAGTTATTAAAACAAACTAACATGCGATTACAAACAAACAGTTTACATTACGGTTTTCATGTCTAAGTTCTAAAGGTTCAACTCAAATTCTTCTAGGTTAATTAAACCGTTGTTCTTCGACAACGTTGCCAAAAATTTGATATCGACTCCAGGTGCACTCACACTATGAGGGTTCACGTAAGTGTACGTGTCGTATCGGTAAATCAGATTTTTTATTAAACTTATTGTCACTAAGAGAAGGCAAAGTAAAAAGACCTGGGCTTATTGTATAAATAATGATCTTAATCTATTAGAATTAAATGAAAATATGACACTCAATAAGGCAATGGAGAAAAAAGATTCATGTAGCCGACCCCACTTAGTGGGATAAAGGCTTGCTGTTGTTATTGTTGTAACGAGTCAGTGACAATAAGTTTTTGTTGCAGTTAAAGATTTGCATATTCTCTATAGTAAGATCCCGGACATTACCTTACAATTGTTTGTTTAGTGACATTGTATCCTTGTCTCCTGATTTGGGTTTTGACGGATGTAGGATTGCAAATCAAGGTTGGCTGGTTGCTTATATTTTAGTGGTAGGTGACAGTGGGTTTTCGGTGAAGGCAGAAATGATACATTTTGAATATTTAGGATTGGGGCTATGCATTGCAGTAGGAATGATTTGAGTATGATGAGAATATATTTTTTTAAAATTTTGAATTGGTACAAGAAAACAAGTCCTTAAAAAATTTTGGACTTGTCGGGCTCTGATAGCAGATGATACCATTCTAGAGCACTTAGAAGGTATTTAGGAAGGGATTCTCTGGAAGTATTTTTAAATGACTACAATTCTTTCAACTGCATAAAAAATGATCTTAATTTATTAGAATTGAATGAAAATTAGACACTAAATAGGACGCAATGAAGAAAAAGGATTCATGTAGCCGACCCCACTTAGTGGGATTAAGGCTTTGTTTTTGTTGTTGTTGTTGTTGTACAATTCATTCAACTGCTAAGTTAGTGTTCTGAATTATTGCTATTATAGTATAGCTTAACCTTTTCTTGTGGACAGCATGAAACAAACAAATAAGTGGGTCTGTTTAATGTGCATGATATTTACTATATTTTATATTCTCTGGCCAATTCTGTTTTGTGATAGTCTATGATGCGACTATTGCGTTAAATTATGCTGCTACCGACTATTGTGATATAGTCTATGATGCAACTATTGTGATATTTTCCGGCCAATTTTTACATTTCCAGTTGGCAGTGTTATCTTTTTTATATGTATTCTGCTATCCTTTTTCAGAATTTGAGACCAAGGAGGCCTGTGAACGTGCATATTTCAAGGTATATTTGTTTCTGTTTTATTCTTCCGGTAAATTTAGATACAAGTTCTTCAATTTCTGTTCATTATAGTTGGTCTGCATCCGTTTCCTCTTCATTGTTTCGCTTTGCTTCATCTTGTCTCATTCTCTCTCACAACCAGGTCACATGTCATGGGCATATAATTGTCGGCACCTTTCTCTCCATCTAGAGTGCCATAGCATAAATTTAATGTCAAACGGTTTCAATCTCAGTGACTTGATGAGAACTTCTAAGATTTTAACCAAAAAAGATAATTATTTTTGCTTGCATGTCGCATTCTACCAATTGTAAAGTGTTTCTTTAAGACTAGAAGGGTTCAACCATTTTTTTTTTTTTGGCTTTTTCTCCTTCTAGATTTTTTGGATATTTCATTAAACAGCTGGGCTGTAGTTGGATGCTTGGAATTTGAGGAAAAAAATGGCTGAAAAACTAAATTGAAGGTTGCAAATTTACAATAAACCCATAACTAATGGGGCTTTTATGTCTTTTCACTAACCTTCTTTTCAATCCAACCCATAGTTGTGAAAATTAGGCTGTTAAACTAGTCAGACCGTGAATTTATTCTCAAACTAGTTTGATTCAACTAAAAATAGGCTGTCAAATTGCTCAACCCTTTAAATAAGAGTGATTGAATTGGTTTGACATCAAATTGTGACGGTGTTGGAATATAATTTGGACTTGTTTCATTTATATTATATATTTCATTTTATCACTTGTTATTATTTCAAATAATGCTTGATTTAAATAATTTAATTTAATTTTAATAATATTTATATCATTGCGATTGAATTAGCAGTTTGATCTTTTCCACATTTCTTCCACCATTTTAAAGCTTAGTGAATTATCATTGTGTTTAGGTATTCTTGATTATGCATAATCATTTGCTAGTTTCTTAAATCCTCTAGTTAGTTGTGGTACTAGAGCTTTAATAATTATGCATCAACATGACATCATAAATTGTCTTTTATTTTATTTTCTTGGTTAATCTTAGGCTGCCTTCTGTTTATTACATTTTCACTGTACACTCTGGATAATAATTTCAGCGCCATTTGATTCGTAAAGAAGCTTGCTAGATCTTAAATTTCAGGATCACCGTTTTCTTTTGTAGACTTACTTCACTGAGCTTAACAGATGGACAATACACTAATAGATGACAGAAGGATACGTGTTGATTTCAGCCAAAGTGTTGCTAGATTGTGGAGGCATTATAGGCATGGCAAAAAGTCAACGAAAGGTAATTTCTAAATATTGGAATGAATGGTTCTCTTTCATAGTGTTATTTGTTCATCCACTCTCTCTAATAGGCCTTGTTTGCTGATACTTGTTTCTTTTACATGCTTCCTGTTCTCATTACATGTTTTACATTGTTAATCAGAAGCATGATTTTATTTTACTACAGTGAAATTTATATGGTCATTTTTCTCTTATTATAGTCCCATTCTTATCCAATGTCATATTTTGGCATTTATTATGACGCTTAGCAACCAAGCAAAGAGAAAAAGTCATGCCTATGTTCACCAAAATACAAGATAATAGTTCTGAAGTATACAATACATTCTTTACCAAAATACAAGATAATAGTTCTGAAGTATACAATACATTCTTTACGTTGTTACCGCCAATTGATTTATTTGTATTTTTTATGGCAATCTCAATCATACAGATGGTTGTTTCAAGTGTGGCGCTCCTGATCACATTGCTCGAGATTGTATTGATGAGCCGGATGAGAAGCAAGAAGGTCCAAAATATATTCTTAAAGATGCCAACACCCAGCATGGTGAACATGATCTTAAGAGGTTTTACCTCACCCCTTATTATTTTGGTTCAGATTTTTTCCTTTCCCATCATTATCCTGATGATGATTGTAAATGTCATTGCAGTTATGACATGCTGTTTGATGAAGAGAATTTAGAAAACGCGGAGCAAAAGCATGCAAAGAAGATAAAGACTAGTCACCATAAGTCCGAGAATCTAACGTACCATGATCATGACAACAAAAGCTCAGGTAGGCACAAACATGAAGCTTATCGAAGTAGGCGGCATCGAGAAGATGAGGAAGAGAAACCAAGTGTAAGGGATGACAAGTACTATATTGATAGGTTGCAGCAGAAAAATGGAGATAGAGAGCATATTAGCAAGCATGATAGCAGCAATCAAAGAAGTGATGAAGGAAATCACAGGAGGTCCGATGCGCATGAAAGGGAGAGTTACAGGAAGGATGAGGGAGAAAATGAGAAGAGGAGAGCTAAGATAGACCATTCTAGAAGAGATGATAGATCTTATGAAAGGAGCAGAGACCAAGACAATGAGTCTTACAGGGAGAGAAGAAGGCATAGGGATGGGAGGAGATGAAGTCAGAGAAATATTCACCTGTACAAACAAGACGACCTCTGTTAAGAAACTTCTCAGTTGCATTTTCTTCAGCATGAAATGCATTAATTACTAGAATTTGTATCATTTATTTATATCGATAACAAATATTTCTGTTCTATCATTAAAGAGTATAATTGCAAGTATTATTTATTTTTTCCTACCTAATATGCCAATTTGAAGTTGAATTAATGATTTTAGAGGTAAAGTCAATATTTTTAATCAATATGCTATAGTTATTTTCCCTAAAAGATTAATTTTCACTGCTTGGCTATTTGACCTAGGGCACAACTTGTAGAGCTTATTGTTCGCTATTGGCCTCTGTATGTCATTGTGATCACAAAAAATGGTTGGAACAAATCATCTATCTCCATAATGGCCTCGTAAATTCAAATTATTAAATTTTTAAAAGGATGATTAAATAAGTTCTATCTCAAAGAAATTTAAGGCATGCCATCTCTCTTTTGGTGTGATACACAAGCAATGTGTCTAGACCTCTAAGGAGGTACATGATGGCCCATGAGTGATACCACAACATGTATAGTGTAAGTTTTCTATCTTGATCAACACTGTTGAGTCATTCTACATAATAAAAGTAACTCTAGTGGCTATATGTTGGCCACATAATTCATAATGATTTATGAAGTAGAAAGGTAAGAGTAAAAATATATGCTTTTATATTAACTAAATCTATGTAAGAAATAACAGACCTTGCTCTGCACTAAACCATCAAAGTCGGCTAAGTAGACTCGAATGTGGCTTCTGATTGCTTACAAGCATGAGATTCATTTCACCTATTTCATAGTACAACTATCATTTATGGATGGTATTAAATTTATGCAATATATTATTTAAAATATGTTATGGATAACATATATGAACCCGATGCTCTTTCAATCCAAGTCTGGGAGGTAGGAGACTTGAAGCGTGGGTCGTCTATATGGAACCTCTCCCAACACTAAACATGTTGTAGTTGTAAGCACCTGTCCATATTAACTCATCATCACTTGATTGCTTCATTCATCTCTTTATACAAATTTCATAGTACTACTTTTTCAATAAAGTAATGGGAAAAACTATAAGATTCTCCATTACTGAAAAGTACTGCAAATGAATCTTCGATCCATAGTTTGGAAAAAGAAACGAGTATGAATGGTATGTAAGCACAAGCATTTCTTTAAATGGTGATGTCCGATAAATCCAAGTATGAGTCTCAACTACTAATTTATTTTAACCATCTAACGGGTATGCATGTTTGAGCCCATGACATTCCCAAACAAAACATTGTCATGACATTTACATCGTCTAGATAATGTACAATATATGGGATGATGTATCTACTTATCATATTAATATAATAGCTGGGCCATGATTCTCACCTCTTAACCATAATAATAATGTTCAATCCAATCAATACAAGACCATTAACTCAGACCTCCAATATTATTGCTACATCATATAATGTTATAGTAACCTTTCCCATAAGTAAAATATGTTGGCTTGTGGCAGCCATAGTCATCTTGCATCTCTTAGAGCCATTATAAAATATGAACATGTACACTACCATTCCCTCACCATTAGCAGATGTGAGTTCGCCTATAAAATAGTACCTTGTAGAAAAGAAATAGTGATAATGTTTTAAAAAAAAAAAAACATAGGCCTTCTTAAAATTTTTAAAAAATAGTGATTACCTTATGTATATACGTGCCTCTATAGTGAAACTATGTTACGGTAGATCTTAGCTGGTATTGGCTCAACTGAAACTTCTCCAGGATGAGAACAGGGTTGTTTTATGATTTTTAGTTGAGTTGAGCCAATACTAGCTAAGGTCTTCCCTAAACATAGTTTTATGGCTCAACTGAAGCTTCATCGCATTTAGGAGAACACATCCATACGGTTGTTTAAGTATGGTATAACATTTTTCTTCATAAAGGTCCAAACCCGAGCTCAATTTTAGGGTTCAAGACACATACCTGGTCTCAAGAGGCGAAACCTCAATTGTGCTTGACATAAATGATCGTTTGGTCCTTGCGAAGCTTCTCCTTGGTCCAATTTGGGATGAAATCAAGTCGGAGTATATTTTTGTTGAAATTTTGCCACAGTTTCAGCTTGAAATGGGTTAGAGGGTGTGGGATGGCTCAATTCCAATTGGACTCCTCCAAGTAGAGCTTAGGGAAGCTTTTGGGATGATTAGGTGGAAGTTTCAATGAGGTTTATGTCAGCCTAAAAATTTGTCTTGGTTTTTTGGTCTGAAACTGGGGCTCTCTAATGGATTTCAAAGGCTAAGGCTATGGGGGATTGATTGCTCTATGGATGGGGAAGGTTTTCTCTGTTGAGTGCAACAAGATTTGAAGGCTCTAACTTCTCTTCTTTTTTTCCTTTAAAGCTCTCGGGTAAGGTATTTTATAACCATTAAAGACCATGGCTAAGCTTTAGCTTGATTAGACGAGGTAGGAGGTGACTTAGGGAGGCTCAGGGAGGCTAAAGTGATTGAATTTCGGATGTGGATAAGAGCTTCCTCTATTTCCATGGTGTACTCATCATTAGCTTAAGTATGGTGAAGAAGATGGCTAGGGTTAGCTTAGCTCCTCATTGGAGAGATGGTGAGGTGGACAAGGGGTTCAAAAATGAATTGGCTTGACTAGTCCACCTAGGCTAAAAACGTATGAGGTGGAATCCATGAGGGTTACCATGTAATCCTCCCCTCACAATGGCTTTGACCCTATTGTGGTGGGTAGCCTAGCCAAATATGGTGGCTTCATAGGTTTTAATAGGTTTAATGGGTTAACACTATGGTAGCTTTAGGTCGTGGGTAAACCCATTAAGGATGCACTTTGAGTTTGGGTTTTCATGGAGTTGGGCCTCCATGAATGGGATTGGATTTTTTTTTTAAATGAGATCAAGCATTGATTTTAGGATTTAAGCCTAAGCTCATAGGTCTTAATCTTATCTTTTTAATTAAATAAATAATTAATTACTTACAAAAATGGAAAATTTGATCATAAGACCATGGCTTGACCATGATGGTGTAGGCTTGACCAGAATGACCCCTTTGACCATATGGTGATGGGGTTGACCATGTGATGGTTAAATTGGTCATACGATCAATGGGCTTGATGATATGGTCTAGTATTGACCAAGTTGACCAAGGGATTGACCATGGTGGTTAGGTTAACCATATGGTGATGTCCTGAACATATGGTGCTTGGGTCAACTATAAAGTCAATATGGTGACCATAAGGTTTAGAATTGATCAAATGGTAAATAAGGTGACCACTGGTCAAGGGTTGACCAAATGGTTAATGGCGTGATGGACCAAATTTATTTTGGGCCATTTAACTTGTTTCATAGTGACTTATTAATTTGCTACTTGGGATATTTATCTCTATCATGCTTTTTTGGTACAATCATGCAAAGGGTTGGATGGCATGCATTTAAGTGAGTACTTACCTGTGCTTTACATGGTTTCTATGTGTTTATTTGCACTTCATGTAATTCTTTTGTGCTTGCACGATTGCACAAAATCTGATTCTTATATGCTTATATACTAAGCATCACGCCTATATGTTTATATGTGTGATACTTAAAATATGTAAACGTTTATGCCGATCAATGATCTCGTTATATGTGAACCATTTTATCCATATACATAAGGTTGTAGTAGTGATCTTTCTACACCATGAAAATATATATATTATGAATGATTTAGAGGCTGGTTGTGTAAATACATAAAAAATAGGAACGCTATTAATACAAGTATGTATTGAAGCTTTTGGATAATCTTATACTACAGAAACTTGAAATATCTACAATTAGTTCTTTTAAAAAATAATAATATATTCATTTAGTTTTCTTTAGAAAACCCGAGGATTCAGATATGTAGAGATTATTTCCCAACTTTTCCTCAAAATCTGAAATCGTGAACATATCAAATTAAGTTACTTATTTATATTGCTTAAAGTTTTGTTGGAACGTGCATTTTTTTTTAATTATACATATAAATACATGCATGTACCAGTTTTTGTGACATTGTATATATTTTTGTTGATGCAAAATTCAAATTTGCATCTATTTATGCACTGCGCTTTTGTACAATCAATTATATTTTGCAAATATAACACTTGGACATTTGCATTATACTCTTATGGTTATATTTGTATAACCAATATTCAAACTCCAAGTTTTAAGCTACATCATTGGGTGGATGTATCTTAAAGTAATAAATTTAAATTTTAATTTTGCTTTGGCACTATTTTAGAAGCCCATTTGAAAGTGTAGAACTAGTGAAATATACATTTTGCAATGTAGGAAGATTGGGAATCACTACAATGCTATTATTATTAGAAGAGCCTTATTTTGAGAAAGATAAGGCTCGAAACATAAATTTAGTGCAAGTTTCAAGCAGGGGATGTCAGCCAAACTATTCAATATATTTTGAGATCTTTACATACATACCACCCAATTTATATGTATTTACGGGTTTAGCACCAAAATCTTGCATTTACATCTATGCCGACCCAATCTTTCCTATCACATAAAAAATATGTATATGTAAAATACAATTTCCATAGGTGGGATGGCTTATATTTCATAATGAGGGTTTGGATGTTAGATACACATAAGAACAAGGTGGTATCTATGAAGATATTTCATAAAATGGAATTCAGGTCTCTTATTATTCTTTATGAAGGTGATGTGTATAATCTCAAATAGTTTATTATATCCTTAATAATTGATTTTGATAACATGAGGATATAAATATATTCTTGGAAAAGTTTTTATACATAGCATACAATGTTTATATGTATATATTCAAAATTTGAACTCAAGGAGGGAGACTGACATAATAGGATTATTTGGAAATTTTTTTCTTTCAATCTCTTGGAATTAACTATCTAAAATTGTTAGATATACATATGAATTATCATGTGGGGTTATAAGTTGGAAAGTAGATGGATATGTGCAATGATGTATAACACAATATTCATGCTAATAGAATAGTGCCGAGTTTAGAGCTGGAACTGCTAATAGCCAATAATTGATTAATAGTTGCCCTTTTCATTCTTTAGATTGTTGGTGGCTTTAACCCATATTTTAAAATGACTTTTGTACAATTCATTTATGATATCAGTTACTAAAAATCTTAAACCCACAATCTTATATACAAAAACACATTACACACATAAATATTACATATATAGTTGAAGATTTTGGGACACTATCTTTTACATGTCCACTTGTCTGCTAGCTTATAGAGATCTAGAGTTGCTCAACCTTGGAGTGTTTTTTGGTGGCTTCTATTCATCATTGGTTTATGCACCTCGATGCTCTGGTTTCCTGTGGGAATGTTATGGCTGAAAAGCCTAAGGCTGAGTTCATCCAAGCTTAAATTCTTATACCCTATTCTGATTTTTCATATTTATATCACTTTAACTTTTATGCAAATATAAATGCTTAAGTTTTTCATATTTAAAATGTTTGTCTAATTCTTTTATACAGCTGTCAATTCTCTAAAATGTGATCAGAGACGGCAAATACGTACTAACCATTCTTTTTACTTTACTGCATATTACTATTTATGTCCTGTCATACATGCAATATTATTATCCTGCTGTTATTTACAGTACTTATGACATATGAAATGAAACTATAGGATAGTAGACATAGGACATATGTTTAGGATTAGAACCCTATAACACATAACCAATATACTCCTCACCAAAAATAATTTTACCATCTTTTATATATACCCATAAAGCATTTAAATAAATCAAATCATTCACTTAAGATATAACAATAACAAAAAAAATCCACTTTATTGAATTTACGAGAATTTCCTCGGATGAGGTAACCTACGGTTACTAAAGAGAATTCCTTGGTTTAAATAAGCTTAACAACTTGTTTAGACTAAATAAATTCAAAATTAACAATGATGTCTGGACGACAGAAACAAGGATTTTGAACGGTGTAGCTTAACATAAAAAATAAAATCCCCAATTTTTCTTCAACAACGACAAATACCAATTCAGAATACATTGTACAAGAGCATGCTAAATAAAAACAAGAACCTGGAACAAGTCATTTAAGATATGTCTCTGTTATCTCTCTCCTTGTCTCGGAACAAGACAATGACGAGGTCGAGTGACGATTCATCTCTGGGCAGCGATCGAGACTACAATACAAAGCGGAAGGAGGAGCCTCAATTTGAACGTTTCATAGATTTAAATAATATAAACTCATAGGACTTCGAAGTTGTTCATCTGGTATGATATAAACCCTCCATTATCTTTTAGGACTTGTACGATTGTAGTTGTAAGATATAAGCCCTAAACTGTTTAGGATTCCAAGGTCATCCTTTGGTACGATATAAATCCTCCTATTTTTTTGGGTCATTTGCATACGACATGTAGATATAAGTTCCGAATGTCTAAATAATTTATAAAACTAAAATATTAAATATCTTTCCTTTTTAAAGATGTAAAGTCAAATTATAGATTAGTTTTAGATGTCATTGAAGTTTCTTCAGTATCTTCGACATCTACTATTGACTCTATTGAGTTCTGACAATAACAGTTCCACATTTTGTCTTTCCCATTTAATTTTTTTTACAAGCAATCGTGGAAAGCAAACTTTGATTTCTTGAAGACGAAACGTCATCTTAATCAAGAGTTTTTTTAGGTGATTTTGATTACATAAGATGTATTTAACTATAAGAGCTTGCCTTTATAGGGAATTAAGAACCAAGATTAATTTAAATCTTATCCAATCTTTATATTAGGTAGGGGAATTGTCGGTCATAAATATTGTAAACCAAATAGTCATAAACTTCTTAGTTTAATAGTTAAGCCTACTAACAAGCGGTACACTTATCTTTCAAGATGATATATCACCTATGGTATTGTGCTCAACTATCTAAGCTATTAGATATATGAAATCAGTTCAGTCTCAATTAAAAATATTATTTTTCAAAATCAAAATTACATACATATTTAATCAAAAGATATATTTTCTAAAAATCAAGCCAAATTCGATGGACAATACCGACTGTATTATTAATAAAATATAATTGCATTATTGAATTAATTAAATAATAATAACCTCAAACACCATAATGATATAGTTAAAGCATGTGCTTAGAATTTATTCTAGATGACGCTTGTCTAGTAAAATGAATATTTCTGAGTAAAAGGCGAGTTGTAAAAGATAAACTTTATAGATGAAACAAAATTGGGCTAGACATAATTGTGAAAGCAAGAGATATAAATATGAGCAATAAAAAAGATCAAAATAGATGTAAATATGATATTATAACTGTTATAAATAATATATAAAAAATATTTTTCTAAAGTGAATATGATTTATTATAAAATTTTGTTACTATAAAAGCTTTTAGCAAGGATTATAAAATAATCAAACTTAATTACATATAAATATAATTCATGATTATACAAGCAATTACTTTAACAAGCGGCCACAGTGTTATTTTTTTATAGAGATTTTTAACTATAGAGGCTTTTAAATAATATTATTTACCTATAAAGGAGTCAAAAAATTAAATTTACCCCTAAAGGTCACTCGTTCCGGACAGATGTGTTCATTTTTTTGACGGCAGTGGCGGCGAGGATGTATCTACTACTATCGTGATGTCGATGGTCTTAAGCGCAGCCGTCTATCGGAATGGTGAGAAGTGCGTCTAATAGCTGCAACGGCGTAATGACAGTGACGACTAAGGATAAATATAATTTTTTGAAGTCTTCGCAGATAAATAATAATATTTGAGGGAAAAAAATTACGTCCGTCAACTGTACGCAAAGATGCGTACGTAAAAGAGTATACGGGAGTTATAGGGGGTTACAAGCGTGTTATAACTTCCTTGTACCTCCCGTGTAACTCACTTGTAACCCGCGCTTCTATTTCATCCATTTTTACATGAGTTACACGGGAGGTACAACAGGGTTATAACCCTCTTGTAACCCCGATAAAATCCTCGTGTAACTCCCGTGTACGGTTGACGAACGCAAATTTTTTCCATATTTGAGAGCCTTTAGATGTAGAAAAACCCTTTTTTATATGATATTATAAATTTGAGTTTTATTGGTGCAAATATAAAAGTTTAGGTGTAAGACATGTAAATACATAAGAATATTGTGTTATGTATGTAAATGTCCCCTCCTACATTTTACATTAATGTCACCTAAAACTTTTATATCACAAAAAAAAAAAATCATTTGAATTAAAAAAAAATAAAATAAACATTCATGAACGGTTTGTATGTAAATTTTTCCTTTTTTTTAGAGAAAAAGTATGTAAATCTTACCTTAAAAAAAGGAAAAAGGCAAAATATCAACCACCTCCTGATGAATATTTCAGACAAGTGGTCGGTCATCCGGTGAAATATGCACAGTGAGAGCAACACCATGAGTCCAATTAGATGCTGCTCACCGGAGATTTATTATCTCCCTCGTATTCCTCATTCTATCCCACTTTGTCTCTCGTTCTCTCATTAATGGATGTCAGTTGAGGAGTTGCGGTCAACTCATTCCTACTTTTCCCAGAGTGTTCTTGCAGCTTCTTCATTCATCCTATTTCTAGCATCTTGCTTCCTTCTTGTTCCTCATTTCCTCAACTCTCTATCGTGGTGTAACCCATCTTCATGGCAGAGCTCTCAGACAATAAATTTTGCTTTTCCTATTAGTTTTTGTTTTCTGGTCTTGCTAACTTTTTCTTAACTCGATGTCTTGCTATGCAACTCGCTTTCCAATTCCTGATCTACGATTTTTTTTAATTTCTCATAAATACAACACATGCAAATCCAAACCATTTCGATTTCCCTCTATTGCTCTTCCTCATAGTAATTCCTTTAATTTCTCGTAACGTCTGGTGTGTTCTCTGTTGACATCCGTCAGGAATATCGTATGATTTGAAGGTTATCACAAGATGGGTAGGACGAAGATTCAAATCAAAACATTGGAGAGCAACAGTGCAAGGAATGCTACCTACACCAAAAGGAGAGCCCGAATTCTTAAGAAGGTCAAGGAGCTGTCCATATTGTGCGACACCGAGATTCTGCTACTCATGTTCTCACCCAATGAAAAGCCCACCTTATGCAAGGGAGAACAAAGGTACAATTTCTAAATGAATTATTTGATGTTGTTTATTGGTAGGCTTCAAATTGATGAAGCTTTTCAGGCATAAGTTTCTAACATTATCTCACCCAAACTTCCATAAACAACAAAATTAGATGATTCTTCTATGAGACATGATATTGGAAATATACAACATTCAAGGATTATTTGATTTTATGTTTATTATTATCTTGGCTCATTTCCTCTATCATAACTATATATATATATATATATATATATATATATATATATATATATATATATATATATATATATATATATTCTCTCTTATCAGCAACCTCATGCAAATGATTGCAAAATTTTATCGGTTATCGCCACAAGGGAGAGAAAAGAGGTATGATGAAACCTTTTTAGTTTAAAATCTTTCATTTTCTTTAAATGGATTACAGATTTCTCACCATCGATCTTTCTTTTGATTGAGTAGCAAGGTGGAGATACTTGAAGTAAGTTCATTTGTCCCATTCTTCTCATATAAATTGTTACCTTCTTTTTTCTGTTTTTTTTTTCCTTTTTGAAATGCATAGAGAACAAAGTTAATTTTTTAAGGAAATAAATCTTATCTCAAGCAAAAAAATTATCGAGTTTTCTTTTCTTATGATTTAGGCACTGAAAAAGATATTCAAGAAGTTGGATCATGATGTAAAAATTGAAGATTTTGTGGGTTCAAGGTTTGAATTAAATGGTTTAAATTATTTTAGTTGCATACTATTAAGGTAAAATCAAATTTCTAACATTCACTCCTTTTTTTTTGGGTGCAATGATCAGATAGTAGAGGTATTGGTAACACATTAAATGTGTGAATACAATATAAATCAAATTTGAAAATTTGATCAGTTTTTGGCTTAATACTAGGTCTTTGTGCAGGAGTTGACCAGCCACTTACAACATTAAAAGCTCAGTTGGCTGAGTTGGAACTGAGATTGAGGTGATTCAGAAGTTTTGTTATACTAAATAAATAACTGTTTGAGCTATAAAGATTTTGTATTCTCTTGTTGTTAATATTTTTTAATTGTAGTATTTAGTTTTTAAATGTTCAAGCTTCTATTTAGTCACAGTTTTAGTTCAATCAATGATTATTCATCCTCAATATTTTTTTTCTTGAATTATTTTCCTTATGAGGTAACATCATGTTGTTTGGCAAAGTTAACGAACATAGCTTTGGCTACAGTTATTGGACTAATCCTGAAAATGTTCAAAGCATAGATTACATCCAACATATGGAAGACACTCTCAGGGCATCTCTTAATCATATTCAAATACAAAATGTATGTGTCCTTCATTCCATATAATATTGGCATCTAAGGTTTTACAAAGAAGCAGTACATGCATTATTAAGTTTTAAGAAATCTTGCAAAAAAGTTAAATGAGTGGCATAATATTCATGTGGATTGTGGTGGCTTTAAGTAAAATTAGCTTTATGAATATTTTAATTATATATAAATTAACTGGTATGTCACTGAATAGAAATATTTTCTTTAATAATCTACTTCAGTTCTTCTCATGATCGTTGATTTGGAATTTCTTGTTATTAGAACGACCATGAATAACAATAATTTCATGATTTATTTTCATAGGAAATCACTTCTTTTCCCAATGTTCAATTTTAATAGAAGTTTGAAGTGATACTTTTTGTTGGCTTCAATCTTTGTTTCAAATCTATCATTTTTTACAATTATGCTGGAACATCTCACTAGAACAATTTAAAATGTTTTGTACCTATAAAAAAATGCCTATCCCTTGTTCATCTTATAAAATGAACCACATCAATGTTATAGAATGGCATTGTTGAATCCAAGATCGTCCTGTAATGGATACCAAGGAATAAAGTGTAGGAGAGAGAGAGAGAGAGAGAGAGAGAGAGAGAGAGAGAGAAAGAGACTAGATCAGTTTGAATAATCCATTAGATTTTTACTATAGAAACGAACCAATATTTATAGAATTAAGGGGTGTGAAGTGTATAATTACCTGCTTACACTTGTTTGAAATAAGGACGTAATGGAATATTTTAGTCCTAAATAAATACAAAAAAAAGTTGAATGGATAAATAAAATATAAAAAGATCTCTGATTTGATTGTCCCATCCTTCAGTCAAAATAAATACATGAATAATGAAACGAATAAATAAATAAAATATAGAAAGATCTATTATTTGATTGTCCCATCCTCAAGTCAACTGAGGTTGTGGTCTTCGGTCTGTTCGTCTGAGGGTGTTTAGTAGACTAAAATATTCACTTTCGATCGACCAAACTTTTCATTTGATCAATCAGGATATGGGCCTTTGGTCAGTTAGATTGCGGTTCTATGGTTGCCTAAAATATTAAACTTCGATCAGTCAGCTCTCCTGGTCCAACTAGTAACCGTTGCTTCCTTTGAGTGGGACTCCTACTGTCAAGAGGAAGCTAGGCTGTCAGACAGAAGGTACTTTTGTAGTAATCCAACAGGAACCTCCACCCCTTCAACAAGAAAGCTACTACATAAATTTGTGTTGGTGTCGCATTAGGTGCTAATAGCCTTGAAGGGTGTTGGGGATCTTTTTGAGATGACTCGTGATGTCTTTTTGAGGAGTTCGGCGAATCTCCTTTCTTGGAGGGGTATTCCTTGGTCTTTTTCTTGAGGGTCTATGATTTAGCTTATTTTGTACACTCTCTTAAATAGTCCTTGGTAAAACATAAAATTTCATGGGTTTACATTTATTTGACCTTCGATTTTGGGCGGGCCATCTTTGACCACGTTTGTCTTCGAGGCCATAAGATTTCTCTGAGATTCGTGCTGATGTATTATGATTTTATATGCATGGACATTAAAATTACCCAATATAGACCTGAAACATCGAATTTACTTCGGGTATACTCCTATATTGCCCTAGTTGCAATGCAAAAAAAATGTGAAATTGACCTAAGTACAAAAGCATAGGTTAGAATTTTATAGAGAAAGATAGGGATCTCACTGCTGTGTGCACAACTCCCTCAAGCTTGTTGAAGTTCTACCATTCTATTGTTCAAAAATAGTTTTTAGCTTTTACAACTCTATTTGCTTCTCTAAAATATTGATTGAAGTTTGCTTTCAAATCATGGAGTATTCTTTTAGCTCGTGTAAAACTTGTTATACAATGATGGTTTGCATGTGGGGATAACATAATGGAACCAAATAATTGCAAGAATTAATTCCCATAATATCCCATTGGATCATGATTTGTTCGTGAATCACACCCAAGGAATAGAGCATAAGTCGGAAGAGAGGGGGAGACAAAGGGAGTATGTGTGTGTGTGGGGGGGGAGAGAGAGAAAGAGAGAGAAAGAGAGAGAGAGAGAGAGAGAGAGAGAGAGGATTGAACAATAATACATCGTATCTTATTCATGAAATGGCTTCTCTATTTATATGAAAGAAAATAGAATATCATGATGTTTTATTTTTGCCCTGCTTTAAAGGGAGTTTTATAGGGTATTATTGTTATTTTGCATGTATGAATTTGTATCTCGACTGTTGTCTACCTTTGTCAACTAAGCTAGACTGACTTTGGATCGGTAGAAGCTATTTGGTCAATTAAGCTTAGTTGGCATTGTTGGTATGCTAATCTAGTCTGGTTGTCGATTCTTGATATAGGCGGGGAGGCTTTCAGACCTCCACAGTATGATTGGAGATATTGAGAGGTTGAGTATTTCGTTGGTTTGGCTTATTCATGGTGATTGAATTGGATGTCTCTTTATCATGTTTTTCACTGAGCGGTTCATACTCAAATCATTCAATCGTCTTTCATGGCTCGGTCAGTTTTGTCCTTTTGAGAAAACATGCTACGTTGCCAATTAAAAGTGCTTTGTCAATTGGAGGTCCCTTGGGAGTGCAAAACCAAGAGGTTGAGGGGATGGTAATTTTGGAGGAGTCCAGCTGATGAGAGAGGGAGGGATCACTGGAACAACAAGAAGAAACTCCACCTCCCTGGTCAGCCGCTCCTTCCTTCCTTGATCTTCATGCCATAGATGAAGCGAGTTGTTCTTCTCTAGCTAACCCTAATGGACCCGAGTTCAATCCTGAGCCTTCCAGCCAAGAGGAAGCATGTCAAATGGGGAAGGCACCCACAACTAGCCTAAGTGACATGACTCCTTAATAGTCTCAGAGGAAGCATAAGGAGTCCTTGTTTAAGTGGATTTCAATGCAAGGAGAGAGGGTGAAGGTAATCACAAGCTCAAGTTGCCAGTTTCCCTTCATAGATCTCAAAAAAAAGTCTGTTACTCTCTCTCCCTTGTTATTTACCCTTCGAGTCTCACTAATTTCAACTTGTCATGCTCTTATGAATGGGCCCTTAGTTATCATAACCTCTCATGATTTTGCCACATAATTGATAAGTATCATTTGATGAACTAGGAGGTTTCCCACTTCTAGTCTACAATCATCCTCCCTAGAGGCTGAGGAAAAGTTGGTCATGGCTAAGGAGGGGATAAAGGCAACAAAAGGATGGGTGAAAGTAGCCAAAGCCAAGGTAATATGAAAACAAAAGGAAAATCGAGCACTACGAGAGAAGATGGCCACAATAAAGACTTCTGACAAGTTTGTTGTTGATCTTTCTACCCACCCACATCAAGTGGATCTTCTTGCAACTAGGCTCGGGAAAAGGTAGCCTTCGGCTTACCGACTAGTAAATGCGAAGTTGGTTTCCTCCAAGTGGACTGGTATGAATAAATTCATCATCTTGCTTTCAAGCTCGAAGGAGGGAAAGGAAGACGAGAGTGGTGAAGATGATGGAGAGCTGTTGAACGCATGACTCGCCTTTAGATTCATTTGTAAATTAGATTTTTTTTTTCTATTTGAGCACTCGCAAAAAAAATGTTATGAAATTTTTATGTTTTTAAATCATGAACATACAATAAAGAATTCAGTCAGTTTCACCTTTATTTTTTCACTTTTCCTTTATTATGGGTTTATTTTTCTTCTGATCTGCCTATTCGAACATATATATCTGAAGATCTATAAATGGATGTTTCTTGACTCATTATTTATAAGCCTTTATTGATTAGCTATTATAATAAGGGGGATTCAATTAGCCGAAGATTATGATTTGCATTGGGTCAATTTATAAAGCTGAAGGGCTAATTGATGTATTGTTATAGAGGAGTTTTGCTCTCATCTGGCTCAAGTTTTACCCTTTCCATGTATCGCTCAGTTAAGTCATTATCTTAGACAGACCACACAATATGCCATACATATTAAAAGAATCTTATTGCAGCCTTCGTGGGAGTAACTATCGAGACTTACTGTTGGGGTGATTCGTATGCCACCCATCTCAAATCTTGTTACTAATAGGAGCAAATCACCCTCAGAGCTTGACTTGCTTCGAACTAGGTGACATGGGTTTTATTGATGCTTGAGCATTGTAGGTTGGTTTGTTATTGGCTTTATCAATTGGATGTTTGTTCAAAGTTGTAAGTTTTTTTTTATAATTTTTACTGATTAGATATTATTTGTCATTGTTGATTTTGGCCTTATAGGTTAGTTTGAGTTCTCTGAGTCTTGGTCAAATTTTCACTTTCCTTACGTGAGCTTCTCAAGTTTCCCGAGTGTTGATCGTATCTAAGATCATGTGTACAATTAGCAATATCATAAATAAAATAAAAATGTTGGAACGATAACATAATCCTATCATTAATATACAAAATATTTTTTAAGGATAAAATTATTTCAAGTCAACTCCGGTTCACATCTAATGGACTCCTTTCCCTGTGTAGGTTTTTAGCTTGTATTTCTTTGGTGTGGCCCATTTTTTAAAGATGAATCTTCCCACCCAAATCTAGTCGAGCCTCTCCAGAGCCTGTCCTCACGCTGCTGGGTAATTGATTTCAACATGAGACCCCTGATGGTGAAAGTCTTCTCTCTGCTGTGTTTGTTGTAGCATCGAGTTGTCCGTCTCTTCATGTTTCCTTGCCGAAGAGTTAGATAAGCTTGTTTCTCCTCGGCAAGTTCGAGTGTGAGCATTATATCCTCTTTGTTTTATTCTCTTCACTCAGGTATCTCACTCTTTAGTTGTGATGGTTATATTCTACCAATAACATTTTTTAATCCCGTGTGATAACATGAATGAAGTTGACCTAGTTGCCATGAAATAAATCATTTGGACCGCCCAAAAAAAAAATAGAAGAATCTCAACCCAATTTCCCATAGCTCATTCAACCTTTTCTGCAACAAGTTCATAATGATCTTGCGGTTGCTTCAACTTGCCTATTTTTTTAGTGTGATGAACGAATGCAAACTTCAGATTGATTCCAAGCCTTGACAACAATCTTTCTCCCCGGGTCGATAAACTGTATTTTGTTATTTGTGATGACTATAAATTGTAGCCTATATCAATAAATCAAATCCTTCTAGGTGAAATTGTGAACTACCTTTGTGGTGATCCCAACAAGCACCTTAGCTTCAATCCACTTAAAATAATAATCCATAATAATAAGAATAAAATTGATTTGGCCTCATGATGAATGGATATGAATTATACTTTGTGAGAAATTTGTGCCACAATGATATGTATTTCAGACATTTCTCGTATCTTCATGAGAATCCCTAGGCATCCTTTTGTCACATCGACCAGAAATAATCTTGTCGTTGCACTCGGTGTGCCAAAGTTTTTCTCCTGTATTAGCTTTGACATTCTCTCGAGTGTGCCTGTTGGAGCACATCTTCTGCTTCATATTCTTTTATATACCTGAAGTGCATCAATGCGACTAATCTTTGTAAAATATTTTCCCCGAACAAAAGATATTGGGTTTCTTATGAAGAGCTTTGTGTTGGTAAATTCTTTTGTGTCCTTTCTGGATCCAAGGTACAAGATGTGAGAATCCATATAACTTTTTGGCCTATTGGTATTTAACTCAATTGCTTTGGTTTTTTTCAATGGTTGTTCGGACAACCTTTAAGGTGACCCTCTCCTAAGAGAATGCACTTGGATAGGATGTCAGCCACTTGGTGGTTCGCTCGGGGGATATGCATGGTATTTGGCTATCATATCGTCTCCAACCACAAATTCCTCATTCACCTGATTCACCACCAGCTACGAGTCAGAGTCTATGAGGATGTGTTGAACGCCCATCTCATAAGTGAACCTTTGCCCAAAAATCAGATCTTCATACTCAAATTGATTGTTGGTGCCTTTGAATACAAATTTGATTATGTGGTAAAAATGGTCACCAATTGGACAATTCAGAGCAAGATCTCGTCCTTCCTTCATTTTACTAGATGGTTCCTCAATGTGTAGAACCCATGTATGGCTGTTAGTTTCCAATTCTTTGCTCGACTCACTTGGTTTAGAAAAATCAGCTAAAAATTTGACTATGGCTTGTGGTTTGATTGTGGTCTGAGTTACACAAGGCAGATCAAACTCGATGGGTTATTCCATCAACTTGAGGTGCTGGCCAGAGTGCTTCGACCTAGTAAAGATAGATTTTAAAGGGTGGTCGGTGATGATACTGACCAGGTGCATTTGGAACTACAGGTAAAGCATGCGGGCAAAAATAATGAGAGAAAATATTAATTTTTTCATAATCAAATACTTAAGCTCGGCGCACCAAAGGAGTCGGCTGATATGGTAAACCATTAACTGTTCCCCCAACTCTTCTCATATTAAAATCAAGTTAATTGCCTCAGGTCTGACCCCAAGTATAGGGAGAGCTCTTCATTCGTCTTTGGGCTTTAAAGGAGTGGTGGCGACGCTATGGAATATTTTAGCTTTTTGAATGCTATTTCACATTTGCTCGCCTTAAAATTTTGAAAAAGGCAGCATATTTGTCTCCTGATTTGGAGATGAGCAAGTTTAGGCCTGCAATGTTGCCGACTAGCTTTTGAAATTTTTTCGTGATTTGGGGGGATGACATATTGATCAACACCAACCCCGTTTCTGATTGGTCTTTATTTCATCTTGAGTTAGATGGTAGTCTAAAAATTTGCTTGTGGATGCTTGAAGATATAATTGAGCGAATTGAGCCTCATATTAAAATTTCATGTGTTTCAAAAGTTCTTTTAGATCTTTTATATGTTTCTCGGGCCTTTTGCTTTTTATCATAACAACATCCACACACCTTAATATTTTTTCTTTTTTATTTTACAAAGATTACATCCATCATTCGCTGGTTGGCAGTGCCGACACTTTTTAGCCCAAAGAACATTACATTATATCACCACACCCCCTCGCTAGTGATGAATACAATTTCATCTCCGTTGACCGAGTGAATTTTGATCTAGTCATAACTAGCAAATGCGTCCAAGAAACTCATTACAGAATGGCCGACCAATAAATTCCCGAGCGCATCAATTTGAGGCAAGTGGTAGCTGTCTTTTAGATAGACAGTGTTTGGGATGGTTAAGTCATCCTCCATTTGTTGTTTGCTTCTACACCATGATTATGTTCGACGCCCATGTCATATACTGAACTTCTGGAACTTAGCCAATCTCCGATAGCTTCTGAATCTCCTCTCGGATTGGCTCGGCCAGTGTGAGAGTTGATGACCTCATCTTTTGCTTCATCGATCAAGCCACATAATGATATTCAGGAGGTGAAATGTGACATCGATCAATATCTTCAATATCTCAGGGCTAAAGCAGGTGAAGATGTCTCGGTGTTTCAGGAGGGTTTAGATCAGAACAATTTTTTTTTACCCTACATCAAAAGCTTCACTAATTAGGAAAAAATTACCAACCTCGCCTTCGATTGTTGGGATCTGATGGTTGATTTCACTGGTCTTGATACCCCTTTTGCGCTATTAATTTTAGTATAAATAAAACAATACACTCAATGTGAGATTCGCTCTTTGTGCGCAAAAATTTATCAAATGTTTGTTACTCTCGAGAAATTATTGTGAAGGGTGTATGCTTAAAATTTAATTGAATTAGTTTTAACTTGAATGTTTTATTTTCTTATTTTGAAATTTTGATTTGAAAATTGATTTAGAAGTTTACCCCTCTAGTTGAGATATTCAATCATCACAAACATAATCGAAAAATTGATTTGAAAATTACTGTCGACATATACATCTTGGTTGTAAATGATTGGTCTTAAGATTGCCACATGATTATATATAAACCTTGCCAACTCTATCATTCTTAGAGAGAGTCAAATTCATAACTTATATTATTTAAATTTAGTTGATTATACTTTAAAGCTTAGTAATTAAAGTATGCCCCTCCAGTTGAAATCCTTAATCAGCTCTATCATCATTGGAGATTTGGAAATTTGAAACACATATATTTGCACTTTATTGGAAATTTGTCATTTTGATATCTTTACAATATTCTTATCAACTCCAATAATAATGAGGCAGATCAGACTAATTGTTTAGACTGGTTGAATGAGACTTACAACCCTACCTTATAAATAAGGCAACCCTATTGTGAGCATGCGTGGTTTGATTATTTTGGATTTGATTTTTAAAATATGAGGGCTTTTTATTTTCAAAATAACCATAGAAACATCAAAAGAAATTTGCATGAATTTGAGAGGAAGAGCTACAAAGTATAGGTTTAACTTTAACCTATGCAATATTCTCAGATTGTTTAAACTTAAACTTTTGTCAATTTGGTGGAGCATGTGCGGGTGATTATAGTTTATTTTGTGCTAGTCCACGCTATATTCTCAGATTGTTTGTTAATGTATTTAACACACAGTTGATGTAGTCATTTTTAATATTGATTTTATTATGGTTCATGTAGCATTCTCAAAACAAATGCGTATAATCTCTTAACTTGGCCGACGAATCCCTGCAGAGCTTTAATTTCATATAATTGAATAGCTTAAGGAATTTTATAAGCTCTAATGACTTACATAATCTTTAAACTATGAATTTGATATTGAATTTACACTCAAGAGGCACATTGTCAAATTTGAAAATTTGCAATGCTAACTGACTAATATTAATATTTTAAAACATTTACACCTCGAGGGTATCCAAATTACTACTCATATAAGTCCGAAAATACATGCATATCTTCTAAAGCATTGCATTGACTTCGAAAATAATCTGGAAGTTCCTATACCTTGACATCATTTAGAGTAGGAAATGTTCGTAAAATATTGTAATTTTGGATTTCACCAAGTTTCATTTAAGGCTTTAAAAAGAATCATCTTCTATTCGTTAGCTAGTGTATTGTAAATTGGGTGGTGAAAATCATTCAAAATTTATCTTTAATGTTGTGCACGCAATCACATTTTGTCTTTTTCAAAAGACTGCATTTTGTCAGCTTGTAAATTAGATTTGTAGATGCGATGATGAAATTAAAAGTATCATTGAAATTTATATATATTGCACTAACAACATGACTTTAGACTACATGCAAAATTTCCATTTAGAAGTTTTCGTCGGCTTTGATTCAGTTGCCTAATCAGGTTATGAATTCGATAGCGAATGATTAAGGTATTTTAAAGCTTATCATTTAATCAAAAAGCTCTATTCATGCGTCTATTTAAACTTCGTCACTAAAATCTTGATTTCTCAAAAATTATATAAAAAATGTACAAGTAATCATTTATTCCAAATTTAAGATTTTTTTATCTTCAATGATTAATTTGAAATTTTATTAAATGACCACATTGTTTTGTTATCACATTATCAAACCCAAGTATTCTAAAACATTTAGTTAAACAAGTTCAAAATGTTAGCAAATTTAAAAGTTAAAAAATTTCACATTCTCGAGTCATTTGTTCAAATTCTATCAAAATTTGGGCGCTCCTCACATCTCCCTCTCTCGGGCGGCATTAGAGTGAGTGTTTAACATGCCCAACTGTCTATAAAATGCACTGATCAGCGTCATGAGATATTACAGTCTCTAACAAAAAAATTTTTAACCCACAATCTATAAGATGCGTCAGACTTTCAATAAACACACAAAAGTTAAATATAAACACAAATCTCGCCAAGTTAGTCCTTCAATTTGTTTGAATGGTACTTAAATTTCTCCTATTACTGAAAATTTTCAAAATGAGTTCTTAAAAATTTCTCTCCGTTATCCATATTTTCCTGAAAGAATTCTTTGATTTTTTTGAACAGTACTTAAATTTTTATGGACACGTACTTAAATTTCCTCGAACAGGTACTTAAGAATTTCCTTGCCTTTTACACCCTTTGGGAGGCCACCATGTCGATGATGACAAAATGAAAATACAAATTATGATTTTTCTATTTTTTTCTCTAACATATAATATATAAGATATATTAAAAAAATGAGTGGAGGGGGGAGGATGGTGGCTTAATTAGGGTGGAGGGGGCTAAATTTACTAAATCCTATTGTTTAGAGAAAAGAGGAAGAATGGCATGAAAATGCTTAACTTCCTCAACGTTTCTGGTAGGTGCAGTGCAGAAGGATGAGAAATATGAGAGTATTGGTAGTCTCCATACGTCGTGATCACGTCGTTATCTTCCCAGCTTGTTCTAATTGCAACTTCATAGCAGTGATTTGTTCATGGAGGAGATGGTTTTGGGCGAATTTAAGTTAAATTCATGCCTAAATCTTTTTAATGCTAAATCTCTCTCTCTCTCTCTCTCTCTCTCTCTCTCTCTCTCTCTCTCTCTCTCTCTCTCACACACACACACACACACACACACACACAAATATATATATATATATATATATATATATATATATATATATATATATATATATATATATATATATATATATATATATATATATAATGTAATACATCCCCACTTCATGTACAACAAAATTGTTAAAAAAATGTTGATCCTCCATCACTGCTCTGTGGAATTTTACAATGGGGTATGAGAATCATTGTTTTGCATGTGTTTGCTTTAAAATTTTGAACTACTATGATATTCATATGAGTGTTTTTCATTAAATTCAATGTAGACTTGTGTTCTATAATCCTTCAATAGTACGAAAGAATTAGTTCATCGGTGTTGTTTTCTGAATTTGCTGAATTTTGTTTCAGAAATCTGGACAGCTTCGCAGGCATAGCACTTCATGGTTATTTCGACACACAAAGACCAGAATGTAGAAGACGAGGACATGGGAATGACTTAAATAATTTGAACCAAAACTCTTATTTGAAGCTGCAGCATGGAGTCCATAATCCATATATGTGCTAAGATATGAATTTTATTGGAGAGTAGAAGCTCAATCCTGATGGTGTAATGGAAAGTCAAGTAGATTATCCTCTTAAATTCTACCAGCAACCTAATACTGGATAAGATAACGAAATTCAGACATGGGCTTCTTCATTTAGGTCTCATGGTATTGTGAACTTTGATGAGCATCTTTACGCTCAAGTGAGCTCTGACGATTTCATTCATCTATTTCAGTGTTTTTATTTTGTGTGGGGAGATGCTTTGATCACATAAGATATAACATTACTTTAAGTAACAAATGTGTTGACGGTAAAACTTTTGAGTCTTAAGAATATTTGTACCGAAACTATCAGTGCTGGTACCTTCTGCAATGTTTCAGCACCGAAAGTGCTATAACTCCTTTTAGAGTAACATGTGCGTGTCATCTGATTTATATGTGTCTAATTCATGGTGAAATAGAGGCAATGCCAAAATAGTTGAACTATAGCCTCCAATACAAATTGGCATCTTCAATAGTAATGAACTTAGACCTCTAAAAGTGGAAAAAAAATATTAGGTGTGGATCCCGCACCTACGGACATCGGCAATGATTGAGTGGCAAAGGAAAAAAGACGACCTCCGGTGGATCGTAGCCTTTGTCCATAGGTGTGAAATCAGCACCTCATCTTTTCTCCTAAAAGTGACATTGAATCATATTTTCACAATTGAAAATCTAGAACATAGGCAAATAAAATCTTATTCATCATGGAATGATCTTTAGGTTCTTCTGAGGATGTCTTTGGCATTGAAGTAGAGAATTGATTATAGCTAATAATACTCTCTATGGGGCCCACTAATAACAATGCAAGCCATAGTCCATATAAAAGTCCTAAAAATTCTCCTACAGGAAATGGCTCCAAAAACATTTTATTATTTTTTTATTTTGAGGGTCAAGTTTTCTATGAGGGTGGGCTCCTAAGATCAACTACATCTTGAGTAGCATATTTGATAATACTCTTGATTAAGGAGAGAGTGCTTGTGTTTATCTTCAACAAAATTAGTGTAGGTCAATGTTTGGTTTCGAAAATTCTAGGAACTTTATGCATTTTATTTTATTTTTGATTTGATGAGAGAACTTAGGAGGGTCAAATTTTTGGAAGTTAAATTGGATTGTAGATAAAAAAATTATCCAAAGATTTCACGTTATAATCTGGGTCTTGAGGTTTCTCATAGGTGCAAACCCTTATGGTTAATCATCCCTTCTAATAATGAGGGAACACTTTCGATTAACACTAGTCATTAGGAATTGAATATTCAACATATACTAACAAGAAAATTAGGATTTAAGTTATAGAATTCACCACTTGAAGCTTAAATCGGATGGTGGAGGAATGAAGACGAAATCCAATCTAGAACTCATGGATCTGTCATCTCGAGTCGTCATGGTCCTTGATTTACTTAGTCAGAGGATGTAATTGATTCAATCTGACAGAAGAAATCATCGTTAGTAGACATGGGTTGCATCGTCCAAAAAAATTCTTGTAGATCTTTGGTGGATTCTTGCATAAGGGGACAAATTTAAGTCGACTTTAGCTTACAAAAGGCTTTACACTAATCAATTTATACCCCTTATGTTTCATAACTAAAAAAGTAAAAAGTTATTGGGGAATATGTGGGCTGCGGTCGTGACCGTAATAAAATGGTATCATTTGGCAGCAACCACTCGATCAAAGGCTCTGGTTGTAACAATTGTTTTGTAGTGTCATTTGCAGTATAACTACGCAGACATAAGACTCGGACCATGTCCTTAATGGCATGAGATTGCTTTGATTGTGATTATAGAATTTCATTTGATATGACATTGGCTCTTTGTCAACTGAACTTAATAAAAAATTTGTCACCCTCGACAAATTGTTGTTAAGGGTAGATGGATTTTGCTCTTAACTTTTAAGTGATTGAATTTTACTTACATATTAGTTGGTTATTTTGAAAAACTTGATTTTAAAGATTAGCCCATTCAGTTGAAATTTTCAATCAACACGGTCATCATTAGGGAATTGAACGTTTTAAAATTTTATATTTGAAGGGGGTGGGGATTTAGTTTAATCATTTTAAACTTTTAAAGTGTGAGTTATGTCAACTCCTACTCTTTTAAAGATAAGAATCAGACTAGTTGATTTGGTCTTATATATTTTCTTTTTTAGGATTTGAACATTTTTTTTAATATTATTAGACTCGTCAACTCTAGCTCTTGCGAGGAGAAGGATCATACTGATTAAGTGAGACTTATGAACCTATCCTATAAACAAGATAGCTTGATTAGCCCGTGTAGCAATCATAAACTTAGTATTTGAGCAGTTAATACATTGGTTGAAGCACATGCAGGTAAATTTTATATATTTTAATAATTTAATGAATTTGGAGACTTTGAAGGCTTGTGCAATCTTCAATCTATAATTGTGGCTTGCAATTTAGATCAATGAGACTTTGAAATAATGTATAAGATTCTTATATATATGAATCACTTAACACCTACATAAATTAAGAGGGTACAAACTTAATCGTAGGAATAATCTTGAAGCTTGTGTAGGCTTTAAAGACTTTAGCCATTTTGAAACTATAAGCTTTTATTTGAAAATTACCACATCCAATGTTACATCTTCAGGCTTTAAGAGGGACGACATTTTGTTTATTAGCAGGTTTATTGTGAATCCGGTGGAGGGACTGAAATATTATTTTTCATATTAGTATTTAAAAATGACATCTTGTTTTAAGCTTAGCCCCAATTTATGATACTTCACGTTTAGGTTACACTCAACCCAAAAATTATGATACTTTAAATTTAAGTCAATTTCAGGCCCTAATTTATAAAATTCAATGAATTTTAACCCTCTCAATTCTTTAACATTTAAGTAATTTGAAGAAATTAATAAATTCTAACATACATAATCTTTCCTATGTTATGGATGGATACCTCCTCCACATGACTAAAATATTCCATGATAAACTTAATCTTGCCAATGTTAGGGATGCCATTTAATCACTTAAAGCACAATTTTAAAATCAGGGCCATCAGGTTTTTAATATTAAGGATGATGGACATAACCTATGGCTAACATTTATATGAATGTCACGCGTTTGTGCTTTTGTTTTGATTATCTTCCTTAAGATGACCCCTGGGCTACATTAACGCTTACAATACAAGGTTGTCATGATGTGTATTAGTAAGGGGTTATGCTGCTAGATTCATGTCTCTATATCCCTTTCAAGATGGTGACCTAAAACTTAGGCACTATCTATACTAGAAAAAAAATATTAGAATAATTTATTTTAAATTGATTTGATTTTATATAATTTAAGGATATATATATATATATACATAATACACACACACACACACACACACACACACACACACACACACACACACTTACATATATATATACATACATATGCACTTCATAGATACATAGATGCATATATATGCTTGCATGTATGTATGTATCTATGTATGTATGAGTTGAAAGTAGAGAGAGTTAGGATGGCGACTTAAGATCAGCAATGAATACCAACAATGTCTAAGTAATGCTCAAACTCGACAATAAAGAGTCTTGGTCAGCATATCGACAAGATTATCATGAGTAATTATCTACAAACAATATAAGTAAAATAAATAGAAACTCAATCATATTAGTATCCTAACCTTTGGTGCTCATTACCCTAGGTCTCCTACAAAATATTAGTTAGTAACATGGGTAAATGACACACGTGGACTTTAATTTAATATATTTATATGCAAGAATTTGTTACCACTGTAAGAAGATTTTAATCTTCAACAACGACACCAAAAACTTGATTGTGAGGGGCTTATATATATGTAATAATTTATGAACTCAAATTTATATTTTTATAATGATTTTGTAAAGTCCATGTACTCAACGCAAATATACGTATCGTATCAAGTAATACAGGGCTTTAATGGAGTCCTGGTTATCGATCCCATAGGGAGGTTTTAAGTTGAAGTAAAGTAAAAAGTTTCACAAGTTATAATAAAGCACCTAAATCTTATACTCTAATTACGATTAAAGTTCAATTCTTACTTCTACTACTACTATATAGGAAACAGTAACAACTAACTAAACTACAATTACTTCTAATTACTTGAAAAAGAATTATCTAACAGACACACTAAACTAAGTATTTGAAAGGTTTTTGATATATATGAGAAAAGTATCTTTCTTCTTGTAATGAGAATATGATGTGTGGATTGATATGGATCAGTTATCTATTTTATTGTGCCAAATAAGAGCATATATGATTCTTTACCTTTACAAGAGTACCCCCTCCTCTAAATAAGAAAAGAACATTGACATATTCTAATTTTAGTCATTAACTCTAAGGCTAGGCTGGGATGATACCGACTCTCACTTCGGAGCTCCCACTCACCCTTCACCCAAAGACTAACCTTTGATATTAATTACTAATCTTAGAACCAATTTGGGGATTTCATCCTATCACGCTGAAATCTCTACATTGAAGTCCTTCAAAACACATTTTTCTATTTATTTGCAAGCAATTCCCATGAACTACGCAATTCATCCATGAAAATTGAATGGATCTTTCATTATTGTTGTAGGACATTAAATCCTTTCAAACTTAATGTTCAACAACATATTTTAACATTTCAATTGGCCAAATCGAAAGTAAATTAAGTTCTAAATGAAAAACCATTAAAATCTCTTCAATACATTAAAAGCACATTAAATCCACATTAAACCATCTTCACATCTCTAAGTAAGAAGAAAGACAAAGAAGACTACTCAGAATTCATGGAGAAGATATAATAAAACATGGATTTTATATATAAAAGAAAAGTTATACAAACCACAAAAGAAAATACAACTTATCTCTTTCTCTTCCCCAATGCAATCCCTTTGAAGTTCCTTTGTATCATCTTCTCTCTTCTTTAAAATACTTGATTCTCTCTTTAGAATGGAAATGAAGAAGCAATCTCTCACTTTACTTCTTCTCCTTCACTCCTTAGAGAAGAATTCCTCTCAAATTCTCTCTTCTACACACTACTCTACTAAACCCTAACACTTAACACACATTAAATCATTAAGAGAGAGCAATAGAATGCAAGAGAGATCCCTTCTCTCGTCCAAAATCAGTTATTTAAGAGTTAGAGATGAAATCCCAAGAGATTCCATAGGCATCCCTCCAAAATTTTGCCAAAACTCTCAAATTTTGAATTCCACCGACTTTGGGCGCCGGCGGTGCCAGATAGGGGGCCGGCGGCGCTCTATCGTGCCAATTAATTTTGGAGTCTCTGGATTTGGGCGCCAGTGGCGCCATAACACTTTTTCATCATTTTGCTCTTTTTTGCTCCTTTTTTCTCCGAATTTATTCCTTTTTTGCATCTTTTCGTTCCAATTACCTAAAATCATCATACCTGCAACAAATCATGAAAAATACCTTTCTTTAAAGTGTAATATCACCAAAAATGGGTAAAATTAGATAGTAAAAACCGTATATATTTTTGGTGCATCAAAATCCCCCAAACTTAAACTATTACTTGTCCTCAAGTAATCCTTTTACTACATAAAATATAACTCTAGGCAATGTACTTTTCAACTGTAAGACACTAAAATTTTCATTCAAAAGAATATATTGGTTAGATTTTTCAGAAAAAGTTTAGTAACTCAGGTCAACATTACAGGTATAAGAATATTCAGTAATCAAGTCTAAGAGTTATAGTCTTCTATTTATTTCAAGATAAACTATAATTTGTCACATTAAGAGTGCCTTAAAAGAATATGTGAAAAAGGAGTTCATGCAAACTTTACTAGAATGTAGGCTAGTACTTTAAATATAAATTCAAAAATGAAATCAAGTTTTCCCTTTTAGGATAATTCAAGTGAAGCCAATTTTTTATTAGGCATCTCCTCAAGCTTCTCCTCATAAACATTTTTCTTTCTTTCTTTTTCTTTTTTCTTTTTTTTTCTTTTTTTAGGGATTGTTTTTCAATCCTTATTTTCTTTTCTTTTCTTTTCTTGAGGATTGCTATATCTGGATAGCCTTTAATGATTTTGAACTTCACTCTCCTCTTTCTAAAGTTTAAACTTGAAACACCACCTTACTTTATAGTTAGGTACAAGCTTTAATATTTTTCATAAAGTCACAATATCTTCTTAATACACAATACTTTAAGTCCCTTAACATTTCAAAAATGCAGTTTTATTTACTTTAAATAATTAACTATAATCAAGTCCTTTCATACCAAATATCTTACTTCTATAAAATCAACTTTTATTACAAAAAATTTTCATCTTATCTTTCCATAATATTCAACTGAAATAAAAAGTTTTAGTTATCTTACAATGAAGTTCAACTGCCTGAAGTTATGCTAATAACTTTTAAAAATATATAATAGTTGACAACAAGTAAAAGTTTAGTATTTCTCTACCCTCCCCCAAACTTAAGTTTTTCAATAAATTCAAAATAGTTGAGAGTATAAGAAAACTAACCTCTTTGTGCTGGGATTATGAAATCTTCAACAGTTATCTAGTATTAATCAAAATTTACAACTAGCAGACAAGAAACAATTAGTAGCAGTGATATAACAATTTTAAATATTTGCATGGGTAAAGAGAAATTAAAATTAAACATCCAAACATCTAACAGAACACTACAACATGAAACAAACTATCACACTGCTAACAGTACAACTAACAATTTTAAAATCTCAGTAAAACATAATAATACATCATGAAAAGTAAATAACACTACATCACACAGTACAACACAGGGTTACACATTACATGAAAAGTAAATATCCACTAAATCACATCAGTAAAACACAACACAACAAGATCAACATAAATAAAAATAAACAAACTTTCTATCTACCGGTCTCAATCACCAGGATCAGCAGCAGGGTCATCAGCAGAGTCAGGTCTATATGGTGTATAGCTGGGGCAAGTAGGAAAAATCACATCAGTCTACCCTTCATAAATCTGACCTGAGCATCATAATAAGAAATATCAAACTCCACTCTCCTTTGCAGATAATCTTCGTTTACATCACTCCTCGCCTCAAATACATCCATCCGACCATGGAGTCTATCCATACTAGTACTCTATAGTCTCAGCTGCTCCATAATATCAGATAAGGTAGGCTTCTCAGATGTAGATGGAACATCATAACTCGTAGTAGGAATATCAGTACTCCTACACTCAACTCTGGCTCCTACATGAGACTCATAAGTATGAACACTATTCTTTGTAATAGGTCTCAATGGTATAGCCACTTCCTCTGAACTACTGAACTCTACTCCAGACTGAACACACAAAGCATGGATTAAAGCAGGATGTCCTAATCCTAGTCGTATCGCCTTTCGCAATCCTCTGAATATTCTTGTAAATAATAGATCCAATATCAATCTTTTTCATCTTCTGTATACAGTAGTTCATAATTTCTCTATCTCTAGTAACTTCGCTATGGTGATAAGATGGTAATAGCCTTGCAGAAATGAAATAATGCCAGACTTTTGAAGCAACATTCAAAGTGGAAGCAGGGAAATTTATCAACTGTTTTTTACTTACTTTCCGTTCTCCTCGCCCGTCAGTCAAAAAAGCAATAACTTCTCTCATATTCTCCCTTTTAGTGTCAAAGTTTTCGTACTCACACACGAATGGTTCCCGAGTCTGATAAAAAGCATTGATGTGTTGAGGAGTAAACTCGACCATCTTTCCTCTAACAAGCACATACTCAGTCTCAGTCCAAGGTATGTTCGCATAGAATTCTCGAACAACTCCCATAACAGCATTCACAGTGAAATAACAAAATCTTTCCCAGTTTCGCTCTGCAATTAATTGTTCTACAAATCCTCTAGGACTATCAAAAGTTCGATCCTGGATACACTTCTTGTTGTGAAGGATAGAGTTATAGCGAAATTGGGCTTTGATATTAACACATCTCTCCTCATCAAAATCCAATTTCCTCTTTCCACTTGGAGCCATGTGAATTTCTAAAATTTGCAAAAATAATTCCAATAAATCCCAAATTCACAATGTATCAACTCCAAACACTATCTTAAATAAGTAAGAGCAAATTTCATCATGGAATTCTCAAAATCTCTCTAAAACTCCAAAAATTCCAACATAAGCAATGTGAGAAATTTTCATGGTGAAAATCCAAAAATTTTAACTTAAAGTGAAGCTCTTACCAAGAGAAGTGCAAATCCGGTGTCGAAAAGCCTTGAAAACTTGTTAAATTCGGATCTAGCAAGCCCTAGATCTTCAAAATCGCGAAAATGGAGGAAGAAGACGAAGGAAATGGAAAAATTTGCGGGTCCCAGGGCAAAAATCGTGAAATCGAGAGTTTAAAACCAGTTTTTGGGTTTGGGCGTCGGCTACGCCAATCCAAAATATTTTCTGTGTCCGAAATTTTTTTCATAATTTCGATCGTTTTGACGTCCACAATGATGTTTACACTTCAATAAGCATTTACATCATCCCATAAGCAATAATTAACACATTTCTTCACACTAACAACACACAATAATCTATATATATATATATATATATATATATATATATATATATATATTTATATATATATAATACAAGTTACATCAAACACACCAAATAAGTTCATTCAAACCAACTATTTTTAGATATTTAGTGCAGCAAGTACTCTACGATAGGCAAGCACTAATATCTAAGCACAGAATGAAAGCAAGCACATCCAAATCCAAGTTCAAAGCAAAGCAAATACTACACAAACCAAACATAAATAAGCAAAGCAAACTAAACACACAACATACATAAGTAGAATCCATCAAATTACTCCATGTCAGTTTCAGAACTATCCTCTCCTCTAATGTCTCCAGTTGATTGCTGATGCACAAACAAGTTATAGAATGGACGAAATGGAAATTCATCAGATGATTCTTCAGCAATCATCGCATTCTTCTTCATCAGATTGATCAATCCCATCTCAATTCGACCAGTGTGATCGAACTGCTCTTTCATTCTCCAATCTATATGATCGAACAAATCATAAATGTTATTGATCATGTTCATAATGTTTCGTACCTCTTTCTCCAATTGCTTGATCCTCAGCAATATAATTCTGGAACCTTTAGGAAAGTAGGGTTGAATCGGCTGCGAAGTCTGCATTGGTTGATCAGTAAGTAGATTTAAATCATCTTCATCTCCAAGTGTCTAGTAGTCATAGAGATTGGTTGGATCAATAAGTCTCCATGGAAGAAGAACCCTTTCCCAACTTTCATATGGAACCTTTGACTGAATACATAACTGGAATATGGTGGATGAGTGTCCAAGCCCATATTTAGATCCATGCACAATTAATCCAAGTACTGATTTCACAATAAGATTACCAATGTCAAACGGCCTTCAAGTTTGAATGCAAAAATTTAAAATGGTGCTTTCCTTGGTCACCTTGCTTATCTTCAACGTTGAAAGCAATTTTGCCGAAATGAAGTAATGCCACTGCTTCGATACTGGATTGAGAGATGCAGATGGGAAACTAATATATCCATTCTCTCTAACTTCACATTCTTCATTCTCATCCGTCATATATCGATATACATCATTCATATTATCCTTCGTGGCATTGAAATTAGAATAATGGAGAATAGGAACATTTTCAATCATGAAGAGATCGTTGATTTGTGTAAGAGTGAATTGCACGAATCTACTATGCACAAATAAAAACCCTTGGTTGATCCCGTGAAGATTCACATAGAATTCTTTCACGACAGAAACAACAACGGTGGCGGTAGTGAAACAAAGGACTTCCCAACGTCTCTCCTTAATAATTTCTTCAGTTCTAGTTGTAGGATTATCATACCTCGATTTATGAAGCCCCTTTCCTTGATAATCTGACTTTTCATCATCACTTTGTTGAACAAATGCTCCGCTTCGAAACTTATGAACTTCCTTCTATTGCAAATGCGAGATCGAGAGGTTTCAATGGTATAGGAATCCATAGGAACCGAATTGGTATTTGTGGTTTTCGTTTTTCTGAAGTTAAGAAGTCAAAAATGGAGTTTGGGGAGTTATAAGAACGAAGATCCCGCCAAAAGCATCCAAAACTCGTGTTTTGAAACTTAAAAACGGTCAAGCAGAATTTGGGCACCGGCGGCGCTTGATAGGGCCCCGGCGGCGCTTGATAGGGCGTCGGCGGCGCTCAAACAGATAAGTTAAGTAGGGTAAAAAAGATATGGCGCCGGCGGCGCCAGTGGTCAAAAACTTTCACCGAACTTCATTTGATCCAAAATATTCCAATATCTCGATTCGATCCATCATTTATCAATTTTTAAATATTTAGGAGTAATTAGGATTTGGAAACAACTATCTAAAAAGCATAACTACAACAGACATGCAAACACACCACAAAGATACATACGGATTGCATCCCATAAAGCGCTTGGTTTAACATCGTCAGCCCGACAAACCATTCAGTTAATCGAGTTGACTCAGCATTAAAACCTCTTTGAAATCAGGTTGGAACCCATCAAAGTAAGGCTTTAATCGATGCCCAATAACCTTGAAAATCTTTTCAGTATTAGGATATTTAATATCAACAACTCCAAAATAGTGAACTTTTACAACTGTAAAAGGTCATAACCATTTAGACTTGAGCTTTCTAGGAAATAACTTCAATCTTGTGTTGTATAATAAAACTTTTTGTCCAAATTCTAAGTTCTTTTTCAATATTTTTCGATCATGCCATAATTTCATTTTCTCTTTGTAAATCCTATCATTGTGATAAGATGCATTTCTAATCTCTTCCAATTCATTTAATTTCATAAATCTTTTCTCTCCAGAGTTTTTCAAATTAAAATTTAACTCTTTTATCGCCCAATATGCTTTATGCTCCAATTCAACTGGTAAATTGCAAGTCTTACCAAACACTAGTCTATAAGGAGACATTCCGATAAGGGTTTTAAAAGCAGCTCTATAAGCCCATAAAGTAGTATCTAATTGAGCAGACCAATCTAATTTATGATTATCCACAATTTTCTTAAAAGTTCTTTTAATTTCACGATTAGATACTTATGCTAAACCACTAGTTTGGGGATGATAAGCAGTAGAGATTCTATGAATAATATTATACTTCTCACTTAATCTCTTAATTTGACTATTCCTAAAATGGGATCCACCATCAGTTATGATCACTCTCGGCATTCCATATCTTGTAAATATATTTTTCTTTAAAAATTTTGAAACACTCCGATCATCACATCTTGGTAAAGCAACAGCTTCAATCTATTTCGAGACATAATCAACAGCAAACAATATATATAGATTTCCAAATGAAGGAGTAAATGGTCCCATGAAATCTAATCCCCATACATCGAAAATTTCAACTTCCAAATTATAATTTAGAGGCATTTCATTTCTTCTAGATATATTACCTACTCTCTGACATCGATCACATGATTTAATATATCTATAAACATCTCTAAATAGAGTAGGCCAATAAAATTAAGATTGTAAAATCTTAAAAGCAGTTTTATCAACACTAAAATGACCCCCAAATTCAGAATCATGACATTGTTGAATAATTAAATTTGTTTCTTCTTATGGCACACATTTCCTAATAATCACATCCTTACACTATTTATATAGATAGGGCTCATCCCAAAAATAGAATTTTGCATCATATCTAAACTTCTTTTGTTATTGCCTTGTTAAATCAGGTGGTACAATATCACTTACAATATAATTCACAATATCAGCATACCAAGGCAAATTTTTTTCCATAATAGTATAAAGTTGCTCATCGTGGAAAGTTTCTATAACTTCTTTTTCAAATTCAGATAATTTATCATTTTCTATTCTGGACAAATGATCAACTATTTGGTTATCAGTTCCCTTCCAATCAACTATCATAAAATCAAATTCTTGTAGAAGAAGTATCTATATAATGAGTCTAGGTTTTGCATCCTTCTTTTGCATTAAATATTTGATAGCCGAATGGTCTGTACGCATAATACTTTTAGTTCCAATTAAATAATGTCTAAATTTTTCAAAGGTAAATACTATAGGTAATAATTCTCTTTCTGTTGTGGTATAATTAATTTGAGCCTCAGTAAGAGTTTTACTAGCATAGTAAATAACTTTGAAAACATTATCATACCTTTGCCTCAATGCTACTCCGATTACATAATCACTAGCATCACACATCAGTTCAAATGGTTTCTCCCAATCGGGTGAAACAATTATAGGTGCAGTGATTAAATTTTTTTTTAATAATTCGAAAGCTTTTAAGCATTCATCATTAAAATTAAACTTTCTATCATTTTCTAAAAGTTGGCACAAATATTTAGTAATTTTAGAAAAATCTTTAATATATCACCTGTAAAATCCAGCGTGTCCTAAGAAACTCCTCACCTCTCTCACAGTAGTGGGTGGCGGCAATCTCTCGATCACTCTAATTTTAGCAGGATCGACCTCCATACCATGTTCAGAAATTTTATGCCCAAGCACAATTCCTTCTGCAACCATAAATTGACATTTCTCCCAATTCAGAACTAGATTTATTTTCTCACAAAGCTCCAAAACTTTTGCTAAGTTTTTCAAACACATTTCAAATGAAGTCCCGAATACAGAGAAATCATCCATAAAAACTTCTATTCCATTATCTATCATACTACTGAAGATAGACATCATACATCTTTGAAATGTTGCAGGTGCATTACACAGTCCAAAATGCATTCTTTGAAAAGTAAAGGTTCTGTAAGGGCTAGTAAATGTTGTCTTTTCTTGATCCTCAGGAGCAATAGGTATTTAGTGATAACCAGTATATCCATCCAGAAAATAATAGTACTTGTCTCCAACAAGTCTATCTAGCATTTGATCGAGAAAAGGTAGAGGAAAGTGATCTTTTCTAGTGGCGACATTTAATTTCCTATTGTCAATATAAATTCGCCATCCATTAATTTGTCTTGTGGTTATAATTTCATTACTTTCATTTACTTCAACAGTCACTCCTCCCTTTTTAGGTACACAATGTATTGGACTTACCCAAGCACTATCTTAAATAGGATAAATAATTCCAGCATCCAGCCATTTTAAAATCTCTTTCTTAACTACTTTCATTATAGGGTTCAGTCTCCTTTGTGGATCAACTCTTAGTTTATGTTCTTCTGCTAATAAAATTCTGTGCATACAAATCGAAGGACTAACTCCTTTAATATCTGTCAAAGTCCATCCAAAAGTTTTCTTGTATCTTTTTAAAGTTTACAACAGTTTCTGTTCTTGATAATCATTTAACTCCAAAGATACTATAACTGACAAGGTTGAAGATTCTCCTAAAAACATATACTTTAAATGATTAGGGAGAATTTTCATCTCAAGTTTAGAAGGTTTTATGATAGATGGAGTTAAGCTTTTATTTCCACCTTCCATAGTGTCTAATATTTCGAATCTCTCCTGAACATACTCTAAATCTTCATTCTTCTCATTATCTGAATTTTTATCATCTTTAATTTCTTCTTGAAATATTTTTTATATTCTTCTTCTTTTTCAAATATATTTTTGAAATGATCGTTTCTCAGATAATCACAGACCTCCATCCTAAAACATTCATTATCTTTTTCCATTGAGTGATACTTCATTGATTTTAAAATATTAGAAGTCACCTCTTGATCATTAACTCTCATAGTTAATTCTCCTTTTTGAGCATAAATTACCACTCTTCCAGTAGCAAGGAATGGTCTTCCCAAAATGATTGAAATTTCTTTATCTTCCTCTATATCAAGTACAAAAAAATCCACAGGAAAGATAAATTTATCCACTTTCACTAACACATCTTCCACCACTCCTTTAGAGTAAGTAATGGAACTATCAGCCAACTGAAGAGTCACAGATGTAGGAGAAATTTCTCCTATTCCCAACCTTTTGAAAGTTAATAAAGGCATAAGATTAATACTCGCTCCCAGATCACATAAAGCCTTTCCGAAAAATTTTTCACCTATATCACACGGAATAGTGAAACTACCAGGATCTTTAAGTTTTTCAGGAAGCTTCTTCTGAATTATTGCACTACACTCTCTGCTAAGTGCAACAGTTTCATGATCTGTAACTTTCTTTTCTTTCTCAGAATATCCTTCATAAACTTGGCATAGTCAGGCATTTGTTCTAATGCTTCAACAAAAGGAGATTTATCGTTAATTTCTTAAGGATTTCCAAAAATTTTCCAAATCTGTTATCCCTATTTTGTTTCTTCAGTCTTTGAGGAAATGGAGGCGGTGGTTTTTCAACAGTTATCTTCATTGGCTCAAGAGGATAATCCAAATCTGGATAAATCTTGTTTGAACCTTTTCAATTTCCACCTTCTCCTTTTCTATTTCAACTTCTTTTTGCACTCTAGTTTCCAATTATTTTCCACTCCTTAATTGAATAGCCTTAAGTTGTTCCTTGTTTTAATCTTTTGGATTGATCTCAACATTGCTTGGAAGTGTTCCAGAAGGTCTATTATTAAGTACAGTGAAAATATGTCCTAATTGATTTTCAATATTTTTCATAGCAACACCTTGAGCTTGTAATTGATTTCCCATATTCAGAATCATTTCTTCAGTAAACAACTTCTTATCCTTAAATTGTGGGTTACTATTGAATCTAGGGGATAAGATGGTCTAAAATTAGTATTTCCTTGATTTTTGAATTTCCAATTAGATTCATGGAAGTGTTAGCCCAGTGCGGGTTAACATTAGCATTGCTATTATTCCAATTGAAATTTGGATGATTCTTCCAACCAGAATTATAATAATTCAAATAAGGATTGTTAGGTCTATTAATAGCATTTATAGTCTTATAAGGCGTTTGAGATTCAGTTATCTGTCCAAATGAATTTTTCTCTAACACTTGAGGTGGTTGAGAATAATTCATTCCATATTGATCAGTTTTTTTAGAAAGGGCTGCAATTTGAGAAACTACCATAGTCATCATATCTAAATCATGAACACTAGCTACTCTCTTTAGATTTACCCGTTCAGAGGGCCAATAAAAATTATTAGTAGTCATTTCTTCAATTAATGCGTATGCTTCATCAAAAGGTTTTGACATTAATGATCCACCAGCAGAAGCATCTATAATAGATCTCAATGATCCCACTAATCTATTATAAAATGTTTGAATTATTAACCAATCTGGAAAATCATGATGTGGGCACTTCTTAAGAAGATCTTTAAATCTCTCCCAAGCTTCATATATTGACTCTCCTTCAAACTGATAAAAAGATGTAATATCATTTCTTAGCTTAGCAGTCTTTGATGGAGGGAAATATTTTGATAGAAACTTTTGAGATAATTCTCTCCAAGTTCAAATAGATCCAGGTGCTAACGAGTTTAACCAGACCTTAGCTTTATCCCTTAACGAGAAAGGAAAAATTCTAAGTCTGACAACGTCACTAGACACTCCATCATATTTAAAAGTAGCACATAGTTCTAAAAATCTAGCGAGATGTAAATTTGGATCCTCATTAGGTGTTCCAGCAAATTAATTATTTTGTACCATTTGGATAATAACAAGTTTAAGTTCAAATGAATTAGCAGCAAGATCAGGATTTTGAATAGTTATATGAATTTCATTTTGAATAGTTATACGAATTTCATCTGCTGTTGGGTTAGCATAATCTCTTAAAGGTCTTGACAAATTTTCAATATCATTTCTCTGATTATCTTGAATATTCGCCATTTCGCAATATTTTTTATTTGTTTTTGTTTTTTCTAATCTTTCTGATAGTATGCTTTAACTCTGAATTGTAAGGCACTAAACCTATAGATCCACTACTACGCATATACAATAACACAAATACTTTTTTTTTTACTCTGACTTCATTACCTCCTCGGAAACGGTGCCAAAAACTTGACTCACATGGACTTTAATTTAATATATTTATATGCAAGAATTTGTTACTACTGTAAGAAGATTTAAGCTTCAGCAACGACACCAAAAACTTGATCGTAAGGGGCTTATATATATGTAATAATTTATGAACTCAAATTTATATTTTTATAATGATTTTGTAAAGTTCGTGTACTCAATGCAAGTATACGTATCGTATCAAGTAATACAGGGCTCTAATGAAGTCATCGTTATCGATCCCACAGGGAGGTTTTAAGTTGAAGTAAAGTAAAAAGTTTCACAAGTTATAATAAAGCATCTAAATCTTATACTCTAATTATGATTAAGGTTCAATTCTTACTTCTACTACTACTATGCAGAAAACTATAATAACTAACTAAACTACAATTACTTCTAATTACTTGAAAACAAAATTATCTAACAGACACACTAAACTAAGTATTTGAAAGGTTTTTGATATATATGAGAAAAGTATATTTCTTCTTGCAATGAGAATATTATGTGTGGATTGATATGGATCAGTTATCTATTTTATTGTGCCAAATAGGAGCATAGATGATTCTTTACCTTTAGAAGAGTACCCCCTCCTCTAAATAAGAAAAGAACATTGACATATTCTAAGTTTAGTCATTAACTCTAAGGCTAGGTTGGGAGGATATCGACTCTCACTTCGGAGCTCCCACTCACCCTTCACCCGAAGGCTAACCTTTACTAATCTTAGAACCAATTTGGGGATTTCAGCTTGTCACCCTGAAATCTCCACATTGAAGTCCTTCAAAACACATTTCCCTATTTATTTGCACGCAATTCCCATGAACTATGCAATTCATCCATGGAAATTGAATGGATCTTTCATTATTATTGTAGGACATTAAATCCTTTCAAACTTAATGTTCAACAAAATATTTTAACATTTCAATTGGCCAAATCAAAAGTAAATTAAGTTCTAAATGAAAAACCATCACAATCTCTTCAATACATTAAAAGCACATTAAATCCACATCAAACCATAATCACATCTCTAAGCAAGAAGAAAGACAAATAAGACTAGTCAGAATTCATGGAGAAGATATAATAAAACTTGGATTTTATATATAAAAAAAAAGTCATACAAACCACAAAAGAAAATACAACTTATCTCTTTCTCTTCCCCAATGCAATCCCTTTGAAATTCCTTTGAATCCTTTTCTCTTCTTTACAACACTTGATTCTCTCTTTAGAATGGAAAGGAAGAAGCAATCTCTCACTTTACTTCTTCTCCTTCACTCCTTAGAGAAGAATTCCTTTCAAATCCTCTCTTCTACACACTACTCTACTAAACCCTAACACTTAACACACACTAAATCACTAAGAGAGAGCAATAGAATGCAAGAGAGCCCCCTTCTCTCATCCAAAATCAGTTATTTAAGAGTTAGGGATGAAATCCCAAGAGATTCCATAGGCATCCCTTCAAAATTTTACCAAAACTCTCAAATTTTGAATTCCACCAACTTTGGGCGCCGGCAGTGCCAGATAGGGCGCCGGCGGCGTTCTATCGTGTCAATTAATTCTGAAGTCTCTGGATTTGGGCGCCGGCGGCGCTAGAATACTTTTTCACCATTTTGCTTCTTTTTGCTCCTTTTAGCTCCGAATTTGTTCCTTTTTGCATCTTTTCGTCCAATCACCTAAAATTATCATACCTGCAAAAAATCATGAAAATTATCTTTCTTTAAAGTGCAATATCACCAAAAATTGGTAAAATTAGATAGCAAAAATCGTATATGTTTTTGGTGCATCAGTAAATCATCACGACATTTCATAAATGTACATATTGATCTAATAAATACTATTTGACCTTAGACAACAATATATTGTCAATATAAACCATATTTGCACATCTTATAATTGTACTCATCCTATTTGTGAAAATGACTCAATCCAATGCATTTAGATGATTGTATGCAAGGATGTGTAAGAATAACAATCAACTATGTGTGTATGTAATAGTGAGGCTGATCATTAGGATCAAGTACTACACACATATGGTCAATCATGTAAGGGTGTTAATGACTTCTTGTCTGATCTTAAGAGCTTGCAAGGTCGATCATTAGCATCAAGTAGTGTCAAACCTATAATCCTTTATATATAGTTGTGGATATCTAATGACTTGCTAAATGAATGCATATTCTTGCGAGGCTGACCATTAACATCAACTAAAACCACACTCAAAATTGATAAATCCACTTAGGGAAGAAAATGAGTCAAGTGGAGCTTAAGCTACCTTTAATTTGAGCTTAAGCTTAATTAATTAGTTGAGTTATTGCACAAGTTTCAGTTGGCTAATAAGCTGACCTTTTTATTATGAATGAAAAAAATGGTTTTGATTCAATCATCTATTGCAACAAAATAAATAAAAAGAACAAAAGCAATTAAGGGATAAATAATGAGAAATCATTTAACATGAAGATTAAAATATAATATTTTAAGTGTTCAAAAAAATTCATACTTGAAAATTTGAATTTTAATATAATTTAAGTGCATTTTATAATAATATTATTTAAATGACTAATTCTAAGTTAATGAGTCAAATATAGCCTAGCTACATCTTGAACCTTTGATTAATTTAACTTAGCTCATGAGCTATTTATCAAGCTAATTTAGAGCCGTCTCACGCTTAAGTTTGGCTTAGTTACAGCCTTAAACCCGCTAGAGTAAGACACAACTTGATAGAAATATCCTCTATAGGAATTAATTAGAGTGGCAACATCCTCCTCAATCTAGTGCCACAACGAACCTGAATTATAGGAAGTGATTGCAACACATGTAATTTTGCTCTCCCAAACTCAAAGCTTGTACATTTTATGTTCATTTCTAAGCACAAAATAAGCGTAATTGTGTCACAATAACTGGTTAGCTGATACACCTAAAATATATAGTATTTTTATGCACATTTTTATACCTAGTTTTAATGATATTGCACTTTAATGGAAGGTATTTTATGTTTTTCTTGCAGGTATGATGAAAATGGATGGTCATGATGAAAGGAGCAAAATTGGATCAAATTTGGAGCAAAAAAATGAAAAATTTGGCACTGGCGGCTAAGCGCCGCTGGGCCGGTGCTTAGCCGCCACAGTTTAAAATCAAAATTCAAATGGATTTGGCACCAATTTCAAAGGGGATGGGATGCAACTCTTGGTGGTAACGTCCATAACGTCCTTTGAGCGGCAAGTTTGAATGAAGGGGTGCGTTCCTTGGTAGATACATCGAATCTGGACACATTTTGAAGAGACACCAAGGCACCTTTTGGTTTACTATTTAAAGAGAGTCTTAGGAAAGATTTAGAGGAGGCAATTTGAGGAGACTCTTCCATTGCATTTTGAAGAGTACTTCCATTGTTCTTCCACTGCATTTTAAAAGTTTTTATTTAGAGTAGGAGTAGAGAGTAGAAAGGAGAAAAAGGTCGGAGTGAAGTATTCTTCTTCTCACTTCTTTTCTTTCTTTTAGTTTAGTTTTTATTAATGTCTGAAGTCTATATTCTGAGTCAACGGAGTTGGGAGACTTACTCTGAGATGTAGTTTAGCGAAGAGTCAAAGTTTCGGAGGAACTTCCTTAGTCTTGTGGAGAGGATTTTCAGATAAGTGTTTACTTTTATTTAGTTTATTAATACTTGTTTTCGTTTATTTCTTATCGTTGTTTTTAATTTCAAATCAATGTGTTTTTTATATTTTCTCAATGCATTCTGAGTAGTTTACTTTATCTTTTTCTTTCTTAAATGGAGAATTAATTAATTTAAAGAGAATTATTGTGGAAAGTATAAGTGTTTAAAAGTTTGAAGAAGTTGTGAAGATTGATTCTAAAAACTTTGTTTACTTCTTAATTTGGCCTGTTAAGTTGTAAAATTTCTTGAGATTATGTAAGATCTAATGCGTTATTGTCTCATAAACGTTAGTAAGAATCACATGAAATTATATGGATGAGAACTGTAGTTCATATAATTGAATGTAATATTAGAAGATATTTTTATAAAAGGGAGTAAAATTAGAGGATTTTAGAGTGGCAGGCTAAAACCCCCTAATTTGGTTTGAAGTTTTGAGTTTTGTTATGAGAAGTTAGCCCCCAGGTGGTGGGAATCGAGGGAACTCTAGAGTGAGAGACTGGTATCTTCCCTGCCTAACCATGTTCAAAATAATATAAATTTCAAATTAACCTATGTTCTTTATAGAACCAAAACCAAGTAAGGGTAAAAAACACATTTATTTCTATCTGTCACAACAAAAATTTGAATACTTCCACAACAATACTTTAAGAATTATTACTACTTCATGAAAGGAAAGAAAAAGATATTCTAGTTAATAGTATTTTACATCCAGTGTTACTAGTTATTATAATTTTAATTTCTTGCTTAACATTTTATTAAGGAAATTTCAAAAGACAAATCAACTTTTAAAACTTTTCAAAATCAAGACATACTTTTTTGAAAACAATTAAAGAAAATAAAAAGATAATTTCTCTGATTCCTTTAAAGATTTCACATTTTCCCTGTGGGTTCGATATCTCGGGGCTTAATCAGAAAGTCCTATATTACTTGATAAACGATACGTATACTTGTGTAGTATCCCATATTATAAAATCATAATTTTCATATCTAAAATCATCAGCGCACTTATATCTGACGGTACCAAGTTTTTGGCGCCGTTGCACTTATATCTATCGGGGATCATTAGCCTTGCAAAATATCCACACATATATGATCAAGTTTTAAAAATAAGCTCACAAGATCCATGACATCCAAGATTATCTTATCTATCGAAAGAGAATCTCTTAGTTTGGCTGCGTGATCGAGTGATGAGAGAAAAGCACATTATCTACATGCACTGAGGTCATTTAAAATGTTTGTGCAAGTTGATGACTCCTAAGTGACCTAGTACTCTTTATAAGGTAGAGAATTTGCACAAAAATCAGTGGATGCCCATAAAAATATAGCGGTCATGCACGATGATAATTGGATATGCTCAAGGGCTTGTGGACAACAATGAAAAATGTGTTGTCAATGAATGATGAATGATGAATGTGATACAATTCAAGTTGATTTTCCATTGAAATTAGGGCGTAAAATATATTTATTTCATAACATCAAATAATTGAACATAAATACAAAAAGTTAAGCACCTACAATTCTAAATATGTATGATCTCTCTCAAATCCTACTATTCAAGAGGTCGTAAGTCTCAAACAAACCCTAAGAATCTGAACCAAATCCTAAGACTCACAATCACAATGCAGTTAAATATGGTGCTCCATCCTTTGTGCTCCTATTAGCTTGTTTCAAAGCATATGAGCTTCAAAAAACTATGTTAATTTGATAATTTCTCTCAATCCTCGAGGTTTCAGTGGTCATAGTGCTGCACGTATGTCAGGATTTAGGCTTTTTATGAAATTCTTTTCCAATGCTGCTTTAAAAATTCTTCTCATCCAACCCAACAAGAACTTGAATATCTCTCCATATTCCATGATAGTTACTTCCCGAGTTAATGGAAAGAAGTGCTTGTGTAGATCTCCTTCTTGAATGACTCGAAAATGCTCTAACGAGCATTCCTTAAATTCTTCCTAATCTTCCTGATATCAGATTTAACCCAAACCACAATAAGAAAACAAAATATTATTACCAAAATAAAATTGGTGATTACAATAAAAAAACACTTGAAATTACAACAAGGATGACATAAACTCACACTAGGCTTGATCTTTGGGTGGTGGAGGTCGGCTAGGTGGTTGTGGAGTTGTAATAGATGGTTGGAATGAGTAGTTGATGTTTGAATTAACAAAAGAAGGGGTTGAAATCACATTAAAAATAAATTAGAGGGCTTTGACAATGGGGGCAACAAGTGGGGTGGTGAGCAAACAACAAGGCATGGTGGGAGACTGGAACTGCTAGAGGAAAACAAGAAATAGTGGGTGTGTTGTTGTTTTCCAAATGAGAGCAGCATTACAGATGGCTGAACAATAGTAAAAAAAATGTTGCAAGGGAAGGAATAGTGAATGATTGAAGGTGGAGGGCTGGTGTTCTATGATGGAAGCAAAGAGGAGGGAGGGGAAAAAAGGAGGCATCTAAAACTATAAAGAACAACATTTGAGATGCTGTTGCAGGCGGCTTCACCCGACCCTCAAATACGCAGTAAATTAACTTCAAAAATATGGCCAAAAACTTGACCAGATTTATAAAAAGCGGCTAGTGTGCAAAATCTTAAATGATATAAAAATTAGAAAATATTTTACACACTAGGGGTACTATGCAAGTATATGTATCGTTTCAAGTAATATAGAATTTTTTTTAAAAACCCCAGTATCAATCCCACGAGGAAGTGAAGTAAGAGGTCTTTAGTCAAATTCTAGTCTACTACTAATAATCTTTAGTTTGGAATGTCGATTAAAATTGTGTTTTATCTAGCAACTACTCCTAAATGCAAGTGTGAAATGTAATAGTAACTATAACTAAATGCAAATAATAATTCTAAAGATAGCCCTTTTTTGGATGAATTGGTTTGGAGAATTTTGAGGTAATAAAAACTACTATTCTTATGTAATGAAATGGATAATGTATAGAAATGAGATGCATTTAATATTTTATGTGCCAAATAAAAGCAATTTTATTCTTTACCCTTTGGTTCAGGCATAAAGAACATTGACTAATCCTATGCTTGGTTACTGAATCTGCAGCTAGGCTGGGAGGATACTGGCTCTCACTTCGGAGCTCCCACGTTTCCCTCGCCTGAGGGCTAACAATCTACACTTCAGTACCCAAACGATAGGATCGAATTGAGGATTTTAGTCTGTCACTCTAAAATCTCCAATTCTACGCCCGATTAATATATTTCCCTATTTATTTGCACTCAACTCCATGAACTTCACCATCCATGGAATTTGAATGTGGTTCTACTTTGTTGAGAATTACACCGCCCTTTCGGGTCGATGCAATTACAATGAATTTTAACACTACAACGAGCTCTTTTTATAATGTAAATGAAGTGCAAGTAAAAACCATCACATTTATAATTAAATTTATTTCTATCATGCATCACAAAATCCTAAACATGATTTCTACTCATTACAAAAGAAAAGTAAAATGAAAATAATGGCATAATCTTCTCATGTCACTATTTTCAAAGAAGAAGAAAGAGTAAGAGAGATGCGTCACAAAGCATGAAGAAAATACAACAGAAACATCATTTAACCAAAGCAAATTCACTAGGTAATTGTTTACAAAATTGTAAGATAATGAAGAACAATACATAGCTTTTTCCCTTTAAAAGAAATACGAAGATCTCTCCAACAAAGTCTCCCATCGATCCATGCAATGCTAGTGCAATCTCTTACAAATTCTCTCAAAATCTCATCTCCAATCTCTCCAAAAGGGTGGAAATCTACATTTCTACTCTTAATCTAAGAATCCTAAACATTCCTCTCTTTTTTTCTCTACTTTACTCTTCTTTTTCTCTTCTAAATTCACTAATTTAAAGAGTGTGGACGAATTTCTAAGAGTTCCCTTAAGCACCCCTTCGAAAAAGCGTCCAAATACATCGAATTTCAGCCCAAAACAGCCAAAAGTCAGTCTAGAACCTTCCCGGGCGCTGTCGGCGGGTTCGAGGTCGCTGTCGGTGAGCTTTTCAGGCAATTATCGGTTTTCTCTGGAAAATCTCTCCATCGGCGAGATCTAGGCCGCCGTCGGGGAGCAGATTGCTGCGCAGCTCCACCGTTTCGCTCTGTTTGGCTCCATTTTAGCTCTGATTTGCCCCGTTTCAGTTGAGTTGCGTTCGTAACAGGTAGCCCTACAAAATAAGAATAAAAACAACATTTCTTTAAAGTGTAATATCATTCAAAAATATGCAAGAAGTGTAAAAGAGATTAAGCATCAAAAGACTTATCGAAAAGTGTCAGGGCAGAATTTCATTTCTTGCTCGTTTTTGCTCCAAATTGCACCGTTTTTGCTTCCTTTTGCTCCAATCACCATTTCTTGTACCTAAAACCAAAAATCATACAAAATACCTTCTTTTAAAGTGTAATATCATCAAAAATGAGTAAAATAATATTGGAAAAAATGTATAAATTTTAGGCGTGTCAAAATCCCCCGAACTTAACTGTTACTTGTCATCAAATAACACTTTTACTACATAAAAATATAACCCAAGGCAATGTACTTTTCACCTGTAAGACACTAAAATTTTTCATTTACAAGAATATATTGGTTAGACTTTTAGAAAGAAATTCAGTAACTCGGGTTAACACTACAAGTATATGAATATTCAGCAATCAAGTCTAAGAGTTCTTGTCTTCTATTTATTTCAAGATAAACCATAATTTGTTACATTAAGAATGCCTTGAAAGATTATGTGAAAAAGGAGTTCATGCAAACTTCATCAGAATGTAGGCCAATACTTTAAATATAAATTCAGAAATGAAATCAAGTTCTCCCTTTAGGGTGACTCAAGTAAAGCTAATTTTTTATTAGGCATCTCCTCAAGCTTCTCCTCATAAATATTTTTCTTTTTCTTTTTTTTTTCATTCAGGATAATTTTCAATCCCTTTTTTTTACTCTCTTTCTTTTTCTCTTCTTTCTTCTTTTTTTTCTCTCTTTTTTTTTAAATGAGTATTACTATATCTGGAGAGCCTGTAATGATTTTGAACTTCACTCTCCTCTTTCTAAAGTTTAAACTTGAAACACATCCTTACTTTATAATTAGGTATGAGATTTATTATTCATTATAAAGTCACAATCTCTTCTTAACACACAATACTTTAAGTCTCTTAACATTTCAAAAATACAGTTTTCTTTACCTTAAATAGTTAACTATAATCAAATTCTTTCATACCAAATATCTTATCCTTATAAAATTAACTTTTATTACTAAAAACATTCATCCAATCATTCCATAATATTCATCTAAAATAAAAAGTTTTAGTTATCTCAAGCGAGGTTCAACTGCCAAAAGTTATGCTAATAATTTTTTAAAATATAACAATTGAGAACAAATAAGAGTTAATATTTTTCTTCCCCCCAAATTTAAATTTAAAAAATATTTTGCAATTAATTTCATAAGATATAGCAGGAAGAAAAAGTAAAGGTTGAATCTACTTACTAGTACAACATCCTATCAAATTCATATACATGCATAATTAGGATAGAATGACTGTAGGAGAAAGTAAAGCTAACCTAAAACATGCTTGTAATAAAATTACACTAAAAGGAAGTATTTTCACATTAAAATTTTATTTTTCTTCCTACCCCAAACTTAATTTTTTAACATATATAGCATTCAGTACAGAAAATATAAGCAGGAAGAAAAACAGTTTAGAAATTCTATCTACCACAAGTGTCTATCAAAACCATTTACAAGTATTCATTAGGACAGAACAATATGCAGCAGAAAGTAAATTTAAACTAATCATGCCAGAATGAAACTTACTAAATAAAAGTCTAACTAGCATAGCATGTATCAACAAGGGAAAAAATGTTCTTCAATTATTATATAAAATTGTAACACAAACATAAACACACATAAGATAAATGAGGTCAATTCATCCTTTAACTCATCGCATCTCACTGATTTACTTCCAATTTCTAATGAAATCATTACACTAGTAAATTAGGTACTTTTTTAAATGATTTTATAAATTATAATCCCAAAGATAAGATTATCCCTGATAAATTGGTTTCCGGACACCAATCTCAGGCATCATCTACTCCCTTTAATTAAGCACATTTAAGTGTTATAAATCGTAGTGTAAGATCATCCACATGGTATTCATCAAATAGGTTCGCGACTCCTACCTAATGAAAATAAAGTTGCAGAAAGGAAGTAACAAATTAAGATGGAACTATCAATGTTCGAAATTCATGATTTCTCTTGTAAAACTCAAGTCTGGGTGAGACCCAAGTCACAGTAGACTCGTTAATCCAACTACTACAAGAGATCAAGTCTAGCCATAATAAGAAGTTAAGGAATCACTTCCCTCAAGGCACAGACAGAGATCAGATCAAAGCACTAATAATCCAAACATCTACCAATCAACAATTAAACTTATCAATCCATAATGACACATAAAGATCAAGTCTATCCACTTACAATCAAACACAATACAACACTAACAATCATGACTCTCAAGTACACTAAATCAAAGCACACTGATAACTATGGGTTGCCTCCCATAAAGCGCTTGGTTTAACGTCGTTAGCCTGACAAATAATTCCACCTGGATTAAAATTCCAATTAAGTAATCCTCGATCAATTGCCCAATCATTTCCGGATCTAGGAATTCCTACAAAATCCTCAAATTTTAATTTTTCATTCAGCTCTTCAATTTCAGTTGGATTTATATCATTGTTCCTCATATTTTTTTCTAGATCCAATATTCTTCTATTGATTTTCTCAATCCGCATATTAATATCATCCTTGAAATTTATAAGAAATGGATCTTTATAAGATACTTCAATATCTCCTAAATTTTGTATCAGATTCTCTTTAGATAATTCAGATTCAGGATCAAATTCTTCTATGTCACTCTTATGATTCAAGTTATCTTCCAATTCTTCTCCTTTATAACTATTAAATGATGGAGGATCTATCTTAGTTGAGGAAATATGTTTTTCTAATTCCTTAGGAATTTCTTCCAATGGTCTTCCAATATCCTTATCCTCTTTTCTCAACTCAAACTTCTTTTGAAATGTATCCTCAAATTCTCTTCTAAGTCCTAGTTCAATAATTTTATCATGTTCATCATTCAATTTAGGTTTTTCTTGTGATTGAGTCGCATCTAAAGATATAAAGACTGGTTGTGTAGATGAATTCCCTAAATAGATAGGCTTTAAAATTGTATGGGGTACATCCATCTTAAGTTCATAAGATTTTTCAACAGATGGAATTAAAAGTTTACTATTTTTGGTAGCGTCCATCATTTCACACCTCTCCTGAACATACATACAGTCTTCTTTACATAACATTTTTGACTCATCATAAAAGTCTATTTCAATCTCATTTGTTAAATTACTCTCAAAACTTTCTTGGAAACAGTCATTACTTAGATAATCAATTTCATCTATCCAAAAACAATCATCATCTTTTCTTTCAGCTGGATATTTCATAGTCTTTAATACATCAAAAGTGACTTCATGGTCATTAATATTCATAGTCAGCTCTCCTTTTTGCACATCTATCATAGCTTGTCCAGTAACAAAGAAAGGTCTCCCTAAAATAATTGGAATTTCTTTATCTTCCTCCATATCTAATACAATAAAGTCCAAAGAAAAGATAAATTTATCCATATTAACCAGCACGTCTTTTATAACTCCTTTTGGATAAATGATAGATCGATCAGCTAACAGAAGGGTTATAGTAGTGGGAGAAATATCGACTAAACCTAACCTTCTAAATATAGATAGAGGCATCACATTAATGCTTACTCCTAAATCACATAAAGCTTTTCCACATAATCTTTTTCCAATGACACAAGGAATTGTAAAGCTACAAGGATCTTTAAGTTTCCGAGGAAAATTTTTCTGAAGTATAGCGCTGCACTCCTCACTTAGTGCAATTGTCTCATAATCCCCAAATTTCCTTTTCTTATTTAATATATCTTTCATAAACTTTGCATAATTTGGCATCTGTTCCAAAGCTTCAGTGAAAGGAATATTTATCGTTAACTTCCTAAGTATTTACATGAACTTTGAAATTGTTTTATCCAACTCATGTTGTCCAAGTCTTTGAGGAAATGGAGGTGGTGGTCTTTCCAAACTGATTTAAGTTGGAGATATTAATTTTTCCAGATCCTTAGAAACATGTTCTTCAGGTCTTTTAGTTTCCTTTGTTTTTCTCACAACATCTTTCTCTTTTCTAACCACATCCTCTATCTCTCTTCCACTTTTTAATTGGACGGCTTCTACTTGTTCATTAGTGTTCTCTTTAGGGTTGATCTCGATGTTGCTAGGAAGTGTTCCTTTAGGTTCATTGCTAAGTGAATTAGCAATTTCTCCCGATTGATTCTCGATGTTTCTAATCGCAGCATTTTGACTTTACAACTGGTTTCCCATTTGCGATACCACTTCTTCCATAGACATCTTCTTATCCTCAAATTGTTGATTATTGTTAGAGTCCGGTGGATATGAAGGTCTAAAGTTTGTTTTCCCCTGATTATTCCAACTTCCATTAGGATTTGCATAATTATTTTCCCATTTTTGGTTTCCACCATCAGTAGTATGATTCCAACTAAATTTAGGATGGTTCTTCCAACATGGGTTGTAAAAGTTCGAATATGGGTTGTTTATGGTATTTAAAGTCTCATATAATAAGTTAAAATCAATCATATGCTCTAATGAACTTTCCTCACTTATAGGAGTAAATTGAGGTTGGTTCATTCCAAATTGGTCCAACTTCCTTGATATTGCAGCAATCTGAGATGCAATAATTGTAATCGTATCTGTATCATGAACACTAGCTACATTTTTATGATTTACCCTTGCAGAGGGTCATTGAAATTCATTTGTATCCATTTCTTCAATTAATTCATATGTTTCATCAAATGGTTTTGACATTAATGATCCACCAGCGGCAGCATCAATAATGGACTTAAGGGATCCTAATAACCCATTATAAAAAGTTTGAATGATTAACCAATTGGGCAGAGCATGATGTGGACACTTTCTTAGGAGTTCCTTAAATCTTTCCTAGGCTTCGTATATTGATTCCCCTTCATACTGACAAAATGAGATAATATTGTTTCTAAGTTTAGTAGTCCTTGAAGGTGGAAAATACTTAGCTAAGAATTTTTGAGTTAACTCCTCCTAATTTTTAATAGAGCCAGGTGCTAACGAGTATAACCACATTTTAGCCTTATCCTTTAGTGAGAAAGGAAAAAGCCTTAGTCTAACAGCATCGTCTGACATACCATTATAATGAAACGTAGCACAAAGTTCTAGAAAATTTGATAAGTGTAAATAAGGATTCTCCAAAGGACTTCCCCCAAATTGATTGTTCTGCACCAGTTGGATAATCTCAGGATTTATTTCAAACGAATCACCTTCTACGACAGGGTTTTGTATAATTGAGTGAATTTCATCTGTAGTAGGATTTAGGTAATCCCTCAATGAAGTATGATGATTTTCCATGTTATTATCTTGAAAGTTTTCCATTTTCATTTCTAGTTTTTCGAGTTCTTTCTGTATTTTTATTTTTTTATTTTTTTCAAACTCGGGATCATAAGGCACAAGTCCTGCAAATCCTTTGTTTTGCATACACAACATAACAAACAATACATTAACAATAAAACAAATAATAGATTAAATATATTCAACACAACAAAATATTTTCACGAACACCTTATTTTTCACACAAACAATTTTTTCACAACACTTTTTCATATAAAAATACTTTTCACACAAAACAATTTTTACGACACTACAGTTTTCCAAATATAAGCCTAATTACTTCAACTAAAATTCTCCTAAAGTTCTTACCGAAGCTTCCCCGACAACGGCGCCAAAAACTTGACCCGACCCGCAATTACGCAGTAAATTAACTTCAAAAAGATGGCAAAAAACTTGACCCGATTTATAAAAAGTGGCTAGTGTGCAAAATCTTAAATGATATAAAAATTGAAAAATATTTTATACACTAGGGGTACTACGCAAGTATACGTATCGTTTCAAGTAATATAGAGTTTTCTTTAAAAATCTAAATATCGATCCCACGAGGAAGTGAAGTAAGAGGTCTTTAGTCAAATTCTAGTCTACTACTAATAATTCTTAGTATGGAATGTCGATTAAAATGGTGTTTTATCTAGCAACTACTCCTAAATGCAAGTGTTAAATGTAATAGTAACTATAACTAAATGCAAATAATAATTCTAAAGATAACCCTTTTATGGATGAATTGGTTTGGAGAATTTTGAGGTAATAAAAACTACTATTCTTATGTAATGAAATGGATAATGTATAGGAATGAGATGCATTTAATATTGTATGTGCCAAATAGGAGCAATCCTATTCTTTACCCTTTGATCCAGGCATAAAGAACATTGACTAATCCTATGCTTCAGTTCTGCGAATCCGCGGTTAGGTCGAGAGGATACGGCTCTCACTTCGGAGCTCCCAAGTTCCCCTCGCCTGAGGGCTAACAATTTACACTTCAGCACCCAAACGATAGGACCGAATTAAGGATTTTAGCCTGTCACTCTAAAATCTCTAATTCTACGCCCGATTAATAAATTTCCCTATTTATTTGCACTCAACTCCATGAACTTCACCATCCATGGAATTTGAATGTGGTTCCACTTTGTTGAGAATTACACCGCTCTTTCGGGTCGATGCAATTACAACGAATTTTAACACTACAACGAGCTCTTTTTGCAATGTAAATGAAGTGCAAGTAAAAACCATCACATTTATAATTAAATTTAATTCTATCATGCATCACAAAATCCTAAACATGATTTCTACTCATTACAAAAGAAAAGTAAACTGAAAATAATGGCATAATCTTCTCATGTCACTATTTTCATAGAAGAAGAAAAAGTAAGAGAGATGTGTCACAAAGCATGAAGAAAATACAACAGAAACTTTATTTAACCAAAGCAATCCACTAGGTAATTGTTTAAAAAATTATACGATAATGAAGAAAAATACTTAGCTTTTTCCCTTTGAAAGAAAGACGAAGATCTCTCCCACAAAGTCTCTCGTCGATGCATGCAATGCTAGTGCATTCTCTTACAAATTCTCTCAAAATCTCCTCTCCAATCTCTCCAAAAGGGTAGAAATCTACATTTCTACTCTTAATCTAAGAATCCTAAACATTCCTCTCTTTTTTTCTCTACTTTCCTCTTCTTCTTCTCTTCTAAATTCACTAATTTAAAGAGTGTGGATGAATTTCTAAGAGTTCCCTTAAGCACCCCTTCGAAAAAGAGTTCAAATACGTCGAATTTCGGCCCAAAACCGCCAAAAGTCGGTCTAGAACCTTCTCGGGCGCTGTCGGCGGGTTTGAGATCGCTGTCGGCGAGCTTTTCAGGCATTTTCGGTGTTCTCTGGAAAATCTCGCTGTCGGTAAGATCTAGGCCACCGTCGGCGAGCAGACTGCTGTGCAGCTCCACTGTTTAGCTCCGTTTGGCCCTGTTTTAGCTCTGATTCGCCCCGTTTCAATTGCGTTGCGTTCGTAACAGATAGCCCTACAAAATAAGAATAAAAACAACCTTTCTTTAAAGTGTAATATCATTCAAAACTATGCAATAAATGTAAAATAAATTAATCATCAAAAGACTTATCGAAAGGTGTCAGAGCAGAATTTCATTTCTTGCTCGTTTTTGCTTCAAATTGCACCGTTTTTGCTTCCTTTTGCTACAATCACCATTTCTTGTACCTAAAACAAAAAATCATACAAAATACCTTCCTTTAAAGTGTAATATCATAAAAAATGAGTAAAATAATATTGGAAAAAATGTATATATTTTAGGCGTGTCACTACTGCAGCAAGATACTGTAACCGGGAGCAGCGTGGGAAGGATAGTGGATGATAATTACCACCTAGGGAGAAAGATACAACATAGTAGTTGCAATGAGATACAGTGATCTGGAGTGACATGGGGAGGATGTGGAAAGGGAAGTGGAGGACGATCACCACCTCGAGAGAGATATATAAAGTTGGAGCACCATCCAATCCCTTAGACCCTTGAAGGGAGAAACTAAGATGAATGTCTAAAACAAACTCATGCCAAATACTAAACCTACAACATCAAGAAAACAAATATGTAATAAGTCGATGACTAGGTGTGACGAACAAAGATCAGACCGACTTCTAAGAAGGGAGAAAACTTAGATACTTTGGTCCAAGCAAAAGAATTGGTCGGATGGAAATGATCTGTGTAGCACTTGTCGCACCTGCACGTGCCTGGGAGCCCATGTGTTACTACCTCAACTGAAAATCCTAACACCATGCTAGGGTTTCTGCTTCCAAACATAACTGTGTCACCTTGAGCTTCTAATCCACACATAATTCATTCACCACAAAATATTGATCTATCCAATACGCCCACTAGTGTACATCTTCTCCCTCAAAGATCGACATCTTCATCTTCCCAACCCTAACATCTCGACTTGTATTCTTTCTTCTTCAAGCTCTTCCTAACCTCTTATATTGCCCCTTCTCCATCTTTCGGTCCACTTACCTCCATAGAAAATCTCTAATCCACCTCCATTAGAGCTCTAGAAGGATTTCATGATGATGGATGTTTTCCTACTTGTAATCCTCTTGTCTGATCACTTTTTCTTTTGATTTTGCTAATGAATCTTCATTTAATCTATGGGTATGGTTTACAACCTAAACTGTTGGTGAGGTTGACCCACTTTTTAATGTTTACAAAAATAGCAACGGCACCAAAAACTTAATCCCGCTTAATATATATTTAATTTTATGATGGAATGTATAATGTGGATTCTACGTAAGTATACGTATCGTATCAAGTAATACAGGGCTCTAGTGGAGTCCTAGTTATCGATCCCACAGGGAAGTTTTAATAGATTTGTAACAGCAAAATTTAAAGGATTTACTTACTAATATAGTATACGGAATTTAGAATACTGAACTAAAGCGATCTAAAGTAAACTAATGCTTTAAATAAATTTGATTTAAAGATTTCAGAAAAAATATCCTTCCCCTTGTTTCTAGAAACTTAAGTGAATGATGAATTCAAATAGATTTTTTTATTGTATTGAGACAAATAGGAGCATTCTTATTTTTTACCCTTTGGTCCAGGTGCAAAGAACATTGACTAGTCCTATGCTTGATTACTGAATCCGCGGCTAGAGTTGGGAGGATACTTGTTGCCACTTGAGCTCCACGTTCCCCTCACTCGAGGCTAACATCTACACTTCAACTCTCGAAAAATAGGACCAAATTGAATATTTTAGTTTGTCGCACTAAAATGTCCGATTCTACGTCCGATAAATAATATTTCCTATTTATTTGCACCCTCCTTCTAAGGCTTTTGACTTCCCGAATATTGGATGTAATCTTTACTATAGTTGATAATTCAACATATTTTAACAATTCGATTGGCCGGATTGAAAGTAAATTAAGTTTTAAGTAAAAGATTATCACAATTTATTTTAATATATTAGGCACTTCTATTTAATTTCATCAATTCACATAATTTCATAAACAAGGAGAAAGACTAAGAAAACTACTCAGAATGCATGTGAATTAAACAAAACATGGATTTCATTTAAAGTTAAACAAAGATACTTATCTCAATTTCCTCCCCAAGCAGACTCCTTGAAGTTCCTTTGACTTTTCCTTCTAGTACAACACACTTCTTAACTCACTACTTACACTTACTCACACTAAACTTCAACTTAGACTCAAAAGCACACTAATAGAATACTCTAAGACTCCTAAAATTGACACACTACATACTAAAATTCGTCCTCTATTTATAGAGGTAGACAAAGGTCAAGGGGTACTTAAGCACCTCTTCGAAAAGTGTCCGGGTTCAATGTATCCGGCATTTTGAACGGTCTCGCGAGTCGGCGAGAAACAACCTCGCCGTCAGCGGGGCTTCTAGAAGGTCTTCAAACCGCGCGATCTCGCAGTTGGCGGGCTCGGGCTCGCTATCGGCGAGGTAGTTGCAAACCTTTAAGAAATTCTCTTTATAATCTCGCCGTCGGCGGGCTTGATTTCGCCGTCTGCGACTTAGTTCATTTTGCATGTATTTCTTCCTTTTTAATCCAAATTTGCTCTATTTTATGCTTTTTTTCTTCCATCACTTATAAATCTTCGTTCCTGTAATAAAATAAAGAAAATACCTTTCTTTAAAGTGCAATTTCATAAAAAATAGGTATGAATTTCTTAACATATTTTTCTGTGATCAGAGGTCTTGGATTGCATCTTAATAAACTTCCTCAACATCTCTGCCAAGCTCTCAAATTAGTTGTTAATGATAAAAAAATATTTCTTTTATCCTGGATTTAAGTTGCCCCACTTCAACCTTCAATTTCTTCTCCAAATCTTATTTCTTGCTCGCCATTACTTCCTATCACTAGGGCACGCTTGATCTGGGATCCGGTCGCTGACTTCTAGGATCATGATTAGGGCATGCTCAATTCTATTGCTACCTTCCATGCTACTTATGATTGAGTTTGTTTCGCGTGGTTCTGTGTGCTAGAAATGAATGTACGCCTATATCCCTTCTATTTCCCAGATAACTTGAACCGTGATCGTATCACAAAGCTTTGGTCATTACTTTATATGATCTCATCATCGCCTTCCCAACAAGATTTGATTACAATATGTATCATAGGGTTCGATCATGAAGGCGATATGCAGCTAGCTCAAATTGCAATTACGATCTCTTCATCACCTTCCCAGCAAGCTCTGATTGTGATTCTATCATAGGGTTTGGTTATGAAGGTGATAGGCACCTAGCTCCATTCACAATATATCATTATCTTTGTCCTATAGGAGCGCATCATTCCCTTCATGACATAAAGGCATTTTAGATCTCTGCAAGCCACAATCATGTCATCGTTGCTTTGAAAGCGCTACCAATCTTCTGTGACACAATTTGTCTTATATTTTTTTCCATATCAATGCTCTGATAGTAATTTGATATGAACTAGGTCAATTCTCAAAGAAAATTAGAGCAAAAAATATCTTTATTTTAGAAACACTAAATAACACAACACAAATACATAAAGATAATAACCTACAATTTGAGAGGTAAATGATCTCTCCCAAATCCTACTCTTTGAGAGGTAAGAAGTCTCTCCCCAAACTCTAACCCCAAGAATCACAAATACAATCTCATGCATAACTAATCATAAATATATTAGGGTCTTTTTATACTAAAAAAATAAAAAATTAATAGAAGACTCAATTGTCCTTGGGCAAATAAAAGATAAAACTGCCCTAAGGTTAAACACCAACGTAAGAGAATGTCCGACAACTTCATGTGATTTGAGAGCAACAATTGTTACTGAATGAGAATTTATGTTCTGTCAAACTTGGCTTAGGTGCATTCAAATTAAAATGAAGTTGAGGCCGGTTGTTACTATATAGCTTTGAGAGATAGGCTAGAGGTAGTTGTGGTGGCTTTGAGATACAAAAATAAACTCGGAAATTTTACATACGTTGCACACAACTCTTCTGTATTTACATATCTCATATTAACACTTTCAAATTTACATATATAATAGCTGTTTTAAGCCTATTCATAAAAATTTATATTTCACCTTTAAAAAGTACTAATAATGCTATTTTTATGTGATATTAAAGATTCAAGTGTTGTAGTAAATATGAATGTTTAAGTGTGAGATTTGTAAATACATGAGAATTTTCTGTTATGTATGTAACTCCCCCAAATTTAGACGGAGAAATGATTGTTCTACCACACTTGGTAGGAGAACGTTCATATGAAATTTTCTCCAAGTTGGATGAGAATGATCATTCTCTTCTCATTTTCAACTCATTGATACAACATTCAAATGTTAGATTACAGTTGAAATTTGAAGATTATTTTATTCATCAATTGAATACACTAACCATTTCTCAATGATTGACTGTGATTAGATTAGAAGATAATTTCATTCCAACATATACAATCTTTCAAATAATTAGGCATTAAGGCGTGTGCTACTGATATAACAGAATGTATTTTATTATCTTAACTTTTTTCTATGTACACCGCATATGCAAGGCCTTGAATCCAAAACCGCTATGTTGAAAGATAGAACTCTCAACCACTAGGTTAAGATGATTATGCTCATCTCTAATTATTATTTTATTCTAGACTATTATGAAATTTAATAAAAGTCTATATTTTAATTATTATTTTTGTTTCTTCTTTCAACCAGACCCAGAATCCTCTTTCAGGTGACTCTTCTTCCAGTTCCAACACAGTATCCTAGTGGCCTTAGTTGTCTGCATGGCTTCTCGGGTGAACATATTTAACTGCTTTTAGGGATAGGACCTAAGATTAGTGCATTCATTTATGTCCAATAATAAAATAATAAACACAATAATAATATAAATGTTACTGAAGGTAGTTTCTTGTCATTAATCATTTAATTATATATTATATTTATCTTAAAATAAATTTATTAATTTTTAAAATTTTTATTAAATATTGATCAGTGTATTTTCATCCAACTCTACATGCTTTGACTTCATGCCCTATTTCAGCTCTCATATAAATTCATTTATAGCTGCTTCATTTTGTATAATATCTTATTCAATAAATAATATTTTATTATAGTAATAGATGTTAGTTAATAATATCATTTTTACTGAGAATTTGAATATTCAACTTGTTCATCATTCATTTATAATATTCTTAATTAATTAATTAAATTAGTCTCATTAACTCTTTAATGATATTAATTTGATTACTATCATCATCAGAGTATTAAATTGTAAAGGCTTAATTGATGATGTGTGGCCTTTTTATTGGTGAGTTATTAATAAAATTCATTTTAATAGTAATAAGCATTCATAATCTTATTAACTAATTCAGCTTGATAATCGTCTGCTAAAATACTAAATTAGAAGCCATTTAATACTTAGGTAATAAGTTATGTAACTAAATTCTGATTTAAAGCTATGTTTAACTATGGGTGTAAGCTTTCTGTTAAAGTCTAAAAATGAAATCTATTAATTCTTTCTTGATAGAAATAGCAATTTGTAATGGAGAGTGCTTTTAACATAGATTTTCATAATTTTACTTGCTATTGTTATATTTTTTATTTGGGTACAATTTTCTTCTTATTTCTTAGAATTTTTTAAAATTTATAGTATTCCATTAATTTTAAATATATGATTTTTTTGTTAGAATAACTTTATATTTGATTTTACACGCAATTACAGTTGAACATGATAATCCTATTGTTCGAGCTAACTTAAATTCACAGAAATACCAGAGTAAGGTCTAGGCTGAATCATGATATGAAAGTGATGCTCATTGTGCATTTATTCGTGAAGGAGTAACTGAAGGTTTAGTTTCTCATTATTAGGTCAGGTGGTTTTAATCGTGCATAGTTGCCTATTGAGCTCAATTTTTCCGGAAAAAAAATGTTGCTCAATTGTATTAAACCCGAACTTCACATTTACTTGAGCATTTAAACACCCAAAATTTCATTTCCAAACTGCAGCTATTTTATTAACTTATAAATCTCCATATTACAAAGCTCAAGTATTCACCAATAGGATGATAATAAAGTCCTCTGTCCTCCAACTAAAAAAAAGTGAGGAATGAAATTTTGGGTGTTTAAATGCACAAGTAAATGTGGAGTTGATGGTAACTTGGTGAAGAATCTGATACAATGGATCTTCAAGCATGTTCTTTCTGAATATCAACAATTTCCCTGGTTCACTCTTCAGATACCTCAGAATCTGATACAATGGATCCATGTGGCCCTTCCTTTGATCGTGCATGTAGTGGCTCACCACCCTTATTGCAAAAGACATACCAGATTGAGTGTGGCACAAATATATTAGGCATCTCATTAGCCTCTGATACCTCTTACAATCAACTTATTTATTTTCCACTATATTGAACTTTACCTTCTGACAATTAGAGAAACTGTAGCTTTGCACACTTGCATACTCGTCTCTTTGAAAGATCTAGTACATACTTTCTCTGGGATAGAACCAGCCCCTCAAATTCATGGGTCACTTAATTCCCAAGAAAGTATCTAAATTTTCCTAGATCATTTACATGAAATTTCATCTCAAAGCTTCCCTTCTGTTGAGCAATCTCTGCCTCATCATCACTAATGATAATCATGTCATCCACATACACAACAAGTATGGTAGCGTGTCCTTCATGTTGTCGAAAGATCACTGTGTCGTTTGCATTGATTTGTTGATATCTCATGCCAACCATTATCAATCTAAACTTTTCAAAACAGGCTCAGGAGACTACTTTATGCCATAAAATGACTTTCTGAGCCTATACACCTTGCCCACTGTTTGGGATGTAATGAATTTTGATGGTATCTTCATATATAACTCCCCATTTATAACCACAAAGGTATCAAAAGCATTATTTATATCCACTTAGTGGAGTCTCCATCCACCATTCACTACCAAAGAGATCAGTGTCCTTACCGTTCTCATATTTGCTGCTTGTGAAAAGTTTCATTGTAATCAATGTCAAACGTTTGATTGTACTCTTTTCTCACTAGTATGCTTTCTGTCTCTCCACCTCCCATCTGGTGTTTGCTTTACCATGAAGATTCACTTGCATCTAACTGCCTTTTTCCTCACTAGTAGGGGTAAAATCGCCCATGTTTGGTTTTTATGAAGGCTCTAAGCTCTTCATGCATCGCCGCTTTCCTCTTGGCCTCTTTAGTAACTTGCCAACACTTGGGTATAGAGATAGAGTCCAATGATGCAATGAATGCTCCATACAAAGGTGAGATATTAAGATAAGAAATAAAGTTTGCAATGTCAAGTTCCCACCCAAGACAAATAAGAGGATGTCCCACATTGTTGCGGGAGGTCCTCCTTAACGTTGGGGTGGAGGGGGGGGATAGGAATGGATGGAGGAGAAAACCATCACATGGGAGTTTTCAATCAAAGGTGGATGGTTCTGGTGTCTCAAGAGTTTGGGAAGACCAGAACAATGGACTTCTTGGCAATGCAGGCTCTGTTCCCTTAGTTTGCTTCTTCATACGTGTATGCACCCTTAGCTCACCTTCAACCTAAATCTCTCCACCTCTAGGTCAGTCTCCTCGATTTCTGTCATCTCGATTGATTCATCCCACATCACAGAACATGACATTGCTCCCTCTTACACAACTTTTTTCGCATCGATTTTTGATGTCATGAGTGTAGGGTGTCCACTTGCATGGCTCAAGATGGTCTAAAGTTCATCTGTAGCATTCAATAGCTCAAGACTGTTGACCTCACTTTTGTGAGGATTCATTTCACCCATCTAGACATAACCTGAAATTAGGGTAATATCTGGACCTCAACATTGCAAGCTCAAGCTAAGCGCCCAACCCTCTGGTTAAGTGGGCTTAGGGATTTGATCATATGAGTATCTAAATTGACTACAAGGGATGAAACATACCCAAGATCAATTACATCAACCTGAAACCTTGAATTTTCTATCTTTCCTAGATCCCCTAAGTTAGCCTGAAATCCCAAAAACAACCTAAAAGTCCTAGGGACCATTATGACCACCATATATGCCCTAGCATAAGGACAACCGAAATTGATCCCTAGCTTCACCAGTGGCCTCTCTAACCCTACCAAACCCTAAAATCAGAACAAAACCCTAACGCACCCTTTTAACCCGAAATTTTGAGGGTAAATTGAAATGGTCAAAATGAATTAAGACCAACCCTAATTAGTCAAAATTTGACCAAATTGACCATTTCATCTTCCCATCCAATCTTAGTCCAAATGGCTAACCCATGGGCCAAATGATCAATCTATGGTCCAAACGGTCAACCCATGGTCCAAATGGTTAACCCATGGTCCAAATGGTTAAACCATGGTCCAAATTGTCAACCCATGGTCCAAATGGTTAACCCATCATCAAATGGTCAACCCATGATCCAAATGGTCAACCCATGGTCCAATGGTCAACCCATAGTCAAATCGTCAACCCTAAACAACCATGGTCAACCCATGGCTATATGGACAACTTTTTATTCTCCTAATTAATTAATTAATTAATTAATTAAAAGAATCAATTTAAGACTCATTATGCTTAGGTTCAAACCCTAAAACCCTAGCTTAAATCTTAAAGCCCATGAGCCAAACCCATGGCCCAAGCCTATGATCCAATCCTAAATAAGTCATCCATAACCCTAACCAACCCATATGGATATTAGATGACCTATACCATAATAAATAAAAATAAAACCAAAACCAAGTATAAAATAAGGGGAAAGGGACAAATGAATTTATGCATATCTACCCTTCCTTATACTTGGCACCCTAGTCTAAGTAAACTAAGTCCTTTGATGCTTGGGTCAAGAAGAACCTCTGTCAAGTCTCATAAATCCCACCTAAGCTCTCCCCAACATCTTAAAGCCATGAATTTTCGCTCTCTTCCACCATTGGAACTTTCATGGTCAAAAAATCCAAAGATTGGAATTTATACCCTAAGTGCTCCTCATGCTTCTGTAAACTCTTTCAGGAGTCATACAAACCTCCTTAGGCCAATCTTGGCTAGTTTTCCAAGCCCTCCCGTGGACATTAAAAGGAAAATCTGAGAGCTCCAAGCAAGCATCATGCTCTTCAATTAGACTCCCAAACCCTTGAACTTCAAGAAAGAAAATCTCCTCCAAGACATAGGCAGTAGATTCACCATCTCATAAAAACCTTAATACCATTATAATGCCCTAATTTTCTAATCCAAATCCAGGACAAATTTTTGTTGTGACATAAACCCTACCAAAACGTCAAACCAACTATCCCAAAAGCTTTCCTAAGCTCTACGAAGACATTTCCAATCAAAATTGAGCCTCCCCAAGCCCACTAACCTAGCTCATGACCAAAGTGAGCCACCTCTTGGTCTAGCTCATAGCTAGAGCCAATTTCACTTCAAATTGAGCTAAGGACAGGCTTCGTGAGGTCCTAGTGACCATGTCTATCAAGCCCAATTGACGTCACACCTCTTGGGATATGTTATGGATCGAAAATCATAAAAATTGCCTCGGGTTTGGCCTTTTATGAAAGAGATAAACTCATCATGCTTGATCAACCATATATATTTGTTCATCTAGGTTAGATGAAGATTTAGGAACAAATACCGTGAGGTTTCATGGAAAATCCAGGGAGATATTAGCAGTTGATCACAAACAGTATTCGGGTTAATGTCTCATGGAAATACCGGATGTCATCCATTTCCGTGTATTGGAAATGGAAGGCACTAATTAGATCAGAACGCCAAACCACTGATGGGAGAAGCATCAGATCGTGGCCACCTTAATGTTTGCGTAGAAAGAGTCGTGAATTAGACATCGCCGCTTGGAGTTTCAAAGCCACTAAATATGACGGGGAAGCTGCATGGATAAGTAGGAAATTTCACCATTCCTATTTAATTAAATCCAAATAATTATATTCAACTTTGAAATTTCCTAACTCTGTCTAGAAAAATCTAAAAAAGAAAATAAAAATACTTATGAACTCAGTGAACAGAGGACAAAATAATAAAAATAAAAATGAAAATAAATGACTTATATTCAATTTTTAATTAATTAAATACTTCAGAGAGTATGTTAATTATTAAAAATTAAATATAAATCCAAGAATTATGAAATTTACAGGGATTATTCCCCCACTCTTGGAAACATTGCTTGATTTTTCTAAGGTTAAGGGATGTCACTAGAATGGAAATGACCAATTTTCTACCAACTTTATAATTTTATTTTGAAAAATAATTATGAAAAATAAGAAAATTTGAAATTAAAATGTGAATTGTCTAGGAAATTTAGGGTAATAAATTTAAACCCTAAAATAACAATTTTCAACCTTTAAAAATTTAAAGTGATAATTTAGGAACCTAGGGGCAAAATTGTAAAATTTGAAAATTTATACTTTAGCACAAATTGTTCCCAAAACTTGGTTTAAACCATTAAACCTTGGTTTTAGGGGATTAACAACATGGTTAACCTTATTAACCATGTGTTTATCCTTAATATTCTTGGGTTAGTCTAATTTGAATCTAAACCTAGTTCAAGCTTAACCAAACCAAAGCACCTAATTAGGTTTAAGTCTAAGGCCTAATCAAGTATAGACTTAGCCCTAAATTGTTAGGTCTAGCCACATTGGACCTAACCCAACCAAGACTCTAAATTTTGGGTTTAACCACCTTAGACCTAATCTAAACCTCAAGTGTTGGGTCTAACTAATTTGGACTCAACTAAACGTTGAATCTTGAGTCTAACCACCTTGGACTCATCCAATCCTAAATATTGAGTCTAATCACTTTAGACTCAACCTAACCTAAATGTTAGGTCTAACCACCTCAGATCCAACATAAACTCTAACCCTAAATGTTTAGGTTCAACCTAAATTGAACCTTAAATCTAAATCCAATTTTACTTGGACTTAGCCCTAAATGATTAGGTTCAACAATTGAACCTAAACCAAAGTCTAAACCAATTTAGACTTAACCCTAAATGTTTAGGTTCAAGACAACTTGGACTTAGCCCTAAATGTTTAGGTTCAACCTAAATTGAACCTAAACCTAAGTCCAAACCAACTTGGACTTAACCCTAAATGTTTAGGTTCAAGCCAACTTGGACTTAGCCCTAAATGTTTAGATTCAACCTAAATTGGACCTAAACCTAAGTCCAAACCAACTTGGACTTATCTCTAAATGTTTAGGTTCAACCTAAATTGAACTTAAACCTAAGTCCAAACCAACTTGGACTTAACCCTAAATATTTAGGTTCAACCTAAATTGAACCTAAACCTAAGTCTAAACCAACTTGGACTTAACCCTAAATGTTTAAGTTCAACCTAAATTGAACGTAAACCTAAGTCCAAACCAATTTGGACTTAATCTTGATCTCTCAGGCTCTTACAGGTAATGTTACAGTGGACAACCACGGTTGTCCTTGACTGCAGTTCCTGTAGTGTCTGTAGGAAGGAAGAAAGCTCCTACAGCTAATGTCGTAGGGGAGTTTGCAGGGAATTAGACAAACTATAAGAAAAATAAAGTTTGAGTTGACTGTGGTTGTCTTTGATTTTTATTCCGGTAGTGTTTGTAAATAGGCAGCAAGCTCCTACAGGTATGTGATGGGGGAGTTTACAGTGAAGTAGATAACCAACAGGAAAAGTTGAAGGGTATGACCCGTAAAAAAAAAAGGAAAATCTCCAGAGATATGCCTTGTTGCAGGAAAAGGCTCCGAAGGAGGCCTGATGCATGAAAACTATGGAGGAGGGTCATTGCAGAAAAAGCTCCCAAGAAAAGCTTGTTGCAAGAAAAAATTCCTGAGGAGGCTTGTTGCAGGGAAATGTTTTGGAGGAGGCCTACTACAAGAGAAGCTCTAGTGGAGGGACTTATATGAAAAAAACTCAGAGGAGGGCTTGAAGCAGAAAAATATTCTGGAGGAGGGTTTGTCTTAGAAAAAATTCCTAAGGAGGGTCTGATGTAGAAAAAAGCTCTGGAGGCGAGGATGCTGGAAGAATTCCGTGGAAGATCTGATGTAAGAAAAAGCTTTATAGGAGGGTATGTTACAAGAAAATACTTCGGAGGAGAGGGTTCATTTGACTAGTATAAATTTGAAAGGTTCCTACGAAAGACTTGAAAGAAAAAGCCTGGCCTCAACATAAGTATGCCACTATAATCAAGCCAATCAATATTGATTTGTAAGTTTATGTGCTTCACTAGGACAATTGAGTGCTCATTGCCTGTCACCAGGCTGTATACATAGAGCCATCTTCGAATGAGACAACCTCTATCTTCTATCTCATCTCCATCAAAGCAGCAGCAATGCTGATCATCTGCAGTTGCATCGCATACAGTGAAAGCCCTTCAAATATCTGTGCTAGTCACAGTTTTCTAATCTCCGCTCACTTCAGTGGCCTCCCTAACGTCACTAAAGCCGAATTCACCTCTTTCTGCTCCATTTCAATCCTCTCCAGAAGTTTAGTTGGCACGAACCTTATCCCCTACCGAACTCCAATGCGGGAAATCCAACGACAAAGGTCAGTGACTCTTGTCTACAATGCTTTTGACAAAAGATTTATCCATAGCAAAGCAGGGGAGCAAATCTGGAAGATAGTGACAACGAAGAAAAGAGCAGCAGCGGTGAAAATCTATTAGAGGAAGTCCACCTTCTCGAAAAAACGAAGCTGACAAGTCTGGATCTTGGTCGGTGGAAGAATGAACGTCATAGGTTCGCAGAGCTGAGCAACGATGTTTGCTTTGGCGAGGCGTTCTTTTCCACAGAACCCATCTGAAGAAAGAAAACTGAGGGACTGCATACCAATCATTGCTGCAAATAAATGCGATTATGAAGAACTCATCGGGGGAATTCTGATTGTAGGGAAGAGGCCCGACAATAGAGACAATCAGTGAGAGTATTCCTGCTGCAGGGAGAAACCAGACAGAGGCCTGCAGAGGAAGTTCCAGATTTGACATAGCTATTCTGGCTTGTTACAGATGAAGAGATTCGGCTCAGGTAAAAGAAGAACAGTGCCTGGGAGGGTCTACAACGATTGCCGACCGCAGGGAAGTATTCCAGCCGGTAGAGTGGAGTATTTGCGTTAGGGAACTGCAGGGAGAGAGTTCCAACGGCTAGTTGACATCAAGGGAAGGAGTCGGTGGAGGGAAAGGCTGTAGGATGGAGTTCCAGCGGAAAAGGCTACAAAAGGAAGTTCCAGCTACGAGAAAGATTACAGGAGGAAATTTTAGTGGCCGGGTCTGTAGGGAGAGGAATTTTACGGTAGAAAAGCTGAAACGATGACGAAGATGAAGGGCATGCAGCACGACAAATTACCGTATGCAAGGAGGAAAATTATTCACACACCGCTGCGTACGTTCTCTCTCCACGTTCTCTCCAAAATAATCAGCCAATAATCAAGTTAAATAATAAAGTTGTGTATTTTAGGATGTATATTTCGTGATTATTATGAGGTTATTACAACATTAATTCCAAAACTCTCAATAACCTCCGCGGTTTTATTTGGGGTTTTATAAGGTTATTGTGAGGTTATCAGGACATTAACTCAAATAACGCTGCAATAACTTCCCAATAACCTACCAATAACCTCTGCGGTTTCATTTTGATGTTATTTATAGGGTTATCAGAAGTTATTTGTTGGTTATTTGCGAAGAACATACGCAGCACTGCGTACGTTCTCTGTATGGAATAGTTTTACATGAAGTTTCCACGTGCAGGAGATTCTAGGGTTTTATTTGGCTCTGATGACATGTTGAAATTCAGAATAATGAGGAATTTTTTATTAAAATGAAAGGGAATATAAATAACTCTTATTTGAATCCTAGAATAGAAAAGACAGTAAAAAGAAAAGAACAATAAATGAAAGATATAACACCTAATATCTCAAATTAATCAATTCATATTAATTATTTAGAGATAAAAGAAACAATATAAAATAAGAAAGCCTAAAATAGGAAAGCAAAATAAATACAATCAAAGAAAATAAATATAAAATTGAAAAGGAAATATGAGGAAATAAATCTAATTCTCATTAACTTCTAATAAGAATAAATAGATTTGGTGTATTACAGAGTGGTATAAGAATCTCTTATCTTCTTAGGACTGAGTTTTTTTTTTTTTTTTTTTGAGAAAAGGAGCTACAACAGGCTCCCTACATGTTTAAGAATTAACATTCAGATTTTACAAATCAGCCCAACCAAAAAAAAAAAAAATCAAAAACTGCCGCTACAAAACAAGCAGCCCAATATCCCAATAAAACCTATAAAACTCATTCTCAATTACAAAATCTGAAAAAAACAGCAAAAAATGCCCCACCAAAAACAATTTCCAGCAGGAGCCAAAAACCTAGATAGGACAAAAGGGTAGAAGTGAGGAACATCAATAAAGTAATCCTTAGATGTCCACCACTCTAAAATGAGGAGCCTTAATTCGATCAGCTTCAATAAGATAAGATAACTGAGGAGGGGGGTCAGGGGAGATAAGAACTTGCTGGGAGTGAAGAGCCGTCTTGGCAAGCCAATTAGCTGGCCTGTTGCCTTCTCTATAAATAAAAAGTTAGCTAGTTATTTAACATATTTGATTTCGTATACAATTTAATTGCTTAGAGTGGCTCCAAAGAAAAGATATATTGCAGCCATTTGTGTAACAAAAATTTACGTATCTCTTATAACAGTCTATAACCAAAATCACAAAGGCAAATATTCAAAAAAATATATGATCTCCAATGTTGAAGACTAGAGTTTTGAAGAAATGTTTGAGAGCATTTTAAGGCATGAAGTTTGACAACTTCGTTGCCGATCTATTCTTCTTGTCATAGTATTTTGGAAGAACAAGCCAGAGCATAAACAATTTAGAGATTAAAGAAGATGATTACAAAGTACTCACGGCTGTTTTAGAATTAAGATATGAATTTAAGGATCAAATTCTTTTAAAGAGTGTAGTATGTAAGAATCAATTTTTTTTTCTCCTAATCATCATTTGTCTTTTAGGAAGCGTGATTTGCAAGATCTATAGCTCCCGAGGCGACTTCCTAAATTACGAAAAATTATTGCATATGGAAATCGTATGCAGAAATGCATAGGGCGTCTGATCTCCACCGTCCATCACAGATTTAGTTTTGAATAGGGCCCACTGTAATACACCCTTGGTGTGTCATGGACGGTGAAGATCGGACGTCGCCTGCATTTCTACATACATACGGTGTCCGTATGCAATAATTTTTCCTAACTCAGGGGATCCTTTCCCTTCTCTTTTTTATCCTCCCCGCGCTCAGCATAAGACCCTTTGCCGCGTTTGCTTTCTATATATGGAGCCGAAGAGTTAGGACACTTCACTCTCCTCTCTCTCTCTCTCTCATACTCCTAAAACCCTAAATCCTCTCGAGCAAGCCTCTCCATTTCCCAAACTATAGTATTAACCTTTTCCTATCCTTGTCTAGGCTTGCAACAACTATCTAGAGCCGAACCCCTCTGCTTTTTCTTTCTCAACCAATGAAGCATGGTAAGCTCCTCCTTCTCTCTTTGTTTACGACTTTTTTTATAATGCAATTTATATTCTTTAACTGTAATGATATTGAATTAAAATAATAATAATTATTATTATTATTATTATTATTATTATTATTATTATTATTATTATTATTATTATTATTATTATTATAGTAACTATTTTGTTTGTATGACATCTATTTCTTAAGTGTAGGACATTTACTTGGCATAGCTTAGTGAATCTCATATAAAGTGAGAATTTTGAACCGCTTGACACATGCAAGTAATTGTTATTTATTAGGGATAATGTACTTATTGTTATGGGCATTATCATTATTAATTTTATTAAATTCCTAGCTATTTACAGTTTTGCCAGACTTAACCTTTAAATTTTATTAATATGGCGACATTAGATTTTATTTCTTATTCATAATAGATTTCATGGGTAATTTGTCTTATTTTATTGTTGCATTATTTTTTATTTAATTACTTATATTTCGTATTTGTAATATTTATTATTTCTTTTATAATTTTGATGTATCTCATTGTACGGAAAAGAAAAGCCGACAATTAATCACTATCCTCCTGCTGTTACCACCTACAGCCATCGATCATAGGCAGTTGGTAGCCACTACTTGCAACAACTATAGTTGGACTACACTTAGTTGTTGAATTTTCAAATACTTATATTTTTTAGCTATATAAAGACAAGGGTTATTTTCATTATAAGATGGTAAAAGAATTCTCTCTTTCATTAGAGAAGAGCATACGACTATGCTTACAAACACATGGTGTGATACTTTGACTAAAGGTCAGTTTGTGACAGCTTGTGCGTTTCAAAATAAACAGTTTATCCTAAACGTGGCCTGCGGGTTGACTGCGGGGTTCGACCCAAGACTTATGTGTAGTGTAAAAAACTCAACCACGGTATGCGACGTTTTAAAAAACAAGCGAATTAAACGATCAGGCGGCATTTTAAAAAACACCACTGCACTTATAAGCTGCCCCTAACAGATCCTGAGTTAAATCACATGATTTTTTTCTCTTTTTTAGGATTTTTTTACGCAAACACATGATGTAATATTTATCTATAATAATAAACAATTGATCATTGATATGACAAACTATTTGGGATTCATCCCAAAATGCTAACTAAAACTTAACTTGACGATTCCACACATGGCAAAATCTATGTTAATAATCAAATCACATAGAGGATTTCAATATATGCATTCATTCAAACTAAGCTATCATACTTTATAAAAACATAAAAAGGCATATTCAGTCAAATCTAAGCCATCTGGATAGCACAGTCAAGTATCACAAACAAGAGAATGCTACAATTATAACTTGGAAAAAAAAAATAATTACTTAAATTGCTAATCCTAACCTAATCTAACATATCTTATAAACTACTAAATATTAATCAATCTAATGATAATGCATTAACTTAACCCTACAAAATTAATTAAAATCATGCCCTCAAGGTTTGAAATGAAATAACAAAGGCATTGACCAATGTTTTTGTGAACTCATTAAGGAATGGATGCTCGGATCAATATATTGCTATTAAGATTATGAAAAAATATGCATAATATCAGATTGAGTTTATAATAAATTTTACGAAAAAATATTTTTATAAAATGAAATAAGACAAACTTTAGAAAGTGCAGTCCTAAAAGCTTGTCTTAGATCTAGCATAAGTTGACAATGATCTTTTGTAAATTTGGACACCATATAAATGATCATCCAGACAAAAATTAGTAGAAAGATGAACACATGCAAAATTGTGGCATTAGGAAGAAATCTCCCAAGTTTCATTGAATAATAGAGAAAAAAAATACAAATACAAAATAAATACAGATAATTTGATTTCATTCGATTTGCATTTAGACATTGTAGTTGAAAAAAAAAAAATTTACTTACAGATTTATATTAAAATACACTTTATTTTGCATCTAAATATTGTACTTCAAAATTATCACCCATAAACCCAAACAACCCCATAATGAAGATGTGATTGCCACTGGTCAACTCAAGTAGTAAAACTAGTCATGGACGAAGATGAGCTCTGCCATCTATCAGTCACCGAATCAGGTGAGTAAGGAGAACAACATTTCAACAATCTTGCTTCCTCCTTCATTTGTGCATCAGCCAACAGAGAATCATCACTCTTCCATCCACTTTTCTCAATCGCCCTCAAAATCTCGAGCACTTCCTTAATCCCAGGCCTCACCTCACCTTCCGAATGCAAGCACCGCAATCCCAGCCCTGCCACCTCGCTAATCATGACCTTTATTCTGTAATCAGAATCATAACCCAGCCTACGATCAACAAACTCATCCAACTCCTGCTGCTGAATCTTCCTAATTGCCAAGCTTGACAGATTCACCTCATTCCTCTCCCTGCTAATATCAACTGCAGGCATTGAAGATACAAGCTCCATCAATACAACTCCAAAACTGTACACATCACTCTTATCAGTGAGCTGATAGCATTGGTGGTACTCTGGGTCAACATAGCCCGCAGTGCCTTGTGGAGCAGTGGAGACATGAGTGGCATCAAGTGGCAAGAGACGTGAGAGGCCAAAGTCAGCAACTTTGACGTGGAAGCTATTGTCAAGTAAAATGTTGGTTGTTTTGACATCTCTGTGGATGATTTGTGGCTCAATGGAATGAAGATAGTTCAGTGCATCTGCTGTTTCGATGGCAATGCTTAGCCTTACTTTCCATGGTAAGAGAGATTCCGAGGCATGGGAGCCATGGAGGTGGTCTGCGACTGTACCATTTGGGACGAATTCATAGACGAGGAGGAGCTCGCGGCTGCGGCGGGAAGTGCAGCCATAGAGAGTTACGAGATTCTGGTGGCGCAGAAGGGAGAGGATCTTAACTTCATTCATGAATTGCTCCAACCGACGATAGTTGTTCTCATATAGCCGCTTCACTGCTACTACTCTGCCGTCTTTCAGGTTTCCTGTTATATTAAATTGAGTATTAAAGGCGTCACAATGGCCAATGACAGTAATTGAAAGAGTATTAAATGTTTCACAATGTTAATAAGTGATCATAAGTTCAATCTTTGACATCCATTTTCATACATTCGTCCACCCAAAATCAACACTCATGTTATATATATTGCAATGATAAATAGGGATCTACTGTTCCAACATATTTTTTATATATTTCATTTGAGCATTTAATGAGCACGGCTGTTTGTTATCATATTTCTATTACATATAGAATAGAAAAGATAAGATAAATTAATGCAAAATTAGTCGAATATATATGAATTTTTTGCATGAAATCCCATGAATCTATTTCACAAATTTGCAGTACTACTATTTTGGCCTCATTCAATTTTTATCAGTGAAAGCAAACAAAGCAAAATATGGCTTTCTTAAGAATATTTATTGTAGGTTTTGAATTTAATCAAAATTTCTGCCAGAATTCGAATTGATATTTGAATTATAATTGCTTGAAATCTTTTTGGAGAAAACAGTTGGTTAGTTTCAAGGTATGCTACAAAAATTAAATTACCTTTGTAGACTGTACCAAAGCCCCCATCACCAAGTTCATTTGAAGCATCAAAGCCATTGGTTGCTTCATACAGCTCATCATAGGAGAAGATGGGAGATGTGAGAGAAGAGCCCTTTTCACATTCAAATTTGGACATCATTAAAGAAGTGTTTCTGTCAAAGAGGTTTGATCTCGCAAACTGTTTTTTCTTCTTGCGTCTGTAGAGAAGAAAGCAGAGCAAGCAAAATACGATGAAGCACAAACCTCCTGCTGTGCTAAGTCCTGTTTGTGCAAATGATAGTTGAGAGACGTCATTAGATAAATAGTAAAGACTTCTTATATTGCAAAACTCAAACCTAACAGGGTATGAAAATTCATTTCTGGTTTCAAAAAGCTATTTTCATCCCATATTAATTTTTTGTTTGACATTGGAATGTTAAGCTGGGTGACAGCTTGAACTATTAAGTGTTATTGTTCAATTTTGCTTTTTGGTATGAAACTAAGTCACTATTATTCTCATGGAATTGAAGATATACTGCAATGTTTTGCTCATAATCCTGAGGCTAAAAAAGAGATGCAGATACAATATACTATTTTCTAGTTACAGTTTTCAAACAAATCAAGATAACTGTCCCAGAATTTTAGAAATAAAAAAGAGTGGAATGAACCCACAAATGAGGCCAATTCTGAGCAATAGAAAGAGAAATAGCTGAGTAAATACCAGCAAGTTCATCCGGAATCAGATTTACTAATGTACCATTTGTATGGAATTGCATTTATTTTTGTATGGAAAAGTTCAATAGTTCTAAAATTTTGTACATGATGATGAAATGCTACTTGTAAATAGAAAAACTAATGCTATCATACATGCCTTTATTACTTAAATCACCCTAAAATAATTACTAATATAGTTTGTTCTGAAATATTGATATTATTACAAGGTTAATGCACAGTTTGTATGCCCGAAACATCATAGTAAACTCTAATCATAATATCAAGATTTGGTAATAAACTTTATTTATTAGATTAGAGTTTCAATAAACATAGACATTTATTCAAAGCTTGAAGAAACAATAGCATGCATCCTAATAGTAATTTTCTTTGTTTAAAACTTAAAAAAAAAAAGTTATCCCTCGTATACAATTTTAGAATATTACTCTTTGCAATAAAAACACCAAATTAGAGGGTTATTCATATGGATTCTACATAAAAATATTGCAAGCAGTGTTTTATTTAAAAGACAGAAAGTTGTTTATTTTCCTGGAAATGAACTCTAGTCATTAATTTGTAATAAGGAAATTGCAGAGGCATTCAGAGAGATTATGTTTGTATAATAAGATAAACAGAACCATTGATTTTTCGACCAAGTTTCATCAAGTTTCATATAATAAATATCACTGGGAAAATAAAAATAACAAGATAACATATCCCTCACCTACTGTAAGAGCAGCCTTTGAACTTCCCTCGTCTGTTTAAACAAGCAAAAAGAAGGATGAGTTGGTAGGAAACATTAACATCAAAATTTGTGTCAAGCAGAACATTACGCAAGAAATCACAGATGATATACAACTCAATAACACCAAATATCCTTTAAATAATTCACAGATACAGTTTTTAAGCCATGGAAACTTACATTTCATTAAATCCCTAATACACAAGATGAAAAAAATTAGTAGTCCCTACAAAACTGCAGTAACTAATGTGTTAATTTTTCTGTCTCAACAATCTTTTAAGAAAGAACAAATGACTATGCCATCCTACTTTCTTTCTAAAATGCTCAGTAAATCAAATCGAAGAAAAAACGGGTAGATTATCCCATTTGAACTCCTCAGTTTCCTCTCACAAATTCCTAGCATACAAACACAACCTCAATTATTATGAAGCTGCGTGAAGAACTTTCATTTTTAGGTACTTCTAATGAGGAAAATTGAAAGATGATTGCAGCACAAATTGCAAGCAAGATGTATGGAAGAAAATCTGTCACTTGAACAAAAAAATGACTAAAATTTAAGGAATCAAATCAAAGAAAACCTTGAGTAATTTAAAGCCATAAATGAAATATTCAAAACAGTGCAACAGATAAAATTTCCCAAGCAATGCAGCACTTCACACAAATTTTGCAGTAATCAACTATAGTCTGGATGGTTTGGCCCAAAGAAGAGGGCTGCTCTGTGCAATTAATTCATGAAGAATCAAAAAGTAATAAGAGGGATGATTCAACAAGGGAAAATAAAAAACTTCCTGGCCTCTTGTTGAATCGCTATTGGGAGTTTCATGTGAGCAAAGATGGATAAAAAAGGAAAACATAAATCATTATTATTGAACTACATTCAAAACTTTAATAAAAATCATATAAAATAATAATAATAATAATAATAATAATAATAATAATAATAAGTTTGAAAATTAATGTCCGAGAAATAAAAATTTAAGAATCTTCTAAAATTAAATCATTTACATACATATACATACATATATATATATATAGACACACATATACATACATACTGTCACGAGCTGACCCCAAGCTTAAAATTAATCAAGGCGGGTACATACGGCTAGACGGTGTGAATTAAATTTTCTACATAAAATCTACAATTTAGCAAATGAATGAGTCACTAATCAAATTAAATTAAAGCAGTATAATTAAATTTACCTTAATACTGGTTGTCTGTGCACCTTCTATAAACATTATCTCTTCTAATACATATTGTTAAATACTTTATTAACCTGTCAAGAACCCATTATTTTTATAGTAATTCTTTTTGCATTGTTTTGTATACAATTATTTGGGTTTTCTAGTGAAAAACACAGAAAATTGTCCGTGTCGAGAAGAAAGAAATTGCGAGGGTGTCACTGTGCACGGTAATTATCCTAATATAAAGTGGGTTGTAAAGGATTCTCGGTGGTGAAAGAGAAAGGCTTTTTATTTTGGAGCAAGTTTTGTAGGAAATCCTCGGTGATGTTGTCAATTAGACATAGACTAGACTCTGAAAGAACAACATTAAAAGTATTACGTATTTGTATGATTTATTTTTTCTGCATATTTTCAAATTATTTGTTTGATGATAAAATCCTCATATTCTATACATGTGTTACTCATTTTTAAAATTAGATTTTATCACCTAAAATACAATTAACATTTCAAATTTATCCTCATTTTTAATTTTATCTACAACCCAATCATAAAAGGTTTTCATAGAAGCTATGATTTAAAAAAAAAAAAATCATATTAGCTTAATTTAAATCAATTCACCCACCTACTTGAGGGGATGAAAACAACAAAAACATCAGTACAAAGTAAAACATAAAAGATTTTGAGGTGATGTTAATATGAGCCTGCAAAAATCACAAAGCAGTTCAAATGGACGTAATTTGCAAGGTTATAATTATCAATAATAGTAATGCCTTACGAAAAGTGATCTTTCTTATTTCATTCCTGCTTGCAGTCAATGGAATGTTGGCCTTAATAAATCCTCACCCCCTCACTTGGTTTAGCATTACGCCAGTACACATCAGTGATACGTTTCAGAACTAAAATCAGCAAGCAACAAAGAAGAAATGGCAATAGATATATGAAAAAATTCAAATAAGGGCTGCTAGTACAAAACACAAACGGAAACAAGCGAGACAAGTATGATCTACTTTTCAAGAGGCTGATCGACTCTCCCATAACTCTAGACGTTGCTAGGAACACCACAAGAAGAAGAAAAGCATAACAGCCCACAAAACATGCATAAAAAAAGCAAATCCTAGGTTATTCCCCTTGATAGAATCGTTCCTCAGCATTTCAAACTTTCCTTCCAATCTTTCCCTCCAAATTCCTTTAATTTCTCCTCCCTGAGTACGTGATTAAAGCCCTCGTCGACCCCACCTGCTCCCTGGCTGCAGCAAACTGCCGCCTCACCCCCTCTCGCAGAAAAGATCGCCAGCCTGCTGTTGCGGTAGGCCGGCACGCTACCGGTCCCTCCTTTACCGGTTTGCCTACAGGCGTAACAGTCAGCTTTACAAACCCTAACATTTAAATAGAACCTAGCCCGGGAACCAAAAGGAAACCCCCTCCTAGGCCAGTCAGATCAAACGTCTGCAAACTCATATAGTTGATTAAACATCAAACTGACGGAATCTCCCAATTAAATACCAAGGTTATGACCAAAGGTGACAGTAGAAATACAAAAACACAATTGTGAGGAGTATATTGGCGCAGCCCACTAGAAACCTCCCTGGGACATTATAAAACAACACCCCGCAACTCCAGTAACCCAACGAATCCCCAACTATAGGATGAGAACCCCAATAGCAGGAATTAGAGTACAGCTACCACAAACAAGAGAGCCATCCACAAAAGAAGAATAAATAGAGCGTATACAGTTAAGGTTGAAATGTGTCAATGGTTGTTATTTAAGTACCTGACAAACCATCCAAACAAACGATATAATAATAAAGTCAAAGATTACAACAGATTAATTATCGCAGTTTTTTTATAGTAATATTATGGAAGACAATAGTAATCAGAAAAATTGACGTGGTGAACAAAATTTGAAGTTTGATCTTTAAAAGCTTCTAATTTAAGAAAAAGTGACGCGAGTGACTTCCAAGAATCGGGAGTCAAAATCTGATTAGATATTGCTTTCAACATGAGAAAAAATCATCAAAAGGAAAAAACATGAATTAAAAAGATGACATGATCAACAAAAATAATCATCAAATCTTGTCCAAAGCATTCAATGATACTTATGACTCAGACCCATATATTTTCAAAATATATCCGATGACAAAATAGAATGAGTAGAGAGCATTCACTTTAAATACTAATACTACAAAATAATAGAGTAAGACAAAAAAAATGGAAATAAAAATCGCGAAGAATTGACGGTGGATCACTTAAGAATGGATATGATTCTTTGTCCAGAGAGCATCGTCCTCATAGTTGAAATTTGTAGAATGCAATCATCTTCGAAACATATAAGAAAATAAGAAGATAATGTAAATATAAAAAAATTCTGAAGAAATTGAATGATGCATATGCATATGGACAATATTACATAATCAATTTGGGTGATTAACTTGTACTTTTCAAGTTTGTCTTTCTTAGATAGAGGCATGAGTTAAAAACAAGATATGCGTAGATTTGACCCTCCATCAGAAAACTAATCTTTTGGGCTAAAATAAATTTGAAAAATGATTTACTAAATCTAAATTAATTTCTCTTTTGATTCACACTTCATAAAACCCATATCCTCCACAATCATCTGTCGGCCGCTTTAAGGATTGGCTTTGGAAAAGCGTTCTTTTGGAAATTTAATTTAATTTATAATATACGCATTGATTTTTGAAAATAAAATTTTAAATTTCAAAATATGAGAATTTGGAAAGGACGGATCCGATTCGTTAAGTGGTTTGAATGAACGAGACGCAACATCGCAAGTAACGCATTTATCCCGAAGAATAGACACACTACTTGACAATATCGCTCGATCGAATAAACCATAAAATTCATGACATCCGTTATGGTCTACGAACGCATTTTATGTGGACCGATAAATTCCCTATTTAATACAAAAGGATCGAATAGGGTTTATATTATACTGGGGTCTTTAAAACTCCTATAGAGATGACACTCATAGTTAATTACCCTCGAATGACCGAAGTCGCTCGAGAGAACTCTCGATTTGAATCTCGGGTTTCATCTTCACGAAGTCGAAAGGTAGGGTTTTCCAACGAAATTTGAGAGTAGGAAATCCGATAAGTGAAGGGCGCGAGGAGGAACGGTTATTTACGGAGTCGAAGGAAAGAAGGGTAGGGGATGTCGCGGATCTCGAGGAGGACGCCGAGGACGTCCTGGACTATCCTAAGGTTGGGTTTTAAATTTTGGAAAGAGATTTTATTTTGATTTAATCCTATAAATTAATTATAGGGATTATGTTTGCATAATGCTCTTGTTATCTGCAACTACACGAAGGACGGGAGGGTTTACGTCGTATAAGGCGACAACTCTCGAAGCTCAAGCGGATTAGGGCTTATATTGCACGAAGGGGTGTCTGAGCTAAAGAGAAGGTGAGGGTTTATGTCGCACGGGCGGACTGCCTCGAAGCTAAGAGCTTGTTGTTTAAACAAGGAATGGGTTTCTTTGAAGGAGATACGGGGTTTTCTTGAAGAAGATGGCCGTCTTTGCCGCCAGTCTTTCGATCTCCACGTCGTTGCAAGATCGCGATTTAGGTTTAAGTTTTGAATTAAAGTTGATCGATACGAATTATTTTTATTTTCAGTTGAGTGTGTGTATGTATGGCGAGAGTAGTAAAAGTAACACGATACACGCAGCGTCGTAACGAGTTAAACGATAAGCATACTTAAACAAGAGTACATGCTTGAAAGTAAGCATGCTTTGAACAGTGTGATCTGAAAGTAAGTGTTCATACTTAGCGAGGAAAAGTCATGAAAGTAAAGACGTCTTAGCGGATGTAAGAAAAGGTAAACAATGTAGACTAGCAGGAATATATCTTAAAAGTAAAGCAGATGACAATGATAAAGAAAGTAAAGAGCGTAGTCACGGAGTATCGTATGTCCCGCTTATCCTCGATGCTGTGTTACGCATTTTATGATTATTTTTATAGTCTTTTTCTTATTTATTTCTGCTAACAGGTCGATGATCAAAAGAGCGAGGAGCGGGAGTAGTAGGTGAAAAAGAACGGGAGCGGGAAAATGTCGAGAAAACGAGGAAAAATCGTAAAAGAAGACTAGGAAATCGAGAAAGCAAGAAAAAGAACGTCCGTAGAAAGCTCCGAGAAAAGTAACGAACGAAAACAATAGAAACCGTAGGAAACACGAGAAAACACTGAAGAAACCTCATAGTGACCCGTAAGCACGGTGGTGTTTCGGACTCGGAGCTCGTGCTAATATCCGGACTCGAGTGCTGATTACTTATCCCAACTTTCTCGCAGAAGGCGATCCTATCCGACTCGAATAACCAACGTGTGACTTTTATAAGTTTTCACACATTTCATTTTTTGGGTTTTCATGCAGTCAAAACTATGTGTAAGTAGGCTACGTGTAGTAGTGGAGGTAATTTTGTATTTTTCGAACACATGTATTTTTTTGTTTTAAAGCATTTCGATCCATGGGTTGACTACACAAGTAGGATTAGTGACTACGAACTTTAGATCGTCGGCAGTAGAACCCCGAGGACGGCCGAACGGTTCGTGATTCTCGCTCTACTCTCGCTGCAGCCTCGAGACAGGCGGCCCATTCTCATGGCTCTCGTATTTTTTCTCGTTTTGCAGTCTCATCGATGTCCCCACCGCACTTACGACACTACTTGATTGCCATATCTAACTCGCAAGAGTTATATATGCACACCTACATGTCCCCAGTATGTGTGTGGGTTAAGCAGAAACAAGGTGAAAACCAGGGACGAGGGGTCGAGGAAAGGGAGAGAAAGACAAGTAAATCACCCGGACTCCCGACCGACCTCACATCGTCCTATGAAAGGGACTAAAGCGCATCTCGACACTCTCGGAGAATGTGAGGACTAGACCCCAAGAACACACTCACTTGTTTTCCCGAATAGCGGTAAAATTATGAATGAAAATAAAACGTAATAAAAGAAAAGAATTGCTCTGCCGGTGCTTTGGACTCGGTCATCGAACTAGGAAGGCTATCACTAAAACTCGAGGCTTAGCCCCTTCACTTCTCTCTTTTTCTTCCTTTTTTTTTTCTTTTCGATTTTCATAAAATTCGAGCGCCTTAAACAAGTGTGAAACGAGGCGCGTCGATTCCGATATCGATTTATCACACTGATCGCTACAATTCCAACTTTCGTATAACTTCATCAATTTCAACATTTAACTCCCAAACGTTAAAGCAAATAAGAGATGCTCTTAAATTCTTCCAAACCAACTTCGTAGCTGAGTGTAGTAAGAAATAAGAAAGAAGAAACATCACCACATCCACCATGTCATTCACCTGAAGCTTTTGGCCAAGACGAGGACAGGAGAGGCCCGCGACCGAAGTCACAACAAAAGAAGCCACAAGGGGTCGAGCCCTTACCAAATCCCAAATTTCCATAAAGAAACTCACGACCGAGCCCGACAAAAGACAACAAGGTAAGACTTCCCATAATTCAAGACATCACAAGTGAAGCTCGCGACTGAAGCTCCCTAATGAGCCGCTCGCACACTACCGAACTCGACACAAAGCCTAAAACCCGAGCCCTCAAGGAGCCCCGAATAAGGGCGTAACGAGCCACCTATACTATATTCAAATTCATCACAAATAAATGAAGAAATCCACTAAAGTAACTAAGCAATTCAACCCCGCCCATAGCTTAACAAAGCATACAAACCGAGCCCCATATGCACCTTAACCCGAGCCCCAAGCCAAGGCTGCACCGGGGGAGGTTCCATGAACGACAGGAACCAAAACGAACCCCACTACTAAACTACAGGAGCAGTACTGCGTGGCAAGCAACAAAGACAAAGTCACAAAAGGGCCCCAAGTTAAGCGCTTAAAGGGACAAAATCAGCAAAACGAAACAGGAGAAAAGCGAGCTCACCCCTAAATCCCAAATCCAAGTGTCACGACAGAGAGGACATTGCAGTGAGCAACTAAAAGCGCAAAGAACAAGCCCCTTTTAAGTGCGATAGGAGCTACTCGCTAGGCAAGATAAAAAAAAAAATGAAAATAAAACCAACGCTTAATTCGAATGCCAAAACAACTCCAAAACCCGGAAAACAAAAGCCAATGAAATAGCCGCCTCAAGCCTCCTTTAGAATGAAACAAACTTGCTTAAGAGTATAATGAGCCAAAATAGAGTTTAAAATTCGACTAAACATGAAGCTCAGGTAAGCACTTCCATACCTCCGACATATCAAGCATAAGCCTTAATGTATTTCGAATGAAAATGAGCATAGAGTTCTTTTTAAATCAACTTAAATCTTTCCTTGACATGCTCTTTGGTAAAGAAGCGATAAGAAGAAAGCGAAACAAGCTCACATGCATATATAAAACTAAACAAACCATTCCATCGTCGCATTAGATTAGGACAAGTATGCGAAATAAGTAAAGAAGAGCAGAAGCAACCCCATGCCATTTTGAATGTATAACCACGCTCGACCAAGCATAGCAATATGTAAATAGCCTCACATGTGAAAATCGAGCCAAAGAAACTCATACCTCGGTGTGTATCCTAGCAAAGCACCCCAAAATCCGACAACAGAGACCAAAGAGCGCAAACCAAGCCAAAAACCGATCAGCCGACTTCCAGAAATTTCAAGGAACAAGGCCAACAGCACCTCTGCCTTACTCGAACACAAGCTCAGGGAAAACCGTGAGCAACGGAGGAAGAGCAAGGAGAGGAGGAGAGGTAAGGCAATGGTAACACACAACACCGGCTGAAAAAATAAGAGCCGACCTTAAACCCTAATCCGAAAAGAGGCTTTTATAGTCGGCCTCAAGAAGAAGAGCGAAGCGGCGCGTCCCACTTACAGGCGTCTCGGCGAGAGAGAAGAGGCGGGAGAGAGTGGCGACGAAGTCGGCCGAAAGGGCGACGATGGAGGCGAGGGAAGGCCGAAAGGGCTCGCAGTGAGCGGAGTCGCCGGGGGAAGTGGCGAGAAGGTACGAGGGACCGAGGTCGGAGCTCGCGCGGGAGCCGAGAGGAGGCGGGATCGGGACCGGGAGAAAAGAAAAAAAAAGGCGAGCCTGGATGAGAGAGTAGGGTTAAGGTTTAAAAAAAATGGGATTTAAAAAGGATTTTTTTTTATATAAAATAAAACTTATTTTAATAAAATAACGACGAAATTTTCGTCGCGAGCCCGCGCTCCAAACACTGAGAAGTCATACGTCTTTTCCTAGCAAGTTCGACGTCCGGACGCAATGGCGCGATCCGTTTCGCGATCCGAGGTCGTTCGGAGAACCTCGTCACCGGTCGAGTCGAAAGTGCGTCGGAGTCGATTTCGTCGAAGTTCGACCTCGATGGCGCTCGTCTCGGCATTCGACTTCCGATCTTGATCCGTCGCGGAGAATTTGAAGACGTCGAGGGCCGGGGCTCGAGGAATTTGTGCTCGGTGGTGCGAGAAAGTGTGCACGAAGGCTACCACTAGGTCCGGGTGGCACATAGGAACTCGATTTGGAGCCCTAACGCTAATTCCAGACCTACGAGTACCGCGAGCGAGGGTCGGGAATTCCGTCGGGATTCCAAAAGAGTGTCGAAGTGGTTTCGAGCATTCTAAGACGAGGCGGGTCCGAGTCTTAGGAATCCAAGATCGTCGGGGAAGCTCCTAAAGCTAGAACCCCAGATCCTAGGAGGAAAACTAAACCTCGACAAAAGTGAGGTCGACAAATGGACCCCCGATAGAGTGTGGTGCGCGGACGGAGCACACGCGCGCGTGTTGGCGTTGACGAAGAAGATCGACGAACCAACACGGAGCCGTCCTAAGTAAAGGGTACTCGGGACGAGGCCACAAGAACGGGAGAGAGAGGAGTTTCGCGGGGGAACAAGAGGGGAAAGAGAAACCGATTAAAGCTGCTGCAGCCTCGAGTTGCGAAGACGAATTAAGTTCGAATTTGATTTAATTCATTTTCTTTCAATTTCGGTTTCGATTTCGATTTTAATTTTGATTTCAAATTTCGATTTTAATTTCGATTTCGATTTGGAGTTTCGATTTCAAGCTTTAGTGAGGAATTTCAAATTTAGGAAGGCGGAAAGATCGAGAAAACCAACGAAAACTCGTGAAACTCGCATGAAAGCCTTGAAAATTTATGGATTTCATGGAGCTTGATGCAAATCATGAGAATTTATAGTGATCATGTGAAATGCATACGATTTATGGAGAACATACGAAAATTTTATGGGATTTATGCGAGAATTCATGGAATTTATGGAAGATTTATGGAATTTATGGGGCATTTATGGAATTTATGGAGAATTTATGGAATTTATGGAGAATTTATGGAAATGCATACGATTTATGGAAAACGTCTGAAATTTATGGAATTTATGGAACATTTATGACATTTATGGAATTTATGGAGAATTTATGGAATTTATGGGCGTTTATGGAATTTATGGAGAATTTATGGAAATGCGTACGATTTATGGAAAACGTCAAAATTTATGGAATTTATGGAACGTTTATGGCATTTATGGAATTTATGGAGAATTTATGGAGTTTATGGGATTTATGAATTTATGGAGAATTTATGGAAATGCATACGATTTATGGAACATGTCTGAAAATTTATGGAATTTATGGAACATTTATGGCATTTATGGAATTTATGGAGAATTTATGGAGTTTATGGGGCATTTATGGAATTTATGGAGAATTTATGGAATTTATGGGACATTTATGGAATTTATGGAGAATTTATGGAATTTATGAAGTTTATGGAAGATTTATGGAATTTATGGAGAATTTATGGAAATGCATGCAATTTATGGAAAACATGCAAAATTTATGGAATTTATGGAACATTTATGACATTTATGGAATTTATGGAGAATTTATGGAAATGCATCTAATTTATGGAAAACATGCAAAATTTATGGAATTTATGGAACATTTATGACATTTATGGAATTTATGGAATTTATGGGGCATTTATGGAATTTATGGAGAATTTATGGAATTTATGGAGAATTTATGAAGTTTATGAAAGATTTATGGAAATGCATGCAATTTATGGAAAACATGCAAAATTTATGGAATTTATGGAAAATTTATGGAATATGCATGAGATTTATGAAGGATTTATGAGGCTTTCGAAGAGTCCACCGAGTTCGCGGGAATTACTCGCAAGAGAGACGGAATTGAATTGTCTTTAAAGTTTCGTTAATTTTAATTTTACTTTTCTTTAGTTTGAAATTTAATTTTTGTTTCGTTCTTTGCTCGTCGCAACTTTTCGACATCAACGATGCGTCATGCGCTTTTCATTCGTAATATAGTAATCAGGCGCATCCGAACGCAAATATCCGACTTGCATAAAGAGAATTTCTTCATTAATTCGATCCAAAATTTAGTACAGTGATGTCTTCTTGGAAGAACATCCAAAAGTATCTGCAGTACATCCGAAATAGCTGGACATCATGTATGGTGGCAAAGGAAGCAGACTCAAGACAAACGTCAAACATCGTCTCATTGAACGTCACGCTGAACAAGCCACACTGTCGAGCTACGCTCCGGAACAAAGTTCCCTCACGTACGAAGGTCGTCATGTCACGGCAGATATCGGACGAAGTCCCTCCGACTCCGGGTCCGGCTCGTAGTAGTACGGTGCTTCGTCGATGTCCATTCTTCGGAAAGTAGTCGAGACTCTTTCGTATCCGACTCACAGGATGCGATGCTTGGCTAATCTGCTCCATTTCCTTTCAAAACCAAAACGAATCCGACTGGCAGCGGAATTTTCACGGAACCTCCAGATTCTCGGGCCCAACGATCTGTATCTCTCTTCCAAAGAGAATATCGCTTTCACTGAGAAGCGAGACCGTGCAGAAAGGCCGAACGAAGTCATGGTGGTCGATGTGAGGCGGGATGCAGTCCCCCTCCTTGTAGATATTTATTATGCAGCTGTTAGGAATACAGTCTGCAGGCAGCACGTGCCATTCTATCATCCTTTTGATCATCTTCTTAATTTCCGGCGGCATGTCATCCACCTCATCATATGGTAGGATCCCCGGGGGATTCCCTTTCTTGTCCTTGGCGAAGTTAGTAACAACAACCACATCGAATCGTGATTCCGCCCTCGCCACGCTTCCATCTTCTGAGCTCGGAATAGGTCTTCTCCATCGATAGTCCTTCTCCGCCCCGCTTCGTAAGCTCGTACACACAACGTAGAATTTCTTTCTCGCTCCCTACTCGAGAAGACATTTGTATACAGCTCGAGTCCTCGAGGATATTCATGACCTTGTATCTGTATTTCTTCGTAATGCTCGAATTCTTATTTTCTCGACTTTTCCGATCTTAGCCATTATGTATTCCGGAATTATCCGCCGTCGTCTAGCCGTCATAAGTTGCGGTACGTAGGGCTCGACACCGGGGTGCTCTCCCTCTCTCCTCCTCGGGGAGGCGGCCGCGTAAGCCTCGTAGGTCCCGAACTCCTCCGGGTGAAGTACGTGACACTCGTGGGTATTCCGAGAACGCTCCTACACGTGTCGGTATCGTCGAGGAAGTACGTGCCGCACCTCGGGCATCCCGTGAAAATTTCTTCGACGGGTCGGCCGCGGCAGCGGCTCTGAAGTGTACTCGGGCTCTGTCTCAGTAGCAGGAGAACTGGCTGATGTCTCTTTCATTTCTGGATTGTGGTCTTCTTCTTCGAGAATTGGTGGGAGCTCTGCGGCTGCTCTCCAAACTCGTCTTCTTTCAAGTGTTTCGATCTTACGGCGCTTGCGACGAGTAAACATTTCTCTTCCATGTGCGTGTCCTCGGCGGATTCGGAACTCGTCCCGTATCCGCGGCGATCAGGTCACCTCCTGGTTTGGCAACCATCGACGGAATCCTTTTATCTTCGGCTAGGAGGTGTGAATCGACGAAACCTCCGTACCATATTGTCTCGACGTCTCCCCATTTCCCGTGATCGATCCGGACAATCGGATTTCATGTTTGCGCATTTCGGAGTGATGGATCAACCTCATGAGGGAACCCTCGTAGTCCACACTCGACTTGCGAGAAGTCCAAGTCGAAGCTCTACCACACCGCCTTCCGTGCTTTCTCTTCATTTAGCGTCGGATTATAGCCGTCTTTAAAAGCGAGAACCGACTTCGACCCGTCATCCTCTCGCGGAAAACGGGGACTTGTCGGCGTCGTCGAATTCAAAAACGAACAAGAACAAAACAACTTATAATTAAGTGCATTAACCAATTAAAGGGGTGAGATTTATTTAATTCGATTTAGGAAAGCGAGAGTCGACGAAGGTGACAAAATCATTAAGGGAAGAACATTAACATTTTTTATTATCTCGTGAAAGTTCATCTTATTAAAATTTCATTATTACAAAAATTTTCTTGGAACCCGAGTCCTGGACATCGGCCGTAAAGCCTACTCACAGGAACTAGTATCGTCTTCGAGCTCGTTCTTCGACGCGTCGCGTAAGCAGTAGTATTTCTTCGAGTAACGTCCATTAATCGACGACATGGGTCTTCGCGCCTGAGAATCCACTACATCGGTACGACCCTCCGAATAGACTTTCTCCACTACAGAATGGTCCTTCCTAGGGTCGGTTCAAACTTTCCACCTATCTTGCGGTGTGCAGAATAGGTCTTCGAAGAACGAGGACAGAGGTCACCAACTTCGAACGACCTCAGGCGGACCAGTTGTCGTGGGCTTGAATCATCTTCGCTTGATAAAGTTCCGGAGCTGCTGCGCGAGGCCGATCTTCCTTCAAGGCTTTCTAGCTTCTTCAAGTCGTAGTTTGGCGTTGTCTTCCGTTGTAATTTTGTTGGCGACGGCGATTCCGAGAGAAGGTGAGCTGAACTTCCAACGGGAGAACGGCTTCGGACCCATACACGAGCGTATGGTGTAGGCTGCGTCGGCGTTCGACGGATTGTACGGTATGCCCGCAAGGCTTCTTACGGTTTCTCGTGCCATTGTCGTTTGTTGTCTTCGAGCGTCTTCTTCAAAATCCGTACCAAAGTTTTGTTGAATGCTTCCGTCAAGCCATTTGCCTAGGGTAGCAGATCGTAGAATACCTCCAATCTATCCCGTGTCGTCCGACGAAGCTATTAATCTTCGTGCTTTTGAAGGCGGACCCATTATCGGAGATGATCCTGCGCGTGAACACCGAAACGGTAGAACAACCCGATTTACGAAAACCGAAGAACGTCTTCGCGCCGTAACTTTTCGTAACGCATGACCGCCTCTCGCCCACTTGGAGAAGTAATCCGTAGGCCGCGAGAATGAATCGGTGTCCTCTGAAGACGGAGGGTCTATCGGACCCACTATATCCGTGCCCCAACACTCGAATGGCCACGACGCAACCGTCGGGTGTAGCACATTCGGAGGTTCGTGCAAGCACCACTCCGTGCACTCGACACTCGGTGACACCTCTTCGTCGTTTCCATGCAGTCGGATATCATCGCCGGCCAATAATATCCGAGCCTCTTAATCTTCATCTTCATTTTCGGTCTCGACGCGTGAGCGACCACACAATCCGCGCGAACTTCTTTCGACGATACTCCGCGCTTCCGGCCCGCTTCGGACATCGTAACCACATCCGATCGAAGGACCTTCCGTACAAAACATCGTCGATTAAAGCGTACGACATCGCTCTTTTCCGGTCCGATGTGCCACCGACTTATCTTCCCGCAACTTCCCGGTTCGCAGAATATTCTATCAACGGCTACGCCAATCTTCGTCGATATCGCCCACATCAACTTGTCGCTCCTTCTTTTTCTTCGAATTTCCGTAGATCTTCGAGGTTGACTCGGACAAAACCTCGTCTTCCTCGCACAGGTGATGTCGACCGTAGTCCTCCGGTGGACATGCTAATTCCTTAGCAAGTTTAGCCAAAGCGTCCGCGCGGGCATCGTCCGCTCGAGGACCCCGTAGAACACCACACTCTGGGGATCCGCTCCAACAACTTCATCGCGTACTCGTGATATTCTCGCTAGTCTTGGCTTGATCGCACCATGATCGTCCGACTATTCTGCCGAATGACGAGCCGAGAATCGCCGTGGACGACGATGTCCGTTATTTCCATTAGAATTGTCAACTCCAATCTCGTGATTAGCGCTTCATATTCCCGCTTCGTTATTGGTGCAGCGGCTCCGACAAGTGATGGGAGAATCGCAGGCATTCCCCGATCCGGTGTAATGAAGATCAAACCAATTCTCGCTTTCGTCGGGTGTCACCGTTCTCGATCCTTTATCCCTTCCGGCCGACGGCTCCATCGAAGTACATCTCCGACGTTGAGCATCGGGGTCTTCTACTCGCATTATCCGTTCATCCGGTAGATCGTCGTTGAGAGGGGACCCATTGGTAGTGGGTGCGCTATGCAGAAGTCTGCAGAATCCGCCTTTGATAGCGCGAAGAGGCACGAACGTTATATCAAATTGCAAAAATATCATCGACCGCCTTGCTAAACGTATAGAAACTGTTGGTCGGGTCATCAAATATCTGCAACGGATTAACCTTCGAAATCGAGTGACCTTATGAGACAACATGTAATGTCTAAGCTTACGAGCGTGAACCAAAGCTAGACGATGTTTCTCGATAGGAGGATACTTTACCTCCGCGAGTATTAGACGTCGACTCGAAGTAGTAGAGTGCGTTTTCTTTACCCTCGTCATTGACTTGGGCGAGTAAGGCTCCGAGGAGTCATCTAAAGCCGCGGTGTAAAGTATCAACGGTGGACCCGGGATAGGGGCTGCTAAAACAGGAGGTGTCGTCAGGTATTTCTTAATATCTTCGAAAGCCCGTTGACACGGCTCTCCCCAAACAAACTTAGCATCCTTTCGGAGTAAATTCGAAAAAGGTCGACACCTACCCGACAGATTAGATATAAAGCGTCTTAGGTATGCCAACTTCCCTTGAAAAGAGCGTAATTGCTTCGGGGCCTTGGGAGGAGGCATTTCTAATATCGCTTTAATCTTCTACGGATCGATTTCGATTCCCGATGACGGACAACGAATCCTAGAAATTTCCGGAGGTAACGCCGAAGCGCGCATTTCGAGGATTCATCTTGAGATTATATTGCCGTAATCGTTCAAATACAATCCTCAAATCATACAAATGATTCTCCTTCACTTTACTCTTGATGACCAGGTCGTCCACGTAGCATTCAACTTGGTTATGGATGAGGTCATCGAAGATCTTGGTCATTGCTCGCTGGTAAGTAGCTCCGGCGTTCTTCAAACCGAACGGCATTACGGTGTAGCGATAGATTCCAATTGGAGTTACGAAAGCTGCAAGCGTTGCATCTTCCGGAGCCATCTTGATCCGATTGTAACACGAAGATCCATCCATGAAAGAGAAAATCTCGTGTGACGACGCGATGTCCACCATCAATTCTGGTATCGGCAACGGAAACTCGTCCTTCGGGCATGCTTTATTTAAGTCCCTGAAGTCGACACATACACGGATTTGTCCGTTCTTCTTCTTAACAGGTACGACATTGGCTAACCACGTGGGGTATTGCTCCTCCCGCACAAAGTTAGCATCGATTAGCTTCTTCACCTCGGCAATGACTTGTTGCTCTATTTCGAGGCGCATTCTTCTAGGAGCTTGCTTCACTGGAGTTATACTTCGATCTAATCCAAGCTTGTGGACTGCAACATCTGGAGACAAACCTGGCATTTCTTCGTAGCTCCATGCAAAACAATCCTTGAATTCTGACAAGAGTTTAACCAAATCTTTAGATTCTTCTTCGCTGAGTAGAGAACTTATGAAGGTAGGTCGAGGTTGTTCTTCTGTTCCAAGATTGATTTCTTTCAACTCATCGACCGTTGACTTGATTTCCTCCTCGAATTCTGGTGGAGCATCATCTATCGGCGAGTCTTCGTAGTTATCCTCTGTACTGTAGCATTCTTCTTCTGTTCTGGTAGTAACAACCATGCAAAATTCCGAATCATCGACTGGTCCTATCGTACCAAACCCGAGACCTTCCTTTGAATTGAGTTTCTTTCCTTTCGTATTCCATAACTTTTCAAACGATTGCAACTTGTCCTTTGACATTTGTTTCGGCACATATCCTTGTTGAATTAATTTTTGCACACACGGCGAGAAGTAACCAAAAGGTAATTCCATTAATTCATTAGAAACATTCTCATCCAAATTTACAGGGATTTCCGAACTAGAAGGAGAAGCACGATGGAACTTGATCGGTTTCATGCCCGCACTATGAACTTCCTTAACCTCTAAGCTCCCAACCTGCTGAGGGCAGATTGGGGTTAAGGTCATGGCTTGAACATAGTGGTTGATCCGATCATACATCGACTCGTACTCACTTTTCTCCTTATCCTCCAGAGAGATCTCGAACTGAGGCTTCTTTTGGTTGATTGCCATTGCATCTTCTTCCACGTCTATGCTGATAGTCGGTCTTTTCCGTTCAACAATATTGTTAGTTCTTCCTCGCCGCGTCCCCGGCCTCGACCTCGGATGCGTGGGCTAAAAGAACTTCCACCCTCTTGTTGTAAAGGAACGGTGGAATATCGTCGAACTGGAATCGACCGGTCTTGCTCTTGCGATCCTTTGGAATCTTCGATCTTGTTTAACATGACATCTCTGGACAGAACGGTCTTCTTCGGAGGTGCGTAGTAGACGGCGTCTTCGTGAATGCCCACCTCGTGTATTGAAAACGGTTGTAGATCTCCTTTTATGCAATATTCTCGACCCTCCTTGTAGTATTTGATGCACTGGTGCAACGATGACGGAACCATATTATGCTCGTGAATCCACGGTCGGCCAAGTAAGGCGTTGAACGAAGTGTCCGCGTCGATGATATGGAATTTCACAGTTGTTACTAAGTCACCAACCTTCATTAGTAGCGTTATCGAACCAAGAGCTCTTTCTCCTTTCTGATTAAATCCTCTTAACATCATTTTATCGGCGGAGAGTTCTTCCACATCGATGTCCAAGTACGTTAATGTCCGTAGACTCATTATGTTGATGGATGCTCCGGGATCCACCAAAACTCTAGAAAGCACGAACCGGTTGACGCTGACTGAAATGTAGAGAGGACGATTATGCTCCGTAGTACCAAGTAGCGAGATCTTCATCGGTGAAAGTCACGCCAGGCTGTTCCTTCAACGAACAAACTTCATCCGAGGACGTGCTAGCCAACTGCGCTAAGCAAATATCTGGATCAAGTAAGGCTTTAACCAGAGACTCTCTCATCTCCTTTGACAGGATCAGAGCGTCGTAAATGCTCAGTCGGGCTGGCAACTTCCTAAGATGAGCTAGTACGTTGTAATCCACTTTGCTCGAGCTTCTGGTTTCTTCTTGGGCATGTGTCTCTTCCGTCGCTGGAGGTAACTCCTCTTGAGTAACTGCCTGTTTTCCTTTATCCATCGGGGTCGTCCCCGAGGGTAACACTTTCCCTCTTCTTAGGTATACTTCTGTTATCTCTTCTGGCGCTGTAGTCGTTTCTTCAGTGTTGAATTTGAATCGACAAATCCAAGTCGATGGCGATTGGCGTGCCTTTACATTCGAGAACGGGTTCGTCACTTTACGAGCCTGTCGTAACCGGTGTCGTTGACATCTTCATCTTCATTGACACGTTCATCGGAACTTTGTATGACTTGAGGATCGTTTTGAGAATCGAAATCGGGGTTAAATTGGTTATGATCAGTTATATCGTTAGTAGACACAACCAAAACGTAACCAGAATCAAAATCGTTAAATTCAAAGCGTCCTAAAGGGACGAAGAGGAAATCGTACAAAGTCAGGGGTTCGAGGAATTTCTCCCCCAAATCCGAGACAACTAATCTAACAGGAGCAGCCCCTATCCTACCCCTCGCGCTATCGGTCCTTATTTCGTCCACGTTCTTCTTCTGCTTCATCTCCTGTCGCGGCGACTTCTCCAGTGTAACGGTGATTACTGGCTGAGCGGGTTGCAGGCTCTGAACTGAGGCTCGTGCTGACGTGGTCGAAATCTGAATTCCTCTGGAAGATCTGGTCCAAGTTGTGTCCCATCCTTCATTCGCTGGATGCGATTCCACTAGGTGAACATGCTCATCCGAAATCACATTTACAGAACCCTTTTCAGGTTCTTTTAAATATTCTTTCGGAATAGCAATATTCCCCTCTTTATAGTTCCTCTCAAGCCAATCCTTGAAGCTGAAGCAGTTTTCTATAGTGTGGCCGAGTAACCTGTGGTAAGGACAGTAGTTGGGATGATCTTTCTTATCAACCTCCTCTGGTTTCTTCGGCTCAGGCAAACTGAATTCTGGCTTCTTGATTAAATTTCTGAACATCTTTGCCACGGCGTCATCCCTGAAGGAATACACCCGGTTGAGTCGGGTCTTCATCGTTGGAACCTGTCTTCTATCTTCTTTATAGGGCCTCTGCTGGAACGGCTGCTGACCAGGCTGGCTAAACTGCTGGACATGCTGAACATATTGCGGCGGTCGTTGAACGAACTGTGGCGGCTGCTGAACGTACTGCGGTAGCGGCTGCAGATATTGTGGTAACGGCTGCTGAAACTGCTGTGGCTGCTGCACGTACTGTCGTGACGGCTCGGCCTGAATCTGCATGGGCTGCTTACCCTTGTCCACTGTCGCTACTACTCCAGACTTCTTCTCGAACGCTTTTATTACTCTGGGCTTTTCGGTCTTTTCTTGAGATTCTGTATGCTTGATTTCTTCTTGTAGGCTGCTGGCTTTACTGAGTAGCTTCTCAAATGACTTGATGGTGAGTCCTTTAAGCATGAAAGCTATTGGTCCGTGGATGCTCTTGAGTAAGACCTCAATTGCATGTTGCTCCTGTAATTGGGGCTCGCACTTCATGCTCAAGTTTCTCCACCGTAGAATATACTCTACCAGCGTCTCCGTAGGTTTCTGCCGCTCCATTATAAGATCTCCAATTGTGATGTGATGGTGTACTCCGGCGAATCTCTTTACGAACAAATTTTCCAACTCTGTGAACGTCTTTATCGACCCATTCGGCAGCTCTGCGTACCAATCAAATGCGATCCCTGAAAGACTGCTCACGAACTGACGGAAAAGCAACGCCTCGCTACCCCCCGCATTGCAACAACTCGCTCGGAAGTGTGCAACGTGCTGACGGGGGTTGCCCGTTCCATCGAAAGTCTTAAAGGTTGGTGGAACGAAACCTTTAGGATATGGGACGGAATCGAACTCCTCCGGGTAGGGTCTACCCTTTGAAATTGACGCGCCCCTTTCGATTGGGCTAAGGCCTCCTTTACTCGCTTGCTCGACCAATTGCTTAATGTCTTTTCGGGCACCATATTCGGAGTTGAATCCTTCTTCGGCGGCCCATCTTGGCTTGCAGAAGCGACTTCCCTCCTTTCATCGGTGATATGGACGATCTCTGGCGGATTCATCTCTGGAGATGCCACTTGCTGCGAGTGTGACTGTCCCTGTGCGGCAACCATAACAGCCATCATCTCTTCGATCCTCTTTTCAAGGCGGTTGATGATTTCGTCCTTCTGCTGTGAAGACCTTCGCCACTCATCCGCCGTGTTCTCCTCGGCGGACGGAGCATCACGTGCGGACGACGTAGCTCGGGTTTCAACGACGTAGAGCTCCGCGAATTCTTCCTCCATGTAGTCGACGAGGTCGTAGTCTTCATTGCTAACATTTACTCCTCGTTCTCTTGCTAGCCGGTGATTTCGGCTCTGAGCTTCTTCAGTTTATCATCAACTTCTTTCCCTTTAACTGTTTTAAGATCGATTGGTACTTCTGGAATGTTTCCCGTAGCGAGCTTTGAAGCAGTCGTAGTAGCAACTGGAGTATCGGACTTATTATCCATTTCAGGGGAACACTCCTGTGATCCTTTCAAAAGCATCGGTCCTGCGGCTTTAGGTATCCAAGCCTTCTTTCTCAACGTTGATACCTTGAGACGGGGTGTCTCGGTGGTGCGATCAGCGTGTCGAAAGGAGGTATGGTCCCTAAAGTGTGAACCCGACGCCATAGGAAGCGATCTCTTCCCGTTATTCTTCTTTGAAAGCTTTTCATTACAAGCGGCGAGGCAACGGTCTTGGACCCGGGCGAGACTTTAGCGATTTGCGGCCGACGAGCTTCCGAACCGTTGTAGCGACGTCCGAAACGGTAGCGAAGTAGAAACACGGCTCCTAGTCGTAACTTGGCCGGAACACGAGGTGGTGGTGGCGTAGCGACAATCCTACGAAGACTTTCTTCTCCGGTAGAAGCGGACAACGGATGAAACCTACTCCTTTGAGGAGATGAGAAGTTCCAAGTCCGCATCCCCTTCCGGTTGAAAGGTCGGCTCAACGGAAGTAAATCTCTTTGCAGCTTTCAGAATTCTTCGTCTTAGGTTCTTTCTCTGTATTTTAGTTAACGGCGTGGCTTGCGAACTGGAACCAACTTCAAATGCTGACGGTGCAGAAGCGAACAAATTCTGCGTAATCCTTTCAGACAAGATCTCCTTTCCTTTTGCAGACGGTAGAGTCGGTGCGGTGATTGCAAACCCGGAGGCGGTAGCGGTAACGATCCTCCTCGGCACGCAGACAACAGACTTAGCAGACACGGGGGCAATAGGCTTAGCAGGAGCACTCCTGGTCTTCGGCCTCTTGATTGCGGGGAAATCAGTATCTTCATTCAAGTCGTATTCGAGGGCAGGCTCGGCGACCTCTGACGGAGCAGTCTTCTCATGACTACGTACGGCGCTTTTCGAGGATGACTTCGACCTCGTCGAAGCCGGTACCAAACTTTATCATTGCTCCCCAGTGGAGCGCGGCTTGTCGCGAGGTAGGTTCCGTCGAACGAGAAGATCGACTTTGGTGACGCCATTCCAACTGTCGGTTGAGAAAAGTTCCAAAAGGTTAGTCGCGGCCTACCTTGCAATTTCGGTAGAAAACTAAAATCAACGAAGGTCGTCTTACGGATCGAGTAACACTTTATTATTATTATCTTGATGTTTTAGCTTATTTCAATTTTATCTTGGATTACGATTTAATTCATTAACGGCACGCGAAAAGGACGCAAAAGGGAAAGAAAGTTCAGGACCCGGTCCTGAGCCAAACTCACAGCGTACCTCGCGCACAACACCTATCGGGGTCCGACCCCACAAGATCAAAAGAAAAACCCTATGGTTTCCGAACCACTCGTTTAAAGGTGATTTAAACGGACGGTTACGAAATCCAAAAGAGTTGACCGTGCTCGCCCAAGAAAGAAATGAGCGAAGCAAGCCAACGGAAGAATGACAATTTGGACCATGAGGGACATGGACACATTGTCGATGTGTGAAGATAGAAACCTTTGATTTAATGGAGAGTAGAGTATTTCCCCAGCGGAGTCGCCAGAAGTTGTCGGCCGCTTTAAGGATTGGCTTTGGAAAAGCGTTCTTTTGGAAATTTAATTTAATTTATAATATACGCATTGATTTTTGAAAATAAAATTTTAAATTTCAAAATATGAGAATTTGGAAAGGACGGATCCCATTCGTTAAGTGGTTTGAATGAACGAGCGCAACATCGCAAGTAACGCATTTATCCCGAAGAATAGACACCCTACTCGACAATATCGCTCGATCAAATAAACCACAAAATTCATGACATCCGTTACGTGTCGCGAACCTTTTATGTGGACCGATAAATTCCCTATTTAATACAAAAGGATCGAATAGGGTTTATATTATCCGTGGTCTTTAAAACTCCCTATAGATGCAGCCCTCATAGTTAATTACCCCTCGAATGACCGAAGTCACTCGAGAGAACTCTCGATTTGAATCTCGGGTTTCTATCTTCACGAAGTCGAAAGGTAGGGTTTTCCAACGAAATTTGAGAGTAGGAAATCCAATAGGTGAAGGGCGCAGGAGGAACAGCTTATTTACGGAGTCAAAGGAAGAAGGGTAGGGGATGTCGCAGATCTCGAGGAGGACCTCGAGGACGTCCCGAACTATCCTAAGGTTGGGTTTTAAATTTTGGAAAGAGATTTTATTTTGATTTCAATCTCGCAAATTAATTATAGGGATTACGTTTGCATAATGCTCGGCTATGCAAACTACCCGAAGGACGGGAGGGTTTACGTCGTATAGGGCGACAACCTCGGAAACCTAAGCGGATTAGGGCTTATATTGCACGTGAGGGGTGTGCAGCGCCTAAAAGAGAAGGTGAGGGTTTATGTCGCACGGGGCGGACTACCTCGAAACCTAAGGCTCGTTGTTTAAACTAAGGAATGGGTTTTGCTGAAGGAGATACAGGTTTTGCTGAAGAAGATGGCCGTGCTGCCCACCGTGCTCCATGCTCCACGTCGTTGCAAGATCGCGATTTAGGTTTAAGTTTTGAATTAAAGTTGACATGCAAATTATTTTTATTTTCAAGTGAGTGTGTGTGACTGTGACAGGAGTAGTAAAAGTAAACAGTAAACAGGAGCATGCTGTAACAGGTTAAACAGTAAACATACTAAACAGGAGTACATGGTCGAAAGTAAACATCGTTGATACGGATGTGTATCGAAAGTAGCTAGTCTATACTAAGCAGGAAAGAGTGCAAAGAAAGTAAAGACGTGCTAGCGGTGTAAGCAGAAAAGCGTAAACGATAGACTGAACGGGAATATATGCTAAAAAGAAAGCGAGACAACAGTAAAGAAAGTAAAGACTGTGTCACGGGAGTACCGTATGTCCCGCTTATCCTCGATGCGCTGTTACCTGTTTATGACTATTTTTATGGTCTTTTTCTTATTTATTTCCTGCAACAGGTCAGTATCAAAAGAGCAGGAGCAGTAGTAGGTGAAAAAGAGCGAGGAGCGAGAAAATGTCGAGAAAACGAGGAAAAATCGTAAAAGAAGACTAGGAAATCGAGAAAGCAAGAAAAGAATCGTCCGTAGAAAACTCCGAGAAAAGTAACGAACGAAAACAAAGCAAAACCGTAGGAAAACACGGAAAACACTAGAAGAAACCTACAAGTGACCCGTAAGCACGGTGGTGTTTCGGACTCGGAGACCGTGCTAATATCCGGACTTGAGTGCCGACTACTATCCCAACTTTCTGCGGAATGCGATTCTAATCCGACTCGAATAGCTAACCGTGGACTTTTATAAGTTTTCACACATTTCATTTTTTGGGTTTTCATGCGAGCCAAAACTATAAGTAAGTAGGCTATGTAGTAGTGGAGGTAATTTTGTATTTTTCGAACACATGTATTTTTTTGTTTTAAAACATTTCGATCACAGGTTGACTACCCAAGAGGACTAGGACTACGAACTTTGGACCTGTCGGCAGTAGAAACCCCGATGACGGTCGAACGGTTCCGTGATTCCCGCTCTACTCTCTACGCAGTCTCCGAGACAGGCGGCCCCATTCTATGGCTCTCGTAATTTTTCTCGTTTTGCGGTCTCATCAATCGTCCCCACCGCACTTACAGACTGTTGATGGCCATATATAACCCAAGGAGATGATATATGCACACCTACATGTCCCTCGTATGTGTGTGGGTTAAGCTAGAAACAAGCGCGAAAACTAGGGACGAGGGGTCGAGGAAAAGGAGAGAAAAGACAAGTAAATCACCCCGGACTCCCGACCGACCTCACATGTCCTATGAAAGGGACTAAAGCGCACCTCGACACTCTCGGAGAATGTGAGGACTAGACCCCAAGAACACACTCCTCGTTTTCTCAAATAACGGTAAAATTATGAATGAAAATAAAACGGAATAAAAGAAAAGAATCGCTCGCCTCGGTGCTTGGACTCAGTCATCGAACCAGGAGGCTATCACAAAACTCCGAGGCTTAGCCCCCTTCACTTCTCTCTTTTTCTTCCTTTTTCTTTTTTCAATTTTCATAAAATTCAAGGCCTTAAACAAGTGTGAAACAAGGCCCGTCAATTCCGATATCAATTTATCACATGATTGCCACAATTCCAACTTTGTATAACTTCATCAATTTCAACATTTAACTCCCAAACATTAAAGCAAATAAGAGATGCTCTTAAATTCTTCCAAACCAACTTCATAAGCAAGTGTAGTAAGAAATAAGAAAGAAGAAACATCACCACATCCACCATGTCATTCACCCAAGCTTTTGGCCAAGACAGAGCAAGGAGAGGCCCGCGGCCAAAGTCACAACAAAAGAAGCCACAAGGGGTCGAGCCCTTACCAAATCCCAAATTTCCATAAAGAAACTCACGACCGAGCCCGACAAAAGACAACAAGGTAAGACTTCCCATAATTCAAGACATCACAAGTGAAGCTCACGGCCAAAGCTCCCTAACAAGCCGCTCACACACTTCCAGCTCAACACAAAGCCAAAACCCGAGCCCTCAAGGAGCCCCAAATAAGGGTGCAGCCGAGCCACCTATACTATTTCAAATTCATCACAAATAAATAAGAAGAAATCCACTAAGTAACTAAGCAATTCAACCCCAGCCATAGCTTAACAAAGCATACAAACCGAGCCCCATATAGACCTTAACCCGAGCCCCAAACCAAGGCCGCACCGTGGAGGTTCCATGAACAGCAGGAACCAAAACGAACCCCACTACAAACTACGTGAAGCAGCTGCTCGGGCAAGCAACAAGACAAAGTCACAAAAGGGCCCCAAGTTAAGCGCTTAAAGGGACAAAATCAGCAAAACGAAACAAGTAGAAAAGGGAGCGAGCCTCCCCTTAAATCCCAAATCCAAGTGTCACGACAGAGGACAGTGCGTGAGCAGCAAAACGCAAAGAGACAAGCCCCCCCCCGCCTTTTTAAGTGCAATAGAGCTAGCTGCTGAGCAAAGATAAAAAAAAATGAAAATAAAACCAGCCCTTAATTCGAATGCCAAAACAACCCCAAAACCCAGAAAACAAAAGCCAACAGAAATAGCCGCCTCAAGCCTCCTTTAGAATGAAACAAACTTGCTTAAGAGTATAATGAGCCAAGATAGAGTTTAAAATTCAGCTAAACATGAAGCCTAGGTAAGCACTTCCATACCTCCAGCATATCCAAGCATAAGCCTTAATGTATTTCAAATGAAAATGAGCATAGTAGTTCTTTTTAAATCAACTTAAATCTTTCCTCGACATGCTCTTTGGTAAAGAAGCAAGTAAGAAGAGCAAAGCAAGCTCCACATGCATATATAAAACTAAACAAACCATTCCATGCTTCACATTAGATTAGGACAAGTATGCAAAATAAGTAAAGAAGAGCAAGAAGCAACCCCATGCCATTTTGAATGTATAACCACGCCCAACCCAAGCATAGCAATATGTAAATAGCCTCACATGTGAAAATCTGAGCCAAAGAAACTCATACCTCGGTGTGTATCCTAGCAAAGCACCCCAAAATCCGACAACAGAGACCAAAGGGCGCAAACCAAGCCAAAAACCGATCAGCCGACTTCCAGAAATTTCAAGGAACAAGGCCAACAGCACCTCTGCCTTACTCGAACACAAGCTCAGGGAAAACCGTGAGCAACGGAGGAAGAGCAAGGAGAGGAGGAGAGGTAAGGCAATGGTAACACACAACACCAACTCGAAAAATAAGAGCCAACCTTAAACCCTAATCCAAAAGAGGCTTTTATAGCCGGCCTCAAGAAGAAGAGCAAGAAGCGGCCGTCCCACTTACTCCAGGCGTCTCGACGAGAGAAAGAGGCGGGAGAGAGTGGCGACAAAGTCGCCGAAAAGGGCGACAATGGAGGCAGGGAAGGCCGAAAGGGGCCTGCCGTGAGCAGGTCGCCAGGGGAAGTGGCGAGAAGGTACAGGGACCAAGGTCGGAGCTCGCGCAGGAGCCAGAGGAGGCGGGATCGGGACCGGGAGAAAAGAAAAAAAAAAAGGCGAGCCCGGATGAGAGAGTAGGGTTAAGGTTTAAAAAAAAAAAATGGGATTTAAAAAGGATTTTTTTTTTTATATAAAATAAAACTTATTTTAATAAAATAACGACCAAATTTCTCGTCGCGAACCCGCGCTCAAAACACAGCAAGTCATACGTCTTTTCCTAGCAAGTTCGACGTCCCGGACGCAATGGCGCAGTCCGTTTCGCGATCCGAGGTCGTTCGGAGAACCTCGTCACCGGTCGAGTCGAAAGTGCGTCAAATCGATTTCGTCGAAATTCGACCTCGATGGCGCTCGTCCCGCATTCCGACTTCGATCTTGATCCGTCGCGGAGAATTTGAAGACGTCGAGGCCGGGGCTCGAGGAATTTGTGCTCGGTGGTGCAGAAAACGTGCACGAGGCTATCCTAAGGTCCAGTGGCCCTATAGGAACTCAATTTGGAGTCCTAACGCTAATTCCAACCTACCACTCGTGAGCAAGAGGTCGGAATTCCGTCCGGATTCCAAAAGAGTGTCGAAGTGGTTTCAAGCATTCTAAGACGAGGCGGGTCCAGTGCTAGGAATCTAAGATCGTCGGGGAAGCTCCTAAAGCTAGAACCCTAGATCCTAGGAGGAAAACTAAACCTCGACAAAAGTGAGGTCAACATCATCATAGAAATTTAGAGGACTAATGGTGAGCTTAAAGGCATAAGCACCACATTCCAGAATTTAAGAAAGAAAAATTAAATAATATTTCTAATTGAACATGATGGATAATTGTGTATTAATTAATAAATTGGATTAAATGATAAAAAAATGAATAAAATAAATATGAAACTAATAAGTAATCTTAAAATATTATTGATATTAAATTATAATAATTCACTAATAAATAATAATTAAATAACTTCTAGTTAATCATATTTTATTAAACAATAAATCATTTCTGTAACGAGTATCATCCAGCTTAATATTAAAAATATAATAAATTGCATATCGAATAACAAAGGAGTTTATTCGTGAATATAAATAAACAAACGACTATTTAAGATTGGTTTATTTAACATTTGAGTTTTAAATATGTTTAAACTTCTTTATTTAAAATTTTGAAAAAACTTGATCAAACATTAATCAAGCCAAATTTAAACAGGTCATCAAGTGCACTTGTTCATTTACAACCCTAACTATATTTCAAATAAGAAAACTATCTTGTATCCCGTATGCACATTGATGCACATCAAAGAGAGTTCAAGTGTCACTCAATAAAGTATATTGAATTAAACATATAAATACTTTGGCTACCACAAAGTAGTAAATAATCTTAAATCGATATTAATAATGGCAGGAGCCGTTCAAGCCACTAAATTAGTGAACATTAACAAGGTCAAGAATAATTAAAAGATGCATGAAGAAAACTCAATTAGAGAAATCATCATAATGCTATAAAAATACTCAGACAAATTATTGCTTCCTTAAAATTTAAGATGTAGTATCATTCATCAAGCCTTGGTATTCTACTTTCATGTATCCTTTTTGAAGAACTTGAACATATTTTATCAAGCGCGCACACACACACACACACACATATATATATATATATATATATATATATATATATATAAATCTAAAGATTTATGTAACCTAATATTATTGCATCATGTAAGACTAAACAAAATAAATGAAGAAAAGACTTGTAATGACTCGAAAACTGGAATAACACTAATGACAAAGAAGATAATTATGATGATGATTCTGCTTTTTAACTATATCTAATTCTAATATTTTTTTTTTGTGCAAAAATATTACTCCAGATCATGAGAGTATTTAGCTATCTGAGCTAAGGAATTTTCGAACAGATATACAAAAGAACGAGTCCAGCATCATTTACTAGAAAGACATCAAAGAAAAAAACGATCTAGCATAATTGTCAGATTAGTAAAATGTGAATAAAAATTTCACTACTCAAAGTATATGTTTCTAAGGAAAGAGGAAACTATTCAAAATAAATTTCTAAGATATGGTAATGTTCAAAAGCAACAAAAATAGTTTTCTACATGAGATAAGTTCTCCAAAAGAAATACCAACTTGTTGGACAAGGTAACCAACAAAATATTTGCAATTGTGCTTGCAAGGAATACTTTCAAAAAGGTGTAGAGCTACCTTCCAACTCAAATATTCATTCGCATTAATTTCCCCTTATGGCTCCATGTTATTTATCATCAAATTAGAATGAGAAATTTGAAATAAAGTACATCGTATTTCAAAAATACAAAAAAAATAGTATACAAATCAAAAAGATATAAAGACTTCATAGACAAAAAAAAAAAAAAAAGAAAGAAAGAAAGCAAAATGCCTCTCCCCTGTGGAAAAAGGAAGAAAAACCATCACGAAGAAACTGAAAACAAAGAAGCAATTCTCGAAAAATACTAACAGATAAAGGAAGCTTTAGAAAATTATAGGATAATCACAAATGCTATGATTTGTGCACAGAACCTTCTCAAGCCATTGAAAGTTTGCCACTACCCAATCTCTCAAATGAGAAATAGTGTAAATGCTAGAATTTTAAATTATATTAATAAATAGTTATAAATAATGGGGATATATAGAGTTCCTCAATTCTATATGAGGGGTTAAGCCTACAGGTGAAGCGATAAAATTGCAAAAGAGTAATTAGAATCCTCTCACATCTCATCCCTAGTTGAATTGCTCTTTTCTGTGGTAGAGTAGAAATCAACAATTAGATTTCACCAAAATATTTCGCTGTGCATTTGCCTTCAAGGCCTTCTATGGAGAAGATCATCAAAAAAAAAAAAAAAAAAAAGGAAAAGAAAGAAATGAGTTGGCATCATTCTCAATATTTGGCTTCTCCATCATCAAACTTGCAAGAAACACTTTAAGGGTCATCCTCTATAAATGAATGGTAGAAAGGGCAATGATGAGAGTACAACCAGCTTGCATGGCACTATCCACTACATAGAAAGGTTATGGTCGACAATGACCCTAGCATAATGAATTCAAAATCTCAATCCTCTATACACAAGTAATAGAGTTATGGAAAACAAAAGCATTTATCCAAGACAAATAAGTTAATACAAGATCTCTCAATCATAGACATCTCGATTCAAAATGATGTACGCCACCAACGATCCAGATCATCCTTATCGATAACATTTAATAAGCCAATGCAAAAAAGATTATTAATACAAGAAAAAAAAGAAATTAATGTATATGAAGATGATTCATATGAGCTTGTGAAGAAATTTGTCATCTAAGTTTGTGTTTCAGCAAGCTTAGCCATTAAGATCAAAAAATTCAAAACTTGAGCTTATATTCAGCAAATTGATATAGTTAAGCCTAGCCCTCAAAGCTAAATTCTCCAGAACAACTATTTAAAAATTAAAATCTAATCAGCCCTCTTTCATTGAAAGGGCAAGCTTATCGGAAGATCATACTCAAAGGGCCAGCATCTACACAATCCTCAAATGTTTAAAAGAAAAATTAAAAAAAAAACTTTGATTTGGTCACTGCAACTAATCAAAAAACATGAACAAATAACAAAAAAAGAAAAATAAAAAGTTCATATTATCTTGACAAGTTGAGTTGAAAAGCAGTAAGACAGTCGAATCACTAGTCGCCTATGAGATTGGTCGTGTTCATATAGCTTTCGACAATTTTACTCAATAACAAGCCAAAAGACGAAGCTAGTATTCTAAAGCTCTTTTAATTCAATAAGCACACAACACATACTAAAGAAGATTTCCTAGGCGTTCATAATGATTATAATTGACCAAAGATATCAAATCAATAGGGCTTCATTTAATTTTGAAACACCAAACTCCATGATGGGCATATTTATTGCAAATCTTAATTGGAGGGTTCCTCATTGAAAATAAACATCCAAGATTAAAAGATAAACGGTCAAGGAAAATACCTTCAGCCTACACATCTATGATAAGCTTAATAACAATCCCGCTCAAATCAGACAATGAACAATCCAGCTGCTATAGTAACCAAACAAAACAATCCTGACCATCCATGTATAAGCAACCAAATCAATACCGTTGGTACATCGCACCTCTAACAAACTCATGTAACCAAACACTATATATACATATAATCATTTACTGTAAAGTCTCTACCACACAAAATACTTCTACCACATATATCATGTATTCTCGAAGATGAAACCATGTTAGAAGACACTCAATAATTGCAGACACACTAGAATCCAGCAGCAATCCACCATATTGGGGAGCAGCACCATTCCACCGTAGCTGAAATTTATCATAAACAACGTCAAATCCATCAACATCCGGCTAACCTCTTAAAACCACTCCACTTGAACATCCCAAAAACTTAAAATGATTCACACTAATGGCTTTGATGGCTATTTAGACAGATCCACAGTGTCCAACACCCCATACCAAGCAGCCAGATGATTTCATTCAACCTAATCCAAATTGCATACTCTAGCTTCTAATTAATCAAGAATCTAGCCACAGCTCTCTACTCCACCATCTCACCTTTGCTACTTTCCTGTGTTCTGAATCTAAATCCTACAAAGAACTTTGGTTGACCATCGAACACCGTCTCCAAGCGACTAACCGCTCCCTTAGAACAACTCAAAAATGAATTATTACATCTCTATGAAGGATCAAACGATGCTCAGCACCAGTCCACCATCAAATCCAAAGTGATGCAATAACAACTATAAGGTCTCTCCTAGAAACAGAAACATAATACACTACACCCAAGATGGTCCTGCCAACACTTACTAGGCCTTCAAGACAGTGATTCAAATGATGTTGCAGCCGACCCAACCTCTGAAGATACTAAATGGCTCCTAGATACAAGAGCCAATTCACGACTAACCCCTAATATTACTTTGCTCCATCAAAGCAAACTATATCTGAGGAATTAGCAAATTACCATAGGCAATGGTCAATCACTCCCAATCACACACATGTGCCAAAGTCTCCTCCCTACCCCAACTCATAAGATTCACCTAAAACCTTTTCTAAATGTTCCCAACCCCTCCAATCGTCTTTCAGTTTATAAATTAACTACCGATTACTCTTGTTCATTCCATTTTGACAATTTTGGTTGCACTATCAAGAACAATAGAACCAATCAAACAACTCAATGAGGACTATCGTAATGGGCTCTATCAACTCAAGCTACCTACCCTAACAATATCCCCTTAATCAACAACTCTAACTACTGTCATTTCCAACACAAAATTGTGGCACAGGTCATCCCCAGCTCTCCATACGGCAACTCCTATAAAAAAGACACCCATAACTTCAAATTCAATCGTCACAACCCCATGCATCCATCATAACTCTAGTAAATGCAGAAATTTATCCTTTCCACCATAATCCAAACATAGCTCTAGCTTTTAGAAGTTACTCTCTGATGTATAGGGCCCATTCCATATACCTTCTACTCTTGCATATAAATATTACATAATGTTTGTGGATGACCATGCTCACTAATGTTGGTTGTATTTACTAAAAATTTGAATCTGCAACAATATTCATAAACTTCAAAATCATGGTGGAAAAACGAACACCACGTCTAAATTTCAGAACACATGGAGGAGGTGAATACTCTAGAAACATACTTTTTGCCTTAACTTATAAGAAATGGCACACTATACCAATATAGTTATCCTTACACGCAATATTAAAATGACCTCGCTGAATGCAAGCATTGGTAAATCCTATAAGTGTCCAGAGCACTCATGCAAACTGGCAGCCAACCTTCCCCCAACCTTCTGGTCTGACCAATTGCAAAAAGTCATATATCTTATTAAATTTCTATCATCGTCAAATACTAACAGCAAATCACCCTTCCAACTTCTCTGTCACTGAAAACCACAATACAACCATCATTAACATTATGCCTCTACTTTCTCTGGCTCAAACCCCTTGCACCTAACAAACTCTCTCCTCAATCTACATCGTGTATTTTCACAAGCTACTCACTCACTCGGGCGTAAGGGCCACACATGTCAAGATCATACCATAGGTGGCATTTATGTCTCTCACCATGTTTGATTCCTCAAAATCCACCTTCCCTCACCAAAACATCAACACCTTCACAACATAATAAACGCCCCCCTCTCACACTTGTGCATACCTCACATGCACAATCCTCACACCAGAGAAACCCCACCATCACCTCCTCAACCATCAGAAAACTCACTATCACAACCTCCACCACCCATCTCATCACATGACAACTAGACTAAGATCAGATAAATTCAGACCCAAATGAATATTTGATCTTCATCCTCGTAACAAAACATACCCCACAAGCTACTCCACCACTATCAAAAAAACTTGACTAGCATTTAGCCAAGTTCAAAGAATTTCAAGCTCTCGTTCACAAGGCACATGGGCTTCTTATCCCACCCTCACCAAACCAAAATGCCTTGGGCTGCAAATAAACTCACAAAACAAAGTACAACGAAGATGGCACCATCGCAAGATATAAGGCAAGACTTGTAGCACAAGACAACAAACAACAACAAGAGTTAGATTGCAACTAAACGTTTAGCCTACTCGCCAAAATTCCCACTAATAGAACATTTCTTGCGGTATTCACTCACAAAAACTCATCAAAAACATAATCAGATGTATCGAACATATTCCTACATGGTACTTTAATTCATGAACGAACCACAAGAATTTGGGGATCCCTCCAGACCACACCATATCTACCTTCTCAAGAAAGTGTTGTATGGTCTGAGGCAATCACCCAAGCAATAGTACTCTACATTTTTCCACAACCAAACAATTCCTTGGCTTCAAACAAAGTCCAGTTGATCCCTCGCTCATGGTTTCCATAAATTCATATCCGGAAATCTAATTCTCATCTATGTAGACGACATACTACTCACAGGCAACACCACTAAGGCTCTCTATCACTTGCCTATAAGCTAGAATACAAATTCCAACTAAAGAATGTTGGCAACATCCACACATTTCTAGCTATTCGAGTTGACCACATCAACAAGAGTCTCCACCTTAATTAGTCCAATATGCTGCAAATATCCTCATTTGGGCCAGTATGACCTCTTGCAAATCCTTCTAGAATCCAACCACCATTAAAATTTAATCTTCACCTAATAATCACCAACAACCACAATTCCCAATTATATCACAACCATGTTGAATCGTTGTAAAAAGCATTTATCCTGACATAGCCTTTCACCGTCAACAAGCTATATCAACATCTCCAAAACCCTCATGTCAGGACCTGACTTGATAGCTTAGAATTAACTAAGTCAGGAACTGCAATCTGATAATATTAACTTTATAGGCTATCAGATCGATCACCACCCTTGCATGCAAAATTTTCTTGCTAGCCTCCTTGACCTCATTTAACATGATTTTATATTAACATATTAAATAAATATCAATTTAATGTATGTAAAATTTAAATTTATAATTCTAACACAAAATGTTATTAACTGACAAATTAGGATTTTGCTAGGCTTCAGCTCTCTACTTCATACAAGCGATTTATTCACTTCCCTCATACAAGAACGTCGAACCACCTCTACTCCTTGTAATTCGAAACTTTAATAGCTTCGATCCTGATATAAAATATACTTAAATTTAACATTTAAATAATAACTTACATAGATAATTTTTTTTAATTAAATAATTTAATTAAAAAGACTAAAACTCACCATTATTTCTTTGACTGCATGCTACACCCTTAAGCACGAGCTACCTCCTTCCTCTTTCTCCTCTTCCCTTGCGATTAGCACAACCCAAAACAGTACACATGATCTTCTTTTTATCCTCTTCCACTACATGTGAGGTTCAACTCCTACTTGCACGCATGAGCCTTCTCCTCCTCTTCCTTTACACTCAAGCACGGTGTCATTCCCTCCCTAGGATAGGGCTCTACGTTGCATCTCGGGTAAGAGAAAAAACACGTGATTCCTTCTATTCTTCCTTCATCTCCTTCACTATCATTGCTTTCTTGTCCTTCAAATCTTCCTTCACACGCAGATAAGCTGCTAACTTAAACATGTCGGCTAGAGTTCAGCATGACATGCTTTCCTCGACTCGACAATGGCATTGTATGTGAATCTCCTCAATGAAGCTGCAATTTTGGGCTAGAAACGACCCCACCTCCCTCCTTCCTTCTACGATTTTTTCTGCTCTCGCTCTCTTTCCCGTTCTCTGTAGACTACGAAAGAAAGGTCCGAGAGATGCCCTCCCTCAACTTCACTTAAATGAACTGTCTCAATAATTAATTCAATTCGACACATTTATATATATATATATATATATATATATATATATATATATATATATATATATATATACTATACTACCACCTCAGTGCCCACTACTTATGCGGGAGTTCGACTCCCCACCTCGATGCGTCCGAAGAAAGGGAAGAAACAAACACTCATAATCCGACGACGGAAGCGTGCCTACTCCTACGAGGAAGATCTCATCGGCTAACGATATCCCGGTTGTTCTACCCGCTCTAGGGGTAGGAGAATCCCAAGTATTGGAACCAATCACTGCAGCAGCCTCTCCCACTTCAGATCAGACGGTTCACCCTTCGGAGGAAGAGTGGCATGTGTATACCTCCAGGCGGAAAAGAAGGCGCGAGTACTTATGCTTACTTGGAATCTTATGGATGACACTTCGGTCTCTCCCGATAATGGAGAATCACTCCGGAGCTCGATTATTGAATGCGCTACGAGAACCCATGGAAGAGGAAGGCGCCTGGCGACCTCGTCCATCGAAAAAGTTTTAGTTGCATGGTTTACTTTTGTCCTATCTTTTGTACTTCTTGTTTGAGCTTTTTGCTCTTTGTTTCTTATGAGTAGAGCTCCATCATTAGGCCCTCTCATACTACTTGTTTTGTAACCCCTTTATCTTAATGAAAATGGCCCTAGGGCTTCTAATATATATATATATATATATATATATATATATATATATATATATATATATATATATATATATTATTTACTTATTTTTTAAAATAAATTCAATTATTACAACCTCCCCTTATACAATTTTGTTCTCGAAATTTGAAAATATTTAATAGAAAAGCAAACATCCCTTGAACAAAAAGTTGTGGATATCTTTCTTGCATATCAATAATTTTCTCCCAAATAACATAATTCTCCGATCCATGCTTCCATAAAATTTTCACAAGTGGGATCCTCCTATTAGGAAGCTTCTTAACATCTATTCTAGAATCCCTCCAGGATCTTCTAATAAATCAAATCAGGTTGTATATCAACTGAGTTTGCGATCACTCTACTCGATTCGTGTGCAATATACTTTCTAAGTGAAAAAATGTAAAAAATATTATGCACTCCCTACAAATGAGCTAGGAAAGCTAATCGGTCAACCATATTTTCAATCCTCTCCACAATCTTGTATTGTTAGCATATCTTCGACCTAGTTTCATTTCTTCCCAAAATATTGCACACCCTTCAATAGAATGACTTTGATAAAGACAAATTCTTCAACTTTAAACTCCACTAGTTTGTGCTTATTATCATGATATTTTCTCAATCTATCCTATACTATTTTTAATCTATCTCTAATCAATCTAAATTTTTCAGTAATATCATCAACAAAGTTTACTCCAATAATCTAACTTTCACATACTTCAGCCCAACATAAAGATATCCTTCAAACAAAGCTTTATATGGAGTCATCCCAAGCTAGTCTGGTAATTATTATTGTAAGCAAATTCTACTAAACAAATAAATGATTCTCATCCTCCATCAAAATCAAGTACACAACATTAGTAAATCCTTTAAAGTCTGAAAAGTCATTTCTGACTAGCCATCCATTGAGGGTGAAATGTTATACTGAAAGCCAATTTGATGCCTAAAGCTTCTTAAATTTTCTTCCATAATCTGTATAAATTTATTCTCTCTATCAGAGACAATAAACTTGGGCACTCCAAGCAATCTAGCTATTTGATCCACATATTATTTGATTAATCTCTCAACTGGATTTATTTGTCTAATGAGCAAGGAATTGATAGATTTAGTCAATTTATTAACAACTACCAAAAATAGCATCATGGCCCTGTCACGGCCTAGGTAATCCAATCACAAAATCTATAACAATCTCCTCCCATTTTCACTCAAGAAAGGGAAAAGATCGTAACTAACCTCAGAGATATTGATTTTTGACTTCAATAGCCGACATGTAGGATACTTAGTCACAACTTTTATCACTTCACCTCAAATCTAACCACTAAAATGCTTATTTGAGATCTGGTATATTTTATTACTCTTTGAATGAATAATATAACAAGATAAATGTGTCTTCTCTACAATTTCCCGTCTCAAATTACCATCTAGAACATAACATTCTGTTTAAATATCAGTAAGTCATCCTAATCTAATACATACTTCTCAAAATTGCCTACTTATCCAGGATTTTTTGAATACTACTATCTCAGGCTAATGAATCATCGATTCTGCCTTTTAAAGTAGACTACACAGTTCAGAAGCCCCTTTCAATTGAGCAAACAAGTAATCAATCCTCGGCAGTGGGTATTTATTTTTAACTCTAAGCTTATTCAACTCTCTATAGTCAATGCACATTCTAAAGATCCCATCCATCTTCTTTATGAATAATAATGGAGCTCCCCAATGTGATGCTCTAGGTTTGATAAATCCCTTATCTAGCAATTCCCGCAATTGAATTTTCAACTTTTGCAACCCCTTAACTGTCATTCGGTAGGGTGTTTTGGATATAAGCTCAGAACTTGATACAACAACAACAACACAACAATTCATTATTCCACTAAGTGGGGTCGGTTACATGAATCATTTCTCTCCATTGTGTTTTATTGAGTGTAAAATTTTCATTTAATTCTAAAAAATTAAGATTATTTTTTATACAATATGCCAAAGTCTTTCTAGATCCACCTCTGCCTTTTTTAACATACGTCGAATCTAAAACATCTACACTCCTAAATGGGTCATCAGATGGTCAACATTTAATGTGACCAAACCATCTAAGACGACTCTATCTAATTTTGTCAGCCACTGGAGCTACACCAACCCTATCATGGACATATTCATTTGCATTTTGTCTCTAAGTTTCAAGCCACTCATCCCCTAAGCATTCTCATCTCGGCAGCACTTAACTTTGTTTTATGCTTCTCTTTTAAAGGACAAAATTTTGTGCTATAGAGCACTCCAGGTCTCACCACGATCTTATAGAATTTTCCTTTCTGTCTAAGCGGTACTTTTCTATCACACAATAGGCCTGAAGCACTCTACCACTTCAACCAACCAACTTGAATTCTACTAATATCTCTATCTATATCACCATCACTTTGAACAACAGACCCGAGATATCTAAAGCGTCCACACCTTTTAATGATTTGATCAACCATAGTTATAACATTGTCACTAGAGCTACTATGACTAAAATTGCATTCCATTTATTCAGTTTTAGTTCTACTTAAACGAAAGCCTTCAAACCCCAATCTAAACCTCCATAATTCAAGTTTTTCCTGAACTCTTTATCTAGTCTTGTCCACAAGAAGGATATCATCAGCGAAAAACATACACCGATATACATCCTCCTATAAAAGTCTCGTAAGAGCATCCATAACTAAAGCAAAAAAGATATAAGCTTAAAGCCAATCCCTGATATAATCCAATAGAAATAGGAAAATATTTGATCAATCCTCCTTATGTTCATACACAAGTAACAACTCTAGTATACATATCTTTAATGATTTGAATATAAGTCATATCAACACTTTTCCTCTCAGAACTTGATAAGAGCTCAATATTTAAAATAATCACTCACAAAAGTAGTAAACCTAATAAATCTTCAGGAAAAACATTTGGATATTCTTTTACCACTAGCATCAAGAAAAACTTTTAGATATACTTTTACCACTCGAATGTCACCCGAAAACTTAAGAGATATATGTTGTGTGAATAAGAAAACATTGATTTCAATGATTTAGCAATTTGAAACATATAATTATCATGGATGTCAACCATCTATCACTGTAAAATTTAACTTTTGTCTCCTCAGGTATATTTATTTTGATAGACTTTTTATTAAAATCAATTGTGACAAAACTTTTAGGCAATCAATCCATGTATAAAATCACTTTAAACTCCACAAAGGGTAACATAATCAATTGTTCATCAAAATACTTTCTCCCAATCATAAGCTTCACCCGACATAGCTACCTCCATGAAAGTAACATTTGAAATTGTAACAGATAATACCACGACCATAAGGTATTATTCAACTACATCACATTAATAAATTTATCAACTATAAATAAATGTAATGCTCCTGAATCAAGCAATAATCTTATTGACCTATTCTGAAAATATATAATATCTATCATTAAAAATATTATATTGAACAGTTAGAGTTGACTTATTAATATATTTGAGTTCTTATATCGTTTTATGAATGACATGACATGTTATGATTAAGGATGCACTTGGTTAAAATTCTTAAATATAAAACATACATGTGATGTCTTCAGCGAATGTCTTAGCTTCCTACTGCGAAAGTGCATAAACTCTGAAGTTGACATTCTATTGAGTTTGACTTGGATTTAGCACTGATCCTAAAAATTCATCTACCCTCAGTTCGCCAGCATTGCCCTAGAATCTGTTAGAGCCCTCTATCCCAATCTAGAACAGTTCCTTGTTATATGTCCTTGTTTGTGGCACCAAAAACAAATATTTGATCCAGAAAGACACTCACCCTAGTGAGACCTTCCACACTTGTCACACTTCTTTGCTTCAATTTGGGTGTCGACTCTCCCAAATCAAGGTTTCTTGGCACCTGTATTTCATGACTGGAAGGACTGCTTGCCGTAAGAGCCTCAAGAAAACTTTGATCCCTCTGAATTTATACTCTTCTGAAAGACCCTCCTCTGAGTATCTTCTAAATCCAGCTTAATCCTTCTGGTCCTTTCCATCAAAATAGAATAACCATTGATCCCAAGAGTAATCAGTGGTTGTCTAATCATATCATTTGCATTTGGAATCAACTCAGGTGCATATCTGAAAGCATAGTAAATTCTGTCTCATATTACATTAATAAGCGATAACTCTATACAACTGAATAAATTTCTCATGCATTTGTTTTCTGATAAGTAATGGTACGAACTAATCTCTAAAAGTTGCCACAAATCCATCTAACTATACGAAGTGGCTGGCTCTACTCTTGAATTGCTCCTGCAATTATTCTCGCACAACCAGCTCTCTTCTCTCCCTCTAAAGCAAAAGTGGCAAGTGCAACTTTCCTATCAGTGGACAAAACAACCGAATATATTTGTCATGCATGTCTTCTGACAGGCAGTGGTACGAACCAATTTCTAGGAGTTGCCACAAATCCATCTAACTAAACGAAGTGGCTGACTCCACTCTCATATTTTTCCCGCAGCTATTCTTACGACCACCTATAGTTTCTCCTTTTTGTTTCTCCCTCTAAGGCAAATTAGCAAGTGCAACTCTCCTATTAGTGGACAAGACAACATATCTAGAAGTATTTTCTCTCAGCAGCCAGTTCTTAATATACACTAGACTCTCCTCCAAAAAAGAGAGGTGGCCTCATATCCTGAAATAACTTGAAATACTAGTCCAGATGGCCTCCACCACTAAAACTAGCCCGAGTCAAAGAGTTCATAATCATCTAGTTCACTACAATCATAATCTCAACAAAGGTATATGCATTCACAATAATATATGGAGGTGCATCAATTTCTACCCCAACATCTCTAACTTCTCGATTTTCCATATTTCTGAAATAAAATAAAAAAGTTTACAATTAGACACTATTTAACCTTTAATTAATATTATTTATGAATTAACTTGATGAACCTAATAGCTCTTTTTTTTCATGATCCAACATAATCGCTCTAATATCACTTTGCCACAACATGATCTGATATCTTAGAAATAACCAAGTCAGAAACTGCAGTCAGACAATATTATTTATTTAGATCATTGAATAATCCTCATAACTTCAAATGATAAAAATGCCACTAAAGAGTCCATAAAGTATACTAAATAAAAATCAAATTCATCCAAAGTATGAACATAGCCTGAGAGTAAAACAGTATCATAATCGAACATATCTTATAATTAAACAACATAAGAACTTAAAGCAAAAATAAACAACTTACTACCTAGTTTCATTAGTCATGTAAATCAAATCACTCTTATCAATTATATCAATCTCGTACTTTATTTGAATGGAATAATTAATTTAAATAGTATATTTAATACAATTTAGTGAAAACTTACAATCTTATGATACATTAAATTAATGTGTAAATGCTATGCAAGGATGAAAAAAAAAAATAGTTCATTATTTAACAATTTGTAAGCTTTCACTTTAAATTTAACCAGAAAGAAGTTCCTCACCCTTATTTCTTCGGTCACAAGCTAGAGCCTTATTCACGAGTCGCCTCCTTTCTCTTTCTTCTCTTCCTTTGCTTTCGGCTCGACCAAACACAATACACAGGATCCGCTTCTTCTTTCTCTTCCTCTGCATGTGAGGTTCGACTCGTGCCTTAACGCATGGCCTTCTCCTCCTCTTCCGTTACACGACAGCACGGTATCGCTCCCTTCCTTGGCTAGGGCTCGGCACTGAATTTCAATTAAGAGAAGAAACACAAGGCTCATATTATTCTTCCTCTTCTCCATTATCGTTGCTTCCTTCTCCTTTCTCCCGCCTTCCTTCACTCGCAGACAAGCCGCTCAGCTCAAAGATGCCGGCTAAGGTGCAACACGACGTGTTTTAGCTCGATGGTGGCCTCAGATACGAAACTCCTCAAGTTAGAGTTGGAAACGATTTTGGCTCCCTTATTCCTTCTCTGATTTCTTCTACTTTCACTTTCTTTCTCGTTGTTGTTCATTCTCTATATACTACAAACAAAAGAACAAGAGATGCCCCCCTGGATTTCACTGAAACAAACTGTCTCGGTAGTTAATTCGATTCAACACATTTATTTAAATATAATTATTGATTTATTTTAAATTTAGTTATTACACCTTGGCAACTCCATTATACCCAGCCCAAAAGACTTCTCAGATACCTTAACGTCACTCTCACCAAAGGCAAACTATCAAAAATCTACCATAGGATATTAATCTTCTTAGGTCACAGTATCACATCATGATGTACCAGGAAGCAAACAACAATTGCCCTCTCCTCCAAGCCAAATATTGTGCCTTCTCCATTCATGCAAAAGACATTGTATGGATCAGAAGGCTAATCCAAGATTTTTTGAATTTCATCTCCCATGCCCACTCCCCTCTATTGCAATAACATCTTTGCCCTCATCCAAACCAAGAACCTCATCTTCAACACTTGCACGAAACACATTGAAAGACTTTCCTCCATCCACGATAACAACAACAACAACAACAAATCCTTAATCCCACTAATTGGGGTCGGCTACATGAATCCTTTTTCTCCATTACGTCCTATTTAGTGTCAAATTTTCGTTTAATTCTAATAAATTAAGATCATTTTTTATGCAATAAGCCCAAGTTTTCCTAGGTCTACCTCTGCCTTTCTTAACATAAGTTGTATCTAAAACATCTACTCTCCTAATCGTATCATCAGGTGGTCGACGTTTAATGTGACCAAACCATCTAAGGAGACTCTCTCTAACTTTATCCGTCACTCGGTGCAACACCAACCCTATTACGGATATATTCATTTCGCATTTTGTCTCTAAGTGTAAAGCCACTCATCCACCTAGACATTCTCATCTTCTCTTTTAAAGTCCAACATTCAGCACCATAGAGCATTGCAAGTCTCACCACCATCTTATAAAATTTTCCTTTCAGTCTAAGCGGTACTTTTCTATCACACAATAGGTCGGACGCATTCCTCCACTTCAACCAACCAACCTGAATTCTACTATTAACATCCCCGTCTATATCACCATCGCATTGAACAATGGACCCGAGATATCTAAATCGTTCGCACCTTTTAATAATTTGATCACCCAAAGTTACACTTTTTTCACTAGAGCTACTATTACTGAAATTACATTCCATATAATCAGTTTTAGTTCTACTCAAACGAAGACGTTTAGACTCCAATGTAGACCTCCATAATTCATGTTTTTCCTGGGCTTTTTCTCTCGTCTTATCCACGAGGAGGATATCATCAGCAAAAAGCATACACCAAGGTACATCCTCTTGTAAATGCCCAATAGGACCATCCATAAATAAAGCAAAAAGATATGAGCTTAAAGCCGATCCCTAATATAAACCAACAGAAATAATAAAATATTTGGTCAATCATTCTTCAGTTCGAACACATGTAACAGCTCTAGTATACATATCTTTAATGACGTGAATATAAGTCATACCAACACCTTTCTTCTCAAGGACTCTCCAAAGAACATCTTTAGGAACCCTATCATAAGCTTTTTCTAAATCAATAAAAATCAAATGTAGATCCTCCTTATTATCTCTGTACTACTCCATCAAACCTCTCAATAAATGTGCAAGAAAAGATAAAATATAAGAAGTTACATAATAAAAATTAGTTTAAATGTAAAAGCATAGAGAACTGGGGAAAAAAATGGCTCGCAGGGAGTTTGAAAGAATAATCTGTGATGCTAAAAAATTCTACTTTTAGTGATCTTTATAACATGTTAGATACTAAGGAGGGTGAAAAAATATATGTATAGACTAGCAAACAAAGAGAAAGAAAAGTAAAGATTTAACTCAAGTAAAGTATATTAAAGATGAAAATCAAAAGCTGATTTTCTTAGAAAAGATATTCAACATAGGTGGGTGAGTTATTTTGATAAACTTTTTAAAGAAGATGCTGAAAATACGATCGACCTTAGTGATCTTAATATCGTTAATAATAATAAAACTTTTCATTTTTACGGTCGCATTAGTATAAAAGAAGTTGATGAGACTTTAAAGAAAACAAAGGGTGGAAATGTTTAGGTGATTTGGTGGTTTCTTGGCTTACTAAACTTTTTAATATTATTTTAAAAACTAAAAAGATTTTTGAGGAGTGAAGGAAGAGTATTTTGGTTCCCATTTTAAGAATAAAGGAGATGCGCAAGAGTGTGCAAATTATAGAGGAATTAAATTGATGTGTCATACTTTAAAATTATGGGAGAGGGTAATTGAACATAGATTAAGACGTATTACCAAGGTTTCTCATAATCAATTTGGATTTATGTCGGGCAGGTCTATTTTCCTCCATCCATGAGTGCAACAAAAACTAGCATATCATCATTCAACGCATCTCCACAACAATTCGATAGCTACCATCTTCACTAAAGCACTACTACTCAACAGGCACCAGCTCTTTTGAAACAAGCTGACAATCCAGGAATAAAATATGAGCTGGAGGGGTGGCAAGAACAATTATAATCAAACCAAACAAAATGAACAATCCAACTGCTATAAACAACTAAAACAATCTTAGACCATCCGTGTCTAAACAACCAAATATGTATCTTTATATCGCCTGCACCTCTAACAAACTCAAGTAACCAAACAATCTATATATACCTATAATCATTCACTATAAAGCATCTAACAAACAAAATTATTTCTACTACATATTATGTCTTTTCCTTCTTTTGCACTGTAAGGTATTAAATATTTCTGCAAGGTACACCTAATGAGTATCATAAGTCAATAGATTCAACACCAAAATAAAGCTTTTGAACAGCAAGCCAAATTTTGAGCTCTTTTCTAAATGAAAAACAAAAGATTAAGTGGTCCATAATAAAAGAAATTATATCTAAAACTACCATACAATAAGATAATAAAAAACTATGAAATGCTTAAGCAATACTTGACCTCTTCAAGCTCCAAACAATCATCTATCTGTCCCCCATAATATTTTGCTAAGAATGAAAACACAACTTTGATCAAACCAATACCAAAATTGAATGCCAAATTAAGCTTCTTCACATTAAAATATTAAAAGAATATTAAGCCAATAAGGATGTTACACTATCCCCCATTATGCTATGTTATGTTGCCCAAAATATGCTCATGAATTATAAAACCTATATGAAGGGTTAAGCATCAATGTTTCTTAATGGCTGACTATGAGTTATGAGCCATGAGCACATTTGATAAGACATGAATCCTTTTTAGCAAATTTTTAAGTCCACAAGGTTTTCTTAGATATGACAATCCATGATGGTTGACAAAATACTATTAACTGGGTTGACTAACTCCGCTAATAAAACAAGGCAATGCAAGACAAATTAATCATAAGCTTTTGATCTAGTTTATCCTCATCAACTCTTAACCAATGGCAATATAATTTTCTCTCCCCAATATAAATTATTTGAAACTTAAAAAAGTATCTTAGAGCATTTAGACTAAGTTTGATCAAAGGTGCACTCTTGTGACCACGATAGATAATTCACAATAAGAGCTTGCGCTTATGAAAACACCTCAAACTATATTATAAAGTCTACAAGACAATGAAATATCTAGCTAATGCTTTATTTGGTATACAATATGCCTTCTCAGACTTCAAACTCTATTTATTCTATAGAATGAGCTAGAACGGGATTTTTAAAGCTAACAATTTACCGCCAACATGCATGAGCATTAACATTGGGGCCTTTAATGCTCCCCTTCCTCGCTGTTTAAGAGGTTCAAAATAATGAGTATTTCAAATTAAGTAAGACCAAGTAATTTTTTTCCTTAGAGAATTTCTAATGAAAAGAACTAGTGTTTCATCTGTTTTGAATGCACCTAAGAGCTCTATATTCCATCAATTCCTCAAATATTTGCTCAGGAAATCATCATGGAATCCATATTTCATTTACAAGATGTGCCAAGTACATCACGGTCCTCTTCGCTTGACTTCTATCAATAAAATCCAGCTATAATTTGGTCCACAGGAACATTAGCCGACTATTGACAATCTATTCTTCATAAATAATCAAGTCAAATGAAGCACGTGAGATAATTGTGAGTTTCTATGGCATTGACCAAGTCCATCTGAAAAAGGCATCCCCATTACATGAAAAATCCGATCAATCAGACAAACCCGCAGAGATTCCTAGGTCAAATTCAACAAAAAACGCACCGAAATGTTCTGTATTGAAATTTGAGGATAAGAATAAAAGCGTACGGCGTTATACAACGAAGCAGGTTCTATACGCTGATAGAAAAATTGAAAACGATGTGAGTGCTTTTTCAGTAATTAAACCCACGAATTCGAACAAGCCGTCATGATCAAAAATACTGATTTATTCACAAAGAATTCTTCATATAAATAACAAATTGCAATCTCTGATATACAGTTTCAATTTCCCATAGTATCATTTTCATGAAAATTAAACCTACCCAACCTCATATGAGAAATAGAAGCATTATCTATAATAATTAAGGGAAGAAAAGAACCTAACAAATCAAATTGAAGCAGCAGACTTACAGCAACTCCTCCAATGAGGTCTATCAGGGCAGATGCACATGAAATTTCTTGTTTCATTATTATACCCACACTGTCCTTTACTCCTCAAACAGTCAGAACAATTAGGAGAAGTCCAGTTCAGCAGAAACCCATCAACCAGAAGCTTAGGATATTTCTGAACATCAGGATCAGGAGAAGTCTGCACGGGCATGACAACCGTGTAGCAAGAACCAAATGAACCCTCGCTCTCCTCAATCCGATAAGTTCCTCCGAGATACGCGTAGCTCCTGTTGTTGTTACAAGTGATCGCTACAAATCCATCTTTCCGCGCAGAGCAGTTGTAGACGAAGACCAGCTCGCGGTTAAGTGAGCTGATGGTGAAAGGAGTGAGGCTGAAGGAGAGATTGTAGTAAGGAACCAGGCAAGGATCCAAAGAGGCAAACCTTGCCATTGAAACAGTAATTGTTCTTTTCTCATAAGATATGTTAAGTACATGGTAATCTTCTTCTGGAATGGAAAGCTTTGGTGTACCCTTTTCGCACCGGAGCTCGAAAGCCGGGTAGCCGCAGTAGTCAGGCTGAAGGCTTCGGAACCAGAAAGGGAAGCTGACATTGATTAGGTTTCCGCAGCTCTTGGGCTGGCAGTTTTGGAGGTTATACTGGTCGGTGGATTGAGATGTGGTTAGAAGAGAAGATAGGAAGAGTATAGAGAAGGGGAGTGGAAGGAGGATCGTAGGGTTCATATGCAGAAGAGGAGTAATACGAAGAAGATGAAGTTGAGGACTGCACGAGAAGATTGGGAGAGGGGCATTTTGATAGCTGACGGTGATCAGATGTGACGCGGTCTCCTTCGGCGGTTTAAGGTCAAAGTTTGACTAAAAATACGGCTGAAAAGGCCTTCAAATTAAAAAAGGAAATAGTGAAGTTGGTGTAGCTATGACGTGCTTCGGCTATTTTATATATCATGGTTTATGATCTGAAAAAATTGGACTATATCTATATAATGAGTATTAAATTAATCTAATAAACGCAGATTTTTATATGGCTCTCATCTAAAACATATATGTTTGCTTACTAAATTTCTTAATCCCAATAGTTACGTATTTGCCACTTAAGATATATCTTGTCATCAAGATAATCTCTTGGTCAGGACTTCCCCCATTGGCTTGCCTATGTTGCTCTTCATTATTTGTGTGTCGCTTGACGTTAATCTGGTCTCTCTTCATCATCTTCCTTCATCACCATTGTATAATGCGATCTCAGAGTCATAGCTCGCCATTACCTCTTACTTTGTTCACTAATTTGTCTCAATTTGCAGCTTGCAACAAGCTTGATTGTCTCTGACAATTCATCCACTTTCAATATCCTCCAAAAATTCAGTCTCTCTTCTACTTATTTTTTGCTTGTGTTTTGTATGACTTCCATTTTTTAATAGATTTGTTTAAGCATATTCGAGAATTATATAATGAATTGAGTTGTGTCTTTAGGTCATTGATGTCAAATGTTGAAAGTTATAGTTATTGCTCATCTATCATTTATTTCAAATGATCTCAAGTAAATTGATAGGGTTTTTTTTTTGTTAAGTTAGATACATTTTAATTTTAACTTAAGTAAAACCATTTTTATAGCTTTGAAAGTTGATATTTGAGGTGCTAGAATGAGCACTAGAGCACATTTGGTTCGATTGTAGTTAACAGAATTTTAATTGCATTCTTACTCTGTAGAAGCTATTGCAGGGAAAATTTATTGTCTGTTTGGTTGCAGTATGGGACAACAATGCTGAGACAGACTTTTTACATAAAAATGATAAGATCGCCTGTGTTTATTAAAACTGTTTGAAATTTTCGATTTATTTATATGATATACAGGATTTGCAAATGCAATTTTTAAAAAAAAATTTATGTTTTAAATATTCAAACTAATAAATATAAATTTTATTTATAAAAATCTAAGCGTCATTAGTGGTTAAATATATTGTTCAAATTAATAAAATGAAATATTTATAAGTTTTATTTTGGTGAAATATTTATAATATCTATAATCATACAATTTAAGTTGATAAAAATTATGTTTTATTTATTCAAACAAAATTAATTGATTAATTCATATCTATATATTTTAAAATTATGTCAAGATGTGTTTAAAAATATTTATCGATTTATATCTACATATTTTAAAAGTATTAAAATTTTGAGTTTTAAATCATCTAATTGCACGAGATTTGAAACAAAAAACATCGAGATAACGATTGCATATCCCAAAAAGTCATAAAGTCCTGCGGATGTACATAGAGTCCTCTCGAAGCACGTGCTTAGTAACGGTATAGTGAAAAAAGCGGTAGGATTATTACAACAACAACTAACACGATAATAATGTTCACTTTAGTTTTGAGTTGTTGTAGCTCCCGTGTCACATCTTCTTCTGGTGAAGGTGTCCACTCCCTATCATCGGACTCCTGAGAATCCGGTAGACTGTCCGCCCATCGGAAAAAACTGCATTGCTGTGAAATGTTCCGAGGGCAGCAATAAAACTTTCGGTGAAAGCTGTGCGGCTGTCGTGATGTGAAAAACGATGTCTGGAGGCCACAGTGACATAGCACTCGGCGAGAGGTAGCCGACATGGTGGAACCCATATCTTCCTGAAATGCAAGCGAATATAGAACTTAATTACTTTGATTACCAACTGCCCAAACAAAATGATAATCATCAAACTAGAGAAAAGAAATACATTACTTTTACAGACCATTTAATGTGAATAAAAGTGCTCAACATAATATAACTAATAAGCTAGTTATCTCCTCATTTCAAAACAAAAAATAACCTAAACATCATCAACATAATTCTCCTCAACAGAACCACTCTCCAACTAATGAGCTAGTAATCTCCTCTCGAAGGGCTGTCATTTCGTTCGCACCCTCCCCATCTTTCGTGCAAATTGGGGCACTGTCGTTCTCCTCCCGTGACAGAGATTGGTCAATGCGGTCTTCATAACCTTCGACTGTAACTACCTCGTCATTGAGATCGACACGCTCGAAATCAACATCAGCTCGAGTTGGATGCCGCCTGATATAGTTGTGTAGGGTCATAGTTGCTAACACTATCTGCACCTGTTTGGGAAACGGATAAGGTGGCATATCTCGAAGTATGACCCATTTCTTCTTCCAAACTTCAAATGTTCTCTCAATTACGCCTCGCAAGGATGAATGTCTTTTATTGAACACCACTTTTCTATTTCTTGTATGATTACTGGCCCTCTCAAAATCTGGAATATGATACCATGTGTCAGGATAGGGTTTAAGGTACCCCCTCTGCATTGGGTAGCCAGCATCCACCAAATAATACTTGCCTGTAATGCTAGGAAACTTAGCAAGGTACGTGACAAAAAATATCGACTTTTTATATTACAAAGGAACTTACCATGCGGTGGGTGAGGAAAATTGTACTCCAAATTTCTCGTTGCAATTTTAAAAACCCTACTATCATGTGCGCTGCCCTCCCATCCAGCCAATGCAAATGTAAAACAAATATTGAAATCACAAACCGCCATTATATTTTGAGTTGTTCTCCCAAAACGGCCGATAAATGCAACTTTCTCATTATCCTCCACTACAGCATGAACGTGTGTTTCATCCATTGCGCCGATGCAACCCTTTAGAAACAACAGAAATCATTTCAATATGCAATCAATTAACATGTGGTTGCAGTATAGAAGTGTACCTTGAAATATGACATATATCGGTCATCGTTGCAAATTTCTACTGGCGTCCTTGCAAAAGTTGGATTGGTTGGTTTTATTACGGCTTTTGCTAGACTGACAAGAGAACTCAAACCAACTGAGAAATATCTGCTTATTGTTTCAGACAAGTGTTGGAAGCATTCAATGGCTCCCAGCATAGACTCGTTCTGTGATAGTATGTAAAGTGTTATGCCTAATACTTCACGAACTATTGTCCGAGAAGACCCGTGAAGTCCATGAGATGTTGTTAGATCTATTAAAAGATCACTGAAAACTTCATGGGACATGCGAAAGATGTTTTGAAATCTCGTTGGGTGTCCTGAAATCATTTCTCTCATCCATTTGTCCCCAATCTGAGAGGATGTGTAACAGGGTTGACGATCGACGTACATATTATAGTATTACACCAGTATATTTACCGCTGCATTTCGCCGTCAACGTCGGACTTCGTCTGGTCCATGACGATATAAACTGTATCTTTTAATTAAACCAAATAAAGGTATTTAGAAATCATAAATGGACAAAAAGAAGCACATGAATGAACAATATTTGGAAAAATAAAACTTAAACATCAGTTTAATCTAATAAAACTTGTCCAAACAAATACATGGCTGGCAGCCGTACTAATAGATGCAATAAATTTAAGCAGTTCGATGATATAAAATCAAATGGTGCGACGGTTATAATAATATCGTATGTATTCTAATCGTCGCTCTTTGCTCAATGCAGTAAATAAGTCTCGATGTAAAGAATCACGAAAGAGGTCGACAGCAAAGTAGAAAAGATCACGATCCCCTCTGAAGTCTGGGTCGTCCTCAAGAAGCCTAACGACCTCATGGACGTCGCTTTTTTGAACTCTGTGTGGGGCATCATTAGATGAGTCTACTAGGTATGAGAGCTGGTCTCTCATAGATGCAGCAGCACTCTTTCTCTTTCTTTTGTTCCGGGGGCGCTTTGTATGGTTTGTTGGCTGGATTTCAGTTTGCTCGTACATGCGGATCTCTGCTAGATTGTTTGATAGTTCCACGACCACATGTTCAGGGGTTGCTTCAAAAATTGTCTGGCTAGGGGCAGCTCCATATTTCTCTGTAGCTATCACCCCACTAAACATCCTGTCGAGTTTGTCATCCAATTTTGGTTCTATCCCAGCTGATTTGAACTTTTTCGCCGGATGAAAAATCTGTAAAATATAATGAAATTTTATTGGAAGGCCAAAAAAATAAAAATGATTAACATTACAAATATTAATTGAATAATATCTTACCGCAAGCCTTTCAGTCCACCATGCTTCTGAAGCAGCAATTGTTCGCTTCAACGGATCCCAGCCCAAGCCAGTCGATCCTTGTTTTAAATCCTTCCAAAGTTTCCACTCTTTCTTGAGTTGGTCCCATTTATTTTTTAGCTGTAGCCTGTCATAATCCCTGCCTGTGACCTCCCTAAAATTTGTAACAATGTTTTGCCAGCCTTCTTTGCTGAAAAAAGAATTTGGCCTATTCCCATTTTCGACTTCTGATATGCATAGATCGCAGAATATTATTTTTATGTCCTTCTCCCAAAGTGCAGGAGTAGCAATTTCTTTGTTCTTATTAGACAAACTATGAATAGGAGAAATATTAGCGATATCTTTACTTATACTAGCATGGAGAGATATAAATTGCAATTAACTAAATAATATGATTTAAATTGGTGGTATATATTATGTTTATAGAGAATTGAAATAACATATGTTAAAACGTGAAATAATAAAGTAAATATGCTATATAAAGACAGTGGAACACATCAATTTACGTGGTCCGGTCAGATTGACCTACGTCCACGGGAAAGGAGTAATATATCTTCATTTATGAAAATTTTGAACATCTACATAGCTTTTACAAATGGATTCTAAATAGCCCAACCCCGTTTTAACAGAAAAACAACACACACTGCTCAATCCACCCATAATAACTCAAAAACAGCAAGAATTTCCATTAACTCCTCTTCCAGCAGCAACAACACCTAGAATTGCAAATCTGCAACTGTATATTTACTGGAAAATAGCCACAATTACACACTTAACACATAATCCTTTTAAAAACATACTAAACAATTCTATATGCAATTTGACATATCCCACATTGTCCTGTGATAGTAATTAAGACCATAAGAAGCAAAACCGAGCCTTTCAAACCGAACAGACCAGGCCAATACAGGATTATTCTTTCCCAAACTCTCAACCATGCCAATATGAGGCTATTGAACACATGAAACATTTGAAACACTTTCAATCCCAATCATTTCTAGAAGTTTGTATGCTTACAAAACACAAAAATGAGCAAGTTCAATTGAGAATCCTGTTCAGAATTTGCTTAGAACCAACATGAGCCCACCAGATATAGATTTTATCCAATAAGAATTAAATCAATGCAACTAAAAATAAACTAACACATGATATGTGCAAGTTGATAATATCTATAGCTTGCAATTCAAAATTGGCCATTTTCCATCGAAACTGCATCAGAGATTTTAAAAAGGCTTCCAGTTAAGCTGCAAGACTGAAGGAATTAATTTTTGTGATGATGGCAACAGCTATGGGCAAAACACTCAAACCCCCCATAAATGAAGCCGTCAAAACTTCAAATTTTTCATAAGTGAAAATGTTAAAGCTTCAGGTTTCTTTTTTCACAAATGAACCACAAAATTTTTCGATTTTTGACCACCTCAAAGTACAAAAACTTCTTATTTCCCCACATTAAAGTATGAAAGAAAACTTCAGATTTTGACCACTTTGAAATATAGAAAGTTTCATATTTTTTCAAGAGAACAAATCAGTACTTAATTAGCTAAAAAAACATTTGAACTCTTCCAAGAACGCAAGTAATCAACCCAAAAAATGCATTGAAAATACTTTCAAAACAACAAGTGTATAACTCAGAAAGTGCATTTAAAAACTTTTTCAACATAATAACTTTTCAGCCCCAAGATATCTTTAAAATATTGTTTGAAACAACAAGCATTTAAGCTCAAAGGACGTCTCTTAAAATTCTCTAAAATAATATATGCACTCAGCTTTAAAAGACACATTTGAAACTTTTCCAAGACAATTATTGAATTCAGCAAAGATGCATTGAGACATCTCCAAAATAATAACTGAATTCAGCCCAAAATTGTCTTTAAAAATTTTGAAAATAATAAAATATTCAAGCCCAAAGGATGCACTTAAAACATCCCCACAACTGTGATGCATGCAGTACAAAAGCAACATTAGAAGCACTCAGAATAGCATGTGTTTCAAATCCCAAAACAGTAAATATACAAAGCTCAAAACAACACTTTCGGTGCTACCCTTTTAGCTTTTAACAAGGTGAAGCATGCATTTTCTTAAGTAAGATGACATGTATGTGGAAATTAAAGCCTTGGTGTTAAACATGCAACTACATGGGAGCAAATAGATATGTATGTAAGCGTTCCTAGTAGTGTAAGTCATGAAATTTTCCTCAAATTTTCAAAAGTGTAAGAATACACCGAGGCATTTTTATCAAGGACAACACTATACTTGTATAATTTCTTTAAAACTAAATTTTTCTTGATTTCGACACATTTCATAGAGTTTGAAATAGGTGCAAAATAATAACTAATGAATGCAAGAAATCCTAGTCCAGAAGAAGTGAAGTAAGCCATCCAGAATCTCGAATAAATAACAAAAAAAAGAGAGCCAAGTAATCGTCAAGGAATACCGGGCCAAGAGTAGGCAAACCGAGCAAACCATCGATAAACTCAAGCAAAGCATAATATGATGAATATTCGTTCTAATTAATTCTAACAAAAATATTAATATTGTTAACCGAATGCAGAGTTTCATATGTGTGTTTTTAAAACTAATTATCATAAGTGCAATACAAAACTTTGGGTGTTCGATGTATAAGTACACAAAGATTGTATGGTATGCATATATTGGATATATGCAAGTGCATAAGGATTAAGTGCTATTCATGGCATTTACTCACATACCATAAGGGTTATGTATGGCATTTACACACATACCAAACAAAGCTTATGAGTATACATATCTAACAGATGAACTTCAATTTTCTACATACATAACACTCAAATCTTTAATCTCACACACACAAAAAAAAAGGGACTAACCATTAACACCTGCTTTTTTTTAAGTGGTCGAACAAACATTTTCATGCATAATCCTATTGTATCAAGTGTTATAAATGTATATATGAAACTTAGTTGTCGGGAATGCAAATATAAAAAAATTGAGTGGTATGAATGTAAGTTTCCCCTTGAAATATTCACCTCTCAGCAAGCAAAGCCCGCTTACAATTGAGAAGTCCCTCATTTCCAAACACAGGTTCCCATCTAACTCCATGATATCGCTATTTCCAGCAGAGAAATCAAAGCCAACAACTACCAAGCAACCCGTTGAGGAGGTCGGCGACTTCCTCAACGCTTTCAGCTCCCTAAAGCTGCCTCAGAGAATTGAGAAGTTCAAAAGACCGTAGAGGAGAAGGGGAGCAGAGACAAATACAACATAAGCATAAAAAAAAAAACCTTTTGCTTTGGCATTTCACCTCATGATTGACAGGTGTGGTAATACATAAAATTGCATGGTATATGTGTAAGGCCAAAACTTTGGCATTGGAACAAATACCTAAAATTTAATGGCAATGGAACTTTTATTTCATTCAAGAAATTTAGCATTTTCTCCGTCAACCCATGCTACCAATGACAGATCAAAAAAATATCGAAAGATAAGAGATGGAAGGAAAAAGGAGAGAAGCAGGGGGCCGCGGGAGAGAAGGGGTTCGATCGAAGGTAGCAGTTACCTGGATTCGATAGTTTCTCACAGTCGAGGAAGAAGAGCCGCAGCAGCTCGCAAGAAGTTCTAGGGCTGGGAAGGAGAAAGACGAGGGCGTGCAAAAGAGCGAGGGCAAGCACAGGAATATTTCCTGTTAACGCAGACCGAAAGTCGGGGCCGTGGGGTTTATTCCGCGGCCCGCTTTCTCCCTGCTTCGCGGTCACATGCCGCGAAGTCGAACCATCGTGTCGAAATTCATGTCGCTTCGACGCGCCGCAACTCAAAAAAGCCGAAACAAACGGACCCTAAGATGCTTAGTTTTAGCTGTGCTCTGCGACACGAATATTTGTTTTATGGAGCTACATTATCTTTGTGTTAATTTTTCGCCTTTAAAAGTTATTTTGTTGTTGAGTAAAAAAGTTTAGGATCTTTTTTTATGAATTTTTATTATGTTTTGGTTGGTCTTATGTGATTTTAGAAACTACAATCTTTTACTTTATCAAGAATGAGTTCAAGTAAATTATCCACAACTAATGACGTCTTTCAAAATATTGAAGTATAATCTAAATTCAATCCACAAGGTATTTTATATACTTCTTAGAGGGGTGAAAACAATGCAATGAGTTTTTATTGATGGCCATTGAAACTGATCAGATGCCGATTGTCAATTTTTCAAATGAATGGATGAAATTGAAACATTAGTGATTGTTATTTTGTGTGTTACGAGCTCATAATGAGATTTTACAAAAGAATTTTGATTCCATCTCCATTCATTGGAAGAGCTTGGTTGGAGTTGGAGTTGTACCTATAGTGCACTTATTATTTGTTTAATTTATATGTATGTTTTTCTATATTTTGGTTTTTTAATGTGTCATTATAATTTTGGAAGTGCATAAGGTTTAATATGTAAGAAATCATCGTTATCATCATTATTTATCTTTGAAGTTTTAACTGTCAATATACTCTTCCTTGTAGACTTGTAACAACATAGTTTTTATCCACATTTTTGCCTCTGGATTCTCTCCACTTGCTAACCGATGCAAATATTTTTTATGCTTTAGAGCTTAAGTGGCAAATGTAGTGAATGAATTGAACTTTTTCTTATAATTTTATATATGTTTGTGTGCGTTGGTTGGTGTGTGTTATTTTTACATCCAAAAGTAAATTTTCAAGATGTCAAGGAGGCCCGCATATAAAGGTGGCCTCCTGGGTCTATTGATTGGGCCTTCCTATCATGAACTTGAAGCCTGCTCTTCTTTGAGTGATCATACTCAGTGACCACATCCATTGAAGTGATGACCACAAGATTTATCTCTTAACATGATCTAGTGAACTAGAGAGCTCCTTCAGTGAGTTTGCCTGAACGTATCAAGATCCTTCGTCTAGCTCGCATATACTCATTGAGCTTTCTACCTAAGCTCATCTTCATTTCTCATGGCAGGAGATAAAAGACTTTGACCCATCACTATCCATGCACATTTATGAGCCGCCTGACGTCTATAGAGATATTTTTTTTCAAATAAAAAACTCTATAGCCTTTGTACCGTGCAAACTACAATGTAATATTTCTTTACTCTTCTTGTTTTAGTAGCCCTACAAGAATAATGATGCCTTAGGGAGTATAAGAGAGAGAGGAAATGGAGGAGCATGGTCATCATCAAAGGGAATAAAGAAAAACTTTGAACTCCATTTTTCTTTACCTCCTCTAATCATCTCATAATGTCTCTCTAGGATTATATAAATTCAAGGATTATATAGGACCCGACAACCTAAAGGTACTAAATGCCATAAACAGTGTGGTGGGCATGGAAATCCCACTCTAATTTAGCAAGGAGATCATTGATTCAAAAGAGGAAGAAGGGCAATGATGGATTTCACCAGAGAGTTCTAAGTTACAAAAAAACAAAAAGAGTTAATAGAGCAAAGGAAGAAATGGGAGTGGAGGCCTTAAGAATATGATCTGGAGATCATTATAGAAGCCACATTCGATCATCAGGAGAAATAGTATGGAGGCAAGAATCATGAAGACTCCAGCCACAGAGAGAAGGAATACCAATGATAGAGCCAAGGAAAACCCTGACACCAGTGCAAGAAGAATAGGAAGAAGATGATAAGTTAAATGTCATGAAAGAGGATATCTCAAAATCATCGGATGATGAAGAAGTAAGAGAGAGAAAAAAAGATGAAGTCCAATAGAGAACGCTTGTTGAAGATTGAATACTCATAAAGTTTAAAATTCCATAGATTCTTATAAACAAATAAAAGATCTTGACGATTATGTTGCTTTTGTTTTGAAACAATAGTGTGTTTATTATGAATAAATGATGCCCTTAAATGGCATTTATTCCTTATGACCCTGAAAGAATCAGCTTTTTGTTGGTTCAACAACTTGCTAGTAAGTGTCATTACCTTCTTTAATGAACTCAAGTGAATATTCATAGCATAGTTCGTCGATGCCCAGAAGTAGCAAAAGAGTTCTCAAGCTCTGCTCAAAATTTAACAAGCACCCTCTAAAAGCCTAAAAATTTTTATCACTTGATTTCAGTGAGAGATGATGGACATTAGAGATCTCGAGCCCATCATCGCTCATGCAGCTTTAGCACAAGACCTATGCAAGGTTCCATTTATATACGAACTTGGTTTGCAAAAACCAAATACTTTAGATGAACTTTGTGAGTTGGTCAGTAACCTATCACTTTAGGAATCTGAGAGTTAGAGGCTAAATCCAATAGGAAACTATTTTGTGAACATTGGGATTCAAGAAACAAATTCATTCGTAAAGATCATCGGTGCCTCTAGAAGAAATTTTGACAATAACAACTGTAGAAATTTGATCGAAGGCTGGTCATGAAAAGGACAAAAATAAGGTAGAAATTATTTCATTCCTCAATGATAGAAGTAACTCTACTATAAGTATTGATCATTAAAGTCATGGAAGCCATTTTGGATAAGAAATTCTTCAAGAGACCCTACCCGATGAAAGATTGGATCTCTCAGTACTATCCCAAAAGTATTGATCTTACTGATAATACGGAGTATCGACACCTTCAAAATCATAACAAAGAATTGATTTGAGATAGAAAGCTCAATGAGTTTATGGAACTAAAAGCTTACACTCAAAGACATGGCTAAGCATCAATCGAAGTTGCTTCTAATGAACCATTCCCCGTCATAATAATGCATGTTGTTTGGGTTTGTACCAACTATATTTGGTGGAGACGGATCTCAAGCCTCGTGGATGTCAAACTTGTAGCTGTTAAGGACTGGTCCAGTCTAACTAAATCACGCGCTCCAATTCACCAGCCTATTACCTTCACAAAAGTTGACCTACCTGACAGTAGGAATCCTTTTAATGATGCAATCATGGTCATCATATTGATAGGAAATTACCAAATTGGGACTATATTAATAGAAATAGGGAGCTCTATCAATATCATCTTTGGAAACATTATTGAAAAATGAACATGAAGAATGCTTAATTAAGATCGGCTTCTGATCCTCTATATGAGCTTTTTGAAGACAGAAATGAAACTTACGGAGTATTCTCCCTGCTAGTAACTTGAGGGGAAGGAAATAAGTAATAAAATGATAATGGTACATTTCATAAAGGTGGATGCTCAAATTACATCTTCAGAAGTCCTGTACTTAGCAATTTCAAGGCAAAGAATTTCATGTACCATACTGATATCAATTTATCTGAGAGAGTAGAATTCCTTATCATTGGAGGACTCTTGGTCAATCATGAACAAGCCGCCAACAAGATACAAGAAATGTATAGGAAAATCTCCTCCAACTTGACATGAATATGGGAACCAAACTAGAAGCTACTAAGACAACTCATCTTGTGTCTGTATCAAAAAAAAAAAAGAGAGAAAATATTCCAAGTCAATTCGAGCTTGGCAGAGAGCATAGATAGCAATTGATCTCAACTCTACCTGATCACCATGACGTATTCACTTGGACTATAGATTAAATGCTCATAAGTGACATCAATATTGCTTGTCACGGACTCAATGTCAATCTCAACGCCAAAATCCTTGAGCAGAAAATGAGAGTCGTGGCTACCACCCTGGTTGTGCCTATCCAATAAGAAATCTAAAAAATTGGTAGTCTCTAACTTCATTCATTAATTACAGTATTTTATCTAGTTAGCACATATGTTGATAGTTTAAAAAACAAATAACAAGTGGAGGATGTCTATAGACTTCGCCAGATTAAATGCAGCCTATTCAAAGTACAACCATTCTCTACTAAGGATCGACATCCAAGTTAATTTAGTCGTAGCACATTTGATCATGCATTTTTTAGACTTGTACTCAGGATATCATCAAATCAAGATGCATCCTAATGATGCCAAAAGCACTATTTTTATTACTACATATGGAGTTTTTTTTGTGATGTAATACCTTTTAGCTTGAAAATTATTGGAACAATTTATCAACAACTTATGGCTATTGTATTTAAAAAAATAATAAATATTAAGGTGTATAGCAAAGATCTTCTAATTACGAGCAAATCGCTTGAAGAGAATATAAAAGATTTAAAATAAACTTTTAATAGTTTGAGATGGTTTAACCTTAAACTCAATTCTAAAAATTGCACTTTTAGGCTCAAGAAAATTCCTCGATTATTTGCTCATGCTTGAAGGAATAAAGCAAACCACTGTCACTGCCACCAAATAATTTAAAATATTTTTAAACTGTGGCTAGTCATATCGTGAGCTTGAATAGATTCATTTCAAGATCTAATGATCAATATTCATTATTAGTCAAGATCATGAAGAACTACAAACATTTTCATGTGACTTGATTTTTAAGCAACTGAAAGACTTATTATTGTCACTTTTTTTACAGCAATGTCTCAAGCTTGGAGAAGACATATTCTTTTACTCAAGGGTTAGGAATGAAATGATTGGCTTGGTTCTAGTCTGTGATGAGAATAAAAAGTAAAGTCTATATTAGTTCATCAAAGTTTTGTGTCAATCTAAATTGAGGTATATAATCATGAAAATGCTTGTGTTAGTGATCCATGAAAAAAATACCTATTTTTATGCCTTGATTTTTATCAATTTCTAAGGATATTATGATGAAAGGTATTTTTGTGTTTTTGCATGTAGGTGATGTAAAAAGGTCCAAAAAAAGGAAAAAGGGTGAAAAAGGAGCAAAAAGGAGCAAAATACAAGAATTATAAAAAATTATGGCCGGCGCCTAGCGCTGAGGTTGGCGCCTACGCGCCGAATCGATACGTAAACCGTCGAGTTTTTGACGACTTTGGACGGTTATTTTGACGGAGTGAGCGGTTATTGGACATTCTAGAAGACTGACAGTTGTTCCTTGATAATAGGACATGTGATACATTGCATTTGGACGCTCCAAAACGGTTTTAATCGCGAAGAGGTGCGAGCCAAAGTGAAGAGGTGCGAAGAACTGGACGCGGTGTCCGGCGCCTAGGCGCCAGATTCCGGCGCCTAGGTGCCAGACAGACCTTCTAGAAGATTCATTGAATTTGGACATGTTTTGAAGAGGTGCCTCAAGGCAACCCTTGAAGCCTATCTCTTAGAAAAAGGTGTGTGTGTGCGTGTGCCCCCATTGTATCCCCTATCTCTTAGCCACTTTACGATCTCTCATCCTAGGAGAGAGAATAAAGAGAGAAATTTAGGGCCACGTTTATTTATTTTAGTGAGTTTATTTTCAAGTTGTTGCATCTGGAGTTCATTACACTGTGGAGTCAGTAGGAATCAGAAGATCTGTAGAGGGAATATTTGAGATAAGTATTTTATTTTTGATTCAAAGTTTATTTATTATGTTTTGCTCGTTTATATTCAATGTGTTCCGAGTAGTTAGTTTACTTTCTTCCTTCAATTATGAAAAGATAAATAAGATAATATAAAATTCGATGGAGAATTGAAAATTAAAATATTTTCAAAACATTGTGATGATATTAATACCTGATCTTACTTTACTTTTTAAATTGGCCATTTAAATTGTTAAAACCTGTTAAAGAGTTTTGAGACTTAGAAGGAGAAGAACTCTTAACTTGTAGATGTCACATGAATCCTTGGGTAGTCGAAGGCCATGCGCGGGTTATTCAAGGTAAAGTGCAAATAAATAGGAAGATAAGATTTAAAGGGCGTAGAATTGATAAGTTTTTAGAGTGACATACTAAATTCTTATAATTTGATTTATAGATAAGGAAAGGTCACTAGTAGGGCCGACCATAGCCACCCTCGACATCTAAGTAGTGTGAACCTAGATTAACCCATTCTACTAACAATACATCCGGACTTGATCTGTAGATTAGAAAATGTTCTTTGTGCCTGGATCAAAGGGTAAAGAATAGGAATGCTTCTATTTGGCACAATACCATAAAATAGATTCTCCAACGAATATTAAATCATCTTAAAAATCTTGGATTAATTGAAGGAAGAAAGTTGTTTGTTTTATATTTTTTTCACAAAAATATTTTTTTATTATTGTTTTCTTTATCTGCATCTAGTAAATTAAAAGTAATTTATAGTTAGATTAAAATACAAAAAGGTTTTGAAATACAATATTTAAAAATTTATTACCCTTTTTCCCCGTGGGATCGATACCGGGGTCTTTGTTTCAAAGCCCTTTTATTACTTGAAATGATACGTATACTTGCGTAGTACCCAAAAAGTATATAAAATATTTTCCTTTAAAATTATATTTTGTTATATAATCATATATTTTAAAAGTATTAATCACTAACGGCCTAACATTCAGTAGCAATCAAGTTTTATTTAATGTTATTGCCGTAAATTAAAATTTGGTACACATCTATATAGCAAGTTATTCCGAGTCAAGTGTTTCGCGCTTTCGCTGTAAATTAAATTTTCTAAGCAGTGGTAACAAATTCTCGTATTTGGAAATACAAAAATCGGGTCAAGTTTTTGGCGCCGTTGCCGGAGATAAGAGGTACAATTATAGATTTTTAAATATTATATTTCCAAAAACATAAAAAAATATAATAATATAAAAATAAAAATATAAAAATAAAATAAAATAAAATAAATAAAAAAAATTTATTCCTTGCTTTATTTTTTTAAGCGTAGTTTTGGTTCTGAAGGATTAATACCTTTAGACTCTGAACTAGAAAGAACAATTAGAAAAATTAAAAAGGGAAAACAAATTTAAAAATTTCAAGAAATGGCTACTTTACAAAATCCAATTGAACTTAATGATCAAAATGTTTATAAACCATTAAGGGATTATGCTAACCCTACGACTGATGAACTTCATAGTAGTATTATTCAAATACCCACTATAGATGCTAATTCTTTTGAACTTAAACCGTCTATTATTCAAATGGTGCAAAACAATCAATTTGGTGGAACACCAAATGAGGATCCAAATTTACACCTTGTTAGTTTTTTAGAACTTTGTGCTACCTTTAAATATAACAATGTTTCTGATGATGCTATTAGACTTAGACTCTTTCCTTTTTCCTTAAGAGATAAAACAAAGATGTGGTTAAACTCATTAGCAACTGGTTCTATTAAAACATGGGCTGAAATGGCAAAAAAATTCCTTGCTAAATATTTTCCTCCTTCTAAAACTGCTAAATTAAGAAATGATATTACTTCGTTTAGTTAATTTGACGGGGAGGCAATATATGAAACTTGGGAAAGATTTAAAGAACTATTAAGAAAATGTCCTCATCATGCTTTACCCGATTGGTTAATTATTCAAACATTTTACAATGGATTAATTGGATCTTTAAAATCAATTATCGATGCCGTCATCTTGGAGGTTCTTTAATGTCTAAATCATTCGAAGAAGCTTACACTTTAATTGAAGAAATGGCTAATAACAATTTTTAATGGCCTTCCGAAAGGATTAATCCTAAAAAGATGGCAAGTATTCACGATAATGAAGCCTTTTCTATCTTAGCTTCACAAGTAGCAGCAATGTCTAAAAAATTAAATAATTTTGCAATTAATATTTCACATAATAACTCTGCTAATATGGAAGATTCTCAAACTATTGAAACTTTACAAGCTATTGCAAGTAAAAATAATCCTTATTCAAATTATTATAATCCTGGGTGGAAAAATCATCCTAATTTTAACTGGAATAATTCACAATAACAATGTGGTAATAATCAATCTCATCTCACTAGAAATTGGAATAATCAAGTTAATCCAAATTATAAACCTCCTGGATTTAATAATCAACAGAAAACGTTATTAATAGAAGAATTAATTTTACAAATGAATAATCAATTACAAAATCAAAATACTGCTATTCGTAATATCAAAAATCAAATGGGGCAAATTGCTACTTTAATTAATAATAGACCTGTAGGAACAATTCCTAGTAATGATGAAATTAATCCAAACGAAACTGGAAAAGAACATGAACATGTTAAGGCTGTGCAACTTAGAAGTGGAAAGGAATTAAAAGAAAGAATGCATAATGAAATTGAAAAAGAGATTGAGGTCGAAGAGATCGAAAAACCTAAAGAAACTCTCTCTCCTAGCCAAGATCGATCGTTATACCTATTAATGTGGAAGTTGAAAAACCACCACCACCTTTTCCTCAAAGACTTAAACAGATGAAACTTGATCATCAATTTTCTAAGTTCTTTGAAATTTTTAAGAAACTTACTATTAACATACCTTTTGCTGAAGCTTTGGAACAAATGCCAACTTATGCAAAATTTATGAAGGATATTTTAAGTAAGAAACGAAAATTTGAAGCTTTTGAAACTGTTGCATTAAGTGAAGAATGCAGTGCAAGTAATTTAAAAGAAATTACCTGAAAAGCTTAAGGATCATGGAAGTTTCACTATACCCTGTGCTATTGGAGAAAAATTTTGTGGAAAAGCTTTATGTGATTTAGGAGCAAGTATTAATCTCATGCCATTTTCTATTTTTCGAAGATCGAATTTAGGAGAGATTACTCCCACCACCGAAACCCTTCGGCTAGCTGATAGATCTATCACTTATCCTAAAGGAGTTATAGAGGATGTCCTTGTTAAAGTGGATAAATTTATCTTCCCCGTAGATTTCATCGTACTTGATATGGAAGAAGATAAAGAGATACCTATTATTTTAGGGAGACATTTTCTAGCTACCGGACGAGCTATGATTGATGTGCAAAAGGGAGAATTAACCATGAGAGTTAATGATCTAGAGATTAAATTCAATGTTCCTAAATCAATGAAGTACCCTAATAAAGAGAAATGTTATCGAATGGATATAATTGATTATTTAATTGAGAAACATTATCAAGAAAAATGTAAAGTCATTTATGAAGAAAAATTTGAATTTTTAACTGATGAAAATGAAGAAGTAAAAGAAGAAGAGACTCATTTTATTAAAGATAATTGAGAAACTTTAGACATAATTCAAAATGATATACTTTTACCATCAATTAAAAAAGCCCCTGAACTCGGAATTAAAAATGTTACCTTCACATTTAAAATAAGCGTTTCTTGAAATTCGTTAACTTTACTCGTTATTATTTCTTCGAACCGAGTAAAGATCAAGAAGAAAAATTACTAGGTGTGTTAAAGAATTATAAGAAAGCTTTTGGTTGGACTATTGCCGATATAAAAGGAATAAGCCCTTCCATTTGTATGCATAGAATTTTAATGGAAGAAAATTTTAAACCTACTATCGAACCACAAAGAAGATTAAATTCTATCATGAAAGAGGTTGTTAAAAAGAAATTGTTAAGTGGTTAGATGCTGATATTATTTATCCTATTTCGGATAGTCAATGGGTAAGTCCTATTCATTGTGTTTCGAAGAAAGGAGGTGTAACTGTAATTGTCAATGATAAAAATGAACTAATTCATACAAGACAAGTTACTGGATGGCGAATTTTTATTGATTATAGGAAATTAAATGACGCCACTAGAAAGGATCATTTTCCTTTACCTTTCTTGGATCAAATGCTCGATAAACTAACTGGACACCCATATTTCTGTTTTCTGGATGGATATTCTGGTTATCATCAATTACTTATTGCTCCAGAGGACCAAGAGAAAACAACATGTACAAGTCCTTATGGAACCTTTGGTTTTAGAAGAATGCCTTTTGGTTTATGTAATGCACCTGCAACTTTTCAAAGATGTATGATATCAATATTTTGTGATTTGATTGACAAAGGAATTGAAATATTCATGGATGATTTTTCAGTTTTTGGAATTTCTTTTGAATCTTGTTTGGAAAATATTTCCAAAGTTCTGAAAAGATGTGAAGAAACAAACTTAGTTCTTAACAAGGAAAAATGTCAATTCATGGTCACAGAAGGCATTGTACTTGTTCACAAAGTTTCACAAAAAGGGATGGAAGTAGATCAAGCGAAAGTGAAAATTATTACTGAATTGCAACCACCTACTACTGTTACTGATGTGAGAAGTTTTCTAGGTCATGTCGGATTTTATGAAGATACATAAAGGTTTTTTCTAAAATTGCTAAACCTCTTTGTCATTTATTGGAAAAAGATGCGAAATTTAAATTTAACAAAGAATGTATTAATGCTTTTAATATTCTAAAAGAAAAACTAATAACTGCACCTATCATTGTTGCACCTAATTAGAATAAATCTTTTGAACTAATGTGTGATGCAAGTGATTTTGCAATTGGAGCTGTATTAGGACAAAAATATGAGAAGGTTTTCAAATTTGTATATTATGCTAGTAAAACTCTCACCGAAACACAAAGAAATTACACTACCACCGAGAAGGAGCTTCTAGCTATAGTATATGCCTTCGATAAATTTAGACCTTATCTTCTGGTACTAAATGCATAGCTCATACCGATCATTCTCGCTATTAAATATCTAATATCTAAGAAGAATTCTAAACCTAGATCGATAAGATGGGTTTTACTTCTACAAGAATTTGATTTTCAAATAGTAGATAGAAAAGGAACCGAAAACCAAATTGCCGATCATTTGTCTAGAATTAAAAATAATATTATTTCGGAAGAAAATATAAATGAGAAATTTCCGATGAATCTTTATATGTTATTCAAGGATGCAAAACACCTTGGTATGCCTGATATTGTTAACTATTTAGTTAGCAATATTTTACCTTATGAATTGGATAACAAATTTATTAAGAAATTTAAATATGATGCTAAATCTTATATTTGGGAAGATCCTCATTTATTTAAAATTGGAAGAGATTCTATAATTCGAAGATGTGTACCTTATGAGGAAACTTTTGCTATTATTCAAAAATGTCATGATTCCGATTTTGGAGGACACTTTGGCATAGATAAAACTGCATTAAAATTTTAAATTCTGGATTTTATTGGCCTACCTTATTTAAAGATGTGAGACATTATGTGAAAACATGTGATCGATGTCAAAGGATGGGAAATATATCTAGGAAGGATGAAATGTTTTTAAACTATATATTGGAAGTTGAAATTTTTGATATATGGGGTTTAGACTTTATGGGACCATTTGTTCCATCATCTGGAAAAACTTATATTTTATTAGCAGATTGATTATGTTTCAAAGTGGATTGAAGTCGTTGCTTTACCAAACTGTGATTCCAAAAGTGTTTCTAAATTCTTAAAGAAAATGATATTTTCAAGATTTGGAATGCCTAAGGTAATTATCACCGATGGTAGAAGTCATTTCGGGAATGTAAGAATTCAATCATTACTACAAAAATTTGGAATCAAACATAGAATTGCAACTGCTTATCACCCACAAACAAGTGGAATGGCTGAAGTATCAAACAAAGAAATTAAAAGAATTTTAGAGGAGACTGTTAATCCTAAAAGAACTAATTGGGTTGATAGACTTGATTCTACATTATGGGCTTATAGAACAGCTTATAAGACACCAATCAGAATGTCACCTTACCAGTTAATTTATGGTAAACATTGTCACTTACCCTTTGAACTTGAACATAAAGCATATTAGGCAATTAAAGAGTTTAATTTTAATTTGAATGAAGCAGGAGAAAAGCGATTATTGCAATTGAATGAGATGGAAGAGATAAGAAATGAATCATATGAAAATGCAAGGATTTATAAAGAGAAAATGAAGATGTTACATGATAAGAAAATTTCAAGAAAAATTTTTGAGCCTGAACAAGAAGTATTACTGTTTAATTCTCATTTAAAACTTTTTCCTGGAAAATTAAGATCTAAATGGATTGGACCCTATATAATTGAGAAAGTATACCATTATGGAGTCGTGGATACTAAAGACCCCAAAACAGAAATTTTTTTAAAGTAAATGGATTAAGATCGAAGCCTTATTTGGGAGATATTAAAATGATTTATAAAGAGGCTTATGAATTGAGTCAACCTCGATTAAAGATTTACTTAAGTCGAGTCGACGACGTTAAACCAAGCGCTTTGTGGGAGGCAACCCATAATTATCTTTTGTTTTGAGTGTTTTTATGTTTTTAATGTAAGTTTATGCCTCGATCTTGACTAATTTTATATTACTTTAGAAAAATTGATGCTTAAAAGTCTTTGTTGACTTAAGCTGAAGATTATTTTGAAGTATGTAAGATTTAGAAATTGGATCACTCTATTCTAAATATGAGTAAAAAGGAGATCAAGTTAACCTTCATTATGATTTCTTATAATTTGTGTTATTGAGTCTAGATTACTCTTACTAGTATAATTTACCTATCTTGGAGAACGAAACTTTGAAATTTGACGATTAGGCGAAACGGAGTTGAACATAGTTCCGACGCCTAGGCGCCAAGATTCGGCGCCTAAGCGCGCGAGTTAAACTATGTATCAATAGGTCCGGCGCCTAGGAGCCGCATTTGGCGCCTAAGCACCACGGTTCATGGGTCGTGCAAAAACTGAAAATTTTCATTTTTTCACACGATTTTCACCTTTAATTCAACCCATCTTCATCCCTAACCATCAAGCAATCAAAGTTACGTTCATTACACTTCATTCTTGAGAGATTTGAGAAATTTTTGAAGAAATGGAAGGAAGAAATCTTGGAGAAGAGGCTAGGGACAAGGTCTCAAAGGATCCTCAACCCTACTTCAATGGTTTCAGTCGCAGAGAAGTTTAGAGAAAATTTCTAGTCACTGGATAAGTTTGAAGCGGAGTTTAAAAGCATCGGAGATCACCTTCATGAGATGTTTCATCAGATTGAACATCTAGAATGGCAGATGAAACTTCAATTTGATCATTTTGTAGCTTATCAAGATGCTCAAGTTGAAATGTATGCGAAGAACAAGTGGATTGACGAAAAGACGGCTACTGATTTCACGAGAGCGTTAGTGTTCTTTCCAAGCGGAATACACAATTTCCCTTGTGAAGATTAGAGTATTCTGGTAATGAGATCGTTATTATCTGGTTTGTTGAGTCATTGTATCGATGTAGTGAATCGATTGTATTTGTGTATTTGCTTTCATGTTCAATGTGTGTTGTTTTTGCTTAGAAATTATTGTGTTTGATTGTGTATTAGGAACTTGAATCAAGTATGATACTTATCTGGAATATATCGAGCCAATATTGAAGATTATAAATGGAATTTAGTGAAGTTTGATTTAAACTTTATGTTTGATTGGTGGATTTAATATTTAATTTTTAAAATTTTTGGAAAATGTTTTGGAAGTTAGAAACTGAAGCCCTACTCTAATGTGATTAATTGGAAGTTGAATTTATGAATTTTGGTGGAAAATTAAATTTAAAAATAATTTTTTGTGAAAGGCGAGTCTGGCGCCAGAATTTGGCGCCTAAGCGCCGGTTCGGCCTATGCCCGAAAAATTCCTTAAATACCCCCAAAAGCCATTATCGACACCTAAGCCTTCTTCTTCCTCCATTTTTCGCGAAAATCAGCTTTTAGAATCCATTTTGAGGTTAAAACATCAAGGATTTGGGCGCGAAACCACTAGAATTCTTCGTCTCAAGTTCAGATCTACACTTTAAACCATTTATTTTCGATTTTCACCATAGATTTCCCTAGGTTTTGCTATGAACCGAAATTTTAAAAAAATTTCATTTTTAGTGATTTCTTTGGATTTTTAAACTTATTTTAAGTTTTCTAAACTTAAAAAGAGTTTAAATTTTTTATTCCTAAATTTATTCTTATTTTCTTTCACGTTTAGATGGCTCCGAAATCTAAACAAGGGAAGGCACGAGACAACTTCGATAGCATCAAATTTTCTACTGCGACTGCGCATTTTCGATTCCACGAATTTGCGACGTCGAGGAAGTTCATTTCAGAACGAAGTTTCAATCATCCGGGGGAGATGATTGAAAACACTATTGTTGCGCACAACTGGCAACGATTCTGTTATTCACTGCTGTTGCTGTTATCCCTATAGTTAGAGAGTTTTATGCGAATTTTCTGGATGCCGAAGATTATGAAGTTTTTGTCAGAGGTGTCGGAGTAGGATTTACTCCTGAAAGAATCAATGTCTTTTATGGCCTGCCACCGACTATAGAGTGCCACTATTCTGGATTATCTCCATCTGAGGGAGATTTGGATATGATCATTTCTTATTTGACTGACGGTACTGGATCTTGGAAGATCAGGAACAGGAAAAGGGTAAACTTCAAATCCTCTAAGTTAAATGGTATTTCTAAAGCATGGCACTATTTTATTTCTGCAAGATTGTTACCTTCCAACCACCTGAGTGAAGTGACTAAAGATCGAGCAATCTTAAACGACTGCATTCAGGAAAGGAAGCCTATTGATGTTGGCAGTATTATTTATGATTCCGTAGATTCTACCTGCGAGATTCAAGCACTTCGTTGGACTCGGGGTTCCCATCTCCGATTTATTCATTATGTATTAGCAATGGAGTCATTGCAGATATTTCAGAGGAAAGGTTGAAGACTACTAAGCCGATTGGTCAGGAGAGCATTAGCATATATGATCGTCTCCGAGGGAAGAGATCGACTCCTCCTTATTCTTCTGCACCTACTCCAGGTGGACCTTCTACTTCCTGACTTTCTACTTCTGCTGAGCCACCATCGAGTTTCTGGGAGTCAATGCATGATCAGTTTATAGAGCGACGGCGAGGAGTTATTTCAAACTCACTGCAGGGTTGATACTATTGATAGGAAACTCGATCATTTATCCGATTATACCCGTAGGAAGAGTAGCTATGATGCCGAGTATCATGAAGCCCTCGTCGATTTCGAAGGGTGAGCATGATGTTAGTTTCCCTACTTTTCCTAGTTTCACACCATTTGTTGATCCTAAGGATGTTGAGTTTTCCTTTGGTGACGATGATGATGATGAGGCTACAGCCAGTGACTAGTAGTTGATAGATCTCTATGTTGTGCTACTTTGTTGTTAGTTTGTTCTGTTTGGTTTGTTTGTTTAGTTTGATGTTTGATGTATGTTGATTTGTTTATGTACTGTGTGGATCGATTAATGTTAAGATTCGTTGTTAGAATATTCTTAGTATATTGTGTTTAAGATCGAGATTAGAGTTACTTTATGATATGTTTGTTTCGATCTACTCGTTTAGTAATTAGTAATTTTGCTCGCTTTTATTTTGTTTTAAATTTAGTATAATCATAAAAATTAGCTCGCTTACTTTTTATACCTGCTTCAATTTTATCTTTATTATTCATAAAAGCATGAGTAGAAGTAAATTTTTCTTTTTAAGATCGTTTTTACATACTTATAAAAATTTACTTTTTTAAATTATGATTTTCTTTCTCTCATACTTTCAAATTTTCATAGTATATCAAAACTTAAGTTTGGGGGAAGGGAAAATACATTCAAATTTAAATTTTATTTGTCCTTAAAGAATATTTTCTTAAAATAAAAACTTTTTAACATAACTTAAGGAATGAAGAATCTATTTAAGATCACTTTTATTTTTGAAATTATAAACAATTTAGTGAACTTAACCAAAATTTTAATAACTTTGATTGATTTTAAGAATAGAATTATTTAACTTAAAGAAGAATAAGATTAAGGAATTTTTCTATTCATGGTAGAAATAATGGAATTTTAGAAGTATTAAGTAATAAAAAATTATCACTTGAAAAAAGAAAAGATTGAAAAAGTTTTTGAATTTTTATTCATATTATAATAATTAAGTGGAAAAATATAAGTTTTGAAAATATAAGTTAAGGATAGTGAAGTTCAAAATCATTAATAGGCTATCCAGATATAGTAATCCTCTCTATATGTAAAAAAAAAAAAAAAGAGAAGAGAGGAGAAGCTTGAGGAAATGTCTAATAAAAAATTGGTTTCACTTGAATTATCTTATAGAAGGAAAATTAGTTACATATTTTACTTAATTTTTATGCATGAATCTTTATTTAAGAAAGGTTTTTCAAGAAGATCTTTTTCTTGTAAATAATCTATGAGATCTTAATATAATAAACTTCTATTATTTTCAAAATGGATGAAAATTTTGAAATCTTATGATTTGGTAGTTGAATATTCTTTAAATTCTTAAAATTAACCTAGTTAGTGAAATTGGGTTAATAATTTACTAAAGACTTTATAAAATCAAAAATTATAAGGAATCTTAAATATTTATCTTTTATTCCAAAGGTTATACATTTTATATAGTAAAAAAGGTTACTTCGAGGACAAGTAATATTTAAGTTTGGGGATTTTGATCCATGAAAAAAATACCTATTTTTATGCCTTGATTTTTATCAATTTATAAGGATATTATGCTTTAATGAACGATATTTTTGTGTTTTTGGATGTAGGTGATGTAAAAAGGTCCAAAAAAGGAAAAAGGGTGAAAAAGGAGCAAAAAGGAGCAAAAATGGAGCAAAATACAAGAATTATAAAAAATTATGGCCTGGCGCCTAGGCGCTGTAGTCGGCGCCTACGCGCCGGACTCGATACGTAAACCGTCAAGTTTTCGACGACTTTTGGACGATTATTTTGACGGAGTGAACGGTTATCGGACATTCTAGAAGACTGGCAGTTGTTCCTTGATAATAGGACATGTGATACATTGCATTTGGACGCTCTAAAATGGTTTTAATCATGAAGAGGTGGGAGCCAAAGTGAAGAGGTGCGAAGAACTGGACACGGTGTCCGGCGCCTAGGCGTCAGACAGACCTTCTAGAAGATTAATTGAATTTGGACATGTTTTGAAGAGGTGCCTCAAGGCAACCCTTGAAGCCTATAAATAGGAGTCCACTCCTTCAGAAAAAGGTGTGTGTGTGTGTGCCCCCATTGTATCCTCTATCTCTTAGCCACTTTAGGATCTCTCATCCTTAGAGAGAGAAATAGAGAGAGAAATTTAGGGCCACGTTTATTTATTTTAGTGAGTTTATTTTCAAGTTGTTGCATCTGGAGTTCATTACACTGTGGAGTCAGTAGGAATCAGAAGATCTGTAGAAGGAACATTTGAGATAAGTATTTTATTTTTGATTCAAAGTTTATTTATTATGTTTTGTCGTTTATATTCAATGTGTTCCGAGTAGTTAGTTTACATTCTTCCTTCAATTATGAAAAGATAAATAAGATAATATAAAATTCGATGGAGAATTGAAAATCAAAATATTTTCAAAACATTGTGATGATATTAATACCTGATCTTACTTTACTTTATAAATTGGTTATTTAAATTGTTAAAACCTGTTGAAGAGTTTTGAGACCTAGAAGAAGAACTCTTAACTTGTAGATGTCACATGAATCCTTGGGTAGTCGAAGGCCATGCACGGGCTATTCAAGGTGAAGTGCAAATAAATAGGAAGATAAGATTTAAAGGGCGTATAATTGATAAGTTTTTAGAGTGACGAGACTAAATTCTTATAATTTGATTTATAGATAAGGAAAGGGTCACTAGTAGGGCCGACCATAGCCACCCTTGGACATCTAGTAGTGTGAGCCTAGATTAACGCATTCTACTAACAATACATCCAGACCTGATCTGTAGATTAGCCAATATTTTTTGCACCTGGATCAAAGGGTAAAAAATAGGAATGCTTCTATTTGGCACAATACCATAAAATAGATTTTCCAACGAATATTAAATTATTTTAAAAATCTTGGATTATTTGAAAGGAAGAAAGTTGTTTGTTTTATATTGTTTTCACAAAATCATTTTCTTATTATTGTTTTCTTTATCTGCATCTAGTAAATTAAAAGTAATTTATAGTTAGATTAAAATACAAAAAGATTTTGAAATACAATATTTAAAAATTTATTACCCTTTTTCCCCGTGGGATCGATACTAGGGTCTTTGTTTCAAAGCCCTTTATTACATGAAACGATACGTATACTTGCATAGTACCCAAAAAGTATATAAAATATTTTCCTTTAAAATTATATTTTGTTATATAAACATATATTTAAAAAGTATTAATCTCTAACGGCCTAGCATTCAGTAGCAATCACGTTTTATTTAATGCTATTGTCGTAAATTAAAATTTGGTACACATCTATATAACAAGTTATTCCAGGTCGAGTGTTTCGCGCCTTTCGCTGGAAATTAAATTTTCTAGCGATGGTAACAAATTCTTGTATTTGGAAATACAAAAATCGGGTCAGTTAGCACTAATTATCTCGACTTATTCTGTTGTTCATATGGTTCATGTGATAACAGTCCATCCACTCAAATTGGTGTTTTCAAAGACTGGTCTTTATGAAAGATTACTAAAGTGGTCAATTGAATTGAGTGAGTTTAATATCTCTTATATACCTACAACAGCGATAAAAGATCAAATATTCGCTAGCCTCTCTATTAATTTCATAGAAGGGTTAACCCAAGATGATGCTAATATCTAAGGCAAGCTCTGGACGTTATTTGTGGATAGAGCTTCAGGAGTTCAAAAGAAATGAGTGGGTATGGTCTTATGGAGCCTTTAAGGACTCCTATTTATCTCTCAGTACAAATCAATTTCAACGCTACAAACAACCAAGCATGATATAAAACACTAATTGCTAGATTAAGGTTTTCATCAACAACTAGTGTGAGACATTTCCTTGTAAAGTTAGATTCCTAAGTGGTAGTTAATAGATTAGGTGTGAGATGCCACTTTGTGCACGTATCTATCAAAGGCAAAGGCAGAAATTTAGAAGTTTAAATACTTTCAAATCAAACATATTCTAAAAGAAGAAATTCAGTTCATTAATTTTCTTTCTAAGGGGGGAAATCAAAAGCTTAAATGGCACATAACATTTGAACAATCGGCCATAGAAGAAAAAAAGTTATAAACACTGAGCTAGACCATATTCCAAGTTGGGTCAACCCATGCTTGAAGACAAGAACAATCCCTGTAGACCTCATTACTTTTCTCAATTTTCTTGTGACTAAAAATTTTATTCATCCTTTTTAAGGCGGTTGTTCCATGTAGAGCATGGTTTTTGGGCTTAAAAGGAGATCACTATCATAGGATCCTCCAAAACAAAACAAAACTCTGAATGGCATAGCTTCATAGCTTACTGGCATAGTTATGTCACTACCAGTGTAGCTACATTAGTGGTGGCATAGATACACTAGTTTAAATCATGGTGTCGCCTCGAATAACGCCTTTTCTGCCTAGCATTATTATATTGCGTTCAACATATTTTTGCCACTCTCACTTGAGCGAGTGGTGTTGAAACTAAGTGGAGTAGCTACGCCGCCGACCCAACTGACACTTGACCTCCAATCATTTATGCCCATTCTCTCACCATTAAAAAGAAGAGGAGGCCTCCTCATAAAAGAAGATGGCTTCTCCCGTCATCGTTTGATCTTCCCTCTTCCCTTCACACTCTTCTGCAAGTTTTCCTTGCTCGATTGCTCTCACCTATTCAGTCTACGCTCATGCATGAAGTCTTCATCCTCCTCCTCTTTAGTTTGATCGAGCACTGAAGGGTTGATGGCATCCATCACCTCTTTTTAGAAACTCATTCAATCAATCAAGTTATTGTCTTGCTTTTTTTTTTTAACTTGGTTAAATAGGCATGTTGGTCATTCAGTCATATGATTTTGCATGCCTAAAGTGTCATCCATGTATATTTTACTTCCATTTTATTTTTCCATATATTTAAATATGTGAAATTGAAGTTTTTCCATGTGATTCCTCCATGTCCTTAAAATATGTAAAATTGAATTCTCTCCAAGTTAAATTCTCCATGTCTTTAAACATGTGAAATTGAAGTCGCTCTTTGTGAAATTATTCATGTCCTTAAGTATGTGAAATGTAAGTCTCTCCAGTTTAAATTTTCCATGTATTTAAATATGTAAAATTTAATTCCTTCCATGTGAAATTCTTCATATCCTTAAGTACCAAAAATTGATGTTTCTTTGTGTGAATTCTCCATGTTTTTAAGTATGTGAAATTGAACTTTCTTAGTGTGATTTCTCCGTGTTTTAAATATATAAAACTGAATTTTCTTCATGTGATTGCTTAAGAGACTTAAATATGTAAATTGAAGTTTCGCCATGTGAAATTCTCCATGTCTTTAAGTATGTGAAATTAAAGTTTCTTCATGAGATTTCTCATGCCTTTAAAGTATGTGAAATTGAAGTTTTTCTATTTGAATATCTCCATGTCTTTAATTATGTCAAATTGAAGTATCTATAAGTGATTTCTCAAAGTTTCAAGTATGTGAAATTGAATTTACTCCATGTGACTCATCCATGTCTTTAAGTATGTAAAATTGTGGTCTTTCCATACGTAGTATGATCCATGTACTGTATTCTTCATGTGTAGCCCACATGCATATCATGCTTCATATGTATTTTTCTCCATATTTAATTTTCTCCATGTGAAATCTTCTCCATTGTGTAGTATGCTCCTTGTATAGCTTACTTGCATGTATAGTCTCATCTATGGTCTCCATGCATAGATTCATTATGTGTAGTTTCACAAGTAGAGCCTCTATGTGTAGTCTCAATAATGTAAAATTTCCTCCATGTGAAATCCTCTCCATGTGTAGTATGCTCCATGTATAGCATGATTTATGTGTACTACATGCATATTATGTAAAATGTGTAGTTTTCTCCAAAAGTAATTTTCACAATGCAAAATCTTCTCCATGTGTTGCATGTCCCATGTAAAATCTTCAGTTTCTTCAATGTATAGTTTACTTTTATATGTATTCTCTTATGTACTCTCCATATGTAATATTTTATATATGAAATCCTCTCCATGTGAAGTCCTCTCCCTATAAAATTTTCTCCATGTGTAGTATGCTCCACATATACCATTCTCTCATGTGTAGTTCATGTAAACTAAAGAAACCTTTCATGTATAGTGTGCTTATGTGAAAGAACTTCTCATGAGTGGGTTGTAAACATGTTATGGTTGTGTGTTTAGAATTAGCCATTTGCAAGTTTGGGTGTTTAGGACGTGTAACTTATAAGCTTCTATGATTAAGATATGTTAATTTATAAACATAGATAACCTAGCCTAAATTTCTTGTAAATCCCAAATGAAGCTATTTATATATATATAATTATGCTTCAAAAGAAATTATTGTTAGAAATTTTATATAAATTTAAATATTCTCAAAAGTTTAAAAAGTATAAGCTTAAGTTTTCATAAGCTTAAATATGATTAAATTATCAAAAATTATTTAATATAAATTAAGCTCAAATGAGCTTAAATTGTAAAAAAATTTTTTTTTAAATCATCAAAATTTAATTAATTTTTCAACTACTTATAACTTTTAATCATTTAAAAATAATTTAAACTTTTAAAATACTTAAAATTCGAAAAACTTAAACTTTTGAAACAATTAAACTTCCAATCATTTTAAACCTTTTAAAAATAACTCAAACTTTCAAACACCTTATAAACATTTAAAATACTATAAGCTTTCACTCACTTAAAACACTTTAAAATTTTTAAAATAACCCAAACACTTTAAATCTTTCAATCACTTAAATCTTTTAAAACATTTAAACATTTAAAACACTTTAAACTTTTAAAACGCCTTAAGCTTTGATTCACTTAAAATACTTTAAACTTTCCATAACAATTAAAATTCCAAACACTTGAAACTTTTAATCACTTAAAACTAACCTTTAAAAATACTTTAAACTTCTAAACAGTTTAATCCTTAAAACGAATTTAACGTTGAATCACTTAAATCTTCAAACTTTCAAAGAAACTTAAGTAATCACCCCTGCAAATTATTTGAGCTTACAGCTTTTCAATCACTAAAGCTTATAACTTTTCAAGCAATTTATAGGGAAACCCTTTAAAGCTTACAATATCATATTTGTAAATTTTCATATAAATCATATAAGCTTGCAATATTCATATCCTTAAAGAGAATTAAATGACATACATGTGTAATCTTTCATGACATGTAAAATTCATAGCAAAACCTTAAACCAACACTAGAAACCAAACCTTATGAGAAAAATCAAATGCAAAACATTAACCTTAGAATATCTTGATTCTCATGTTAACCGACAAATCAATAAAATCAAACAAAATTAAATTTAAATATCATACCCAACAAATATTCTAAAATTCATTATATTAAATAATTTAAACCACATTTAGGTAGATCAACTATAAACTCTAAGTTAGCCAACTTAGAATGAAACACAAGTCCATACATACCTCTTATATAGCCTAGGTTTATAAGCTTAGTTTAGACTTCTAGCTGTCACTAGTTAGTGCTATGAACTAGGACATATTAAATCCCAAACATATAATCCTCATTGACTATATAGGTGCCCTGAATGCATGTTACTGACAAATGCACTATTAACCTCACTTTTGTTGAGGTCTATTCTTTTTTTTAGTATCCTAGGGTCTAGCCATAGGACTTTCCTGGTGAGTATCTTAGAACACTAGTGATGGAACCCTCCCCCCTTAGAAATTTAAAACACTTCTTCTCTTCACTTAGAGTTTTAAATGCTTAAAATCTAACCTCTACGCACTTAGGAGGATGAGACCAAGCATAAGAAAGCTCAAGAGGAGTTCCCTATAGGATGGTCAAGTCTTAGGACTCACCCTGGGTGGTTTGGTTTGGGTCAGGATCACACACACACACACACACCTAAACTCTACACTTACACTCACTATCTCAAACCCTAAACCAAACTTGCCTATACTTGGTCCCCTACTCCTTGGAAACTCATGTGGGTGGTTCCCCAAGCTAGGGTTTGGCTAGAACCAGCACATGGAGGATCCAAAAAGAGAATTCCCTTGGTTCATGGACCAAGAAGGTTTGCATCCTTCAATTAACCCCAATCTTACAAAAAATCCCAACTTTGACTCTTGAACCCCTAAACTTCCACCAAATTACAAAATTACCCCTAAATCCTAATTTTGACCAAAAATCCCAAAATTTCCCAAATTACACAATTTTATACAAACAACATTTTAAAATGTCCCCCACCACTTAAATACCCCAAAATACTCATAATTGACCAAAATTCCCAAAAAACCTCAAAATTACCAAAATGCCCCTCAAATCCAAAAAATTCCCAAAATTTCTAAAATCATCTCAAATTATCCCAAATCAATTAAAACCACTTCATTGAGCCCAATTTGACCAAATTGACCCATTTTGACCAAAATCCCCAAATTGCCCCTTAAGGCCCCAAATGCCAAAATTATCTCCAATGTCCACCCAATTGACCCATATCTTCCCTAATTTCAAATCTAAACTCAAATTCACCATGCCTAAACCCAATTTAAACAAAACCCAAGCACAATTTGACTCAATTTCAAACCCAATTTTAACCCAAGTCAAAATCCCAAATTTGCCCTAAACTAGCCACATGCCCAAATGTCACCAAATTGAACCTCCTAACCTCAAAATTTTCACCCAATTCCTATTCAAAACACTTCATGATAATCACCCAGATCAATTTGAACCATAAATTGAACCCTTGCAAGCTCTAGCCTAACACAAACCCAAGCCTAACCCATGTTAGCCCAAATTAACCAAATGTCCAAATTCCACCAAATTGACCCTCCAAGCCAATTCAAAATCACTCCAATCCTTTTCTAAACTCTTCATGATGATCATACACACCATTTGAACAATCAATTGGACCCAACACAAGCTCAAACCTAACTTAGCCCAACTTTAACCCAAAGTCCCCAATATTAAACTAAGACCCGAATGTCACCCAAGCCTAGTCAAATTGACCAAGCAAAGTCTCCTACAGACATTAAGTGGACCCTTGGAACCACCCTAGATCCACTTAGCCCAAACTACAGGGGTCATGGACCAAGGGTCCCTTAATTTAGGGGATCTCTTCCCCATTTATGGCAAAACCATATATTGCCTTGCCCTAAGCTTTCCCCAAATGCATTAATCACCATTAAGGCTTGCTCACCAGCTCACCCGACCACCCTAGCCTGAGCACCACCCTGGTTGGCTGGCCGAGTCGTCGGAGGAGCTCAAAACGAGAGCCACCACACACTAAATCAAAGCCAAACTCACCAATCCAAGCTGTCCAACCCAAATTGGTCATTGGCGCTGCTCAGCCATCCACCTCAACAACTAAGTGCACCCATGATGCGACTTATTTTTATGCAAGAATTTATGACCCCAGATTTATATATTTATAATGATTTTTTAAAGTCATAATTTTGAAACGCAAGTATATGTATCGTATCAAGTAATACAGGGCTCTAATGGAGTCCCGTTTATCGATCCCATAAGGAAGCGATGTAAAAAGGTCCTTAGTCAATTTCTAGTCTACTACTATCAGACTTTAGTTTGGAAGGTCGATATAAGTGGTTTTTCTTTAACAACTACTTCTAAAGGTAAATATTAATTTTAAAATAACTAATAAATACTCCTAAAGGAAAATATTGCTTCTAAAGATAACCCTTTTTGGATAAATTGGTTTGGTGAATTTTGAGATAATAAAATCTACTAATCTTATGTGATGAATTGGATAAAGTTTAGGAATGAGATACATTAAAAATTGTATGTGTCAAATAGGAGCAATCCTATTTTTTACCCTCAAAAGAGTACATCCTCTTCCAAGCATGTAAAGAACATTGACATATCCTAAGTTCAGTCACTAAATCTAAGGCTAGGCTGGGAGGATACTGGCTGTCACTACGGAGCTCCCACTCACCCTTCACCTAAAGGCTAACCTTCGAGTTTAGTTACTAATCTTAGGACCAAATTGGGGATCTCAGTCTGTCACCCTGAAACCTCCAATTCGACGCCCATCAAAACCATATTTCCCTATTTATTTGCACTAAATCCCCATGAACTACGCAATTCATTCACGGACATTGAATGTGGTTCCACTTTGTTGAGAATTACACCTCCCCTTTCGCGTCAATGCAATTACAACAAATTTTAACACTACAACAGGCCTTTATTGCAATGTAAATGAAGTGCAAGTAAAAACCATCACATTTATAATTAAAACATCTTTTATCAAGAATTCCAATATCCTAATCATGAATCCTACTCATTGCAAAAGAAAAGTAGAATGAAAACAATGACATAATCTTCTTATGCCACTATTTCCAAAGAAGAAGAAAGAGTAAAAGAAAGACATCACAAAGCACAAAGAAAACACAACGGAAAACTTCATTTCAAAACAAATCCACAAAATAAGTGTTTACAAAACCATAAGATGATGAAGAACACAATACTTAGCTTTTTTCCGTTGAAAGAAAGATGAAAATCGCCCATACAAAGTCTCTCGTCGATCCATGCAATGCTAAGATATTCTCTTATATATTCTCTCAAAATCCCCTGTCCAATCTCTCCAAAAAGGTAGAAATCTACATTTCTACTCCTATTCTAAGATCTCTAATCATTCTCTATGTTTTTCTAACTTCTACTCCTCATTTTTGACTTCAAATTCAGTTTAAAATAGAGTAGGGACGAATTTCCCAAGAGGTGCATGATGAAACCTTCCAAAAAGCATCCAGATTCAATGTATTTGGCCAATAACCGCTCCTGGCGCCGTCAGCGCCGTACTTAGGTGCTGCGGTGCCCAAAAATCGTGGTTGCGGGTTCCTGGCGCCGTCGGCGCCCTATTCTGCATAGCTCCACCATTCTGCTCCGTTTGGCTCCGTTTTAGCTCCGATTCGCCCCGTTTTAGTTGCGTTGCGTTCCTAACAGATAACCCTACAAAATAAGCATAAAAATAATCTTTCTTTAAAGTGTAATATCATTCAAAAATATGCAAGAAGTGTAAAAGTGATTAAACATAAAAAGACTTATCGAAAAGTGTTAGGCCAAAATTTGCTTTCTTGCTTGTTTTTGCTCCAAATTGCACCGTTTTTGCTTCTTTTTCTCCAATCACCATTTCTTGTACCTAAAACCAAAAAGCATACAAAATACCTTCCTTTAAAGTGCAATATCATAAAAAATGAGTAAAATTATATAGTAAAAAGCGTATATATTTTAGGCGTGTCAAATACCCCCAAACTTAACTATTACTTGTCCTCAAGTAATACTTTTACTACATAAAAATATAACTCAAGGCAATGTACTTTTCACCTGTAAGACACTAAAATTTTTCATTTAAAAGAATATATTGGTTAGACTTTTAGAAAGAAATTCAGTAACTCGGGTTAACACTACAAGTATAAGAATATTCAGCAATCAAGTCTAAGGGTTCTAGTCTTTTATTTATTTCAAGATAAACCATAATTTGTTACATTAAGAATACCTTGAAAGATTATGTGAAAAAGGAGTTCATGCAAACTTCATCAGAATGTAGGCCGATACTTTAAATATAAATTTAGAAATGAAATCAAGTTCTCCCTTTAGGGTGACTCAAGTGAAGCTAATTTTTGATTAGGCATCTTCTCAAGCTTCTCCTCATAAATATTTTTCTTTCTTTTTTTTGGGATTGTTTTTCAATCCTTCTTTTTTTTTTTAATGAGAATTACTATATCTGGATAGCCTGTAATGATTTTGAACTTCACTCTCCTCTTTCTAAAGTTCAAACTTGAAACACATCCTTACTTTATAATTAGGTATGAGCTTTATTATTCATCATAAAGTCACAATATCTTCTTAACACACAATACTTTAAGTCTCTTAACATTTCAAAAATACCGTTTTCTTTACTTTAAATAGTTAACTATAATCAAATTCTTTAATATTAAATATCTTATCCTTATAAAATTAACTTTTATTACTAAAAATTTTCATCCAATCCTTCCATAATATTCAACTGAAATAAAAAGTTTTAGTTATCTCAAGCGAGGTTTAATTGCCAGAAGTTATGCTAATAATTTTAGAAAATATAACAATTGAGAACAAATAAGAGTTAATATTTTTCTTCCCCCCAAACTTAAATTTTAAAATATTTTGCAATTAATTCCATAAAATATAGCAGGAAGAAAAAGTAAAAACTGAATCTACTAACTACTACAACATCCTATCAAATTCATATACATGCAAAATCAGGATAGAATGACTGCAGAAGAAAGTAAATCTAGCCTAAAACATGCTTACAATAATATTACACTAAAAGAAAGTATTTTCACTTTAAAATTTTATTTTTCTTCCTACCACCAAACTTAATTTTTAACATATATAGCATTTAGTACAGAAAATATAAGCAGGAAGAAAAACAGTTTAGAAATTCTATCTACCACAAATGTCTATAAAAAACATCTTCAATTATTCATCAGGACAGAACAATATGCAACAGAAAGTAAATCTAAACTAATCATGCCAGAATGAAGTTCACTAAATAAAATTTTAATTAGCATAGCAGGTATCAACAAAGGAATATAAAAATGTTCTTCATGTCATATATAAAGTTGTAACACAAACATAAACACACATATGATAAATGAGGACAATTCTTCCTTTAACTTATCACATCTCACTAAATTACCTCCAATTTCTAACAGAATCACTACACTAATAAATTAGGTACTTTTAAATGATTTTATAGATTATAATCCAAAGATAAAATTATCCCTGATGTATTGGCTCCTAGGCACCAATCTCAGGCATCATCTAATCTCTTTAATTAAGCACCTCTAATAATTATAAATCGTAGTGTAAGATCATCCACAAGTTATTCATCAAATAGGTTTACGACTCCTACCAAATGAAATCAAAGTCATAGAAAGGAAGTAAAAAAATTAAGATGGATCTGTTACAGTTTAAATTCATGATGTCTCTTGTAAAACTTAAATCCGGGTAAGACTCAAGTCATAGTGGACTCGTCAATCCAACTACTACAAGAGAACATAAAAGTCTAACCATAATAAGAAGTTAAGGAATCAACTCCCTCATGACACACAAAGATGAAATAAAACAACAAACAATCCAAACATTTATCAACAACAATCAAACTTGAACAATCCACACTAAAGCAAGCACAATACAACACTAACAATCATGACTCTCGAGCACACTAAATCAAAGCACACTGATAACTATGGGTTGCCTCCCATAAAGCGCTTGGTTTTAACGTCGCGGGCCCTACAAATGATTCCTCCTGGATCAAAATTCCATTTAAGTAATCCTCGATCAATCGCCGAATCATTTTCAGATCCAGGGATTCCTACAAAATCCTCAAATTTTAATTTTTCATTCAGCTCTTCATTTTCAGTTGGATTTATATCATTGTTCCTCATATTTCTCTCTAGATCCAATATTCTTCTATTGATTTTCTCAGTCCGCATATTAATTTCATCCTTGAAATTTATGGATCTATATATGATAATTCAATATCTCCCAAATTTTGGATCGGATTCTCTCTAGATAATTCAGATTCTGGATCAAATTCTTCTACGTTACTCTTATGATTCAAGTTATCTTCCAATTCTTCCCCTGTAGTCGAGTAAAGAGTTGAGGTGGTCTTTCTATTTATCTATCTAATTCCTTTGAAATTTCTTCCATTGGTCTTTCAATCTCCTTTTCTTCTATTCTCAACTCATCATTTATTTGAATCATATCCTCAAATTCAATAACTTTAAATTGCTCATCATTCATCTGCTTAGGGTTTATCTCAAGGTCACTAGGTAAAATCTCTTGGGGGTAACTATTAATTGCATTCATAATCTGCCCCAACTGGTTTCTATGTTCTTCAAAGCCGCCCCTTGAAATTCTAGCTCACTTGCCAATTGAATAACATCCTTTTCTAATAGTAATTCCTTTTCCTCATCTTGTGGGTTAGAGTGAAATCTATAAGGAAAAGAAATTCCTTCTCTAAAATCGTCCTGATTATTTCAATCACATATCTGATTAAATTGATTATCTTCCCAAAATTGGTTTTCTCCTCCAAAATTAGTATTCCAATTAAAGTTTGAATAATCTTCCCAACCTAGATTGCAATAATCAGAATAAGGATTGTACATCTTAGGGCCAGTTTCAAAATAGTTAGGCTCAATCAATCGTCCAGAATAAATTTTTCTTTATAACTTGGGGACCTTGAGGATAACTCTTTCACGTATCGATCTAACTTCCTCTCAATATCACCAACCTGAGAACTTAATAAAGTAAGCATATCATCTTGAAAATTCATTACTCTCTTAGGGTTTACTCTTTCAAAATCACTAGAATTATAATCCAAATCTGAATAATCATTATATTGTCGATCTACCATTTCTACATTAAATCCATGGAGTCTTTTCTGATTCATCATCCTCCTAAAAGTTCTCTCTAAATTCGAGTCGTAAGATTCAAGGTCTGCAGCTCCTTAACTACGCATACAAATTTAAAGACTTAACTAATAGGACAAATATCAAAAATATTTTTGGTATTTTGGTTTTTTTTTTGAAAATAAACACACAATAATTAAACACACTATATAGTACTATAAATTCCAAATCTAAGTCTGATAGGTTTAACTAAAATTCTCCTAAAGTTCTTACCAAAGCTTCCCCGGCAATGGTGCCAAAAACTTGATGCGACTTATTTATATGCAAGAATTTATGACCCCAGATTTATATATTTATAATGATTTTGTAAAGTCAAAATTTCAAACGCAAGTATACGTATCATATCAAGTAATACAGGGCTCTAATGGAGTCTCGTTTATCGATCCCACAAGGAAGCGAGGTAAAAAAGTCCTTAGTCAAATTCTAGTCTACTACTATCAGACTTTAGTTTGGAAGGTCGATATAAGTGGTTTTCTTTAACAACTACTCTTAAAGGTAAATATTAATTTTAAAATAACTAATAAATACTCCTAAAGGAAAATATTGCTTCTAAAGCTAATCCTTTTTGGATAAATTGGTTTGGTGAATTTTGAGATAATAAAATATACTAATCTTATGTAATGAATTGGATAAAGTTTAGGAATGAGATACATTAAATATTGTATAAGCCAAATAGGAGCAATCCTATTCTTTACCCTAAAAAAAGTACATCCTCTTCCAAGCATGTAAAGAACATTGACATATCCTAAGTTCAGTCACTAAATCTAAGGCTAGGCTGGGAGGATATCGGCTGTCACTACGGAGCTCCCACTCACCCTTCACTTGAAGGCTAACCTTCGAGTTTACTTACTAATCTTAGGACCAAATTGGGGATCTCAGCCTGTCACCCTGAAACCTCCAATTCAACGCCCGTCAAAATTATATTTCCCTATTTATTTGCACACAATGCCCATGAACTACGCAATTCATTTACGGTCATTGAATGTGGTTCCACTTTGTTGAGAATTACATCTCCCCTTTCGGGTCAATGCAATTACAACAAATTTTAACACTATAACAGGTCTTTATTGTAATGTAAATGAAGTGCAAGTAAAAACCATCACATTTATAATTAAAACATCTTTTAGAAAGCATCCCAATATCCTAATCATGAATTCTACTCATTGCAAAAGAAAAGTAGAATGAAAACAATGACATAATCTTCTTATGCCACTATTTCCAAAGAAGAAGAAAAAGTAAGAGAAAGACATCGCAAAGCACGAAGAAAACACAATAAAAAACTTCATTTCAAAGCAAATCCACAAAATAAGTGTTTACAAAACCATAAGATGATGAAGAACACAATACTTAGCTTTTTTCCCTTGAAATAAAGATGAAAATCTCCCACACAAAGTCTCCCATCGATCCATGCAATGCTAGAACATTCCCTTACATATTCTCTCAAAATCCCCTCTCCAATCTCTCCAAAAAGGTAGAAATCTACATTTCTACTCCTATTCTAAGATCTCTAATCATTCTCTACATTTTTCTAACTTCTACTCCTCATTTTTGGTTTCAAATTCGGTTTAAAATAGAGTAGAGACGAATTTCCCAAGAGGTGCATGAAGAAACCTTCCAAAAATCATCCAGATTCAATGTATTTGGCCAATAATTGCTCCTGACGCCGCCGACGCCGTACTTGGGTGCTACCGGCACCCAAAAATCGTGGTCGAGGGTTCCTGGCGCCGCCGGCGCCCTATTCTGCACAGCTCCACCATTTTGCTCCGTTTGGCTTCGTTTTAGGTCTGATTCGCCCCGTTTCAGTTGCGTTGCGTTCCTAACAGATAGTCCTATAAAATAAGCATAAAAATAACCCTTCTTTAAAGTGTAATTTCATTCAAAAATATGCAAGAAGTGTAAAAGAGAATAAGCATAGAAAGACTTATCGAAAGGTGTTAGGCTAAAATTTGCTTTCTTGCTTATTTTTGCTCCAAATTGCACCGTTTTTGCTTCTTTTTCTCCAATCACCATTTCTTGTACCTAAAACCAAAAAAATATACAAAAATACCTTCCTTTAAAGTGTAATATCATAAAAAATGAGTAAAATTACATAGCAAAAAGCATATATATTTAGGCATGTTAACCCATCAGCCACCCCTGAGCTTAGCTCAACGTACCATGGCAATAAAATGGAGGTCTTTATGACAAAAGGGGAGTGGTTGAAATGTCCTAGGGAGACTCTGTCCATTTGCCTCCAGAGCATCCTCAAGACCCCCCCTCCATTCTTTAGCCTTGACTTCAACTTTCTAGAGCCGATTTCCCAGCCCAATTCATAGCTGAAACTAGGACAAACTCCACCACACCTCCACACTACATCAAACTTCAAATTGGCTTGCTCCTCACCATCAAAAGACCAAACGAAGAAGATCCCCACATAAGCCCTATCATAGAGCCCCTCCAACCCAGACTTTCCTCAGACTCAAAATCTCCCTCTGATCGAGTTTTGGTGCAGACCCAAGGAGAACTCAAATTGCTGCTTGCAGATACTTCACGAGGTCACAATGAATGTGTAGAACTAATATGTTTGAGACCTCACCTCTCAGACAAAGGTATTGAGCTCTCACCTTAGCCTGAGCTTGTTTTGATTCTCCATGCATGTACAATGTATTTCATTCCATATAAGTCATACAGATAAGTTTATCTAAGTCAGATGAGTCTATAGAAACAAACACAAGACAATTTTGTTGATTCTAGCTCAAGATCTTAAGATTAGAAGGTGGACAATCTACTGGTTAAACCAGCTGGGGACGATGAACTGATGCCTTTAAAACGTGCATGTATTGAGTAAACGGCTCTGATTACGTTGGACAAAACCTCGGTGCATAAAACACAGACGCATAACTGCTGAGTCAGAAGGCGGCGTCAAATGGCAGAGCGATGTGTGGGCGCTTCGGAGTTGCTAAAGATGACTCGGCGCCACGTCTTTAAAAAGAAGAATAGGGTTATTTTGAATTAATTAAATCAGTCCACATTTAAAAAATCATAACTTGGTGTAGAAAAATCACAAAAATAAAATAAAATACCCTCATGCTCAGTGAATAGAAGAAAACAATGTGGAAATAAATTTGAGGTCATTAGACTTATGTTTGATTTTTAACTAAATAAATACAACACCTTATACTTAGACCATAATTTACTCTAAGCATTTTCACCATGGCATGAGGTTAGAGAGCTTAAAGGCTCTGTGGTTAGAGATCTTCCCTAATTTTTCTGGGTTAGGGGGCATCTCTAGCAAGAGATCTCTAATTTCTAAGTTAATCTCTTCTATTTTGGTATAAAAATTATAATAATTAAAATATTAATCAGAAAATTACAAAACTTATTTTGGTAGGTTCATTGTGGTCAAAGGACCCTAGAAAAAAATCCAAAATTGATTTAACTCAATCAAAATGACCCTAATTGAAATTAAATCCCTAAAATAAAAGAAAATTAAAAATGGTCAAAATATAACTGTAAATGGTACAAAAATGGTTCTCCACTGTAAATAATGGTTAGGGAAACTCCCCATAAAAATTTGAAGTCAATTGGAACTAATTTGATCACTAAAATGGATTTTCAAAGTGAAATGATAATTTTGGCATTAAAATAATTATAATAATTAAAATATATGTCAAAAAATTATGAAATTGGTTTTAGGAGTTCTCTGTGATCAGAGGAGTCTTAAGAAAAATATATTTGGAATTAAAATAAATATTTCACATTAAAGCCTACTTTTAATATTTAAATAATTTTAAAATAATTAAAAATAATAAAATCACAAAAATATTAAAATACACCAAAATGACACATTTGGTCTCTTGATCACTTAAGAGCAATTAAAATAATTTTCCTAATTTTCTAAGTGAAGATATTAAATTTTAAAGGCTTAAAATAATGTTTAAAATGCTAAAAATTAATTTCTCTAATATTCCATTATACTAATTTTAAGAATTAAAATAAAAATCACAAAAATATGATATTTGTTTGTCTGGGTTTCTTGGACTCAGACAGATTTAAGAAAAATATAAAACTTAATTTACACTTAAATAATAATTAATATTTAATTAATACTCAATACAAACAAATAATTCTAATAATTAATTTAAAACCCAAAAAATCATGAAATTGATCCAGTGGTCCTCTGCCCTGGACAGATTATTTACTTTGGTTAAGTTATTAAATTAAAATTGAAAATTCCTATTTTACACTAAAATAATTATCAAATTTTAATTAAAATAAGAAAAATCGCATTTTCTTTCCTAATGTTTTAATTAACCCATGAGTGGGGTAACATAAAAATTTGAAAATCATTTGAGTTAAATTTAATGAATTATGAGTGATAGGCCTTATAACGGCGAAATTTTAATTTTAAAATTTAAGCCTTAATTAGATATTTAGGCCTAATCAGAGGGAAATGAGAAATAAATGATCATAATTGACATATCTAGATGATTGAAATACAAGAGACTTAATAGTAGAAACTAATCTCACATTTTCCACCGAAAGGGTAAAATTACAATTTCCTAAATTATTATGATGTGGAAGTCAATTAAATGAAGTGATCCTAAAACTAGGGGTTTGACTTTGGAAGTTAACAACTCACCAATCTAATACCCCTCGTCAGTGTTTGAGTGATGATTTAATATTTGATAAGGATTAAAAGCATCACATAATTTAATTTTCTTAAAATTACAAATTCACTCATTAAAGTCTTGAGAGTTTAGTAGTGAATTAGACTTAATCAAGATTTGACTTAATGAGGTTTAGAAAATGAATTATAATCAACATTAAACACTTTGGAACACTACAAGCCCAACTCTAAAATAAATTGGCTAAAATTCCAAATAAAACAATTTGCCGTTAAGGGGCATTCACCCACATAATTTACGAAGAAACATCAAGTGATAGTTACCCCACTCATTAGGGTAATTGAAATATCAAGACTCATTGAGCATAGGGGTATGAAATAGATGAAAAATATAACAAGTATAATAAGTTCAAATGAACTCGAGACAATTTGAAATGTCCAGGGTATTGCTTCGGACCCCTTCATAATCTTCTGAATATTTTGGAGGGCAACTAGATCTATTATACTTAGCTAAAGAAAAATTATCCTGATAAATGAACAAATAGGAACCCACCAAGTTATGACATAGGACTTGATAGGTACATTTTAAGCCTGTTTTCCTGTTTTCTAGCATGCGATTTTAAATTTCCCGCAAAATTATAAATTTGTTGCAAAGAGCTAATCTTTCAGCTGGGTTGCGAGAAAAGGACGGGTACGCTTTTACAGTTTACATTACTTTCATTTTATGCATACTTTACTGCATTTCCCTGTGTATAAAACTTGCATGTCAAAGCTCAAACCTTTAGGATAGCCACAAAACTAAAACAAAACAAAAATTAAATTCACCGCCACAATAAAGCAAAATATAAGACAACTCAAAATTTAATCACAAACAAAACAAAATCACAATTGCAACTAAATTAAAACATCTCTTTGGATGATCGGGAATCCCTCGGAGAAGGCAACCTACATGTGCTAATGAGATTTCCCACGGTCTGAATGAAATTACTGAATTCATTTAGTTGAAGTTGGTAATTTCATCTGGACTAAGTGAATCTAAAGAAAATAATGGTGCTGGAATGAGGGAACCATGGGATCCTAACTGGTGTCGCTATAATCAACTTAAATTCCCCCTAATAAGAAATTAAGACACCTTAATTTAAATATCTCCAAAACATCATACTTCTCCCATCTCTTCAATTTCACACTTCTCCCATCTCTTTACTTTGACACTTCTAAAATTAAACTTGCTGCAAAGAGGAGCTTGGAGTGTACATAGTAGGCAGCACGGTCATCTTCAACAGCAAAATTTCTTTCTTAGAAATAAACAACAAGTCAAAAGATTTCAAGTAGTTTGCCTAATGCAACATAGACCCTCACTTTATCTCTTTAGGTCTTTGCACCTCGTGCAATATAAGCCTTAAACTCATCATAGGATTCTGAGGTTGTCATCCGATATGACATAAATCCTTCTATCTTCCAGGTTAATCACATGATCAGTATCAAGTGAATGTAAGTCTTAAATATTAAAATTGGCAGGATGAAACATCAAATAATTATCTCAAATTGAAGCCAAACAATAGGATAATTTAGGAAATCACCAAGATTCTTCTTGGAGCTGTGTTTTCCGCAAGATTTCTCTTCATTTGGATTCCTATAATAATTGTTCCAAACTTGAGCCACTCACCTATTAGATTTACTATTACCACATTACCTTGAAGCTCCTACATTTTGGAAATCATGAAAACAATGTTTCCTGATATATATAGAGTTTTCTTATGTGACTTCGGTTATCTAAGATGTAATTAACTATAGGAGCTTGCTCTTATAGGAAACTTAAAGACCACGGATTAATAAACTCTATCTAGTTGTTTTATATTAGATAGGGTATTTTATCGGTCAACATAAATGTTTGCAGACCAAACAAATATCATGGATTCTTTAGTTTATTTGGTCAAGCCATAGCGCCAAGCAATGTATCCATTCTTCAAGATAGATACATGGCTTGTGGTGTAATGCTTGATTATTTAAACTATTGCATATAAGAGATCGGTTTGATTTTATATTTTAAAATTTAAAATGATACTTTCCATATTTTCTAAATTTTATATATTTACATAAATTAAAACTTTAGCGACCGACATGCACCACTTAAAACCTAATAGTTAAGAAGGGACTACACATGTCACAGCTATGGAATAGTGTAGATCTCTGACTGTCTGATTGCTTTATATTCTTAGAATATTGATGAACCTGGAATGATGGAAAATCATGGATATCTTTATCAAGGATTTCATACCTAAATTTAGGCTAACCCACATAGAGTCTAGATTTACCTTACGGTTAGGCTCTCAACTTCCATACAAAATTATTTTCAACCTCATCAAATCAAAACCTTCAAAATTAATACTTTTCAAACCAACAATTTTTAGAAAAGTTGCACACTATCTTTACACACATATGATTTCAAATTAATTATACTAAATTTTTAAATTTTTCAACCCTTTAATTTTAACAATCAAATCAAAACTTGAAATCTAAAACGATCAAATCAAATCCTCAAAATTAAATCCTTAAAAACAAACCTTTCAAACTAACTTTCACATCAAACTTTTAAATTAAAACCTTTCCAAATCAAACATTGCATAACAAAACATTCAAACCAAACATTTAAATCAAACCTTGCAAGTCGAACTTCTTCAAACCTAACATATTCCGCCTCTAAATTTTTTTGACTTAATCTCAAACATAACCACTTCTATATTTTCTAATATTAATCCCAAGGTACAACTTCTGCCTAATCCCTTTATTAGGTCTTTCCATGACACATTGTTTCCAGATTGTAAGTCCCAACCCTTGAATTCCATAAATAAATCACATCTCCAAATCTTGAATCCAACCTATTTAAAATCTTAAAGCACAAATCGTTCATAAATCTAACCTTAAAATCCTAAACAATATAGGTCAATAATTTAATTGACATTATTCTAAAAAATTTACCCCATTTGGGATGTAACTAACTTTGAGGGCTTACCTTTATAGGGATATCAACCCTAAAAAAAAACAAATCCCAGATTTTTACTCTTAAGGTAGGGTAAAAATCTCTGGTTAACTAAGACCCATAAATTTTAAACACTTTCATCATTTGAATGATTAGATCCATTTTAAGGTAATATGTTTACCCCTTATAGTGGTATATTATTCTTTAAATGACATATATAATCATTTTTCTAGAAATATTTCAAGATCTGTAGTGCACACATACTCAAAAAAATACCAACAATCTCAATTAGGAGTTTAATGTCTCTAACAATTTTTTATTAAATCATCACAAAATCTGGTTATTGATGGCAAACTCTTCAATAATTTGTGACTACTATGCCTTTAAGACATGTCAAAGAGAACAATATATGATTATGCAACAATTTCACTATGAGAAGTGCAATAGCCACTTAGGTGGCAGAATCTTGGACAATTATCTAGTTGGACAATAAGAGGCTGCCACAATTACCATCAATAGTAATTTCTCTTCTTTTTATAAAAAAATGGAGTCGTCGACCTATATAGTCATCTTCTTAAGATTCCCTTTACCAAAGAACCCTCTTTCTTGAATTTTCAGAATGATTCCAAGGAGTGATCAGAAAAAAAGTAATTAAGAATGAGACTAGGAAGACAAATTTACAAAGAACCTAAAGAGTTATGTGAGGAAAGCCTCGTGCGATAAGTCAAGGGTGCACGTCAAAAAATAATTAGATTAAGACACCTTAAATCAAATATCCATGATAAAATACCTACGTAAGCTACCAAAGTAACCTAAGAACCAAAGTAGAGGTGGGACTTATACCAGTCAAAGTACTTCTAAGGAAGCAGTTGAAGTGGAAAGAAAAGAGAAGTCCAGCTACAAGTTGAAAACACTCTCACAGAGTTTTTTTCCCATCTGGGTCAAGGAAGCCTCTACCACGCTATGCATGCTAGACAACCACCTAAGTAGAAATCTATGTTGGGTTAATCAGGTTGAAAAAGCACAGGGACTTCTCCTCAGAACATGCAATATGATGCATTTATCTACACAAGTCCTAATATGGAAGGCCCTGTTAGTATGACTTTGGTGAGAGCCATGTAATGCAACCCATTTAAAATTGGGCCCGAAGGCATGTAGGAAAGTAAATACATATTTTGAAAAATCTTGGAATGTTTTAATCATAAATTTTGATTAGTCTTAATCTATTATTAGGATATTGCAGAAAATTTTTTAAGAATAGGTACTTAGAGAGCATAAGTTATATTCACATAATTCTAGAAAATCCACAAGCAAATAACGATGAAGATAGGTAAATCACACTGCAGAATGTAAAAAGCATGCAAAATATAATAAATAAAAGCTCAGTGTCACTGCTGAGTCGGAAACATATTCCAGAAAAGAGAAAAAGGTGACCAGGCATCACATACACAAACCTGATCCTAATTCTATACATAAATGGATTTAGTAAGGTATGAGACACGATCCTACAACTCATAGTCTTCGTGGCGTGGCTCCACCCTGTAGGTTACCTTATTTCTAATTCAATACTCAAACTTAAGATTCATGATGAAACCGGAAGAAATGAGCTGAAGGTAGGAATGCTCGCCAAGGAACACCAAATCCACAAACTTCTTTGACCTTTACCGACAAAAATCGCACCTTTCAAGAACTCAAAGTTGGCGGCTGAAGAAAGAGGGTTAGAGCAATTTAAATCACAAATTAAAATGAAGGGAAATAATATTTTTCATAATTTATTCAGATATGGGTGCCTAGGCGCCACAACAAATCACAACAGACATATCAACACCTAAGCACTAGCTGGCATGCCTAAAATGTGCTATTTTCATATACATTTTATGCTCATTTTTAATGATATTGCACTTTAAAGGAAGATATTTTGTATTTTTTTGTTTCAGTGCAAGAGATAGGGTTTCAGAGAAAATAGAGCAATTTGGAGTTAAATGGAGCAAGGTATAACATTTGGAGCGAGTTTGACCTGAAATAGGACGAAATGAAGCGAAATAGGAGCAAATAGGGGTGTTGTCAGCAGGGTAGTGCTTAGGTGTAGGCGCTAGTACCCACCCAGAAAATAGAAAAGTTAGCGCCTAAACTCCGCAGAATGGCGCCTAGACGCCAGAAATAATCTGGGACAGTTACAACACGTTTAAGGAGTTATTTGACGATTATGGACGCTTCGAAAGGCACTTTTTGGCATTTCAAAGTCTTGGAATCTCTAAGAATGCCTAGAGGTTGTAGATAGGAGTAGGAAATGTAGATTTTTACCTTTTCTGAAGAGAATGGAGAGGGGATTTTAAGAGATATGTGTAAGAGATTTTATGAGCGTTGCATGGATCAGCAGAAGGCTTTGTTGAAGGGATTTTTACCTTTCTTTCTAAGAAAAAAAATTAAGTATTGTGTTCTTCATTATCTTATAATTATTACAAACACTTATTTAGTTTATTTTCTTTGATTTAAATAAAATTTTTTGTTGTATTTTCTCCATGCTTAGTAAGTAATTTTCTTTATTATTTCCTCTTTTTATAAAGTAGTGGCATAAGAGGGAAAATCTGTTTTATGATAGAATAATTTTAATTTCTATGTGATGATTAATATCTTCGTTATTTCGTTGGCATAATACACTGGCCATGGGTTATGTTAAAATCTTTTGTAAGTTGAAACTAAGACTCAAAAGAGCAGTGATTTCACAACTTGAGTGCACTCATAATGTTTGATCGGCTATGGTGAAGTAGTTTAGGCAGCAATGAAACTTTTAAAGGAAATAATCTTCATTATATGTTTCTATTAGAAGCTTCTACTTGACAATTGATGTGAATGAATGGGTACCTTACCATGAGTTGTAAGGCTTTTTAACCACCTTCGCATCTCTACTATTTGTGTAAATCTAATAGAATATTAAGCTTACCTATACACTCGGAAGAGGGTAGGTAGACATATGTTACTTGTTGGCACAAAACGTTAGTACATATTTCTATAAATTCTTCTACTACTTATGTCATTATCTTCATTTTACTTTTATTTTCTAATGAATTGGATAAACTTAGATTTACATAGAAATGCTCTTATTTCATAAATGTGATGGTATTTCTTTTGAATTTCATTTACATTGCAATTTGGCCTGTTGTAGTGTTAAAATTTGTTGTGATTGCATTAGGATCTGGAAGGGCGGTGTACTTCTAAACTAAGTGGAACCACATTGAACTTATGGGTGAGGGAAACATAGTCTATAGATTCAATGCATTGCTCGGGAGATATTCCTTGATTAGGTGTAAATTAATGTTTCTAAGGTGATAGAGTAGAACCTTAACCAATTTGATCTAAATTTTGGAACTTAAGGCACAGTCTAAAAATGTGGGTACAGTGGGTAATCTAGAGTGGCATACTAGAACCTACCCAGCATAACCACAGATTTATGAAATTAACTCTAGATTTTTCAATATTTTTTATGCACTCGAAAGTGGGAGGGTAAAAAATATGTTTGTTCTTATTTTCAATGGCCACATTAGATTCTAAGTATCTCATTCCTACACTTTATCTAAGTTCCCACAAGAGAATGTACTTTTTACATCTCAAAATTTCTCAAACCAACTTGTCTTGTTAAGTTTATCTTTAGATTTGGGTTTTTATTTAGGAGTAGTTGTTTGAAAAACACCCTCAATCGACATTCCAAACTCGGACTTAATAGTAGTATATTAGAACTTAGCCTAAGGGATTTTTTACCTCGCTTCTATGTGGGATCGATACTCTGTGTCTTAAAGAAAACTATAATACTTGAACGATACGTGTACTTGCATAGAACCCTAGTGTGTAAACTATAAATCAAATTCTAAACTCTATAGCATATCCATTTTGCATACTTGTGGCCTAAACAATCTGGGTTGAGTTTTTGGTCAAGGAACTAAATAAATACATAATTTTGGGTCAGTTCAAGTTTTCAGCACGTTTGCTAGGGTAGCTATGGTAAGAACTTTAGAAAAATTTTACTTAAACCTGAAAGACTTGGATTTGGAAATTGTGGTATTATTAGCTAGTGTGTTTATTTATTATGAGTTTATTTAAAAGAAAATCCAAAATATCAAAAATATCTTTAAGTGCTTGAAGTACAATATTTGTCATATTAATTAAGTCTTTTAATTTGAATGCGTAGTTCAAGAGCTGCAAACCTTGAACCATACGACTCAGATCTAGAGAGAACTTTTAGGATGATTAGAAAACCTTGAGGAGAAAATGGTGAGTAAGTGAAATATGTAATACATTTGAATTCGTCGGGCTGACGACGTTAAATCTAGCGCTTCATGGGAGGCAACTCATAAGTTATCTATGTTGGTGTGTTTGAGTTGCAATTGTTTGAAGTGTGATGTATTTGTTTAGTGTGGATTGATTTGTTTGATTGATGTTGGTGGATGTTTGGTTTGCTAGTTGATTGATTTGATATTTGTGTGTCATGAGGGAGGTGATTCCTTAACTTCTCATTGTGGCTAGACATGTATATGCTCTCTTATAATAGTTGGGTTAACGAGTACATTACAACTCAGTTCTAAAACAGACTTGAGGATTAACCGGAGACATGATGAGTTTGAACATAGAATAACTCTATCTAAATTCTGTTATTTCCTTTATCTGACTTAGTTTTATTTAATATGATTCAATAAACCAGTTGAACAACAAACTGTAAATGATCTTACACTACCCTTATAATTGTTATAAGTGCATACCTAAAGGGATAAAGTGATGTCTGAGGTTGGTGCTCACGAACCAATATATCAAGGATAATCGTATCCATGGAATTAGGCCCTATAAAAACATTTAAAAGTACTTAATTGATCAGTAAAGTGATTCCATTATAATTGAAAAGAAAGGAGGTGTGATGAGATGGAGGAATGATTAAATTCATTTATCAAGTGTATTTGTGATTTTGTTACAACAATATAAAGGACTTGGGGAACACTTAAATATATATTCTTATGCTGATAGTTGTTATGCTAGTTAGACTTTTCATTAGTTCAATTTCATTCTGGGGCATGTATAGTTTAGATTTACTTTCTACTGCACAATGTTCTATCCTAAGTATATTTGTAAATGTTTTGATAGACACTCGTGGTAGATTATACTTCTGGACAGTGATTTTTCTTCCTGCATATATTTTCTGTACTGAATGATATACATGCTAAAATCAAGTTTGGGGGGAAGAAAAATTTTCAAAACTTAACTTTATTTGTCCTCAGTAGCCTGTATTTAGTTTGATATCACCTTTAAAATGACTTGTGGTATGTGGTGTTACCTTTAGGTTATTATAATTTTGTTTTAGAAATGTTAGAAGAAAATACATAGTTGGGATCATATGTAAAGAAACGGTTCTAGAGATAAGATATTTTGTAGGAAACATTACGAAAATGATTTTGCTATCTATGGTAGAAAAAAGTTGAATATTTGAAAAACTAAGATTCTTAGATTTAAACTTTATGAGAATTGAGCTTTTATTGAGACCTTTCTCAAACTAATACTTACACTTTTAAAAAGTTAGGAAAAGTTTTGAGCTTTGAACTTTAGAAAAAGGATAGTGAAATTCAAAACTAATAAAGGTCTATTCAGATATAGTAATACTCGCATGAAATAGAAAGGATTGAAAAAAGATCAAAAAAAAAAGAAAAGTAAAAAAGAAATGAAAAGTGAGGAGAAGCTTGAGAAGAAGCCTAATCAAAAATTGATTTTAATTGAAACTTTTTAAAAGAAAAGACTTAGAAACAATCTTAAGCTTATTCTTATTTCAAAAAGGTATTAATCAAGTTGGTATAGATTAGGTGCTTAAATCAAATTGGTATAGAATCTATAGTTTGACAAGTTTCAATAACTTTTGAAGTAAATAGAAAATCAAGATTCCTAAGTTAAATATGAGATATTCTTACACCCTAGTCTTAGGTTGATTGGCTAGAATTTTTCCTAAGTTACACTATAACATCTTCTGATGCAGAATTATAGAAAATTCTACTAAAACATACTACCTGAAATCAACAAATTTAATTTTTAAAGTTATAGTACTACATGAGGATAAGTAACGTTTAAGTTTGGGGGAATTGACATGCCTAAAAATATTTTATTTTTTATATATATTTTATGCTTATTTTTAATGATATTTCACTTTAATGGAAGGAACTTTCCATGTTTTTGGTTTTTGGTACAAGCGATGGATTTTCGGAGATGATGGAGCAAAAAAGGAGCAATTTGGAGTCAAATGGAGCAAGGTATAACACCTTGAGCGGATAAGAGTTGAAACCGAGCGAAACAAATCGAAACAAAAGCAAATGGATGTGCTGCCAGTAGGATGGCACCTAAGCGCCAATCCCCATAAAGAAAACAGAAAAGACTATGTATAGGAGCCACAGACTGGCGCCTAGGCGCCAGAAATTGCCCAGGGCGGTTACAGCAAGTCCCAAAGAGTTTTTTGATGGTTCTGGATGCTTGGAAAGGCACCTTTTGGCATTTCAAAGTCTTGGAATCTTTAGAAATGCATAGAAGTCATAAATAAGAGTAGGAAATATAGATTTCAACCTTTTCTGGAGTGATTAGAGAGGATATTTTGAGAGATATGTGTATGGAATTTTATGAGCATTGCATGGATCAGCGAGAGACTTTGTTGGAGAGATTTTCATCTCTCTTTTAGAGGAAAAAAACTAAGTATTGTGTTTTTTATTATCTTATAATTATTGTAAACACTTATCTAGTAGATATGCTTTGATTTAAATAAAGTTTTCTATTGTGTTTTCTCAGTGCTTAGTGAATAGTTTTCCTTGCTCTTTCCTCTTTTTATTAAGTAGTGGCATGAGTGGGAAAAGTTATTTTATGATAGAATACTTTTAATATCTATGTGATGAGTAATATCGTCATTGCTTCATTGGCATAATTCACTAGCCATGGGTTATGTTAAAATCTGTTGTAATTTGAAACTAAGACTCAGAAGAGTGGTGAATTCACAAACTTGAGTGCACTCATATTGTTTGGTTGGCTATGGTGAAATACTTTAGGAGGGAATGCAACTCTTAAAGGAAATATACTTCATGATATGTTTCTATTAGGAGCTTCTAGGTGATAATTGATGTAAGTGAATGGGTACCTTACCATGTGATGTAAGGCTTTTTAACCCACTTCACATCTCTCCTATTTGTGTAAATCTAATATAATACTAAGCATACCTACACACTCGAAAAAGGGTAGGTAGACATATGTTCCTTGTTGGCACAAAAAATAAGTACATAATTCTATTAATTTTTCTACTGCTTATGCCATTATCTTCACTTTATTTTTCTTTGGCAATGAATTGGATGAATTTTTAAGAATTTAGATTTGCATAGAAATGCTCTTATTTCATAAATGTGATGGTATTTCATTTGAACTTCATTTACTTTGTAATTTGGCCTGTTGTAGTGTTAAAATTTGTTGTGATTACATTAGGATTCGGAAGAGCGATGTAATTCTAAACTAAGTGGAACCATATTGAATTTATGGGTGAAGGAAAAGCAGTCCATATATTCAATGCATTGCTACAGAGATACTGGTTGATTGGGTGTAAATTGGTGTTTTTAAGGTGATAGGCTGGAACCTAAACCAATTTGATCTAGAGTTTGGAACTTAAGGCTATGTTAGTCTAAAATTTGTGGGTACTGTAGGGTGATCAAGAGTGACATACTAGAACCTACCTAGCATAATCACATTTTAGGAACTTAACTCTAGATTAGTCAATGTTCTTTATGCACTCATATGAGGGTAAAGAATAGGTTTGCTCCTATTGTCACAGGCCACATTAGATTCTAAGTATCTCATTCCTACACTTTATCTAAGTCCACACAAAAGAATGTACTTTTTACATCTCAAAATTCCCCAAACCAATTTATCTAGTTAAGTTTATCTTATACTTAGGTTTGTATTTTGGAGTAGTTGTTCGATAAACACCATTAATTGACATTCCAAGCTAAGGCCTGATAGCAGTAGATTAGAACTTAGCTTAAGGGATTTCTTACCTCGCTTCTCTGTGGGATCGATACTTTGAGCCCTAAAAAAAACCTTATACTACTTGAACGATACGTGCATTTTCATACAACCCCTAATGTGTAAACTATAAATCAAATTCTAAACTCTATAACATATCCATTTTGCACACTAGAGGCCTAAACAAACTGGGTCAAGTTTTCAGCCAGGAAACCAAATAAATATGTAATTGAGGGCTGGATCACTAGCATGCAGTGCTTAAAAACTATTTGATAGCGCTTAGGCATTTAAATCTAGCGCCTAGGCGCCACTAACTAAAAATAGCTTGCAAAATGGAAATTCAAAGTGCAACTTGCTAAACATACATAATTCGATCAAACCAACATAAAATAGCTGAAATCAATTGAAAAATGTAAAATCAAGAAATAAAATCACATCAAATTACACATATACACTTGGGTTGGCTCCCAAGAAGAGCTTAGTTTATTTTCCTCAACCTGACAATGCTTGATTTATTTATTAGAATGACCAAATTTGACATTCTCTTTATGGCCAACCATATCTCCTCATAGAACAATTTAAGTGTATGGACATTAACTTTAAACATTCTATTGAACTTTTTATCTTCAATATAAACTGTACCAAATGGGTAAATTTTAACTACAGTGCAAGGACTAGACCACTTGGAATTCAATTTTCCTGAAAAATAATTTCAATCGTGAGTTAAATAATAAAACCTCTAGTCCATGGAGGATATTTTTCATACTAAGCTTTTGATCGTGCCAAATTTTACTTATAAATCATGACACTTCCATAGGCTTCATTTTTAATCTCTTCCAACTCATTTAATTGCAATAACTTTTTTTCTGCCGTTGAATTTTGTGATCGCCCAAAATCTTTATGTTCAAGTTGTACAGACAAATGACAGCCTTTTCCAAATATTAGTCTATAAGGGGATATTTCTATGAGAATTTTATATGCAGTCTTATAGGCACATAAGACATCACCTAGTCTCAACACTCAATCCTTCCTATCTGAATTAACTGTTTTCTCAACGTCTCTATTAATTTATCTATTTGATACCTTGTTCACCTCATTTTTGTTTATATCTAGTCTTTCTTTATAATAGCCTGGGGTCTAGCCATAAAATTTTCCTGGTGACTATTTTAGAAGACTAGTGATAGAACCCTTCCTCCTTATAAATTCAAAACACTTCTTTGCTTCACTTGGAGTTTCAAATGCTTAAATTCTAACCTCTAAGTACTTAGGAGGATGAGACCTAGCATCAGGAAGCTCAAGAAGAGTTCCCTACAAGATGTTCAAGCCTTAGGACTTACCCTGGGTAGTCTGGTCTGGGTCAGGCTCACACACACACACCCCTAAAATTCACACTTACATTCACTACCTAACAACTCTAAACCAAACATGCCTATACTTACCCCCCCCCACCCCCCAATACTCTTTTGGAAACTCGTGTGGGCGATTCCACAACTCTTGGCCCTAGGCTAGGTTTGGCTAGAACCAACACATGGAGGATCCAAAATCGAATTTCTCTTGGTCCATGGCTTAAATGGGTCGAAATTCTCAATTGACACCCAATCTTACCAAAATTCTTACTTTTGACTCGCTTACCCCTAAACTCCACTAAATTACCAAATTACTCCTAAACCCTAATTTTGACTAAGAATCCAAAAATTGCCCAAATTTCCCATTTCCCTCCAAAAATCATTTTAAAAAGTTCTCCACCATTTAACCAAAATCCACCAAAATAACCAAAATTCCCAAAATAACTCTAAAGTAGCCAAAATTACCAAAATGCCCTTCCTGGCCCAAAAATTTAAAAAATTCTCAAAATCTCCAAAAAACATTCCAAATGATCCAAAAACCAGTTTGAACCACTTCATTGGACTAAGTTTGACCAAATTGACTCATTTTGACCAAAAGCCTTAAATTACACCTTTAGGCCCAAAATGTCCAAATCACCTATAATGTCCACCCAATTGACCCCTATCCTACTTAATTTCAACTCTAAACCAAAATTCATCATGCCCAATCTCAATTCAAACCAAATTCTAGTCCATTTAAACCAATTTACAAATCCAATTTCAACCCAAAGCAAAAATCCCTAATTTTGGCAATATGATCCAAACCCCCTAAATTGAACTCAAGCCAAGTCAATTTTTCCAAAATTGAATTCCAAACTTTTCATAAAATCCTAAAAACCAAATTGATCCATCAATTGAGCTAAATCAAGACCCAAACCTTACCCAAGTTCAACCCAAAACCAAAATTCTCAATTTTACCATAAATTGACCACATGTTCAAACTCCATCAAATTGAATGCCCTAACCTTAAAATTGTCATGTAATTAATGTCAAGAAAACTTGATGACATCCCCTTAGACCATTTGGACCAATCAATTGACCCTTGAACCAACTCTAGCCTAACCCAAACCCAAGCTAGCCCAAATGACCTAAAATTGATCAAATAACCAAATGAAGCCAAATTGACCCCACAAGCCAATTCAAAATCACTCCAAACCTTTTTCTAAATGCTTCATGACAATCATCGACCCAAAATTACTCAATCAATTAGACTCAACCCAATTTGAAACTCAATGTAGCCCGACTTGTGCTAAATTGAACCTATGATTCAATGTGACCAAATCTAGCAAAATGTGACCAATCCAAGTCCACCACAGCCACCAATTGAACCCTAGGGACTGGTCCAGATCCACCAAGCTAAACCCAGTTGAGTCATGGACCAAGGTTCCCCTAAATTAGGGGATTCCTTTCCTAAAATGCTTAAACCAATGAGATCTTTGAAAAAACCCATCACCATTCAAATTAATTACCTGCCTCACCTGAGCACTGGCTCACCTCCCCTGTCCTTGCCAGCTGGTCTAGTTGCTGAAGGAGCCTAAACTAAGAGGGCCATACACATTGAATGCACCCAATTAAACCTAGCCAATGTGTCCAATACTGATTGATCACTTGCACCATTCAGCCTTCCACCTCAGTGGCCTATTGCATCCACCAGCCACCCCAGAGCTCCACCAAACTGCCACGGCTATAAATTGAGCTCTCCACGGTTGAAGGGAGAGTGCTGCCATCCTTGGGGAAACTCTGCCAAATTGCTTCCGGAGCCTCCTTAAGACCTCCTGAGTTCAATCCAGCTACTTTCCAACCCTGATTCCCTTGCCCTGAGCCAATTTCCAGCCCAATTCTCAGCCGAAACCAGGACAAAATTACCCACAGCTCCACAATACACCAAACCTCAAATTGATTGGTTCCACACCATCCCCACACTGCAAGAAGAAGATCCGTCATAAAAGGCCCATCAAAGAGCTGTCCTAACCAAGAGTTTGATCAACACCCAAAATCTGGTCAGGTTAGATTTGGGTCTAGGCAATTCACCACAGCAAGGCACTTCATCTGTGAGTTAGTTGGACATCTCTAAAGCTTCTGCATTGAGTTCTCCCCTCTCAGATAAAGTTATTGAACTCTCCCCCCTTCCCGAGCTTATTTTGATTCTCCATCTATGTTGGGTCAATTTTAGGCTAGGTTAACCGTGTAGATATGTTTGTCTAGACTAGATGAGTTTGTAGGATCAAACACGAGTCGGTTTGGTTGAGTATAGCTCGAGTTCTTGAGGTTGGAAGGTGGACGGCTCTCGGAATGAACCAGGTGAAGAAGATGACTGAGGACCGTTCGATCGTGTGTGTATTAGATGGACGGCTCTGATGCAGTCAGACGACGCTTCAGTACTTGAACAGCGGAAAGCTTAAGCGCTGAGTGAGATGACAACGTCGAGTGGCTGAGCGGCGTGTGGCAGCTCGACGCTTACGAGGATACATTCAGTGCCGACGTGTTTAAGTAGGAAATTAGGTTATTTTTTATTTATTTTAATTCCAGAACTTAGAAAATTCATAACTTGGTGTAGAAAAATCAAAAAATAAAATAAAAATACTCTCTTGCTCACGAAATATAGGAGAATAATGTGGAAATGGTTTCATGTTTATTTGATGCATATTTGATTTTTAATTAATTAAATACAGTAGTGCATATTTAATCATATCTTGGCATAAACAATTCATCGTAGCATGAGCTTTAGGGCTTTTGTTCTCTCTATCATGAGGGATCCTCCGTGATTTTTCCAAGGTCAGGGAGGAACTCTAAGTAGAGATCGCTAATTTTCAAGTTACTCATCCCTGTTTTAGTATAATAATTATAATAATTAGTATATTAATCATAAAAATATAAAGTAATTTTAGTAGGTTCACTGTGACTAGAGGACTATAGGGAAAATATAATTTTAATTTAAATCATTAAAACTCACCCTTATTGTAATTAACTCATTAAAATGAAAGAAAATGAAAATAGGCAAAATATAGATGTAAATAACTTATAAAGATTCTCCACTACACATTAAGGTTAGAGTAACTTCCTATAAAAAATTGAGATTAATTAGAGCTAACTTGACCACTAAACTTTATTTTTTTAAGTTAAATAGCATTTTGAGCATTAAAATAATTATAATAATTAAAATATAAGTTGGAAAACTATAAAATTGTTTTGGGAGTTCCTGGTGATCATATGAATTTAATAAAATAAAATAGTTATTAAAATAAACACTTCATTTTTTAGCAAATTTTAAAATTTTAAATTAATAAAAAAATTATTAAAAATAATTAAAAATCATAAAAATCATTAGCATACCAAAAAAATACTAAAATGTAGTCTCGTGATCATTTGGGAGCAATTAAAATAATTTTCCTAATTTTCTAAGTGAATATATTAATTTTAAAAGGCTTAGGATATTTTTTAAAGGCTAAAAATGAATTTTCTCTAATTTTTCTCTAAAATAATTATAATAATTAAAATATAAGCCACAAGAATGTGAAACTTGTTTCTCTAGGTTCCCTAGAATTAGATAGATTTAATAAGAATATAAAATTTAATTTTCCAATTAAATAATTTTTTATATATAATTAATACTCCGGAACTTAAAGTAATTATAGTAATTAAATTAAAATTCAAAAAATCATGAAATTAGTCAAAGTGGTCCATTGGTCTATGTGAACCTCCAGTAATTTTCTTAAGGGCAGAGGTTTTTTTTTTATTAAGTTATAGAATTATCTTTGAAAATCCCCATTTTTGCATGTAAATAATTATATAAATTAAATTAAAATTAGAAAAATCACATTTTCTCCTCTAATATTTTAATTGATCCATGAGTGGGGTAACATAAAAATTTCAAAGTCATTTGAGTTGAATTTAGTGAATTATGAAGTGTTAGGGTCTTAGAGGCAAAATTATAATATTTGAAGTTTTAGCCTTAACTAATGTTTAGGCTTAATTAAGAGGGTGAATGAGCAAGTAATGATCCTAATTAACATGTCTAATTGATTGAAATATAAAGAGATAAGTGGTAGAAACCCATCACACTTGTGTCATATTAAAGGATAAATTTGCAATTTTATTAATTACTTTAATTTGGAAGATAATCAAAATCAAATGATCCTGAGTCTAAGGGTATGGTTTTTGGAAGTTGATAACTCATTGAATTAATAATCTTAGTTGGTATTTAAATGACGATCCAGTATTTTAATAAGAATCATGATCACATAAGTTAACTTTTTCTAAAATTACAAATATACCCATCAATTCTTAAGGGCTTGGTAGTGAACTAGGCTTGATCAAAATTTGACTAATGAGGTTTAGAAAAGAAATTCAATCAACTTTAAGACATTGTAAGCCCAACTCTAAAACTAAAGAATCGGCTAAGTCTTTTTTTTTTACATACCAATTTGTCCCTAGAGGGTCTGCACTTACATAACCCACAAATGAAATATCAAGTGATAATTACTCCATTCTTAGGGATAATTAAAACATCATTGTGCATTGAGTTTTAAGGGTTTGATAGAGATGAATTATCGAGCAACATAATAGTTTGAATGAACTCGAAATTTTTCAGAGGATTGTGAGATGTCTGGGGCCCGGCCTTGGACCCTTCTCATAATCTCTTGGTTACCTTGGATAACAATTAAACTTATTATGCCTTGTTTAAGGAGTCATCTATACACTTAAATAAATAGGACCCACCAAGTTATGACGTATGACTCGGTAGGCCCATGATGAACCTATCTATAGGCTTTATCTGCTTTTCCTACAAGCATGCCTTAATTCCTGCGAAATTATATATATGCATTGTAAGACTAATCTTTCAGGTGGAGGAACGGGAAGAATCAACATCTACACTTTTATATTATTGTATTGCAATTTACTTGTATTTACCTTTCTGCATTCTATGATTTTCTGCAAAAACAAAAATTGCATGTGAAAACAACAAAAATAAAACTATATGTCAAACTGAAAACCTTTAAGATAGCTACAAAACCGAAACAAAACAACAAAAATCAAATTCACCGCCACAACAAAGCAAAATATAAGACAACTCAAAATTTAATCACAAACAAAATAAAATCACAATTGCAACTAAATTAAAACGTCTCTATCATATCATCGAGAATCCCTCAGATGAGGCAACCTATGGCTGCTAACGAGATTTCCCACAGTCTGAATGTAAGTATTGAATTCATTTAGTTGAATTTGGTAAATTCATCTGTACTAAGTGAATCCGAAGAAAATAGTGACGTCGGAACGAGGGAACTATGGGATCATAACCGGTGCCGCTATAATCAACTTGAATATTCCCCTAATGAGACATTAAGGCACCTCAATTTAAACATTTCCAAAATATAAGACTTCTCTCCTCTTTTCAATTTCACATTTCTAAAACTTAACATGTTGCGACAAGGAGCTCGGAGCATACACAATGGGCGGCACAGTCATCTTCAACAAGAAAATTCCTTCTTAGAATTAAAAAACAAGTCATAAGACTTCGAGGTAGTTTGCCTAGTGCAACATAAATTGTCATCTTATCCTTTAGGTCTTTGCATAACCATGTTGTACAATTTAAGTCCTAACTTGTCTTATGTTCTGCGCTTGTCATCGTATATGACATAAATCCTCATATTTTTCAAGTTGTTTACATGATTGTTATCAAGTGAATGTAAGTCATAATTAATTAAAATTGGCAGGATGAAATATCAAATAATCACCTCAAATTGAAGTCAAACAATAGGATAGTTTGGGAAAACACTAAGATTCTTCTTGGATCTATGTCCTTCCCTTAGCCTTCTCTTCCTTTGGATTCCTATAATAACTGCTCCAAACTTGAGCCACCACCTATTAGATTTTCTATTACCACAATACCTTGAAGATCCTGCCTTTTGAAAGTCATGAAAATAATATTTTCTGATCTAAATCAAGAGTTTTTTTAGGTGACCTCGGTTATCTAAGATGTAATTAACTATAGGGTTTTGCCCTTATATGAAACATAAAGACCTCATATTAATATAAACCCTATCTAGTTTCTTCATACTAGTTAGGGGAAGTTGTCGGTCAACATAAAAGGTTTGCAGACCAACCGGATGTCATGAATTCTTTAGTTTATTTGATCAATCCTCACCACCAAGCAACAACCATTCTCCAGGATAAATACATGGCTTGTGGTATAGTGCTTGATTATTTAAACTAATGCATATATGAGATCGATTTGATTTTATATTTTAAAATTAAAATGACATTTTCCAAAAATCTATATATATATTTATATAAACTAAATCTAAACACACTCCAGCAACCAATATACCTCAGCTAAACCACTAGTCTGAGAGTGATAAGAAGTGGACATATTTTGTTTTAGCTCATGTTTCCAATAAGTGGCTCGATCTTCTTATTCGTGAAGTGGCTCCCCCCATCATTAATAATCACCTTAGACGTTCTAAATCTATAATATTTCTTCAACAATTCAAAAAACATTCTGAGCCTTAGAATTAGGGAGAGCAACAACCTCAATCCACTTTGATACATAATCCAATACCATCAAAATATATAGGTTTCCTAGTTAAACTACAAAATGGCCCACGAAGTCTAAATCATAAAGATAAAAAATTTTAACTTTCAATGTGTGGTTCAATGGCATTCCATCTATTTTTGACGTATTATCTATTCTTTGTCATTTATCACAAAAAAAATTCATTCACATCGTTAAAGAAAGTAGGCCAGTAAAATCCTGAATGAAGAATCTTAGATGCAGTTCTGTAAACCCCAAAATGGCCTCCATATTCTTAGTCATAACATCTTTTAATCACATCCAGTTTCTTCTAAGTGTAAAAATCTCCTAATGAACTGGTCCTGACATTCTCTGTATAAATATGGATCATCCAAAAAATAAAACCTGACATCATGCTCCTTTAAAGGTATGACAGATCATAAAGTAAAATATCACTTACAATGAATTTCATTATATCCACATACTAAGGGGCGTGCTCATATGGCAAGAAGTTAATTTTCAGGGAAATTTTCATTAATTTCATCAAGAGAATTAGAAGAGCAACCCTAATTAAGCCTTCATAAATAGTCTGTTATATGATTCTCAGTACATTTTTTATTTGCAACCTTGATATTGAACTCTTATAACAAAATGACCCAACAGATCAATCGAGGCTTCACATCCTTTTTAGATATCATATCGCAACATGATCAATGTAAACAGTTCACTTGCTACTAATCAAACATGGCCTAAATTTATTGAATATGTATACTATAGCCATAAGCTCCTTTTTAATGGTGGTATAATTAAGTTAAACCTCATTCAAAGTCTTACTGGCATAACATATGGCTCTAAAAATCTTATCTCCCCTCTAGCACAACACCGTCTCTATAGTATAATCACTAGTGTCACACATGAGTTCAAATGCAATCTCTCAATCAGGCACAATAAAAAATTGCGCAGTGACTAATTTAGCTTTCAACATCTCAAAGGCAATGTAGAAATCTTCATTCAAACCAAATGGGACAACCTTTCTAATTAATGACAGAGGTTTAATAGTTTTAAAAAATCTCTAATATACCACCTATAGAAACCAGTATGTCTTAGAAAACAACGAATAGCTCTCATCAAATTGGGTGGGGGAAGTTTCTCTATCACATGAACTTTTTTTAGATCTACTTCCATTCCCCTTCCAGAAATTCTGTTTCCTAATACTATTTCCTCCATTACCATAAATTGGCATATATCCCAATTAAGCACTAATTGCATCTCCTCACATCTCAGTAACACCATAGCGAGATTTTCGGGCAAGCATCAAAAGTTGGACCAAAAATAGAAAAATCATCCATAAACATTTTTATCCCCTTTTCTATCAAATCACAAACTATATACATCATGCAATGTTGGAAAGTGGAGGCGCACGGTAGAGACCAAATGGCATCCTCCAAAACACAAAAATCCCATAAGGGCTCATAAATGTAGTTGTTGTTTGGTCCTCTGAAGCTCTAAGAATTTGGTGATATTCTGAATATCCATCTAAGAAATAGAAAAATGGGTGACTAGCCAACCTATCTAACATTTGATTTAGAAAAGAAGGGGTAAATGATCATTCCTAGTGACGAAATTCAGCTTCCTATAATCAATACAAATTCTCCACCATGTGACATGCCTTGTTGGTATCAATTCAATCTCCTTATTCTCCACTACAGTCACCCCTCCCATTTTGGGTAAACAATAGATAAGACACACCCAAGCACTATCTAAGATGTCGTAGAAAATGTCAACATCAAGCCACTTCACAATCTCTTTCATAACAGCTTCTTTCATTAAAGGGTTAAGTCTTCTTTGATTAGACCTAGGTTTATGGTCCTCTTCCGTAAAAATTTTATGCAAGCACAATGATGGACTAATCCCCTAAATATCTGCTATCATCTAACCAATGGCTTTTCTATTAGTCCTCAGAACTCGCATCAACTTTTTTTCTTGCAACTCACTAAGTTCTGAGAGTATGATCACCAACAAGGTGGAAGTTTCAGTTAAATTAGCATACTTCAGGTGTTTGGTCAAGACTTTCATTTCTAAGTTAGAAGGCTCTCTTTATATGGCATTAAGGGTCAGGAATAGCCTGTGGTATCAAGAATTTCAAGCTTATCCCTAAACACACTAGGACATGCCTAATGTAGAGCTGACTCAGACTTAAGAGTATATATTCTCATCCACAATCAAACTTCACTCTACAGAGCCAGCTTCAGTAATTTCTTGAATTTGGCTTTCAATGAACCCATCTGTTAGATCTAGCCTAAAGCAAAAATCATCTACTGAATCTGAGGGGTGATAAATTAGTTTCAAAACATTAAACATCACCTCTCAATCATTAACCAACATCGTCAGTGTCCGCTTTTGAATATCAAGCATAGCCCTACCAATTGCTAGGAAATGTCTCCTTAGAATTATCGGGATCCCCTTATCCTTCTCTAAATCTAAAACAAAAAAGTCCACTAGGACGATAAACTTATCCACTTTCACTAAAACATCCTTTATAATTGGGTTGGATTTCTCCTAATCCTAACTATATAAATATTAACAAGGGCATGATGTTAATATTAGCATCTAGATCGCATAGAGTTTTCCCGAAAATTTTCTTTCATATGGCACAGGGAATAGTAAAACTATCAGGGTCCTTAAGTTTCTGATGAAGCTTATTCTGGATAATAGCACTATATTCCTCGCTAAGTGCTACAGTCTCAAAATCTTCTAACTTATGTTTCTTATTTAAAATATCCTTCATAAACTTAATGTAGCTAGGCATTTGTTATAAGACTTTAGCAAAGAAAATATTGATTATAAGGTTCTTAAACACTTCAAAAAAATCTAGAGAATTATTGATCCAACTTGTATTTTTGAAGAATTTAAGTTGGAGTTGGGATTTCAAAAATCTAGGGAAATTGTGGAGGTTCTCTTTCTAAATCCTTCCCGGGAGGTGAGGATAGCCATCTTGAATCCTTTGAAGGCTTTTCACTAGGTCTTTCAGGCACAGGATTGATTTCTACTTCTTCGGGTTCCCTCTTAATCACTTCCTCCAATTCTTTGTCACTCCTTAACTTAATAGCTTTAACATGTTTGATACACTTATTTTTATGGTTGACTTCAGTTTTTTAGCTAGAGTTCCTTGTGGTTTGTTACCGAGGGAGTTAACAATCTAACCCAGTTGGTTCTCAATGTTCCTAATCGTTTTACCTTGACTGTGCAATTGATTCTCCATTTGTAACACTATTTCTTTGAAATACAGCTTCGTTTCCCTAAGTTGTGGGTTCAAATTAAATCCAGGAGGGTAAGTCTACTTAAGATTTGTGCTACTTTGGTTAACCCAATTTCCTACAGGATTAACTTTGTTATTACTCCACTTCCAAGTTCCTCCACAGGGATTACTATTTTTCCAATTTAAATTAGGGTGATTCTTCAAGCCTCCAATGATCGGAGAATCTTGCATTGGAATCAAGCCTAGTTGATCTAAATTCCTAGAGATAGCCATTACATAAGTTGTCAAGATAGATAAACGTCCATGTGAGGAACAATGACTACCTTCTTAGGATTCACTCTATCCAAAGATCATTAAAAATTATTTGTCGTCATTTTCACAATCAATGAATAGGCCTCATCAAAGGATTTTGACATAAAGAAACCTCTTATAACTGCGACTATGATCGACATAAAGAATCCTACCAAATAATTGTAAAAAGCTTGAATGAGCAATCAGTCAGACAATGTGTGGTGGGGATATTTCCTAAGGAGCCTTCTAAACCTTTCTCAAGCTTGGTAAATTGATTCTCCATCAAATTAGCTAAAAGATATAATATCATTCCTAAGTTTAGTCATTTTAGATGGTGGAAAATACGTCGCAAAAAAATTTCGGGCCAATTCCTTCTAATTGTAATAAAGCTAGGAGCTAGAGAAATAAGCCAAATTTTAGCTTTATCTCTCAAAGAAAAAGGGAAAGGCTTTACTCTAACAGCGTCGTTGGAGACACCATTATAGCAAAATATGGCACACAGTTTCAAAAAGCTTGTTTTGTGCAAATTTGGGTCTTCTGATGGTTCCCCCTCCCAAAAAAAAAAAAAAAAAAGTGGTTATCCTACACCATCTAGATTATGGCATGTTTCAATTCAAAAGAGTTGGCTTCTACGGCTAGGGTATTAATGCTTAAGCGGATTTCATCTACCATAGGGTTTGCAAATTCCCTAAGAGGTTTAAGAATGTCATTATATCCATAGGCATTAGGTTCATTATGAGGTATGTGTGCCATAACGCCTAGTTCCTTTTTAATTATTTTTAATTTTCTGATGTTTTTAACTGTTCTCGCTAACTTAGGGACGTAGGGTTCAATGTCTGAAGGTCCTATCCTACACAAACACTAATGAGTTAACACACAAAATAACCCAAGCTAACAAGAGTGGCAACAAAATATAAGTGAAATCAAACAATAATAGAGTAAGCAATAAAAAACTTAAATACCAAGTTAGGCAGCAGACAAGCAACATAAAATTTTCAATTAGTAAAAGCATGAAAAAAATGCACATAATTAACAAGAAACTAATAAGAATTTTTTTTTTGAATTTTGATATAAAAGAAAAGAGAAACAATAAATAAGTTAAAGATTAACAAAACAAGTTTTAAATCTAAGTCCTAGCAGTTCAACTAATTTTTTCTAGTTAGACTTCATCGTCGTGCCCCGACAACGATGCCAAAAACTTGATACAATGCAAGTGTGGTGAAACAATGACTACTCATATAAGTATACATGTCATGTCAATAGTATTTGATATGGATTACTGAAATTCGATCCCACAAGGAATGAGAAAAAATCCAATGAGAAGAAGTTCTGATTAATAGTTGGACCTAGCTTGAAACTTTAATTCTTTGAAGTTTAAATTAAATTTACTATTCTAAAACAAATCTGGTTAAAATTCAGTGAGAGAAGTGTTCCCCCCTAAGTTGAATGCTAGAAACCTAGGTTAGGTTAAATGACAAAGGATGGTGTCTAACCGAAGCAAAAGTCTTCCTTAGCACCCTTCTCGTGGTACTAAGAAAGTTTAGTAATTCACTAGACAGTACCCTACAACTAGTGAAATTTTCAGTGAATACTATTTCTCATTCGATAGCACTAATCCATGAGCTATATTCCTATTCTCATGTTTTAGTGAAATATCTCCTATATGTTCCACTAAGTATGCTTCCGCATGACAAAGTATCAAAAAGTTTAACTACACAAAAGACTAATTTGGAAGTAAATAAAGATAAAAAATAAATTAACAACATTTCACAATTAAAACCAAGTAAAAAACGTTCACCATAACCCATTGCCTCTATTGAACAACTCAAGAGAGAAACTAGAAAATTGGTTCCAAAAAAATGTAACACAAATTCATCATCTGATTCATTCAGAGCAAAGTAATTACAAAGTCTCTAAGTAAAAGCAAACTAATATAGAAAACATTAAAATAAAAACAACCATAGCAGATCGTGATGCCTCCCCTCTGATCTGCTCTTGATCTTCTCCAATGTTCCGCACACATTCCCTCACAAAATCCTCACTAAACTCTATAATCGCGCTGACTTCCCACTCTCAAACAATCTCTATGGAAGAAAAAACTCTTCCTTTAGCACTAGAAGTTTAGAAAAATAAAAGAGTAGGCCCCTATTACTTCGTGTACAACTTTTTTATTGGTCTCCAGATGAAAAATCGCATCAAACTACATGAATCGTCAATTTTTAGGGTCTGGCGCCCTCTAACACTTGGGCGCCAATGGTTGGTGTCTAGGATCCATATACAGTTAAGCCATTGCACAACCAAGGCATTAGTGTCATGGTGCCTAGGCACTAGTGTCGTGGTGCCTAAGCACTAGTGTCAACATGCCTAGGAGCTGTACTATGGCACCCACACACTGCAAATGCAGCGCCAACTTTCCATGCTTTCTTGGGTTTCCTGTGAAAAATTCAGTTTCACTTGGCGCCAAGGCGCCCATGGGCAGCTATTGGGTGCCACATTTGTGGTGCCTGCTTTTCAGACTCTTTGTATGTGTACGATTCTTGATTGAATCTAGGCACCGGAACATCACTTTGCTCTTGTCATCAATATTCCGAACTCTATTTGCTCCACATTCTTGCATCCTACAAAACAATGACAAAACCTTCCACAAAGCATAATATAAACATGTAAAATAGGAGAAGTAAGATAACCAATATGCACAATTTATACACATGTAAGAGAAGTGGGGAAGGATTTCGGGCAAAGAGAGTAGGACGAAGAGGGCTTGAAGCGCTCGACCAAGTGAAGGAATTTTTTAGTGAAGGGGGGCTTCAGTGGGGAGAAAAATGCAGGAAGGAGTTATGAACTAAAGAGATAGAAACTTGAATTTTTTGGAGGCAATTTTGAAATAGGGAGGCGGAAATTATGATGTTTATGGCCAAAATTAAAACTCTAGCTCATTTGAAAGAGCAAAATACAAAAAATATATAGTGATACAATTAGTTATGGATGAAGTAGTCTCTAACTCAAAATGTTTCAATTTGAAGTGGCTAGATGGTTGAGTGATTCACCATAGAAGATAAAATTTGGTAGTTTTTGAACGAAAGCTTTTAGTTAATTTTAATAGATTAAATTAAGTGAATTATTAGTTTTTGATATTAGTTTACTTTGAGTGAATTATTAGAATTATTTTTTTTATCATCAAAATTATTGTCCAAAATATCATAAGGCTTAACGGGCCCCAAAATAGAGTTTGTTTAGGGCACGGAGTGATTCATTTGAAATATTCAAAGATTTAGACACATTCATGCATTCTATTTTGAAAAATAATAACTTGTTAAAAAATATTATGTAAGACCATCATTCATGCATGAAAAACCAAACTAATTTTTTTTACGTAGAAAAATGTATTTATCATCACCAAACTGGTTTGTATGCTTGTAATATGTCATTGTGAATATCATAAAACTTACATAATGAAATTCTAATCAGCAGATTGGTCTGTAGATAAAACAATTTTATGGTACATGGAGCACTATTCATATATGAAATTTTGAAATAAATATTTAAAAATTATGTTATATTATAATAACACTTGTATGCATGATTTTTATATATAATAATAAACATCATACAACTTTCAAAATGAAGTTTCAAGCTCTACAATGATATGTGAAAAAAATGATAATTTTGATGTGCATGTTGATTAAAGCTAATTTTTTTGATCAATTTTAGGGTTTAGCTGAATTTATCTATGTTTAGTTATGTTTTGGTTTGATTAATTTTAACTTTATTTTGTTAAATTTTATATTTATGTTAAATTAACGTTTAGCTAAAATTTGAGCTCAAGCAGAGTTTAAGTCGTAACTTATGGGAGCTTAATTCAGTCAACTAGTGATATTGGGAGGTATATCCAATTTCTCAATGAGACGGGAGATAAGCTAAAAAAATATTGATTGAAAATGAGGTCAACAGGTACCAAGAGGAACCTCAACCTTTTTCTTTCAATTTTTACTTGTTTATATTTTTCTGTAAACTTCCATCCCCCTTCCGTTTGCCTTTCAATCTTTAATTGCTTTTTCATATGTTTCTTTTTGAACTTTTCCTCTTCCACTTGCCAAATAATACAACATGCTATCAGAATTATCAGTCAGAACTCGTATCTTTGCAGAGACGATATTATAGTACTAAATCAGGGAAGATGTGGAGGAACAATTGAACCGTTGTTTGAAACAAAACCTTTGATCTTTATTGTATGGTTGAAGCGCAAGGGAAGTGATAAAATCAACAAGTCAAATCAGAATTGACATAGTTTTATTCTGAATATTTATTAATCATTAATATAAATTTATTTCTTATACTAAAGTTGTTACATGTGTTCGAGCTGAAGGAGGATTGACCAATATTTTACTATTTCTATTGGTTTACATCAAGGATCGGCTTTAAGCCCATATCTTTTTGTTTTATTTATGGATGGTCTTACTGGACATTTACAAGAGGATGTACCTTGGTGTATGTTTTTTGTTGATGATATCCTCCTTGTGAATAAGACGAGAGGAAAAGCACAGGAAACACTTGAATTATAGAGGTCTACATTGGAGTCCTAAAGGTCTTCGTTTGAGTAGAACTAAAACTGAATACATGAAATGTAATTTTAGTAATAGCAGCTTTAGTGACAGAAGTGTAACTTTGGGTGATCGAATTATTAAAATGTGTGAACAATTTAGATATCTCGGGTCTATTGTTCAAAAAGAGGGTGATATAGATGGGGATGTTAATAGTAGAATTTAGGTTGGTTGGTTGAAGTGGAGGAATGCGTCCGGCCTTTTGTGTGATAGAAAGTATCAGTTAAACTAAAAGCAAAATTTTATAAGATGGTGGTGAGACCTGCAATGTTCTATGGTGTTGAACGTTGGCCTTTAAAAGAGAAGCATAATGCTAAGTTAAGTGTTGTCGAGATGAGAATGATTAGGTGGATGAGTGGCTTTCCACATAGAGACAAAATGTGAAATGAATATATCCATAATAGGGTTAGTGTTGCACCAGTGACGGACAAAATTAGAGAGAGTCGCCTTAGATGGTTTGGTCACATTAAATGTCGACCACCTGATGATCCGATTAGGAGAGTAGATGTTTTAGATTCAACTTATGTTAAGAAAGGCAGAGGTAGACCTAGAAAGACTTGGGCTTATTGCATAAAAAATGATCTTAATTTATTAGAATTAAATGAAAATTTGACACTAAATAGGACGCAATGGAGAAGAAGGATTCATGTAGCCGACCCCACTAAGTGGGATGAAGGCTTTGTTTTGAATCTTTTCTACTAAATTTAAAAACAAAGAAATGAAATCAGAGAATTAAATATATATAGTCTCCAACCAAGCTTACAAATAGAAGTTCGCATTTAAACCGAACAGAACTTAAACTCAAAAGTCACTTTAGATCTACTTGAAGTCGAACAACAAGAAGCCGGCCTCAATTAGTTGAACTGCTTGACCTCATCAGCTTGGCAAGCACCAGACAAAATTCCTTTTCCAATAAATTGCCATGGTTTAGGAATCCTATCAAGCTACAAATCTGGATATACATTTCAAGCATTCTTTTATTGAACTATGTAATGTGTTCAAACCAACCCAAATATATAAATAATGAAAGCTCCTTCGTGGCACTTAAGGAGGATGCTGATGATAGCATCCCTGTAACCACTTCATTATCAATAAAACCTCAAAGCTTCATTATAACAATCTCTCTTTTCTCTATTTTCTTCCAGTCAAGCTTACCATTTGGTTAGGTGATGTAAGCTCACAGACAAATAAACATCTAACACCTTGGACTGGGCCACATAGGGTCTAATTATTGTACTTACCAACAAAACAAAAATAGATTCATCAATACTCATAAAACCTGGTACAAGATGCTTTGTACTATAACCATAGAATTTGGCTCCATGATATCACTTCAATTCTAAGCAAGTCTTGGTTTCAACTAGATTTTGATCATTTCTGCGGTAGGTAAAACAGCCAGTAAGAAGTCTGTCTGGATAAATAATTGAATGTATTTTTCCCTATTTTCCCAAAAAATTGATTGTAAAAAAAGCTGTTGGCTAAAAATGGGAAAAGAACATTAGTTGAGAACATAGCTTCTAGGAATTCTGAGAGAAAAACAAAATTGTATGAAGATGAATTTAGATAGAAGCATGGTTCCACTTTTTCATTTCAAAATAATAAGATGAATTATAGGTGTCTGTAAAGAATGTTTGATACAAAACTCACAATTCCGGGCTTCTAAATGTTACAACGTTTCAGAATGTTAATTAACAATATATTGTACAAAACTCTAGATAAATTTTGTGGTAAGATTATGAAAATTTTGGTAAAATATGAAGGCACCTAAAAAGAACCATCCCATTGTAGGAATCCACCTTGTCCGCTTGAGTCAGTAAACTTATAGATAGCACCAAAAACTGTTAGAGAAATAGAGTATTAAAAAAACAACAGAACAAATGCAAAAGAGATTGAACAAACTATGCATCACTTCATCTGAAAGATAATAGAAAAGATATGCAGAAATCAAACGAAGTCGATAGAGATCAGAAGAGAACATACCCTCATAACCACCAACTACCGGATCTTCTAATAGAAGAAGAGGTGTATCAAGGTCAATGTACCTACATGAGACGCAAGCAGACGAAAGAATCCACAGAAAAAAAATTAATAATAAAAAAGTATGGATAGCATAAACAGATAAAATAAAGCGATGTCCTTCGTAAATGAATCACTATTTTACTTCAATCAGCTGTGCTAAAATAATATTTCTAGGCTCTTACTTGAAACATCCCAAACCAGCCGCTAAATGACCAGCAAATCCCATGGCAAGCCTGGTCTCAACCATGCCACCAATCATAAGCTCGGTACCCGCCGCTCTCGCAACCTCAATTACGTCAAGAGCCCCGAGAACGCCTAACTTGGCCAACTTAATGTTGATAACATGAGCTAGATTTCCCTCGATGATTCTCTTTGCATCTTCCAAACTTCTACAGCTTTCATCTGCAGCTACAGAAACACCATATTTTCCTTGTGCTACTTGAGTAACATGATGAAGACCCTCCCAGTTATCTCTATGAACTGGTTGTTCAAAGAGAGCTGGTGTGACCCCCATTTCTGAAACAAAACACCAAGACGGTATTATGGAAATAGGAGAGAACAGGAGTTTGAAACAAAAATGAATTAATTTGTCCACCGCAGATATTAAACTTGGAATGAAGTCTTGCATAGCCTGTAGGATACTAGATGCTATGCCAATGCGAGCTTGTTTGGAAATGAATGCAAAGCGAGCTATTATACTTGGCCATGCCTACCATTAAGTCTTTCAAGAACTTCAATTGCTTCATTAGCTGTATATCCTTCATTTGCATCGAGGATAAAAGAACAATCGGGGTGAACTCGTCGTATGGCCTTTAATACTTCTATGTCCGAGCTTAAATTTTTTCCCACCTTAAGCTTCAAAGTTCTAAAGCCTCGGTCCTTGTATTTTGCTGCTAATTTGGCTGCTTCATCAGGAGCAACAATTGGAATCTACATTTTACAGTGAAGTAACCCTAAGTAGAGAGAAATACGAAATGATGGGAAAAGTATTCAAGGAAAGATTATTACGGTTATATCAGTGACAATGGAAGTGGAGGCACCACCAAATAGTTTCCAAAGAGGCATGTTGATGCTATTTGCAACAGCATCTATCAGAGCCATTTCAATCCCTGCACGCACCTTGCTCAATATGTGAAATTACCGAGTATCAATGAATATTAAGCATATTCTTTGATAATGCAAACAAAACAATGACAAAAAAGAGAACTAATATAAGCTAAATTAAGGCAGAGATCATACTGACAATTGAAAAGGAAATGCTTTTGGAATTGTATTCCAGCTAGCAGAACCTCAGGGCATATTGAATCATTTGGAAGAAGATATAATAGATTACCGTTTGAGTAAATGGTTTCATACAGATGGAGGTAAAGATAAATATGCTAGAGGAAATATATTCTTTTTTAGCTGCCAAAACATGTTCTTAGGCAAGTTACATGATATATTGAGAATAAGCTGAAGCAGGATCATGTTAGCACTCTGTATTTCCTTAGAACCGTCTCCTATGGCACAGGGGAGAGATCATACGCACAGATTTTTCAAACTGATCACTTGCAGAACCACTAATGAAGCCTCAGAATAAAGGGTTTATAGTGTAGATCTATAGGAAATATAGAAAATCATGCAACTAGTAAACAAAGTTCGCTTTGCAATCACAAACTCTAAACTTTCTAATAAATATCACTACTTCCATGAATGCCAAAAATATGAAGGAAAATAACTCAGGAAAATTCAAAATGCATCAGCCATAAATAATGAATAGCAATTCACAACCAAAAAAGCTACATAATGAGCTCTAAACCAAACACTTGTTGAAAACAAAACTATACCAAATTTGAATAAAATCAATCACATGATCAAAATGAAAACAAAATTTGAAACAAGAAAAATAAAGACGTCATTAAAAAGAAAGTTTTATGTTTGTACAAAGAGATGGCATCTCTTGAAAATCTTCAATTAGCTGACTTAGAGTCCTGTTTGAGAGCAGTACGGCTTATCCTAATAATTTATTGATCAAGCGACTGATCCGGATAAGTTCGTCTGCATTGTTTGGTTTTCGCGTTTGAAAACAATCGATTCTGGATAAATGACAATTTTGCCCCTGTTTTGGATAAGCTGTTTAGCTATTTAGTTTGTGCGTTTGGAAAACAGCTGATTTGCAGCTTTTTGTAGATAAAAGACCATTAAATGAATCTTTTATTCTATTGCGTCCTATCTAACACAAAGAAATCTTTCCAGAGAGAGAAAAAGAAGAAATTAAACTCAAATAGAAGAAAATATGCAGAAGCTGAAAAAACCAAAGTGAAGAACTTCTTATAAACCTTATTTCATTACACAATTAGCATAAAGTAAAGACACATATATATAGATTTGTTACACAATTAGCACAAATTACATATAAAAAAGTCAAATACTCCTTTACACACTAAAATGTAGTATCATGAAACCTAAAAAAAAGAAAGAATAACATGTTAAAATTACAAAGAAAAATATGACAATATTGACTTTAAAATATAGAAGCATATCACGACGGCTGTTGCCCGGTTCTGACTACCCATAACCCCAAGCAAACCTCTCTGGCTGGGAAGCACTCGAACCACAAGCGACGTTCCCAAGTTGTGATACCATCGAACTCGAACCACATTTATGGATTTATGGATTTAAGGATTCAGAGTGCTAGTATAGATAGACTCCATAGCAAAATGGATGACTTTGGGGCTAGAAGTGATGTGAATGAAGATTATATGAGGAGGAGAGTTGAGTATGATATAGCTTACCATGATGCTCATGTCAAATTTATGAGGGGAGACACTGGAGTGATATTTCCTACCTGCCCCAGCTATGTTCCATAACGACCTGATCATGCAGAAGAGGCTGAAGAAGCTGGTGATGATGATTGCTAGTGTACTGTATGTTCCATAACGACCTGATCATGCAGAAGAGGCTGAAGCCGGTGATGATGATTGGTAGTGTAGTGTGTTTTTATGATTTTCTGTTTTTATTTTTGTGTTGTAGTACTTTATTGTGTTGTTATTTGGTGTTCTGTTATTTATGTTGTTTTTTTTATGTATTTGTGTTGAAAAAAAGAAAAAAAATGTAATGAACTTTGTGTCAGTTGTTTAGTAGTTTGGATTGAGATTGTGATGTCATGTTGGATGTTGGATGTTTGATGTTTAAGTGTTTAATATTTCTTCCCCTTAACAAATTTTTAATGTTATATATGTCACTGTTTCTAACTGTTTCATGCTTGCTAGCTTAATTTATTGATTAATACCAGCATAGCTTCAGAAGATTCCAAAATCCCTGCACAAAAAGATTAGTTTTCTTTTACTCTGTACCTTTGCAAATTTATATGTGATGAAAAGCTTAAGTTTGGGGGAGGGTAAAAAGATTAACTCTTATTTGTTCTCAATTAATATAATTTCAAAAAAATTATTAGCATGACTTTTAGTAGTTGAACCTAACTTGAGATAACTAAATTTTTTATTTCATCTAAATATTATGGTGGATTTGAATGAAAGTGTTCAGTAATGAAGGTAAATTTTATAAGGTTGAGATATTTAGTATAAGAGAATTGGACTATAGTTGACTATTTAAACTAAAGAAAACTATATTTTTGAAATGTTAAGAGACTTTAAAAACTGTGTGAAGAAATGATTGTGACTTTATGATGAAATATAAAGCTAGTATATATTTATAAAGTAAGGAGGTGTTTCAAGTTTCAACTTTAGAAAGAGGAGAGTAAAGTTCAAAACTATTAAAGGCTATCCAGATATAGTAACCCTCACAAAAAAAAGAGAAAAAGAAAGGATTGAAAAAACAATCCCAAATAAAAAAATACACATGTGAGGAGATGCCTAATCAAAAATTGACTTCACTTGAATCAACCTAAAAGGAGAACTTTGTTACATTTCTGAATTTATATTTAAAGTATTAACCTATGTTCTAATAGAGTTTGCATGAATTTTTCTTTCATATAAGTCTTTCAAGACACCCTTAATGTGATAACTTATGGCACATCTTGAAATAAATAGAAAACTAGAACTCCTAGACTTGACTACTGAATGTTCTTATACCTATAATTTTAACCTAAGGTACTGAATTTCTTTCTAAAAATCTTACTATTATATTCATGTGAATCAAAAATCATAGTATTCTATACGTGAAAAGTTCACTACTTTGAGTTATAATTTTATATAGTAAAAAGATTACTTGAGGACAAGTAATAGTTAAGTTTGAGGGATTTTGATACACCAAAAATATGTTAGGTTTTGGTATACAATCTGTACTCATTTTTTGTGATATTGCACTTTAAAGGAATGTATTCTTCATGTTTTGCTGTAGGTATAATGATTTTAGGTGATTGAAGCAAAAGAAAGCAAAAAAGAATGAATTTGGAGCAAAAAAAGACAAAATGGAGAAAAAGCTTTCTAGCGCCGTTGACGCCCAATTCCAGATAAGTATTGAATTAAAAGGCAGCTCAGCGCCTCCGGCACCCTATCCAGCGCCGTCGGCAACTAATATTGGTGGAACTCAAATTCAATGTATTTGGATATTTTTTGAAGGGGTGCTTGAGGAAACTCTTGGGGAATTCGTTTCTAAACTATTTTAGACAGTTATGGACGCCATTTTTGGTGCTGTGTGTGGTGTGTGTGTGTGTGAGAAAAGTGAAGAGAAGTGAAGAGAGTGTGTTAGAGTTTGTAGAGAGTGTGTGTTAAGTGTGTTTTGAGAGGGATTCTTCTGCAGGAGTATAGGAGAAGGAGGAAAGTGAGAGTTTGTTTCTTCCTTACTATTCTAAAGAGAGAATTGAGTGTTGAAGAGAAGAGAAAAAAGGATTCAAAGGAACTTCAAGGGATTCGCTTGGGGAAGAAAGTGAGATAAGTTGTATTTACTTTTGTGGTTTGTATGACTTTGTTTTTATATATAAAATTCATGTTGTGTTGCATCTTCCTCATGAATTCTGAGTAGATTTCTTTGTCTTTTCTTGCAATGTGATGTGGTGAAGTGTTGATGTAAATTTGATGTGCCATAAAAATGTTAAGAAATTGTGATGTTTTTTTACTTTGAACTTCATTTACTCTTTGATCTCGCCAATTGAATTGTTAAAATATGTTGTGAAACATCTAATCTGAAAGGACTAAGTGTTCTACAACAATAGTGGATAATCCATTCAATGTCCGTGAATGAAATGCGTTGTTCATGGGAATTTGGTGCAAATAAATAGGGAAATATGGTTTGATGGGCGTCGAATTTGAGGTTTTAGAGTGACAGATTGAAATCCCCAATTTGGTTCTAAAGTTTGGTAACTAAAGATAGGGTTAGCCTTCAGGCGAAGGAAAGTGGGAGCTCTGAAGTGTGAGCCAGTATCCTCCCAGCCTAACATTAGATTTAGTGACTAAGCCTAGGATTTGTCAATGTTTTTTCATACTTGAAAGAGGGGGTACTCTGATGAGGTAAAGAATATTAATGTTCCTATTTTGCAAAATACAAAATTACTATCAATCTATATCAATCACTCATCATATACACATTGCAAGAGGAAAGATACTTTTCCATATTTGAACCTTTCAATACAAAACTTAGTGTGTGTTAATTAGTCTTGTTTAGAAGTTTAGAAAGTAATTGTAGTTAATTTAATTTAATTATATTAGCACTAGCTACTTAAATAGTACTTGAATTTGCATTGTGAATTTAGTATTGAATTTCAAATCTTTGTTATAATTTGATAAGTTGCGACCTTTCTCGTGGGATCGATAACCATGACTCTACTGTAAGTCTTGTATTACTTGAGCGATATATATACTTGCGTACGGGGTGACTGTCTAATTATTAAAATTGATCTTATTGTGAAACTAAACTGAAACTATCTTTAAAATATTATTTTTGAGACTGTATATCTGGCAGCACTGAACGCCTGGTCAGTCGCACACAGATATAGGTCATCTAAACTGCAATTGCCAAGACATAAATATTGCAGCGGTTGCTACCCAGAAAACAATCCAACAATTCAAAGGCGTCCACTGAACTAAAAGGAAACATCAACCACTGAAAATGAATATTTAAAACAGTTTTTGATCTTGTATAAGCAATTTACTTCTGTAAAGACAATCCAACTCTATCTAATTGCCATAAAGCTAATCATTTGGTGAGCTCATGACCTCGACATGCTCTAGAACACCAACTTCTGCATGTCCCAAACACCACATTAGGCCACCCAGGTATTGAGGATGGGAAGAATGCCAGCTTATACAGATGCCAACTTATACAGATGCCAGCTTATACAGATGGGAAAATTGAACAAAAAAATAAATGCTCGAGTCACATATGTATACCCAAGTCAATTATTTCAGCAACAACTGTGTCGTGTTTGGACATTTCACTTTGCATAATATTTTGGGGAATTTAAATGCTCGATCCACATAAGTATAAATATGATATAAACCATAGGCACCGTCCATGGCATTGATAGTCAAGACAACACAACAATCTACGAATAGCACAAAAGATAGAAGCATCGAAATTGAATAGTGCTGCCTTGTTGAACCTTACCATGCAAAGCAAAATTCTCATAAAATATAAAATAATGTACTGGCTATCCGCAGTAATGGTTAAGAATGACAATTGGAAAAACAACAGCCACTAGAACAAGCTTATTAAAGAGTAAAGAGGATCAATTCATCACCGTGTTTGCCATCACAAGCATCCATATAACAGAGCAGTAAAGTGAAAAAAAACTAGCAACAGAAATGTCGAAGAGGATGACGGGGTCACGGGTCGGAAATGTCGAAGAGGATGACGGGGTCGCGGGCTAGAAATGCTCGAAGAGGAGGAGCGCTTAGGGTTTGCGATGTGTCTCGCAGATGCGAATGACGGTCACGAGATCACGGGCCCTTCGAATTCCCTAGGCAGAGAGAGCGAAAGCGAGGGCAAAGAGCGTCTTTCACTCGAACGAAACGCGGACTGCGGCCTTCTACTGGCAGTCCGCTTCTAATACAAAGTAGGGAAATGAGTTTTTTAAAACGCCTCTAAAACATTTTTTTCCAAACAGTCGGTGTTTTCAAAACACCACCGCTGTGAATAAGCCCTCCCAAACGCACACTTAATCAAAGAGTTGAATACAAAAAGTAGAATTAATAGCAAATCTTATCAGAATCGCACTCAAAACAAAACTACATAAGTTTATATATGTCTTAAACCCCTGTTAATAATCACAAGTCTTTGAGAATCTCATACAACAAAAATAAGATGATAGAATAATTTTTCTATAGAGCCACCGAATAAGAAAAGAAAAATAGCCAAACAAATCACAAGCAAACAATAGAAGTCATGCTTCAGAAAAGTTCCTAGAGAACACAAAAAACTGAAATAGAACGTAATTATTTTTGCTCCCATTGCAAGTATCGAAAATGGGAACACCACAGCAACACACAAATTGCAACAACAAAAAGTGATCAAAGTAGAAATTGATTAATGCAAATACAACAGACAAATCCTACCACCATAACTAGAAGACTACGAAACAACTCCATTGGCAAAAGTAGCTGTGCCACACAACTACCTGCAGCAACATACTTAGCCTTTTTAGTGGGCAAACCAATGAAATTTTATTTTCTATTGGACCATGACATAAGGAAGTCTTAATAACTAGCATGTACCATGGGTACTCTTCTGACCAAGTTAGCACCTTTCATTGTTGGCAATGGAATAAACCATAAGCTAATCTTGTTTAAAATGTATAAAAAGAACGAATTGTTCAAAATCTTGTCTGTATATTCAGAACATGAGCTTAAATACAGTATTACAATGTATACAAATAAACCCCTAGAATTCTTCAATATTCCCTTTTTACCAATAGGACCCTAAATAAGGTCCAATTCTCAACAGTCCCCTCAAGATGAGCAGAAAATATCCTCTAAGCCAGAATGTCACATAACCTAGACAAATTTAATAAGGAAGTCTTAATAACTAGCATGTACCAGGGGTACTCTTCTGAATAAGTTAGCACCTTGCATTGTTGGCAATGGAATAAACCATAAGCTAATCTTGTTTGAAATGTATAAAAAGAATGAGTTGTTCAAAATCTTGTCTGTATATTCAGAACATGAGCTTAAATAGGGCATTACAATGTATACAAATAAACCCCTAGAATTCTTCAATATTCCCTTTTTACCAATAGGACTTCTCAACAGTCCCTTCAAGATGGGCAGAAAATATCCTCTAAGCCAGAATGTCACATAACCTAGACAAATCTAATGAACCAAGTTCTTTAGTAAGCCAGTTAACCATTTACTCTCCAGTGGCTTCATGACTTAGCTCCACTAGCCCTTAATCAGCTTTTTCCTTGATGAAGAATCTATCATTCTCCACATGTTTAATTCTAGCATGTTCTTGACTTGTTGTCAAACCACAACTTCATTTGAGTTCATTGGTCCACCTTGAGCTCGACCGACAAGGCTCTCAACCACATCATCTCGACAACTACTCAGGTCATGGCCATGTACTCTGCCTCTGCAGTTGATCTTGCTATTGGATTGTTTCTTGCTCTTCCAAGAGACTATGTTGCCCCTACGAACATGCAGTATCCTGAGGGGATCTTCTATCATATGCACAACTTGCCTAGTCAACGTCACAAAAACCCTCAATGTCTACATGCTCATTCTTTTTAAAGATCAACCCCTTCCCTGATGCACTCTTCAAATAACACAGAATCTGAGACACTGCATCCATATAGTCCTTCCGTGGATCATGCATGTAACGGCTTATTGTAAAAAAGATGGCGAGTCGAGTGTGACAGATAGATTAGACGGCCTACCAATCTTTGGTAGCTCTCACGATCAACCGGTTCTGCTATCTCTACACTCAGCTTAGCCTTCTGGTTAATTGGAGAGACTGCAGGTTTACACCCCAAGCATATATGTTTCAGTGATGAGATCTAGTGCATACTTTCTCTGGGACAAGACCATACCCTCGGATCCACGAGTCACTTCAATCCCAAGAAGATATCTGAGTTGTCTAGATCCTTCACCTCAGATTCAATGCCCAATTTTACCTTTAATTGGACAATCTCTATCTCATTATCACTTGTGACAATTATGTCATCAGCATATACAGTAAGTATAGTGGTGTGACCTTCATATTGTCGAAAGAATGCTATATGGTCTGCATTGATCTGCTAATATCTTTCTAAACTTCTCAAACCAGGCTCAAAAAGACAGCTTCATGTCATATAATGAGTTCATGATCTTAACGCACCTTGTCCACAGTTTGAACTGGACTGTACTGAATCCTAGTGGTATCTCCATATATACCTCCTCCAATAACTCACCATGAAGAAATGCATTCTTCACATCAAGTTGGTGTAACCTCCACCCACCATTCACTTCCAGAAATCTCAATGTACCCACTGTGCTTATATTTACTGTTGGTGCAAAAGTTTCATCATAGTCAATGTCATATATATGACTGTACTCTTTCGCCACCAGTCATTCTTTGTGTCGCTCCTTTTCTGGAGTTTGTTTCACTATGAAGATCCACTTGTACTCATCTGTCTTTTTCCCCGCTAGTAGTGCCACTATTTTCCAATTTAGATTTTTATCAAGAACCCTAAGCTATTCATGCAATCTCTTTCCACTTGGTATTCTTCTTAGCAACCTGTCAACAAACAGAGACATTGTTCAAAAATACAATGAATGCCCCAAATAAAAATAATACGTTAGAATATGAAATAAAGCTAGCATCCCACACAAAATGATCGAGAGGATGTCCAACATTACTGCAAGAGGTCCTCCTTAAAGTTAGAAGAAAGATAAATCATATCACTTGAGAGTTCTAAATCTGAGGTGGATGGTGTAGGTATCTCCAGAGTCAGGGAAGTTTGGGATAAGGGACAAACTAGCACAAGTGACATTGCATGCAATGTTCCCTCATTTTGCTTCATTCTCCGTTTGTACACTTAGCTCACCTTACAATCTTAATTCCAACACCTCTGGGTTCACTCTCCATATTTTCCAGTTCCACAACTAATTCATCCCATTGCATAGGACAAGGCATTGCTCCTATGTGTACCACTCTCTCACCATTGCTACTCACCACACTTGCCTTATATTTTCAATATCTGACAAGTCACCGAAGGGTGAGGTCACCTCTTAGTTATAGTATGGTTTAAATTCTTTAATGTTACATCCATGCTCACAAAAAACCTATTCTCTATCGGGCTCTATCATACATACTCCTGGGTAGCAGAATAAGCTACGAACACACATTTCATAGCTCTAGGATCCGACATTCTTATGGTCTGTTATCTTTCACATAACATACACAGTCAAATACCTTCAATGGGGGATCCCACTATTATCTTCTTTCAACATCTAACAAAAAGAATTCCAATCCAGTACCCTCACGTCATCCTGTTGATCAATTGAGCAGTTGTCAAATTTTTTTTGCTTCTATAAGTGCTTTGAGATATTTATGGTGATCATCATGTTTTGAGCTACTTCTAGAATGTTTCTATTCTTCCTCTCTGCAACTCAATTTGTGTCTGTGTATATAGACATGTGGTTTGATGTTATATTCGTTGTGCTGACAAATATTCTTCAAATACTTTGTTGGTATATTCTGTCCCATTATCAGACCTCCTTTCACTATTGCACCAATTGAATTTGGATTGTCTGTGGAAGTTTTTAAAGCAAGCACACATCACCCTTATTGTTCGTCAAACATAACCAATTAACACGAAAAAGCAATTAATAAAGTTCACAAAAAATTGATAACTATTATAGAACTCGTAGAACAAGGTCCCCAAATATCAGAATGTATCAAGTCAAAACCATCCAAAACTCTTATTCCCATAACTGATACAAAAGCTCCCAGTAAACTTGTCAAACTCACAAACATCAAAAACAAACTTTTGTTTACAAAGAAGGATACAACAGACTCCATAAACTAAAACATGATTGGCTGATGAGTCTGTGATATAATAACAACACATCGTCCAAACTCATCATAGATTCCCTTATTCCAGCACTCTCTACCATAGATGTCAAAGCTGAGTTCATCCCCTCCTGGTCTAAGTATCAGAGTCCACTATGTCACGTTTCAGTCTCAAGTAGGGGTGCAAGTGAGTTAAGCCAACTCGTGAGCTCGCTCGAGTGAGCCAGCTCGAGCTTCACTCGTTAAGTGGCTCTTGAACTGAGCTCGATAAGCTAACAAACCAAGCTCAAGCCAATCCCGACTCGACTCGCTAGCTTGTGAGCCGACTCATTTAAAAAAAATATTAACATAAAATATACTCAAAATATATTAAATTTCAAAAATATATCTTTAAGAAATTTAAAAATTTAAGAAAATAATATTTTTACTATATATTCGGAGATTTCTTATTATATATCTCCTAACTAATCATTATATTTGTCAACTTATTATAAAGTTATTTAAAATTAATATCATTTTCTCTCTTTTATATTAAACAAGCCGACTCACAAGCCGGTTCGAACTTGTAGGCTTAAGCTCGAGCTCGATAAAATTAATCAAGCTCAAGTGCAAACAGATGGTGACTCGACTCGTTTACACCCCTAGTCCCAAGTGTCTGACCCATCTCTTTCTCTTGGAAGATCACCTTAGGAATATAAAAATAAGCATATTTTAGTTGAAGGATAATAACACTAATGAATAAATTATTCACTGGAAAATGAGCATGCAAAATATTGGATAAAGTCATATAATTGGTACCACACTCTACCCATACAAACTACAAGCTATGATGCACCATCAACAAACTGGATACTCTCTAGCAGTGCTAGGGAAGTATAAGAAGAAACTCTCTAGCAGTATCTATCACATGTCGAGATGCACCAGAATCTATTATCCATTATGAAGATCATGTGATGAAAATAGAGATAAAAACATGAGTATCAAAAGTACATTTGTAAGAATGAGCATAAGTGGCAATGTTACCCATTGATGACGACTGGTTATAAGAATCCTCAATCACATCTGCTGTTGATTTTTGCTTCCTCTTCAACAAGTCCAGACACTTACAATCCTCATTGCTAAAAGTCACACTTTTCTCCGCCTCTTCTTCTGCTACCATCAAATTTTCCCGGTTGCCATTATGATCATGCACTAGAATCTATTATCTATTATGATGATCATGTGATGAAAATAGAGATAAGAACATGTGTATCACAAGTACCTTTGTAAGAATGAGCATAAGTGGCAATGTTACTCATTGAGGACACTGGTTATAAGAATCCTCAATCACATCTGTTGCTGCTTTTTGCTTCCTCTTCAACAAGTCCAGACACTTACAATCCTCATTGCTAAAAGTCGCACCTTTCTCCGCCTCTTCCTCTGCTACCATCAAATTTTCCCGGTAGCCTCCACCTTTTCGACCACTGTGGCCACGATCACAGCCTCCACCATGTCCACATCAACATCTCTCTTCTTAGGTGGCCTAGGACAGGTCTTGCTCAGAAATCCAACTTCACCACAGTTGTAACTCTTTTGACTCTCCTTCTAGACACCTATCAAAGCTGAGCTCGATGCAGCCAAAGTTAATTGCAAACTCGGAAGTCCACTAGGCTCAAATTGTAGCTTCATGCGACTCTTCATGTATCATCGCAGCAACGGCCTCATCTAGTGAAGAGATAACCACCTGAGCTAGGAGGACTAATCTCTGATCAAAAGCCAAGTTTATATGAGTCAAAAACTGCATCGTCCTCATCCGTGGAAAGATATCCCCTTTCTTGCACCCCGGATCACCACAGCTCCACATCAATGAGAAGTGATCAAGGTCATCCAACAGCCGATTCAGATCTATGGAGAACTCCTGAATCGATCTATCACCCTATATCACAACCTCTATCTCACACTGAACCTGGAACACCCTAATGTAGTTCTCAGCTCCATCATAGATCTTCAACTTTACCCAGATGTCCCTAACATTTTGAATGTCATCTACTGATGAGACAGTTGGTGGAACCATCGAGTTAAGTTGTCAATGTAAAACAAGGCATATGTGGGTCCTCCACTCATCTCCCTTAGCACTGTCACTCTTTGGCTCGACCCTCATCAGGTATCCAACTATCTCTTCCTAACTAAAGCAGCCTCGATTTGATGCAACCAACATAGATTTGTGGTTGTTCCATCGAGCTTCGAATCCACAAAAGGAAGATTTTGCTTCACCTACTTTGAAACACTTGCTAAAGTAATAGCTCCTGTCGAGAAGTTAGCTCCCTGAATGAGCCAGACCAAGACCTTCGAAACTTCAGAATCCATCTTCCCCAAAAGTTTTGATCCATTACCTCCCGCAATATTTTCGTCTTCTGATATCTTCAATTACAAATATTCAAGTCGAGATCACACGCAACTTCCTTCCTGCAAGTTCGCACGATATGTTTTGCCTAGCCCTCAGGAGCCTCAACCCCTTTGTCCTGCACGCAAAACCGTACCAGGCCACCACCCTGATTTGTCATTCCACGTTGTCTTCAGCATTGCGGCTAAAACTAGTTGAGAAGGCAACGAAGAGACTGTTGCTTACGAGGACCACCGAAGCTGCTCCCGCCTCCATGTAGTTTGAAGTCAAAGCCTCTAATCGCAATCGCTGGTCTGCCCCCACCTCCCTGCGCGAAGCCTCTAATCGCAACTAATTTGCGAGGACGAAGCGAAAGGAACAGAAAAATGGGATTTTTCGGGTCTCTATCGCTAATCCGTGGCTGATTTGCGAGGATGATGCGTGATCAAGCAGTTCGTGATTGTCGCGAGAATGACGTCGCCAATCCCGACACTTAGGATTGAGGAGCAGTAGGAGGCGGCTAGGGTAGAGCTCTGATACCAAAACGAACAAATAGTTTAAATTTTGGTATGCATATTTATAACGTAGGCTTAAATAGGGTGTTACAATGTTTTACAAATAATACCCTAAATTTCTTCAATATTTCTTTTTTACCATGTTGGCCGCTGATCTTGGTTTGTTTATAGAGGTGGGTGTGATATATATATATATGTGTGTGTGTGTGTGTGTGTGTGTGTGTGTGTGTGTGTAGTTTAAAAGAAAAAAAATATCATTTTAAGTTTAAAATATGAAATTAAACCGATCTCATATAAGTGGTAGTTTAAGTAAGCAAGCACTATATCAGAAGCACTGCGCTTATCCCGAATAATAGGCACATTACTTAATGATAAGGTTTGATCAAATAAACCACAGGATTTACGACATTCATTCTGGTCTGCGAACCAATTTTATAAGCCGACAAGTTCCCCTATCTAATATTGAATATCAGATAAGGTTTATATTACACAGGTTCTTAAAAGCTACATATAGTGTGAGCACTATAGTTAATTACCCCTTAAACGACTGAAATCGTTTAAGGGAATCCTCGATTTAGATTAGGGGAATTTATTTTCATGAATTCAAAAGGCTAGGGTTTTCAACAAGAAAAGTTTGTAGGGAGTACCAAATGGGAAAGGCACAAAGTGGATCAGCTATTTGTGGAATCGGAAAGAAGAGTAAGGGACACCACGGATCCTGAGGCGAACCTCAGTAGCATCCCAAACTATCCTACTGTTGGGCTCCAAATATTGGAAATGAATTTATTTAAATTTTAATCATGTCAATCTTAATTATAGGGATTACATTCGCATAATCACCTGATTATGCGAATAACCTGAGAGATAAGAGGATTTATGTCGTACCGAACAACGACCTCGAAAACCTAAAGCGAGTTAGGGCTTATATTGCACGTCGTGCAAAAGCCTAAAAGGTGAAATGAGGGCTTACGCCGCACTAGGCAAACTACCTCGAAGTCCTATAGCTTGTTATTTAAACTAAGGAAGAGGGTTCTGCTGAAGTAGATTCGTCCTGCTATTGTAGACCATCGGTGGAGGTCCACTGCTCGTATCCCCGTAGTGCTGCCCTCGGTGTTTGCTCCCTGCTCCAGATTGTTGCAGTGTTGACTTTTCGGAGTTTGAGTTTATAGTGAACGTGGAATTCGTTGAGTTGGTGTTTTATTCTTAGATGTGTGTTTTACGATGTAGAGTATTCTACGATAAACGAAGTGTATCTTCACGACAAATAATAGCATACTACAGTAAACAGTAGGAATATGAAAATACTGTAAATTTTGGTTACCTGTAATGCACCGCTATTTATTATTATTCCTGTAGAAAAAAGGATTAGCGACATCAACAAAGTAGGAACAAGTAAAGGAAAGGGATCCAGTATCTCGAACTATCTGTGTAAGGTAAAACTCAAAACATCGTGCGGAAGCCAAAAGCGAGAAAATTTGGAAAGAAATTCGTGAAAAGCTCAAAAGAAATCAAAATAAGCCGTAGAAAACCCTAAAAGAAAGAAATCAAAAGCAATCCGTAGATTACTTGAGGAAACCCACAAAATACGGACTAAAAGCCCGAAAAGACCTTAAGCATGATGGTGGGGAGGACTCAGAATAGGGTTCTATAAAACCGTGATCGAACGCGGTCCCTTAGAGAATCATCGCACACATGCACTCCGACACTAAGTAAAGGGTCGCCTACCTGACAGTCACAGAGGAAATCAATCCCTATTCTGACTCATACAATTGACCCGTGCATTTTTTAAAGAAACATTTAAAAATGGTTGCATTTTTTTTTAGAAAAGATTTCATTGTTTGAAAAGGAATTTTGACTTATTTTTTACTTGAAAGAAGATGTTTTAGTTTTACTTAAAGTTTGAAAGAAAATATTATTTATTTTTTAAAAGATTTTTGCAAATGCATTTATATTTAAATAAATTTTCTTATACTAGAAAAAAAAGTGGGTCAGTCGACTAATCAAGACGAAATTTTCTTCTCCAGTAAAAGAGAGGGGCGACCATTTACTAAATGTTAGAGGCGTGAAATTATCAATCCCGCATCCTCGTAGCGTCACCAAGTCGGGATTGCTAGAACCACTCGCACGTGCTTCGATGACTCCTACATCATTGCACTAATCCCGAACCATCCTACTTACAGCCTTGCTCAATGGCCTAAGTATAGCAAAGGGCTATACGGGCACACTTATCCTCGTACATAAGCGAAGAAATTAGGCCAAGAAGCAAGAAAGAAAAGAGATAAAAAGGAGGGAGAGAGAGAAGGGGACGATCCGCCTAAAAGATCGACGTAAAAAGGAGGCGGATCAATCCTCAAAACCGAACAAAACAGATGGCCCCGACATCCCGACGGCTCGAGCTTGATAGACCCCGCTTAACCTAGCGACGGCAGAAGCCCGACAATCATCACAAGGTTTAAGACCTAAAACTCCACTGCTCATAGAAAGGGGAAACATGCTAGACCCCCTAGAAATGGCATCTCTCTCATTGAAATGACCAACTGAAGAGAAAAAGAGGAAGGGAAATCCCAAAATATCCCCAAAAGCATGACTTAAATGACTAAGCACGACTCAACGAGACGAAAGGGTGCAGTAGAAGACTCCCAAATCTGACCACCTGGGACTATCTAACTTCTAAGCTATCCCTGCCCCAGATCAAAATATGTAGCTCAAGACTCGCACCCTCGCACACTTGCGGCTGTGTCACATAAAATGCTCCGGACAAGACCACACCAGGCTACGACCAAGCCAAACAGTAGACTAAGGGTAGAACTCAATCCAATTAAACCAAACAAAACATCAAACTGAAGTAGAATCATGACCAACTGGAACTGAAACAGGAAGAGTCATGATTCGAACCGTCAAAAGGCGAAGAAAATGGGCAGTCATAAGGATGAAATCGAGCCCCATATGTGGTGCAAAGGGGGCAATCACAAGGACATCAAAACAACAAACCGAACCCCCATAAAATGGTGCAAGAGGGGCAGCCACAAAGGCCGTACAACAACAAAACTGAGCCCCCATAAGGGTGCGAAAGGGCAACCATAGAGGCAGCAAAAAAGGTAAACCGAGCCACATATGTGGTGCAAGAGGGGCAGCCACAAAGGCATGAAGGCAGCAAACCGAGCCCCCATAAAATGGTTCAAGAGGGGCAGCCACAAAGGCATCATAACCGGTCAAACCAAGCCATGCAAGGCATCAAACCAACGAAAACCGAGCCATGTAAGGCAAAACCAGTAAACCCGAGCCCTGTAAGGCAAAACCAAGCCAACACTGAGCCCCAAAATCTAGGTAAAAGGCTCAAAGCCAAGTGACATGGAACACTAAGCTATCATGTCAAACTCTTCCCCCCATCTCCTTCCCATTTTTTTTTACATCAAAATAGGCTTCTCAAACATTTCAAATTTTGTAAAATAGAGGCCCAAGCATTTCAGATTCTTTTTTGAGAATAGGAGCCACCACATTTTAAGCATATATGTAACATAAATGAAAAAAAAGCAATGCACCTATAAAACATGCATACGAAGTTTCAACCCTCCAAAAAACCAAACTTCCCTCACCTTTCCACATTCCACCCAAACCGCAGGCTAGAGTGTCAATATAAAGCCAAAAGAACTCCAAAATGGCATCTAAACCATGTCACAATAATGTCTACAACATGCATAACTATAGACTAGCAAGATAATAAGGCAAAGAGCAAGCATGAAAAATGGAGACCACTATAGAACTCCCAAAACTACAAAACATATTGTAAATTTCAGCAAAGACATAATGTAGAGAGCGATGTGAGGGTAGAAGAACCCCAAAACAATGTCTAAGTAATGCTAATAGTGGAGCTTAAACCATCATCAGATATATTCAACATATTTCAACTTGAAATAATGAAAGTAGAAGACAACCGAATAACCATGAAGTTGTAAAATGTTCAATAGTTATGCTAACATGAGACTTCTCCTCTCATCCTCCCCTTCACATTCCCTACTTCTCTTTTCTCCTCTCCTTTCTCTCATTTCTTTCTCACTTCTTTCCCTTTTTTCTTACTCTCTTCTCTTTTTTTTCTCTACCTCTCTTTCTTTCTTCTCTTTTCTTTCTCACTTCTCTTCTTTCCCTTCCTTTTTACTCACTCATGCTAAACATCACTACAAGCATCAAGTGTAAGAGTAAAGATTGAAGCATGCATGAACTTCCTAAATGAACTTCATTGACATAAAGAAATATTAAAAAAAAAACTATAGCATGCCATTTAGAACCCCCACGCATCAAAGCCCATCACCAAAGCCACATGTTTTTAATGCCACCTTTCATGAAATAAGTAATGGTAAAGCATGCAACAGGAATAGAGAAAGAGGAAGTAGAGAAAGTGATAGCTAACACAACTTTCTCATCCAAAACTTCTCAAAGTAAAGCATACCAAGATTATGGAGCCAAATAAGCTTATACCTGAGTGAGGAAGTGATCGACCACACAAGAGAAACCAGGTGAAACAGCGGGGAGGCCGATAAGACCAGCCACGAACCGAGCAAGCAGGGGCTCGGGTAAGCTCAAGAGGAGAAAGCAAATAACACCCCCCAACCTCTCACTCTCACACACACACACGGTGAATAAACCAGAGCAGGAAAAGAATAAAGAAAGACAGTAGCTCCCCCTCTCAAGAGAAACTCAGCCAACCAAAAATGTCCAACCCTCCAGAATTCCCCAAAGTGGGGACTATATAGTAAGAAGAGATGAGAAGAGCCAAGCCACATTCACCCAAACTCATCCAAATTCACCCAAATACTCACCCAATGCCAACAGTGATAATGGACGGATCAAACCATCGCAAGAAGCCACACACCAAGGAGAGGATCGAGAGAAGGAAGAAGCCTTGGGAAGCATAGAAGCTTCCCTATTCATGCCAAAGAGGCAGATGCCACAGTCACTTGAGTACCAAAGAAGAAAGTCCAATGCGTCGAGGAAGGAGCTCGGGCAAAGCTTCATGGGACGTTACCTCCTCTTGCGTGAATAGGAGAAGCCAAGGTACAATAGGACGAGACGGGACGAAGCCAAAGAGCTCGTTCGAGCCATACCAGGGCAAAGGCGCACGGCTCCGTGGGAGAAGAGGAGAAGATGGCGCGGGACGAGTGCGGGACGGGGCTAGGAATGGAGGGTTTAGGGTTTTAATTAAAGGGAGGGGAGTTTAGGCAATTAAACAAAACATAAGTTATTATTTAATTATTCAAAACGCGCCGAATTTCGCGTTGTTTCTTTGTGCTCGGAACCCTGGCAAAATATGTCATTCCTAGGCAAATTCAACGTTCTGGACGCACCGGCGCAGTCTATTTCATGATCTGGATTCAATGTCATTAAAGTCACAACACTTCAGCGCTATGTTTTTTGTCTCTCTTTTTATGTTATCTTCATCTTCTTCTCTTAAATTGATTTTTTGCTCGAATATTATTAAGGAACTGTGCAAATAATTGATTGTATCAGAAATTGGATCCCAAATTATAAAGAAAACGGTAACCATGCATTTTCACTCTTTTAGCAAAAATTGTAATAGTGAGCACGGAGTTCATTGACGATTTCGGTGAATCATTCAAAGATTTTTGTAATGTTATTCCTAGGCTTCATTTTGAAAAATCATATTGTTGTATTAAAATGTTAATCCATATTTTTCTTACTCCATTTGTTCCTTTATAGATGTTGAGTAATTTGTCATAAATTTTCATTTCCTGTTCTCAAATAATAAATTTTTCATATAATTGTTATATTTTAAAGCATAATATAGCACACTTACTAACTATCATTAAGTAAAATCAAATCTAAATTTTATGGGATTCTATTCTTTAATGGGCTTTGGAATTTCTTTAGTTTCAATAGTGATAATAATAGGGCTTTTATAACCCTTCAGAATGATATTCCAAATTTTTATGTTGCACGGCTATATATACATTATCATTCTTTTTTTCTAAAAATTAAAAAGCATATTTTGACAAGGAATGATCATATTGTACAGTGCCCTTTATTTAATTTACCAATTTTGCAATCAAAAGATATATTTTAGGAACCAAAACAAGTAATCCTTACCCAGGTGAATCGCTCATTATATTTGAACAAATTATAGAGTTCAAACTTTGATATCAATTATAGCTTTAAACGTACTCAATAGGGGATGAATTAGGCTTAATTGGATTTCACATTCATTTATTTCTAAATATTATTCGATATAACTTAAATAAACATTAAATTGTAATAACAAATAAAGAAAGTATTAAAGACTAATTACAACAAGAAGTAAAAAATATGAACACAATTAACCAAACGAATAAGTAATAATTTTTAGGTAGTTCAACTCTAGCTTACACCCATAACTGAGTGTCCATCATGCCTAAAATTTCATGCACAATTTGCACTAAAATAAATTTACTCCTTCAATAAGCAGAGAAGCATTTATATCGATTTTTCTTAGGATTATCTCCCATCCACCAATATAATCTCCTGATCTTCTTCTTGATAAGGATAAATTTTCAATGCATTCTCCACTAAAATACTTTAACAAAATACAAGTTTAAAAATGAATATAAGAGAAGAAAGGTTCTTACAAACGGACAAATTCTTGCATGCAAAAACCAAGCTCAATACAGAGGTAAAACATCAAGGGATTTCATCAAGATCAACAAGCAAGCTCCTCTCTAAGAAATCAAATTTACATAAGAGTGTTTATAAAAGAAAATGGCTTTGATGGCTGGCCTTGAGAAAAAAGAGGGCTAGGATAAGTGTCAGCATATGAACACATTAGTTCTTGACCAACCCTGAAAAAGATTATTTTTATTAGACTCAATATGATTTCAAATAGTTTATTAAAAACATTAAGATAGATTTTCCCATGTTACTCCACGCAGCCAACATTCAAAATTCAAATATCGCACTTGATTTGATCCTAACAAGAGTCCATCATTAAAATTTTTAATATTTTAACTTTTATGGTGATCCGCAAACCATTGTGATCCAAACTATTACTTTTCAAAGGTCTCAAGCATCTAAAATTTTACGAAGCATTTCAGCACTTTATAGAGGCCTGCAATGACTTTAAGGATACCCAAAATGAACTTTGAAAAGGCACACCTTATTTAATTTACTTTTACCATTATTTTACTCAGACTAAAAATATGTTTATGAGAATCTCTATTTAAATAATTATACATACAGTTAAAAATAATATCAAACATTACTAGATGCATAATTTAATGGATTAACTAGAGTGGCACATAATTTTTCCTTCACTAAAAAAAATTAAATCTTAGGTTGCTTGTTTGACTAAAACATTTCTGCTATTACTATTGTGCGGACTTAAAAAAGGAAACATAATATATTTTTATATGATCATTTAGCTGGTATACATTTATGTGATCATTTAGCTGGATACATATTTTTCAGAAACACTTAATTTATGAATCTACTGATCGTCAATTTTGTAGTGTAATTAGCTATCAGAAAAATTAATAAGAAACTAAGAGCTCATGAGTTAAGCAACTTTAACTCGGTATTAACTTAAAATTAAGCCCCTCGCTTTTATGATTATCCTAACATTCAGCTTCATGAATTGATGCTTGTTTGGTTGCCCATAAATGGAAGTAGTATTGATTTTTCGTGTCCCGATTTGTTTGTTTTGATTTAATTGCGTGAAAGTTATTAGGCTGAGTATTAATATTGGACTCATATCATTTCATTTCGTACTTTGTAACTGAGAGTTAGTAAAATCTCATTGTTTCTCTCTAATTTTATCTCTCTCATCTCTCCCTATTAGGTTTCTTTTATATTTGTTAATAAGATTTTGATAATGCTCATAAACATACTAAGGTCCAAAAAGAATGAAATTAAACTTCGATTAGATTAGTATAAGGAAGTTTGACTTTACATGTTTCATAATTGCTACTATTCGCTTAATACTCCATGCTTGTTGGTTTGGAAAATTATGCCAACACTTCGTTTCAGACAAAAATACTTTCTCTATATATGAATAGCAATCAAAATCCGTGCCCAATAATTATGTGAACTCTCAAACAAAAAAAGCTCATTGACAATTTATTTTCCCAGCACTTTCTTCACCTCCAGTGGTTGTAAAGTGTGTGATTGGTCTACGACAAGGTTACATGGCATTGGGCTCTACTTTTCATTCAGTTCGTTCAAAATTAGTGTTATTATACATTTTATTGTTTAGGTTGAACATGTCATTCACAAGGCAAACCCCAAATTTATAAAAATACTATAAATCACATTATATGCTTTGACTACCTTTGAAACTTGCTGACACGAACTTCAAACCTTATATGAATCATATTCAAATTATTTTCTAAATTTATTTAAATCTTGTTCAAACTTTCAAAAATTATTTGGACAATATTTCAATATGGTTCACACATAGTTTGAATATAGTTCAGTTATAGTTCAACAATATCCAAGCAAAGTTTCAAATAACGCTTGAGCAATATTCGAAGAAGGTTTGAGTATGATAAGAACGTAGTTCAAACAAAATTTGAGTTAAGCACATATGATTGGATCAAAGATTCATCAAGGTTCAAATAGTATTCGAGAATTATTCACGCAATGTTCAATAAAGTTCGAGCATGATTTGAATATGGTTTGATTTGAGCATGAGTCGAACATAATACATGTCATATTATTTTTCCCTCATCATATTTTTTGCAAATTAACTAAATTGAAATATCTTGATATATATGTAGATCTCCATTTTAATTAAATTTAAGAAGAGACATCACACTGCTAAAGTCACCAATAGATCTATGGGTTTGCTGGAAGAAATAATTAGATAATTTAAGGCAAATGGTCTTATTGGAAAAACTAAGAGATCTCCTTTAAGTCAATTCTCTAATAGTCCTAAACTCTCTAAGGAGGGGTCATAATTCATAAAATGTTGAATAGTTGATGATGATTAAATAAGGGATACAGTATTATGTTGAATAGAGGAGATAAAACCAAAACATTTGATGTTAGTGAGTTTGCTCTCATGATTGGCTAATAAATAACTACAAGTAAATTTAAGCAAGTGATTACAAAGAATTGGCTAATAAATAACTACATGGATAGAAATAATATTTTCAAAAATACAAAGATGAACAAAATATTTATAATTAATTGAGAGAGATGATGTGAGAGAACTAAATTTGTATCATCTTGTAGTTGGTTTCCTCTTAAACTATGGTAAACACAATGCTGCTTTTATTGAAATGCTAGCTGATTAAATATGAATAATCCTTCTTTAAGTACCCATAAAGTAAGCTATCAAGGAGAAGACACTAAGAGGGCTGAAGAAGGGTGTGATACACTATAAGGCTATTGCTATGAAAAATAGGTTCCAATCAAATGCAGTGTAATTGAGTACACTATATTATTATAATATTTGGCTTTAGAGCCAACTTAGATCATACAAGAAAATGTGTTGAGTTATTATTAGAGAAAAAAATATTGAGTTGGAAGAGCATCAAAATGCTTACGGTCAAAAATATATTGTTATTGCCAATAAATGAAGATGCAAACGTTATACAAAATATTATATTTCAATTGTTAGTTTATGTGGTAAATTCTTATTTTTATTGTAAGTAACTCACGAGCCTTTTAAATTATAGGCAATTATTTATCTTATATTGGTGCATGAGCTTGAGAATGATTTTATAAGTCCATTGAACATAATCCTAGTCAGATTATCCTAGTTAAAGTTATTAAAGAAGCAAGCAACATTATTTTTGAGAAGCAGTCGAGGGAGTAGAAGATAAATTAGCTATAGTCAGTCCATGAACTCCTATTAAGGGTTATCAGCCTTTATTAATATGTGGGAGTTAACGAATAACCAACCCATAATAGAGAATAATCAAATAAGGTATGAGAAAAACTTCGATATACTGACAATCTTGTTTAAGGTTTTGTACTTAGGAAAGAGAAGAAGAAGTAGGGGGAATAGCAAAGACATTTATTCTTAACTATATCATTCATTCTATTGGACTGGGAATGAGATAGAGAAAGAGAAGGACATGAAGAAGGGGATAGATGAGGTGAGAGAGATAGAGAATGTCAATCAATCCTTTACTATTATATGTATAAATAAAAAAGTTAGTAAGGCAATAAATGTTAACCATCTCTTGATATTATATATAAAAATGAGGACAAGAAAGTAGATTATAAAATGAAGAGGTAAGAGAATAAGAAATATTTGATTGAGGATTTCTCAACACCATTAGAAAAGAAGCTTGCATAAGCACATGGATCTGTCATTGTCCTCCTATACACAAATGACAATGATCAATTGTCAACCTCAATTATTTGAAATCAGAATTGGTATACAACACTTAAGATATGGAAATAAGAGTGGATAGTGAAAGGGCAACACGATTTTAACACTTGAGTTGAGAAATTTAGTACTTCAAGAAAGGCATATATGTATTATTCAAGACCATCTAAACCTATTGGTTGAGTGCTTAGGTTTTCCATCCAAAGATCTTGGGTTCTGGGCCTTTGAAATGTGGTGTGTATGCTTGCGATTAAATTCACTCAAATATCCAAAAATATATATAATTAATTTTTTAAGACAAATTATTTATATTATCTAATAAAAGAGCATATCTAGGAGTTACCCAAAAATCTTAGATCCGACATTATAGTGTTATATGAATTATTTGATCAATATTATAGAACAATGACTCATATACATTAAGGCAAAGAAAAATGACTCATTCAAATGGCTTGAAGAAGAAATCTTATAGCATGTCATAAGAGAGGAGGAAGTTTCTTAAGCCCTGGGACGACAGAGAACTCATATAGTTTTCAATGGAGTGGAACAAATTATTTAAAAATATATATGAGATCTCACTTCTGGCACAAATCATTATGCTGTTTGGCTACAATTACTCTTACACTTCAATGCAAACATTGCACTTTAGTGTGTTATAATGGTTACATTACACTCTGTTATATCTATCTTATAATCTATTGTATTAAAACATTTTAATTGCTCTTTATAATGTTATAGAAGCTGGATTATACTATGTTGTATATATTTTATAATTTATTGTGCCATAGGTATTATAATTGTACTCTGCTGCATCAATCTTATAGACTATTAAGTTGTTAGATTGAACTCTGCGACAAGATAAACCTTATTTGAAACATATTCGGATCATATTTGAGCTTTATTAAAACTATGTTAAAGTTTATGCAAATAAAGTTCAAATAGATTATGAACAAAGTTCATGCCGTGTTCTAAGATTGCATAAACATTGTTAGAGCCATGTGCAAACCTTGTTCATATAAACTTTGAATGTGATTAGAATGATGTTAAAACAATATTCAGGTTATATTCAAACCAAATTCCTTCACATCAGGAATCAAACAAGTAATTTGTGATAAAAAAGGGGGGTCATTTAATCACAAACAAAATGATTTAACATATTTCTCCAAAACATAAAATAAACCACAAACATATCTGTCCATTTGTAACTAATATGAGGTATATAAAGTCAAACTCCTTTTAGTTTATCCAAACAAACATACAAATAAAAAACAACACAAATGTTCATTTGAAAACTCATTTTCCAAATTTAACTAAGCTTCTGTAATTATTTGTTGAATGATGTTTTTTTAATCTTATTATTTGTTGCCTTAAAAACAGAATGAGCCAAGTAGAATTTAAACTTATCTTGCCAAACCCTAATGAACGACCCAAACCATGCCAAAAGCTTAAAAAAAAGAAAAACAAATAAAACAAAAAAAAGTGCAGTGGAAAGGCAAAACAAACAAAAAATCAAATTTATCTACTAACCGATGCAAAGCTGTGGCCTGGAAGAAGACCGTTGATCTCGGTGAGCAGGGAGCCTAGAACTGTCGGTTGCCTATTTACAAGGAAACCACATGTGTTGGCGACAGTCTCAAGCGCCGATTGTTGATCCTCGACGGTGACGGATGGAAGCACAGGGGCCTCCCCCCAGCCGGTGCCACCGCCTCGTAGCTCCACGTGTACCGCTACGTTCCCTACCGTATCGAGGCTGGAGGACGCAATAGTGAACGGTGCGATCAACGGTACATTAAGGGGCCGCCCCTCAGCCCGGCTAACATCCACGGGGAACGTCGCCATGAGGTCGTCGAATCCGCCGGCACTCATTGTATAAGCCAGAGTACTGCCGGCGTTGAATCTGAGGCTGCAGCGGAGGGAAAGGAATGGGTTTTTGAGTAGGGAAGGAGAGAGAAAGGAGTGGAGAGAGGGAGAAACTAGCCGATTCATGAGAGGGACGACTGGAATAGGAAGTTCGTTGGCTCATGCGGAGAAATATTTGCTCAACGTGTTTGTAATTGAGAAGTTACAGATAAATATTTGCTTAACACGTGTCCTATTGCTTAAGTTATATCTCAATAATCTCATAATAACTTCCTAATAATTTATAAATAAGTCATGTTGTTCTGTTTTCATATATAATAATCTATAAATAAATTATGTTATTATGTTTTCATATATTTGTAGGTTATTGGGGGTTATTGTGAGATTATTGGGACGTAACCTTCCAATAACACGGACATAACCTTTCAATAATCTCTGAATACTCTTCTTACTCTTGCAATTGTGCGTGCGTATTCCGTACGCAAATATTTCTCCTCCATGGGAGGGAGGGAGATTGACTAGCCACACGGGAAATGAATATGAGATGGGAGTAGGAAGTAGGGTTGTCATTGACTCGAGTAAAATCTAGCATGCCAATCATAAGTTAATGTTCATTTGTACAGTACGAGTCCCAAACCACAAAAGAAAATTTACATATGTTGATTTGTCATGTCTGTGATTTTTTTCCGTAATATGTCGCCACATATGTTATATTGGGCTCATAATATTAAAAAAATAATTTTTTTTACGGGAGTTATTGAAGTAAAACTGTGGAGATTAATGCTGCGGTTCACTGCCATGTGTTATTGGAGATTATTGTGAGATATTGCGACATTATTAAATTTAACTCTCCAATAACCCTGAAACAATACCGAATTTGATAGATTTGAACCGAATCATCAACCTTATGTTATTTTCCACAACCCCATAAAAATTTATTATTTTATTATTTTATGAGGTGGGCCCGGTGAAGCACACGTGGCGACATATTACTGGAGTCCGCACGCAAAGCTGCGTCTGCACTCCATATGGAAAAAAATTTTCAGACGACGAGCTTTATAAAACATTTATATTTGACTTACAATTTTTAATATTAATATTATTCATATTTATCTTTTTTATATTTATTAGAAATCAAAATTTTTAAATAAAATTTTATTTTTTTATATAAAATTATTAATAAATGATATTACTAATTTAAATAAATAAACAATTGAATAGATTTCACATTAACATCTATAAATGATATTTATTTATTTATTTATTTTTTTTTTTTTGCGATTTAAATATCTGCTAGAGAATTCGGGGCAGTAGAGTAAAGAGTTATTGTCGTAGCGTTGCAAGAAAATACGATACACATTCATGTAATAAAAGTGACAGGTAGAAACACAAGAAGTTTTTTATTTAGAAATCCCAGAAATGGGAAAACCACGGGGGTCTAGCCCAGTTGAAATGTTCTACTATGAGTTGGTGTACATACAGACCCTTGTTCCATAGACGGGAAAGGGTTACACACTTCTTGTTGCTTCATAGTATAGAGCAAACACAATTGGAAGTGTTTGTTGAGCTTCACTATATCATCTTCGAGGTTGGCGCAATAATTGTGATGATTCATTGCTTTATAGTATGTTTTGTGACTCTATGGATTTGGTTGTTGCTTTGAATGGTACTTCTTGATTTTGCAACATAAATCTTCACTCCACACTGCTGTAATGAGTAGAGAGAGATCGATGGTGGTCAAAGGTGGCTAGCATGTGATGGTTGAAAGTGATTGGCGGTTGTAGAAGTGTGAGGTATTCACCGAATTTTTAGTGCAAAAGCAATGTTGGACTTCAGCTCCTTCTGAAAGCATCAGTCTTCTTCTGGCTCAAGGTCTCGGTTCCCTATCAAAAGGACGGGTAAGGCTCTATTTATCGAGACTGGGAGAGGCTTTTTTTGCAAATATGGAACGATTTCATACCACTCCATCGAACATCTCAGATAGATTTCCTCAATAGACTGATGTTTAGTTAATATTTGAGTGTCTTAATGATATTAGAATTGAGGATTTTATGCTTATTAGATTCATCTTGCAAATATGGTCGATTCAAATATAAGTTTATCATATTTGGAATCCATCTAACCTTTCAATTACGCACTAAAATCTTTCTAAGAAAGATTAACAACATGATTTGGGCTTAATTTGACTCGAGTTGGACCAATTTTCGTACAATCGACTCGATCTCATCGACTGGACATTTTGGCTATAAAATTGTTGAATTCAGATTTTTGACGATTTTTAATCAAAGTTTAAACATTTTTTGGTCAAAAAATTATCTCGAAATTTATGTTATCCTCAAGCTAAATGATAAATTTGTTAACTAAGTATCAATTTCCTCTCTATTTTCAGGTGAGATCAACTTTGTCACCAAAAAATAGCAGAAGTTTGGATTTCCATATACATATATCTGTAAATATGTAAATTGTAGTGTACATTTATATAAGAAAATATGTTCAGTCAAGTTGGAAATTTCTCATGCTACTATGGGGATTTATTGAAAGCATATTTTGCACTGATGTCGTGCTTTCTGGAGGAGCTTTACTTCAATGTTGTAGCACTTTCTAGAGGAGACACAATCGTGATTTCTGGAGTATATGTTTCACATTGATGTCACACTTGACGGAGGAGATATTTTACGTTGCTAAGAAGATGATATATGAAGGATCACGTCCCTCAAAAAGTCAGCAGAAGTACCAGAATTTTGAGAAGACGGTGCCAACACCATTTGAAGAAAAGCTGGCCATTTCTTCAAAGACATGGAAGACTAAGCTTACAAATATCAAGCATAATCATTTTAAGCACAAGAAAAATTCTCCTTTATCACAACATGGAGTTTTTGCATCAAACGATTTTGCTTTCTTTTGAAGAAGAGAACTACTTTCATTTGTTTCTCTTTTTTATTTTTGAAGGAGTCACCAGCATGTCGATCGTCATGTACTTCCCTTTTTTGAAAAGAAAATCACTCTTCTGGATCATATGAGCAATTAGGAGAAGAGAGGAACTAGAATGGATAGACATACAACAAAGACGACATACAAGAGAAAGAACGAGAAGAGTCTACGTGCGATAAACCTCACAAACAAGATCAAGTGAAGGCACCTCGGGCCAGTTTCTGTAATATAATACCTACTTAGACTACCCAAAACAAGGTATTTAGGTGTTTGTGCCTATTCTAGGGCCTTGAATGCTCCAAAGGGGATGTATCTCACTTAATTAATTACATCTTGGGGGCTGCTCAAGAACACTCTTGATCCAAAGGAGTTTTGCTTAAATAGTAGTGACAACTAGCACAAGGCTATCCAATGATGGCTATCTCACGGAAGGATGCTCCAATTCTTCCAAAGCTTCCGCTAAGCCATGGAGTAGCGAGTTAGTCTCTCGTGGTCCCCATATGGGTAACAACTCATCCGAATACAAAGCTTGCGAAATAACTGAATCATCCCAACAAAAATCTTGATATTTCAAAGCACCTCCAGGCCATAAGGAATGAGGACAAATCATTGTATCTCAAATGGGCGACAACTCATCAGCAATCAAGCCGTTGATATGATAGCAAGAAGGCAAAAGGAGTGATAGGGCTCAATAGTGGTAGTCAAAGGAAGGGAGGAGTAGTCCCTAGAAGGTAGAGATAATCGGGTCAGGGTTTCACAGACCTATCACCTCAAGCTACTAAGTCCCTAAGTCTACCTGGTCGTGAAGGTAGTTGACCCAGCATTCCAGAGATCCCGTGTTAGCAGTCCGTGAATTGCTTCGTCTACGGGGACTTTGGTAGCCCTACAGATGGAAGGAAAATTTTATCATATGGCTATTAGGTGGAGCTGTAAGAGGTGGGACTTATACTTGAAGAAATGGTAAGGATGTTGCTAGAAACTACAATAAAGAGGTTCAACTATAAAGCTGGAAAATGCTCACAACAAAAGGACTGACACCTCGTCTGGGTCGGGGTGCCTTCTAACGATCTAGGAGCACTAGAAAGCCTCCACTGTAAAAAAGTATGTTGGGACAGGATGATTAGAGATGCAAATGATTTAATTATCTAGAGCGGTTCTTAGATATTATAGAGGCCCTATTATATGACTTGGGTTATTCCCATGAAATGCTTCCTGTTTTAAAACTGGTCCGAAGGCCATGTAGGAAAGTAAAAATGCAAATTTTAAAATCTTGAATATTTTAATCCTATAATTTTCATTATCTTGAATGTTTTAGTAGGATTTTTATATAGAAAAAATTATAATTTTTAGGTCCTAAAAAGCCTAAATTGTAATTTTCACGATATCTCAAATACACCAGAAAGAAACAAGGAAAAAAATACAAGCATGCAAACATGCAATGGAAAGTAAAATGCAGTCTAGAATATAAAATCGGCCAGTGTCACTAGATCAGAAACATGTCCCAGAAAAAGCAACAAAGGAAGCTCGACTTCGCATATACATGTCCCGTCCTAGATCTATGCAAAAATGTAGAATTGGACTTATTGTACGAGACACGAGTTGCTCTTTCTTGTCCCCATCACGTGGATTGATGCGTCGTCCACCTCAAACCCATGCCCATACCTTATTTTTGATACAGACTCAGCTTAAGAACTCTATCAAATAAATTTGAAAGAGAAAATAGAGACTCGACCTGCATGAAAACAATGTTAGTTGGAAAGCCAACAAACATACAACGTATAACGAGCTGTGCTTTTTAATCGAGGGAGCTAAATGACACCTACAAACAAAAATTTAGAAATCATTATGTACTTCCCCTTTCGGGTACCTGTGTGTGTACATATATATAGGCACAGATCTCTGCATAAGAATACCCTAATATACTACCATGCAGATCAAGCACACAAGCACACCAAAAGGAAAAAAAATGACGTGGCTAGCACAAGCAAACCAACAAAGAAAAATTTCTAGATGTATTAAAGAAACTACCTAGCATCCTAAATTTCAGCCTAGCACACCATACATAAAACTTTAACAATGAAGCCACACCGACCCCGTCTTAAAGATCCAAGGGATCTAAAGGGTGTGACCCAGGATAGATTTTGAAAAGATTTGGCTTTATATACATCCTTGTTTTCTACATGCATAATTTAGAAAATATGGTGAATGTAATAAGTAGAAATATATATATGTATATATATGTATATATATGTATGTATATAAACGTATATATACATATATGTATATACGTATATATACATACATATATGTATATATACATACATATATGTATGTATATATACGTATATACATATATGTATATATACGTATATACATACATATATATATACGTATATACATACATATATATATGTATATATACATACATATATATATGTATATATACATACATATATATATATATATATATAAGGGCCATTAAATGTGAGCCTGTAACATGTGAGATGACATGATTTAGATCCCTTGAATCTTTAGCACGGTCATATTCGTGTCAATTCTGATGCTTTAAGTTGCATCGCTCACCAGGATCGACTGGATAAGGAATGACTATTAAGGCATTGCGAACAACACAGGGTCACTCGCCTACGAGCTTGGCTCGCTTTCCATGCACACATGCAAATGCAAATGCAAACAATCACATGAAAGAAATGGTGGGGCAAGTATGCCATGGAGGCAACTAAAAAAGGTGGGTATGTCATCGAGTCAATGACCAAACGATTCGGCGTGTCGTGGAGGTAAAGGTCTGACGAATGGGTGTACTTTAGAGGCAGTGACCGGAAAGGGTGGGCGTGTCATGGAGGCATAGGTTTAATGAATGAGTGTGTCGTAGAAGTAGTGACCCAAAAAGATAAGCGTGTCGTGGAGCCAAAGGCCCAATGTATGTGTGTGTTGTGGATGCATTGACTCGAAAGGGTGAGCGTGCTGTGATACAGAGGCCCTGACGAAGGGGTGTGTTGTGGAGGCCGATCCACTGAAAATTTGATAGCCTTTTACTATTCATTTCATACTTATTTTTGATGATATTGCACTTTAAAGAAATGTATTTTTCATGATTTCATGCATGTACAATGATTTTAGGCCTTTGGAGCAAAAGGAAGCTAAAAGAAGCAAATTTGGAGCAAAAATGGACAAAAGTGCATTCTATCGAACTAGCACAGAACGGCGTTGTTACCAGCGTCGGGCCATGTTATTTTACAGAGAGTTGCGATCGAATTGGCAAAATAATGCGCCGAATGGCACTTTATTCAGCGTCGGACCGCGCCCTATTCCGATTTCAAACTAGATTCAATGTATTTGGCTAGATTTTGGAGGGTTTCTTGAGAAAACTCTTGGGAATTCAGTTTTTGCCGAATTTAAACTTCTTTGGAGCCAAGTTTAGAGATGGAGGGACAGTTTAGAGAGAGTGTCTTTCCATTTTGTTTAGGAAATCTAGGTTTTGTGTTTTCTCTTCTAAGGAGTGTAAGAGGAGAGGGAGAGTGAGAGATTTCTTCTTCTTTACTTATCTAAAGAGAGAATTGTGTGTTGTTGTGAAGAAAGAAGAGGAGTCAAAGGAATTCCTTGAGATTCGCTTGGGGAAGAGTTTGACATAAGTTGTCTTTTCTTTACTCTGTTTGTATGACATTGGTTTTATATATAAAATCCATGTTTTGTCATATTTTTCTCATGAGTCTTGAGTATATTTCTTTGTCTTTCTTCTTTTCATGTGATGTGTTGATATTATGATATGTAAATGATGTGCCGATTTGTTATGGAGAATTTGTGATGACCTTTTCACTTTAAACTTCCTTTAATTTTTTATCTGGCCAATTGAATTGTTAAAACTTATTGGGAATCATATGTTCCGAAAGGATTAGAAGTTCCACAACAAAAGTGAATGTCACATTCAATGTCCATGAATGAGAGACGTAGTTCATGGGGATTGAGTGCAAATAAATAGAGAAATAAACTGATGGGCGTAGAATTGGATATTTCAGAATGACAGGCTGAAATCCTCAATTTAGTTCTAATGTTTGGAAACTAAATAGAGAGTTAGCCTTCTGGCGAAGGGAAGTGGGAGCTCTGAAGTGAGATCCAATATCCTCCCAGCCTAACCGCGGATTTGGGGACTGAACTTAGGATTAGCCAATGTTCCCTATACGCTGAAAAATGGGTAAATAATAGGAATGCTCCTATTTGGCACAATACATTTGCATCACTGATCTATGTCACAATAATCAACATATTATGATTGGAGAGGAGGAAGACTCTTTCTTACAACTGAACTTTGTTATAAATTTAGTCTTGTGTTAGTTTAACTTGCTACAGTTTAGAACGTGCTTTGGTAGAAATAATAACTACAATTGTTTGTCTTTATTTTAAGAATTGAATTTACTTGCAATTGTGCTGTGATTTGATAAGTGATTTATGTGCTACACCATAAAATTAAAGCCTCCCTATGGGATCGATATCCAGGACTCCACTAGAGCCATGTATTACTTGAGCGATACGTATACTTGCATTTAATTGTGTGACTCATTATCAAACTAAATCAATATACATATCTAAATCTCAGTTCATAAATTTTGGTAAATTAAAAAAGTCGCACCAAGTTTTTGGCGCCTTTGTCGGGGAGGTAAGGTAAGAAAAGGTAACTGCTAAAGTTTAATTTTGTAGTATTTGAAATCTTATATTTGAATTACAAGTCATAATTGTGTGTGTTTGTCTATTGTTAGTGTACTTATTGTGTTTGTATGCGTAGTATCGGATCTATAGGTTTAGTGCCTTACGATTCTAAATAAGAGCGTACTATTAGAAAAATTTGAAAACAATAAAAATGATATGCAAATCCTCACAAAATGGCGAACAACTTAAACAATCAAAATAAAAATATACCAAGACCATTAAGAGATTATTTTAATCTAAAAACCGATGAAATTCACTTAACTATCGAAAACCTTGATGTTGCTGCTAATTCATTTGAGCTTAAACCATCTATTATCCAATTAGTACATAATAATCAATTTAGAGGAGCACCTAATGAAGATCCTAACTTACATCTCGCTAGTTTTTTAGAACTGTGTGCTACTTTTAAATATGATGGAGTGTCGAACGATGCTGTTGGGCTTAGACTTTTTCCTTTTTCATTATGAGATAAGGCTAAGGCGAGGTTAAATTCATTAGCACCTGGATCTATCAGAACTTGGGGAGAGCTTTCACAAAAGTTTCTGTCAAAATATTTTCTTCCTTCCAAAACTGCTAAGCTGAGGAATGATATCACATATTTTAGTCAGTTTAATGGAGAATCCATATATGAAGCTTGGAAAAGATTCAAAGTTCTTCTAAGAAAGTGTCCACACCATGCTTTACCAGACTGATTAATAATCCAAATATTTTATAATGAATTAGTGGGATCTTTGAGATCGATTATCGATGTTGATGCTGGTGGATCATTAATGTCTAAACCTTTTCATGAAGCATATTAGTTAATTGAAGAGATGGCTACTAATTATTTTCAATGGCCCTCTGAGTGGGTAAATCCTAAGAGAGTAGCTATTATTCATGATTTTGATGCGATAACTATGATAGTCTCTCAAATAGCTGCACTTTCCAAGAAAATAGATCAATATGGAATGAATTATTCTCCAACACCCCCAGTGTTAGAAAAAAATTCATCAGGACAGATGATAGACTCTCAAATGTCTTATGAAACATTGAATGCCATAAATAACTAATTCAATAATCCTCATTCGAATTATTATAATCCTAGTTAGAGGAATCAGCCAAACTTCAACTAGAATAAGATCATTGTTGTTGTTAACCTGCAATGGGGAAACAATCCTATGAATCCAGTTGGAAATCCAAACAACCAAAGAAATACCAATTATATACCTTCTTATCCTCCTGGTTTTAATAGTAATTAACATTTTAAGGAATAGAAGTTGTCTACTGAAGAAATGATTTTGAATATGGGTAATCAAATTCAAGCTAAAAATGTTGCGATGAAGAACATTGAGAATCAATTGGGACATATCTTTACTGCGCTTAATAATAGACCTTCTAGGAATCTTCTTAGCAATGTTGAGATCAACCCAAAAGATCAAAACAATGAGCAAATTAAGCCTATTCAATTAAGGAGTGGAAAATAATTGGAGCCAAGAGTTCAAAAAGAAGTCAAAGTTGAAAAAGAGGAAGTGAACATTGAGAAAGGTTCTAATAAGATATATCCTGACGAATATCCTCTAGAACCAATGAAGATAATTATTGAAGCATTAGAGCAGATGCCTGATTATGCAAAGTTTATGAAGGATATTCTTAAAAATAAAAGAAAGTTCAAAGACCACAAGAATGTTGCACTTAGTGGTGAGTGTAGTGCAATTATTCAGAAGAAGCTTCCTGAAAAACTTAAAGACCCAGGTAGTTTCACTATCCCGTGTGCTATAGGTGAGAAACTTTTCGGAAGAGCTTTATGTGATCTTTGAGCTAGTATTAATCTTATGCCTTTATCAAATTTCAAAAGATTTGGAATAGGAGAAATTTCACCTACATCTATGACTCTTCAACTGGCTGATCGTTCTATCACTTATTCTAAAGGAGTTGTGGAAGATGTATTAGTAAAGGTGGATAAATTTATCTTTCCTGTGGACTTTATTGTATTAGATATGGAGAAAGATAAAGAAATTTCAATTATTTTGGGAAGATCATTCCTTGCTACTGGGAGAGCTATGATTGATGTTCAAAAAGGAGAATTAACTATGAGAGTTAATGACCAAGAGGTAACTTTCAACATTATGAAATCTATGAAATACCCTTCAACTGAAAAAGATGATGAGTGCTTTCGAATGGAAATCTGTAATTATTTGAGAGAAGATCATTTTAAAGAAGTATTTGAAGAAAATATGGAATGTGAGTATGAATATGAAAGTGAAAGTGAAGATGATTTCGATGATATGAAGAATGAAAAGTTAGAATTTACTCAAGAAAGATTTGAAAGATTGGATACTATGGAAAATGGAGATAAAAGTCTAATTCCATTTATCATTAAACCCCCTACACTTGAGCTGAAAATTCTCCCTAACATTTGAAGTATATGTTTTAGGAGAATCATCTACTTTACCAGTCATTGTATCTTCGGATTTAAATGAATATCAAGAACAAAAATTATTGGACACCTTAATAAGATACAAAAATGCTTTTGGTTGGTCCATAGCTGATATTAAAGGAATCAATCCATCGATCTGTATGCAGAGAATTTTGTTGAATGAAGAACATAAACTTAGAGTTGATCGTCAAAGAAGACTGAACCCAATAATGAAAGAAGTGGTTAAAATAGAGATTTTTAAGTGGTTAGATGCTGGAATTATATATAATATTTCTGATAGTGTTTGGGTAAGTCCAATTCATTGTGTTCCTAAGAAAGGATGAATGAGTGTTGACATAAATGATCGAAATATAATTATACCAACAAGACAAGTAACTGGTTGTCGAATATGTATTAATTACAGAAAATTAAACGCCGCCACCATAAAAGATCATTTTCCTTTACCATTTTTAGACCAAATGCTGGACAGACTTGCTGGACACAAGTACTATTGCTTTTTAGATGGATATACCGGTTATCACCAAATACCTATTGCTCCTGAGGATCAAGAGAAGATTACATTTACTAGCTCTTATGGAACTTTTGCTTTTATAATAATGCTTTTTGGATTATGTAATGCACCTGCAACATTTCAAAGATGTATGATGTCCATATTTAGCAAATTAATTGATGATGTAATAGAAGTATTTATGGATGAGTTCTCAGTATTTGGAGATTCATTTGATGCATTCTTGTGCAACTTAGAAAAAATTTTAGAGGTATGAAAAAGAAAAAATTTAATCCTAAACTGGGAAAAGTGTCAATTTATGGTTGCACGACAAATTGTGCTTGGGCATAAAATATCTGAATATGGCATGGAAGTGGATCCTACGAAGATTCAAATTATAGAAAAATTACCACCTCCAACAACTGTGAGAGGGGTAAGAAGCTTTTTGGGACATGTAGGATTCTACAGGCGATATATTAAAGACTTTTCAAAAATTACTAAGCCTCTATGCCAACTTTTGGAAAAAGATAGGAAGTTTGATTTTAACGATGAATGCTTAAAAGCTTTCGATCTATTGAAGGAAAATTAATCGCTGCCCCTATAATAGTTTCACCTGACTGGGAGAAACCATTTGAATTAATGTGCGATGCTAGCGATTATGCTATTGGAGTTGTGTAGGGCAAAAGACATGACAAAATATTTAAAGTTATATACTACGCTCGTAAGACTTTTACTGATGCTCAAATTAATTACACCGCTATTGAAAGAGAGTTATTAGCTATCGTTTATGCCTTTAAAAATTTTAGATTTTACTTAATTGGAGCTAAATGTATAGTGCATACTGATAACTCTGCTATTAAATATTTAATGCAAAAGAAGGATGCAAAACCAAGACTGATTCGATGGATAATTTTAATGCATGAATTTTATTTTGAGATCGTTAATAGGAAAGGGGTCGATAATCAAATAGCTGGTCATATTAAAACTTGAACAACCTAATTTGGATGATTTTGAAAAGGAAATCACTGAAACTTTTCCTGATGAGAAATTATATAATATTATTGAAGGAAATTTACCGTGGTATGTTGATATTGTGAACTACATCGTTAGTTATATTTTACCACCTGACTTAATATTGTAACAACAGAAAAATTTAAGCATGATGCTAAATTTTATTTCTGGGATGATTCTTATCTATATAAACAATGTAAAGATCTTATTATTAGGAGATGTGTGCCTTATGAAGAAACTGAAAGAATTATTCCTGAATGTCATGATTATGAATTTAGAGGACATTTCAGAATTAATAGAATTGCACATAAGATTTTGCAATCTAGATTTTATTGGCCTACACTTTTCATAGATGTTTATAGATTTATCAAAACTTGTGATCGATGTCAGAGAATAGGTAATATATCCAGAAGAAATGAAATGCCTCTTAATTTTAATTTGGAAGTTAAAATTTTTTATGCTTGGGGATTAGATTTTATGGGACCATTTATACCTTCATTTGAATATATATATATACTAATTGTTGTTGATCATGTATCAAAATGGATTAAGGCAATAGTTTTACCTAGGTGTGATGCTAGAAGTTTTTCGAGGTTGTTAATGAAAAATATTTTCCTAAGATATGAAATGCCTAGAGTAATCATCACTGATGGAGGATCCCATTTTAAGAATAATCTGATTCAGAGAGTGGTGGAAAAATATAAGATTATGCATAGAATCTCTACAGCTTATCATCCCCAAACTAATGTTTTAGCAGAGGTATCTAATCGTGAAAATTAAACGAATTTTGGAGAAAGTCATTAATCCTGAGAAATTAGATTGGTCTGCTAGACTAGACACTGCTTTATAGGTATACAGAACTACTTATAAAACTCCTATAGGAATGTCCCCTTATAGATTAATCTTTAGAAAAACTTATCACTCGCCAGTTAAATTAGAATATAAAGTATATTGAGCGATAAAAAAATTGAATTTTAATTTGAAAGATGCTGGTGAGAAGAGATTGTTGCAATTGAATGGATTGGAAGAAATCAGAAATTAATCATATGATAATGATAAAATATACAAGGAGAAAAGAAAAATTTCACATGATCAGAAGATTGTTAAAAAGGAATTTGAGCCAGGACAAAAAGTTTTATTATATAATACAAGATTGAAATTATTTCCTGGGAAACTGAAATCTAGATGGACAGGACCTTTCACTGTCGTAAAAGTATATCAGTTTGGAGCTGTGATTATCGAAGACCCTAAATCTGGAAGAATATTTAAAGTTAATGGCCAAAGATTAAAACATATTTTGAAGGCAATAGACCAAATTTAGAGGTTTTAATGTTGGATCAACCTGAATAACAGAAAGTTATGTCAGGCCGACGACATAAAACCAAGCGCAGTTACTGAGTGTTTGATTTGTTTGATGTGTTATTTGTGTTTGTTTGTTACTTAATTAAGTCTTATTCTTCCTTAATTATCATTAACAACATTTAAGAAATGAATCAAATCAAAGTTTGGAAAGAATTTGGACAAAGTAAAGTTTAGCGAAGTTTGAACTAGCGCCGAACGGCGCTGTTATCAGCACCAGACATCGCTGCTATTCAGAAATTAGTTTATCATCTTTAAATTTGAGTTTTTGCAGTTCTAGGCGGTAATTCTTCCATTAGAAATCCTAAAAACTTCCTCTATATGCAGGAAATACCAAAGGAACAAAGAGGAAGATCCCAAATCTCGTCCAAATGGATTCAAATTCAATAGAAACTTCAAGATTTCAAGTTTTCAACCATAGAAATTTCGTTAGTTTTGAAGCGCAATGCTTATTCAACTAAAATATCTCAAAAATGAGGTTAGCTAAGGAGTGAGGCTTTGTGAATCGAGGTACGAATTCTCCTACCACTAGAATTAATGAAATTATTATTCAGAGACGTTGGGCAGTATTATGTTATACTACTACCACCGTAGTTGTCTCAGTTGTGAAGGAGTTTTATGCAAATCTTCATGGAATCAACTAAAGATCAGTCTATCTGCGAGGTAGGTTTATCACATTTACTCCTTCAAAGATTAATGATTTATATATGATTGAGAATGTGCCAATCTGCCACTATTCAAAATTTTCCCCGATGAAGGACAATATGAATGATATATACAAATATCTGACGGATGAAAGTGATGAATGGGAGATAAGAGATAACCGGTATGTAAGTTTCTCGACCACACTGTTAAATCCTACGTAAAAAAAACTTACATTATTTCATATGTGCAAAATTTCTCCCAACAATGAAAATCAGTAAAGTAACTAAGGAGTGCACTATTCTGAACTACTGTATTCAAATGGGGATGCCTATTGATGTTGGTTCTATAATTGTTAACTCTGTTTTGGAATTGATCTTTCATGGATAAAAGTATGGGCTTGGACATCCTTCCACCATATTTCTCCTTTGCAGTCAATCACAAGTGACATATGAGAACGGGGAAAGAGTACTTCTACCTTGGAAGCCTATAGCTCAGCAGATGCATATAGTAACCAGACAGTTGGTGATATGAATGACATGAGCATTATTGAAGATCAACCATCTCAGAGGTCGACACATATTCCTCCTTAAATTTCCTGAAAGTTCACAGATCATCTTAAAGAAAATTAAAAAAATTGGAGAAGGATGTACAACATCTGATGAATGCAATCAACAATCTATATGATTTCTTTGATCATCTAGATTGGAGAATGAAGGTGTACTTTGATCATTCTGGATATCTTGAAAGAAGTTTGACAAGGTTAATGAAAATGAAAGGTTTGATTGAAGAGGATTCTACTAAAGAATTTCCGTTTCGTCCATTCTACAATCTGTTCATTCACGCTAAATCAATTGGAGATCTTAGAGTTGATGATAGTTCCGAGGTAGAATGAAGACTTGATTATTGTATTTCTGTGTTTGTGTATTTGATTGCTTTGCTTTGTTTGGATGTTATATTTGGACTTGCTTTCGTGTTTAATTTTCAGCATTACTGTGTTGTGGTTGTGATTGATGCTGAATTTAAGAATTATATGGCTTAATGATGTGTAGTATTTAATGTTATGTGTATGTGTCTGAAACTTGGTTTTTATATATGAAAGTGATGTTTTGTGTTGTTTGTATTAAAAAATATCATTTTTCATGGCTCTAAAATGTTATTCAATGCTTAATTAGACTAATTAGAAGTCAGAGTGGGCTTGAAAAGATCGAAATTGCAAAAGAAAGTCAGAAGCCCAGTTTTTGAACTGGCGCCGAACGGTGCTGTCACCAGTGTCAGACCGCGCCAAAAGACAGAGAGTTTGGCCATAAGAGCAGAAAAATGCGCCGAACGGCTCTGTCGCTAACGCCGAACAACGCTAGAACATAAAAAAGGCCTGAAACTCCAAAATTTTGAGATTTAACCCTAGGACATGCCATTTTTGCCCAAACCATCGTCTTCTACCTCCAGCCAAGGCTTATTTTCGCACCTAGGGCTCACTAGGATTTGGATTTGAAGTGATTTTGTGGCTAGAAAACTTTGGATTTCATCTTCTCTTGGTAAGAGCTACACTTCAACCTAAAATTTTTTTATTTTGACCATGGAAATCTCCTACATTAGGAAGATTTGAAATTTTAAAGTATTTTAGAGAAACTTTGGAAATTTTTCATGGATTTTGAGTTCTTATCTTTTTAAATTTACCATGGAGTCCATTACATTGCAATTTTAAAATTGATTGGTATAAATTTGATATTTTTAGACAAATGGCTCTGAGAAATTTAAAGGGGAAGAGAAAATTTGATTATGATGAAAGCAAATTTGTGAATTTCAAGGCTTATTCGCGCTTTAGTATGTTTCTTAGCAATTAGAAATGTATTCAAGAGAAAGCCTTCGAAAATCCTGGAGGTATAGTTGAAGAATTTATTGCAAATCGTCAATGAGAGATTTTCTGTTATTTCACTGCTGAAGCGATGTTGGGAATTGTTAGAGAATTTTATGCAAATATGTATTATTCTGAGAGTGAATACATATTGGTTAGAGGACAAATGGTTGAATTCACCCCCGCTCGCATTAATGCATTTTATCAGTTAAGAGCACATTTTTTATGTGAATACGAAAATTTTCCTATTACAAATGAAGCATTGGATATGATTTTAAACTTTTTGACTGACGGAAAAGGGGAATGGAAGGTTAAACAAAGACTAAAAGTTAACTTCCGCCTTTGTACTGTGAATCTTGTATCAAAAGCCTGACACTATTTCATTTCTGCAAGACTTTTGCCTACCAACAATCACAGCGAGGTTACTGTAGATAGAGCTATTTTGAACTACTGTATTCAGAACATGAAAAATATAAATATTTGGGTTATTATTCATAAAAGTATTTTGACAAGCTCAAAAGGAGAGACTACAGGTGGACTAGGACACCCCAGCCTGATTCATGCCTTGTGTATTCAATCAGATGTAACAACTGAAGATAATGATGAGGTAGTCTATCCCCTGAAGCTAATTACTAAACTAAATTTAAAAACTTATCAAGCCCATGTAGGATGGAAATGGAGTAAGAAAGCTGATGAGCCTTCTTCTAGTCATAAGAGACCGTCTACATCTAAGGAGCCTACTCTGCATGATGTAATGGATCAGTTGGAAAGGTTGAACACCAAAGTAGTGAGACTAGAAGTAAGGAAAAAGATAAATGATGATTATTAAGTGCGGTGGAGATAATATGAGATAGTTTATCATGACGCACAGATGAGATTTTTTCGGGGAGACACTAGTGTTGTATTTCCTACTTACCCTGAGTATACTCCATACCAGCCTGAAGAACCTGATGATGGTAGAACTCTTGCAGAGGATGAAGATTGATAATTTTATAGTTCTATTTTCATTTTATATGTGTGATGTATATGTGATGTAACTAAGACTCTCTCTGATTAGTATTTGTGATGTAATGTGTATTTGGTTGTACTTGTAGCAGACTTTATATTGATTTATGATGTATGTGATGTGATAGTAGAGTTTGCATGTGTTTGGTTTGTTAGTTTAATCTTGATAGTAACAGTTGGATGTTAATGTTGTGTGCATAGTTTATGTTGTGTGTTTTAAACTTCTTCCTTTACAAATTTCTAACCCATATTTGTGTATAGAAATGCTCTTTATTTCAGGCCTACTGTTTTACTTTATGAAGAAAAACCTACTTAAACTCAAAGGTATGAAAAACTCAACAGATTGAGGTATGAGTATATGTTAAAATCTTTTCTTTCTTCCCATGTTAATTGTATTGATATTAAAAAATCTAAGTTTGGGGGAGGGAAAGAATTAACTATTAATTGTTCTCATTTAAAAGTATTTTCAAAGTTATTAACATTATTTCCTGTAATATAACTCAATTTCAGATAACTGTATTTTGATTTTATTTAAGTATTTTATAAAGTTGAATGAAAGTATTTGACAATGAAAAGTAATTTTCTAGGCCAAGATATTTGGTATAAGAGAATAGGACTATAGTCAACTATTCAAAGTAAGAAAAATTATTTGTTTGGAATATTAGGAATCTTAAAATCTTATGTGATAGGAAAGGATTGAGACTCTATGATAAATCATTAATAAGCTAAAGAAATACCTATAATGTAAAGGAATGTGGTAAGTTTCAAATTTTGGGTGAGAAGGGTGAAGTTCAAAATTATTAAAGGTTATCCAAATACAGTAATCCTCACTTTAAATAAAAAAAGAAAGAAAAGAAAAAAAAGAAAAGAAAAGAAAAGAAGAAAAAAATATAAAAAAAGAAAAGTGAGGAAAAGCTTGAGGAGATGCCTAATCAAAAATTGGCTTCACTTGGACCTACCTAAAGGGAAAAACTTAATTACTTTCCTGAACTTATATGTGTGGATTAACATCTTTACTAGTAATGTTCTCATAAATTTCTTTTCATGTAATTCTTTTAAGTGCCTTAATAGGACAATCTACAGTGATTTTTGAAATGAATAGAGGGCTAGAACTATTAGACTTGATTACTAGATAGTCTTACACATACAGAATTTACTTGAATTATTCAAAGATCTTTCTGAAAATCTTACTATGGTACTTATCTAAATCAAAAATATGGTATTCTAGAAAGAAAGTTCATTGTAGTGGATCATTATTTTATGTATTAACTAAATTACTTGAGAACAAGTAATAGTTAAGTTTGGGGGATCTTGATTCACTGAAAAATTTGATAGCTTTTTACTATTCATTTTATACATATTTTTGATGATATTGCACTTTAAAGAATTGTATTTTTCATAATTTCATGTAGGTACAATGATTTTAGGCCTTTGGAGCAAAAGGAAGCAAAAAGAAGCAAATTTTGAGCAAAAAGGGACAAAAGTGAATTTTATTGAACTAGCGCCGAAAGGCGCTGTCACCAGCGCCGAACCACATTATTTTACAAAGAGTTGCGACCGAATTGGCGAAATAATGCGCCAAATGGAGCCTATCCAGCACCGGACTACGCCCTATCTCGATTCAATGTGTTTGGCCATATTTTGGAGGGTTGCTTAAGGAAAATCTCGGGAATTCAGTTTTGGCCGAATTTAAACTTCTTTGGAGCCAAGTTTAGAGAGGGAGGGAGAGTTTAGAGAGAGTGTCTTTCCATTTTGTTTAAGAAATCTAGGTTTTGTGTTTTCTCTTCTAAGCAGTGTAAGAGGTGAGGGAAAGTGAGAGATTTCTTCTTCCTTATCTAAAAAAAGAATTGTGTGTTGTTGTGAAGAAAGAAGAGCAGTCAAAGGAATTCCTTGAGATTCGCTTGGGGAAGAGTTTGAGATAAGTTGTCTTTTATTTACTCTATTTGTATGATGTTGGTTTTATATATAAAATCCTTGTTTTGTCATCTTTTTTCACGAGTCTTGAGTAGATTTTTTTGTCTTTCTCATTTTCATGTGATGTGTTGATATTGTGATATGGAAATGATATGTCGATTTATTATGGAGAATTTGTGATGACATTTTCACTTCAAACTTCATTTACTTTTTGATTTGTACGGCTTATGTTTTTTTAGGTTAAGTGTTTTAAAAGGAGGGTCGCCAACAAAGTTGTCGGCGAATTTTAAATTTAATTTAAATATATTTATAATTTAATTTGAAAAGTAACATTTGATTTTGAAAATAATTTTAAGTTTGAAAATTTTAAGATATGAAATCAAACCGATCTCACATCCCGAATAGTTTATATAAACGAGCACCACACCACAAACCGTGTATCTATCCCGAAGAATAGGCACACTGCTTGATGATAGGGCTCGATTAAATAAACTAGAAGATTTGTGACATCCGTTTGGTCTGCGAACCAATTTTATAAGCCGACAAGTTTCCTTGCTTAATATAAAGGAATTAAGCAGGGTTTATATTACCTGGGTTCTTAAAGTTCCCTATAAGGGCAAGTCCCTATAGTTAATTACATCTTAAATGTCTGAAGACACTCAAGAAAAGTCTCGATAATGATCAGTGGTTTTGCTCTGAAGAATTTCAAAGTTTAGGATTTTCAAACAATTAGGTTTGGAAATTTCAATAGGGAATATCTCAAATTTGGAACAGTTATTTTGAGAGTCCAACGGAAGAGAAGTAGGGGATGTCACAGACCCGAAGTGAACTTCGGTGACTTCCCGACTATCCTATTATTTGGCTTCAATTTAAGAGAATTATTTAATGTTTCAATCCTGTCATTTTTAATTAATTGGGACTTATATTTGTATGACACAATCATGCAAATAGCCTCGAAGATGTGAGGGTTTATGTCGTACCAAACGACTACCTCTGAGTCCTAAGACTGGTTAGGGCTTAATTTGCATAACATGATTATGCAAATGCCTAAAAAAGAGGTTGAGGATTTATGTTGTACTAGGCAAACTACCTCGAAATCCTATGGCTTGGTTATTTAATTCTAAGAAAGGTTTTACTGAAGTAGACTCACGTTTTGCTGATGAAGATGGCCGTGTTGCCTACTGTGCCCCAAGCTCCTTGTTGTTGTAGAGGTTTAGTTTTAGAAAGTGGCAATCAAAAGATGAGAAAAGTGTTCTGTTTTAGAAGAGTCTTAAGGTTCAGAAGTCTTAATATTTTAATTAAAACAAATCTTAAAGTTAATTAACTAGAACCGATTAAGATCCCGCGGTTCCGTCATCCAGACACCACTATTTTCATCGGATTCACTTAGTCCAAATGAATTTGCTAAACTCAACTGAATGAGTTCCACACTTTCATTTAGACCGTGGGAAATCGTGTTAGCAACACATGGGTTACAACATCCGAGGGATTCCCGATCATCCAACGAGACGTTTTAATTTAGTTGTAGTTGTAGTTTTTGTTATTCTGTTTGTGATAAACTTTGAGTTGTTTTATCTTTTGAATGTTGTGGCGGTGAATTTTATCATGTTGTGACTTTTAATTTAGTTTTGGGTTTCAGTTTTGTGACTATCATAAAAGGTTTCAGTTTTCATGCAGGGTGGCATTCTTGTTTAACATGCAAGTTTTGCAAGAAAGAAAGAACATCGCAGGTAAATAAATTACTATAAAATAAAAGCGTACCTGGAGGGTCTTCTCATCATTTCAAGCTGCACTTAAAACACATGTTAAGACATTTAAATATTTGCAAGAAATACCTAAGTAAAGCTAAGGGAAGGTTCTGATTGTCTACCAAAATCCTAATCCTATTGCTAGTCAATTCCTATGATGTATAGGTTCTTGTGTTTTGTGGATGATTTTCTTCACCAAAGAACAATTAAGTTCAATTGTTCTTCTTAAACATCCCACCATATTGAGAAAGTGCTTAGGACGAGTCCTAAACATCTTTTCAATGCTTCTGTGATTACTTTGAGTCCGAATGAATTTCATTGTACAAGTGAGTTAATCATCAAAGAATTTAGTTGAATTTTGTTTCTTGCTCAGTGAACTTGGACATTTGATTGTCCGACGAGTGGATTGACATTTCATTTGATACCCCACCTACGGGTTATAAGGTGAGAGCCTTCAAGGGCAAATTAGTTTGTTAAGGGATTTAACCGCTAAGATTGAATTATTATCTCAAAACAGTTTAGTTTGGTTATGGAATTTCAAATTGCCTTTCCTTTTAAATGTTTTAAAATTGTTTAAATTAAAGAGGTGTTTAAACTATTTAATTTCATTAAATTTTGGTGATTCAAATTTGCTTTAAGTATTTTAGATTGATTTTAATTATCATATCTTGATTGTAAATTGTTTTGAGATTAATTAATTTTTAACATTTCAAGTTTGTTGTGGGTTAAGTTGTAAGTGATTTCAAATTAATTTTAATGTTTTAAGTTTATTTTAAATTATTAAATCATTTATTTTTTTAAATATCTAATTAAGGGTTGCTTTCTTTTAATTAATAATTTCAATCATCATTTTAGTCAATTAAAAGTTGAATGTTATTAATTGATCCATTTAGGGACTTTAGATTAAAGAATTGGTATCTTCTTAAGTCACATCGCCAATTTTAATAATCCAAACTTTAGATATTCTTCCAAAATTTAAATGAATTAATTAATTAGGATTTCATTTTTGATGTTGTAGGTGATCAATGGGTTTCTACCCCTTAATTCCCTAAGTTTTAATCATCCAAGAGAAAGTTAAGATCAAATATTTTACCCTCCCTTTGATTAAGCCTAAAGTATTAATTAGGGTTAAAATCCCTTAATTACCTTTATGCCCTCTTAAGCTTGTTCACTTCATAACTCATTAAGTTGAGCTGAAATGAACTTGAAATTTTTATGTCACTCCACTCACATGTCAATTAAGACATTAGAGGAGAAAAATGTGATTTTTCCATTTTTAATTTAATTCATATATTTATTTTAATGAAAAATAAGGATTTTCAATGAAAATTAACAACATGACCAAGGTAATGTTTCTGTCCTTAGGAAAATTATGGGATGTTCCTATTGACCAGAGGACCACTTGGACCAATTTTGGTGATTTTTTGAAATATATTTAATTTATTATAATTATTTTAAATTTTGGAGTATTAATTAATTATAAAATAAAATTAAAGTTGAAAATTAAGTTTTATATTTTTCTTAAGTCTCCCTGACTTCAAGGAACTCAGAGAAATAAATTTTATATTTTTCTGATTTTTCTTTGAATTTTTAAAATTATTTTTGTGGAAAAGGTTAAAAATCCATTTATTTAATATTAAAAATTGCATTAAGCCTCTAAAATTCAATATCTCAACCTAGGGACTTAAGAAAAATATTTGGTTGGTTCCTAGATGATTAGGAAGCAAAATGTGACATTTTTATGATTTTTAATATTTTTGTGATTTTTTTATTTTTTTAATTATTAAAATATTCAAAAATAGGTTAAAAAAGAAAATTTTAGAAAAATTCCAATTTTAATTTTCTTAGACCTCTCTGATATCAGAGATGCCTCAAAATGAGTTTAGGGAATTTTTTAAATATATTTTAGATTTTATGAATTTTTAAAATTTAAAAGTGGTCATATGACTTAAACAATCCATTTAGTGGGTTGAATCATTTTTAATTGGTTTCAAATTTTTATGTGAAACTCCTCTGAACCTAAGGATCAGTGGAGAATTGATTTTGTGCTATTTTAATGAGTGGTTGCTTCAAATTAATTTAATCTTAATTTTAAAGTTTTGGCCAAATTAGGGTTCATTTAAATGAATTAAGTCAAACCATAATTTTCCTATGGTCCTCTAGTTCAGAGATACTTCTCCTAATTTTTCTAGATTTTTTCAATCAACATGCTAATTATATGAATTAAAATACCAAAATAGGCACATAAAATTGGAAAATAGATAACTTGCCACAGAGATAGTCTCTAGCTTTGGAAAATTCAGGGAATGTTCTCATGATCAGAGGCTACAAAAGCCCTATGGTCTCATGCTATGGTGAATTGTATGCGTGGATGGAGAATTAAAATACTCAGAATAGTATTAAATTAATTAAAAATAAAATACTCAACAAAATAGATCAATTCTTTTCCACATTATTCTCCTCTGTTCATGCGAGCAAGAGGGTATTTTTCTTTTATTTTTATGATTTTTCTATGCAAAGTTATGCATTTTCAAAGGTTCAGACATTTAAATAAATAAATAAACCCTAATTTTCTACTTATCCGATGCGGCGCCACCTCAACCTACGATGGGTCGAAGATACATGCGGCGCGCTCCCATTCAGCACCGCCATCTGACTTAGCACGCGCTTTTCGTTCCACGGCTCCGTCCGACTCCATATTTATCGTCCATCCGATACACGCGCGATCGGATGGTCGCTGGTCATCGTCTCCATCTAGTTCAACCTAAGAGCCGTCCACCTTCCAGACCTAAGATCTCGCTCTAGACTCAACTAAATCATGCGTGAAGAAATTTTCTTCTCTAGGCTGGGAGAAGGTCTGGGAGCAATTTGGGGGAGATTCGTGAAGAAATTTTCAACACCTTTGGCGAGGCCGAAAGGTGGGGATTTTATAGCCATGGCCGGAGAGGGGAGCTCAGGGCCGGGCAATGAGTGGTTTAGGTCTCTTAGGGTGAGGGCTGAGCAGGTCAGGTGGCTGGAGAGGGGATTGCCCACTGCCAAGCCCAAATTTTGGGTTTTAAAGACACATGGGCTGCTCGGGCGTGACTGTTCCGGCGGCTGGGGTGGCTGGCAAGGATGGTCAGGTGGCTGGGCAGGCTGAGGAGGAGTGGAGGAGGAGTTTAGCTGAATTAATTTGGACAGGGAGCTTGCTTAAGGAGAGTTGGAGGATGGGACTTAGCCTTTACCATGTGGCTTGGTCCCTTGGTCCAAAGTGGTGGACCATTGGTCCATGGCTCATGGGGCATGGGTTAGGTCAGGTCAAACCCACCCTAGGAGGCCTAGGGTCAGCAGCTAAGAAGTTGGTTTGGTCAATTTTGGTTTGGTTTGGTTCAATTTGGTTCATCTGTACACATGGGTTCACATGGGTTTGAGTTGGGCTAACTTGAGCTTGGGTTTGAATTGGATCAAATTGATTGGTCAAAATTATGTAGATGATTGTAAGGAAGATTTTTCATGAAGACATGAAGTGAATTTGAGTTCATTTGGGGTTTCAATTTGGAGGATTTTGGGGTCTTGGTCAATTTTGGTCACCATGGTTTAGGTTGGGTTTAGGTTTGGCTAGAGTTTGGTTCAAGGCCAATTGATGGTCCAAAATGATTCAAATGATTGTTAGGAAGGGTTTAGGATAGAAATTGGGTGGAAATTTTGGGCTTAGGGGATTCAATTTGGAGATTTAGAGGTAGGTGACAACTTTAGGGTAAATTTGGGGGTTTTGATTTCAAATGAATTTTGAGTTGGTTTTGGGTTAAAATTGAGAGCCAATTGATGTTGTGTTTGGTGTAGGAATTTATTAGGGAGAGTTTGGAGTTGGAATTGGGGAAAATTGAGTTGAATTGGGTTGGTTTAGGGTAGGTTTGGGTCATAGGTTAAAATTGGGGTTTTGGTTTAAAGTTGAAATTGAACTCAAATGTGGACCAAATTTGGTTTAGATTTGATTTAGATTGGTATTGGAGATGTTGAATTGATGTTTAGAATTGAGTTTGGGCAAAATTGAGGTCAATTGAGTTGACTTGGTTTGACAGTGGGTCCACATGGGTTAAAGATGGGTCAAATTAGGGATTTTGATAAAAGTGGGTTATTTTAACAAAATTAGCTTATGGTGTAGTTGAACAAAATGAAATTGGGAATATTTGGGATTTTCTGGAATTTTCTGGAATTTTCTGGGAATTTTTGGAATTTTGGGCCAAAAGGGGTATTAGGGTATTTGGAGGTTATTTAAAGGGTATTGGAGTATTTTGGTGGATTTGAGAGGTGGGAATTGTTTCAAAATGATTCTTAGGATTTTTATGAATTTTGGGAAATTTTTGGGAATTTTTGGATGATTTGGTGGTTGTGGGGGCAATTTTGGTAGTTTTGGGTAGGTTTAGGGGACCCAATGCAAAACCAGAAATTTTGGCAAAATGAATGGTGTTTCAAATAAGGAAGAATGAGACCATTTTGGTGGATTCAAGATTGAGTAAAAATTGATTTGGGATGGAATTAGGGTTTGGAAGCATGAGCCATGGACTTAGCTAAGTCCAACCACTTTGGGACCAAGTCTAGCAAAATGGTAACCACTTTATGATCCTTCACATATTGACTTTAGCCATCTTAGTCAAAGATTAGTGGCTTGGTTTCAACCATGTGAGTTTCATAAAGGGTAGAAAGGCAGGGTTCAAGGTTTAGGTTAAGTGGCTTAGGGGTGTGTGTGTGTGCAAGAGAAGCCCAAGTCACCCAAGGGCACCCTAAGTCCAAACAATCCTATAGGAACTCACTATTGGTTGCCCATATGGTGGTTTTAACCTTCCAAGGTGATTCTGAGGTTTGCAGCCATCCAAGTGGGATCTCAAGAGGAGTTGAGAAGTAGCTGAATTGCTAAAGGGTGGGTCCCAATTCTAGTCCTCTAGGATAGTCAAAGAGAAGTCCTATGGCTAGATCCTAAGCACTAAGAAAAAGAAAAGACCTCACCAAAAATGAGGTCAACAAATGGACCCACAATAAATGTGGCGTGCTGACCAAGCACACCGTGCGTTTTGCCGTTGACCGAAGAGATCAACCGACCAATATAGACAGTCCAAGTCCACATACTTAGAACAGAGCAGAAAATGAAAATGTTCCCACTGGAGAGTATCAGGTAAATCTCCGAAGCTGAAGATTCCCGAACTCTCGCTAGGGAGGAAGGGGTGAAGTTCAAGCTGATTGGCTTCAAGATTGAATAAGGTTGAAGTTTCAAACTTCGATTTTGATTTTGAGCTTTCAGTTTGTTTTGAATTTTGAATTTTGAAATTTTGATTGGTTTAAATTGATTTGGGAGTTTGATTAAAGTTTGGTTTATGATTAATTTTGAAGTTAGTTGAAATTTGATTTTGGATTTTGAATTTTAATTGAAATTGTCTTGAGATTAGGATCAAAAAGGAACTCGGAATTGACAAAAGCAGAGTCCAAATCGAAAAGGGATGAGGATTGGAATTTAGGTACCAGCCTCGGAGGTAAGGGTCAGAATTTAGGTACCGATCGAAAAAGGATGAGAATCAGAATTTAGGTACTGATCTCAGAAAGGAGAGAACTGGAATTTAGGTACCAGCCTCGAAATGAGAATCAAAATTTAGGTATCGATCTCGGGAAGATGAGAGTCAGAATTTAGGTACTGACCTCGGAGGAGGAGAACTGGAATTTAGGTGCCAGTCTTGGAGTGAGAATCAAAATTTAGGTATCGATCTCGGAAAGATGAGAGTCAGAATTTAGGTACCGACCTCTATAAAAGACTATACCAGCTCGGGCTACCATTCAGGACATTACGTCCGACCTGGATCTAGTCGAGGAAATGACTACCTTTCAGTACATTACGTTAACCCTCAGGATGGGAATCCGAATTTAGGTACTGACCCCGAGATTTCGGGAGTACGGAAAAAATTCTCGGAAAGTGTGTGAGATTGGCGGTCACCAAAGTTAGGATGTCTTGTGGTCTCATACCCAAGTCGGAGGATTAGGATGCAAAAAAGTTTCTCGGATAGAATGCGGGGTTGGCGGCTCGGAGAATAGGATGCCTTGTTGGTCTCACACCTAGCTCAGAGGATTAGAATGCTGAAAAGTTTCTCGGATAGAATGCGGGGTTGGCGGCTCGGAGAATAGGATGTCTTGTTGGTCTCACACCTAGCTTAGAGGATTAGAATGCAGAAAAGTTTCTCGGATAGAATGCGAAATTTTGGTGGCAATTCAGAGAAGAGAATCGAAATTTAAGTATCGATCTCGAAAAGAGAACTGGAATTTAGGCACCAATCTCGGGGGAGAGTCGGAATTTAGGTACCGACCTCGAAAAGAATGAGAGTTAGAATTTAGGTACTGCTCTTAGAAAGGGAACTGGAATTTAGGTACCAATCCCAAAAGTTGGCATTGATTTGGTTTTGAAGATTCTGCGGAAATTTAGGTGTAGTAGAAGATTGGAATGAGACATGAAAGTGTTTCACATCCCGAAAAAGTTGATCAAAGTTTGGATTGTTTGGAAAATGATATGAATCCATGCTATCAGAACCAAATCGAAAATTTTGTGGTTTTGTGTCAGTAGACTCAGTCGACCTTCCCAAAAGAGGATAGGAATCGCGAGGAGTCGAGAAGATTTGAGGACAGCCGGAGGCTGGGGATTTCAGATTAAGGGAATCGTTTTCATTGTTTATTTTTTGTTGTTTTTAGTGATTTGGATTTTGTTTTGATTTTTAAGTTTCGTTTGAAATTTCATTTTGATTCAGGTTTTCATTCATTTATTTTGGTTTACGATTTGAGATTTTAAGTTGATTTGGTTTGAGTTTCTATTGCGTATTTTATTTACATTTTGAATTTGAATTTTCATTTTTGTGTCATTATTATTTCATTCAAATCGTTTTTTGTTCAATTCTTCTTTAAATCGAGTCAAACTCAGATTTAGTGGCACTTACAGTCAATTACACAAGATTGAAGGAAAAAGCACGACATAGTCATTTCCATTAAAAGTGTCGAAAGTACATCAGCTGATTCCATCAAAACATTTCTGGCGACATCTTTCTGAAAACAGACTTTTACAAAATTCACGTATATCTGAACACGATCATGCTGATATCTTCATGTTGTACGACAAAGCTGTCCGTACGATCTATCCATGTACGAAAAGTAAAGCGCATAGGTAATAACATCACCTTCTAAGCCAATTTCAGGAGGAGAATCCCACGTAAGTGTGCTTTAGAGGTGTGTTACTACTATGTAGCTTACAGCTCGTAGGGCTGCAAATTCTCTAATTCTGGATCTGGATTGAAGTAGACCTGGATCTTGCTCTCATCCATCCTCCTGAAGGTGATGAAGATCTGCTCGTAGGGAACCCCTGGGATGCAGTGCTTCGCCACATCTACACCATTTCCTTGGAGTACAAGGATAGAGCCTACCGGTAAGGGTATCTCTACTGGCCCTCGGAATTCTCTGGGGCCGAGTATCCGGAGTTCCGTCCCGAACATAATGTTGCATTGGTTGATGAAGGAAACGGTGCAAAAGGGCCTCACAAAATCGTGGTGATCCACGTGAGGTGGAATGCAGTCTCCTACTGCATAAATGTTGATTATGCAGCTGTTTGGTATGCAATCAGCGGGTAAGACTCGCCAAGCCACCATCCTCTTTATCATTTTCTTAAACAGAACTGGCAGTGGATCCACTTCATCGTAGCGGAGTATCCCTGGAGGATTTCCTTTCTTGTCATCAACAAAGTTGTAACAGCATCCGAATTGGATCGTGATCCTCCCCTTGCCTCGTTTCCATTTCTTTGGCTCAGAGTATTTTAATTTTATTAGACCTCTCTGATATCAGAGATGCCTCAAAACGATTTTAGTGAATTTTTGAAATATATTTTGGATTTTATGAATTTTTAAAGTTTAAAAGTGATCATATGACTTAAACAATCCATTTAATGGGTTGAATCATTTTTAATTGGTTTCAAATTTTTATGTGAAACTCCTCTGACCCTAAGGATCAGTGGAGAATTGATTTTGTGCTATTTTAATGAGTGGTTGCTTCAAATTAATTTAATCTTAATTTTAAGGTTTTGGCCAAATTAGGGTTCATTTAAATGAATTAAGTCAAACCATAATTTTTCTAGGGTCCTCTAGTTCAGAGATACTTCCTCTAATTTGTCTAGATTTTATCAATTAACATGCTAATTATTGGAATTAAAATACCAAAATAGGCACATAAAATTGGAAAATAGATAACTTGCCACATAGATAGCCTCTAGCCTTGGAAAATTCTGGGAATGTTCTTAAGATCAGAGGCTACAATAGCCCTATGGTCTCATGCCATGGTGAATTATATGCATGGATGGAGAATTAAAATACTCAAAACAGTATTAAATTAATTAAAAATAAAATACTCAACAAAATAGATCATTTCTTTTTTGACATTATTCTCCTCTGTTCACTGAGCAAGATGGTATTTTTCTTTTATTTTTATGTTTTTTTTATGCAAAGTTATGCATTTTCAAAGGTTCAGGCATTTAAATAAATTAAAAAAACCCTAATTTTCTACTTATCCGACGCGGCGCCACCTCAACCTACGACGGGTTAAAGATACACGCGGCGCGCTCCCATTCGGCGCCGCCATCTGACTCGGCACGCGCTTTTCGTTCCACGGCTCCGTCCGACTCCATCTTTGCCGTCCATCCGATACACGCGCGATCGGACGGTCGCTGGTCATCGACTCCGTCTGGTTTAACCCGAGAGCCGTCCACCTTCCAGACCTAAGATCTCGCTCTAGACTCAACCAAATTATGCGTGAAGAAATTTTCTTCTTTAGGCTGGGAGAAGGTCTGGGAGCAATTTGGGGGAGATTCGTGAAGAAATTTTCAGCACCTTTGGCAAGGCCGAAAGGTGAGGATTTTATAGCCATGACCGGAGAGGGGAGTTCAGGGTCGGGCAATGAGTGGTTTAGGCCACTTAGGGTGAGGGTTGAGCAGGCCAGGTGGCTGGAGAGGGGATTGCCCACTGCCAAGCCCAAATTTTGGGTTTCAAGGACACATGGGCTGCTAGGGCGTGACTGTTCCGGCGGATGGGGTGGCTGGCGAGGACGGTCAGGTAGCTGGGCAGGCTGAGGAGGAGTGGAGGAGGAGTTTAGCTCAATAAATTTGGACAGGGAGCTTGCTTAAGGAGAGTTGGAGGATGGGACTTTGCCTTAGACATGTGGCTTGGTCCCTTGGTCCAAAGTGGTGGAACATTGGTCCATGGTTCATGGGGCATGGGTTAGGTCAGGTCAAACCCACCCTAGGAGGCCTAGGGTCAGCAGCCAAGAAGTTGGTTTGGTCAATTTTGGTTTGGTTTGGTTCAATTTGGTTCATGTGTACACATGGGTTCACATGGGTTTGAGTTATGATAATTTGAGCATGGGTTTGAATTGGATCAAATTGATTGGTCAATATTATGTAGATGATTGTAAGGAAGATTTTTCATGAAGACATGAAGTGGATTTGAGTTCATTTGGGGTTTCAATTTGGAGGATTTTGGGGTCTTAGTCAATTTTGGTCACCATGGGTTAGGTTGGGTTTAGGTTTGGCTAGAGTTTGGTTCAAGGCCAATTGATGATTCAAAATGTTTCAAATGATTGTTAAGAAGGGTTTAGGATAGAAATTGGGTGGAAATTTTGGGCTTAGGGGATTCAATTTAGAGATTTAGGGGTAGGTGACAACTTTAGGGCAAATTTGGTGGTTTTGATTTCAAATGAATTTTGAGTTGGGTTTGGGTTCAAATTGAGAGCCAATTGATGTTTTGTTTGGTGTAGGAATGTATTAGGGAGAGTTTAGATTTGGAATTGCGGAAAATTGAGTTGAGTTGGGTTGGTTTAGGGTAGGTTTGGGTCATAGGTTAAAATTGGGGTTTTGATTTAAAGATGAAATTGAACTCAAATGTGGACCAAATTGGGTTTGGATTTGGTTTAGATTGGTATTGGAGATGTTGAATTGAAGTTTCGAATTGATTTTGGGAAAAATTAAGGTCAATTGAGTTGACTTGGTTTGACATTGGGTCCACATGGGTCAAATTGGGGATTTTGATAAAAGTTGATTATTTTGACAAAATTAGCTTATGGTGTAGTTGAACAAAATGAAATTGGGAATATTTGGGATTTTTTGGAATTTTCTGGGAATTTTTGGAATTTTGGGCCAAAAGGGGTATTTTGGGTATTTGGAGGTTATTTAGAGGGTATTGTGGTATTTTGGTGGATTTGAGAGGTGGGAATTGTTTCAAAATGATTCTTAGGATTTTTAGGAATTTTGGGCAATTTTTGGGAATTTTTGGATGATTTGGTGGTTGTGGGGGGCAATTTAGGTAGTTTTGGGTAGGTTTAGGGGACCCAATGTCAAAACCAGAAATTTTGGCAAAATGAATGGGGTTTCAAATAAGGAAGAATGAGACCATTTTAGTGGAGTCAAGATTGAGTAAAAATTGATTTGGGATGGAATTAGGGTTTGGAAGCATGAGCCATGGACTTAGCTAAGTCCAACCACTTTGGGACCAAGTCTAGCCAAATGGTAACCACTTTATGATCCTTCACATATTGACTTTAGCCATCTTAATCAAAGATTAGTGGCTTGGTTTCAACCATGTGAGTTTCATAATGGGTTGAAAGGCAAGGGTTCAAGGTTTAGGTTAAGTGGCTTAAGGGTGTGTGTGTGTGCAAGAGAAGCCCAAGTCACCCAAGGGTACCCTAAGTCCAAACAATCCTATAGGAACTCACTATTGGTTGCCCATATGGTGGTTTTAACCTTCTACGGTGATTCTGAGGTTTGCAACCATCCAAGTGGGGTCTCAAGAGGAGTTAAGAAGTAGTTGAATTGCTAAAGGGTGGGTCCCAATTCTAGTCCTCTGGGATAGTCAAGGAGAAGTTTTATGGATAGATCCTAAGCACTAAGAAAAAGAAAAGACCTCACCAAAAATGAGGTCAATATGATCTGGGCAATTGAATTGTTAAAACTTGTTGGGAATCATATGTTCCGAAAGGATTATGAGTTCCACAACAAAAGTGAAGGTTACATTCAATGTCCATGAATGAGAGGCGTAGTTCATGGGGATTGAGTGCAAATAAATAGGTAAATAAACTTTAATGGACGTAGAATTGGAGATTTCAGAGTGACAGACTGAAATCCTCAATTTGGTCCTAATGTTTGGATCCTTAGCGAGAGTTAGCCTTCAGACGAAGGGAAGTGGGAGCTTTGGAGTGAGAGCCAGTATCCTCCCAGCCTAAACATGGATTTAGGGACTGAACTTAGGATTAGCCAATGTTCTTTATACGCTGAAAAATGAGTAAAGAATAGGAATGCTCCTATTTGGCACAATACATTTGCATCACTGATCTATGTCACAATAATTAACATATTATAGTTGGAGTGGAGGAAGACTTTTTCTTACAACCGAACTTTGTTATAAATTTAGTCTTGTGTTAGTTTAACTTGCTAGAGTTTAGAACGTGCTTTGGTAGAAATAGTAACTACAACTGTTTGTCTTTATTTCAAGGATTGAACTTACTTGAAATTATGTTGTGATTTGATAAGTGATTTCTGTGCCACACCATAAAATTAAAGCCTCCTTGTGGGATCGATATCCAGGACTCCACTAGAGCCCTGTATTACTTGAGTGATACGTATACTTGTGTTTAATTGTGTGACTCATTATCAAACTAAATCAATATATATATCTAAATATGAGTTCATAAATTTTGGCAAATTAAAAAAGTCACATCAGAGGCAGTGACCAAAGGAGTGGGCATGTCAGAGAGGCAACTGTTTTATGGATGGGCGTGCTGTGGAGGCAGTAAAAAAAAGGGTGGGCATATTGTGCGAGTGTGTCGTGATGCAGAGGCTCGACGGATGGGTGTGCCATGGAGGTGGTGATTCGAAAGGGTGAGCATGTCGTGGAGGTAGCGGCCCTATGGATGGGTGTATTGTTGAGGTAGTGACTCAAAAGAGTGAGCTTGCTGAGGGGTAGAGGCTCGACAGATGGGTGTGCCGTGGAGGTAGTGACCCGAAGGGGTAGGCGTGTCATGGAGGTTGTGACCCGAAGGGGTGGGTGTCAGATACACCTAAAATATATAGTATTTTTATACAAATTTTTATTCCTATTTTTGATGATATTGCACTTTAATGAAAGGTATTTTGTGTATTTTTCTCGCAGGTATGATTAAATGGATAATTGTGATGAAATGAGTAAAGAAGGACTAAATTTGGAGCAAAAATGAAGAACGGTGCAAAATTGATCTGTAGCGGCTAAGTGCTGGACCCGCCCTTACGCGCCAGAGACTCCCGGATATGCGCCCAGACCTGCAACTTACATGCTAGAAGCCTCGCGGCTAAGCGCCGAGACCTCGTGCTTATGCACTGCCATTACTTAAAAGGATTTAAATAAACTTTGACACCATTTGAAGGGGTATTTGAGGCATATCTTGGTACAAACGTGGGTAACTTCCTGTTTGCGCCAAAACTAAATTAAATTACTCTTGAATGGATGCATCTCTTGGAGGATTATTGAATCTGGACACAATTTAAAGAGACGCGAAGGCACTTGTTGGAAAATTATAAAAAGAATGCTTGGAATTCAGAAAATAGTTTTTGTTAGAGGGCGTGCAGTTTATGTTTATATTGTAGGAGAGTTTTTAGCAACTCACCACTCCACTTCACCATTTGCACTTACTTTTATATACTTTGTATTAGGATTAGAATAGAGATTTGGAGTCATTAGAGTTGGGTGCCAACTTCTAAGGAGTATTTGTAAGGAAAAATAAAGTTTTCAAAGGAACTTCTAGATTTTGGTGGAGAGGATTTACAGCTAAGTCTTTATCTTTGTTATTTTGGTTTTTAACTATGACTTCTTGTATTTTCACTATGATTTCTACTTTTAAATAAAGTTGTGATTGTATTTTCTGCATGAATTCTGAGTAGTTTTTTCTTTATCTTTTTCCTTAAAATGATGAAGTAATAAAGTTATGGATGGAGGTTGTGTGAAGTATAAGAAATCTATGTGGAAGAAGTTGTGATGATTCAAAAACCTTGCACTTCTTTTAATTCTTTATTTGGTCAATTATGATGTTAATATATGTTGTGAGAACATGCAAGAACCGGTATGGTATTGTCTCAGTCAATAATTGGTAAGAATCACATGAGATTTTATGGGTGAGAATGTAGTCCATATGGTTGAGTGCAAATAAATATGGAGATATACTTTGATGGGTGTAAAATTAAAGGACTTTAGAGTGACAGGCTAAAGCCCCTAATTTGATTTATTGTTTTATGTTTTGATACGTAATGTTAGCACCCAGGTGGAGGTAGAAGAGGAAACTCTAGAGTGAGAGCTTGTATCTTTCTTGCCTAACCCGTCTTCAAGATTATTAAAACACTAGATTAACCTATGTTCTTTAAAGCATCTCTAGTAATGGTAAAAAATATAATGCTCTTATTTGACACAACACATTTTAGATACGTCCACAGCAAAATTTCATGTCTTATTACTGATTTGTAATAAGGAAAAATTTATTTTATTTGCATTTACTTTCATCTTACAAAAATCTAGTTAAAGTAGTTATTTACTTTTATTTCAAATTATAAAAAAATACCAAAAAGAATCAAACTTTCTTTCCTAGGATATTGTCATTAGTTTGGGTAAGATCTTTCTTAAAATGTAAAAGTTAATTTTCTATTTTCTTTGTTAAGAGTATTTAACATTTTCTCTATGGATTCGATATCTAGGAGCTTAATTAGAAAGTTCTTTATTACTTAATAACGATATATATACTTACGTAGAATCCCATTTTAAAATAATAACAATTAAATCTTTCATTTACATTGACATCAAGTTTTTCGCGTCGTTGTAAAGAAAGAGATCATTAAAAATAAATATAAATTCATATATAAAACGTAAGCATAAATATCAGGTATCAAGTCTTATAGCATCATTATAGGGGAAAAATAGTTAAAGAAGAAATAAATATTTAAAATAATATTTGAAAAGAGTTTTCAGAAAAACTATTTTTTACTTTTTAAAGTCTTATTTAAACTTGTTAGATTTATTTTAGACAATTGTTGTGTTGTTTTAATATATTTTATTATTTTTATTTTGAATTATAATAGTACATGTGTAGTTCACGTTCTGAAGGACTTATACCTTCTTAATTAGAAAGAACTATTATAAAAATTAAAAATACAGAAAAGACAAAAATATTCAATAACTGACAAATCAACATAATCAAAATGCTGAAATCCATCAAGAATTTAGATCTTTAAGAGATTATGCTAACCCTACAGTAGATGAACTTCATGGTAGTATTCAAAATCCTGTTGTAGCAGCTAATTCATTTGAACTTAAACTATTTATTATCCAGATGGTATCTAATAATCAACTTGGGGAGCACCAACTGAGGATCCAAATTTACATCTTGATAATTTTCTAGAATTATGTGCTACATTTAAATATGATGGTGTTTTTAATGATGCTATTATACTTAGACGTTTTCCTTTCTCATTGAGGGATAAAGCTAAGATTTAATTAAATTTGTTAGCACCTGAATCTATCAGAACTTGGGGTGATTTAGCGCAAAAATTTCTTGCTAAATATTTTCCATCATCAAAGACTGCAAAGCTTAGAAATTATATTACATTTTTTTGTCAGTTTGAATGGGAATCTATTTATGAATCATGGGAACATTTTAAAGATCTCCTGAGAAAGTTTCCACATCATTCGATACCAGATTGGTTAATAATTCAAAATTTTTATAATGGATTGGTAGGATCTCTTAGATCTATTATCAATCCTGTTGTTGGTGGTTCATTAATGTCTAAATAGTTTAATGACGCTTATGCTTTAATTGAATAAATGACTAAAAATAATTTTCAATGGCCTTCTGAGAAGGTAAATCTTAAGAAGGTAGGCAATATTCATGAATCTGATGCTTTTGCAATGTTAATAAATCAAGTTGCTGCAATTCAAGGAAGATAGACCAATTTGGAATGAATTTTTCTCAACCAATTTTAATGATTGAAGAGAATTCATTAGGTCAAATGGTAGATTCTCAAATATGATTAGAAACTTTGAATGCCATAAACAAGCCTAATAACCCATATTCTAATTATTATAACCCAGGTTGGATGAAACATCCAAACTTTAACTGGAATAATAATAATCTGGGTGGTAGTAATCAATAATGGCGGAACAATCAAGTAAACCCATTGGGGGACCAAATTAATAATAATTATAGACCTACTTATCCTCTAGGTTTTAACAGTACTTCACAATTTTAGGAGAAGAAGTGGTATTACAAATGAGAAATCAAATGCAAAGTCAAGGAGCTACAATTAGAAATATAAAAATCAATTGAGACAAATAGCCAATTCATTAAGTAATGAATCCCAAGGAACACTTCTGAGTAATACAGAGTTGATTCCAAGAGATAATAATAAAGAGCGAGTAAAAGTTATTTAACTGAGAAGTGGAAGAGAGTTGGAAGGTAGAGTTCAAAAAGAGATTGAAGTAGTGAAAGAAGAGATTAAAGAACCAAAAGAGGATGCTCAGAAAGGTTCGGAAAGACCTATTTCTCCACAAAAAATTATTTTAGAAAAGCTACCACCACCATTTCCTCAGAGACTTCGACAACAAAAGTTGGATAAGCAATTTTCAAAATTATTGCAAATTTTTAAGAAACTTACAATTAATATTTCATTTGCTGAAGCCTTAGAACAAATGCCAAACTATGTGAAGTTTATGAAGGATATTCTCAACAGAAAAAGGAAGTTTAAAGATAATGAGGATGTTGCACTTAGGGAAGAGTGCAGTGCAATAATTCAGAAGAAGCTTCTTGAAAAGCTTAAAGATCCTGGTAGCTTCACAATTCCATGTGCAATTGGAGACAGATTTTATGGGATATCTTGATGTGATATAGGTGCAAGCATTAACATTAAGTCATTATCTATATTTAAAAGACTGAGATTAGGAGAAATAACCTCGACTACTGTAACTCTGGAGTTAGCAGATCGTTTGATAACATATCCTAAAGGAGTTATAGAAGATGTTTTAGTAAAAGTAGATCAATTTATTTTTCCCATTGATTTCATTGTGCTAGATATGGAGAAAGATAAAGAGATACATATTATTTTAGGGAGACCTTTCCTAGCTACAAGAAGAGCAATGATAGATGTGCAGAAAGGGGAATTAACTATGCGTGTCAATGATCAAATTGTAACATTTAATATTTCAAAATCAATGAAATAACCTGAAAAGGTAAAGATGATAAATGTTTCAGGATGAATGTAATGAAATATCTAAGTGAATGTCATTTTGAAGTAACTTATGAAGAAAAATCTGGAAGTGAAAAGTTGGAACACGAGCAAGAAGAGGAAGTACAATATTCTGATGATTATAATGAGGAAGATTTAAATGATGCTCAATAAAGTTTTGAAGTTTTGGACATGACAAAGAAAAATGAATCTTTTAGTCCATTGACACGCCTAAAAAATGCTTGATTTTACATATATATTTTATGTTTTATTTTAATGTTATTGCACTTTAAAGGAAGATATTTTACATGTTTTTGTTGGTAGATACAAGAAATGAACTTTTGGAGAAAAAGAAGCAAAAACGATGCAATTTGGAGCAAAAACGAGAAAGAAAGCAAATTATGGCCTGACACATTTCAATGAGTCTTTTTATGCTTAATCTCTTTTACACTTCTTACATATTTTTGAATGAAATTACACTTTAAAGGAAGGTTATTTTCATGTTTATTTTGTTGGGCTACCTATTAGGAATGCAACGCAATTGAAACAGGGCGAAACAGAGCTAAAACATAGCTAAATGGAGCAAAATGGTGGAGCTGCACATAACCACCATCGAGGGCGCTCAAACTGGTGCCGCCGGCGCCCTATCCATCTTTGGTAGCATCAAAAATGGTTTGGACTCAATTTTGGCAGTTATTGGCCTTATACATTGAATCTGGACACTTTCTGGAAGGTTTCTTGAGGCACCTTTTGGGAAAATCGTCCCTATACTGTATTAGAACGATTTTATGTCAGAAAAAGTGAGAGAATGTTAGGAAAAATGTGAAGAATGCTTAGAGATATTAGAATAAGAGTAGAAATGTAGATTTCTATTTTTTTAGAGAGATTCGAGAGGGGATTTTAAGAGAATCTGTAAGGGTTTGTACTAGCATTGCATGGATCAACGGGAGACTTTTTGGGAGAGATCTTCATCTGTCTTTCAAAGGGAAAAAACTAATTATTGTGTTCTTCATTATCTTATGATTTTGTAAACACTTACGTAGTTGATATGCTCTGATGAAATGAAGTTTTTCGTTGTGCTTTCTTCGTACTTTGTGAGGTCTTTCTTTTACTCTTTCTTCTTATTTGGAAATAGTGACATGAGAAGATTATTCCATTGTTTTCATTCTACATTTCTTTTATAATGAGTAGAATTCATGTTTAGGATATTGGGATGCATGCTAGAAGAATTTTTAATTATAAATGTGATTGTTTTTACTTGCACTTCTTTTACATTACAAAAAGAGCTCGTTGTATTGTTAAAATTCATTTTAATTCCATTGACCCGAGAGGGCGGTGTAATTCTGAACAAAGTGGAACCACATTCAAATTTCATGGATGGTGAAGTTCATGAGAGTTGAGTGCAAATAAATAAGGAAATATACTTTGATGTGCGTAGAATTGGAGATTTTAGGGTGTCAGACTAAAATCCTCAATTCAGTCCTAGTGTTTGGAAACTAAAGCGAGAGTTAGCCTTCAGGTGAAGGGAAGTGAGAGTTCTGGAGTGAGAGCTAGTATCCTTTCAGCCTAACTACGGATTGTCGACATATTTTTAAGTTGAGAGTTGTATTTTGAAAAGGGGTCGCCAAACAGAAACTGTCGGCAAATTTTAAGTTTTAAATTTAATTTAAATATATAATTTGAAAATGTAGCATTTGACTTTTGAGAAATAATTTTTTAAGTTTGAAATTTTTAAAATATGAAATTAAACCGATCTCACATCCCAAATAGTTTATATAAACGAGTACCGCATTACAAACCGTATATCTATCCCGAGGAATAGACACACTGCTTGATGATGGGGCTCGATTAAATAAACTAGAAGATTTGTGACATTCGTTTGGTCTGCGAACCAATTTTATAAGCTGACAAGTTCCCCTGCTTAATATAAATGAATTAAGCAGGGTTTGTATTATCTGGGTTCTTAAAGTTCCCTATAAGGGCAAGCCCCTATAGTTAATTACATCTTAAATGACAAGAATCATTTAAGAAAACTCTCGATAATGATCAGTGATTTTGCTCTCAAGAACTTCAAAGTTCAAGGTTTTCAAACAATTGGACTTTGGAAATTTCAATAGGGAATGGATCAAATTTGGAACAGTTTATTTTTTTAGGAATCCAAAGGAAGAGAAGTAGGGGATGTCACGGACCAGAAGTGAACTTCGTTAACTTCCCAACTATCCTATGGTTTAACTTAAATTTGAGAATTTGTTTAATGTTTCAATCCTGCCAATTTTAATTAATTAGGGCTTATATTTGTATGACAAAATCATACAAATAGCCTCGAAGATGTGAGGGTTTATGTCGTACCAAACGACTACCTCGGAGTCCTAAGCCTGGTTAGGGCTTAATTTTCATAATATGATTGTGTAAATGCCTATCAAAAAGTTGAGGATTTATGTTGCACTAGGAAAATTACCTCGAAATCCTATGGCTTTGTTATTTAAAACTAAGAAACGTTTTGTTCAAGTAGACCCAAGTTTTGCTGATGAAGATGGTCGTATTGCCCACCGTGCTCCAAGCTCTTTCTTGTTGCAGAGGTTTGGTTTTAGAAAGTGGGAATCAAGAGATGAGAGAAGTGTTTTGGTTTAGAAAAGTTGAAAATTGAGATGGCTTAGTACTTTAATTAAAACAAATCTTAAAGTTGATTAAGCAGATCCGATTAACATCCTACGGTTCCGTCATCCAGTCACTGCTATTTTCATCGGATTCACTTAGTCCAAATGAATTTGCTAAACTCAACTGAATGAGTTCCACACTTTCATTTATACCGTGGGAAATCTCGTTAGCAACACGTATGTTACATCATCCTAGGGATTCCCGATCATCCAACGAGACGTTTTAATTTTAGTTGTAATTGCAGTTTTACTTTGTTTGTGATTAAATTTTGAGTTGTTTAAACATGCTGGGTTCAATCATTTTAATGCATTTATAATTACAAGAAAGTAAGACATTTGATAAATTGCTAAATGTAAATTGCAAATAAACTTAAATGCGTACCTGGTGGGCACCCCCGTCATTGTCACCTGCACTTAAAATACATGTTAAGGAATTTATATATTTGCAGCAAATACCTAGGTAAACCTAAGGGAAGGTTCTTGGTTGTCTACCAAAGTCCTTATCCTATTGCTAGTCACTTCCTATGACGTCTACGTTCTTGTATTTTGTTAAGGGTGATTTTCTTCACCAAAGAACAATGAAGTCTCAGTGTTCTTTTAAACATCCCATCAAGTTAGAGCAGTGCTCGGAACTGAATTCTGAACATCTTCTTAAACATTGTAGGAATTATTTTAAGTTCAGTTAGTTTCGTTGTGGTGATGAATCAATCACCCAGGTTACTCTTGCTCAGTGAACTTGGATGTTTGATTATCTTATGAGTAAGGCAACATTTCATTTAATGCTTCATTTAAGATTTATAATAATGAAAGCTTTTAGGAGGTAAATCAATTCATTAAAGATTTTAACCACTCTTAATTTAATGTTTTGAGTTGAAGATTTAAAGTGATTTTTAATTTAGTTATAAAGTTTTAGTTGGTCTTTTTAAATGTTTTAAATGTTTTAAATTATTTTAAGTTGGAAAAGTATCTTTTGGTTCAGTTAAGTCTTTATGTTTTAAATGATCTTAATATTTTAGATTAATTTTAATATTTTAAATTCGTTTCAATTTGATTTTCAAATAATTTCAAAATTAGTCCAAATATCTTTTAATTTAGTTATAAAATTTCAAAGAATCATTCTCTTCTCTTTTTAATTATTAGTTCTAATCATCATTTTAGAGTCCCATTAGTTGATGTTTAAATAATATTTGATCAAATTGTTGTTTAGGGATTCAATTTAAAGAATTAAAATCATTCTATATTCAAAATACCTTAACCTTAATAATTCACCTTTAATTAACTTCCAAAGTTTATATGATTTAATTAATAAAGGTTTCTTCTTTAATGTTTAAAGTGATTAATGAGTTTATACCCTTTAATCTCTTATGTTTGTATCGTCCAATAATGACTTAAGATCAAATATTTTACCCCTCCCCTTTGGTTTAGCCTAAATTTTGGTTAGGGTTAAAATTCCTTAATTACCATTATGCCCTTTTAAGCTTATTTATCTCATAACTCACCAAATTAAGCTCAAATGAACTTGAAATTTTTATTTCACCTTACTCACATGTCTATTAAGACATGAGAGGAGAAAATGTGATTTTTCTATTTTTTAATTTAATTTATATAATTGTTTTAATAAGAATAGGGGTTTTCAATGAAAAATTCATAACATGATCAAAAGAAAGTTTCTATCCTAAGAAAAATTATGAGAGGTTCCTATTGACTAGAGGATCACTTGGACTAATTTTAGTGATTTTTTGAATTATATTTTATTTATTATAATTATTTCAAATTTTGGAGTATTAATTAATTATAAAATCAAATTAAAGTTGAAAATTGAGTTTTATATTTTTCTTAAATCTCTCTAACCTCAAGGAACTCAAATAAATAAATTTTATATTTTTTTGATTTTTTCTTGAATTTTTAGAATTATTTTAGTGGAAAGGTTAAGAGAATCATTTTTTAACACTAAAAATTACATTAAGCCTTTAAAATTCAATATCTTTGTTTTGGGACTTAGGAAAAATATTTGGTTGGTTTCCAAGTGATTAGGGGACCAAACATAACATTTTTATAAATTTTATTATTTTTGTGATTTTTATAATTTTTTAATTATTACAATATTCAAAGTAGGGTTAAAAATGAAGATTTTAGAAAAATTTCAATTTTAATTTTCTTAGACTCCTCTGATACTAGAGAGACCCCAAAACCAATTTAGTGAATTTTTGAAAAGTATTATAAGTTTTATGAATTTTTAAAGTTTAAAAATGGTCATGTTACTTAAAAAAAACATTTAATGGGTTAAATTATTTTTAATTGATTTCAAACTTTTTAAGGGGGTCCCTCTGACCCTAGAGATTAGTGAAGGATTAATTCCAAATTATTTTGATTTTTAATTTGCCTTAATTAATTCAATGTTGGTTTTAGGTTAGGTGAGCCATTAGGGTTATCCACAATTTTTTAAGCCACACCATAATTACCCTAAGTTCCTCTGGTCATTAGGAACTTATCCTAATTTTTCTAGAATTTTTCAAAAATTATGCTAATTATTTGAATTAAAATACCAAAGTAAGCATAAATACTTGAAAAATAGATAACTCCGTAAAGACATAGACTATGGCCTTGTAAAATTCAGAGAATGTTCCCAAGATGAATGTTCCCAAGATCAGAGGCTACAAAAGTCCTATGGTCTCATGCCATGGTGAATTGTGTGTGTGAGTGGAGAATTAAAATACTTTGAACAGTATTAAATTAATTAAATATAAAATACTCAACAAAATAGATCAATTCTTTTTCCACATTGTTCCCCCCTGCTCACTGAGCAAGAGGAAATTTTTAGTTTATTTTTGTGATTTTTCTACACAAAGATATGAATTTTTAAAGATTCAAGGATTTAAATAATTCAGAAAATCAGGAATTTCCTACTTAACCACGTCGGCGCCAACTCAACCTACGGCGGGTCGAAGCTCCATGCGTCGCTTCCTGATTCGGCGCATCCATCTGACTTGGCAGCTATGTGGCCCGCGGTTCATGTTCTGTTGCTCTGTCCAACGCAATCTTGGTCGTCCGTCCGATACATGCCCGATCTGACGGTATCCGTTCATCGTCCCGACTGGTGCGAGCCGAGAGCCATCCAACTTCTAACCCTTAGATCTTACTCGATACTTAACCAAATCACATGCGGTTTCGTCCTACATGCTAGTCTAAGCAAGGGCTACGCATCTATACTGCTAATGCACACTAAAATTGAATCAAAACAAATAAGGAATCGCTGGAAGCTCAGGAGAAAGAGGAGTTTCCATACCTTGGTTCAAGAGGTGAAGCCTCGATTGAATGTGCTCGGCACGTTCGTTGGAGCTGGAGAAGCCTACGGATGAAGCCTCTGATCCTGGTGAAATGCCTGGGTATGACTTCGTCCAAGTCCGATTTCAAACCTTGGCCGATAGAACAAATGGCTGGTCTGGTCAGGGGGCTTTCACTAGGGAACTTCTTCTCTACCTCTGGTGAAGGTGTGGGAAGAGTTAATTTGGTTTCTGTGGAGATTTGGTGAGTGTCCTATTTTTTGGCCTGAGATTGAACTCAAAAATTGAGTGCAACCAGTAGGGAAGAAGGCTGGAAGACAGTGGAGCTGAGCTCCTCTTGGCTGGGAGGAGCTCGGGAGCAATTGGGAAGGGTTTTGTGAGAAAATTTTCCAACACCCCTCTCATGGCCGAGAGGTGTGAATTATATGGCCAGGGCCATAGGGCTGAGTCAGGGCTCAATTGGTGGGTGGATTTCTCTGCTCACGTGGAGAGCAGTGGAGCTCCAAGGTTTAATTTGGCTGAGGTGGCCAATTGGGTAAGTTTGGGTGTGCTTAGCCAAGTGGTGGCTCTTGGTTTTGACCCCCTCCAGCAACTAGGCCGGCCCGTAAGGACAGCGGAGCTGACCCCAGGTCAGGTGAGTCAGGTGGCAGGGTTTAATGGTGATTAACAGGTAAGGGGGATTTGGGGTGAGGCAAAAGAGGATTTATCCATTTAAGGGAAGATATACCTTAAAATGGGGGACACTTGGTCCATGGCTCACTTAGCTTGGGCTAGGTGGATCTAGGGTGGTTCCTAGGGTTCAAATGGTGGCTATGGATAGGTTGGTTTAGCCACATTTGGTTCAATTTGGTTAGGCTAGGCCATAGGTTCAATTTGGCTCACTTGGGTTTAGGTTGGGCTAACATGAGTTTGGGTTTGATTTGGGTCCAAGTGTCTTGAGAAACATTGTAGAAATGATTTCCATGAAGAATTTTCATGAAGACATGAAATGGTTTTGAGTTCAATTGAAAGGTCAATTTGATGGGTTTTGGGGTTTTGGTTAATTTGGGCAAGGTTGGATCAAGTTGGGCCCAAGTTGGTTTAGGTGGGGTTTAGACCCAATTGAAAGCTCCAAATGGTTTAGGGGAATGTATTGAAGATTTCCCAACATCAATTGGGAATAAATTTTAAGGTTAGGCCAACCAATTTGGTAGATTTAGGGCATGGATTCAAATTAGGCCAGAATGGGATAATCTTGATTTCCAAATAGGTTTAGGTTAAGCTTAGGATAAAATTGGGATAATTGAAAGTTGCATGGGTTTCATGGGAGTACCATGGAAGATTTAGGATTGAAATTTTGGGAGAAATGATTGACATTAGGTTAATTGGGGAATTTTTGGATTAATTGGGCAAAATTAGGGATTTGGATTTCAAATGGAATTGAACTCAAATGTGAATCAATTTGGGCTTGGATTTGATTTATATTGGTAGTGGGGATGTTGAATGAAAGTTTAGAATTTAAATTGGGCAAAATTGAGGTCAAATGGGCTGATTAGGTTTGACATTGGGTCCATTTAGGTTAAAAATGGGTCAAATTGGGGATTTTGATAAAAGTGGGTTATTTTGGCAAAATTGGCCTATGGTGTAGTTGAATAAAATAAAATTGGGAATATTTGGTATTTTCTGGAATTTTATAGGAATTTTTGGAATTTTTAGAATTTTGGGCTAAAAGGTGTAATTAGGGTATTGGGAGATTATTTGGAGGGTATTGGGGTATTTTGGAGGATTTAAGAGGTGGGAATTGTTTCAAAATGATTTTTAGGATTTTTGGGAATTTCGGGTAATTTTTGGAAAATTTAGGAAGGTTTGGTGGTTGTAGGGGCAATGTAGGTAATCTTAAGTAGGTTTGAAGGACCCAATGTCAAAACTAGGAATTTTGGCACAAGTGGAATTTGATTATGGTTGAGAGGGTGAAAATGCTTAAAGTGAGCCATGGACCAAGAAATGTCCATTTTGAACACCTTATAGGTTGTTCCTAACCCTTTTAGCCAAGGGCTAGGGGTTCGGACTTAGCCACATGAGTGCTCCAATGAACCAGGAGTCAAGATTGGGTTGGGATAGTTTAGGGTTTAGGATAGGTGTGAAAGTGCAGTATGTTCCAGCCAGGCCTGACCAGGACCAGGCCACCCAGGGTTATGCTAAGGCTTGAACATCCTATAGGAATTCATCTTTGTCTTCCCACACATTGGTCCTAACCTTCCAAGTGACTTGGAGGTTGATGACCATCTATGTAGGATTCTAAAGAGAATCAAAATTTGGTTTTAATTTCTAAATTGTGGGTTCCATCTCTAGTCTTCTAGGACAGTTAAGGAGAAATCCTATGGCTGGATCCTAAGCACTAAAAGGAAAGAAAAGACCTCACCAAAAATGAGGTCAACACGGATTTAGGGACAAAATCTAGGATTAGCCAATGTTCTTTATGCACTCTGAAGAGGGTAAAGAATAGGATTGCTCCTATTTGGCGCATACAATAGGTAATGCATTTCATTCCTTTACATTATCCAATTCACTACATAAGAATAGTAGATTTTATTATCTCAAAATTCACCAAACCAATTTATCTAGAAATGGTTATCTATAGAAGTAATATTTGCATTTAAGAATAGTTGTTATCCTTACATATAATCATTAGCATTTAGAACTAGTTGTTAGATAAAACACCATCTTAATTGACATTCTAGTTTAAGGCTTAATAGCAGTAGACTAGTGATCTACTTAAAAAGTACCTATTTTATGCCTTATTTATGATTCAATTTTTAAGGATATTATGCTTTAATGAAAGGTATTTTTATATTTTTGAATATAGGTGATAAAAAAGTTTTCAAGAAGGAAAAAGGAGCAAAAAGGAGAAAAAATAGAGCTAAAAAGCAAAGTTGCCAAAATTATAGGTCTGGCGCCTAGGCACCAGAATCCGGCGCCTAAGCGCCAGTTCGATACTGAAGCAGTTAAGATTTTTGACAACTTTGGGCAGTTATTTTGATGGTGTTAAGCGGTTATCAGACCTTCTAAAAGACTGGAAGTTACTCCTGATACATAGGACATGTGATACAATGCATCTGGACACAGGAAAACGGTTTTAATCGCAAAGAGGTGCGATCCAAAGTGAAGAGCTGCGAAGACTTGGTCAAGAAGTCCGGTGCCTAGGCGCCAGATCCCAGCGCCTAGGCGCCACATTTAATTTCAAGAAGATTCATTGAATATGGATGAATTTTGAAGAGGTGCCTTAAGCAACCCCTGGTCATTTTTGAAGCTCTATAAATAGGAGACATTTCTACAGAGAATGGTGCCCCCTAGATCTCCAGCATCCGGAGATAGTTTTAGAGTGCCACCATATTTTCTTCTTAAGTATTTAGTGAGTTTTTTATAGTTATTTTGAGTGTTACTACTCAATTCCTTGAGTAGTAAGTGAGAGTTTTTAAGTGTTGTTGCTGTTGAAGTCTTGTACCTTGCATTGAAGTCAGTAGGAGTCAAAGGATCACTTGAAGGAACATTCCATATAAGTATTTGTAACTTGGTTCAAAGTTTTATAAATATGTTTTGTTGTGTGAATTCAATGTGTTCTGAGTAGTTACTTTTCTTTCTCCTTTCAACTATGAAAAGATAATAAGATAATTTGATTTTGTTGGAGAACTAAACTTAATTTTAAAATTATTGCGATGACATTCATACCTGATCTTAATTTACTTTTTAAACTAGCCATTTAAATTGTTAAAACCTGTTGAAGAATTCTGAGACCTATCCGGAGATGAGTTCTTAACTAGTAAATATCACATGAATCCTTGGGAAATCGAAGGCCTTGAGCGGGTTATTCATGGTGAAGTGCAAATAAATAGGGAGATATTGTTCATTGGGCATAGAATTAATTAGTTTTTAGAGTGATAGACTAAATTCTAATAATTTGGTTTATATAAAGGGAACGGGTCACTACTAGGGCCGACCATAGCCACCCTTGGACTTCTAGAAGTGTGAGCCTAGATTAACCCATTCTACTAATAATACATCCTGAACCAATCTATAGATTAGCCAATATTCTTTATACTATCGAGCAAAGGTAAAGAATAGGATTGCTTCTATTTGGCGCAATACCATAATCTCAAGTTCTCCACGAATGATAGTTATTCTGAAAAATCTTGGATTAGTTGAAAAGGAGAAAGTTATTTTATTTATAATTGCATTAACCTTTATTTTATTGCTGCTTTACTTACATCTAGTAAAAATTTCATTAAACTTAAAATATGAATTTTGAAAAGAAATAAAAGTTATAATTACTTTTAATTTGAAAATCTATTAATTTCTTCAATTAATCTTCCCTGTGGGATCGATAACCAGGACTCCAATAGAGCCCTGTATTACTTGAAACGATACGTATACTTGTGTTTGAAATTGTGACTTTACTAAATTATTATAAATATATAAATATAAGTTTATAAATTCTTGCATATACAGAAGTCGCAGTTCAACTAGAACTTTGACTAAGGACCTCTTACCTCACTTCCCTGTGGGATCAATAAACAGGACTTTATTAGAGCCTTGTATTACTTGATACAATACGTATAATTGCGTAGAAGCTTTAGTGTGTGCACATACATACAAACATAAACACACAGAAAAATTACACATGTCAAGGGGCACATCATGTTTTTGGCGTCATTGCCGGGGAAACTTCGGTAATAACTTTAGGAGAATTTTAGTTGAAGTAATTAGGCTTAGACTTGGAAAACTTTAGTGTCATAAATTTTTTTTTGTGTTAAAAGTGTTTTTTGTATGAAAAAGTGTTGTGAAAAAACTGTTTGTGTGAAAAATAAGGTGTTTGTGAAAATGTTTTGTTGTGTTGAATATATTTTTTGTTTTATTTGTTTTATTGTTATTGTATTGTTTATTGTGTTGCGTGTGTAAAATAAAGGATCTGTAGGACTTGTGTCTTATGGTCTCGAGTTAGAAAAATAGAAAAAAAATCAAAAAACATAAAGGACTTGAAAATTAGAAATAGAAATGGAAAACATTCAAAAAAATAACTTGAAAAATCATCATAAATCATTGAGGGATTGTGTAAATTTTACAACAGATGAAATTCACTCAAGTATGCAAAACTCTATCGTAGAAGCTGACTCATTTGAACTAAATCTCGTGATTATCCAACTAATGCAGAACAACCAGTTTAGGGGAACTTCTTTGGAGGATCCCTATTTACACTTATCTAGTTTTCTAGAACTTTGTGCTACATTTCCTTATAACGGCATGTCAGACGATGTTGTTAGGCTAAGACTTTTTCCTTTCTCACTAAGGGATAAAGATAAAATGTGGTTATACTCATTAGCACATGACTATATTAAAAATTGGGAGGAGTTAACTCAGAATTTCCTAGCTAAGTATTTTCTACCTTCAAGGACTAAGAAACGATATTATCTTATTTTGTCAGTATGAAGGGGAATCAATATACGAAGCCTGGGAAAGATTTAAGAAACTTCTAAGGAAGTGTCCACATTATGCTCTGCCAGATTGGTTAATCATTCAAACTTTTTATAATGGGTTAGTAGGATCCCTTAGGTCTTTTATTGATGCTGCTGCTGGCGGTTCATTATTGTCAAAACCATTTGATGAAGAGTATGCATTAATTGACGAAATAGCTATAAATGAATTTCAATGGCTCTCTGCAAGGGTAAATCCTAAAAATGTAGCTAGTGTTCAGGATACAGATGTGATTGTAATTCTTGCATCTCAGGTTGCTGAAATATCAAGGAAGTTTGACCAATTTGGAATGAACTAACCTCAATTTACTCCTGTAAGTGAGGAAAGTTTATTATGAAATATGACTGATTCCAACTTATTATATGAGACTTTAAATACCATAAATAACCCGTATTCTAACTTTTACAACCCAGGTTGGAAGAACCTTCCTAATTTTAACTAGAATCATACTACTGGGGGTGGAAACCAACAATGGGAAAATAATCATGAAAATCCTAATGGAAGTTGGAATAATCAGAGGAACACAAATTATAGACCTTCATAACCACTGGACTCTAACGTGATCAACAATTTAAGGATAAGAAAATATTTATAGAGGAAGTGGTATTGCAAATGGGAAACCAGTTGCAAAGTTAAAATGCTGTGAGTATAAACATAGAGAATCAATTGAGAGAAATTGCTAATTCACTTAGTAATAGACCCCATGAAACACTTCCTAGCAACACTGAGATCAAACCTAAAGAGAACAATAATGAACAAGTAGAAGCTGTCCAATTAAGAAGTTGTGAGAGAAACAAAGGAAACAAAAAGACCTGAAGAACATGTTTCTAAGGATCTTGAAAAAATAATATCTCCAACTAAAATCAATTTGGAAAGACTACCATCTTCATTTCCTTAAATACTTAGTCATCATAAGTTGGATAAACAATTTTCAAAGATCCTGGAAGTACTTAAGAAGTTAACGATAAATGTTCTTTTCACGAAAGCTTTATAACAGATGTCTAAGTTATGCAAAGTTTATGAAGGGTATATTAAACAAGAAAAGGAAATTTGTGGATTACGAGACAGTTGCACTAAGTGAGGAGTGCAGCTATACTTCAGAAAATGTTTCCTCATAAACTTAAAGATCCTTGTAGCTTTACAATTCCTTGTGCAATTTGAAAAAAATTATGTGGAAAAGCTTTATGTGATTTAGGAGCAAGTATTAATGTGATGCCTCTATCTATATTTAGAATGTGAGGTTTAACCAATATTTCTCTCACTACTTGACCCAAGGAAAAAGGTTAAGATTTTCATGCCTATTTTATATTGATTTTGATGATATTGCACTTTAAAGAAAGGTATTTTTGGTGTTTTTCTACAGGTATGAAGATTTAAGGACAAAGGAGCGAAAATATGCAAAAAAGAGCGAATTTGGAGCAAAAATGACCAAATTATGCAAATTTGACCTAGGGCGCCGACGGCGAGGTCGATGACACTGACGACGTGATTTTCCTGAGAGTTCAGAATAAATTGCAAGGGAGGCCGCCGACGGCGGAGTTCGTGGCCGCCGACGGCCGGGCCTGTTTAAAGTACCGTTTCTAGAAGGCCGCCGACGGCGCTGCTCAAGGCCGCCGACGGCGGGATCGACAGTTCTTTCCAAAAATACGTCGAATGTGAACGATTTTTGAAGGGGTGCCTGTAAAACCCCTTGAGATTCTTCTACGACTTTAAAAGAACCATTTAAGGCCGAAAAAGTGGTCTCCTACGTGTTTACTAGAGAGTCCAAAGTCAACAAAATTGTCAAAAATAGTCCACTAGTGTTATAAGTGTGTCTATTAGTGAGTAGATAGTTATTTTAGTGTTGTAATTTAGTGAGTAGTGAGTTCAAATAGAGGTTTTGTGAGGAATTCTTCGAGGGATTATAAGAGTGGAAGAAAAGTGAGAGATCTCTTCTGCATTGTCATTTCGAAGGAGAATTCCGCGTACTGTAAAGAAAGGAAGAGATTCAGAGGAACTTCAAGGAGTTTGCTTGGGGAGGAATTTAAGATAAGTTGTGTTTATTTACTAAAGTTTGTAGAACTTTACTTTATTACATGAAATTCAAGTTTTATTGCATCCTCTTCATGAATTCTGAGTAGTTGTTCTGTCTTTCTCCTTATTTTGATGTTTTTGTGAAATTATTATATGAATTAGTATATCAAACAAATTATAAAGAAGTTATGATGATATTATACCTAAACTTACTTTACTATACGAATTGGCCATTTGTATTGTTAAAATATGTGAAGAATTCTTAAGATCTGACCGTGGGCTAAGGGTTCTTAACTAGTATGTATCACATTTTCCTTTGAAAGGTAGACAGGTAAATCCTTGAAAGGAGAAGTGCAAATAAATAGGAAATTAAGATTAATCAGGCGTAGAATTGAAGATTTTAGAGTGACATGCTAAAATCCTCAATTCGGTCATATCGTTTAGGTGCTGAAGTGTAGATTGTTAGCCCTCTGGCGAGGCGAACGTGTGAGCTCCGAAGTGAGAGCCGGTATCCTCCCAGCCTAGCCGCAAATTCAGTAACCAAGCATAGGATTAGTCAATGTTCTTTATGTCTGGACCAAAGGGTAAAGAATAGGTATGCTCCTATTTGGCACAACACATATAAAACTAATTCTAATTATTACTTCACATAAATATCTTAACAAAGGAGAAAGATTCTTGCTATTATATATTTGAACTTAACTTTAGTAGTATTAGTAAATTGTTAGTAAAACTTGTTTAAATATAAATTTCATATTGTTGTCGATTGCTTATTAGTGACAGATAGTCAATTTCGATTTAGTTGTGATTCTGATTTGGTTTATATAATCATAGTCCGTAGGCTTTAATATATTTCTTATGGGATCGATAACCAGGACTCCACTAGAAGCCTTGTATTACTTCAGTGATACGTATACTTGCGTTTAAAGGTAACTCTGCGATTAAAAGATTATCATATTTTATTGTTACTAAAATTAAAATTACGCTCCAAGTCAAGTTTTTTGCGTTGTTGCTAAGAATTTATATCTTTTAGTAGTGGTGTCAAATTCTTATATTTTTAAGTATATTTAAAATCGCGGGATCACTACTGTAACCCTTCAGTTAGCTGATCAATCTATCATTTATCCAAAGGGAGTAATAGAATATGTGCTTGTTAAAGTGGATAAATTTATCTTTCCTATGGACTTTATTGTATTAGATATGAAGAAAGATAAAAAAATTTCAATTATTTTGAGGAGACCTTTCCTTGTTACTGGACAAGCTATGATAGATGTACAAAAAGAAAAGTTGATTATGAATATTAATGACCAGGAAGTCACTTTTGATTTGTTAAATACTATGAATTATCCAGGTGAGAGAAAAGATGACGATTATTTTTGGATGGATGAAATTGATTATCTAAGTAAAAACCGTTTCCAAAAAAGTTTTAAGAGTAAGTTAACAGAGGAGATTGAAATGGACTTTCGTGATGGGTTGAAAACGTTGTCTAAAGAAGACTGTATGTGTGTTCATGAGAGGTATGAGATGATGGACGTTACCAAAAATAATGAAATTTGAATTCCATCTGTTGAAAAATCTCATGAACTTAAGATGGATGTACCCCATATAATTTTAAATCCTACCTATTTAGGGAATTCATCTACACCACAAGTCTTTATATCTTTATATTCGACTCAATCACAAGAAAAACCTGAATTGAATGATGAACTCACTTTTCCTCATGATTTTAACTTTAACCCACATAATGAGGAGAAGGAGTCGATTTGAGAAGAGGACGTGATTCAATTGAAGAGTTAGTTAGAAATTCAAAAGAGTGAACTAGAAAGTCAAGGGGCCGCAATTAAGAATATAGAAAACTGGAGCAGATTATTAATGCAATTAACAATTATCCTCCAGAGAGTTTACCTAGTGACTCTGAGATAAACCTTAAGCAGATGAGTAATGAGCAATTTAAAGTTATTAAATTCAAGGATATGATTCAAATAAATCATGAGTCGAGAAAAGAAGAAAAGGATATTGAAATACCAATGGAAGAAATTTCTAACGAGTTAGAAAGATATAAAGAAAGACTACCTTAACTCTTTACTCAGTACCAAGGGGAAGAATTGGAAGATAACTTGAATTACAAGAGTAATCTAGAAGCGTTTGATCCAAAATCTGAATTATGTAGAGAGAATCTGATCCAAAATTTGGGAGATCTTGAAGTATTATATAAAAATTCATTTCTTATAAATTTCAAGGATGATATTAATATGCAAATTCAGAAAATCAATAAAAGAATATTAGATCACGAAAGAAATATGAGGAACAATGGTATGAATAAATCTGAAAAGGAAGAGTTGAAAGAAAATTTACAATTTGAGAATTTTGTAGGATTTCCTAGATCTGAAAAAGATTGGGCGATTGATCGAGGATTACTTAATTGGAATTTTGATCTAGGAGGAATCATTTGTCGGGTTGGTGACATTAAACCAAGCGTTTTATGGAAGGCAACCCATAGTTATCAGTGTGCTTTGGTTTAGTATGCTTTGGAGTATGATTATTAGTGTTGTATTGTGTTTTCTTTAGTGTGGATTGATAAGTTTGATTGTTGATTAGTAGATGTTTGAATTGTTAGTGGTTTGATTTGATCTTTGTTTGTCATGAAGGAGGTGATTCCTTAACTTCTTATTATTGTTAGACTTGTATGTTCTATTGTGGTAATTGGATGACGAGTCCACTATGACTCAGGTCTCACCCGGACATGAGTTTTACGAGAGATATAATGAATTTGAACAGTTACAGGTCCATCTCAATTTCGTTACTTCCTTTCTCTGACTTTGATTTCAGTTAATAGGAGTCACGAACCTATTTGATGAATAATATGTGGATGATCTTACACTACGATTTATAGCTGTTAGAGGGGCTTACTTAAAGGGAATAGATGATACCTGATCTTGGTGCATGTGAACCAATACATCAGGGATAATCTTATATTTGAGATTATAAGCTTTAAAATCATTTAAAATGTACCTAGTTTATTAGTGTAGTGATTCCGTTAGAAATTAAAGGTAAGTTAGTGAGATGTGATGAGTTAATAGAAGAATTGACCTCATTTATCATATGTGTTTGTTTGTGTTACAACTTTATATAAGACTTGAAGAACATTTTCATATTCCCATGCTGATACCTGCTATGCTAGTTAAACTTTAATTTAGAGAGTTTCATTCTGGCGTGATTAGTTTAAATTTACTTTCTGTTATATATTATTCTGTCCTGACAAATACTTGTAGATGTTTTTTATTGACATTTGTGGTAGATATAATTTCTGAACTAATTTTCATCCTACTTATATCATCTGTACTGAATGTTATATATGTTAAAAATTAAGTTTGGGGATAGGAAGATAAAGATATTTTAAAGTGAGTACACTTTCTTTTAGAGTAATATTATTGCAAGCATGATTTAGGGTAGATTTTTTTTTTCTGCAGCATTTTATACTGATTATGCATACATATGAATTTGATAAGATGTTGTAGTAGTTAGTATATTTAACAATTATTTTGTCTTCCTGCTACATTTCATGGAATTTATTGCAAAATATTTAAAAATTCAAGTTTGGGGGGAAGAAAATTTTTTTAAAACATAACTTTATTTGTTCTCAGTAGCCTGTATTTAATTTAATATCACTCTTAAAATGACTTGTGGCATGTAGTGCTATCTTTAGGTTACTATAATTTTAATTTTAGGAATGTTAGAAAATAACTTAGTTGAAATTTTATGTGATGAAACTGTTCTAGAGTTAAGATATTTTGTAGGAAACATTGGGAAAATGATTTTACTATTTATGGTAGAAAGGAGTTGAATATTTGAAAAGCTAAGATTCTTAGATTTATACTTATTGAGAATTGAGCCTTTATTGAAACATTTTTCAAACTAATATTTACAATTTTAAAAAGTGAGGGAAAGTTTTGAGTTTTGGACTTTAGAAAGGGGATAGTGAAATTCAAAATTATTAAAGACCTATCCAGATATAGTAATCCTCACATAAAAAAATTGAAAATTTTGGGATTGAAAATTATCCCAAAAGAAAGAAAAGAAAAAGAAAAAAAAAGAGAAAAAAAAGAAAAGTCAAAAGAAAAAAATGTGAGGAGAAGCTTGAGGAGAAGCTAATCAAAAATTGGTTTCACTTGAATCTTTTTAAATGAAAAGACTTAAAAATTATCTTAAGTTTATTATTATTTCAAATGGTATTGGTTAAATTGGTATAGATAAGGTGTTTAAATTCTGTTTTTATACTTTTTTTGAATTTATAGTTGGACAAGTTTCAATAACTTTTAAAGTAAATAGAAAATGAGGATTCCTAAGTTGAATGTGAGATATTCTTACACTCTAGTCCTAGGTTGATTTGCTAGAATTTCTCCTATGTTACATTATAATATTTCTTAGATAAAATTATAGGACAATACCCTTAACCACAAGTCAACATATTTGTTTTTTGAAGTTATAGTGTTACTTGAGGACAAGTAACAGTTAAGTTTGAGTGAGTTGGCACGCCTAAAAAATGCTTGATTTTACATATATATTTTATGCTTTATTTTAATGATATTGCACTTTAAAGGAGGTATTTTGCATGTTTTTGGTGTTAGGTGCAAGAAATGGACTTTTGGAGAAAAGAAGCAAAAACGGTGCAATCTGAAGTAAAAACGAGCAAGAAAGCAAATTCTAGCCTGACACATTTCGATGAGTTTTTCTATGCTTAATCTCTTTTACAATTCTTGAATATTTTTGAATGAGATTACACTTTAAAGGAAGTTTGTTTTCATGCTCATTTTGTAGAACTATCTGTTAGGAATACAACGCAACTGAAATGAGGCGAAACGGAGCTAAAACGGAGCCAAACAGAGGAAAACTATGGAGCTGCGCAGAACAGGCACCTGGGTCCCGAATACAGAGAAAAATGTGAATAGGGCGCCGCCAGCGTTGGATAGGGCGCCGACGGCGCCCAAGATGGTTTGGACTCGATTTTGGGCGGTTATTGGCCATATACATTGAATCTGGATGCTTTTTGGATGGTTTCTTGAGGCACCTTTTGGGAAATTCGTCCCTATACAATATTAGAACAAAATCATGTCAGAAAAAGTGAGAGGAATGTTAAGAAAAACGTGGAGAATGCTTAGAGATATTAGAATATGTGTAGAAATGTAGATTTCTACTTTTCTTGAGAGAATGAAGAGGGGATATTGAGAGAATCTGTAAGGGTTTGTACTAGCATTGCATGGATCAGCAGGAGACTTTGTGGGAGAGATTTTGATCTGTCTTTCAAAGGGAAAAAGCTAATTACGTTCTTCATTATCTTATGATTTGGTAAACACTTATGTAGTGGATTTGTTTTGATGAAATGAAGTTTTTCATTGTGTTTTCTTCATTCTTTGTGATGTCTTTCTCTTTCTCTTTCTTCTTATTTGGAAATAATGGCATGAGAAGATTATTTATTTATTTTCATTCTACTTTTCTTTTGAAATGAGTAGGATTTATGTTTAGGATATTGGGATGCATGCTAGAAAAAGTTTTAATTATAAATGTGATGGTTTTTACTTGCACTTTATTTACATTACAAAAGGAGCCTGTTATATTGTTAAAATTCATTGTAATTACATTGACCCGAGAGGGCGGTGTAATTCTCAACAAAGTTAAAAATTTCTTAGTGAAGAAATGATAAATATTTTGTAACTATCTTTAGTAGGAAAAGTTGTATTTTTGGAAAAATAAAAGGATTAAACTTTTATTTTTAATACTTAGGTTTCTTTTATTGAAAACAATTTTCAAAACTTTTATTATATTTCTAAGTAAAAGATGTATATCTACCTTATACTTTTAGGAAAGGAATGGTGGAATTCAAAATTATTAAAGGTCTATCCAGATATAGTAATCATTGCCTATAAAAAAAGTGAAAAATAGTTTTTTAAAAGGAAGGAGAAGCTTGAGAATTTAAGGGCCTAATCAAGAATTGGTTTCACACCTAATCTTTTTAGATTATAAGACTTGAGAAAATCTTGAAGCATATGAATATAATATAGTTAGTATAATTATTTTTGTTAAAGATTTTTAAGTAAAGAAAATAAAATGCCTAAACCCTATATTTAGAAAAATCTATATGTATTTCTGAATAAGATTGGAACTCAAATTTTTCATAAACCTTTACATAAGAGATTTCTAAACTTTAAATTTGTCTCACTTACTAATTTTTTTTCTAAATTGGACTACTATATTTCTAAAATAAAATTTTGGAAACTCCTAAAGAAACTCAACTACGTAATTTACTTGTTTAATTTTATGTGATTATAATGTCACTTGAGGACAAGTAATATTTCAAGTTTGGGGGATTTTGATATACCTAAAATATATAGTATTTTTATACAAATTTTTATATCTATTTTTGATGATATTGCACTTTAATGGAAGATATTTTGGGTATTTTTCTTGCAGGTATGATTAAATGGGTGATTGTGATGAAAGGAGCGAAAAAGGACCATATTTGGAGCAAAAGTGAAGAAATGTGTAAAATGGATCTGTAGCGGCTATACACTTGGACCTACACTTACGCGTCAGATTCTCGCGGCTATGCGCTCAGATATGGAGTTTATATGCCAGAAGCCTCACGACTAAGGGCCGAGACCTCGTGCTTACGCGCAGCAGTTACTTAAGAGGATTTAAATAATTTTTGGCGCCATTTTGAAGGGGTGATTAAGGCATATTTTGGTACAAAGGTAGGTAACTTCGTATTGACGCCAAAAATAAATTAAATTACTCTTGAATGGATGCATCTCTTAGAGGATTTGTTAAATTTGGACACAATTTTAAAAGGCACGAAGGCACCTGTTGGAAAATTATATAAAGAAGCCTTGAAATTTAGAAAATGGTTGTTGTTGGAGGGTGTGTGGTTTATTTTTATTGTGTAGGAGAGTTTTTAGTAACACGCCACTCCACTTCACCATTTATACTTACTTTTATATAGTTTGTATTAGGATTAAAATAGAGATTTGGTGTCATTAGAGTTGGGCGCTGACCCACTTTTTATATGTTTGCAAATTATGTTAATAGCAACGGCACTAAAAAAACTTGATCCAGCTTTAATATATATATATTTGATTTTATGATGGAATGTTTAATGTGGATTCTACGCACGTATACGTATCGTATCAAGTAATACAGGGCTCTAGTGGAGTCCTGGTTATCGATCCCACAGGGAAGTTTTTTTAACAGATGTGTATCAGCTAAAATTTAAAGGAATTACTTACTAATATAGTAATCGGAAATTTTAAGTAACTACAAGCAACTAAAGTAAACTAATGCTTGAAATAAAGTTGATTTAAATAATTCGAAAAAGTATCCTTCTCCTTGTTTTTAGAAAATTAAGTGAATGATGAATCTAAATAGAATTTTTGAATTGTATCGTGACAAATAGGAGCATTCCTATTCTTTACCCTTTGGTCCAGTGCAAAGAACATCGACTAATCCTATGTTTCGATCATCGAATCGTGGCTAAAGCCGGGAGGATACCGGCCGCCACTTCGTAGCTCCCACGTTCCCTCACCCGAGGCCTAACATCTACACTTCGCCTCTCAAACAATAGGACTAAATTGAATATTTTAGTCCGTCACACTAAAATGTCCAATTCTACGTCCGATAAATAATATTTCCCTATTTATTTGCACCCTCCTTCCAAGGCTTTCGACTTCCCTGAATATTTGATGTAATTTTTACTATAGTTGATAATTCAACATATTTTAACAAATCAATTGGCCAAATTGAAAGTAAATTAAGTTTTAAGTAAAAATTATCACAAATTATTTTAATATATTAGGTACTTCTATTTAATTTCATCAATTCGCATAATTTTCATAAACAAGGAGAAAGACTAAGAAAACTACTCAGAATGCATGGGAATAAAATAAAGCATGGATTTCATTTAAAGTTAACAACAATAAACAAAGATACTTATCTTAATTTCCTCCCCAAGCAGACTCCTTGAAGTTCCTTTGACTTTTCCTTCTAGTACAGCACACTTCTAACTCACTAAAGATACACTAAGACTCTCTAAATAGACACACTTAAGACTCCAGAGACACACACAGACACTAGAATTCGGCCTCTATTTATAGAGGTAGGCAAAGGTCCAAGGGATGCTTAAACACCTCTTCAAAAAGCGTCCAGGTTCAATGTATTTGCATTTTGAACTGTCTCGCCGTCGGCGGGAAACGACCTCGCCGTCAGTGGGTCTTCTAGAAGGTCTTCAAACCGCACGATCTCGCTGTCGGCGGGCTCGGGCTCGCTGTCGGCGGGCTCGGGCTCGCTGTCGGCGAGGTAGTTATAATTCCTTCAGAAATTCTCCTCATGATCTCGCCGTCGGCTACCTCGATCTCGCCGTCGGTGACTTAGTTCATTTTGCATGAATCTCTTCCTTTTTTATCCAAATTCACTCCATTTCATGCTTTTTGCTTCTATCACTTATAAATCTTCATTCCTGCAGTAAAATAAAGAAAATACCTTTCTTTAAAGTGCAATTTCATCAAAAATAGATATGAAATTCTTAATATATTTTCCTGTGATCAAAATCCCCCAAACTTAATTATTACTTGTCCTCAAGTAATTTTAATACTAAATAAAAAAAATGATTTTTTTGTAATAGAATTTTTCAATTCAGATATACTATGAATTAAATTTAAATAACATTATAGTAAAGTTGAATAGAAATATTTCTAAGTAATTAAATTAACTTTATAGATATAAGATTATCTAGTTATCAGGTCTAAGATTTCTAGCTTTCTATTTATTTCAGGAATGACTATATTTAAAAGAGTACATTACTTAATATATTTAGATGATAGGAAGTTCAAAAAAACACTATTTAGTAAAATACTAATCCATATATATAAGTTTAGAAATATAATTAAGTTTTACCCTTTAGGTTGAATCCATTGAAGCCAATTTTTGATAAGGCATCTCCTCAAGCTTCTCCTCACTTATATTTTTCTTTTCTTTTCTTTTCTTTTTGGATTGATTTTCAATCCTTCTCTTTTTCTTTTTCAAGTGAGGATTACTGTATCTAGATGGCCTGTTAATAATTTTGAACTTCAATTTCTCTTCCTAAATTTGAAACTTTAAAATATTTTCTTGCTTATATATATTTCTTAGCCTTTACTTCATTAAGTTTCAATCCTTTCTTTTTCATTTAAATACTTAAGAATTTCAATTTTAAAATATAGTTTTCCTTACTTTAAATAGTTTACTATATTCTTATTCCTTTTAACCAAATATCTTATTCCATTAATTAATTGAATTACTAGAAACATTTTATTTAACTTTCTATAATAATTAAATAAAGTAATTCATGTTTATTGAATTTAAAAATTACTATAGAAAATCATTTGATAATAATTTTTGAAAATAGAAATTGAGAACAATTTAATAATTAAATTTGTATTTTTACCTTCCCCCAAACTTAAATTTTTCTATCTATACTAAATAATGAAAAGGGAAAGTATATAGTAAAGTTCATCATACCTTTGAACTTTAGGTATTTCTTTTCTTTGAAATTTTTTGTAGCATTTTCATTACTTACGTAACTCGTACCGTTAGTATTCTTCCACATATAGTATTTAAAAGAAAGTGCAGGGATGACATTTTGAAATAAGTATAAAACATAACAAATGAAAACTTAAACTATTACTACACATACAAGCAACTAACCTACTTTAAAACATATTAAAACAATCTAAAAAATATTAAGAGTTCATAACTTATAAAAACTTAAACAACACATTAAAGAAAGACTAACATCCTATCTAAAAGAAAAAAAAATTACAAACTAATTTAACATACATAAGAAGTTTAATATCACAACATAAGCAAACATACCAACATCCACAGTCCACAGAAAGTACAGAATAATTACATACATAATAATAAAGTTTCCAAAATAACAACAAGTCTAAACAAACTAAACAAAGGCTCTAATCTTCTGCATCAAAATCTCAGGCTATATCATCTCCCTGATCTCCAGGCTGAGAAGGCTGAGCATGCTGGTACTGTGAATAGCGGGGGCACTCAGGAAAGACAACATCTAAATCACCACTCCTATATCGACGTTCAGTCTCATAGTATACAATTTCGTATTCTGAATGTCGCTGGAGATATTCGCTATCATAATCGTGTCTTCTTTCCAAGCCTCCGATCCTTTGGCCTATATGCTCAAATCTTCTTTCCATATTTTCTCCAAATTACTCAAAACTCTTTCTACTCAGGGTTAGCTCATTCATCAGATCTTGTAGGGTAGGAGTGGTGTACTGAGGGGGTTCATAACTAGTAGAGGGTATATCTCTACTTCGAAGAAGGTACATAATCCTTGTCCCGCATCTCCATCCTTCGTGGGATTCATATTTCTTTATATTAGCTCGAGTAATGGGTTTCATAGGTTCAACCCATTCCTCATCATCTCTTGCCTCTAACCCGCGATAATTGGCGAGTGCATAGATAAGACCGGGATGTCCTAGTCCTCCTCCACTTTCATTTCTTGAGGTGGCTAATATATTCTTATAAATTACACTTCCCACATTAATACTCTTTTGGTTCCGAATACGTGAATTCGGAATCGTTTATCTCTTGTTACCTCACTATAGTGGTAGGTAGGTAACAAAGTAGAACAAATAAAATAGTGCCAGGCTTTAGATATTGCATTTAACATAGAAAGTGGGAAGTTTACCCGTTCTCGCTGCTTTATCCATCAGTGAGAAAGTCTATCACCTCTTCCAGTGGTCCTTCCATAGTTCCAAAAGTTTCATATTCGCTGGTGTAGGTATCTCTTACCTCATAATAAGCGTTTATTCTAGCAGCGTTGAATTCTACAAAAAAAAATCCTCTAACCTTAACCGGTGCATCTTCAGCCTGTGTTAAATTCGCATAAAATTCTTTTACCACTTCTACAGCAGCTCTGTTGGTCACGAAACAGAAATTTTCCCATCCTCGTTCCTTAATGATTCGCTCAACTTCTCCTCCAGGACTTCGAAAACTCGATCTCGAATGCATGTTCTCGCTCGTATATTGTGAAAATATCTCGATTGTGCCCTTGCATTCACAAAACGAGTTTCGTCGTAATCCACCCGTCGCTTTTGTCGTGGAGCCATTTTCGATCTGTGAAATTTGCAAATAATTTTAACTAAACTCCCAAAATATTACTAAGAAGGCTTCCTACAACATCTAAAATCCATTTAAATCAATTTCCATGAAATTCTTCCAAGTATTTTTTCCTCATTTCGAAATTTTTCAAAATTTCCCAATGTAGAAGAAATCCATGGTGAAAATCAAAAATTTTTGCATAGGAGTGAAGCTCTTACCAAGGGAAGATGAAATCCGGAGTAAAAAAGTGTTGAAATCGCCTCAAATCCAAGATCTCTCAAGCCCTAGGTCGGTTTTTTCGAAGTTTTGAGGAAGGGGATGATGAATAGTGCTCGGCTGACCGGTCAAATATAGGTCTTTTCGCGATCTCGCTGTCGGCGAGATTTTTTTCACCGTCAGCGAGCTAATTAATTTGATAAGGAAAAAGTTTCGGGAAAAATCCGCCGTCGGCGAGCTCGGTCTCGCTGTCAGCGGGTTTTCTCGCTGTCGGTGAGATAATTCTCGCCGTACGCGAGATCCCAAAATTTTTAAATTTTTGAAATTCGTCAATCATTTTCAACCTCGATTTGCCCTTAATCAATCTTCCGATCACTTAATTTAATAATAGTATGAAGATTAGATACTTATACTCACAAAAAGTTCACACAACACAAACAATATAACTTTATATATGAAATCCATGAGACTTACAAACTTCACACTAACAACTTAACAACATACTTAACTTAAATGTTCAAATCCATAATACTCAGCATCGCAATCCACACCACAACACTTTAAATGCTGAAACATAACAATTACAAATAATCTCATCAAATCTGAGATGATCAAATCAAAGTTCGACTCATAATAAAACCTAAATCCAAATCAACATATATATACACAAATATATGACATAAAATAGAAATCTTTCCTACTCCTCAGTGTCTGAACTATCGTCCTCTCTGATATTCCCGATGTGACGCAGGTGCACAAATAAATTGTAGAAAGGCCTGAAAGAGAATTCTGCAGTAGATTCTTCATTAATCCACCCTTTCCGTCTCAGTAAATGAATAAAACTGGCCTCTAGATGTCCAGTATGATCAAAGTGCTCCTTCATCCTCCAGTCAATGTGATCAAACATATCAGAGATATTGTCAATGGAATTCATCACATTTTGCAATTCTTTCTCCAATCCTTTAATCTTCTTCAGAATGAAATTTGTTTTATTAGTAAGGGGCCTTGCTAAAGGATTGTTCTGTGATGCTGTCAGAAATAATGGTAATCTCATCATTGTTATCCAAAGTTGGAAACATATCCGTAGGATCAAGTGGTTTCCATGGCAAAAAGACTTTTTCCCAAGCCTCATAAGAAACTTGGTACTGACTGCATAAAGCAAATATAGTCGATGGGTGTCCAAGTCCATTAACTGACCCATGCACAATTAATCCCAATGCAGACTTTACTATTATTGATCCAACATCGATAGGTAGTCCAATTTGAATACAGTAGTTTAATATAGCGCATTCCTTTGAAACTTTATTTACCCTCATAGTAGGTAATAATTTGGATGAGATAAAGAAATGTCAATGCTTCGAGACAGGGTTAAGAAGTGATGCAGAAAAACTGACATACCCGTCTTCGCGTAACTCCCAATCATCAGGTTCGTCGGTCAGGTATCTATAGATCTCGTTCATATTGTATCTTGAAGGTACAAAGTTGGAATAATGACAAACAGAGGTATTCTCTATAGAAAATAATTCATTTAACCTAGAAGGAATAAATGTTACCCATCTTCCTCTGACGTAGACATTTCCATTGTTGATTGCATGTAGATTAGAGTAAAACTCTTTAACAACTGGAATAACTACAGCGGATGTAGTATAACAAAATACCTCCCAATGCCGCTGTGCGATCATTTCTTCGATTTTTGTAGTGGAATTCTCTACTCCTCTATTGAAAAATCCCATTTCTTTAATAAGTTTTTTCTTCATCAGGCCTTTGTTGAAGATACGCTGCTCATCCGAACTGACGAATTTTCTTCGGTTGAAAACTTCAATTTTTGTGGTTTCTAAGAGTTTGGTGGCCATTTGGATTGAAAGGATTGGTCTCTAGTCGTTTCTAAGGAAGAAAACAGTGTAAAATTTGATTTGGGATAATTTCCTACAAAGAATTGGCTTAGAATCGTTCAAAACAGCATGAAAATTCTTAAGAAACCAAAATTTCAACTGCCTCGCCGTCAGCGGGAAGTTTCTCGCCGTCGGCGAGCTAGTTATAAAACCGATTAAATCATGACACACATTCTCGCTGTCAGCGGGCTCGGGCTCGCTGTCGGCGAGATTCGTAAAAATCGCCCATTTTTCGCTCTGGTCCAAATATTTTCTGATCTCATCATATAGGTTCGAATTTATGATGATTCTAATTAAAAATTTGAGTAGTAAGATTTGTTTTAATAATATAGACTCACTAATTTGTAGATAATTAAAAAGACTACTATGGGTTGCCTCCCATAAAGCGCTTGGTTTAACGTCGTCAGCCCGACCTAATTTCGCTTAGTAATCGAGTTGACTAAGCATTAAAACCTCTTTAAAATTTGGTCTTCTACCTTCGAAATATGGTTTTAATCTATGTCCGTTTACCTTAAATCTATGTTCTGTTTTTGGATCTTCAATTTCTATAGTTCCATATGAAAATATTTGAGTTATGGTGAAAGGTCCTAACCATCGAGATTTCAATTTCCCAGAAATAATTTCAATCTAGTATTATATAGTAGAACTTCTTGTCCTGGTTCAAAATTTCTCTAATTAATCTTCCGATCATGCCATAATTTCATCCTTTCTTTATAAATCCTATCATTATCATATGATTCATTCCTTAATTCTTCCAATTTATTTAATTGCAGCAATCTCTTTTCACCAGCTTCTTTCATATTATAATTAAATTCTTTAATCACCCAATATGCTTTATGTTCTAATTCAACTGGTAAGTGGCAAGTTTTTCCATATATAAGCCAATAAGGAGTCATTCCAACGGAAGTTTTATAAGCGATCCCGTATGCCCATAATGCAGTTGTCTAGTCTTATAGACCGCTCTAATCTATTAGGGTTTACGTACTTCTCTAATATACGCTTAATCTCTCGATTAGAAACTTCACCTAATCCACTAGTTTGTGGATGATAAGCAACTGATATCTTATGCATAATATTATATTTTTCTACTAGTTTGTGAATACATTTGTTTCTAAAATGAGTTCCTCCATCGTTGATAATCACTCTCAGCATTCCAAATCTAGTAAAAATATTTTTCATTAAAAATTTTGAAACACTTTTAGCATCACACCTAGGTAAAGCTTGTGCTTCGATCCATTTGGAAACATAATCAACAGCTACTAATATATATGAGTTTCCAAATGAAGGAATAAAAGGTCCCATGAAATCTAATCCCCAAAGATCAAAAATTTCAACTTCTAATATAAAATTCAGAGGCATTTCATTTTTCTCGATATGTTTCCTACTCTTTGGCATTTATCATGTGTTTTTATATATTTCGTATACATCTCTAAATAGAGTAGGCCAGTAGAATCCAGATTGTAGAATTTTATACGCAGTTTTATCTGTTCCAAAATGTCCTCCAAAATCAGAATCATGACATTTTTGAATGATTGGTTCAGTTTCTTCATAAGGCACGCATCTTCTAATAATTAGATCATTACATTGCTTATATAAGTATGGTTCATCCCAAAAGTATGTTTTAGTATCATGAATGAATTTTTTATGTTGTTGTAAAGTTAACATAGGTGGTAAAATGTCACTTACAATATAATTTACTATATCAGCATACCAAGGTAATTTCCACTCATTTATATTATAAAGTTGTTCATCGAGAAAACTCGTCTAAAATTTCATTATCGTATCGTATAATTCATGATTTTCTAATCTTGATAAATGATCTGCAATTTGATTATCAGTTCTCTTTTTGTTAATGATCTCAAAATCAAATTCTTGCATTAATAATATCCATCTAATTAATCTTGGTTTAGAATCTTTCTTTTGCATTAAATACTTAATAGCAGAGTGATCAGTATGTACAATACATTTAGTTCCTATTAGATAATGCCGAAATTTATTAAAAGCATATACAACTGCTAATAATTCTCTTTCAAGTAATCGTATAATTTATTTCAAGCATCATTTAGAGTTTTACTAGCATAGTATATAACTTTGAAGATCTTATCGTATTTTTGCCCAAGAACTGCTCCTATAGCATAATCACTAGCATCACACATAAGCTCAAATAGTTTCTCCCAATTAGGTGAAACTATTATAGGTGTTGTAATTAATTTATCTTTTAATAATTCGAAAGCATTCAGGCATTCAGTTGTAAATTCAAATTTCTTGTCCTTTTCAAGAAGTTGGCATAGAGGTTTAGTAATTTTTGAAAAATCTTTAATATAACGTCTGTAGAATCCAGCATGTCCAAGAAAACTTCTTACCCCTTTCGCCGTAGTTGGAGGTGGTAATTTAGCTATAACTTGAATTTTTGCAGGGTCTACTTCCATGCCCATTTCCGTAATTTTATGCCCTAATACAATGCCGCCTGTAACCATAAATTGACATTTCTCCCAATTAAGAACTAAATTGGTTTTCTCACATACTTCAAATATTTTTTCAAGATAATTTAATCATGTGTCAAATGTTGTTCCAAATATAGAGAAATCATCCATAAATACTTCTATTCCATTATCAATTAATTTACTAAATATAGACATCATACATCTCTGGAATGTTGCACGTGCATTACATAATCAAAAAGGCATCCTTCGAAAAGCGAAAGTTCCATAAGGACTAGTAAATGTAGTTTTCTCTTGATCCTCAGGAGCAATTTGTATTTGATGATAACCGGTATATCCATCTAAGAAACAAAAATATTTATGTCCTGCTAATCTATCTAACATCTGGTCTAGAAATGGTAAAGGGAAGTGATCTTTCCTGGTGATCGTGTTTAATTTTCTATAATCAATACATATTCACCATCCAGTAACTTGTCTTATAGGGATAAGATCATTATTTTCATTAGCTTTTACGGTCACTCCTCCTTTCTTAGGTATATAGTGAATTGGGCTTACCCAAGCACTGTCAGAAATAGGATATATAATACCATTATCTAACCATTTTAAAATTTCCTTTTTAACTACTTCTTTCATTATCGGATTTAATCTCCTTTGGGGATCTGCTTTAGGCTTATGTTCATTATCTAAAATAATTCTGTGCATACAGATTGAAGAACTAATTCCCTGAATATCTGCTAAAGTCTAACCAAAAATTTTCTTATATTTTTTTAATGTATCTTAAAGTTTTTGTTCTTGAGATTCATTTAATTCAGATAAAATAATAACTGGTAGAGTTGAAAAATTACCTAAGTAAGCATATTTCAAATGATTAGGTAACATTTTTAACTCAAGTTCAGGAGGTTTAATAATTGATAGAACTATATTTTTTTCAGAGTTTTCTGTGTTATCCAAAAATTCAAAATTCTCTTGAATATAATCTAGTTCTTCATTTATATCGGCTTTTTCAATTAATTCAGTATTTTCTTTTTCTAATTTTTCTTCATAATATTCCTTAAAATGTTCTTTTTGTAAATGATCGAGTACTTCCATTCGAAAACACTCATCATCTTTTTCTAGCGCAGGATACTTCATTGATTTAGTAATATTAAAAGTTACTTTTTAGTCATTTACTCTCATAGTTAATTCTCCTTTCTGAACATCAATCATAACTTTTCCAGTGGCTAAAAATGGTCTTCCTAAAATGATAGGAATTTCTTTATCTTCTTCCATATCTAAAACAATAAAATCTACAGGGAAGATAAATTTATCCACTTTTACTAATACATCTTCAATAACTCCCTTAGGATATGTAACGTAACGATCGCTAATCGAAGAGTTACTGAAGTAGGTGAAATTTCTCCCAATCCTAATCTTTTAAAAATTGATAGAGGCATTAGATTGATGCTTGCTCCTAAGTCACACAAAGCTTTTCCATAGAATTTTTCTCCAATAACACAGGGTATAGTGAAACTACCAGGATCTTTTAATTTTTCAGGAGCTTTTTCGAATAATAGCACTACACTCTTCACTAAGTGCGACCATTTCATTATCGATAAATTTTCTTTTTTATTTAGAATATCTTTCATGAATTTTACATAGTTTAGCATCCGTTCTAAAGCTTCTACGAAAGGAATATTTATTGTTAATTTCTTTAGAATTTCAAGGAATTTAGCAAATTGTTTATCTTTTTTATGTTGAATTAGTCGTTGAGGAAATGGTGGTGGAGGTTTTTCAACGTAAATTTTCATTGGTATTAAAGGATTTTCTAAGTTTGGATCTTGTTGATTCTTTTCCTTTTCAATTTCCACTTCCTCTTTTGACTTTCAAGTTCTTTCTTAATTCGAGGTTCTAATTCTTTTCCACTTCGTAATTGTATCGCTTTAATTTGTTCATTTCCCTTGTCTTTAGGATTTATTTCCACATTACTAGGAAATGTTCCAGTATTCTATTATTAAGTGCGGTAGCGATATGTCCAAGTTGAGTTTCAATATTTTTAATAGTTGTTCCTTGATTTTGTAATTGATTACCTTGTATTTGTAATTGATTTCCTTGATTTTGTAAATGTTGACCCATATTTAATATTAATTCTTCTATAGATAGTTTCTTATCTTTAAATTGTGGGTTATTATTATTAAATACAGGTGGATAATTAGGTTTATAATTAGAATTTCCTTGATTAGATGGATTTTCTAATGGTTGTGTTATGTTATTCATCCATGGTTGACTAATTGTGTTATTATTCCAATTAAAATTAGGATGATTTTTCCATCCAGGATTATAATAATTCGCATATGGATTATTGGGTCTGTTATTAATTGCATTTATAGTTTCATATTGAGATTGGGATTCTATAAGTTGTCTAGATGAATTTTCTTCTAATATAGTTGGAGAGTAATTCATTCCAAAATGATCTAATTTTTTAGATACAGCAGCGATTTGCGAAGCTAACATAGATATTGCATCATTTTCATGAATACTAGCTATCTTTTTCGGATTCATTCTATCAGCAGGCCATTGAAAATTATTGGTTGCCATTTCTTCGATTAGTGCATAGGCTTCATCAAATGGTTTTGACATTAATGATCCTCCAAAGAAGAAAGATCGATGATTGATCTTAAAGATCCTACTAATCAATTATAGAAAGTTTGAATAATTAACCAATCTGGTAACGCATGATGTGGGCATTTCCTAAGAAGTTCTTTAAATCTCTCCCAAGCTTCATATATTGATTCTCCATCAAACTGACTAAAAGAAGTTATATCATTTCTAAGCTTAGCAGTTTTATATGGTGAAAATTATTTGGATAGAAATTTTTGTGATAACTCTCCCCAAGTTTTAATAGATCCAGGTGCTAACGAATTTAACCACATTTTAGCCTTATCCCTCAAAGAAAAAGGAATAAGTCTAATAAAGATCGTTAGATACTCCTTCATATTTGAAAGTAGCACGTAGTTCTAAAAAACTAGCAAGATGTAAATTAGGATCTTCGTAGGTGAACCACTAAATTGATTATTTTGTACCATTTGGATAATTGCAGGTTTAAGTTCAAATGAATTAGCGACTACATCGTGGTTTTGAATAGTTAAATGAATTTTATCTAATGTAGGGTTGGCATAATCTCTTAATGGTTTCTGTTGATTGATATTTTCATTTTCAGGAATATTTGCCATTTGTGTTAAATTTATAATTTCTCTTTTTTATTTTCTAATTCTTTTAATTGTACGCTCTAATTCTGAATAGTAAGGTATTAAATTTTCGTTTCCAAATTTTCGCATACAATTTTATAAAACAAAATAGTCTGTTACTCTAGTAAATAATTTATTTACTTCCCCGGTAACGGCGCCAAAAACTTGACCCACTTTTTATATGTTTGCAATTATGTTAATAGCAATGACACCAAAAAAACTTGATCCCGCTTTAATATATATATATTTGATTTTATGATGGAATGTTTAATGTGGATTCTACGCAAGTATATGTATCGTATCAAGTAATACAGGGCTCTAGTGGAGTCCTAGTTATCGATCCCACAGGGAAGTTTTTTAACAGATGTGTATCGCCTAAAATTTAAAGGAATTACTTACTAATATAGTAATCGGAAATTTTAAGTAACTACAAGCAACTAAAGTAAACTAATGCTTCGAAATAAAGTTGATTTAAATAATTCGAAAAAGTATCATTCTCCTTGTTTTTAGAAAATTAAGTGAATGATGAATCTAAATAGAATTTTTGAATTGTATTGTGACAAACAGGAGCATTCCTATTCTTTACCCTTTAGTCCGAGTGCAAAGAACATCGACTAATCCTATGTTTGATTACCGAATCCGTGGCTAGCCGGGAGGATACTGGTCGCCACTTCGAAGCTCCCACGTTCCCTCACTCCGAGGCCTAACATCTACACTTCAACTCTCAAACAATAGGACCAAATTGAATATTTTAGTCCGTCACACTAAAATGTCCAATTCTACGTCCGATAAATAATATTTCCCTATTTATTTGCACCCTCCTTCCAAGGCTTTCGACTTCCTCGAATATTGGATGTAATTTTTACTATAGTTGATAATTCAACATATTTTAACAAATCAATCGCCAGATTGAAAGTAAATTAAGTTTTAAGTAAAAATTATCACAACTTATTTTAATATATTAGGTACTTCTATTTAATTTCATCAATTCGCATAATTTTCATAAACAAGGAGAAAGACTAAGAAAACTACTCAGAATGCATGGGAATAAAACAAAGCATGGATTTAATTTAAAGTTAACAACAATAAACAAAGATTCTTATCTTAATTTCCTCCCTAAGCGTACTCCTCGAAGTTCCTTCGACTTTTCCTTCTAGTACAAAGACAATTCTAACTCACTAAAGATACACTAAGACTCTCTAAATAGATACACACTTAAGACTCGGAGAGACACACACAGACACTAGAATTCGGCCTCTATTTATAGAGGTAGGCAAAGGTCCAAGGGATGCTTAAACACCTCTTCAAAAAGTGTCCAGGTTCAATGTATTTGCATTTTGAACTGTCTCATCGTAGGCGGGAAACGACCTCGCCTTCAGCAGGGCTTCTAGAAGGTCTTCAAACCGCGCGATCTCGCTGTCGGCGGGCTCGGGCTCGCTGTCGGCAAGGTAGTTATAATTCCTTCAGAAATTCTCCTCATGATCTCAATCTCGCCGTCGGTGACTTAGTTCATTTTGCATGAATCTCTTCCTTTTTGATCCAAATTCGCTCCATTTCATGCTTTTTGCTTCTATCACTTATAAATCTTCATTCCTGCAGTAAAATAAAGAAAATACCTTTCTTTAAAGTGCATTTTCATCAAAAATAGATATGAAATTCTTAATATATTTTTCTGTGATCAAGCGCCAACCTCTAAGAAGTATTGTAAGGAAATGCAATGTTTTTAAAGAAACTTTAAGAGTTTGGTGGAGAGGATTTACAGATAAGTCTTTATTTTTATTATTACATTTAGTTTTTACTTAAGACTTCTTGTGTTTTCACTATGATTTCTACTTTTAAACCAAGTTGTGATTGTATTTTTTTCATGAATTCTAAGTAGTTTTCTTTATCTTTTTCCTTAAAATGATGAATTAATAAAGTTATGGATGGATGTTGTGTAAAGTATAGAAAATCAATGTGGAAGAAGTTGTGATGATTCAAAAACCATGCACTTCATTTACTTCTTGATTTGACCAATTAAGATGTTAATATATGTTGCGAGAACATGCAAGAACCGGTATGGTATTGTCTCAGTCAACAATTGGTAAGAATCACATGATATTATATGGGTGAAAATTTAGTCCATATTGTTGAGTGCAAATAAGTACGGAGATATACTTTGATGGGTGTAAAATTAGAGGACTTTAGACCGACAGGCTAAAGCCCCCAATTCAATTTATTGTTTTATGTCTTGATACGTGATGTTATCCCCTAGGTGGAGGGAGAAGAGGAAACTCTAGAGTGAGAGCTAGTATCTTTCCTGCCTAGCCCGTCTTCAAGATTACTAAAACACTAGATTAACCTATGTTCTTTATAACATCTCTAGTAAGGGTAAAGAGTATAATTACTCATATTTGACACAACACATTTTATATACCTCCACAACAGAATTCCATGTCTTATTACAGATTCATAATAAAGAAAAAGATATTTTATTTGTATTTGCTTTCATCATACAAAAATCTAGTTAAAGTAGTTGTTTGTTTTATTTCAAATTATAAAAAATTTCAAAAAGAATCGAACTTTCTTTCCTAGAATATTGTCTTTAGTCTGGGTAAGATATTTCTTAAAAAGTAAAAAGTTATTTTTTTGTTTTCTTTGTTAAGAGTATTTAACGTTTTCCCCTGTGGGTTCGATATCTCAGAGTTTAATCAGAAAGTCCTATATTACTTGATAATGATATGTATACTTGCATAGAATACCATTTTAAAATAATAACAATTACATCTCTTATTTGCATTGGCATCAAGTTTTTGGCGTCGTTGTAAAGAAAGCGATATCATTAAAAAGAAGTATAAATTCATATATAAAAAGTAAGCATAGATATCTGGGATCAGCATGCCATGGAGGTAGTGGCTCGAAAGGGTGGGTGTACTGTGGAGGCAGAGGCCTTAAATATGGGTTTATCGTGGAAGCGGTGATCCGAAATGGTGGGTGTGACTTGGAGGCAGAGGCTCGAAAGCTAGGTTTGCAATGGAAGTAGTGACCAGCGTGTCGTGGAGGTAGAGACCCAAATATTGGATATGTCATGGAAGCAGTGACCTGTAAGGGTGAGTGTGTAGTGGAGGTGGAGGCCCGAATGATGGGTATTTCATGGAGGTAGTGACCTCATAGGGTGGGTGTGTCGTATAGGCAGAGGCCCAATGAATGTGTCTCATGGAGGTAATGACTCGAAAGGGTGGGTGTGTCATAGAGGTAGAGGCCTGATGGATAGGTGTGCCCTAGAGGTAGTGACCCAAAAGAGCAGGTGCTCGAAGAGACAACCCAAACAAGCCACATGCAAAAGACAAGCGCATAACAGGTATAATGTGTCATGTAAGTAAGCAAGTGGACACATGTACATTCAAAATATGCAATATACAAGTGGTCGGTCAGCTCTAGGCGACCGGTAAGACCAAAATGATTGGCCAACCAGGCCGAGCCAGCTGGTCATACCCAAAGTGACCAATTTACCGGGCCAGGGCAGCCGGTCAAACTAAAGTGCTCAGCCAATTAGGTCAGAGCGGCCGATCGAGGCAAAAATGATGTCTACTTGGATGGGGTAGCTAGTCGAAGCAAAAAAGAGATGTTGATCGGGCTAGGGCAATCTGTCAAGGCAAAAGGTGATGCTGACCCGAGATGGGGCAGAAGGTCGAGGCAACTTGCATGTGCAAGATGTTCCAAGCAAGGCACACACATATTACAACTCAAAGAAAACTGTAATGCTCAATAACAAGCCACACTCATGCTAACAATCTCACATATGACACCTTGGGTTTAACACTTGGATGTGCAGCATAGCCTCCTCCTGATATGGCATGGCATGTGGGGTGTTTCAATTATGGGTCTCCGAAGGGGAAACCCACCAAAATGGTGTAAAATGGGCTAGTTACAAAGCTTTTCCCATTCAAAACTCTTCATGATTTTGTAAAGTGAGCTAGCTACAATATTTTTTGACATTGCAAAAACCAAATGTCCCAACACCTCCAACAAAGGTTGGGGAAAGCCAAAATAAGGGGAGATCTAGACTCCAATCTGCTCGGATTTTTAGCCTAGGGTTTTAGGACGAATGCCATGTTGGGTGACATGTGCCCCCTCTCATCATGAGGCCACCAAATTTACTGTTCAAAGGGCTAATTTAGGTTTGAAAGTGGTTAATGGGTTGACCATGTCATTGTGGTTCGTCCTTAGGTCATGGATGACAAATTAGGAGTGGGCTTTAGGTAATGAATTGGTTTTGATTTTTTTTAGGGTTGAGCTTAGGCTAGGCCCTTATGACATTTCTTTTTAATTAATGAATCAATTAAATATTTGATTTAAAAGGATGTATTGAGATTAACTCCATGATAATTTGGTTGACTACATGGTTACAAGGTTGACCATGTAGACCCATAAAGATATGAGGTTGATTATATGGTAATTATCATGATTAAGTGATGTGAGGTTTAATTTGGAGGTTAAGATAATCAATTGATCAATTTTTGTCCAACTTAGGGTTAGGCCTAATTGTATTTGATTAACCCAATGTACCATCAAATTTTTTGGGTTCAAAGGGTACGTTAGGGTTTTGGTTTGATTTTTAGGGTTTAGAAGGTTTTGGGAGACCTCTGGTGAGACTAGGTATCAATTTGTGTAGACCCATTTTCTAAGATGGATTTGGTAGTCATGGTGGCCTCTAGGGTTTATAGGCAAGTTCCTAGGGTTTTGGATGACCTAGGACATACCTTTCCCATGGGGGTTAATTTGGGCCCCCTTCTTAGTCAAAACCCTGAATCACCCCAACTATAGGGTTAGAGGGTTTGGGATTGTCCTGGTGGAGTCCTAAAAGTCATACCCTTGGTTTAGATTCATAGGTAATGTTAATGAGATTAATCCTGACAAAAGTGAGGCCGACAAGGCAGTGATCTGAAAGGGTGAGTGTGTCGTGGAGGCAGTGGATCAGTAGATGGGTGTGCTGTGGAGGTAGTGACTCAAAAGGTTGGGCATGTCGTGGAGGCAGCTGCCCTATAGATGGGTCTGTCATGGAGGTAATGACATGGAGTGAGTGTGTTGGGGAGGAAGCAGTCTGATAGATAGGAGTTTCATAAAGGCAAAGCCCCAAAAGCTGGAAGCGACAATCCGAAGGGGTGGGTGTGTCATGGAGACAGAGGCCCAAAAGTTTTGTATGTCGTGGATGGGATGATCTGGAAGGGTGGACATATCGTGGAGGTAGAGGTCTGAAAGTTGGGTATGTCGTGGAGGTGGTGACCTCAAAGGTTGGGCGTGTCATAGAGGCAGAGGCCCGAAAGTTGGGTATATCATGGAACTAAGGACCTAAATGGGTGGGAGTGCAGTGGAGGCAGAGGTCCAAATGCTTGTTATATCGTCGAAGTAGTGATCCAGAGGGCTGTGCGTGCCTTAGAGGCAAAGGCCCGAAAGCTGGGTATGTCGTTTAGGTAGTGACTTAAAAGGGTGGGCATGTTGTGGAAGCAGAGGCCCCGATGAATGGGTGTATCATTGAGGTAGTAACTCAAAAGGGTGGGTGTGCATTGTAGGTAGAGGCCGATGGATGGGTGTACCGTGAAGACAGACACCTGAAAGAGTGGGAACTGAATGAGACAACCAAAAAATGTCACATGCAAATGAAAAGGACATATCAAGAATAATGCATCATGCAAGCAAGCAAGCAGACACATGAATATGCAAAACATGCACTATGCAAATGGTCGACGATCAGACCAAACTGACCAGACCAAAATGATTAGTCGATTGGGGCGGTCATCAAACAAAAATATCAGTCGATCAGGTCAGTACAACACGTCAAAACCAATGTGACTGGCTGACTGGGTTGGGGCGGCCAATCAAACCAAAGTGCTACACCAATTATGTCACAACTGCTGATCAAGGCAAAGGTGACGTCGACCGAGCCGAGGTGACTGGTCGAAGTAAAAATTGATGCTAACCAGGCAGCTTGTCAAGGCAACATGCATGTTCAAGATGCTCCAAGCAAGGCACAAACATGTTACAGCTCAAAGTAGATAGCCATGCTTGATAACAAGCCACAATCATGTTAACAATCTCACATATGACACCATGGGTTTAGCACTTGGATGTGCAGTATATCCACCTCCTGCTTTGGCAAGGTATGTTGAGAGTTTCAACTCCGGGTCTCCAAAGGGAAACCCTCCACAATGTTGTGAAATGGGCTAGCTACAAAACTTTTTCCATTTCGCAACTCCTCATGATTTTGCAAAGTGAGCTAGCTACAAATCTTTTCTCACATTGCAAAATTCAAACATCCCAACCCCTCCAAGGAAGGTTGGGGAAAGCTAAAGAAGGGGAGATTGGAACTCCAACCCACTGTGATTTTTTGGCCTAGGGTTTACAAAAAAATGCTCAACTATGTAAAGGGATTGGGCCACACAAGGAATCCTAGACCTATGGCCTTCTCTAGGGAAAACAATGGCCAACCCTAAGGTTCGCTAAATTGTCTGGAAGTTACATTTAATGTCTTAAAATCTATGAAATATCCTTCTAAAGGAAATGAAGATGCATGTTTTCAGATGGAATTAATTGATTATTTGTGTAGTATTCATTTTTCAGAAATTTATGAAGTTAAATCAGTAGAGCCAGAGTTGGATAATGAGAAAGATAGGGACTTTCATGATGAGTTGGACCTATTGATTACTGAAGATTCAAAATTTGTTCATGAGAGGTTTAAAATTCTAAATACGACATAAAATAGTAAACCTCTTATTCCTTTGTTGAGGAACCTCCTTAACCTCAGATGAAGGTGCTTCCTACACACTTAAAATATGCTTATTTAGGGAAGTTATCTATTTTACCAGTTATCATATCCTCAGATTTGACTCATTTGTAAGAGGAAAAATTAATGAAAGTTCTGAGAAATTATAAGAAAGCTTTCATATGGACTTTAGTGAATACTAAGGGAATTAGTCCCTTTATATGCATAAAATCCTGATGGAAGATAATCATAAGCCTCGGGCAGATCCTAAAAGGCAATTAAATTTAATCGTGAAAGATGTTATCAAAAGGGAAATGCAGAAGTGGCTAGATGCAGGTATTATTTATCATATTTCAGAGAGTGCTTGCGTTAGCCCTATTCAATATGTTCCTAAAAGGGGGGAATGAAAGTATCTGTAAATGAACATAATAAACTAATTCCAACTAGACATGTCACTGGGTGATGAATTGTATTGACTACAAAAATTGAATTCAGCCACGAGGATAGATCACTTTTTTCTAACCTTTCTGGACCAGATGTTGGATAGACTTGATGGTCACTGATACTTTTTCTTTCTAGATCGATATTTTGGATATCATCAAGTACATATAGCTTTTGAGGATCAAGAAAAGACTACATTCACTTGTCCTTATAGAACTTTTGCTTTTAGAAGTATATCATTTGGGTTATGTAACACACATGCAACTGTTTAGATGTGCATGATATCTATTTTATGTGACTTGATTGAGAAAGCGATAGAATTTTTTATGAATGATTTCTCAGTGTTTGGAACATCATTTGATTCATGTTTAAATCATTTAGTGAAGGTGCTAAAACACTATGAAGAGACTAACCTTATTCTCAAATGGAAGAATTGTTAATTCATGTTCGCATGATGTATTATTTTATGACATAAAATATCTGAAAAAGCCATCGAAGTAGACCCAACAAAGATTCAATTAATTGAATAATTGCCTCCTCCTACTAATGTAAGGGGAGTTAGAAGTTTTTTGTTACATGCTGGATTTTATAGGTGGTATATAAAGGATTTCTCCAAAATTGTCAAGCCTCTATTCCATCTTTTAAAAATTGATGTCTTATTTAACTTTGAGCAATATTGCCTAAATGCCTTCAATATGTTGAAAAAGAAATTAGTCACTGCTCCTAATATAGTCTCACCTGACTGGACGAGACCATTTCAGTTGATGTATGACGCTATTTACTATGCTATCGGGGTAGTTTTAGAACCAAAACACGATAACATTTGTAAAACTATATATTATGCCAGTAATACCCTTAATGAAGCTCAAATCATTTATACTATAACTGAGAAGGAATTTTTTACTATAGTATATGCATTTGATAAAATCAGATATTTTGTAGTTGGAACCAATTGTATTATTCATACCGATCATTATGCTATTAGATATCTTATGTGAAAGAAAGACGCCAACCCAAAACTGATTAGATGGGTCATTTCAATACAAAAGTTTGGTATCAAAGTAGTGGATATGAAAAGATCTGATAATTAAATTACTGACCATTTATCCATACTAGATCAAGGAAATTCATACACTTATGAAGATGAAATTAATGAGAATTTTCTTGACGAGAAATTATATGTTACTACCGTGCGGTGCATTCTTTGGTACACTAACATAGTGAATTTCATTGTTAGTGATATTATGTCATATAGATTAACATACAACTGAAGAAAAAAATTCATTCATGCCGCTATATCTTACTTTAGGATGACCCATATTTGTATAAAAAGTATAAGGATCAAGTAATTAGAAGATGTGCACCCTTGGAAGAAACCAAAGAATTTATTAAGAAATGTCATGATTCGAATTTGAGGATATTTTTATGTCGATAGTACCGTATTTAAGATTCCGCAATCTGGTTTTTATTGACTACTCTATTTAGGGATGTGAATGTATATATATATATATATATATATATATATATATATATATATATATATATATATATATATATAAACTTGTGATGGATGCTAGAAGTAGGCAATATATCTATGCGAGATGAAATACACTTAAATTTTACTGTGGTGATTGAAATTTTTTATGTATGAGGTTTAGAATTTATAGGACTAGTTGTACCATCTTTTGGAATTTTATATATTCTAATAGCAATGGATTTTGCCTCAAAATGGATTGAGGCAGTAGCTCTTCCAAACTGTGATGCTCAAAGTGTCACTAAATTTTTAAAGAATAATATCTTCAGTAGATTTGACAGGCCTAGAGTAATCATTAGTGATGGAGTAAGTCATTTTAAGAATAGAAAAATTGAGATACTAGTTGCTAAATATGGAATTACACACATGAAAGCCACAACTTATCATCCTCAAATCAATGCATTAGTAGAAATATATAACAGAGAAACTAAGAGGATTTTAGAAAAGACTATCAATCATAGTAGAAAGAGTTAGTCTTTAAGATTAGACAGACCATTATGGGCATATAGAACTGCTTACAAAACTCATATATGAATGTCTCCATATAGGCTCATTTTTGGAAAAACTTGTCACTTGCCAGTGGAATTAGAACATAAAGTTTATTGGGTTTTTAAGAAATTTAATTATAAATTGGAAGAAATTGGTGAGAAGAGAATATTGCAATTAAATAAACTTGAGGAAATTAGACAAGAATCGTATAGAAGTGCAAAAATTTATAGAGAAAAGATGAAAATTTGGCATTATCGGATGATTCATAGAAATGATTTTGAACCTGAACAGGAGGTTTTGTTATATAATACATGATTGAAATTATTTCCTGAAAAACTTAAGTCCAGGAGGTCGGGGCTATTTACTTCAATTAAAGTTTATCCTTTTGGTGCAATCAATATTAAAGATCATAAAAAGTGATAGGGTGTTTAAAGTGAACGGACAAAGACAGACCCTACATAGGTGGAGAAAAGCCTATAATTAATGAGGTCTTAATGCTTGGTCAACTTGAGTAAGCATCTGGATTCGTCAAGTTGATGATGCTAAACCAAGTGCTTCTTGAGAGGCAACCTAAGTTTGTTTTTGTTGTAGTGTGTTGTGTTATTGTTTGTTGTGGAATTAATTGTTTGATGTTGCTTGTTAATGTTTAGGTTTGTGATGGATATCTTTGATTTCTGTGAGTCAGAGGGTGGAAATTCTTTAGCTTCTTGTTTTGACTAGACTTATATTTGATCTCTGGTTGTAGTTGGATAACTAGACCATTTTGCCTTAGCTCTCAGTTGAACTCAAAGTTTAAGTTGAGACATGATGAGTTTGGACATTGGTCAAGTCCATCTCAATTCTATTACTTCCTTTATCTAACCTTATTTTTCATCAAGTGGGTCTAATAAACCAGCTTATTGAGGAACATGAGGAAAATCATGACATTATTTTTATTTACTCTTAGAGGTGCATACTCTAAGGGATGAGGAAATACTTGAGGTTAGCAACACATAAGCCATGTATCAAAGATTATCTTGTTCCTGGGGTTGACCCTGTAAAAATATCTAAGAGTACCTAATAGTACATTATAAGGAGTTTTCGTTAGAAATTGGAAGTAAAGAAGGAAGTTGTGATGAGAAGGAGAACGAGTCAACCTTATTTATTTATCTTTTCATGTGTTTATTAGTGTGATTAAAGCCTTGGAGAGGATCAAATTATTCAATTTAAATGATCAAAGCCAAATTCGGATCGTTTACTGAGGCTTAGGAACACCTGACATAAAAATGTCAGGATATGTGAACTAGCGCCTAGGTGCCAATGACCTAGTGCCAAGGTGCTAAACCCTAGCACCTTGGCACCCATATCGTGGCGCCTAGGTGTCAGACATTCGTGCTCAACAAAATTGACCAAACTGTCCTAGTTTAGTTCATTTTGCACGAGCTCCTCCCCGACTCTTCTCTGGCGATTAGAGGGTGATACTTAGGGCATCCTTTCCCTTTACACTTGTGCTCATTCGAGAGGATTTGGAGTGTGGAATTAGCCCCCCTAAAGTAAATTTATATATCCTGATCTTATATTTGAGTTCAATTTCAGGTTTTTAGGAAAACCATGGAGAAGAAGAGAATTCCTTGGATAGAGTTGATTAAGGTTCTAATTTGCATATTAATTCATTTACATCATACATTTGAACTCATCTCATCTTAAATTTCTCACCCCTTTATTATGGCACCCAAAACTAAGGGAAGCATAGACAAAGTTTCTTTTGATAAAAAGAAATTTGTGAGCTCCAAAGTTGAGTTGAGATATTACAACCTCTTAATATCAAACAAATTGTTGAGAAGGATTTGTTAGTCCTGGAGAAAAGGTAAAAAGAATAATTACTAGAAAGAAGTGGGAAAAATTATGCTATAATACCTCTGTTGCTATAATAGCAGCAGTAAGAGAATTTTACTCAAGTCTACTTGAAGCTCAAGATGGATTTGTTTTTGTGAGAGGAAAATATTTAGATATTTCCCCCTCTTGTATCAATGCATATTTATCTTTGAGTAATAACTCTCATTATACTTATTTTAATAATCTTTTAACTAAAGAACTTCTTGATGAAGTTATAAAACTTTCAACTAATGGTAGAGGAGAGTAGAAGGGTAGTGAAGGTGATATAAACAAATTTCTGCCTCTAAATTAAACGAAATATCTAAGGCTTGGAATTTCTTTATTTCAGCTAAATTATTTTCTTCTACAAACACTAGTGAAGTAACTATGGATTGTGCCCTTTTAAATTATGTTATTCAGAAAGATAATCCTATTAATGTTGGTTCTATCATCCATTATTCTATAGTCAATACCATAGAAGTAGGATCGACTCTTGGTTTTGGACATCCATCTATTATCTTTTCCTCATACCAACATATTGGAGTTGATGATAGTAGTAAAAAGAAAATTCTTCATCCCTTACAACCAATCTCAGCAACAACAATTGAGTTATATAGTTAGCATGCTAATGTTGGAAAAGGATCAGATAAGGGGGTGGGGTGGGGTCCTAGTTCTTCTACTTCTTATCTATCATGCCCTCCTACGACATAGGATACATTTGTACAACATTTGAAAAGAGTAGGGGATAATACTGCAATTATATATAGTGTGGTATACATATTCAATAAGCGTTTTTCACACTCGGATAGGCAAAACAAATGGATATTTGAACATCGAGCCCAATTCCAAGCTGCTCAAATAGAAAGGTATAGACATAATCAGTGGATTGGGGGTGACAAAACAGTGGAGTTTCCTACGTATCCTCCTTACCAATACATGAGCATAGCAAGTAATAGAGGAGGATTCAGATGAGGAAGCTGAAGATGCTAATGATGATGATGAGGATTAGATTTTTATTGTGATGTGGATGTACATATTTCTTTATTTTTTCCCTACTGCAGTATTGTTGTATTTATTTTTTGTTCTTTTGTACTAGACAGTTTCTCTTGCTGTTGATGTTACTAATGAACTGGATTAGTATTTATTGTTGCTCCGGATTATATGTGAACTTATATGTTATAATATTGTAGTTCTTTTTAATGTATATTTCATGTTAAACCCATTGAATTGAGATTCATTTACTGTTGCTTACTTGTCATTTTTGTTTATACCTATATATTTTTTATGAAATAATCATGTGGTAGAATGTAATTCAGTACTATTTTCTCCCTGCTTATATTTCTGTTTTGAATGTTATAAATATTAAAAAAAATAAGTTTGGGTGGGGGGATTTTTAAAAGATTAACCTTCTTTTTTCTTGTTAACCTACATTTAAAATTTTTATATTTTTAAAAGGACTTAAGGAATGTGGTGCTAACTTCACATTACTTCAATTTTGATTATAGGAATGACATAGTAGATTTATTTGAAATTTTATGTAAATATGATTGTTCTAGAGTTAAGTTATCTTGTAGAAAACATGAAGAAAAATGATTTTACTATTTGTTATAGAAATAATTCTATATTTAAAAAACTAGGATTCTCTGTATTTACATTTTATAAGAATTGAGCTCTATTTAAAACTTATTTCAGCTAATACTTTCAATTTTGAAAAATTTTAATAGTTAAGGAGAGTAATAGGTTTTACTTTAAGGAGATGACATTGGAATTCAAAATTATTAAAGACCTATCGAGATATAGTAATCATCCTATAGATGCGTTAAGGACTGAAAAAGAAAATAAAAGTAAAAAAATGAGAAAAATAGATTAAGGCAAAAGAAGCTTAATCAAATATTAGTTTCACTTGAATCTTTTTAAAGCAAAAGACTTTATTATAATCCTAAACTTGTTTATATTCCAAAAAGCATAGTCAATCATTATAAATATTTTACTTTAATTTTTTTTCTATACTTCCTAAGGATCCTATGTTTGACAAATATCAATGATTTTAGAAGTAGATAGAAAATCAGGATTTCGAAATTGAATACAAGGTTTTTTTATACCCTTTGTTCTAGGTTGATTTACTAGAATTTTTCTTAAGTTACATTATGACATTCCTGAGGCAACTTTGTTGATATTTTTAATGAAAGCCACTTTGTCAAATTAATAAAATTAATTTTAAAAATGCTTAATTTTTTTTATATTTTCACCAATTTATAGATGAAATTGCATTTTAAAAAAAAGTATTTTGTGTTTTTATTGTAGGTATAATAGGTATGACACATGAAGTGAAGCGAAGCGGAGGCGAAACGGAGTATATTAGAGACCAGTAAACTAGAGCATAGGCGCTAGAACCCACCCAACCAAACCGAGAGGCTAGCACCGAGCCTAGGTGCTAGAACCCACCCAAGAAAACCAAGAGGTCTGCGCCTAGGCGCTAGCCCTTTGGCGACAAGGCGCTGGCAAGTTTCTGGGCAGTTTTCTACAGTTACTTCAATATGACTTGGGGAGTTATTGAGTGGATTAAAACAGTTCAAGGGAGCCCTGAAGAGTATTCTGAAGCCTTGGGAAGTCTAAAGAAGCAGAGGAGTCGTAGTTTAGAGTTAGGGCTTTGTATTTCCCACTTTCTTAGAGAGATTGTAAGTGTATTGGAGAGAAATTTGTAAGGGAAAATACTCATCATTGCTGGGAGCACTTGGAAACCTTTTGGGAAGGAAATTTCATTTATTTTCTCAGGGGAAAAAATCTAAGTATTGTGCTCTATATTGTCTCGTACTATTTGTAAACACAATTATAGTGGATTTGCTTTGTTATAAGATGATGAATTGTGGTGTTTTCTTCGTGAACTGTGAGTAGAACTTTCTTACATTTCTCTTGTGATGAATAAGTTGAATGTGTAGGATATTAGGAGGCTTATAGAATTGATCTTTAAACATTAATGTGATGATTATTCTTCCAAACTTAATTTACTTTTCATACTGGCCATATGAGCTATTAAAATTTTTTGTGATCTATTATATCTCAAAAGAGCAATGAAGGAAATAATTAGGGTATTGACATCGAACTTGTGGGTGAAGGAAAAGTAGTCCATTGGGTGATGCAAATAAATAGGGAAATAGGCTTTGATGGGTTCAAATTGGGGATTAAGGAATTAAAACCAGTTTAACCAAACTCAGGAGAGGGTGCAAAGTAGAGAATTGTTCTTATTTGTCACTAGACATTTTTGTTATTTGAAGAATCTATTCCTGCACAATCACTTATATTATCACAAGAGAGAGGTTACTTTTATATCTTGCTAATTACTGATCCAATTAAGTTATGTAGGCTTTGACGTTAGAAAATTGAAGTAGTTTAGGAGTAGTTGGTAGAACTTTCACATAATTACAATTCCAAACTAAGACCTAAAAGTAGTAGACTAGAACTTTTCTTAAAGGATTCATTACCTCATTCTCTGTGGGATCGACAATCCTGACTCTAAATATAGCCCTACATTACTGAAATAATGCGTATAATTGCGTGAGAAATTACAGTGTGAAAGAACACCAAATTTTAAGAATTTAATCTAGTTGCTAAGGAGCGGATCAAGTTTTTGGTGTTGTTTCCAAGGAATTACATTATTGTGATAATAATTGGAGTGGATCAACCTCCACTATCACGCCCTTTATACTCTTAATGGAGTTGCATTTGGTAGTTTATGGTTAGCCATCTGACATTCCTTGTATTGAGCTAACTACTAGCAGGATACGAGGCTTGCCTCTCCCTAGTTAGTATGTTCTATCCATCACCATGAGATCCCATGGCAACTAAGTATCTTCGTAACAAGGATGAGTGAAAGGATGTGAATCATGGCTCGATCTCTGATAAGACACCTCTGGATGATATTTTGGGGTGGTTAGAAATGCGAAGAAAAAAATCTTTCTAGTATCGGCTCTCCTGTGATAATTGGCCTGGATGTGGTTTGCCTTGTTTTTATCTGAATGGCTCATTCATGTATGCTCCGACCATCGTATGTCTCGTGGTTCAATCGGCTTTGATTTTATTGGCTTTGGCTCGGACAGCATCACATGTTTGGAGGCCAAATTATGAAAAGGAGCCCACATGTAATTTTTTTAGAGCAGAGAATCACAGAATAAAATATATTTTGGAAGGAGCACAAACCAGCCATGGAGAGGCGTTTTATTTAAAATGCCCACCTTGGAGGCAATTTATATGAAACGCTGGACATTCTATATAAAATATTATTAAAAATAAATTTTTTTATACATTAATAAGTTATTATAATTTATTTATATATTATATATATTACATATTATTTTAATTTGTTTTTAGAAATTATAATTTACAATAAATTACAATAATTAACAATTACAAATAATTAATTATTCAACTTATTACTTAGTTTAATTTACAGTATTAAAATTATCAACCTATTAAAATTTATATATATATATATATATATATATATATATATATATATATATATATATATATATATATATATCATTATAATATTATAACTAGGATTGAGATATACTTAGTTAATAAACTCTATTAGCAGAAAATATATTTGAAAAATTGAATTAACTGCAATATGTCTTGCATATTAAAATATACTCATAACATCATGTTTATAAAGTAAATTGATTTTTCACGTCGGGGCAAAATGTCACAACTGATATTCTTGAAATTATATTTAATTCAACATTCTCGCCTTCAGTTGCATTGTTCCTAACTTGATGTAGCATCTAGTAGTTTTCTTCATTCATGGAAATTAGTCGTGCATATAAATCTGAGATGTAAGAAAATTTAAAACTACGAACAGAGGCAAAAGTTCTGATACATCTCCGATTTATACCCCTCTAATTCCTATAAATGAAGAAAACTATCGGATATCACATAAAACAATGAACGATGTAATTGAAGATGAGGATGATAAAATAGAATTTCAAGAATATTAGTTGTGATATACATCATTTAGACCACAGTTTTAATATAAATTAATTTATTGTGAGTTAATTCATTTTTTTTCACATATATTCTCTGCTAATTAGATTTTTAACTAGTTTACCTTCTTCTTATTTATAATCTTATAATGATTTGTATAAGATAAAATTTAATAGGTTGATAATTATAATGTGGTCAATCATACTAAGTATTAAATTTATTAATTTAATATTATTTAAATGCTAATTAATATAATTAAAATGTAAATTATAATTTGAGAAAAGTAATTAAAATAATATGAAAAATAAATTTATAACTTAATTATAATAACATGTAATACATATTAATATATAAATTAATTGCAATGATTTATTAATTTATGTTAAAATATAATAGAAATACGTGGTATGTATGTAAATTTTCGAAAAGAAATTCAGGGCAGCAATCGTGGTGGACGCCAGCACAGCGTCGGCATGGCGATGAACCAAGCTATCCCTTCCTTCACCAACCCCAGGAAAGCATGGAACCCGATCCCTTCTCTCTATAAAACAAACCAGTCCTCACACGCACTATCTCTCCGTCCCACATTTACGCCCCACATAGAAACAATCATGCCGCCGCGCTTCATATCCGACTCCGACATAGAAGAAAAGACAGCGGCCGCCACCACCACCCGGCTCTTCGGCAGCCACCGCACTCTCCACGAACTCTTCGGCGGAGGAAAAGGTTGAACTTTCCATGCATCTTTGAAATTTTTTAACGTACGCAGCACTGAGTGCAGCACACCGCATAGAACACATCAAGCCCACATCATAGCGGAGGTTATTAGAGGGTTAAGGGGGTTAAGGTGCAGAGATTATTGGTGGGTTATTGCGGGAATATTAAGGATTATTGCGGGTTATTGTGGGGCTGTTGCAGGGTTGTTGAAATGGAACCGCAGAGATTATTGAGGGGTTCTCTCGGGGTTATTGTGGGATTATTACAGTTAATGCTCCAATAAAATCGAAATAACCCGCAAAAATCCGGCAATAAGCTTCGAATAATCTTCGCGGTTTCCACTCCAATGGACTGCGGAAGTTATTATTAGATTATTTTCAGGTTATTGTGGGGTTATTGGAGTTAATACCCCAATAAAATCGAAATAACCTCTCAATAACATCCGCTCTTTCACTTTATAAACCTCTGTGGATCTACTATGAGGTGGGCCCAATATGTTATGCATAACAATATTTAATTGGCTGTCGCACGCAGCGTTGCGTGCGTTCCCCATATGAAAAATTCTCTCCCATGCATCTAGTAACAATGGGAAAATTATTTCATACAGACAACATACACAGCGATGCGTATGTTGTCATAAATAACATCTCAATAACCTATAACAACCCTATGAATAACATTGAAATAGAACCATAAATGTTATTAGGAAGTTATTTCAGCGTTATTTAAGTTAATACCCCAATAACCTCACAAAACCCCAAATAACAGATAAAAAAATATAAAAGTGAAACCGCAGAGGTTATTGGGGCGTTATTATGAGGTTATTAGGAGATTTTTTGAATTAATGCCGCAATAATGTCCCAATAACCTCCTAATAATCCTGAAATTCATAACCGTGGAGGTTATTCGCTGGCTATTATGGGGACAACGTACTCAGCACTGCATTCGTTGTTCGTATGGAATAATTTTCCAGTAACAATGAGTCTAGAAATACCTAATCTAATTTTTTGGGGGTGTTTGGCTGCCATTTAGATTTACGTTAATTAGGATTTATTAAATCCAATAACTTCTGATTACAATATATTGTATGGATGATTTGGGGTTGAATTGTGCAGTTGCGGACGTGGTACTATGGAGAAAGAAGCGCTTGTCAGCGGCCTTCATGGCTGGAGTCTCATTGCTTTGGTTTCTATTAGAGGTTGTGGAATACCACTTCGTTACTCTGCTCTGCCACATCTCCATCGCAGGAATGCTTCTGCTCTTCATTTGGTCCAGCAGCGCTGCTCTTCTTGACAAGTTCGTTTTTCATTCTTTTTAAGCATTTTCTTAAGGCCAAGATTCTACTCTTCAACAAGTCTTCAACAAATTTTGTTAATTATTTAGTTAAATTTTAATCAATTATGAATGAAAAATGTCCAATTTACCCTTAAATTTGATTGTAATAATAGGGTTAATAAAGTCATTTATAAAAAGAAAAGGGCATGTCAATTTTTTTTATTCAAATAGTAATATTAACTTTAGCAACTACCATTTTATATCATGGCTTACACTAATGTTGCTTTTAAAGGAGCTTTTTGGAAAGAAGAATCTCTCCCAAACAAAGTCTAAGTGGTTAAGACTCAATTCTTACACCGAAATAAAAATAAGAAAAGATTCATAGATTAGATGCCTTATTCTTGTTTGAGTTTGTGGATAAAATAACAATAAATCGGCTGGGAATGCAGCTTGTTGATGAATTACTAATTAAGTTGTCAAAGAAAGATTAAAAAATAACATGAAGACTAATTTGAAAAATAAATAAAGTGCTAAATGGCGTTTGATCTATTCTAACAGATATATATTTGCTAGATTGAAGTTAAAATATTTATATACGCGTGATTATACAGCCAACTTCTCTATAGATCTGTTTTGCACCAACCAAAACTTTGGTTAGATGAATTGCACCTTGATTCTGTTCGAAGGTTAGCTTCACACTATGAGGAACGTACGATGTGCTAATCCAAGAGCATTCACATATGCATCACATAACTTTTTCGTTTTTATGTATCTAACAAGTAAATTTAATTATTTAAATTGTACACAAAAAAATGTATAAGTTTAAATCACGAAGAGGTCTAACTACAAAAAAAAATTGACATGTCAAAAGAAGGCCCATGGATAGGAGACTCAGAGGACCATGCATCTGATTGGAAGAATCAAGACCAAAGCTAAGCAAGCTGCCCAAACCTAAGTTGTTCAACCGGTCCCCAAGTACAAGGAAATCTTGAACAATATCCCTGAGGTATTCAAAACCTCCACAATAACATCAAGGGTCAGACAAATCTTAGCCATCCCCCAAGGTCTCTTCATCCAAGTACGACTAACTTTCATATTAAAATGATTCACCCTCTGCTCGATAGCCTTGCATTTCACAGCCGACAGGAGATCTTTGTGAGGGATTGAGGGTTGACGGCCACATAAAATTTGAGTAGCCAAAATCCAGGAGTTAAAAGTCTGGATGATAGAAGCCCTCAGAGAAGCAGTGGCTTGGAGAAGGGAGCAGAAATCTACAAAGCAAAAGCCCTTAGAGGAGAACCCTCATGAAGAAGAGTCGGTGGCCAACAGCCAAAGTGTGAACCATGACCCATAAAAGGTTGGAGATTCACAGTACCATGACAGTTATATTAACAATGATTTGGGTGAATCAAGGTACCCACAAACCAGATAATACATTCTTTCAGAACACTTTTGAAGCTGAGCCCCCAAGAGATTCAGGATACCATCATTGAAACAGACTGATCCTACCAACCACTTAGCACCTTTTAAGTTTTTTGTCATCTAACTATGAATTAATGACGGATTGAGATGTCAAATGCTCTTCACCACGCTGAGGTGATTCAATTGACTATCTGTTGGAGGAATCACATCCCTTACATATTTCTAAAAGATATTTGTGGCATAGTTTGTCGGTGCACAAAAGCTGCAGAAGAGTTCATAAACCCTTAGTGCAGATTAGGCAGGGACAAAGCAAGGGCCTCTACCCTTTTGTCATTAGTTTCTAGAAGGAGATACTGGAGGTGTAGGATCTGAAACCTGCAATAGCACACTCTAACCAAGTTTAAGTGCTGAAGGAGGGATACTTCCTCTATGCTTTAAACCTTCAATTAGCAAAAACCATCGTCAAATTGATGGAGCGGGCCAACAACCACATCTCAACTAAGGAGTACAATTCCATCATGCTTCTACAAGGGCAGATTTAGTCATCAATTCTTTTATAGAAAGGCCCCCCAAAGATAATAGATGGAGAACGAGGAATTTTCATGTCCTTACAGCCGTGGTATGAAGACAACTGACCGCCTTGGGACAAGGGGGATAACAAGAACAACAATTGAGGGGTTCAGGCTTGGTACCCTGACTAGCTGTCGTCTCATTACAACAAGCGATTACAAAATGATCAAGAGAATTTGAAGGAAAATTCATTGAGAGTCTTGATGGGTGAGCTAGTGGAGGCCATCCATAATAAGGAATATGAGAGTCAGAGCTTCTCTGTGGGACATCGAGAAGTACTGTGCTTATCACATAGACCATGGCCATGATATCTATGACTTTGGAGCCAATTGAAGTATTGCATTAGAGTGGGAAAATCAATGAATTTGTAGTTCTAGGAGCAGTGACCCAAAGATAGGGGAAGGCTCAAGTTGAAGAAATATTGGATGAACCAGTCTGGGTGAATGCAATTCATATTGTTGGGATAGTGCCAAACATCTTTGGAGGTGGTGAGAAATTGTTTCGGTGAGCTAAAAAAAGAGGTTTTGGTCGAAAGAATTATGCACAACAATTATTTCTTTGAGGCACATCAGCCTTTGCTTTGAAATGCCACACTCATTCATTGATCACATTCACTGATGCAGATCTACCCCCAAGGGGAACTCCTTTGATGACGCTATCATCATCACAAATATGATTAGTAACTACAAATTTGATATCATAGTGGTTGATATTAGCATCTTCGTGAACACTATGTTCATGTCAGTGTTCCACAAAATGAAGCTCAAGAACAAAGGTTGATGACACAAGGCAGACCACTTTCTAGCTTCTCTGGTGAGAGATAAGAAGCATTGAAAGTAATAACACTGGAAGAAACCTTAGGAGAAGGTGAGAAGTAGTTCACTTACATTGAGGACGTTCTCGTGGTTGATTCTCTGCCAACTTACGACTCTATCTTCAACTGACCTCTGCTCAACAAGTTTAAAGTCATAGTTTCAACCTATCATATAGTAGTATAGTTTACGGGCGATGGGAAGATCTTCATCATTTAGTAGAACCTTGAGCAGTCTCGATCTTGCTACCACAACGCAGCCAGAAGCATGGAGCAGGGACCATTTGATCTCCAAAAGCAACATAAAGGAGGTCTCAAAACTAGTGGACAATCCAAAAAATTTCTGTAACGGACAAAGAGAAATTTTTTTAATAAGTAAACAAACTTTAATGCGGGGTCAAAAGCTTTAATGATCCAAATCCTTCGAGAGCATTAAGAAATCTTTATCTAGTCAATTTTTGAGATTTCAGGGATACTGATAGACATTGCCTACCACTTGTTGTACTCTAATCTAATCACTTGGCCAATGAAGTTTAAAATATGATCCTTGACTATGAACGTGGCCAGACCAATTTGGGAGGAGGTGAGGAAACATCAAGATGTCAGATACATCCATGAGGTGAAGTACTCAACTTTGGTCTTGTGATGGTGCAGAAAGAGAATGACAAGTGGAGGATATATGCACAACAATAACAACAATTACAACAAAACCTTAATCCCACAAGTAGAGGATGTGCGAGCTTCTAAAATCTGATTACTGCCTACTTGAAAGACAACTGCCCCCTACCAAAGATTGATGAGATGTTGGACTCAGTGATCGACCGCTCTACGTGATGAGCTATTTGTACGCCTTTTCAGGCTACCATTAAATCAAGATACACTAGGCTAATGCAGAGAGGATGGCCTTTATAACAAATGAGGGCATTTTTTGTTACAACGTAATGTTGTTTGGGTTTATATATTACTGGAGTGGCTTACCAACATCTCATGGATGTAATTTTTTCAAAGCAAAAGTGAAAAAATATTGAAGTGTATGTGGACGATGTGTTGGTCAAAGATAAATTTGTTGAACAACACATAATAATCTTAAAATAAACATTTAAAATTTTTAAAAAATATAACACGCCATTAAATCCCCTCAAATGCACTTTCAGAACATTTACAGAGAGATTTCTTTTCTACTTATTGGCCCTAGAGGAAATAAAATCCAACCAAGTTATTAAACATGCATTTCCCATGGAACATAAAAGAAGTACAAAAGCTAGCCAGTTATATTGCAGGTCTAAGTCATTTCATCTTCAAACTGAGCAACAAGTGTGCAGTATTCTTTAACAAACTAAGAAAATAAAGAATTTTGAGTGGTGAGATGTGTGCAAGCAAGCATTCAAAAAGTTGAAGGACTTCTTAGCATCACATCACTTCTCCAAAGTGCAAATCCAAACAAAGAAATTTCTATATACTTGGGAGTTGGACTTGAGAACATCAACTTAGTTTTAGTCTGAGGGAAACTCACAAAGAAGTTCTCGATTTACTATATCAACCGAGCCCTCAGAGGGAGTGAGATCAGCTATATCATCATGCTAAATTTTTGCTCTTGTTGTTTTCACTCACAGGCTTCAACCATATTTTTGAACTCATCCAGTCTGAGTCATCACCGAACATTTAAATTTTTTTTTACTGAGCTAGAGCATTCTGGTTGGCTCCAAGTGTGCGGTGGAGCTCAATGGGTTCAATATCTCTTACATGTCTCAGACTGCAATTAAGGCATAATTGATAGCATATTCTTTTGTAATTTCTCCAAGCCATGTGATCCGAAAAAAATAACCATTTATAATAACAAGAAGTGGATCTTACACATCAATGGAGCTTTCAGTTAGATAGGGGTAGGACCGGTCTCACTCCATGTAGTCCGACCGGAAAGCACCTCTACCACTCAATCACAGTAGAGTTTGAAGTCACGAATAACTAAACAAAGTATGAAGCTATAATTTTCGGATAACACTTCACCTCTAAGATGGGTTCCTAATACCTCCTGGTGAAGTCAGGCTCATAGCTAGTGTTGAATTAAATGAACAAAGATTTTGAATCAAGAGGCGAGATGATGCTAAGTATTTAAGCAAAGAAAATAAAATAATCTAATGATTTGCAATCTTCAAAATCAATCACATTCCTAGGGAACATAAGCAAGTAGTTGACCTTCTATCCAAATGCATTCGATTGGGGGAGAGAAATTCTCAATGGTTGATCTAATCAGCTATTGTAGAACCAAAAATGATGGAGGTAGAACCGAATGGATCTCTACATCCATCATATGGAGACCAGAAATATAGCGAAAGAGGTATCCAAACCAAGGAGATTCAAAACTAATGTGGCTCAATACCTTTTGATTGATGAAGAAATTTTTATAAAGTTAGCCACTTCCCTATATTTAAGGTACATAGGATAAAACAAAATAGAAGAAATCCTTCAAGATTTACACTCTAGAGAGTGTGGAAGTCACTTTGGACAAAAAAACTTGTCACACATAGCTCAAAGATAGAGTACTTCTTGTTAACGCTCCTGAAATATGTAAAGAGATTATCCAACAGATGTGAGTAATGATAGAAGTACACACCACTTCAACACAAATAGGCACACAAGATATAAGCCCATAGGCTTTCATTCCCTCCCTGCTTAATCTAGAGTACAGATTCAGTATCCCTCCTTGGCTTCTGCACGTTGGTGAAGTGCACATAAAATAATCTTCTGAATTCATAGACAGTAGAATGATCCCATCTGGTAGGCTATTGAATCACTGAAGAGCTGACTCTTTTAGCGTGGTAAGAAATAGTAGACTCTTCATCCTGTTATCAATCTGCAAGACTCCGACTGACGATTCGAAAAAATCCACATGGTCAAAAGGTTCACTCTTCCCCTTGCAAGGATTCAAATGAGGAATCCTTGAGTTCACTAGGGATATAGTCTCCGGTAACCTCTAAAAGAAGGCACTGCCTACAGTCGGTCGAGTAGATGCTCCCCCTCGATCTACCTGATACCTGACCATCAACATAGATCCCGCACTGTCAGCGTGCTGGGAGTCCATTTGTCCTTTGATCAATCGATCACCAGCCTGACCATTGGGCGTTGAAGTTTCTCGAAAGGAACCTTCTAGGTGTGAGTTCCCAGAGACTCTCCCTTCAAGAGTGGAGGTTGAACGTTCCTCTGTATTATCTCCACCCAAAGGGCCTCAAAGTGGTCCATTGCGCCCACAATACCTGGACTTCTTCTTGGATGTCTCGACGAACTCTCTCTATTGAACTCCGTGAATGTTACATCTCTCTGTGAGGTTTGTCCTTTGTTGTTTTCTCCACTTTTCAACTGTGTCATGTCCACGCTCAACACACAATCTTTGAGGATGTTGGATCTCAAATTGACTTTCGAAAGTACACGCCTAAAGAGTTAGAGTCGAGAGGAGGAGAGAGAGATAGAGAGAAGAGCAGATAGAGAATTCAGGGAGAAAAGCCATTTATTCATTTTTTGACCTATTTATAAGAGTATATTTATACAATTATGAAATGGAGGGAGCAGTTATGGTAACCGCCCTAAATGCCACTAATGCGCTAATTCAATATCAAATTTGTGTTAAATATAAATGAAGTACATCGACTATCAATCGGTAGACGCGTTGGGTTTGGTCGCATGAAGGCCGTTCTCATCGAGGGAAAATGGTCAGATGACTACTTTTGACCGGCTGGCTCTTCGTGAAGCTAAGGTAGCTGGGACCGTAAGCAAGGTTTGCTGACTGAATCCATCGACATCGTATCTTGGTTGATTCAACCGAGTAGACGGCCGCCGGACAGATTGTTTCAGATTATCCTCCTTGGTTTGAGACTTCATTTGTTTGGTCATCATCCTCAACCGCTCGATTCCTTTGAGATTTGTGCTACAATTTTGGTGATACATCTCAAATTGATCAAATAAGAAATAAGGTTGCGCTGGTAAAAGCAGTGGTGAAAGTACAGATTTTTAAAATTTAATAAGCTAAAAGTGTAGAATCTGCTAAAAAATATACTTGTTGTATGAAAGAATAAGATGGTTTAACAGTTATTCAACAAACTAAACCCATTCTGTCATCGCTCTTAAAGAACATTGGAAAATTATTGTTGACTTCTATCTGTTTCCTTCTCCCTCCTCTCTCATTCTCTGTCTAGTAGGAGACATTTCTTTCAAGAGAAAAATTAATCTAGATTGTTTTGATCAAAATTTCTTTCCACATCTCAAGCAATGCTTTTAATTTTCTTTTTTGAGAGTATAATATTCAATATTTATAGATTGCACAATTTTAATACAGATTTATGGACTTTGAGATATATCATGATTAATTATGTGTCAAAATATCCTGAAAAAATCATTCATTTCTTAACATCACCAGTCCCTTATTTAGCATGTTTAAATAGAAATTAGTATTTTTCTTGAGTAAACTCTAAGACGGTGTTTGGCTACACCTTAGAATTTTGTTAATCAGGATTTATCAAATCCGATAAAATTGGATTTATCACATCTAGTCCATGACGAAAGTGGCCACGAGTGACGGCGGAATAAATCCAGCTTGCAAACGGATTTACTAAATTTGAATTTACGTACGGGACGCGAGAAATTTGAATTTAATGGAGCATTCGATTAATTTTATTTTTTTGATGTTTAGCTGGATTTACGTTAAACCCATAGCAAAATCCTTTTAATAATATGCTCCCAAATACTTCCTAAGATTGTGTTTAGATATGAGAAATTTAATTGAAACAAATAAGAAAATTAAAAGAACAAACCAATCATTGACTGTAAATCTATAATCAACCAATAACTTCATAAATACATTCAGCAAACTCAACCCTCATAACACAATAAAAAAATAAAGGATTTATTTCATAATTTTTCTATTACAAAAATTCAAGAAATCCTGCCCTCTAACCAATATTTAGACCTCCAAAATAAAATAAATGAATTTTGTGGGTTTTCATTTTTAATCTGGCCAGCACAAATACTGCTAGACAATACCACCAAATTTAGTACATGATCGATTTCATGGTGCAGGAGTCCGCCAAAGTTCACAGAAATCATTCTACCAGAGAGTGCTTTCAGAGAAACTGCTTTAGTTTTCCATTCCAAGCTGAGTAGCCTCTTCTCCTTCCTCCAAGATGTAGCAATGGGAAAGAATCTCAGATTATTCTTCATGGTATATCACCTTACTTGAATGCATACATTAAGTGCTCTTATTTTTGCATTTAAAATAACAATTAATTATTTAATATTTACTCCTTAATGCACATTGTATTTCAAATGCAACATAGCACAAAACATCTTTAGTTTTATCAAACGAATAAGCTCTTAATTACTGATCCAAAATGCCATTATGACACACACTTTCTCACATTTAGGCAATCGCTTCTCTTTGGATAATATCAATCATAGGAAGCAGCTGCAGTGCTTTGAACCTATTATATTTTGGTAAGACAGATTACTGCATGAAATAGAGCATATTTTCATTTCATTATTTGTCTTCTTAATCATCTTTATCTTCTTCTTTTTCATCTTTGTAGGTTATCTCTGCATTCAGATACTACCAGTTCTATATGAAAATTATGAAGAAGAAGCGGATCAGTTGGCGTTGAAGGGAAGCAAACACCTGAGGAAACTCTACCAGAAATTTGACTCCGAAGTCCTCAGCAAAATCCCAAGAGGTCCTGCAAAGGTTAAGAAACAAATGTGAATGTTCCAGCTATATAATCTTCAGAAGCAATATAGATTACCAAGTTATAAATGTCATGTTGTTTCAGCTTTCTTATAGCTGTATTGGAATATTGTAAGATTAATAATGCAAATGAAACTGTTGAAAATGTGTATTGAAAGCTTTGGAGAAAACAAATCCTTAGAATCATGTGTATCAAATATCAACGAGTACCTTGAAAATACAATGCATTCAGCTTTGTGCTTCTTTGGCACCCATTTATGTTCAATTGGTATTCTTTCTTTGAAAATTGCCCACTGCAAGACTATATTTCTGTCTTTGATTCTATATCAAGTTTCTTTATTAATCTTTTTTGGCTTTTTTTCTTTTTTATTTTTTAATGGTTAATTCCAATTTCCAAAGTGTTGTTTGTTGTCTTGTTCTTTACTGGTATAGTTGTTGTGTGGAGTTTGGAAGGTTATGTTCCAAGTGTCTTATATGCCATTTTGTTCACCATTTCTCCTTTGCTATTTTGATGGCTAAATTGACGTTTCAATTTTTGTTGTTGTTTGGCTTAGATATATATGACACTGATGCAACAGATTCCAGAAAAATAAAAGCTGATGATTATTGTTGAGAACATCATCACACAAAGTGAATTCAAAGTATCTCAATTACCTTCAAAGTTGCCTAAACATCTCCTCTTGCGCGAGTCGACGCAAATTGATGCGAGCATGATACCAAAATTACTAAAAGAGATGTATCATAGTGAACCCGAAAGAGCACGATGAATATTGCGGGCATTGAATGCGACGTCACATGGATTACTTTTGTGTTACTTCAATCATCAATGAAACTGCTCATACATTACCAAATCACAAAATGAAAATACGTCTACGCATCTGAAGTATCAAAATCATTCATGAATAACCTCTAGCACCTTCAAATAACAACGTGATAAAGAGAACACGCATGGACAATATGATGCAAAACAATGTCGAATTGCTTTGATTGCTGTAAAAACTACTTGCATAGTACTCAATCATGAAGCAAATTTTATTGATGGATCTAGAGTGCCAAAATCTTTTAAAAGAGACGTTCCGTTGTTGAAATGTACCCAACGGGATGATGGTTGAACTTGATTTTGTGCAATCAACTCCGAATTATTTCGACCATTGTTGAAGTCGCCCGAATGATGCCTGATCGCAAAACGAATATTGTAGATGAGTACAAAATGTCAAAACTATTTTAAAAAGACATCTACAATGTATGGGTTCCACAAAAATGAGAATTGCAAAAGTGCATGTATGCGTGAGTAATAAAGATAAATTTTGAGGTGTGCGAAGGAAAACTTTGTGAGAAGTAAGGTGAAAAATTTTATTGAAGAAAAAAAAATTATTATTTAACAAAGCAAATTAAACTAAATCCAATCAAAATGAAATTAGCTATAAATTTGATTTTTATGATTACTATTATATAAATGCACATTTTACCATTCTTCATTAAGTATAATTAAATTATTATTTTTAACTCAGTAAACTTTCATTAAAATATAAAGTATTGTTATTATTTAAGTATAATAAAATTAAAGTTGAATTTTTAATATATATATATATATATATATATATATATATATATATATATATATATATATATATGCATATTAAATTAGGGTAAACTAGATTAAAACAAAATTTAAATTATTTAATTTTTTTAATATCAAATAAATGAATAAAAGCCTTAATTAATTATTATTTTAAAGTTGAGTCTTAAAAACAACTATGTTAGAAATTTGTAATTATAATGTTCTTCAATTTTAGATCATCTAATTGGAGTAAGTCATGTCTCATTAAGTAGTAATAGGCCATTTTTCATTCCTCTTCCCTATCTGTTGAATCAATGAACAACTAATTATTCTCATCAGTTCAAAGAACATTTGTGAGAGTAATGGTCTAGATATGCTTCTGGGTCTTTCGGCCCAATCCACCAAACACCAAGGTTGACAAGAAACACAACACCAATAGTCGAAGACAAGCAGCAAATACGATAACTCGAGTATGGGTGACTTCCTAGTTGGCGTTTTTCTACATCATAGAAAGACATGTTCAATAGTTACCTTTTTTTCTCAGTCACCATGCCAAATTAGAAGTTTACCCACTCCAAAGGCGAGTTGGTCTCAGAGCTAATTCTAAACATAGAGCCAAATACATGTTGAGATGCAAGCAAATGAAGTTTATAGAGGATAGAGGCTGGAATGCAGCGTCGACAAATGATAATATGCCAAAAATAATATTATTTGTACATATATGTCGGAATAAAACAAAGAAATGCTGCCAAAAATCCTGAGAGCTTCGATTATAATCATCACATATGTATAATTTATGGGAGAAATAACCTTAAGGGAGAATTAATGAAAAACATATGTACCATTGAACTTTTACTTAGTGAAATAATACATTATATCCACCTCGATTCCTTTTATTTCGCTCTAGTATTTCTCATGAGGCATGAGTCCACATATAAAAAAGTGAGGTGAGCGTGTTTTATGTCATGGATGATAAAAGTACCTACATAGTGCAAAATTATGCCAAAGAGAAGTCATTAGCAACATCAAATGTACTAAAGAATTCATCACCCAAGAAATTAACAAATTCTTATAACAAATGAACATGTTCATAGAATCCTGGTTCAAATTGTAGGAGACCAAGCGTAGTTGCCATGACAAAGAAGGGAATAGAATGTCAATGTTATAGGAAACCTTTTACCCACTCCAATAAAGGTAGACATGTTATATTATCTAGATAGTACAGGGCTTGAGTGTGAGAGAATGAGAGTCAAAACACCTAGATCATATCATTTGGAGAATGCCTTCTTTAGAGAAATTGTCAAAGTTGAAGTATGCAACAATTCAAGATTCCTTCCTTAGAGTCTTCTCAAGGGTGGTTAGATCTGTCTGATCTCATTATTTTTTTATAATCTACCATATGCTTGTTAAGGGTAATCTATACTTTGTTTTGTTGCTTATTACTTTGTTTTGTTTCTTGTTATTTATGACTTTAAATAAGGCAACATTAAGGTGGTTCAACCTAAGAGTGGAAACCTCCCTTGTAGACTTTGAATGCATAGTTTGCCTGCCCATAAATAATAGAATAGTTTGCAAGTGAAATAAAAAATTTACCAAGGGGTGGACAATCTTTGTTGACTTTAACGACACGCTTGCAAAGGGAAAAGATAGAGATATAAGACTTGGAACCAATGATTGCGCACACTAGATTAGCATCTTGCCTAAGGGAAGGTCTTTTTAACTATGATCTTGGCATGTAGTGTTTGGGGACCATAGTTAATTATTAAAACTCACTAATAATCACATAACCATTGAAGAATACCTCAATTAATGATGTTGAACAAGTGGAGGGCACACAAACGTAGCTGGTGAAGAGAAGCTTCTACTAAATCAATAGAGGAGTATCATGCCTTGCATGCCCTATCATGAGGCCAAATTTTAACGAGTGCCATCCATAATCTTTTAGACAAAGGATGCATGCATAGGATAGAGAAGTTCATTAAATATAAGGGCAAATTCAATTTTAATAAAAATGAATATTCTCCCTCTATAGAGGAGATTACTACTGCATACTCATCAGTTGCCACCAAAGACTTCTTTGTGAGTCTCCATGGAAAAAATTGTGGCAGTCATTCAAAATAGAAACTATTTTCACAAATGCATGTCTATGAAAGTAGAAGAATAACTGTGTGCCCCATAAAGTAATTGCATATATCATTGTGACCACAATCATGATACTAAGGTGTGGTGCAACCACAAAGGCTTGATCAAAGAGCTGATGAAGGTTGGGAAATTAAAAGATTATGTGGATCTATGAGCAATAACACAAAGACAAGTAGAAGCACCTGTAGACGAAATTCATAATGAGCCATCTAGAGTTCAGGAAATTTACATAGTAGAATTGTGTCGACCATATTTGCTGTACTTGGTGTAGATTTATCCCACTAGGCAAGCCTTAGGATACTCAGCTCAAGAGAGATATGACTAGTATCCTTTTCTCAAAATCGAGTCACCTACCATCAAAACATCATGTTTATTGAAGAATATTACTTGCCAATGGAAACCAAAAAAATGATGCAATAGTGATCAATTTTTTAATCCCTTATTACCATATTGGTAACATTTTCATTGATATAATGACTTTTGTTAATTTTTTATCGAAATAGAACCTTAGTCATTTGAAGTTATCAGGTGACTCAAGAACATTGTATGAATTATCAAGTGAGAAGAAGGAAACAAAAGGAATGCCTTATTTGGCTACCAACTATTCAATACCATCAAAGAAGTCATCTTCAATATCATATCACCTTAAATATTTTAGGCAATGATAACGTAATTACTATTAAGGGACACCTGATGCAGTCCCGCACATGTGGTGGGTAGTATGCAGATGGACGTCCTAAAAATTGGATACACATGTAGGGATTTGCTTAGAAGCTAAGATCAAGAAAGCTATCCTCAATAAAGGAGAATTAGGTGAAGTTTATAAACTAACTGCCATTTTTTATCTAAAGTTTAAAGATGACCTAATCACCTCCATATGTTACTACCGTTATGTATTCAATTGGTTGGCCAAAGAGGTGCAGAAGTAGATCTCAAAGTGGCCTACAATTAATTGAACAACAATCCTAGAGCTCGACTAGTGAAGCAAAATACTTGCTCCATAAAGATCACCCTAGGGAACTAAGTGGATAGGAGGTTTAGAACTTATTGGATACTGGCTACATCAAGAAATATAGAAACTTGAATGGATCACTAACATTGTGATGGTGCCAAATTTGAATGATTAGTTTTGAATGTGCATCAACTTTACTAAACAAAACTTACCTTCTCAAAAGACAATTGACATCAACAATGAATTGATGCACAAGTTGACACTACAATCGACTTATCTGTTATGAGCTTTCTGGATGTATTTTTATTACTATCAAATTTAAATGCACCTAATTGATGCTAAGAAGTCTACTTTTATTACCAAATAAAGATATTATTATAATTTAATGTCTATTGGACTGGAAATATAGGCATAACTTATTAGTAAATTTTTTGACTAAAAGGAAAAAATATTGAATATAATTTCGACAATGTAATAGATAAAAAAAAAATCACCTGAACAAAACATATAAAACTTGAGGGGAACCTTTGACACACCAAGAAGATTCAACATGAAATTCAACCTAGATAATTCCACATTTAACATAAGAACATGTTAGTTCTTAGTTTAGCTCCTAACACCAGAATGCTTTAAGGGAAATTCAGAGAAGAGCAATGCACTCATGAACATGCCCTCACATTACATCATAGAAGAAATTCAAAAGATAATTGGTTAAATTGCTATTATTAGTTGCCTTATCTCAAAATCATAGGATAAGTGCATAATCTTCTTAAAAGCCTTAAGGAGAGCCAAGCATTTCACCATAATGAAAGAGTGAAAATAAGTCATCTTCTAACTCAAAATCTTCTTGATGTCAACACCAATGCTATAAAGGCCCAAACCTAATGAGCAATTTCATTGAGTAGTCAAAAAGCTAGACTTGTAGTGATGATGAGGAGCCCATCATGTTTCTTTCATCACTATATAGAGGTCAAATTTGATAATGTATGAGCAGTTTCATTGATGATTGGAGTAACATGAATCTTATTTAGTAGATAATTCTTCGTAAATTAGTTTCATTGAGTAGTCAAAAAGCTAGACTTGTAGTAGATTCAAACCTATATATAGGTAGAGCATTGAGTAGTCAAAAAGCTAGACTTGCAGTGGTGACGAGGAGCCCATCATGCTTCTTTTATCACTATATAGAGGTCAAACTTGACATAACTAATAATTAAGCCAATATGATTGTAAGATTGTTGTTCACTTGGGGGATAGACAAGAAGCATTTATACTATGATATGATTCTTAGCAAATTATTTATCAAGTGAATGGACAATACAAAGACAGAGAGAAGATGACGATGAAGTATCTTCTAAAATTCAAAGAAAAACAAAGAAGTTTGACTTCTTCAAATTTAAACAGCTCCCATGAGATAAAATCTAGCTCATCAATTTTTTATCCAAATGGATTTATTCATCCAAGTGGCTCTCATAGAAGTTGGTACAAAAAATGACCAAAGAATCCATATTCTTGAATGTGTATTCTAAGGAGTGAGTTGGGTTGACTCAATATCCTGTTTTACACAATTGAAGTGCTGGCCACTCATGCAAAGAACCATTAAAATTTCAAATTAAATATGTGCAATACTTGCAATTGAATGGAGAACTATTTCGAAGATCAAGTACCTCACTATACCTTCGATTTGTGAGTGAGGGGGAAAATAGCAACATCATCAAGTGTAAAGGCCATTCAAAAGAAAATATTGATAAATAACAGACAAAAATAAGGATAATTTTGGTTAAGTCTTAGAAAAGATGATAACAAGTTCGTTAAATGGTGGAAGTAGGCCTAGGAATTTGCTCCTTTGTGCTTCAACCCTCACATAAGCTACAACATTTTTTGAGTCATTGGCCTTTTCAATGTGGGGATTGGATCTACTTAGTCCTTTTACTCCATCACAAAGACAAATGAAGTTCATCCAGGTGGAAATAAACTATTTTTTAAAGTGAATAAAAGTGAGAGATTTAACCAAAATCACATCTAAAGACAACTACAATTTCTTTTGAACCAATCTTATCTCTTTTGCCTAAGGTGATCAAAATTAGATAATGAAACCCAATTTACTAATAAAAAACTATAAAATTTTATCAAAGTGGAGTACACCTCAAGTTTATGTCACTTTATCACCCAAGTAAAAATGGTAAAAGTGAAAGTAGTGAATAACTTGATTCTAAATTTACTAATGAAGGAAGTTGGAGCAAAAGAGAAATGGAACAACTTCTCTCGATTAGTTATATGCATGCTTAGAACAACACCGTCAACCACAATTAGGCATACACGATTTTTTCCATAACATGAAGTTGAGGCCATGTTAACTATATAGTATAATTTGCATATCTAGAGAGTATATGCCATATCTAAATTTGAAGATTTGGAGCTTATGAATAATGATTTATTAATGAAGTTTGCTTAAAAATCTAACTTGATCAGCTTGAAGAACTATGAACTCAGATCACTTTGAAATAAAAGGAGACTAAAAAAAAGAATAGCTATGTACTACAGCTTGCACACATAATAAAAACATATCAAAGATGGTGACTTTTGTATTAAAGAAAGATGATCTAGTTGCATGAAGTCAAGTGTCGGGAAACTAGATCAGATATGGATTGGACCATACATCATACACATTTTGTTTGACCCTAGGGGAAATAAATTTAAGACACGTATAGGAAGAAAATTTTCCAGGATATGGAGCAGAGACGATCTTAAGCTCTTATACCCTTCAAAAGATATATATCCTACCTCTAAGGAAAGTCTCTTAGATGCGCTCTTAAGGATCCTTCTTTATGTTGCGTTATGAAAGAATGATAGAGTTAAGAGTAATTATAAAAAAAAACTAGTTTGCTACTCCCTAAGGAATGTTCAAAACCCTAAAGTAGAAAAATTTATAGCATAATCTCAAGAAGCGCTCACAAAAATAAGATCAAAAAGAGAGTTGGAAGTCCAAAAGGCAAAATATAACTTTGGCTCAGGTGATGTTCTTTATGCCTTCACCCAAACTTAAATTTTGCTATAAAAATATTTTAACTTAATTTATAATGACTTAACTTGATACAACCCTTATTTTAATGATAAAAATATTGTCTTATTAAAACTTTGCAGGAGCACTCGGTGATCGAGATCTTGACAAAGTCAGTTCACCTTACTGAAGCTTAACAAACTGTGCTATTGAATACCAAACTCATTCAATGGTCAATTCAACCAAGGAGAATAAACTTCAAATTTGCTAAACTGATTTGAAACATTCATAACTAGTTTGATAAAAAGCTACAAGTTTAAGTATAGAGTTAGTAAAAAAGACAATAAAACTACTAAATAATCACATTTCAACATAACACAAGTAAGGAAAAGGAGATAATGAATGCCTGAAAAAAGGTACAATTATTTTATTTAGGTAATAACAAATACATTATTTTTAACACATTATAAAATTTGGCTTGAAAGCCAAGCTTACATGCAAAAAAATTACTCAAGATGTTGAAGTAGACTTCAACATTTTTCTTTCCATTAAAGTGAGTGGTCATCCCGCCTTAATCCTCTGTTGAATTGAGAGGACTTTCACCTAAAATTTCTTCAAACATCTTCCATATTTAGCTGCCTTGCGTTCAAGAACACTGTCGTCCCCACCATTGTTACTGGAAAGTGATCTGCATAACGGATTTCTGCCATTTGTTGAGAAGAAAGATAATTGGCTACAGCTTACATATGAAATGAACCATGAAAGATGTGTATCTTGATGTGCATAAACTTCCAGAGACGTAGCACACTGAATCATTAGGTGCAGAGATGGACTCCTGCGATACAACTGATGTCGGAAGGAAATTTTATGTAGAATTGAAGAATAGTGGAGAATTGGATTATCTAACTGAACTGAAGAGCGATATGAAAGAGAGAAACTTCTAAAATTTTGGATACAATCTTTCCTTGCAGGGGTTCCTTACATTGTTGTTGGATACAAGAATGATGCAAGAATACTTCTTCAAATGGAAAAATTAAGAACCACTGACATAATTCCAAGCACATACTTCTCCACAAGCCATTAACAAGCATGTGGAAAAACTCTTAAGTTATCAATAAACCACATCTTAACTATTTTTTTCCGTCTCAATATACAACTTTTTTTCATTTTATTTGATTTTTCATTATTCTCACATCTTCACAAATGCTTAGTTTCTAGCCATGATATTTTAGCTCATATAACGATATAATACACTCTTACACTCTATTCCTATATCTCTCTAATGGTGGGAATCTACTATCACAAGGAGAGAGCTGGCAACGCAAATACAATGCTACCAACCAAAAAGGTTGTAATTTTAAGTTGTAGCCTTCTTAGCAGTCTCTCAGCCTTCATTGAGGCTTTGAACTCTAAGATAAATCCAACAGAAGAAAAACAAACCAGGCACTAGTGACTTGACTACTTTCCTCATGAGAGAAATAACCATGAGTTCAAATAAAACTTGATGTCGTTGAGTCAAAAGTTGATTAGAAACAACTTTGAAATTTTTACTCATTAAGATACTAGTGAACAAGAAGTTCAATTGGGATAAAGATAAGTACAGACCATCATCAGTTGAGTTCACCATATGTCATATTCTTTCTTCTCTTTCTAGTTTCTCATATTTTACTACTCAAATTGGAGGGGATAATCCCTCTATTTATAGCAAAGGGAAAGTAAGAAACATGCCTATGTGATAAATTTTGCATTAAAGACACCATATCCCCAACTAATTATATGGTGAATAAAAATCTCCATAAAAAATTTCTATATATTTACTAACATTGATTGTTCTTTATCACAAGATTACATACAATGAATACATCCTTATTCTCAACTTTGAGCTTTGTCATTATAACCCCTCATAGGTGAGAAACTTGATTGATCGAGTTTGCCCAACAACAACCTGTCCAACATACATTTAGTTACCGGTCAGTAAATATTTACTTTCTCAACGCTAAGTATGTTACTTCTATTTGTTTACATTAGATATCTAATTTTTATTTGCTTAATAGTGTTTAAGCATTGTAAAATTTCTCAAACCTTGATTGTTGGAATACAGCTCAAGCTTTAGACACCGCGATCTCTCTATTATGATAACATCCTCGATGAGTACCATATCTGATGTGAGTCACTCTTGAGGCTGATAACGAGTTTTTTAAGCGACCATACATATGAGGTGATAATAAGTAGAATCATTTTCAATCAACTTAATTCTTAGTTTTGTATATGTGACCCTTAAGTTTACATTCATACTTATTCAACTCTTAATAAAAATATATTTCTTAGTATTTAAGGGTAGAGTGCTTTGTATGTAATGTATTAAAGTTTTGAAAAATAAGTATACATAAGTTTGGCGGCGGCTTCCCTTTAACCCTAGAGAACCCTAATTTTGTCTTGATTGGAAACCCTAGAAACGAGCCATTATTCCATACGGAGAAAAGCACGCATCCGCACGCATCTCCTCCTAATACCCATCCAGTACCCTCCAATACCCACCAATACTCACCTAATAGCCAATACCCAACATCCAATACACATCCATACACATCCATACCCATTGATACTCATCTATACTCATCAAGTACCCATCCAGTACCAAAAAAATCTGCACCCAACTCTGCCTACGTGCTCTGGATGGAATAATAATGGAGTGACGTCAGATAGGACGGTATCAGGAGGCGATGGAGGTTTCGCCTGACCGGAAGCCTTCGTATAATCTGGACTTCACAGGCGTCGTCCTAGAGGACCTCTCGCCCTTGACGTCGTCCCATCTGCTTCCGTCGGTCATCACCGCCTCCTTTTCTATTGCCAAATCTGGAGTTCCCCAGCTTCGTCTCCACCTGCCCGAATCAGTCGGAGACGTTCTCTGCTTCGGTCTGTGCAGTTCCCAGCTGGACAATCTTGGACCTTTGGAGGCATTGGTCATAGTTGAAGAAGCAGGAAATAGTGATGCTAAAGATAATCCTTCCTTTTCAAAAGCTTTCAAGCTTGGATACAGAACACCTGAGCAACGGAGAGACTTTGACACAGAATTTGGACAGTGGAAGCAGGGAGTTTCACATATGAAATATAGACCTTTTGAAAATGGATCTATAATTTGTTCTAAAGGTAAATTTGATAGCAAAATCGAGGCCTCTTCCGCCAAAATGTACTTTCATTACTACGGCCAGTTGCTGCATGAGCAGAATATGCTACAAGATTATGTCCGGGCAGGAACCTATTATTCTGCAGTAATTGAAAACAGTATAGACTTTCAAGATCGCGTTGTAGTTGATGTTGGTGCTGGTAGTGGCATACTTTCACTCTTTGCTGCTCAGGCTGGTGCCGAACAGGTGTATGCTGTAGAGGCATCTGAAATGGCAGAATATGCAAGCAGGCTGGTACTGGAAATTCATCACTCGGGCAGGCTGGTACTGGAAATCCATCACTCGGGGATCGCATAACGGTCAGCAAGGGTAAAATTGAGGAGGTTGAACTACTTGAGAAAGCAGATATTCTTATATCAGAGCCCATGGGCAGATTGCTAGTCAATGAAAGGATGTTGGAGACATATGTCATTGCAAGAGATAGATTCCTTGTCCCTAATGGGAAGGAAGGTTTCATGTGGCACCTTTTAGTGACGAATATCTGTTTGTTGAAATTGCAAATAAGGCTCTTTTCTGGCAGCAACAGAACTTCTATTGGTTCGATTTAACTCCTTTATACGGATCTGCATCTCAAGGATATTTCTCTCAGCCTGTTGTTGATGCATTTGATCCAAGGCTTTTGGTCTCTCTACCTTCATTCCATACATTGGATTTCAGTTCTATAAAGGAAGAAGAGCTATATGAAATCGACACTCCACTAAGTTCCATAGCTTCTGTAGGCACAAGAGTGCATGGACTAGCATGCTGGTTTGACGTCTAGTTCGATGAAAGCTCTGTTAAAAGATGCCTCCCAACTGCTCCTGGTTCCCCTACCACCACCCACTGGTACCAGATACGCTGCGTACTCTCCCAACCTATGTATGTCATGGCTGGTCAAGAAATTACTGGGCGCGCTCCAGTTGGTAGCCCATAGTCCTCAGAGCTATACCATTCATCCGCAAGAGAGAAGAGCTTGTACGAGATTCTTGGGGTTGAAAAGACAACATCCCAGCAGGAAATAAAGAAAGCTTACTACAAGTTAGCCTTGCATCTTCATCCAGATAAAAATCCCGATGGTGAGGAAGCCAAAGAAAAGTTTCAGCGATTACAAAAGGTTTTGTCAGACTCTCTTTGTGGAGAAGGTGTCAATAATCTCTGGAATTTTTTCAGGACAATTTACAAAATGGTAACAGAAGCCGATATTAAAGAATTTCTGCAAATGTATAGTTCAACTCAAGCGTTATATGTGTATATACATAATAAAGCTGAAATTATACGTTCAAATTAGATGTAATATAGACTTATATATATACATACATACATACGTACATACATATATATATATATACATACATACGTACGTACATACATACATACATATATATATATATATCTAGGATTTCAGCAAATCAATAAATTTACATTTTGTATGTAAAAGTTATGAAGGTGAATATACTAAATAACTCTTCCAAATTTAAACGTTAAACATGTAAATATTCCAGAATATAAATATGTAAGCATTAAAAGGTCTGTACCATACTGTTATACATGTAAACAAGCAAGGATTCAAAGAATCTGTAGCTTGCTTTTAAAGTGTAGATATTATATATGTATATTAAGATTTCAACAGTAAACATGTATTAGAAAGTACATGCATCGCATATAATATGTAATAATCTAACATGGGAAAGATTTCTTAAGGTTTAGTATTCTATGTATGCATATTTAAACATAAATGTTTAAATATGTTTCCAAACTATGCAAGTTATCTCCTTAAGCATAAATTTCAATTGTTAGTGATTTATTTCAACAATGCATACCACCCAACTCTTATGTATTCAAGTATCTAACACTTAAAATTTCGCATTTATAATACCCAGATTTTTCATAGCATATCAAAAGATCACCAATATAGTTTTTCATGCATATGTAAAGTGATATAGATGTAAAGAAAGAAATGAATTTTAGCTGTTTGAAATGCAATTGCATAAGAATTGTATGGTATGCATATAAATCTTCCTGAACTAAACTGCTACATAGTTCCTTTATCAGACTTAGAAAAGTTTAAATAGAAATTTACTCATATGACTTCTCCCAATTTCTTCCATCAAATAGTTTAACGTACTGATTTATTATCACATAAATGATATAATTGAGAAAGTCCTTTAAAAAAGTATGAACCAAATCATCAAATGAAATTTGTCATACTGGACCGAGAAAATAAAGCATGTTCCCTGTCTTTAAATACATCTCAAATGATTATGGATTTTTACAAAACCCGTGATAAAATTCATAAAGCATTTCAACAGTTGCGAAGGAGTACATTACAACTGTTTGACGGTCGCTGCTAGGAATCTAGGCTGCCCTGAAGAGCTAGTGGCGGATGAGTGGGCCAAAAAGCCTTTTGACAACCGTGTCCTCCCTCTCTTTGTCATCTTTCTTTACCCTCAAGGGAGGCAATGTAAAGTGTGAGGATGACGCGAGGCCAAGGAGAATGGATGTTCTCGACTGACCTTCACAACAGGGTCGTCGCCTTTCTCACGCTCTCTCCCACTTATCGATATTATGTCATTGTAGGGAGCATATAAATGCTAAGAGAACAAGGAAAAAATGAGGGCTCTTGCCTTAAAAGATCGTTCTTATCAAAAGTATGTGTAGGCTATACCTTTCGTGTTTATTACCATCTGGATATTTTGTGTCTTTCAACGGAGATAAATAAAATGTTGTTAATGACTCCCAATTAATGAACTAAGGTAAAATGACACTTTCTTAGTTAAGCCAGTTGAGATGTGGTACCGCTCACCTACTAAATCTCACCTACCGCTCACCTATTTCTCACCTACCGCTCACCTACCTCCCACCTACCACTCTCTTGGTTTGTATAAATAGAGAGGGTGTGAGGCTTAGGAGAGCAAGAGAAGATGTGAATCAATGAGGTTGAGAACTAGGAGGTAGGAGAGATTAGCTTGTAGAGGGTGAGATGTGCATATTGGAGGCCTTGGGCTTGAAAGGGAGGCCATGGAAGATGAGGGCTCATCTATGTAAAAGCTATGTATTCTCCTTGTTTTGCCTTAGTAAAATTCATGAGTGATTCCCTTCCGTGGATGTAGGTCCAAAGGACCGAACCACGTAAATCGTTTTTTGTGTTCTTGTTTACTTGTGCTCTATGTGATTTCTTCTAGCCAAGTTACATTTCCCACAACAAGTGGCACCGTCTGTGGGAAGATCCATACTTCTTAGCTAGAAGTTCTTGAAAGGAGGATAGGGCCTCGGCATTCTTCGGTATTCAGGAACAGCAGGAAGAATCAGGGTGCAACTTGTCCGATATGGCGAGACCTTCGGATTCGAGTCAAGGCTTCGGCGAGGCCTCGGTTGGCAGCAGGGAGTTCGCCAGTTGAGCGACGGCGGGAGGAGTTCGCGAAAGAAGGAACCTCCATGCAGTTGGCTCACATGCCAGGAAAGAAGGTTGTCGTGTGGTCCGTCAGTTTTGTGAACAGAGGAGCTTGGTCGAGCGCAGTTCACGATTCGCAGAGAAAGGTTTGCGAGGAATTTGGCGAACCAAAGGCAAGGAGTTGGTTATGTGCAACCGAGGAGGGAATCATCATTGTCAATTTTGTAATTGGAAATCATGTGGGAGAATTGTTGTTAATGACTCCAAATTAATGAACTAAGGTAAAATGACACTTTCGTAATTAAGTCAGTTGAGATGTGGTACCGCTCACCTACCACATCTCACCTACCGCTCACCTACCTCCCACCTACCACTCTCTTGGTTTGTATAAATATAGAGGGTGTGAGGCTTAGGAGAGCAAGGGAAGATGTGAATCAATGAGGTTGAGAACTAGGAGGTAGGAGAGATTAGCTTGTAGAGGGTGAGGAGTGCATCTTGGAGGCCTTGGGCTTGAAAGGGAGGCCATGGAAGATGAGGGCTCATCTATGTAAAAGCTATGTATTCTCCTTGTTTTGCCTTAGTGAAATTCATGAGCGATTCCCTTCCGTGGATGTAGGTCTAAAGAACCGAACCACGTAAATCGTTTTTTGTGTTCTTGTTTACTTGTACTCTTTGTGATTTCTTCTAGCCAAGTTACATATCCCAAAACATAAAATATTTAATTTTATACAGTTGTAAATACTCAGTTCGCTCGCTATGGTGTGGCTAGTCAACTTGTATTGTTGTATTCTGTTGTTTCTACCTTTTGCTTAATCAACTTGAGCTCAACATGCATGATTTTTGCATATAAAAAATCGACTGTCGTCATTCAACCAATCAGATCGAGTTTCCCGAGTGTCGGAGAAACTTAGAAATTGTTTGAGCCAAATTAGTGAATCCTAATTTTAATTTTCATCATCTCAATTGAATTTACAAGTTGGTAACAACACTCACTTTTACCTATACATAAAAAAATATTCTAAGGGAAAATTTTCTTCTAGTCATCCCCCCTCCAAGTCTGAGGAAGTTCCTTTTCGGCATACATCTTTAGCTTGTAGGAGCATAGGGAGACTTATTGACCTATTATGTATGTGCCGCTCCATGTTTGGTCCAGCTTATCGAACGCCTACGCACGAGTGGTTGGATCGCCTTTCTTTAAAAGAAAGTCCCGCGGAGCGAATGCATTCTCTCAAACATTCTTGTTAAACTAACAAAAGATTTGCCTTTTAACTTCATCTTGTTGAACAGCTAAATTGGTCTGCCTTTCCTCCACAAGTTCGAGGGCTAGCATTGCCCCCTCAATGTTAGCCTCCTACCACTCCGTTAGATCATCCTCTACGAATGAGGAGGCAATGACAACTCTTTGACTATGATGATTATATTTGACCTGTAGCACAACTTCCATCCTAGAGTTAATATGAATGAGGTTTGTCCGGTCATAGTTGAGGGGCATCATTTAGATAGCCTAGACGGGAGTAACTCCGCCCAATTACCCTTGACTCTCTCTCTCTCTCTCTCTCTCTCTCTCTCTCTCTCTCTCCCTCCCTCCCTCCCTCCCTCCCTCCCTCCCTCCCTCCCTCCCCCTCCCTCCCTCCCTCTCCCTAATTAAAAAGTGCTTCATTGACTAATTTTAATTAATGACAACAATTAATTACAAATATAAATCACTTTTATCATCATTATAAAGAGAATATGTACATTTCATCTTGTATGTAACAGTCATAATATCAAACTCTAATTGGGTAATCATGATTCACCTTAATAAGGTGAAGTTTTTTTTTTTTCCTCTTATTTACTATTTGTTTGGGATAGCTACAACTTTTTGAAGAAGCACCGCGAAGCTGCTGCAGAAGAAACTACTTTTTCAAAAGTTGTGGTAGCTATTTCAAATTTATTTTATTTTTCAAAAAATCAAACCGCAGCTTTCAGGCAACCACCACACTTTAACAGCTTAGGTTGAAAAAAAATTAGTTTTGTACCACTGAATTTTCTAAAAGGCAGCAAAAAAGCAGTAATCCAAACACTACCATGTTGGCGGTCTGAAAAGTAAAACAGGCAGAAAGAAACCACAAAAAACCCTTAGGCACTTATCCTAATTCAAAAGTAAAAACTCATTTCTGAATTAAATTTATTTATCTCCAATATAAATTGTCCAAAATACACGTCTACTTTGTTTGTTTTGAAATTATAAATATTTTTTTTTTTTTGAAATTACATTTATGTCCTCTTTTAATTTAAGATAACATAAAAATATTTATAGCATAAAACATAAAGAAATAATAGAGTCAAAGACCACTAATTTTGACTCGGCAATAACTCACCCATTTTCCTCTGTTAAGTTCCATTCAACTGTGCAACTGAAGTATCTACACGCCACGACAACAGCCAATTCCCATTAACTTGTTTACAATAAAAAGAAGAATTTTGGTCACAATATCTAATGCATTTCAAAATTATTTAATTTATGTTAAGGTATATATATAATGCAAATGTTGATTATTTTAATATAGTATTTATTTCAAAATAAACTTAATAATTTTAAGATATATCATGTTAGCAACTTTGGTAAGTATTTATTGACAAAAAAATTCATTAAAATAGGCTTATAACATCCAAAATACAGCTTAGCAAGAGAAAAATTATTGATAAAAAAGAGCTTCCTGAAGCAAACTTTGCAAATTAAGGAAGCAAATTTCTGCTATTTGAAAATTTGAAAGCAATTTGGCAATCGAGCAGTAGAATTCGTATTGAAAAAATCTAACTTTTTGTACATTTTGGCTTTAAGTGGTTTGGTAAAATTTTTAAGGATGAAAATGTGATGTAGCCATCAGTTAATAAACCACAAGTTCTTACTTTACATTCACTCCTTTGATAAATCTCATTTAAGCTCCATCATTAATTAAAGTCAGAATTTATTAAATCTTTTTATTCACCAGATGTAGGGTCTGTTTGAGGCAGCTGTAGCTTATTAATAATCTGATGTTCAAAAAACTATGGTAGGTATTACATTTTTTTTTATTTTGGAAAAGTCGGACAGCAGCTAGAAAGCTGCCACCGCACCTAGCCAAAATGGTGTGAGCACGGTTGAAAACGCGGTTTGTTTGAAAAAACTATCAAAATGCAGTTTACTCAAACGAGCTTCGATGCGCACCGCACCAAATAAGTTGCCCCAAACGGGGCCTTAATGTATACCACGATACTATCATAAATTTTGAACAATGAGTAAATAAGTTATAAAAAATTACTAATATTTAATAATTATCGTTGCAAATATTTTTCATATGTTAATCCTCTCAAAATTTACTAAATCTAAGTTTAAGGATTGAGTAAGTCTTATTTGTCAGTCTTTTTTTTTATATTGTTCGAGTCTTGCTTCTCAGGCTATTCTCTTAAACAAGCCAGAAGTATCGTGAAGTGCAGGGTAATTTGTGCAGCCTTCCGAAGCGTCTTACCCTCTCCTTGCTATTTATCAAAATAACAATAGTAGTAATATTTTTTATTATGATAAATGCAAAAAAAATGATTTTAATTTACAGATAAATTTAAATTAAAAAATATATATAATTACATTTATCTGTGTTTCCTGAAAAAATATTAGATCATGAGTCTTGAAGTAAAACTGTATCAGAACTCCAATTACTGCCTGTCACGTGACCCTCTTAATAAATAATTAAATAATTTAATATATAGTGTGGTCGAGCTGTGCATGTGACAGATAGTGATTGAATTCCTGGTGCAGTTCTGCATCAGAACTCCTGATGCAATACTTTTTCGTGCTTCCTCCGGGGGATGGATTTGCTATATATTTTCAGTCTGATTACCTGTTCCAATATTCTTCTATCTTCCTCTTGTTTCAGTTCAGAAGAAGTTGATGGAGTCTATAGAAGATGGCCATGGAGGCCACCACGAATTAGTTGAGGAGACCACTCAGAGTCCACCCCCGAGAACCTTTAGCTTCATGGATGATTACAAGATCCCTCATCGTAAAACAAAGGTATTCCTCTGTTGCTTTAGCTATACCCATTTAAACTGGGGGCATTTACATGCATGCCACATAATTTCTATGTATTTACATATTTAACACCTAAATTTATATTTTATATTTCTACCCCCCAAGTATCTCATATCGCATCAAAATACCACCATTTTTTTACTTGTACAAAGTGAAATACATCTTTTCATGTATAGCTAAGGTAGTACGTATGTAAAAATTGAAGTTTAAGTGTTAGATATGTAAATATATAAGAATTGAGTAGCATATTTGTAAATCTTCCTTTAAATTTTTAATGATCTTTATGGTTAAATAAATATCAATTCGCTTCTTAATAACATCTTTATACCCATGCTTCACTTACATATACGACTACATTATTTTTCACGTTTACTTTTTGGGTATAACTTGCCCGTATTTTCTATCACAACACACACACATGAGAGAAAATTTTGCATACGTTATTCGGACGTGAGCTACGTCTAGATGACGGACGCGATACACCGGTGAGATTTTTTTTTCTTTTTTGCCGGTGTATCGCATCTGTCGTCTGCAACACAGCTCGTGTCGGATGGCGTACGCCAATTTTTTTTTCACACGCACACCCTCACACGCAACATGCACACACGAACGTATGAGCACGCCCGCCCTTTTTTCGCTTACACATATTCCATTCACCTATAATATACATTACCCATGATTTTCTTTTACACCAGCCCATTGCTTTACTCATAAAAGAGAGTTTTAACTTCATGTTAAATCCACATAATGATACAAAAATTAAAATGAATTATATATATATATATATATATATATATAAGAAAAGCCCGAAGACGAATATATTAATAAGAGGAAAAGTATAGATGAGTTGAAAGAAAGAGTCCCAAAAGAACCCTAAAAATCTGGCATACGTAAGAAATACATGTACACCTAAAAGTCAAGATTAAAAAGTAGACATTGAAATTATATACCAAATTCTATTAACACTCGCAGATTCAGTTAGCTTGAGAAAATTTAGCCCTGCCTCTGCCTCTAGTTCTAGTTCTAGGTCAGGAGCCAGGCAACGAATTGTTAAAATATCAACAATATTACACATTATACAAAGTTGTTGCTTTTTTTCCTTTTTATAAATCTAATTTTGTATTGTGCTTAATCCTGTAGGTATTCACAGTATTGCAGACATTTATGTTGGGATATCAATCTCTTGGTGTTGTTTATGGAGACATTGGAACTTCGCCTCTCTATGTCTTCTCCTCGATCAGGATATCGGATCCTGGAGAGAAAGACATTCTTGGGATCTTGAGCTTGATCTTCTGGACCTTGACTATGATGGGATTAATAAAATATGTTTTCATTGTCCTTCAGGCTGATGATCATGGAGAAGGTATGTTAGTTTTTCCTTCAATCATCAAACTCATATTTATAAAGTTTTTATTTCATAAAATATATAATAGTATTTTGAGATATGGATTACTAGTTGATATATTTGATAAATAATACTATTGACATATTGTTGGATTCAGAATATTATGTGTAGAGGTTAGGATCTTAATGCATAAATAAACTGAGCCTCCAAAGAATGTGGACAGAAATATATATATGAGAGATGATTCAATATAATAAAATTTCAACTAAAAACAAGAGCCAATTCTTGGCCAAATATTTATAGACGTGAATCAACATCAATTGTCAAGGTAGGCTATATTTATAATAAAAGATAGTATCGTAAAAAAGAGCGATTCATTATAGCTGGCTATGTGACAAGTTAGTTTTGGCTAAAAATTGTCAAATATGATAGAATTTTGGGCAAATAGTCTTGCAAAATGCGAGTTCTCTTGAAAACTTCTTCTAATGAGATAACCAAGTGGTTTATAATAATAAGATACTTGTCGGAGTAGACTTTTAAAGAGTACTTAAGGTCTTCAAACAAATAAGTTTGGTCAATAGGCATTTTTATGGTGAATCCAGTTGATTGCTAATGAGAATCTATTAACTATTAAGACTAACTTGTCAAGATCACGTCCCAAGGGACTTGAGGCCTTTGGGTGATTTAAAAGTTGGTTTGAGAAATAACTTTGTTGAATTGGAATCAGAATTTGAAAAGAAATGGTCATATTCCCAAAATATATATATAAGTGTGCATTTATAGTTGACATTTTGTTGTTTTAGGATTCAACATTTTGGGTTTAGCATGTGCGTGTGCGTGCATGCGTGTGTGTGTGTGCGTGAGAGAGAGAGAGAGAGGAATAGTATGAATTTGTCACGCTGCTTGTTTCAGGTGGAACCTTTGCTCTCTACTCCTTGCTTCGCCAACATGTAAACTTTAAAGGCAAGATGACAATTCCAAGCCCAAGACTAGGTTCTGATTTCAACCTAAAATACCACAGTAAAGGAAGCAAGTTACAGTCTAAGGCCAAGCAATTCCTTGAGGAGAATTCGAAAGCCCAAGCTGTGATTACCTTCATTGTCTTGCTAGGGACTTGCATGGTTATTGGTGATGGGGCCCTAACTCCAGCCATTTCAGGTACATATTTGATTGTATTTATGTTTTTTGTTTTTTTTTTTCATAAATAAATTACATTTAAATGGTACTTGAAGATCTTGCATCACAGACTCACAACTTATAGTTTGAATTCATTTATTTATACCATCTCTAATTCATGTTGCAGTTCTTTCTGCCGTTCAGGGAATTCAATCAAGATCAACTAAGATTAAACAAGGCATGTTTAAATTCTCTCATTTCATTTCCATTATGTTTTCTTCTTAAGAACACGTTTGAAATATTAACAAATGGCTCTTGGAGCTGCAGAACATGTTGTCTTCCTATCAGTAGCAATCCTTGTGATCTTGTTCCTCTTCCAGAGATTTGGCACAAACAAAGTTAGTTTCTCCTTCTCACCAATTATGGTCCTTTGGTTCTTATTTACTGCTGCGATTGGCCTCTACAACATCATCAAATTTTACCCATCAATCATAAAAGCTCTGTCACCACATTACATTTTCTACTTCTTTCAAAGAAACCACAGCAAGGGATGGGAGCTCTTAGGTGCAATTGCTCTTTGCATCACTGGTTAGTATATTTTTCTAAGTTTCCTGTTCTCTGTGTCTATATGATTTTTAGTGAATATTTCTAACAAAAACTTTTACACATTATTGTAGGAGCTGAAGCTATGTTTGCTGACCTCGGTCACTTTAATAAAAGAGGAATTCAGGCAATCAAATGCTCAAATTTTACCTACAAATCATTCTAAGTATTAAATCTTTTCATTGATGTTGCTTGACATTATATTTCATCCTTGCAGCTTTCTTACTCATTGGTAGTGTATCCTGCACTGGTCCTTGCATACTCTGGCGAAGCTGCATTCCTTATCAAGAACCCTGATAAAATCAGCACAGCATTTTATAGCTCTGTGCCTGAACCCTTATTTTGGCCCATGTTTCTCATTTCAACACTTGCAGCTGTAGTGGCAAGCCAAGCCCTCATATCTGCAAGCTTCTCAATCATCAGACAATCCATTGCACTGGGTTGTTTCCCACGAGTGACCATGATTCATACCTCAAGAAAGCATGAGGGACAAGTCTACTCTCCTGAGGTGAACTACTTTCTAATGTTTGTGTGCATTCTAATCACAGTCGGTTTTGACGGCGGAGCGGAGATTGGAAATGCATTTGGTAAGCTGTTCTTGCACGCTTTCATTATGGATGAACAAAGCGAGCTTAGATGTTGTTGTAGAAGTACTCTGTCCCTCAACTTCTAAGATTTTACCTTAAAAGTAATATGAAAAGTTTAATCTTGTAGGTGTGGCTGTGATATGGGTGATGCTCATCACAACTGTGCTCATGGCTGTGGTGATGCTTGTTATATGGGACACAAACATAATTTTGGTGGGGATATTCCTCTCAGTTTATGTCAGCATTGAAGGAGTTTACATGAGCTCATTATTGAACAAGCTTGCACATGGAGGTTGGGTCCCCTTTGCAATCTCAGCCTTCTTCTTGGTGATCACTCTCTCATGGACATATGGAAGAAGTAAGAAAAGGGAATATGAAGATGACAGGAAGATGACCAAACAAGAACTGAACCAGCTTGTTGAAGCTAGCACTCGAGTCCCAGGAGTTTGCATCTTCTGCACTGATCTAATTAATGGAATCCCCCCGATAATTCGACATTATGTGCAGCATGTAAGCACACTTCGTCAAATTACAGTGTTCGTCACCGTAAGAACACTTCCAGTAAGGACTGTGCTTCCTGAAGAGAGGTTCATCATAGCAAAGCTAGGCCCTCAGGGGGTCTATAGATGCCTGGTTCAATATGGTTACATGGACCAACATAGAATGGATGGAGAAGAATATGTGACATCAATTCTAGGAGTGATCAAGGAGATAGCTGAGAGTGCTGAGGAGATTGAGATGCTAAATTCTGCTTCTCTCAAGGGTTCCATATTTGTTATTGGGAGAATAATTCTTAAGGCTAGTAACAAGAATGGGAGTTTAAGGAGATGGGTTATCAATAACTTGTACAGGTTCTTACAGAAGAACTTTAGATCTAATGTTGCCACTTTGAGGATTCCTCCTAGCAAGAGTTTGCAGGTTGGAATGCTTTATGAGATTTAATAAGAGGATACTATTGTTGAATATATGTTTGATTGCTATAGTATTTGATGAAAAGTCTACATGCAAAATCTCTTAAATGATTGAAAGCTTGAAAAAAAATCTTCCTTGTGAAATGAATAAGGATCTATTCATATATTAGGGTCTGTTTGGGGCAGCTGTAGCTTATTGAATAATCTGACGATAAGCTAGGTGCGGTTGCCATTATATATATATATATATATATATATATATATATATATATATATATATATATATATATATATATATATATATATTTGGAAAATATAGACCACGATCGGAAAGTTGCCACCACATCTAGATAGGTGCGGTGTGAAAAAGCTGTTTTCGCGTTTGAAAATGCATAAGCTGCCAAAATGCAGTTTACCCAAACAGACCAGGTGCGTTTTCAAAACGCCACCGCATCAAATTTGCTGCTCCAAACGGAGCCTAATTTTAGATATTATAAGCGCAGTTGCCCCATGGGAATTGGCCAAAATATTGAAAAGGTTCATTGAACCTTGAAGGTTTAAAATGAGCTGCAAGAAAAATAAAAAGCAATATTTCATCTGTTTTATCCAGACAAACTCATATAATTGATTTGTAAATAAATAATGAAAGAAAAAGTTTTGTAACATCCATCTGAATAGTTGAATCATTTCAACTGAGCTAGGTCCTAATATCCCATCGTTTAGCTCTTCTATTATTTGTATACGTACTGGATGCTAAGACATTAATATAACGCTATCACCAAAAATTCTCTGGCATATAATAGTTACTTAAAAAGATACGATCCAACTCTAGTAGCTGTGTGTCAAATGACACTAATCATATACAATCAACTATGTTAATTAAAAATATTGAAAGACACCAATTAGATCTGACTAATTAGAATGATGGAAAATAATAAGATAAAATTTTAATAAGTTACATTAATCAACTAACTGAATTAGTGATTAAAAGGTCACTAATGAATGAATTTTAGGCTATGTTTATACTTTAATAATTCAGCCAAAATGTAAATATAATTGTGAATTAAGTTGTTTCTTAGTTTACTGTAGACATTGAAGAATTATAACAATAAAAGGATAATTTTTTTATATCAAATATATTTAATTGTAAATAAAGATTACGATGCAATTTTAATCATGATTTGAAGCATTTTAAATAGTTAGGATAAAAACTTATTTGTTAATCATTCATTTATTTTGTGTATTTATATGCCTTTAATTATCCTTCAATAGCTCATTCACTTTAAAGCTTGTATATTTTTGAAAGTTCATCAAATAATTCATTTATATATTTGATAAAATTCATAACTCATTTGATTAGAAAATATATAGTTCAACCATACTACTCATTTTTTTATTCAATAAATTTATTTAGGATAAAAATAATAATAACACGATAACACTAATTTTAATTTGTTAGGTAAAAATCATTTAGATATAAATTCAAAAGCCCAATATATTACTCATCAATCTGCTTTATAATAACTCAACTATCATCATATGAAATAAATAAAAACCAAATTCAACATAAACACATTAAACAATCTCAGACTTGAACATAGGCCCATAAGCTCGATTTGAGCTGAAGCTCAACTCAAGCTCGAATTTTATAAACAAACTCAAGCTTGAACACAACCCTGATCGACTTGGCTCGGTTCATCTGCAACCCTAAGCATTACATATCCTCAAGGAAAGCTCCGTGCTTTCAAATAGAAAAAAGAATAAAAATCAAAGAAATCTAAAATATATTTGAAATAATTAAACAAAATTTTGGGAGCTAATGTATCACAACCTTGTACCATAGACATTTTCTTCCGAATCAATTCTGAAAGAATCAAATAAAACGAAAAAAGTTGCAGAACTGCACATCAGCAGAAGCTAACGCCAACATTAATTGCAAAGGGAACCGTCTTGTTGAGATCCCTGAACCTTCGAAGCCCTGACCTTCTTCAATCTCTCCATAAAGTCGGGGCTGGATTTAAGACGATCCTTGACATAAGCATTCCTCGCCTTCTCAACCAATTTATCTGCTTTTGCTGCATCTTCAATCAATGCATAGAGAGTTCTAAGGCAGTCCTTCCTATTTTCTTCTCGATGTTCAAACCTTTTAATCAAAAGGCCGAAATAACACTGTATTAGTACAAGCTTCGTACGTCATCGAATTGATCCACAACAGAAAATAAAATCACAAACTGTATAGGAGAAATATTTAGGTACGAAGTACGCACGTAGAACTGCATGCGTACGAAGGTTATTCATAAGGTATTGAGGGGTTGTATTCATGTTATTGGAGTTAATACCCTCAATAACCTACAAATATATGAAAACAGAACTGTGGAACTTATTTGTAGGTTATTGGGGGGTTATTGTGATGTTATTTGGGGTATTAACCCCAATAACACGAACATAACCCTCCAATGCTCTCTTAATAATTTTCGTACGCACGCAGTTCTGCATGCGTACTCCGTACCTAAATATTTATCAATGTATAGTGATCATAGTTTAGCATATATTATAACAAGGCAATTTCTTTACTCCACTAACTTGAAACCATATTTACCTACCAAGAGATCCTTGTTTCTTGACAAGCCTTACACACGTATCTTAAAAAGCATACATCCTGTTCCTAGAATCAGATAATGGCTAAAGCAAGCAAAATGTAACTGAATTTGTTGATTTTTCTTTTTTCATATTGAAATTAATCAAAATTTATGAGGAACTTATCAAATGATTCATAAGTTCCTGCATTTGAATACCTTCATTAATTTTAAGCTTGTTCTCATCTCTACCTCTTCTCTTTATTCTTTGTACCCTTATCTCTTAGAGTGGCTGCCAAAACGCTAGTCTAGGATAGGTGGTAGTGACTTCTAAAATTAGTTGACCACTCTGTAAGCTAGGGGAAAAAAAAACATTTGCCACAATGTGAAAGGCGTGAGATGACCAAAATATCACATTTTATTATTATGTCCATCAATATATTTCACTGGTGACGTTGCCGCAGATGAGAACTCCTAGTTGTTTGAAATAGGATGGTTTGGTTATTTTCTTGACCGAACCAAAAAAATTGTACATTTTGGATTTTCAAACTATCTAATTAGCAGATCTTTCATTCAATGACCTTTGATTTAGGCCCATTTTCACAATGCTGTTTTACAATGTGAAATTTGCTAGTGTTATACTATCAATACAAGCTTTCGAGTATTTGGTGATATAATGTTAAGATGATCTTGTAAAGCACTCTTAACAAGTTATCAATATTACACAATTAAAAATGGATTTAGCACTCCAACAATAACAAGCCTTTATCTCACAAAGTGTGGCCGAAAACATGAATCATTTTTCTTCATGTGTCCTACTGAGTGGTATATTTTTATTTAATTCCAATAAATTATGATCATTTTTTGATACAGCATGCTCAAGCCTTTTTCTTCTAAAATGGTCATCAGATGGTCGATGTTTAATGTGACCAAACCATCTAAGGCGACTCTCTCTAACCTTGCCTACCACTGGAGGTACTCCAACCCTTTCACAGAAATATTCATTAGGCAATTTGTCTCGAAGTGTAAAGCCACTCATCCACCTAAGCATTCTCATCTATGCAACACTTAATTTTATATTTCTTTAACAAACCAATATTCTACTCCATAAAGCATTGCAGGTTTTATCACCATCTTATAAATTTTCCTTCTAAGTCTAAGCAGTACTTTTTAATCACACAATAGGCCCAATACATTCTTCCACTTCAACCATCCAACCTGAATTCTACTAATAACATCCTCATATATATCACCATCATTTTGAACAATAGATCTGGTATATCTAAAATGTCGCTCCTTTCAATGACTTGATAATTCATCGTAACAACCCTACTGGATCTAGTGCTACTAAAATTACATTCCTTGCATTAAGTTTTAAATCTACCCAAATGAAAGCATTTAATTCAAGTTTTTCCTGAGCTCTCTCTCTCTAGTATTACCCACAAAGATATCATTAGCGAAAAGCATACACCAAGGTAAATCCTCTTGAAAATGTCTAGTAAGAACATCAATAACTGAAACAAAAGGATATGGACTTAAAGCTGGCCCTTGATGTAATCCAACTGAAATACGAAAATACTTGGTCAATCCTCATTATGTTCGAACAAGAGTAGCAGCTATAGTACACAAATCATTATTAACTTGAATATAAGGAATATCAACACCTTTCTTTTCTAAAACCCTCCAAAATACTTCTCTCGGAACCTTACCGTAAAAAAATTCTAAATCAACAAATATAATATATAGATACTCCCGACTCTTTATATATTTCTCCATCAAAACCTCAATAAATGTTTGCCCGACATTCTAACCAAACGAAATCATATTCATTTATTTTAAACCTTAACCTTTCAATTTTTTAGATCATATTAAATAAATAACTATATAAACTTTGATAATGAGAATTTAAAATTCAAGATTTCAAGATTTCAAAATTTAAAAGACACAAATAAGATTCTTTTTATGAGTAAAATTCAAGATTTCAAAATTTGGGATGTTCATGAAGAAGCAAACGTTATGGGGGATAAAATAACATACACTATTAAACAAGTAGCAAAAGATGTATTTGGAGAATCAAAAGAAAAAAAATTTGTAAATAAAAATAGTTGGTGGTTGAATAATAATGCACAAGAAAAGCTTAAATATAAGAGTTATGTTATAAAAATTAGTTTTAATGTAAAAGTTTAGACAATTGGGATAAATATCAAACGGCTCGTAGGGAGTCTAAAAGATCAATTTGTGACGCTAAAAATTCAACTTTTAGTGGTCTTTATAATAGATTAGATGCTAATGAGAGTGAAAAATATAAGTATAAACTAGCTAAAGAAAGAAAAAAGAAAAGTTAATATTTTATTCAAATTAAGTGTATTAAAGATGAAAATCAAAAAGTGTTTTTCTTAGAAAAAAATATTCAACATAGGTGGGTTAGTTATTTTGATAAACTTTTTAATGAAGTTTCTGAAAATACAATCGACCTTAGTGATTTTAATATCGTTAATAATAATATGTCGAATTAGTAAACAAGAAGTTGAGGAAGCTTTAGAGAAAACCAAGGTTGGAAAGTCTGTAGGACTACGATGATATCCCAATACAAGTGTGGAAATATTTAGAAGATTTAGGAGTTTCTTGGCTTACCAAACTCTTTAATATTATTTTAAAAACTAAAAAGATGCTGAGTAGAGGAAGAGTACAATGGTCCCATTTTTAAGAATAAAGAGGATAAGAGTGTGCAAATTATAGAGGAATTAAGTTGATGTGTCATACTTTAAAATTATGGGAGAAGGTAATTGAACATAGGTTAAGATGTATTACAAAGATTTCTAATAATCAATTTGGGTTTATGTCGGGCAGACCTACTATGGAAGTTATGCATTTATTGAGGGGTTTGATAGAGAAGTTCAGAGATAATAAGGAGGATCTACATTTGATTTTTATTGATTTAGAAAAAGCTTACGATAAGGTTCCAAGAGATATCCTTTGGAGAGTTCTTGAGAAGAAAGGTGTTGATATGACTTGTATTCAAGTCATTACAGATATGTAAACTAGAGTTGTTACTTGTGTTCAAAATGAAGGAGGATTGACAAAATATTTTCCTATTTCTGTTGGAATACATCAGCTTTAAGACCATATCTTTTTGCTTTAGTTATGAATGGTCTTCCTGGTCATTTACAGGAGGATGTACCTTGCTGTATGTTTTTTGTTGATGATATCCTTCTCGTGGATAAGACGAGAGAAAAAGCCCAGAAAAAACTTTAATTATGGAGGTCTACACTAGATTCTAAAGGCCTTCATTTGAGTAGAACTAAAAATGAATACATGAAATGTAATTTTAGTACTAGTAGCTCTAGTGACAAAAGTGTAACTTGGGTGATCAAATTATTAAAAGGTATGAACGATTTAAATATCTCGGGTCTGTTATTCAAAGCGATGGTGATATAGGTGGAGATGTTAATAGCAGAACTCAAGTTGGTTGGTTGAAGTGGAGGAATGTTTCGGGCCTTTTGTGTGATAGAAAAGTACTACTTAGACTGAAAGAAAAATTTTATAAGACGATGGCGAGACCTGCAATACTCTATGATGCTGAATGTTGGCCTTTAAAAGAGAAGCATAATGCTAAGTTAAGTGTTGCCGAGATGAGAATGATAAGGTGGATGAGTGGCTTTACACTTAGAGACAAAATGCGAAATCATTATATCCGTGATAGGGTTGGTGTAGCTCCTGTGATTGACAAAATTAAACAGAGTCGTCTTAGATGGTTTGGTCACATTCAACGTCGACCATCTGACGATCCGATTAGAAGAGTAGATGTTTTAGAGTCGACTTATGTTAAGAAAGACAGAGGTAGACCTAGAAAGACTTGGGCTAATTGTATAAAAAATGATCTTAATATATTAGAACTAAATGAGAATATGACTTTAAATAGGACACAATGGAGAAAAAAGACTCATGTAGCCGACCCCACGTAGCAGGATTAAGGCTTTGTTGTTGTTATATGTTTTGTCGATTCATTTATAAGCTTGTTTCAATATTGATTCACGATTTCATTTAGATATTCATATAAATTAATCTACAATACATAAAAAGTAATAACATGACACAAATTTAATTATTATTATTGTTATTTTCACCATCTTATATATGTATTGTGTGTTATATTTCTTACTTCGGGTTTTTTTGGGGCAGCTACAGCTTATTGAATAATCTGCCGATAAGCTGATTAAAAATAATTTGCTGATAAAATGTAGGTGCGGTGGCTATTACAAATTTTTATTTTTTTGGAAAAGCCAGACCGCAGCCAGAAAGCTATCACCACACCTAAATAGGTGCGGTGTGAAAATGCTGTTTTCAGCGTTTTGAAAACGCATAAGCTGCCAAAACACAGTTTACCCAAACATGTCTGGTGCGTTTTCAAAAACGTCACCGCACCAAATAAGCTGCTCCAAACGGGCCCATCTAACATTTTTCATGTAAATCAGCAAATTATTTCTTTTCCTTCTTTTATAGCTCATCATTTTGATGTTATAAAAAAGGGTATTAGAGTCCTTTTTTTTCCTTTTTGATTTTAAAGATTGCAATAATGAAATACGATATTCTATTCTTGAATTCTAACACCAAATTTTGCTTTGACAATTTTCAAGTTTTTTTATGAAGTTAAATTTAGATGACATGCTATCAGGTTTTGATAAGGTCCTCTCATCATGTATGCCTTAGGTGAAGCAGGACAAAAAACAATTTTCTGGCATTCATCTTTATTTATCAATTCAAATTATTTATATGATATTTTGGTGAAGACAAACATAGTGTTATAATTAAAATTAAAATAATTGTGCATGTGTTGACCTCGCTTTTAATCGTGCTCGTGTTAAAATTTTGCGACGATACTAAATTTCGACGCAATTTTGATGCGACCGTCGACGAGGTTGCTCAGACGACCTCGGACGACGGAACGGACTGCGCTGATGCGTCCAGAACGTTGATTTCACTTAAAATTTACATTAAGTTTGTGACGACGGCCTGTCGGGGACTAAAATTGTGATTTAGGGTTTAATTTTTAATAAAATAATAATAAATATGTATTAAATTAAACATAAGCCCTAAAACCTACTTACCCCGCTCGGTTGACTTCGTCTCTCCCGTGTGAGCTCCCTGGAAGCTTTGCTCGATGCCTCTCCCGCGCTCGATTGTTCTCCCTTTGCGGCCGTTACTCCTCGAGCCTCTCGCGATCACTCCCATTCTCATCCCTGCGGCATTTCTTACGCGAGGGTTATCCCTGCGGCGCGTGCGCAAGTGGCCCGATCCTCCTTGCGGCATTCTCCCCCATTCTCTCGTACCTTACCCGTGCCTACTCGACCCCACAGGTATGGAGCGGCACTCCTCTTCCCCCTTCGCCTATAAGAACCCCATTCTGGGATGGTTTAGGGTTGGCCCGAAAATCCTTGTGAGGAAGGAGAGGTGCTGTTGGATTGCTACCTGTGCTTGCTATTCCTTGTGTGTGTTTCCTGTCGTCTGATAACTTCCCTCTACTCCTCTCTCACTCTCGGTTTTGGCCCGAAAATCCTTGTGAGGAAGGGGAGGTGCTGTTGGATTGCTACCTGTGCTTGCTATTCCTTGTGTGTGCTTTCTGTCGTCTGGTAACTTCCCTCTACTCCTCTTTTACTCTCGGTTTTGGCCCAGGGAGGCTATCACTTGTGCCGTTAGCTTGATTTGCCCTGTTTATGACTTCGGTTAAGCATTTATATGTCGTGTTGAGCTTTACCTATGTGCTTAAATAGTGCTTTCTCATTCCCCCTCTTTAGTAGCATGTTAGTTTGTTCTTATATGAAAATCTGACGGGTTTATTACATGAAGCATGTGTGGGAGTGGGGGGATATGGCATGATATTAGTTCCTTCTTTTGCTTTATTTGTTTAATATGGTGAAGTTGTAGCACGACATTAGCTTCTCTTTTCTTTTGTTTGGAGCAAGTTGAGTTTGATGGAATATAATTCTGGGGCAAAAACAGCCTCTCTTGCTAGCATATGGGAGGATTGTTTTTAAATGCTTTAAGCATCATTCTTTAAGGAGGAAAGTGCATACTAGGAATGTTGGGAAGGAGATCCTATGCGTGTTCTTATTTCAAGCATGTGCTGGTCTTTTACTTCTGATGTATTAAAAACATGAGCTTGAGGCAATGAATAATTTCTTTTGCAAGCATGTTGAAATGGATATTAGAATAGTTTCTTTGCTTACTTTGGTTCAGCATGAAGCATGGAAGGATTCATTTGGCTTTTTCAATATGCATGTGGGGCTCGGCTTTTGCCGCTTGTAACTTTTCTTTATCAAAATGGCATGTTGGAAAGAAGCTTAGTTCAATTTGAGAAGTTTCATGCTTGTTCTTATATAAAGCATATTGTGGCTCTATGTTTTGAATATTTGGAAGCTTAATTCTTGGGCTTCTTGTATCTTAGCCCTTCATGAAGCATGATTAACTAATTTGAAAAGCTTCTATGCTCATTCTTGCTTGCAAGCATATGGTAGTTGAGCTTTTAAAAAAAAAAAAAATATGTATGTGTTTCATTTTAATTGAGCTCTTAAGGAGAATTTGCTTCAGCTTTACGTTGGATTTGGATTTAACTGTGGCTGGAATCGGTTTTAGCCTCATATGGCTCGGTTTTGTTGAGTCCTGCTGTATTCTTTGTTTTAAGCTCAATTTGGGACTTAGTTTTAGCCTTGCGTGGCTCGGTCTTCTGTTAGCACTGCTGTATTCATGTTTTAACTTGAGGCTGGACTTGTTTCCAGCCCAGCTGTGGCTCGGGTTCGATTCTATACGGGCTCGGGTCGGCTCCTTTAGCTCCCCTTTTGCTTTGGCTTTGAGTTGGGACTGCTGTAGTTTAATTGTAAGCTTGTCCCCAGCCTCACTATGGCTCGGGTTGGGCCTGCAGTGTCCCGATTTTGCTCTTGTGATATTTATCCCTGCCTTGGCTTTGTTTTGAGTGGGTTGTAGCTTACTGTTGGCTCGGTTCTTGCCTCATGGTGGCTCGGGTTTATGCCTTATGTTGGCTTGTTTATAAAGTGAGATGATTAATGATTGCATGTGAGGCATTCTCCCTATTTGAAGCTAAAATTTGATTTGAGTGGTTTTATCAGAAGTTGTTCATTCATCTTCTTATATGTTAAAAGCTATATTTGGTGCACCCCCTTTCTTCCCTATCTTGAGCTTGCACTTTGGCCGTGAGCCTCCTCTCCTGTTTGTGCTTTGGACGTGAGTCTTAGTGGAGTAATTGAGGTGATGGTGGTCTTGCTTTTTTTTTCTTGCTATTCTTGCCCATGGAGTTGATTAAAAATAATTTGGAAATAGTCTCTGATTCATTTGTGAGAAGGAATGTAATACCACATTTGGGATGTTTTGTTCGAAGGAATTGGAATTTATTTGAAAATTTTTTGAAAAGCTTGTCCATTCACTTACTTATAAATTTGGAAGTTTGTCTGCTCACCTTCTTTGTATTGGGAGTTTAGGGATCTTCTTGTTGTTGTTGACTTGGTCCCGAGCCAGATGGTGGTTTTACTTTTTATTCACCCTTGCCTATGGAGTTTATTGTGGTGATATGAGGTTTTCTTTAGCTTGCTTGTGAGGAAAGATTACAAGAAGTTGTTGATTTCTTTGAGGTTTGGAGAATTTGACTCTAGTATGGGTTTGAAAATGTTAGCAGCCAATGTTTTCCCAAGCCATTTCCTCTTTGTTTGATTTTAAGGGCCTTGGACGATTTTCTTGGATTTCGTTTCTAAACACTCTTTTGATATAATTGCACCCAAGCGAGAAAGTGACACCCTCGGGTCGATTCAAGGGGCTTGAACTTTGCTTTCAATGCTTTATTATCACGTCTTAGAGGAGTTTTAGATTAACCCATCTGCCGTTTTAACCCTTCAAATTCGAAGGTGGTTTAGTCTTCTTTTCCCTCCTTGTTGCTTGACACGTCTTCCCCGCTCCACTCGGAGTTTGGTTTTGTTTTGTTTTTGGGGCAATGACGGCGATGATGCTAAAGGCACGCCAGTGATAGAGTAGAATGATATCCCATCCTACGACATCAGAACCCGCTCCAGGGCCCCGGTGAACCGTAGGATGACGGTATCATTCACCGCTATAAGGCTAGCGGGGCACCCATACCTTCTTAGGATTGTTAGTGATCCTACACCCGACGAAGTAATCGACTCGTGGACAATCTCAATTTTCAAAACTTGATAAGAATATGATACTACATTCTACAACCAAAACATATTTTCACTGCGAATAAAACATCGACAAAAACTCTCTTTTGTATGCTCGAAATCCACGTGCATGCTTAAAAACATAAATTTTAAAACCATGCTATAAAATTTGGTTGTCCACTTGTTGATTATCGGTTTTGGGTTAAGAAACACCTCACCGAGTTAGATTTAGTAGGACACGCCCTAGCTGAGTGGCGAGGCTTCTATACACTCGGGTGACCGAGTAGCCTTCGACGACCCTTCGAGCGATCTTACACGGTTCGAGCTAGCTCGAGCAGAGTGCTTGCGGTTTTCTTCGGGTTTTCATGAAGCACTTGTGGACCTTTTTTTTTAGGATTTTCCTGAAGTTTTGATGACTTTTTGTTATTCATTTTCTCCGAGTTTTCTACCGTGAGTCATTCGCCGTCCTTTTTCGAGTTTTCTGGACGATGTTTCTTTTTCTGCCTGGCTTTCACCTGCATGACGCACTCCAGCCTGCTGCATTTAAGAAAATAAAGGATCTCCCAGGTATACAAGTTTGTTTATATTTACAGCGTGTTATTTTTCATATCTGCTACTGCATGCTTTACTGTTTAGCACGTTGTACCATACTCGTTGCATGTTTTACTTGTTTTTCACGTCTACATACTCTGCTATACATCTGTCATAACATTTAAACATACTGGCATAGGATGTTTAGAAGAACTCAACCATGAGCTAGCTGATTGAACATTTTAACTTGCCATCCTGAAAACTCAACCCTTCGCGGTAAGGAGCTCGGAGCTGAGTGTGGTGGGCGAGCACGATCGTCTTCAACAAATGACGTGTCTTCATCGGTCAACAATAGGATAGCTCGAGAAGTTATCGAGGCTCGCTTTCGGACCTCTGACATCCCCTAGTTTCTCTCCATTTGGATTCTATGATAAAATGTTCCAAATTTGAGCTAATTTCCTTTGCACACCTCTCTGTCTTATTTCGTTGAAAAGTCTTATCCTTTTGACCTCCTTGAAGATAATATTTCCTGATTTTTATCAAGAGTCTTCTTAAGTGATTTCGATCATTTAAGATGTAATTAACTATAGGGGTTTGCCCTTATAAGAAGCATTTCCGAACCCAGTTTGAAATAAACCCTATTTAATTTTTCATATTAAATAGTGGAATTTGTCGGCAAATAAAATGGTTTCACAGACCAAACGGACGTCATATATTTCTTAGTTTATTTGATCGAGCCTCACCCTTAGGTCCTGTGTTTATCTTTCGAGGTAAATGTACGACCTGAGATGTAGCGCTCTTTCATTTAAACTATGAAAAATATGGGGTCAGTTTGACTTCATATTCCTTTTCTAAAATTATAGTGAAGCTTCCTTCCGAAGCAGGCGACGGGATTTCGATTCCGGCGACCGACAGCTTCCTACGGGCACTTCACACCCAAAACAACGCCGACAGCATGACAAAAATTCCACAAATAAGAAGCATTTTTAATAGCGTTTACATTCTAACAAAGTCTTTTAAAGCCCGTCTCATATAATCACTTAACTGCCTTTAAAGAAATTATTTCTGATTTAAACTTCATAGAGGTTAAGTATGATAAAGAAGATTTGATATTATTTACATTATGTTCCTTGTCTTTATCAAATGTAATATTTATAGATTATTTTATATGATCGAGAGACAATTATTTATGGATGACTCTTAGGATGCTTTATTCTCTAAAGAGAAGATGAAACAATTTGAAGATAAAATGCAGAGTTCTAGACTGTGATTCTGAAGATTCCTTTCAACCTTTTAAAATGGCAAAAGATAATTACGAGGAAGCTATCTCATTAGAAAGTTTTGAATCAGATGAAGTTGTTGAATTTTGATTGAAAAGTGGCAAAGCATTGCCATCACAACAAAAAAAAATCTATCAAATAAAGAAAAATATTGTGATTAACGAAAAATGTTCTTTTTAAATACTTAAAAGAAGAAGCCAATCTCAAACAAAGCAATTGACTGTAACATCTTCTCACACCTAAAAATGATTCATGCATAACTCAGTATATATGAGATTATCTTAATGTCACAAGATCTCCGAGTATCTTAATACATTATCTCAGAGTTCTATAGATATATGATTATATTTTGCTAAACGGTGATGGAGGTTCTACAAGCTCAATAGTTTCTAGCTAATTACATTCTCAAAAGATCTCATGCTCGAAGCATCAAAACATAATCACCCTTTATATCAATAGAGTGATAACAGGATGATAAATCAATATCTGATTAATCCAAGCACTTCAGTAAATCTTATGAGTTTGAAAGTAGTAAAGTGGTTATGTTTTGATATTCAACACTTGAGGAATGGTAAGTTGATGGGTCAGTTTTAAAGATAAAGAGCAAAACATTTTGAGAGCTTGCATCCTTGCTCACAAATTTAGGAAGCTTCATATGAAGGCTAAATTTCATGTGATCGATACCGCAAATAATTCATCTAAGGCTCTCATCGGCCAGCCATAGATTCTTAAATATAAGTTAGTTTCATTAACTATGCATCAATGTACGAAGCACATAAAGAATAGGAAAAAAAAGTTCAAAACTCCCTGCAATATCCAAACATTCGTCATTCATGAAATCAAAATATATAAAGATGCAAAATATTTTATTTCAAAGGTACCAAAGACAACACAAACCCCAAAAGATACTACGTCGAACTTCCAGATCACTAAGCAACCCAAAAAATGGGAAAGGATAAAAAAAACAAAAAAGACAACACCAATCTATCCTAAAACAAAAATATTCCACTTAAACTGAAGAAAATTCTTCCTCACTTAGAGAGCAATACAGAAGAGGATGACACTCCTATTCAAACAAAAGGAATCTGTGAGCCTTGAGCAAAATGAATCAATAAAATAGATTTTTTTGCCTCATACTATTAATCTAAATCTACTTCTGGAAATAAAGTTCAGTGGATCTCCTTATGGAGAATGACCTATTTGTCGGTGTCAAATAGCTCACATTTCAAATAGATCACTCCATGTTAAGTTCATAACATCGAAGAGCTAAAAACATTTTATGTACCTCCTTGGCCTAGTACTAGCGAACCAGGGACTTCGTTTTATGAGAATGAGGAATACCAATGTAAAAATTCGGATTGACGGATATAGTGTTCAAGACTGAAAAGATCGCGCTTTGCATAAATTCCAATATATAAATTTGAAAAATGATCTGAAAGCTAGAAATACATAGTGGGGTCCTAAACAATAGGCTCAAAATTTTGATGAGATATGAAATTGAAAGGTCCACGAACATTTCATAATGGCGATAAGTATACAACTGAATACTTGGGATTTTCTCAACAAAAGCAACCTCGACAGGCAATATGTTATGAAATAACATAGGAGATTGAAATTGAAGATGAAGATGAAAAAAGTTCAAATAAAATCAACCATTTAAGTGATCAAGATATAGAAGTCAGCCCACTCCAAAAGAATTGGAAGGTGGCAGACAGACGACTATAATGGATGATCTCAAGCAAATCAATTTGGGAATTGAGAAAGATCATCACGAACTTCATTAGTACTCTCCTTCCCAAACATAAATTCATAATTAAAAGCTCTGGCCTATGAATTTAATAATTATTTTGCATGAACAGATGCTATGAATTGATATGGCAGTTATAAACTAGCCATCAATTTCAATGCAATACTTATCAAGCAAAATTTGAGGCAAATGAGACTTTGAGGTGGTAGAGCATGTGATTATTGAAACTATGAAACTTAATTAAAATAAACTTTCTCGGAGAAGAAAATATGTTGAATAGATAGCCAACATTGCTCCCACAAGAAAAAAGAATGGCCAACTTCGAGTCAGCAATGATCACCCGCCCACCACCCCCCACACGATAGACAATACTCCAAATTACAATTCTCTTTCATGAATAATTCATCATAATATAATTAGATCAATCACTCCTGAAAAATGAAAAACATACATCGTTTTGAAAACCTGTCAAAATCTACTATAGTCATGCATTTTAATTTAAAGAATGTTGAAGCAACATATCAGAGGGCTATAACTCATGTATTTGATGACCTAATCTATCAAAAATTGGAGGGTTATATCAATGACCCTGTCATCAAAAGCAAATGTCATCGCGACAACCTAAAAGATTTGAGGATCTTCTTTGAAAGAATTAACATTTTGATCTCAAAATGAATTGACCTAGATGTGTTTCTGAAATCTTAAAAAAAAAAAAATTTTGGTGTATTGTACGTCACCTAGGAATTAAGATTGATCATAATAAAATAAAGAAAATCTTTGAGATGCATCAACCAAAAAATTTTCATCAACTTCACTCTACAATTGTACGACATTTCATATCAAATCTATCAGGTCGGTTTCAACAAATTTCAAAGCTCATGAAGAACATTCCATTTAAATGAGAAATAGAATGTCAAGAAGCATTTGATAGCATCAAAAATATCTTCTAAACTCGCCCATTCTTACTGCTCCAACTTTAGGAAAACATCTGATTTTGCATACAACCTCAATAGAAGAGTCCCTTAAAGCTCTGTTTGCTCGGCATAATGAAGAATGCAATGAAAAAACTCAATTATATTAACAGAAGGCTTATAAGAACAAAACAAGATATAATTCAATTGAGAAATATTATTTGGTGTTGATCATTATGGTTCAAAATCTCCATTATTATATATTATCTCAAAATAAATGTTATTTCAAAGACCGATCCGGTGCCATTTTTAATGACAAGACCAGCATTGATAGGACTACAACTATGAAAGGTTAAATCCTAGTAGACTCCTCCATGTACATCCTATTCTTGTAGAATCTTCGATCAAGAATGATCTACCTGATGAATGGATTATGCAGAGTCAAGAAAAAGAGATGTAAATTTAAAAAGTTTATTTTGATGGAACAACCTCTGTCAAGTCTGTTGAACCTCCAAATCTCCCGAAAGAACGAGCTACCATTGATCTTATTTTCATGAAGCTTGATGTAGGAAAAATGAGATATTTATATGGCTTAACAGAACCTCAAATCAATAATGAAGTTAAGTATGAAGCCTTAAAAATAGGTCTCAAGATAGTCATCATATTAAAAATGCAAAATCTTAAAACATTTTTTGGGATTAATACGCAAATTTAACCCCAACTTCGACAACACGTACTACAATCACAAACCAACTATAATGACTAAAATAGTCGATAGCCACTGTTCTCACTTTCTCCCTTTCTCTCTCGCTCTCTATCTATCTCTGTGTGTGCGCGCGCGCTTCATCCTGTCTAATTCATCATCTCACCCTCGTCATCGAACACCTAACATAAGGTATAAAATAAAATATTTTTAAAATATCTATTTGACTTGTTCCATCTCTAAATTTGCTAAACAAGTACTCGTTTATGTTGTTTCAATAAGATTGAAACTTGCTTAATAGATACACATTCAAGTTATTCCAACTCAGCAGACAAATTTATTAAATAAATACTCATTTGAGTAGTTTGGATTAAGCTTAAAATTTTATGCCCACACCACATTTATTAAGGTTAATTGAAGGATCATGTCCACTTTATAAGTGATTGAGTTAGAAGATCTCCATAGTATGCGCATCTTATAAGGGAGTTGGCAGACCCAATTCTCATGTTGATGCCCCTATGAGAGAGATAAGTATTGATGTTGTAGAAATTTTAATGATTTGGGCTTACAAAGAACTTAAATTTGGATTATTTTGACATTAATATGATATAATTAAATAAATATATCAATCAAGAAATAAATCTTTGAAATGAAATACATGGTATCTAATAAAATATAAGGACCAAAGCTGAACAAAAAATTTTGACTAAAAGATTCAATGAAAAAACTGAATAAAATTTTTAATTGACCACCTTCAGAATGTAACATTCTGAAGTCAATAGCAAAAAACTAGATACAGCAAATGTTGAATCTCAAATATCATCATAAAATCCACAACAAGAAGAAGTTATTTAAAAATTAAAAGCATAAGTTTTGTGCTCGATCTAATGATGTAAGTACAAGCACAAAATAGTAAAGTTAGGATAATTTCAAGTCTTAGTCATATGGTCTATGTAGATAATTTATAATTTAATGGCATGATTATGCAAGCCCTGCAAATTTTTTGAAAAGGGTATGAAGTTCTCTTAATTATCTAAATATATTAAATTTAAAACCTGTTCGTCTAACTTATACTAAACACTTAAACATAAGTTTGAAAATTCTGTGCTTATTAAAATAAAAATTTCACTCAAATCTTAACTAAAGGGATTCTATTTTGAAAATGCGATCAAAATGAAGTAAATTATCTCGAGTTAAACTTTGATAAAACATTAAGAAAATCTAAGAAGACGGTAAAATTTAAAGCATCCAAACAAACTTTTATTATTTAAAACTTAAAGCAACAATCTATTTGTCTTCTATAACTATCTGATGAAGGTGGCATTTATAACTAACCTTAACTAATAAGGATCAAATGTCACATGAGTATATCGTTATTTCATACTCAAAAGAATCTACCCAATAAAAATGTGATCACTCGAGTCCTCTATTCACATGGTTTGGCCTAGCAACACAAAAAAATAGTGGCTATGACTAGAGCCTTCTAAGTGGGTGGTTTGCTGTTAAATGGCACAACTAAATCACGATCACGATTATAGTATGTATATTCTCCAATGGCATCATACAACTTGAGTTATGAATCATAAGGGCACATTTGATTGATACAAAAGCCTTTGTTAGCTAAGATCGACATGAATTTATTCCCTTAGACAAACATTCACCTCTAATCTATATTAACTCTTTAGACGATTAACCCATGGTTGTTGATAATAAACCTTAAATCAATTTGGATCGACTACCTGACCTGATAAAGCATACCAGGGACCAAAACAATGACCAAGAAAAATGGAACTATGAGATCTTGATCAAATCCATCATCATTCCCTTACCTCATTCCCTTACCATTCGCTCTGATCTCATGAAGACAATTTCAATCAATCTAGTACCATGGGTTTGCTACTACTTTATTAAATCCACATAATCAATACCTAATGAATAGCATTAATCGAAGGTGCCCTCTCATTATTAAAAGGGGTAATTAACCCTTGACGATTGCACCTATGAGAGTCATAAGCCTCATATATTAAAATCTTCACAAAATGAGAGTGAAACTCTAGGTAGTGTTTTATTTGCAAACTAATATGACATCTAAAATTTGACCCAAAACTTAATAATAAAGACAAATTCAAGGGAGCCAGGGGGCAAATTTTCGAAGTCCTTATCATCATTATCCATTATATTCATCTTGGTTACTTAGTTGAATTTGATTCAATTTCTTTTATAAGCAAAAGTTGACAAGTTATATTTAGAACTCTTACTGTGAATGCTTTCAATCCTGGTATTTCAATCACCAAATTGCATCCACCAATGCTCTAAATGACAATTTTAAACAATATGAGAAGAATATCAAGGGAAAGGAAAATTTACATGCATACTACATAATTCTTATGCATTTACATATCAAACATCTAAAATTTTATATTTACATTTACATATATAACACTTGTGGTGTTGTAAACATATAAAAAGATGTGATTCACTTTTAAAAGTAGGTAATAATGATATTTTTTATATAATGTTAAAGATTTGAGTGTTATATGTATAAGTATTGAAGTTTAAGTGTTAGAATATGTAAATATACAAAATTTTGTGGTAAGTAAATGCCTCTAATGTTAACTTCGTATTTAACAAACTTAATCATATGTTTATTATTAGATAAAATTAATAGAAATTATACGAAGTGATGTGTTTTGCATTGTCATTGTGAAGCTCTTATGTCAAATATTTCCCTTTTTCTTGTGATCAATATATCAATTATATATTAGCCTTCTCAAAGTCTTTTGGTAAGCATATCATTCATTCCATATATTTATACAAACTAATTTTAACCTCTACATATTCAAAGAAGATACCATCAAAATGAAATACAAGATTTAGAGAATATCCGTTATTGCAAATCACATAATGATTTGTCCCAATTTTGGTCAATAACTTCCAAGATCTCATTATAGGCTGGCGCTTCTCCAACTAAGTTCTGTGTTATTTGATCATTTGCTTTATTGATAACACCATAGATGAAGCCCATTGTTTGACAAATTTTCACAATCAATAAAGTCCCAACACTTTTCAACCTATGTTATGAAAGACAGAGGTAGACCTAGGAAGACTTGGGCTTATTGCATAAAAAATGATCTTAATTTATTAGAATTAAATGAAAATTTGTCACTAAATAGGATGCAATGGAGAAAAAGGATTCATGTAGCCGACCTCACTTAGTGGGATTAAGGCTTCGTTGTTGTAAGAAGTCCCAACACTTCAACTAAATGTTTTTGTAGTATTAAGAAATTTATTTTCATTTATTTCCCTTCATATTTTTAGGCTCATGCTCTATCATTCAATCCTTCGAAAAGAAACATTATCACAAATCGATTTATCACTCCATAAATATTTTATCAAGCCAAATAAACAGTAACAAATCCTGTGATGATCTGTGTCGGCTAATTTTTTATTTTGAAAATAAAATTTTTAAAATTTAAATTTAATGTAATAGGTAAAGTATTTTTTTTTTTATTTTTAAAATGATGATATATTTTTATTTTGAAAATAACGAGGCAGAATAGATCTCGTATGCTAGAATAGTTTAAATAGTTGAGCACGATCTTGCAAGTGACACGTCATCCAGAAAGACGAGCGTCTCGCTTGTTAGTAGAGCTTAGCTATCTAAGCTTAAAAGCTTATGACTCTATTTTGGTACGCGTATTTTATAGCGACAAATTCACTATCTAATACACGGATTAGACGGGGTTTAGATTAATACGGGTTCTTAATTCACTATAGAAGCGAGCACTTGTAGTTAATTACATCTTGAAGCAATCGAAGTTACTCAGAAAACTCTTGATAAAAATCATGGGTTTCGTCTTGAGAATATCGACGTTTAGGTTTTGAGATTCTTGTAGAAAAATCAAGGGAATGGTTCGATATGGAACGGTTATTTTCGGAGTTGATGGAATGAAGAATAGGAGATGTCGAAGATGCTTGAAAGAAGCTTGATGACATCTCAACTATCCTATAGTTGGAGCTTTATATCTTTGAAAGAGAAATTGTGTTTATGTTTCGATCTTGCAAATTATTTAGACATTCGGGACTTGTGTACGCATATCGTATCTGAAATAGCTAGAAGAAATAGGAGGATTTATGTCGTATCGAACGACCAGCATCGGAATCTACAACGGTTTAGGACTTATATCGTACGATATAAAATCGTCTTAAGTCACAAAAGATAATGTGAGGATTCTACGCAGTATCAAATGACGACCTCGACGTCATATAGATATTATTTAAATCTACGAAAGTCGGTCGAAGATCCTTCATTCGTCTCTGTCGTCTCGTCTCGAGAAAGGATAGAGATAGAAGAGAAAAGAGAAGAACATGCCTCGAACGGCATTTATCACAGAGGTATATACGAGGGAATAATTAAAGTAGACATGTGTAAAAGGAAAGCAACCATACTACTAAATGGTTCATCACAGAGATATGTCTCAGGTGTGCAGAGAAGTAATAATTAAAATCATAAGTACGAGTAAGTATGTAAAACGATGAAAAATAAAGGATTACGCAATAATATATAGTAAAGAAAGTAAATGAAGTCTGTCGATAAAAAAAATGTGTACTGGCGACTACGTTGATGCTCGAAAGTAAGCTAATGACTACGAGTATATCGTATAATCGGGTTTAGTTATAAACATATAAAAGATCGAAAGTGGGGGAATAAAAATTCTATTTGAGGATAGGCTCGGTCATGAAACTTCTTTTATATCACGATCCACGCAAGCCGAAGTATTGAAGTCTACGTATCGATCTCGAATAAAGTCACCGACAAATCACGCTAGAGTAAGTAGACACCTAATCCTACCACTTAATTAATGAGTGAATCGGTTTGTAGTATCCGAATTTTGAAAGTGTAGTATCTGTGATTATAGTATCTGAATTCTCATAAGTGTAATATCTGATGTGTAGTATCTGGTGTGTGATGTGTGATGTGTAATGTGTAGTGTATAGTGTGTAGTGTGTAGTGTGTAGTGTGTTATGTGTAGTGTGTTATGTGTTATTTAATATATGGTGTGTGTGTATGTGTGATATTTAATATGTGGTATGTGTATGTGATATTTAATATGATATATTTGGTATGATGAGTTTGGCAATTATATGTGCTATGTTTGATGTTATGTGTTTGATGTGTTGTGTATGTTGAATTTTAATTTAATGTGCTAGTATAGTATCTGATGTCGTGCGAGGGCAGTGTTTATTTGTCGTGCAGGTGTAGTATCTGTTGTCGTAGTATCTGTTACCATATCAATATAATATTTGTCGTCGTAGTATCTGTTGTTGGTTTCCGAATTTCTTAAAGGTAGGGATTAGAATTACCAAACTCATAAGGTAAAATGGGCATCTACCTTTGGGTATTGATTTTTTATTTTGTTTCAGCTATAAAAGCATGATTATTGAAGTTTGTGCGTCGTTATACGTACTATCGCATGTTCGACTTATCGAACTACTTTGATATTTCATATGTAATATAATCGAAAAGATTTCAATTTTCATGAGTGAAGCCGAGCTAGATAACATTTCCAAATCCGATGTATAAAACAAATTCGAACCAACTAAAGTTTTTCTTGAATATTCAAAATGCGAAAAGTTGAATTCCAACAAATTGAAGCAAAAGACACATTCCACAAAAAAATCCTACTGACTTCACGAGTTTCGGCTCCCGGTGTAAAGAGCAAAATCCTTAACACCCACCGATGTTCGAACAAAGGTCGAAAGTATATAGGAAATGATAATTTTCATGAGCCAAACCAAGTCGACCAAAATCCGTGAATTCGACATAAAAATTAAATTCGAGCCAACTACGACCTTTTCATATATGTTCGATTCTGAAGTTCGGCTCTATTAAACCAAAGCCAAAAGAAAATTTTTCAAAATCAAAACCAAATACTGCTGAGAAGAAAATTTACAAAAAAAAAAATGTCACTTAATTTTCATGTATTTATACATAACTTAGTAATTTTGATATAATATAAAAGATTTGGATAGCGTAGATGTAGAGAGGAAGACTTTAGGTGTTTGATATGTAAACCGAATGTTGTTAGATGGTATAGATATAAACCATTACGAATCATCCGTGATAAACCCCAAAATTGAACCCAAGTGCTTCTTTGGAGAAGGAAAATTTACGAAAGCCGACCCGATTCCACACTATAGTAGCTCCACTACAAGGCTAAACCCGAGCCACCATATGACATCTGGCCGAGCCAACAACATCGACCTAACTACCAATTATAACGGCCAAGTATAAGGCCAAAATTATAAGCATTAAAAGAGCTAAAACCGAATCATAGTAAGGATGAAAACAAGCTGGCTCCAAATTACAATAATATCAATTATAAAGCCAAAAATCGAAGTATTAAAAGAGCTAAGAGCAGAAGGATTGTAGGCCTAACCCGAGCGCATGGTGGTAATTGAACTATGTCTCCATAGATTCGAACAATTAAGTAAACAAATATGAATGTCTTCATATATACATAGATAGCAAGTATAAAGTTAATTCAATAGCTTTTCGACTCGAAGCCACCTTAGAATTTAGTTTAAGACTTAAACTCTAAGTATTAAATATGCACATATTCAGCAATTAAAGTAAAAAAAGAAAAATCCAAGCAGAAATTCAATAAATGAAAGAACCATGGGTTCTAATTTCAGCCAAATGAAGTTCATCCAACAATTAGAGATTTAAAGAAAAGAACTCAAGGGTTATAGAAATTCAGCCTCAAGAAACAGGAACAAAGAAGCCCTCCTCAAATTTAAACATGATTGTTGCCAGAGAAGGAAGGTTTACAAACACACCACTTAATTTTCATATACTTACATACACATATAAGAAAGAAAATTTTGATATTAGATCGAGAAAAATGGCGGTTGAGTGGTATGTACGTAAATCTTCTGAACTAAATCATTTCAAAGTTTCTTTATCGGACTTGGAAGTTTTTCGGATAGAACTTCACTCCTATGGCTTATCCAAAGTCGTCCGAGCATTCAATCTCTCATTTAAATATATATGCCTTTCAACTCTTATGCACATATTTGTTCAATTATTTCATACGGGAAATGAGTATTTTGACTCGAATACTCCAAATGCTTTAAGCGAAGCTGTTCGACTTAGGAAGAAACGGACAAATTAAACTATGTATATATAAAATTTACTAAAAGCACAAGATCAAATAATCATGTAAATCCATCAGGTAACAAGTTAGGAATTCATCCATGATTCTTAATGATAAGAACAGAATACGAAGTGCATAAAATTCTTCACTGTAGGATCAAGAACATGCACTTAAAAGAAAATATCCATAAAGTAGTATTTGCGTTTGACAAGTGATTTATAGAACAAGAATGCTTATAGCTAAAACAAACGGTCGAATAATAGGCAAGCCTTCATTTCTCGATATCATCGTGGTTTATCGACAAAGAATCGAAGCGAAACATAATGCAATTCCTGCGAGTAGCGGTTGTATGTTCAAAAATAAAGGTATAAGATCGAAAAACTAGGTGTATTGATTCATAGATTTACCAATTCGAGCTTTACCATGCATGAAAAACTTTCGAAAAGGCAACCGAAATCCTTCTTGATTATATGTAAAAAAAAAAAAGGAAGAAATCTTTACCTCCAAATACTTGCTAATTCAGGAATTTTAGAAAGGAAAGAAGAAATCCTGGAAACTCGAAAGAAAGCAATCTTCCAGAAAAAAAAATTCGCACAAAAAAATCCTCTCCAAGTTATCTGTCCTAAGTGGTATTTATAGCCAACAAGAGGTAGAGGTTCTTACCAACGGTGAAGACCGAGGGTGAGGAGAACACGCCACCAAGGCAAGAAAACCGACCGCGATTAGCAAGAAGGAAGGTTACCTTATGCACTTGGGCGGGAAAATTCGTTACAGAAAGGTTACCGGAAGGGGTGACCGGCGATGAAGGCTCGGCAGCGAAGCAAGTGACCGGCAAAACAGGGAGGAAGAGGGGAAGTGGGTTTCGGCTAGGGCACGGGAAGGGAAAAAAAATTGTGCGTGAGTTTTTGCGTGAGATTTAGGGTGCGTTTGGGGCAGCTTATGCTTATCCAGATAAGTCGTTTATCTGAAAACGCAGACCGCGGGATTCGACTTGAATTTCACGTTTATTGTAAAAAACCAACTGCGTTTTCAGATAAGCTGCTCAGATGCAGTTTACAAACGATGAGACGGTATTTTCAAAACACCGCTGCAACGGATAAGCTATCACAAACGGAGCCTTAGATATATACTTTATTATATAAAAAAAAACATTTATTATTATTTTTTCATTTAAATTCATAGAATTACGCGCAATTAGGGCTGGCAATTTGGCTCGTTGTTCGCGAACAGCTCGTGTTCGGCTCGTTCGTTAAGCCTAACAGGCGAACACGAACAAATTTTTAAGCTCGAAATGTTAACGAGCCGAACACGAACAATCGTTTGTTCGCTCGTGTTCGGCTTCAATTGGCTCGAAATAAAAAAAATAATCATATAATTATTTATATAATAATTTATTATATATATTATTATATATTAATATATTATATATATTTATATTTAAGTTTAAATCATAGCTATCTTATGTGGTAGCGTGGTTATCTTCTTCGTTTTCATTCATTTAGTCGGAGTTCGAATCCGTATTGAGACATATATTTTTTCGATTAATTTTAACGAGACGATTTCGAGCGAACACGAGCCGAACACGAATGCAGCCAATTTCGAACACGAGCCGAACACGAACACACCTTTCACGAGCCATCTCGAACACGAGCCGAACACGAGCCGAGCTAATTTCGAACGAGCCGAACACGAGCCGGCTCGAGCTCGCTCGAGCTCGGCTCGTTCTGACCCTACGCGCAGTCGAGCCGATTCGAAAACCTATCGAATTATGTCGTTCCGGCTAAAATCGACGTTCGGGACGCATCGGCGCAGATCCGTTTCGTCATCCGGGGCCGTTCGGACAAGTTCGCCGACGGTCGCATTAATTTAAATCGAATTTGCGCAACGTGGCGAAAATGAATTTATTTTGAGCAGGCAGGAGCGATTTATCGAGCGAATTAATGACCGGTCTTGACTAGCGAGAACCATAGTCGAACATATTGCTCGTGGCAAAAGTCAAACGTCGCACGCGATGGAGGTCCACTATGGCTTTCAAGTGCGTATAGGAACTCGACAAAAGTTTCGATACGTCGAGCTTTTAATCGACTCGTCAGGTGTCGAGGATTTAGAGCGTCCATATGAAGCTTGAGGAGTAAGGAAATGCCTCGAATTCTAAATATGGTGGGTCCAGTCTAATCCTACAGAGAGTCAAAATAGAAAAATCACAGAGGTAGATCACAGGCTACTGAGAGAGGAAAAGAAAGACCTCAAAAATGAGGTCAACAATCTGGCATAGGAAGACCTTTATTAGTAAACTCATTGAATTCAATGCTAAACAATCATTGGAGATGCAATTGCTAACTCTTTATTTTAATCAAAGCACTTTTATATTATGGCAAGCCTCCGGAATTTTCTAGTATTAAATCAAGATATTGTGTTATACAAGGAGTCCAATAGAAATGCTTTCTTTTCTCCATTAAAATTCTCCTCACTGCCTTATATGCACTTACAATATCTTCACCACTTGAACAACAAGATTTTCTTCAAATTTCTGAGCAACATTATCAAACATTGTGAATAACAATGGTGCGTCTTTAGTACAACTGGATGCATTAATGCATTTTAAAAACACAGTTCCATTAAGATTTTTGACAGGTTGATCAAACTTTGTTCTCTTATGTCTTAGCAACCATATGGTTGTATCGAAACTCAAACATTTGCCTATATATCCTTCATTTCATGAACTATCTTATTACTAGCATTCATTTATTCCTTCAATATTAATACTCAAAGCTAATAGATACTTGGAGGCTTAAATCCTCAATCATAGTTCCTATCAGAGCATGTAATATAAAGAAAGAATGAACTTCTCAAAGCCTCCATGATAACTCAAATCTCCTCAAAGTACAAATGGTGCGAAACATCCAAAGTTATGTTGAAGACTTTTTCAATACTTGCTGCATATTTTCGGATGACACAAGCGACATTGCCCAAAATAGAAGGGCAACTATTATATCATAAAAAATTATATGATCAAGCACAAATCATCATGCAATTTTAGCACTAAATATTCTAAATTCAAATTCAAGATCTTCAGGTCCCAATTTCAACAAATTTATAATTAAACTACCATCTTGACAAAATAAATGCAAAGACTCTAAAATTGGTTGAATTTGAGTCCAATCATACCCATATCAAGTCGTTGAATTACAATCAGACGCTTCGGATCGTCAATTAAATGGTCAAATGAACTCCAAATTTAATCATTTAATATTTACAGTTGAATCAACTGGCACAATAAGAGGGATCCAACGAGCCTAAAATCACTCAATTTCAAGGTCACTAAGGCACCCAAATCGATAAAAAATCAAATATGACCAATGGGAATCAGCATGAACCGTCCGACTTGGTTGTTAGGGAAGTTATGCATCAAAAGACCAAAATTTCTCTCCCCAAAAAGTTCTAAATAGCACACCTCACTTGATGATGGGGGAAGAGAAAGAGAAGTGAAATTCCAGAGTCTGTTCAAGAGAGAAGACCCGGCACCATCCTCCATATACACCAGTCGCTGTCCACCTCTGACCTCCGTAATCGTATGCCACCGTAACCACAGCCCGCCATCACCACTGCCACCACCAGCTGCCGGTGACCATTACTTGCAGCTGCTATAGCCAAACTACAATTAGTTTTCTTAACACATTTTTTTAGCTAAATAAAGATTAGTGCAGTTTTTAGTGTGAAATTGTAACATCGTTCTCCCTATCGTGAGAGAAGGGTATACCATTATGCTTAAAAAACATATAATGGAATATTTCAGGCCCTATGATTTTTCCCCTTTCAGGTTTTTATCACGTAAAAAATTCAAGTGTCTCCTAATACTTCATTTTTATCTGTGTTGGATCTTCGTACAACACTAAGACGCTAAATTAACGCTCTAGGGCCGCAAATTTTCCGATACGCAACAGTAACTATAACATAATCAACAATTACTTCATGTTACTTTTTCCTTTGCTTAAAAACAAAAGAATATTCTATAAAATAGCTTAAATATCAGAACATATCGAAGAAATCATGAATAAACTAACTGCAAAATTACTGAAAATGCAAGTCATTGCAAAATTCTAGGCAAGAATATCAAATATTAAAAAAGGGAATGATTGCAAAAATATAGGCATACCTCTCACTGGTGATTGTTAACTCGTCTCTCCCAGCATGATATCTCTTTCCAACAACCTCTCTTAATCTGCGGAATGCATGCTTTGAAAGCCCCAGCTCCTTTACAGTGACAGAAAGTTTGACTTTTCTATTTTTTGGATGCCATGCATCACCTCCTGGAGCAAAAACAACACGAGATTCCCACCTTAGGATTGGTCCTTCACCAGGTGGATCATCCAAAACTATCTTCTTCTTATCATTTGGTTCGATAGTTTCACTCTCATCAGGGGGAGGCTCTTCTGCTGCCATGATTTCTTGGCATTCAAGAACCATTTGGTCTTCAAAGTCTTTGAACATTCTGTAAGCTTCCACAGGTTCTAATTTTCCTTCTTCAACCATGTCTTCTAACTCCTTATACCTGGCCTCAACTTTTTCCTTTATCTCATCTGAAATCATAGAAGATTAATGGAATCATCCCCCATCCGCAAATAACAAAATAATTAAATTCATAAAGTCTTCATTCTAGGATAATCATTGTGAAAAAAGGTCATATGTGAATAAATGCTCTAGCTGACATGAATTAAAACACCATGGCCATAAAAGTTTAATTATATATATATATATATATATATATATATCAGGTGATTTAGAAATATTTTTTGTTTCTTTTCATTTATTAACAGCCATGGGCTACCAACTGTAATGCAAGAAGATTAAACTTCGAAATTTGAATATGCCAATGATAGGAATAACAGATAATGATAATTTAGATATCATTCATGAGAGTTGTAGTACATAATTCTTTATTCAATTCAAAAGTTTCTGCTAATTCCACAATCATGCAGTTTTTTAGTTAGCATACATCGTCCAAATTCAGACTATCTGGTTCCTCATAGTGGCAAGGATTTAATTCCACACAATTGCCAAGTTGTTTACCAAACAGGGTGAAAATTTGGATGGTCTGAGGCAGTGCCTGTTCGCAAGGCATGAAGACCTGAAACCACACTTTAGTTATGTAGAGAGGTGGCATCGCAGCTATAACTCAGAGAATGACAAAAAAGATAATTAAATGTTAAGCAGCTATGTTTTTTTTAAACATCAAATCAATTAACTACTATAGCATTATTTAATTTCATAAATCGAGTTATCATGACAGTTACCCATAAGATCCAGATTACCCCCCCCCCCCCACCCCACCACACAACCACAACATATGAATGAGAAAGAAGAAAATATTGAAACCTTAGAAAACTTATTCTATGAAAAAAGCTTCGCTTTCTATTCACTCATTAATGATTTAATTCCATCAACACAATCACAATCACAATCACAATCACATAAAACAAAAATGAGAGAATGTTTTGACTTTGAAACCTCCTTTGTTCAAAAACATTGCTTTGTTTTTTTAGTTTAGTACTCTTATTAATTCAACACATCCCTACCCCACCGCCGCCAACCTCACACCCATCCAACCTATTCTTTATTTCATATTTATCGTAATCTGTATTAACTAATCCATATAAAAATCAGTTTTCATAATTCAATTTAACTCAAATCTAACATAAACATCTTTAGGCATATATTTTAATGCATGCAAATATTATAATCATGTTAAAATCTTGCTCTAAATATTTACATAATTGTCTTCTCATGGCCGACATAATTTTAAGAAATATACCAAACTTTAAATGATGTCTTTATTTTCCTACTAAGACCCTGTTAAACTTCTCAGATACGCCTCACTTATAAAAGCTTTAGAGCTGCTTTCTCTTATCTTAAATATTTTATATGTGGCATTTTCTCATTCATTAGTAATTAGCATAAATAAGTGTTGTAGCTTTGGCTTTGTTTTCTATCTGCTCTTGCACCTAGGCATGAGTATGAATCTTCTCTTCTCCGAAATTTTCTTCAAATTATAGCCACTACATATTCTCCACTACCTATACTCACCGTTATCTTAGATTCTTTAAAGGCTGTGGTTTTAAAATTCCAACATCTATCTAGGACATATCTTTCTCCACAGATACTAAGTATGTATTCTAAACTTCAGCAAATTTGGTGTTCTTATCATGTGAATAGAACATTTCTCAACTTCTTTAACACGCTATTTAGTAGGAATGTTCTTTAGAGTTCCTTTGTCTGGACAAATGAATGGTTTTGTAATGCATTCCTTTTGAAGTAATATAATTAACATTCACAAGACCAAGTGATAACAATAAGATGAAACTAAGGATTTCATCCAAAATATAGCTCAAACAATAGAGCAAAATTCATAGTTATTGATTAAAAACTAAACAGTAATCAAAGTCCCACAATAGTGTAATATTCAAAACTAATGACTATAGCCACTTCCAGAAAAGGAACAAAAAAATCCATTGTAGCTTGTAACATCTTCTCATGTACTTAGTTCTCATTTTATTCTTCCTAATTTGATCTAAACCACCATAATAAAAATGCATGAATCATGTGCCACATGTCGGTAGGTAATTTCTAAGAAAGAAATTTGTTTGAGGTTTTATTATCAGTTCAAGCCTTGAGAAGATACAAATCTCCCACCCCCTTAGCACTAAGTACAAGTCATTAAATTTTTGCTTTTCATTTTTTATGCGTGAAGAACATGCTACTAAGTTGCATGATAAATCATGAAAGCAGAAAAAGTTGAGCATTACTATGATATCAAGTATAAAGATTTAAATATGGCAAAAATAACTTTTGATGCAACTATTAACATATTTGATAGAAAATAATAATAGAAAGAAAAAACATATAAGGATAGAAAAATGCTAACTACCTATGAAATGTAGTTAAATTGGTAGTAAAACATGGAGCAAAAATTAGTGCCATGCTTCCTCCATAATTCACACACGATTATGAATAACATACTGATTCCAAGAACAGTAAAAGGAATATTATAGTAGCCATTAAAAAAGGATTACTGAACATAAGTATACCCATATTGAAAAATTAAATTGTTATGGCCTAGCAAGCCTTTAAATGCAAGATAAGAACACTCAAAAACTTGGTCCACTTCAATTGTATTGAACAATAGATATCACAAATCAAGCCTTTATGCACCAAAGGTATTAAATAAAATTATAAGCTGATCCAAAAATTATGAAATGGGATTGAAACTTACCTAGTTCAAATATTATAAATTTTGCATAACAATAAATTTTGCAAAAGAAAAGCTACATATAAATAATATGACTAAAAATTCTGAAAAAAAGTGTGAAATTGATGTGAACACCTCAGGTATTCAATAGAATGAAACAAAAATGTCATAAAGTGAACCCCAAATAGATAAGGGAAGGTTAATAGTGATGATGATGAGTATTACACATGTAAGTTGATACTCTAATCATGCTAAAACCAATGGTATCAAGAAGCTAAATTACACAAATGTCAACTAGCCAAAGAGACCATCACATCCCTCCCTACCTCTTATGGCATAGTGGGTCAAGGATAGGCTAATGATAATGATATTTAATATTTCTAAAATTAAGTGTGCTTTGATAATATTGAAAGACTCCTTAATGAAGAAAAATTACATGAATGTTGGCCAACTAGAAGAAACACCACATCCTCTCTCCCTCCTTAGCTCCCTTTGTCCCTTTGACATTAGAGGAGATCAAGGTTTTCTAACATTTTTAGAATATTTCAATATTTATTTTAATTTTATTAGGAATTTTATTTCAATTTACATTATGACGAATTATACCAACATATATTCATAGTTACCTTCAAACATGATTTAATGCACTTGAGCACATCCTTCAGTTTCAAATCCCTTTCATCGTAGTCCATTCAAATTGACCAATTCGTACATTGCACAATGCCCGCCTGCTTATTCAAGTTGATTTACGCACAATCACTCATGTACTTACTTGCCCACATGGTCACTTTCATGCATGTCTACTTGCTCATTCACCTGTAGGGCAGTCAAAATGGCTCGTTATTCGAGAACAACTTGTCTTCGGCTCGTTAAGTTGCTCGTGTTCAATCCATTTGCTTACCAAACGAGCTTAAAAGAAATAAATTTTTGTGTGATCGATATATAAACGAGATAAACATGAACAAAGATTTGTTTGTTATTGTACGGCTCGTTTTAGCTCGAAATAATTAGATTATATATATATATATTATATATATATATATATATATATATAATTTATGAGTATTATTTTTAGAAATTTAATTGAATATAAGGCTACAAAAATTTATAATCAATTAAAATTATTAATTAAAACAATATAATAAAAACATATTAAGTTCTATTTAAATAAATATTTTAATATAAATAATAAGATTTAAATTTCGCTCCTACCCTTAGCATTCTACGACTGTGTGATTGGAGCTTTCAAAATTGTTTGTTGTTCGTGAACTGCTCGTGTTCGACTCACTAAGCAACGAGTCAACTAGGGCTGTCAAAACGGCTCGTTGTCATGAATAGTGCCTCGCTATGCAAACGAGTTTAAAACAAAAAAATTGTTTGCGCTCGATAATTAGACGAGCAAAACACAAACAGTTGTATTTTTTAATAAGTCGAGCATAGGCTCGCTCAAGCTCGGCTCGTTTACACTCCTACTCACCTGCATGCTTCCATGTTGCATTATTGCTACCATTTTTAATTCTTCTCTTCTTCATGTGCGCTCACTCAATTCACAATTACTAATCACATTATACAATTGAGCGTCTTAACACTACTTTTAACTTCCCTAATGCACATCAAGCCTGACCCTATCTCCTCCTTCAAAACACATTTGTAAAAATAAATTCTAGCCAACAGTTTTTTTGTCCAATAATGTTTTGATTCTAACTATCGAGTTAATTCAAACCATCTCTCACGAATGTGCCTATTTTTTATTCACTCACAAAAAATATGATTACCCGTTAGAATTTAATAACTACTGAATCAAATTCAGACCTAAGCATTTCCATATTACAGAAAAATTTCCAAATAGTAAAAGTTTTAATTCATGAGTAATTGATGAAAGTTACAAGATTATATGAGTGGCAACAAATTGGCTTGATGAGAAGATAAAAGTGGTTAATGACATTTAAAGTACACTACAATTTCCTAGACTCAACTAACTCCTATAGTCGCACAACCTTCTTCTCCTGGCATGGTTATGCCAAGCGTGATGATGTGATTAAGTATGATTGTAAGCACGATGATTTTGTGTTTAAGAAAATGAGTTAGTTTGAACAGATATTTTTAACAGCCAACGTTATTGTAACTAAGTTTGAAGAGTCTAGCATTTTTTTTCCACAATTCTTAAAGATGAAGAAACATATGCCATCAAAATTAGATTATTTCAATGTCATAGAATTCAGTTTATGTTACCAATGATTGCACTTCCAAGAGACTAGGCGGTTTTGTATGGTACTAATCAAACAAAGATGTAATAATGCATTGTGAATTTGGGAACCAAAACCTCCTAATTTGCTTCATGTGTTCAATTGAATTATTTATTAAAAATAAATTTTGAATAAAATTAAAATCAAAATTTAACTTCATCTTAACTTGCAACTTGAATTATAGCTTGTTGAGCCATTCATTAATGAATTAAAATTAAAGCTTCTCATATAATCTCTCATCTCTCTTCACTCTCTACCAATGGGCTCTGGTTCACTTCCCTTTCTGCTACCCTTGTACCGGATCAGTTTGTAGGAAGGATAGCTTCTAAGACACTCATCAACACTCTACTCCTTCGGACAGTGGCATTATTTGGGCTTGTATGCAGCCACTAGAACAAGGGACTGTTGAAAAATAAGAAAAATAAAAATCAACGGCTTTGTTCACTAATAAAGGCTAAAATATTCTCTCCAAGGTTCTGTGCTACGTTTTTCAATGAACACAATTATAATTACAACCAAAAGAGCCAAAATTTCACAGTATCAATTCTATGTGAAATTCCACTCCACTCAACCGCACTATTAGCACAAAACAACAGCGGAATCCATTGATGGTAAAACCTGCGAGAGTTAAATTTTGCATGGTCATGCCATGTAATCACTGTGAAATAAGGACCTTTGCTAGACAAGAAACAAAATATCAGCCAGTCGGTAATCATCCTCAAAATCTTCCATCCAAAAGACAATTTCATGCCGCTTTCCAATAACTTTATGAAGCAAAGAAACCTTCCACTATGATGAGTACAAATAAAATTTTAAGAAAATAACATTCAATTTCTGCCAAACTCTCGTTTGCTAGGTAAGTAGTAAAAAAAGGTCTGATCTAAATTATTTGATAATGGATTCCTTAGTGACTTCAACGGACAAGCTATAGAAGAGCGGGCAGAAAGATGGCAAGTAATCCTAAGGGCTATCTTAATAGTTACCAGGAAGGAGCTTGTCCCAGCTGAGCATATCCTCAAGTATTTGCTCACATTCCCTAGTATCCTTCAGAAAGCCCTGCTCTGTTGCCTCTTTGATCATTTCATCCCACTTTCGATCATCCATGTTAAAAAACTCATCCTTCATCATCTTCTTCTGGACGTACTCGCGCGCATTATAGAGGTCGTCAATCTCCTCATCGGTCTCGTGGAGCTCCTCGAAGTCGGATTCGAAGTCCGCGTTCGTGACGTTCTCCAGGGGCACCATCCGGAGCTCGTCCATCAACTCATCATCCGTCTCTTCGTGCTTCCTCGAAAGCCCTCGCTTCATGATAGCCTCCATAATGGAAGGAAGTGCTTGCTCGTCCCCTTTGAAGTATTGTTGGATAAGGCCATTCAGCTCTGTAAAAATATCAAAGGGGGAAAAGAGAATGAGAAGTTGCTAGTCAGAGTAGAAGGGAAAGAGGCAAGGTGAGGGTTTACCTTTATTGCTGACATCTTCAAAAGAGAGATCAGCCTTCTTGGAATCATCCATGGAGGAAGGGGAGGAAGAGGTAGCGCGTTCTGATTCGGCCGCCGCTGCTGGCGGCGGCGGCAGCCGATTAGAAGGCGGCTTTTCGGCATCGGAGGAGAAGTGGCGGACGTCGGAGAAAAGTAGGACGCGAAGCCTTGAGGATATGGTGGAGTATGTAAGATGATACGGTTTCGGGAGAGAAGCGGGAGAGAAATAAGGGGGTGCATGGAGGACATGAAAAAGGGTTCGCCGGAGTAAAGCATTGTTCATCGCAAGTCGTTAGCCGGACTAGATGGCCACGTAGGGTTTAACCTCAAAAAAAGAACAGAAACGAGAGTCATTTTGAAAAGCCTAACAAAAACATTAATAATAAGATTTATAATACTATAAAATAACACAAAGCTACTTTTTTATTTAAAAAATGAACTATCAAAGACAAAATTATGTTGGAGAAGGGAAATCTCATGAAATAAAACAAGAGCAAAAGATCATGAAGGATTTCTCAAGAAAAGCCAAAATATTGAATTATTTATTAAATAATTATGAGACAGAATTAATGTGAAAATGTACCCCCTCGTGTGGTAAACTATAAATTCTTCCATGATTGTTATGGGATTGTTAGTTATTGATGGTGATAGAAGCCATTCAAAGCCATTAATACTTTGTGTGGCTGGAGAAAATGAAATCTTTGCTATAGTTAATAAATACACAAAAAATAATATATACTTCATCATTGACATGAGAGATGGACAATCGCCATCAACAATGTCATTAACTGGTCGATGTTGTATATCTCAAATGGGCCTTTTAAGATGGAGTCGGAAAACTAGCCTAGATTAAAGGACCATTTGCCTGTTTTAAACTCATCTAACTCAGAGGTGTTCATAAAAGCATAAGGACGCTATCCTAGCTCAAAAAAAAAAAATCACCTAGCTCAAAGAAACTTGTATATCTTAAAAAAACTCACCCATTTAAGAGACTGGCCTAGCTCAAAGCCTCTTACCTTGGCCTAGAAGCCACTCACCAACACAAAGGGCCCTCGCTTGGATTACAGAAAAAACTTAGTAACTCTATCCATTAAGACATGCTATCTTACTCTTTTAGCTGGCTGCCTCCTTGGTTAGGCTATAGAAGCCTTTAAAGCACTCATCGAGATAGTGCTCCATATATAAGATACTAATTGTTATGTCTTTAGATCTATGAAAATATATTCATCCATTTAGTTATTCATTATTGTTGTATTAATTCTTTATGATACCCAAAAATATTATAAACTATAGCTCTGAGAGGGTATTTTAACATATGAAATATACAACAATCTTAGTATTTAATTCGTTGGGGAATATGATTTTTCTGATCTTTTCATTGTATCCTAAATTTAATTTCTTCTTTTTGCTTCTCTTTCTCTTGATTTGATTGAGAACTTGAAATTCTATAAGCAGGATTTATGTGCCATCACATTCAAATTTGAGGTAAGCCTCCAATTAGGTACGATGAGAATGAATTAATGTCATGAATCACAAACTATACACTGCCATAAATGAATCACCTTGATAGAAAGCATCCCTATACAAGAAAAATCAAAAGTTTATAGCTAATAGATTGTTTATAGAGATGGATGAGAGAATAAAAAAATGATCAAAATAGCCTTGGAGTAAGATTCTCACTTAACCCCAAGGGTGGAGACACTAGAAGCTACCTTAAATTTCATCATATCAAGAGAGCCCTAAAGCGCTATAACACTAACTAAACACTACAAGAAGTTGATCACCTTGATAGTAAGTATCCTAGGATACACATAAAAAACCAAAAGTTTATAACAAACAGATTGCTTAAACAGATGAGTGAGAGAATCAAACAAATGATCCAAATAGCCTTGGAGTGTTCTCCTTACTCAACCCTAAGGATAGAGACACTATAAGCCTCCTTATATTCTATTATATTAAGAGATTCCTCAAGAATTAGAGCATTAACTTCTATGCAAACTATGTATGAGACTTACTATCTAAGAACGATGAGGAATCTACCCTCCTCGATGAAGAGCTAAAAGGAGACCTCACTTAACAAGTGCTTTCTACAAGAAGATGTTAAAAGACAAAATACTAGCATAATTCAAGATTTCAGACTTAGCATTATACAAGGGAAGAATCAGCCTAGTTGGCTAATGTATTACTTCAAATTAAATACCTCAATAATTAACATAACTGATGAGTAATATATATTCATTAATTTTTTTATGGAGTTGTCCCTCTAATGATTCTCATGACTTACTGAGATACATAACCCTCAAAAGGCTTTTATTATATAGTTTTCTAGTCTTCATAGACCCTCAAAAAACTTAGATTCTCTTAAAAGTTAAATAGGAGCTACGTGACTTTATAGTGAGATTTTGGAGAGAAATGTAAAAATTCAAAGACCTAAATCAACAATCACCATAATTACCCTCTCTAATGTTTGTTAGAAGGTCCATTTTGACATTCACTTAGGTTTTAATAGACCAAAGTTATTGAGTTACTAAAACTTACGAATAATCATTGATTGCTAAAGGGATGCCCTTATAAGAACAAAGTTCCATCAAGCTATAAATGATGATCGAAGGTGATCTCAAATTTAAAGAGCAAAGAAAAGGTTGTACTTTCAAAATCATTATTATCATTAAGGGATAATGTTGGTTTAATTTTTAAAGGGGTTGACACATTTTCCTCTTCAACCTATCCTTAAACTTGAGGATCTAGTCCAAAGAATTTCTTAGATGACTTCACCATTGAGTACCCTTTAGACACTTGCACCTTATAATCCAATTAAAAACCTTAAAAACCTTTCGAGGAGCCTCTATGATCCAAACTTATTAGGTCAACACATTTAATCTAACTTAACCATAATCACCTTATAAGACCCAACAATCAAACCAAATTTCCTACTCAATGCTTAGGTTCCAAATGAACTCAACTAGTTCTTAGACTATGAAGAACCATACTTATGTTAGATGGGATCAGTCTACTTAACCTAACCTTGTAGACCACCATATAATCCCTTAAATATCTTTCCAAAGAAAAAGTTTAAGATAAAATTAAACTAAATTAAATTTAAAAACAAAATAAAACAAAACTTGAAGCTAAATCAAACATAAAATTAAACTTAAATTAGGCTTAAGAAATCTAAAAATAAACTAAGACAAGAATAAATTAAAGAAATTTATACTAGAGCTTAAAACTAAACTTAATTAAAATTAAAACTAAAACTCAAAAAAAACTAAAGCTAAACTTTACATGAACTAATTTTAAACCAAATATAAAATTAATGATGATGACATTGAGTTAATTTAAGTGGATGTTGCAAGAAAATTTTAATGATTTCCACCAAACTATAATTTTAAGCAGAGAATAGAATGTTATCTACACTCTATCTAACCCTTAAGTAGAATGTGTATCAGAATTGCATCATAGAAGAAGTAATTTGTTTAATTTTAGGGTACAGGTTACCTACGAGGGTAAGCTTTCATGATTAATTACATCATATAAGAAGTAATTCTCTTAAAAAAATCTCAATTAAAAAAGTGTCTTATGACTTTATAAATTTTAATATTAAGGTTATTGATTCTTATTTAGAAATTAATAGAAATGCTCTAGTCATAATAATTCATTTTTAGATTCCAAATGAGGAATTATAGAGAGTGCCTTGATACTGAGTAACTTACTAGCACTCTAGTATATTGAGCTTTACATTTTTGAAATGAAGATTTATCATATGTTTGAGTTATCATTTTAGCGTAAGAGTAAGACTTATATTTCAACATCATAAGTTTATAAGAAAATATAAGAAGTGAGGACCTATCTCGTAGCATAGAGAAATGGAATGTATTAGAACCAAAATAAGTTGAGTGTAATCGGTAGGGAGCTCAAACTTATTCTAATATGTGCAAATGATAATTATATGTTGGATCCCACAGAGGAAAAAAACTAAGCCCGACTCTTTTGGACTTACGAACCTACTAGATATGGTAGATAATTAGATCTACCTAATTGCATTAAAATCATTTTTTTATCTAATAAAATATAAGATTGGTAACACTATTATTCAAATTTAGGATATTGGTAAGACTTATGACTTGATTCTATAAATCAAGCAGCAAAAGTATGATAATTATGCAATACTTTTAACTAATATAGTAATTTTGATATTTTGCTTCTTTAATTCAATTATTTGATTTAGTATGGAATTTGAAGGTCATGTAGTTAATACATGTATAGATATATTATAAATTAATAGTTAAATACCAATCAAAGTATATGCATATTTTGCCAAGAATGACAATTATTCTCATTGGCTAAATATGCCCTTATTTCGAATGGATGAAATTCTAGAATTAAATTAAGATGCATATGTAAATTGTTTTTTATTTTCCCCATGTATTTCTAATGGATATTTTTGATTAATTCCTAAGAGTTTTAATTTTAGTTTTATTCAAGTTAATAAGATTAATTTATGCTTATTAAGTTAAGTAGAAAGTTTAATTTTACGTAGCCTAATATGTGAAATATGGTGGTTTTTGCGCACAAAATATTTTACCTCAATGTTTGTCAATTGCTCCTTATATTGCCTTTAGCCACTCTCCTCTAAACCTATGTCTCCTTCATAGTGTCCCTTGGTGTTTGGTCCAGACATGGTTTAGTTGATCCTAATTTAGGTTGTTAATCCTAGTTAGGGTGGCTGGTCTCGATCTATATGGCTCAATCCTAGTCCTACAGTTCCAAGTAAACTTTGCTGATCCTTAGCTTGTACCATGAGTTGGGGATTCAGTGGTCAGATCCCTTTAGAACTTTAGGGAACCCAAGCTTAGGCTAGGTATGGCTTGACACAAATATTTGTGGCTTGTCGAGCTTACGTTTGGCTTAAAATAAACTTAAACCTAAAATTAAGTTAATTTAAACCTAATTTAGCCCAATGTAACCTTAATTTGATCAATGTTTGAGTCTAAATCTAAACTTAAGTTGAACTAAAACTTATAACAATTAAATCTAATAAAACCTAAACACAAGTTAAACTACACTTAAATTAACCTAACATTAAATCAAATTTAATTTAAGTAAAATATTAATTAAACTTCAAATTTATTATAATCTAGCTTAAACCTAAACTTGAACTAAATTTAATTAAGACGTAGCCCTAATTGAATAATACTTAAGCCTATATTAAAATCACTTCAACATAATCTTCATTCAACTTAAGCTTTAGATTAATTCAATTAAAAGCTAAACTAAAATTAACCTAAACCTAAAGTAAATGTAAATTAAAACTCGAATTTAATACATGCTAAATTAGGCCAGATCTAAAATTAAATCTAAATTTAATCTAATACCAATTCACACTAAGATTGAACCAAATTCCAGTTAATTCAATTCAATCTTATTACCTAACTTCAACATGTTTTAACTCACACTGAACCTAAACTTAATATAATTTCAACCTAACCTATAATTAGGCTAAACTATAACGAAAAAAAAAAAAATTAACTAATTTAAAATAAAACATATTTATTCGCTAAAATTTAACATTACACAAACTTAGAGGTCAAAATAATCAATTCACTTAACCAAGTCCATAATTACTTCAATTCTATTAAATTTAAACATCATTCAAATATAATTGGGTAAACAAAAGCTAACCTAATTCCATTAGAGCCAAACCAACTCTTAGAATCAATTTAGCCAAGGTACTAGCTTATACCTCTCGTTTCCCTAAGCTCATTTAGGTCACTTGTAGTAGATCAACCCAACTCCTTCCCTTGGAGACAGCCCAATAACACCCATAGATTAAGTGGGGAAATGTATGAACTAAGAACACGTAACTAAGACTTGTATGCACTGTGTGGGACTACTCATATGAGATTTGAAAATTTTGACTTGTGATTAAATATCATATTAAAAAAAAGTATAGATCCCCAAGGGATAAAGAAAAAAAAAACTATCCTATTATGGATCTGATCACGAAGTAATTGTTTCACTAATCTATAGGGGGACCATAAGACTTTTCCCTATTCTAAAAGGGTAGTGTTTAGTTTAATTAAGGAGAATGGCATGCCTGAAGTGGCTAGCACCTTTAGTTAATTACTTCATAAGAAATAGTATTTTCTAAAAAAAACTTTTGATTAAAATAGTGACTATTTCACCTACGGATTACAATGGTAGAATGCAAGGTTACTATTTAGAGTTTGAAAGTGATTGCTCAAACTTGAAACAACTATTTATGAAAGCTAATGAATGAGGAGTAAAGAGCAACAAATACTGGTAGACCCATTGATTCTTCCAATCTATCACATGTTTGGGCTTTACATCATAGAAATTCAAATGATAATTTGATTTGAGTTGCATAATTTTTAAAATGTTAAGACTTACATTCAGTAAAAGGGCCATAAAAAATGCTAGGAGAGGACTTATTTTGTTATAAGGATAGAAAAACTACGTCAGAACCTAAATTAAGGTGAGCTCTACTACTAGAGGGTAAGAAACTTTAATAAATTCTAAGGAAATTGATATGTTGCCTTTCGGATTTGGCCTGTCGGTTTTGAGAATAATTCAGTTTAATATATATGCAATTTTGATTTTTGAAAATAACATTTTAATTTTGAAAAATGAGACCAGATAGGTTTCATTCATTTAATGTTTTAAATAATCGAGCACAATATTAGAAGTAATACATTATCTCGAATGATGAACTAATCACTTGATGATAGGCTCAACTATTTAAACTAAAAATGTTATGATATTTTTTTGGTCTCCAAATTTTACGATTGATTATTCCCCTATCTAAGATTTAGATAGGGTTTAGGTTATGTGGGTTACTAATTCTGCTATATGTGCATGTCACTCTAGTTAATTACATCTTAAGCAACTGAAATCGCTTAAAAAAACCCTCGATTAAGATTGGGGTTTAGTTTTCAAGAATTCAAATTTATATTTATATATATATATATATATATATATATATATATATATATATATATATTTATATATATATATATCTTTGAAACATTTTTTTATTACTTTCCTCAAGATTCACAAGAAGTTCAAATGCCCTCCAAAGTTTCTTAGAACCTCGCTCAGACATCCAAAATGTGGTTCAAGATGATCTTGAAATTTTCTATCTCATCTCAAGTTCATTTAAGCTCGCTGCGAACTATTGAATTTATCGGGCAATTTTTGGTGATTGAAATATTAATAACAAAAAAGGGGTTTATTTGATACTTTATCTCTTATGAATTAACTAGTCTATGGGTGAAGACCTTTTCCAGTTAGGACTCCTTATTGAGAAAGTTATCCAAGTATTACTAAGAGGGAAACAATTGTGAACATACGCCCTGCTAATTATCTCGAATCTAATCACCTTATCGATGTATTTTAAGAACCCCTAGTAAATTGACTAACGATTAATTTTAGTGATTTAACCTTCACGATTCATATTCTTAGCTTTAAATAAGTGAAAGGCCATTCAGGTTATATTTGTAATTTAAAAGATCTTTGTATATATATCCTTAAATCATGTTAAAGCTTGGAAAATTTTAGAGTATTTAGTTGTTCATTTCTTACTTTAGAATTTTCATTTTAAACCATGATAATTTAAGGAGTAGATGGTTCATGATGGATCTTTTAGGACTTTGGGTGTAAATTTGTAATTCAAATGACTTTGATTTACACCCACATAATTACACAAGTCCTTCCTAATCATGGTTAGAAGGCTCAAATTAGGGGATTATAGTTTCCAAACCATAATTCCCACCACTTAGTCATCCATAAATGGGTGTCCTTTTAATCATCAATAATTTCTACCCCTCTTATGTTTCAAGTGATTTTTAACCCTAAATGTTTCAAACATTTCAGTAAACAATTGAACATAATTTTCACCCTGTTTACCCTCTAATGTGACCAATTATTAATTAATTAAGGGTTGATATGAAAATACAATATTTACAAATGTAACCCTATGGTAAATAACTTGCTAACTATGCCCATACAATTCCATTTGTCATTAAGCTTTGCTATTCATTCTCCCACAGACTAATTAATTTTTCATAGAAGATGTTATCTTCTTCAAAAGTTTATTTTCTATAATTATTTAAATCAGAATTTATAATAATTTAATAAAAATTTATTTAACTATTAAAAATATACATTTGAATAAGATAGCACAGATTAAGAAAATTAGCTAGAGAAAATTCAAATGTCATTTTGATTCATATTTTAATTTTTATAATTTTTAATAATTTTAAATATAAAAAAACATATAAAATACATTATGTTAATTTTATACCTCAAATTCATTTTTCATAAATGTCTCTTGTTTTCCATGACTTGTTGCATTTTACTTTTTTTTTTTCTAATTTTTGTTTTATTTTTTATAATTATTTTATTAAAATAGTAGCAAATATTAGGAAAAATTAAGGCTTTTGATATTAGAGATGGCTTCTGACCTTAGAAAAATCAGATGACATCCCTAACCACATGAGAAATAATCCCTTAAAATTTCATGCAATGGTGATTGCTTTTTAGTTTCAAATGATTAAACCATAATTTAGATTATTAAATTTATTAAAAATTAAATATTTGATAAATATTCTTAATATTATTTTTATTACTTTCTCCTCTGTTGATTGAGTTCAAATGTATTTTTATTTTATTTTTGTAATTTTTCTTTGTTGAGATATGAATTTTTTAAGTTATTACGTATTTTCTAGATTTATTTAAATCTAAAATACCATATTTATCCACTTAATCACGTCGGCACTGATTAGATCCTCAGCGCTCCCAAAGCTTATGCGTTGCTCCGCTATCCATTGTGCTTTCCACGTGTCTGCCACGTCCCCCGTGGTCCGCTCCACTTTGAATGCACACTCGCACCTTTCAACCCAATCCGCGCCACTCATTTTAATTTGTATCATTTTTGCCACATTTAAATTTATAAAAAAATTACCGGATATTAGCATAAAGCTGAGAAAACTAATTAAAATCAGAGGCAATATTCTTTTTAATATTTTCCCTTCTGTCACGATTACTAACAAAGAATTACTGTAACCATTTCATTGCCATCACAAAAGTATAATGCTAAATCAATTTAAATAACAGCTCACAATAAAAAACATATTTAATAATCTTATAAAATTATATTCATATTAAAGATTCAAACAGTTACAATAAAACTGTGGACATATATTTACTTTATCTTCCTTTGCATATATACGTCAGTCCTCAAGCATGAGGATGATAAATGAGTGGTAGTTGCATGCATATATTGAAGAATTATCCATGGTGGATGGGGTCGGGGCCGCTAGGAACCGGTTGTTTCTCCACGCCATAACGGGGATCGATCTCACTGCCATCTAAAGAGGGCTTGCCATGATGATTTGAATCCTCTGAGTGGAGGAGTTTTCGATGGATGGATTCATGAGGAATGGAGTTCAGCTGTCGAACATGGCTTCTTCCTGGGATTGGGAGGAGGACGAGGAGGAGGAGAAAGAGAGTGGTGATGTGAGGCCTCATGATGAATATGCTAAGAAGATGAGAGAAATTGAATGTATGATCATTGCAGCATGTAAGTATTTATATACAAAATGATTGGTAGGATAATACACAGTATAATTGCTGTGTATTGCTTAAATTTAGGTTAGTCTGCCATTATGTTCTAATTTATGGAAAAAATCAGTTTAAGATAGCTCAGTCAAATACGCGTCACCATTATAACAAATTTTCTCAAGTCAAGTTTGGTGATTTGTGTAACTAATTTACTTTTATTAACTATTGATGTTGAAGTGAACATTACAATTGTGCCTTAGCTTATAGGAACAACTCATCTTATAAGATAAAGATTGCGACTGTGAATTTCTAATATTTGTTGTGACCACTGGTTAATTGTTTTTGGGACATTTACAAACATACCACTCAATTCTTATGAATTTACAGATGTACCCCTACATTTTACTTTATACATGTATACCACTGAAATCTTTCATGTCACATAAAAATCATCATCACTTTTACTTTTAAAAAGTAAAATACACCTTTCATGTATACGTATGGTGGTGTGTAAGTAAAATATGAACTTCATATGGTACATATGTATATAAATAGAATTGAGCTTGTGCTAGTAGCCTGTTGGTTGGCAGCTTTGGCGTAAGTCCCCTCGATCTTGAGTTCTAATCCATCTGGGTCGAACTAGCACATATGGGGTGGATAGACACATATTGTCGTCCGTCTTAAAAAAAAAATAAAAATAGAAGTTGAGTTTTATGTATGTAAATCTTCCACTGTTTTTTTTTTATTTATTTTTATTTTTTATTTTTTGTTGAGTTGACAAATTTAGATTGGGAAATATATTCTGTTCAACCATTAAGTCATTGTCAAAGCTGCCTTCTGTCTGTCGGAGAAGGCATCTGCTGAAATGATTGTTGATTGTACTACTGAGGACGCTGGTAAGGCTGTTGAGGCTATTTGGCTTGTATCTACATTAGTTGCTTGCCTTGATATATTGTTGCAACTATCCCAGTTCTCCTCTCAAAGGCTTTCACTTGTTTTGGCTTTTCATTTCTTTCCATAAATATGAGTTATTTTGCTTCTTCCTGAAGACTCCCGACCTTGCTGAGTAGTTTTTCAAAAGTCTTAATCGTGATTCTTTTGAGTAAAAAACTACTGGTTCGTGAATGCTCTTCAGTATAATATCGATTGCATGTTGTTCTTGGAGCTGCTACTCGCATTTTATGCTTAAATTCCTCCATTTCCGATCCATCAAGGTTTCTATTGGCTTTTGTCGCATGACCACAAGATCACCTATAATGATATGATGTTGAGCACCAACGAACATCTTAACAAACATGCTTTCTAACTCTATGAACGTTCTTATTGAGTCATTGGGCAGCTCCACATACTAGTCGAAGCCAACTCCAGAAAGATTGCTCATGAACTGGCAAAACAACAACGCTTCGCTACCACCGTGTGGCAGCAGCTTGCTCAGAAGAGCGCAACATAGTGTCGGGGGTTACTAGTTCCATTAAATGTCTTGAACAATTGTTGCACAAAATCGTTGGGATATTGTATTACATTGAACTCCTTTAGGTAAGGTCTACCTTTCTGAACCAATGCTTCTTTCTTTGACTGAGCTAGGGCTTCTCTCACCTGTTGTTCCACCGTTTGTTTGATATCATTCTCTGGTATCAAACTTTATATGGAGTCACTTTAGGTTGGTCATCATTACTGGTGGAAGTGAACTCTTTTTTCTCACTTGGGATATGTAGAATTTTTGGCTGATTTGCTTCCATGGGAGCAATTTTTGAGGACGTAGGCTGGCTCTGTAGAGTAGTCATGATGGCTGATCCACCGATAATTATGCTGATATATATATATATATATATATATATATATATATATATATATAATACTCATTTAAATGATTTTATAATGTGGATATTACGCAAGCATACGTATCGTTTATCAAGTAATATATGACTTTTTGATTTTACCCCAACATATCGAACCCACAGGGAAAGTGATAAATAAAGAAAATATCTTCTGATTTAGAAAAAGAAAATTAATCTTTTTACTTTTAGAAAAGATTCTACTCAAATTATAGATAATATTTTAGGAAATAGAATTCGATTCTTTTTGTAATTTTATAATTTGAAATGAAAGTAAGCAACTACTTTAAATAAACTTTTGTAAGATGAAAACTTATGCAAATGAAATATCTTTTTTCTTTTTATGAATCAGTAAAAAATTATGGAGAATATTTATTGTGAAAGTATTTAAAATGTGTTATGCTAAATAAGAGTAATTATATTCTTTACCCTTACTAGACGTGCTATAAACAAAATAGGTTAATTCACTGTTTTAAAAATCTTAAAGACAAGTTAGGCAGGAAAGATACTAGCTCTACTCTAGTGTTTCCTCAATTCTCTCCACCTGGGGGCTAACATCTCTTATCAAAATATAAAATAATAAATTAAATTTAGGGCTTTAGCCTGTCACTCTAAAGGCCTCTAATTTTACACCATCAAAGTATATCTTTCTATTTATTTGCACTCAACCATATGAATTACATTCTCACCCATATAATCTCATGTTATTCTTTCCAATTGTTGACTGAGACAATACCGCACTGGATCTTACATGTTCTCACAAAAAATTTTAACATCTTAATTGGTCAAATTAAGAAGTAAATAAAGTGCAAGGTTTTAAATCATCACTACTTCTTTTAACATTTAAATCCTTTACTTCACACAATATACTTCCATAACTTAATCACTTCATTACTTAAGGAAAAAGATAAATAAAACTACTCAGAATTCATGGAGAAAATACAATCACAACTTGGTTTAAAAGTAGAAATCATAGTGAAAACACAAGAAGTCTTAATTAAAAACCAAATGTAACACAAAGATAAAGATTTATCTGTAAATCATCTTCACAAAACTCTTGAAGTTCCTTTAAAAAATTTGTTTTCCCTTACAATACTCTTTAGAGGTTGGCGCCTAACTCTGTGGTCTCCAAATCTCAATTCTACTCCTAATACAAACTATATAAAATAAAGTAAAGATGGTGAAGTCTAGAGGTGCGTTCTAAGATAACTTCCTAACATAAAACTTGCTCTTAAACACTGCCCACACCCTCTAACAATAACCATATTTCTGATCTTCAAGTTTTCTTTTTATACTTTTCCAAAAGGTGTCTTCGTATCTCTTCAAATTGTGTCCAGATTCAACACATCTTCCAAGAGATGCATCCATTCAAGAGTATTTTGAATTGAATTTGGTTCTAATAGGAAGTTACCCACATTCTCACCAAGAAGGGCTTTGAAAACCTCTTCAGAATGACGCTTAAATTAAAATAACTCCTCATTCTTAACTATCACGCGTAAACGCGAGGTACCGACGTTTAGCCGCGAGCCTGCGGTGCGTAAGCTCCAAATCTGGACGCATAGCCGCGGGGCCTTGGCTCGTAAGCACAGGTTCTGGTGCTTAGCCTCCACACAACACTTTTTAAATTTTCTTCATTTTTGCTCCAAGTTAGACCATTTTTCACTCTTTTCATTAAAATTATCCATTTAATCATACATATAGGAAAAACACACAAAATACCTTCCATTAAAGTACAATATCATCAAAAATAAGTATAAAAATGTGCATAAAAACACTATATATTTTAGGTGTATCAAAATCCTCCAAACTTGAAATGTTATTTGTCCTCAAGTGACACTTTAATCATATAAAAATCATACAACTAAATTATGTAATGAGTTTTTTAGGAGTTTTTAAAATTTTGCTCTATAAATGTCGTAGTCCAATTTAGATAAAATTTTAGTAAAGGAGACCAATTTAAAGTTTAGAAATCTTTGAAGTAAAGGTTAATAAAAAATACTAGTTCCTATCTTATTTAGAAATATTTATAGATTCTTCAAAATATAGAGCTTAAGCATTTTATTTTCTTTACTTAAAAATTTTTACTAAAAATAATTATACTCACTATATTATATTTATAAGGTTCAAGATTTTCATCATTTCTTATACTCTAAAAAGATCAGGTGTGGAACCAAATTTTGATTAGACCCTTAAATCCTCAAGCTTCTCCTTTCTTGTCAAATATACTTTTTTTTCAGTTTTCTTTTCTTTTCTTTTTCTTTTTCTTTTCTTTTAATAATGCAAAGATTACTGTATCTAGATAGACCTTTAATTATTTTGAATTCCACCATTCCTTTCCTAAATAATAAGGTAGATATATATCTTTAACTTAGAAATATAACAAAAGTTTTGAAAATTAATTTCAATAAAAGACATTTAAGTATTAAAAATAAAAGTCTAATCTTTCTATTTTTCCAAAAATATAACTTTTCCTACTAAAGATAGTTACCAAATATTCATCATTTCTTTACTAAGAAATTTTAAACTTTAAAATTTTCATCCTTACTATAGATTTTAACTAAATTCTCTTACACATTTCTATATTCAAAATTTTATTTCTCTAATATAACTTCATACACATAATTATTTTCAATCAAAATTAAATTTTTAGTGCGTTTGAGAACAAATAAAATTTTAAGTTTTTCAAAATTTTTTTCCTTCCCCCCAAACTTTAAATTTTCCTTATAATGAAACATTTAAGCATAGTAACAGGATACATGAGTAGGAATAGAAAACCATAAATATTAAATTTGCAGGAATTTTTAATATCCTAAGTATGCTGGTATTAAAAATATGAATGAAAATGACTAGATTCAAAATTTAAAATTTTGTTATAAAAGAAATTCAAAAAACTTCTAAAGTAGTGGACGACATAAAAGTAAATTCACACACTTAAACAAAAATTCATAACAAAGACATATATATGGTAGTAAATTGAAAAGTTAAGTGTAAAATTTTAATTAGTGGATTTTAATAGCATTTTAAAACATTTCTCAATAGTTTCTGGAAAAGTTCTAAACTAATAAACAAAACACACTAACAAATCACTAGCACATTTACTACCACAAACATTCATATCACATATCACAAACAAAATATCCATAACTAAAATAAACACAAACTCAAGTGTCTCAGCACTATTACAACAAAATAAAAGACATAGAGTAGTCATCTTTAACATCAATAAATGATAATAAACCACACAAAAACAATAAGAATAGAAATAGTCCACACATATCACATCACAAAACATAACTCAAAATAAAATATCAATCCTAATTATCTTCTACCTCATCATCATCATCCACTTCGTTCTAGGTATGGGTAGGCACATATGGGCTATAATGTGGATGAGTAGGTAGCACAATAATAAAATCATCTCTAACCAATCTATCCATATAACTGTGATAATTCCTCTCATACTCACTAGGTTTATGAAGATATTCCCCCATATGGTCTACTTGTCCCTTTAAATCTTGCACTTGATCCGCAGTATAGTTAACATTATCTCTTATCTTATTCAAAAGTTTAGTCTGCGAATTAAAAAACTGAACTGAAGATGCCTAGATGTGGAAACACAAGATGTAGCAGAAGCAAATGCGCTGGAACTCGTAGAAAATCCTCCTCTCCAGCAAAAAATTGAATGCTCAGCATAGGTCTTCAAATTTGAACTGGTAATAGGCTTAAGAGGCTGAAGAAACTCTTCCCAATTCTCAGATCTAACACTAACCTGCTCCCACAAAGAATGTATAAGGGAAGCAAATCCCATACCTGCAGTGGTGGCAGATCTGGAAGTACTCCAGATACAAACATATAATCTTTCAAATGAATATAGTAATTCAAAGTGGATCTTTCTCTAGTTACTTTGCTAAGATGATTTGTAGGAGCAGCTTGGATAATATGAAATAATGCCATGCTTTGGAGTTGGCATTCAACTTTGATGTAGGGAAGTTAACTCTTCTCTCATTAGTAATTTTCCATAACCCCCTCCCATCAGCCAAAGAGAGATAATCTCATCCAATTCTTCCTCAGTAGGATTGTAACATGAATAAAAACAAAGCACGAAGTGATTTGGTTGGGTCTAGCTTGATATCTTAGGATTTTAGTATGGACGGTATGTAGGATGAACCCGTTGGGGATGGTGACACGGAGTCATTGGATTGAGTGTGTATCGCTTGAATGGCCAGGATCGCATCGGATGAGCTGAAGGAACATAAAGTGGAGGTGTTAAACAGTGGATCAAAGCATGGGAGCTTCAAAGCTACCTAATGACTCGGCGCCGCGTTAGATAAGTAGAAAATTAAGGATTTTATGATTTATTTAATTCATAGAACTTTAAAAATGCATAACTTGGTGTAGAAAAATCAGAAAAATAAAATAAAAATACCTTGTTGCTCAGTAAACGAAGGAGAAAAATGTAAAAATAAAATTAGGGTTAATTGTCTTATATTTATTTTTAAATTAATTAAATACAGTAAATCATATTTAGGTCATAACTCATCATAAAAAAATCACCATGGCATGAGGTTTGGAGGGCTTAAAGGTTCTATGACTAAGGATCTTTCTAATATTTCTAAGGTTGGAGGACATCTCTAGCCAGAGATCCCTAATTTTCAAGTTAATCCCATCTGTTTTGGTTTAAAAATTATAATAATTAAAATATAAATTAGAAAAATACAAAACTTATTTTTGTAGGTTCACTGTGGTTAGAGGAACCTAGAAAAAAGTATCAGATGGAATTAAATAATTAAAAATGACACTAATGGTAATTAACTCATTAAAATCTTTTAAAAATTAAATAATTATAATATATGTGGAAAATCATAAAAATCATTCTCCACTATGAATAATGAATGGAGGAGCTCCTCATAAAAATTTGAAGTTAATTGGAATTAATTCACCCACTAAAATGTATTTTTCAACTAAAATGATATTTTTGGAACTAAAATAATTATAATAATTAAAATATAAGTCAAACATTTATAAAATTGGTTTTGTAGCTTTCAGTAACCAAAGGAACTTAAGAAAAATAAAATTGGAATTAAAATAAACATTTCATTTTAAGCATATATTTTGAATTTTAAATAAAAAATAATAAAAAACATTAAAAAGTAAAAATACACCAAAATGTTACATTTAGTCTCCTGATCACTTTGGAGCAATTAAAATATTTTTCCTAATTTTCTAAGTAAAAATATTAATTTTAAAGGCTTAAATTGAATTTCCCTTAATTTTCCATTAAAATAATTCCAATAATTAAAATATAAATTATAAAAATATGAAATTTATTTATCTGGGTTTGATAACTTTAGAGAGATTTATTAAAAATATAAAACTTAATTTTCAACATAAATAATATTTTATACTTAATTAATACTCAAAACCAACAAATAATTATAATAATTAAAATAAATCTAAAAAAATCAAGAAAATTCATGTACGTGGTCCTCTAATTTAGATGAACTTCCAGTAATTTTCTTAAGGATAGATGATTTGTTTTGATTAAGTTATTGAATTAAATTTAAAAGTCCCACTTTTTGCATTTAAAATAATTATAAAAATTATATAAATTCAGAAAAATTAAATTTTCTCCTTTGATGTTTTAATTGACTCATAAATAGGGTAACATAAAAATTGCAAAGTCATTTGAGTTGAATTTAATGAATTTTGAAGTGATATGGCCTTTAGGGGCAAATTTATAATTATGGAATTTAAGCCTTTATTAACATTTAGGCCTAATCAAGGGTAAATGGGTAATGAATGATCAAAAATTGGCTTTTCTAAATGATTTAAACACAAAGGGATTAAGAGGTAGGAACAAATATCGCCTTTTCCACTAAAAGGGTAAAATTGCAATTTCGTAAATTATATGATTTAGAAGTCAATTAAATGAAGTGATCCTAAGGTTACAGGTTTGACCTTGGAAGTCAACAACACAATAATATAATACCCCTAGTTGGTGTTTGAATGATGATCTAAGTATTTGATAAGTATTAAATGATACTTAACTTTTCCTAAAATTACAAATGTAACCCATTAAGTCTTAAAGGCTTAGTAGTTAACTAAGCTTAATTTAGTTCGGACTAATGAGGTTTAGAAAAGGAAATATACACAACTTTAAACATCTTTGAAACACTACAAGCCCAACTCTAAACTAATTGGCTAAAATTCTTAATAAATCAATTTGCCCTCAGAGGCCTCCACCCACATAATTCATAAGTAAAATGTCAAATGATGATTACCCACTCATAGGGATAATTAAAACATCAAGGTTCACTGAACATAAGAGTACATTATGGATGAATTATTTAGTAATATAATAAGTTCAAATGAATTTAAGATGATTCAAAAGGGTTGTGAAATGTTTAAGGTGTTCCCAGGATCTTTTCACAAGTCTTCTGGATATCTTGGAGGGCAACTGAACTTATTATACTTTGCTAAAGAAAGACATCCTCTACATGAACAAATAGGGACCCACCAAGTTATGATTTGGTAGGCATACTTTAAGACAGTACTTCAGGCTTTTCTTCCATGCAATTTTGATTCCTTGCAAAATTATATAGACAATGTTAAAAGCTAATCTTTCAGCTAGAATGTGAGAAGAGGACTGATACGCTTTTACAGTTTACAGTACTTTACTTTACTGTACATTCCTTCCCTGCATTTACTTCACTGCCCTTTCTTGCTTATAAACTTGCATTTCAAAACTGAAATTTTTTAGGTTAGTCACAAAAACAAAATTCAAAACCAAAAATCAATTCACAACAAGCAAAAATATAAGACAACTCAAAATTTAATCACAAACAAAATGAAGCACAACAATTACAACTAAATTAAAAGTTCTCTTTGGATGATCATGATTCCCACGAATGAGGCAACCTATGGCTGCTAATGAGATTTCCCACGATCTAAATGAAAGTATTGAATTCATTTATTTAAATTTGGTAAATTCATTTGGACTAAGTGAATTCGAAGAAAATAGTGGTGTTGGAATGAGGCAACTGTGAGATCCTAACCGGTGTCACTATAATCAACTTAAATTCCCTCCTTTAACAAGACATTTGACATAAAACTTGACACATTAGACAACTTGAACTCTAAACCATGATACTTCTCTCAAGCTCCTACATTTTACACTTATAAAACTTAAACTTGTTGCAACGCGGAGCTCGGAGAATACATTGTGGGCAGCACGATGAAAAAGCAGACAACTCTACAACAACAAATCTTCCTTAGAAATAAACAACAAGCCATAGGACTTCGATGTAGTTTACCTAGTTTAATATAAACCCTCACTTTATCTCTTTATGCCTTTGCACCTCGTGCAATATAAGCCCTAACTCGTCTTAGATTTTTGAGGTTGTCATGCGATATGAAATAAATCGTCTTATCTTCCATGTAATTTGTATAATCATTATTATGCAAATGTTAGCCCTATTTAAAAAATTTGACTGAATGAAACATCAAATAATTTCTTCTAAATTGAAGCCAAACCATAGGATAGGTTGGGAGGTCTCTGAGGTTCGCTTTAGGATCTGTAACGTCCCATACTTTTCTTTCTTTGGATTCTAAAAATAAAATGATCTACATTTGCACATTTCCCTATTGACATTCCCACACACATTACTTTGAAAATTCTACCTTTTCGAAGTCATGAAAACATTGTTTCCTTATCTAAGTCAAGAGTTTTCTTAAGTGGCTTCGGTCATTTATGATGTAATTAACTTTAGGAGCTTGCCCTTATAGAAAATTTTAAGAACCCAGGTAATATAAAACATATCTAGTTGCTTCATATTAGATAGGGGAATTTATCGGTCAACATAAATGGTTTCGCAGAGTAAACGGATGTCATGGATCCTTTAGTTTATTTGATCAAGCCTAACCACCAAGCAAAGTATCTGTTCTTCAGATAGATACATGGCTTGTAGTGCAGTGCTCGATTATTTAAACTATTGGTTGTATGAGATCTATTTGATTTCATATTTTTAAATTAAAATGATATTTTCTAATATATATATATATATATATATATATGTATATATATAAATTAAATTGAACATTTTAACGACCGACAAGTATGAATGATTTGGAATCAATTTAATAGGGCTTCGCCAAGGTTTTTGCATGTATCTAATTTTTGTTGTGATAGTGGTCTATTTATAAACTTGACCAAGGGGCTTCCATTGGCCATGGTTTGGGGTGCAAGGTGGCAGATAGGTGGAGATATGGCAGGGGCAAAAGCTTAATTGGGGTGAGACACAATGGATGAGCTCAATTTTGGGTTCCCCCTTTGGGTGGTTCTCGGGGTTCGGTGGTGTGGTAATGGAGTTTGGGTGGTCACTATCCAACTGTTGAAGGTAAAGTGTGGATATTGGTGAAGCCAATTGGGTGGTGCCATGTGTTCATGGGTTAGATTTAAATGGAATGGGCTTGAGGTGATCTTGGATTTGACCTTAATTTGAGTCATGTAAATGGGCTTGGCTCACTCTGCATGGTGGCTAGGCCTGATGTTCAGCATGGTAGCTTGGATGGATAAGTCGCAATCATGGGGAATAAAGCTTGAGCATGAGTATAGGTGAATCATTGCAGTGGTTAAGCACTTTTGTGGTAATCTTGAAAGAGGCTCCTCCTTTAGACTTAAATGGTATGGTGGCTTGCATGAGGCTCATGCATGGCTCCTTAGCTTCCCTATGGCTTGGGAGAAGCCACATGGCTTGTGTAAGGTTTGTTCATGGCCTACATGGCTTGCATGGAAAAGGTGTGAGTGAATTTTAAGCTCTTGAAATTAATTTCCATCAGTTTCATTTTTGGTCATTTTAATCATGTCATTTTACACCTTACACTTGATTAAATTTCAATGTGAAGAGAGGAGGGGCTGATTTTGTCATGTTGGCTTTTATTTTAATTGAATTTGGGATTTAGACTTGGATTTGACAGGATTTTAAAATGTGTTATGGTAGATTTGTTATGGGCTCTTAGAATTAGACATGGGCTTGGTGGTGTTTAAATTGATCTTGATGGGGATTTTCTTTCTTTTTTTTATGGACATAGGTTTGGATGATTTGGGTTTGGTGGATTTGGATTTGGGTGATGGCTTATTTGGTGAATTTGTGTGATGGAAGATTTGGAGGAATTGGGTGATGGTGTATTTCGTGGATTTGGGTGATGGTAAATTTTATGGATTTTAAAATTTTCATGATGAATTTAAATCTTAAATTTAAAATTGATTTTTTATTTTCTTTAATTTTGTGAGGGCTTGATTTTAATTTCAATATTACGGTGTTTGCATGAACATGTATGAATTGTACGGGTGGTAAAGGGTGTGTGTGGTGTTCTAAAGGGATGGAACCCTAAGTCACAAGGGGTTTCCCAAGACATCAAACAACACTATGTTGAGCTCAAATTGAGTTTTAAAATGTTGGTTCTACTCAACCCAAATAAATGTTAAGAGTTTGGAACCTCGCATATGAGACTACAAAGAGTCGAGAGGTGGTTGGAATTTCTAATTGGGGTGAGCCCCACAACTACTCTTCTAGGAATATCAATAGAAGAATCCTATAGCTAGATTTTATCTTGTAGAGTGGGAGGCATAACTCATTCAAAAAACTGGTCAATAGTATGTTCATTTTAACTTCAGTGATATTATATGACTTATATGATCTTATTTAGTCATTAATAATGGGATCAAATCAGTCATATTTGACAGGAATACACTGCGTAAAATTGAAACTAAATATTACAACTACATTTTTTTTTTAATAATCCCATTGCAGTCTATCTAATTATGAGAAAGGTTATTTACTTAAGCACAAATTTTGAATTATATATCAGTTTTTCTTTAGACTAGAAACACATGTGAAATCTGTAGTCATTCACATTAAATATTGCTCATTCATGCTTCAATTTAGCCCTTAAGTAAGATCTATGAAGCTTTGATCCATAATTCTAATCTTCTAATTTTGTTACAAATATTAATAAACATATGTAATTTGAGCATTCCACAAACGTACTAGTGAATTATCAAGTTACTATAAATTACATATAACTTGAGCCATGTTAGAAACTTTTATTTAATTTTTTATTGATAATACTCTCATCCTTAATGTTTAACAAGCTCAAAAATAATCTTGAGATATAATTAAAATTTTAAGTAATCAACTCAATATGACACTACTTATCATTCAATGTCTTCCTCAAGAAATTATTGAACTCATCACAGTTCAAAAGAGTATCTACATAGTCGTTGCTTGAAGCTTTTTTTCATTATGTTGGTTCCTATGGAGGTACATTGCAACAAATCTTCTTTTTCTACAGCATTGCTTCTATGATCTTAGGAGCACTGGCGCATGGCCCAAAAGAAAGTCAAAAGACCTCTAGCTCATAGTTCGATTGGACATGTAGGTTATATTTGTACTGGTTTCTCATGTGTAACCAAGAAAAAAGAAGGCTGTCTTCATTACAAAGACTCTTAGGATTAATCATCGATAAAGGAGCAATCGAACCTATTTTGACAAAAATTGATTATTTTACACACCAGAAAGATTTTGAGGTTGTATCAATTACGCCGAAGCATTTATGAAAAATACGAGCTCCGCTTCAAAAGAAGTTAAGAATTGGGATTCTACAACAGAGGTAACTTAAATTAAATCTCCCTAATATTTTAACTGATTATTAAAAAAAAAATCATAGGTTGTGAAGAAACTACACTTATAGCATGGTATATTGATCGTCAGTGCTCAATGTAATATGAACATAAAGTAGTTATTGTGCTAGTATGCCTCATATATTGATTGTTTATGATGTTCTTCATTTTTCATACTATTTTTTATTTATTCCAAAGAAAATGTGATAGTATTAATTATTTAATAGATATAGTGATTAATCTTTATAATTTATATAATTATATATTTTGAAGATATACTTGTCACTGGATACATCTACAGGTAGTGTATTGGGCCCCATATTATAGCTTCAAAAGGTGGATTTATAAGCAGTTTTTTCATCGAGTCAAAAAGGCTATGAGAAACTATTCAATGAAGTTTGCATATGATCAATGAAATGTTTACTTCAAGTTGTTATAATACATCAACATTCAATTGAGTTGTACATAAATTTTGGAGAATGTATGATTTTAATTAACAAATAAGTATCTAACTTTGTAAAATGCTAAATGCAGGAGAAATCATGATAAAGAAATATAGCAATCATGACTTTTCATATCAAATATCATTCATGCTCCCAAGTAGACACACTAAATCAAATTAGATGCTTAACAATAAAAAAATTTTGAGACAACAATAATTCATAAATTATTCTTTATTGATTTTTAAAGGAAGATAATACTTGGCTTTAGCCTTAAAGCATCAACTAGATGCTTTATTAGTTCACCAATAGTTATCCCTTAAAGCTTCAACTCCCATTCTTTTGCAACACTCCTTCAAGTCACATATGACTTTAATGTTATCTTTATTTTTTGCGTGTAATACCCATCACAGTGTTGAAGATGATATACAACAACAACAACAACAACAACAACAAAGCCTTAATCCCACTAAGTGGGGTTGGCTACATGAATCCTTTTTCTCCATTGCGTCCGATTTAGTGTCAAATTTTCGTTCAATTCTAATAAATTAAGATCATTTTTTATGCAATAAGCCCAAGTTTTCCTAGGTCCGCTTCTGCCTTTCTTAACATAAGTTGAATTTAAAACATCTACTCTCCTAATCGGATCATCAGGTGGTCGACGTTTAATGTGACCAAACCATCTAAGGCGACTCTCTCTAATTTTATCCGTCACTGGTGCAACACCAACCCTTTTACGGATATATTCATTTCGCATTTTGTCTCTAAGTGTAAAGCCACTCATCCACCTAATCATTCTCATCTCGGCAACACTTAACTTAACATTATGCTTCTCTTTTAAAGGCCAATATTCAGCACCCTAGAGCATTGAAGGTCTCACCACCATCTTATAAAATTTTCCTTTCAGTCTAAGCGATACTTTTCTATCACACAATAGGCCGGACGCATTCCTCCACTTCAACCAACCAACCTGAATTCTACTATTAACATCCCCATCTATATCACCATCGCTTTGAACAATGGACCCGAGATATCTAAATCGTTCACGCCTTTTAATAATTTGATCACCCAAAGTTACTACCGTTGTCACTAGACCTACTATTACTAAAATTACATTCCATGTATTCAGTTTTAGTTATACTCAAACGAAGACCTTTAGACTCCAATATAGACCTCTATAATTTAAGTTTTTCCTGGACTTTTTCTCTTGTCTTATCCACAAGGAGGATATCATCAGCAAAAAGCATACACCAAGGTACATCCTCTTGTAAATACCCTATAAGACCATCCATAAATAAAGCAAAAGATATGGGCTTAAAGCCGATCCTTGATGTAAACCAATAGATATAGTAAAATACTTGGTCAATCCTCCTTCGGTTCGAACACATGTAACGACTCTAACATACATATCTTTAATGACTTGAATATAAGTGATATCAACACCTTTCTTCTCAAGGACTCTCCAAAGAACATCTCTAGGAACCTTATCATAAGCTTTTTCTAAATCAATAAAAATCAAATGTAGATCCTCCTTGTTATCTCTGTACTTCTCCATCAAACTTCTCAATAAATGTATAGCTTCCATGGTAGACCTGCCCGGCATAAATCCAAATTGATTATGAGAAATCTTCGTAATACGTCTTAACCTATGTTCAATTACCCTCTCCCATAATTTTAAAGTATGACACATCAATTTAATTCCTCTATAATTTGCACACTCTTGTGCATCTCCTTTATTCTTAAAAATGGGGACCAAAATGCTCTTTCTCCACTCCTCGGGCATCCTTTTAGTTTTTAAAATAATATTAAAAAGTTTAGTAAGCCGGGAAACCCCCAAATCACCTAAACATTTCCACAATTCAATTGGGATATCATCGGATCCTACGGACTTTCCCCTTGGTTTTCTTTAAAGCCTCATCAACTTCTTTTTACTAATGCGACGGTAAAAGCGAAAAGTTTTATTATTATTAACGATATTAAGATCACTAAGGTCAATCGTACTTTTAGCATCATCATTAAAAAGTTTATCAAAATAACTCACCCACTATGTTGAATATCTTTTTCTAAGAAAAGCACTTTTTGATTTTCATCTTTAATACACTTTACTTGAGTTAAATCTTTACTTTTCTTTTCTCTTTGTTTAGCTAGTTTATGCATATATTTTTCACCTTCCTTAGTATCTAACATGTTATAAAGATCATTAAAAGCAGAATTTTTAGCGTCACAGATTATTCTTTTACACTCCCTGCAGGCCGTTTTATATTTTTCCCGAGTTCTCTACGCTTTTACATTTAAACCAATTTTTATAACATAACTTCTTATATTTTATCTTTTCTTGCACATTATTATCCACCACCAATTATTTTTATTTATAGAAACTTTTTCTTTTGATTCTCCAAGTACATCTTTAGCCACTTGTTTAATAGTATTAGTTAATTTTTCCCACATAACATTTGCGTCTTCATGAACATCCCAAATATTTAAATCTTGAATTTTACTCATAAAAATAATTTTATTTGTGTCTTTTAGGTGCCCCATCTTATTCTACGATGTTGAATCCTAGTATTCTTTATTTTACAACTCTTCATCTTAAAATCTAGAACTAATAATCGATGTTGGGTACTTAATTGCTCACTTGGAATAACCTTACAATCCTTACAATCTCGACGATCTCTTCTTCTCATAAGAAAATAATCAAATTGTGTTTTATTAGATCCATTCTTATAAGTAATAAGATGCTCGTCTCTTTTCTTGAATAAAGTATTAGTAATAATCATATCATACGCTAAAGCAAAATCTAAAATGGTTCTACCTTCTTCATTAATCGTTCCATAACCGTAGCCACCATGAATATTTCTGAAATCTTCTACCACTCTACCGAGCATGTCCATTTAAATCTTCTCCGATAAAAATTTTTTCTTCGAGGGTATCGAGTGTATTAAGTCTTCTAAATCATTCCAGAATTTATCTTTAGAACCTATATCTAAACCAACCTGAGGAGCATAAGCACTTATAATATTAAAAATCTTAGTATCAATAATAATCTTAAGTGCTAAAATTCTATCTCCAACTCTATTAATTTTGACAACATTATCTTTCAAACTCTTATCTATAATTACACCTACACCATTTCTAGTACGACTCTTACCAGAATACCATAGTTTAAAACCTAAGTTATCAATCTCCTTAGCTTTTTCTCCAACCCATTTAGTTTCTTGAATACATAGTATATTTATCTTTCTATGTATCATAATATCAACCAATTCCATTAGTTTACCATTGAGAGTACCTATATTTCAGGATCATATCCTAATACTAGTATCATGGACTAACTTCTTTACCCGCATCAGTCCGTAATGTGGGAACCCTTGCTTACTTGACACTACACCCGGGCGCCGGTGTAGCGGCCCTGCACACTTTCCACTGTATTCAGGTCATACAACGCGTCGCTTCCAGGGGACGCCCTAGCACTTACACAATGATTAAAAGGATTCATGTCATGATTTTTTTCGACAAGTTTTAAGCTGGCTGTCGACTACCTAACGCAACCCTCCACTTTTCACATCCGGGCTTGGGACCGGCAACGACAGTGTTAGTGTTGAAGATGATATAAAAAAAAAAAATTTCTTAATTTACATGACATAAAGCTTATGTCTAATCAAATTGGTCCTCCAGTATGATAAATCCCTAGAAATGCTCCACTTTCTCCAGTTATGAGTAACACCAAAATTAGAGAGAAAATATGAAGCTAGTTTTGGACAATTAATAATCTTCAACAAGCTATAACTCACGTTTATCCTTAGCAGATGCCTATATTTCTCAAATCTAATTTTTTTTAAAGGCATCATTATTCCTTCTAAATAGATTAAGAACATTTAAGAGCATTTGATGATAATTAAATCATAAATTTTTCATATTATATTTGAAGTAAACGTCTTTGATAAAACAATACAATATATGGAAACTAACTTTCCCGCAGTGCTCCATCCTGATAGCATTTTTGTTAACATGAAAATTATTTATTATCCACAACAAGAAAAATTTCATTAAGAAATTTTTTTTGTAGTAGTATCATAAGTGATCACAATTATTTCACAAAATATTTGTAGCACTTGTATTAAATGCTCCATATATACTTTAATGTATTACTTCAAACTTTTTGTGGACTTGATTGTGAGCGAATTTTCAAGTCATTAAGTGTTGTATTTTAAATTTTAGAATTAATTTAAAAATATATAATTTGGAAAGTAGTATTTTGATTTTTGAAAAAAATAGTTTTAAGTTTGAAAGATTTTGAAGTATGAAGTCAAACTGATTTCACACCTCAAAAAGTTTATATAAACAAGCGCCACATCACAAGCCATGTATCTATCCGAGGAATGGACACACTGCTTGATAATGGGGCTCGATTAAATAAAACTAATAGATTTGTGACATCCGTTTGGTCTGCGAACCAAATTTATAAGCCGATAAATTTCCTCTACTTAATACAAAGGAATTAAGTAGGGTTTATATTACCTGGGTTCTTAAAGTTCCTTATAAAGGCAAGCCCCTATAGTTAATTACATCCTAAATGACGGGAATCACTTAAGAAAACTCTCGATAATGATCAGTGGTTTTTCTTTCAAGAATTTCAAAGTTTGAGGTTTTAAAGGATTGGATTTTAGAAATTTCAATAGGAAATAAATCAAATTTGGAACAGTTTATTTTGAGAGTCCAAAGGAAGAGAAGTAGGGGATGTTACAGATCCAAAGTGAACTTCGTTAACTTCCCGACTATCCTATTATTTGGCTTCAATTTAAGAATTTATTTAATGTTTCAATCCTGCCAATTTTAATTAATTAGGGTTTATACTTGTATGACATGATCATACAAATAGCCTAGAAGATGTAATGATTTATGTCGTACCAAACGACTACCTCGGAGTCCTAAGACCAGTTAGGGCTTAAATTGCATAACACAATTATGCAAATGCCTAAAGCAAAGTTAAGGATTTATGTTGCACTAGGCAGACTACCTCGAAATCATATGTCTTGTTGTTTAATTCTAAGAAAGGTTAAGCTGATGAAGACTCAAGTTTTGTTGTTGAAGATGGCTGTGCTGCCCACCGTGCTCCAAGCTCCTCGTCGTTGCAGAAAGTTTAGTTTTAGAAAATGACAATCGAGAGATGAGAGAAGTGTTTTGTTTCAGAAAGGTTGAAAATTTAGATGGCTTAGTGTTTTAATTAAAACAAATCTTAAAGTTTATTAAGCAGAACCGATTAAGATCCCACGGTTCCATCATCCCGGAACCACTATTTTCATCATATTCACTTAGTCCAAATGAATTTGCTAAACTCAACTGAATGAGTTCCACACTTTCATTTAGACCGTGGGAAATCTTGTTAGCAACACGTGGGTTACATCATCTGAGGTATTCCCGATCATCCAACAAGACATTTTGATATTAGTTATAATTGCAGTTTTATTTTTGTTGGTGATTAAATTTTGAGTTGTTTAAACATGCTGAGTTCAATCATTTTCATGCATTTGTAAGCACAGGAAAGTAAGACATTTAATAAATTACTGAATGTAAATTGCAATAAACTTAAATGCATACCTGGTGGGCATTCCCTTTGTTTTCACCCACACTTAAAACACATGTTAAGGCATTTATATATTTGCAACAAATACCTAGGTAAAGCTAAGAGAAGGTTCTGGTTATTTACCAAAATCCTAATCCTATTGCTAGTCAATTCCTATGACGTCTAGGTGCTTGTGTTTTGTTAAGGATGATTTTCTTCATCAAAGAACAATGAAGTCTCACTATTCTTTTAAAACATCCCGTCAAGTTAGGGAAGTGCTCGAAACTTAATTCTGAACATCTTCTTAAACATTTTAATGATTATTTCAAGTTTAGTTTGTTTCATTGTGGTGATGAATTAATCACCTAGGTTCAACTAGGTTTTGACTCTTGCTCAGTGAATTTGGATGTTTGATTATCCCATGAGTGAGGTGACATTTCATTTGATGCTTCATTTAAGAGTTATGATAATGAAAGCCTTTTAGGGGCAAGCTAGTTCATTGAAGGATTTAACCATTTTTAATCGAAGTTTTGAGTTGATGGTTTAAGGTAACTCAATTTAGTTATAAAATTTTAATTGGACTTTTTCAAATGTTTTAAATTGTTTTAAGTTTGGAAAAGTGTTCAAATCGTTCAATTCAGTTAGGTTTTATTATTTCAAATGGTCTTACCTTTTAGATTAGTTTTAAATATTTTAAACTGATTTAAGTTAGTGTTTTAATTATGAACTGTTCCGAATTAACCTTGATGTTTTAAATTTGTTTTAGTTTAAGTTTTAAACAATTTCAGATTTGTTTTGATATCTCAAGTTTGTTTTAATTTGATTTTCTTACTTCAAATTGGTTTTAATGTTTTAGTTTGATTATAAAAATTTTTAGATTATCTTCCTTTTCCTTTATTAGTTTCAATTTCATTTTATAGCTTAATTAATAATGACTTAATTATATTTGATTAAATCATTGATTAGGGATTCAATTTAAGAGTTAGAATCTGCTTATATCACCTCCCCTAATCATAATTCAAGTCTTTATTGATCTTCCGAAATTTAGGTGATTTAATTAATTAAAATTTCTTCTTTAATGTTCAAGGTGATTAATAAGTTTCTACCCTTTAACTTCCTATATTTCAATCATCCAAGAGGAAAATTAAGATCAAATGTTTACCCTTCCCTTTGGTTTAGCCTAAATATAATTAAGGTTAAAGCCTTTTAATGACCTTAATGCCCCCTTAAGCTTATTCATCTCATAACTCATCAAATTAAGCTCAAATGAACTTGAAATTTTTATGTCACCTCACTCACATGTCAATTAAGACATTAGAGGAGAAAATGTGAATTTTCTATTTTTAATTTAATTTATATAATTATTTTAGTAGAAAATAGAGATTTTCAATGAAAATTCCACAACATGACCAAGAAGAAGTTTCTGTCCTTAGGAAAATTAGAGGAAGTTCCCACTGGAAGGACCATTTAGACCAATTTTGGTGATTTTTTTGAATTTTATTTATTTATTATAATTATTTTAAGTTTGGAGTATTAATTAATTATAAAATAAATTTGAGGTGAAAAATTAAGTTTTATATTTTTCTTAAATCTCTATGATCCCAAGGAACTCAGAGAAATAAGTTTTATAATTTTGTGATTTTTCTTTGAATTTTTAGAATTATTTTAGTGAAAGGGTTGGAAAATCCATTTTTTAACATTAAAAATAACCCTAAGCCATTAAAATTCAAAATCTTTACTTAGAGGCTTGGGAAAAAATTTTGGTTGGTTTCTAAGTGATTAGGGGATCAAATATGAAATTTTTATGTATTTTAATATTTTTATAATTTTTATAATTTTTTAATAGGTGAGAAATGGAAAAATTAGAAAAATTCCAATTTTAATTTTCTTAGACTCATCTGATATCAGAGAGTCCTTAAAACCAATTTGGTGAATTTTTGAAATGTATTTTAAGTTTTATGAATTTTTTTATTCCAAAAGGATTATGTTACTTAGAAAATCCATTTAGTGGGTCAAATCATTTCCAATTGACTTGAAGTTTTTATGTGGGATTCCCCTGATCCTAAAGATTAGTGAAGAATTGATTTCATGTAATTTTGATGTATGGTTGTTCAAAATTAATTTAATTTTAGTTTTGAGGTTTTAGCCAAATTAGGGTATGTTTAAGTGAATTAAACGAAGTTACAATTTTCCTAGAATCCTTTGGTCAAGAGATACTTCCCCTAATTTTTCCAAATTTTAATGATCAACATGCTAATTTTTATAATTAATTTTCAATAAAATGACTCTGAACTTAGAAAATAGATAACTTCCCATAGACACAGCCTCTAGCCTTGAAAATTCAGGGAATGTTCCCAAGATCAGAGACTACAAAAGCCCTATGGTCTCATGCCATGCTGAATTATACATGCTAATGGAGAATTAAAACATTTAGAATAGTATTCAATTAATTAAAAATTAAATACTCAACAAAATAACTTAATTCTTTTTCCACATTAATCTCCTATGTTCATTGAGGAAGAGAGTATTTTTTTTTAATTTTATGATTTTTTTATGCAAAGATATGGATTTTTAAAGTTCAGGGCATTTAAATAAATCAAAATAACCCTATTTTCCTACTTATCTGACGCGGCGCCGTGTCATCCTGGGACAGATTGAAGCTCCACGCAGAGTCTCCTTATTCGGCGCCGCCATCTGAGTCAGTGCCACGCAGCCTGCGCTTTACACTCCGTGGTTCCAACCGGCTCCATCTCTGTCGTCCATTCGATACACGCGCGATCGAACGGTCGCGAGTCATCGTCTCCGCCTGTTTCAACCCGAGAGCCGTTCACCCTAAAACCTTAAGATCTCGCTCGAGAGTCAACCAAAACAAGCGTGGTTGGTCTCTATCGACGCGTCTAGCCTATACGAACACATCTATATGGCTAACATGCACTGAAATTGAATCAAACAAAATGGAGAATTACTGGAAGCTTGGGAGCAAGAGAAGTCTCCATACCTTGGTCCAAGAGTTGAAGCCTCGTTTGGATGTGCTCGGCACGTTCATTGGAGTTGGAGAAGCCTACGGATCGAGTCTCTGGACCTGGTGAAACACCTAGGTATGACTTCGTCCAAGCCCGATTTGGAGCTCTGGCCGATAGAGCAAAGGTTGGCCTGGTGAGCGGGCTTTCAGTGGGGAAGTTCTTCTCTACCTTTGGTGAAGGTGTGGGAAGGTTTAATTTGATTTATGTGGAGTTTCAGAGAGTGTTTTGTTTATGTCCTGAATTTTAGTTGAGAAATTGGGCTCAATTAGAGGGATTCAGGGCATGAGGACAGTGGGGCTCTTCTTCTCTAGGCTGGGAGAAGGTTTGGGAGCAATTTGGGGAAGTTTTGTTGAGAAAAATTTCAACAACCTTCTCGTGGCCGAGAATTGGTGCTTATATGGCCAGGGCCATATGGCTGAGTTGGGGCTCAGTTGGGGGGTGGATTCAGTTGCTTAGGTGGAGGGCAGAAAGGCTCCAGTGTCAATTTTGGCTGAGGTGGCCAGTTGGGGAAGTTTGGGTGAGCTTAGGTGAGAGGTGGCTCTCGATTTTGGCTTCCTCTAGCGACTAGGCCGGCCGACAAGGACAGGGGAGCTAGGCCTCAGGTCAGGTGAGCCAAAGAGTAGGGTTTAATGGTGATTAGTCAGTTATGGGGGGATTTGGGGTAAGGCAAAAGAAGATTTAACCATTTAAGGAGAGAAATCCCCTATAATGGGGGACCCTTGGTCCATGGCTCATTTAGCTTGGGCTAGGTGGATCTAGGGTGGCTCCTAGGGTTCACATGGTGGCTATGGAAGTGTTGGTTTAACCACATTTAGTTTAATTTGGTTAGGTTAGGTCATGGGTTCAATTTGTCTCATTTGGGTTTAGGTCGGGCTAACTTCAGTTTGGGTTTGATTTAGGTCCAAATGTCTTGAGCAACAATGTGCACTTGATTGCCATGAAGAACTTTCATGAAGACATGGAATGGTTTTGAGTTCAATTGATGGATCAATTTAGTTGATTTTAAAATTTTGGTTAATTTAGGTAAGGTTGAGTCAACTTGGGTCTAAGTTGGTTTAAGGTGGGGTTTAGACCCCAATTGAATGTTTCAAATGGTTTAGGGGAATGTATTGAAGAGTTCCCAACATCAATTGGGAGGAAATTTTGGGGCTAGGCCAATCAATTTGGTAGATTTAGGACATGTATTCAATTTGGGTTAAAAATGGGTATTCTCGGATTTCAAGTGGATTTAGGCTAAGCTTGGGTTCAAATTGGGACAATTGAATGTTGCATGGGTTTCATAGGAGTTCCATGGAGGGTTTAGGATGGAAATTTGGAGGAAATTGGTTGACATTAAGTTAATTGGGGGATTTTTGGATTAAATTGGCAAAATTGGGGATTTTGGATTTCAAATGGAATTGAACTCAAATGTGGGTCAATTTGGAATTGGATTTGGTCTAGATTGGTATTTGGGATGTTGAATTAAAGTTTATAATTTAAATTGGACAAAATTGAGGTCAAATGGGTTGAATTGGTTTGACATTGGGTCCATATGGGTTAAAAATGGGTCAAATTGAAAATTTTGAAAAAATTGGGTCAAATTGGCAAAATTAAGTTTTGGTGTAGTCGAGCAATATGAAATTAGGAATTTTTTGGATTTTTTGGAATTTTTTTGGGAATTTTTAGAATTTTTAGAATTTTGGGCTAAAAGGATATTTAGGGTATTTGAAGGTTATTTGGAGGGTATTGGGGTATTTTGGTAGATTTAAGAGGTGGTAATTGTTTTAAAACGATTTTTAGGAATTTTGGGTAATTTTGGGGAATTTTTGGAGAGTTTGGTGGTTGTAGGGTCAATTTAGGTAATTTTAGGTAGGCTTGGGGACCCAATGTCAAAACCAGAAATTTTAGGAAAATGGAATTTGGTTATGGTTGATGGAGTGAAGAAGCTTAAACTGAGCCATGGACTAAGAAGTGTTCATTTTGAACATCTCATATGTATTGTTCCTAACCCTCTTAGCCAAGTGGCTAGGGGTTTGGATCCATCCATATGAGTGCTCTTAATGAACCAGGAGTCAAGATTAGGTAAAAATGGTTTAGGGTTTAGGATGGGTGTAGGAGTGTAGTGTGTGCAAGCTAGACCTCACCAAGACCAGGCCACCCAGGGCTGCCCTAAGGCTTGAGCATCCTATAGGAATTCATCCTTGTTTTCCTACACATTGGTCCTAACCTTCCAAGTGACTTGGAGGTTAATGACCATTCATGTAGAATTCCAAAGAGAGTCAGGATTTGGTTTGAATTTCTAAATGGTGGGTTCCATCTCTAGTCTTCTAGGATAGTTAAGGAGAAGTCCTATGGCTAGATCCTAAGCACTAAGAGGAAAGAAAAGACCTCACCAAAAATGAGGTCAACATTGATATAAACAAAATGATAAATATAAAAGATGTAGTCATACATATTTTAGATGGCAAGTTATATGACATAACTATCACCAATCAACATGAGTATGATGAAGCGATCTAATTGTACAAATTAAAATTATTGTCAAACAACCTAAGACTAACATTGCATGACTCAACTGCAAAATTAGGGTACATGTGATCAAAATGTTTCTATGATACCCTATCTATCGAATGAATCAAAGAGTTGAATATCATTTACCTGTCATTGTCTAATTTCTTAGGCTTAATAATTCACATTGATATGAATAATCTTTGAAGACATGGCAAGGGACCTAAGTAGAAGAGATGTTTATATGTAATATTTTTCTATCTTTAATTTTTTTTAGTCTGTGATTTAAATCTTTTAGCACCATAAAATCTACATTATGTCTACATTGCATCAGCTCTATAATACAACATTCAACTATTAACATAATAATCATTTTTCTCTGGTGTCAATCCAAACATTGACACCAATTTCTTGCATGTCATTTATTACAAAATTTAGATTTATATTTATCTCCTTTAGTAATCCTTAAACCTGATTAAAATGTTTTATATTCATATTATATTCTAATTTAATACTCAACATTCTAAAAGGCACTAATAACTCAAACCTTCCCATTATGTCAATTGTTTGGCATTTAAGAATTCATAAAAATTTTTTGTGTCACTATTTGATGGCTCCTCCTCATCTATATAGTCATTAAACTAAACGCTTGCTACATTAAAAATGATTTTTTTTCTAATATAGTCGAATCATATTCACTTAGAGGAGCAAAGATTTTTGAACTACTAGATAGATCATAAACAAACTGTTGTTCGTACACACAATATGAAGTATAGTATCAGAAATTAAGTTCAAATTTCCTGTGATATAAATCTGCTCTTACTTCTAGTGGGGGATTTTTGTATCCACCATAGAACCTCATAAGATTTATATCTAAATAACTAAGCACGACATTTAAAGAATAATATACCTCACCAAGGGGAGGAAATACTATCTTGAAATGGGCCTAATCATTTGGATGATGAAAGTATTTGTAGGTTTATAGAAATAGGATTTTTTCATTTACCTAAGGTAAGTTTTATTTTATTATGACTCTAGCTCACGGCAAGGGTAAGCTCTCATAGCTAATTACATCTTCAGAACTATGATACATAATGAAAACTCTTGATTAATATAATGACCTATGTTATTCAGATTTCAATATTAGGCTTTAAGAGTTGAGGTTTTATAGGTGAAGGAACGATCCAAATTTAGAGTTTTGAAATAATTAAGCTCAAAGGGATGCGACATATATTTTTATGATAGTGTGTCATGAAAAGGCCCAGACAAAGAGATTTGACCATCCAAAGAGGAATTTTTACCCAACGAATTAAATTTTTTATGCTGGTTGAAGGGTTTGGTAACAAATTGGATGAATTTCAATTAATCAGATTTTATCAAGGATGGGATCAACAAAGAATTTGGTTTGACTCATTTGAATTTTTTTATGATTCTTAAGTTACAAAATTGAGTCAAGTAGAAATAATTTCTAAATGAAAATGAAATTCTAATTTTCAAGCACACTGTGACTCTATAAGGAATCCAAATAGGTAGAATAACCCAAACATTAGGTATAACACCTCCGATCAAGATGCCCATGGCCTTCTATCATCCTAGGTGTGTTGGTATCCTTCAATTACAACTAACCTTATAATAAAAAATTCTCCTTGAGTGCCATGACTGTTTCATGTGGAGGATTTCTTAATTTCAAGGTGGTTAGAAACTTCTTTGAAAGTAACTATGGGTTACTTCATGTTAGAGAATTTCCTTTAGCTACAAGAGGTAAAGTTAATTGTTTTATATTTCATTGTCCTTGGCACTAACTAGGGTACCTATTATACTAACCTATGTTTTTATATTTGGACTAACATAAGGTATGTGTTTGATCTTATGTTCTTGTGTTAAAGTGGACTAACCTTGTGTTTGTTTCAGATCTACCCAGGCTTAGTTCTCATTCCTTATGATGGTAAATTTTAGATTTTGCTTGGAGTTCAATATTTAGTTTGTGGTATATTTTAGTTCCTAGGTTTTTCGGTTGAGATGAAATAAGGTTCTTTTAAGTTTAAAGTTGTCTATTAGTTTTCTAGGTTGGTGTTCTTCATTTAATTTTATCCTTAAGTTTTGGCTATCTTGTTAAATTTTATGGGGCTGACCAAAAACTGAGAGGTTCTCCTCCCTCTTTTTCTTTTATCCATTTTATTATTATTATTATTATTATTATTATTATTATTATTATTATTATTATTATTATTATTTGTTTATCTTTTAAACAAAACTAAAGATGATATATGAAAACATGGAATATGACTTTTTAGTGCATTACACATGGAATACTACACATGGAACATAACTTAGAAATTAGCTTGGATTAGACTTGGGTTGGGAGTAAGCTAAAGTTGCTTAGGGTTCAACTAAAGTTAGCTGAAATCGTGCATGGGTACGATTTTCTTTCGGTTGGGTTTGACATGGATTAGAAATGGTTTGGATATGGGTTGGACCTATGTTGACTTAGGTTGGACTGTGTTGACCTAGGTTGACCTCAGTTAAACTAGGGTTGACCTAGGGTTTGGTTTGAACTATGTTGACTTGTGTTGGACCTGGGTTGGTCTTGGTTGACCTATGTTGATCTAGGTTGGACCTAGGTTGAACCTGAGTTAGACCTAGGTTGACCTGGGTTAGCTTTGGGTCAGACTTGGGTTGAGTTGGGATAGACCTGGGTTAGACCTAGGTTGGACCTAATTTTGACTTTAGTTGACCTTGATTGCCTCTGGGTTAGCCTTAGTTAGCTTGGATTGGACCTGGCTTGAATATATGTTAAACCTAGGTTGACCCTAAGTTCGACTTGGGTTGGACCTAGGTTGACCTATATTGGACCCGTGTTAGACTGGGTTGATCTGGGTTGGACTAGGTTGACCTAAGTTAGACTTGGGTTAGACCTGGGTCGGACCTATGTTGGACCTGAGTTAACCTAGGTTCTGCTTAGATTTGGGTTTAGGCTCAGGTTAGGTTAGGTCAGGTAGGAGTTTAGTTCAGGTCGGGTTTGGGTTAGGTTTGGTATGTTAAGCTAGGCATGGGTTGATCTAAATAAGACCCAAACTCAATTCTAATCCTATACTGTTTATTGATTTAACTTGAAATTAATTTAAAAATAAGACTAAGTAAATTATAAAAGGAGGAGCAGGGAAGAAACTTACCGGAGAGGAGGACCATAGGGACTGATGTGGACATTTAATATTTCAAGAACTTATTGATCCACCCGATATTTATACTTACAATTATGATATGAAAATTGGAAACGATGACAAAAACTTTTCTCCTCCGGATATATATGCTTATGATTTTGATATGAAAATTATGATTTATAATGTGGATACTACATAAGTATACGTATCATTTATCAAGTAATATAGGACTTTCTGATTAAGCCCCGAGATATCGAACCCACAGGGAAGTTAATTTCAATTTTTAACTGTGGCAGCTAAGTGCCAGCCCAGCGGCGCTTAACCGCCAGTGCCCAAATTTTCATTTTTCATTTTTTTGCTCCAAATTTGATCCAATTTTACTCCTTTCATCATAATCACTCATTTTCATCATACTTGCAAGAAAAACACAAAATACCTTCCATTAAAATGCAATATCATCAAAAATAGGTATAAAAATGTGCATAAAAAATAAAATATATTTTAGGTGTATCACTTATGAAATCAAATTTATATATATTTATAATGATTTTGTAAAGTCCAAACTTCAATGCAAGTATACGTATCGTATCAAGTAATACAGGGCTCTAATGGAGTCTTAGTTATCGATCCCACAGGGAGGGCACGATTCTTACAATAGATATCGTAATACTAAAATCCAATACTCAAAACGTAATTAAAGTTTAATTTTACTTCTACTAACAAGATGCAGAAAACAGTAACAATTAAGCAAACTACAATTACTTCTAATATCTTTAAAATAGAATTAACTAACAAACACACACTAAGCTATATATTTGAAAGGTATTGATATATAAGAAAAGTATCTATCCTCTTGCAACGAGTATATGATGTGTGAATGATATGGAATGATTATTTATTGTATTATGCCAAATAAGAGCATAAATGTTTCTTTACCCTCAAAAGAGTGCCCCCTCTTCCAAGCATGAAAAGAATATTGACATATCCTAAGTTCAGTCACTAAATCTATGGCTAGGCTGGGAGGATATCGACTGTTACCATGGAGCTCCCACTCACCCTTCACCTGAAGGCTAACCTTCGAGTTTAGTTACTAATCTTAGGATCAAATTGGGGATCTCAGCCTGTCACCATGAAACCTCCAATTTGAAGTCCATCAAAACACATTTCTCTATTTATTTGCAGTCAATTTACATGAACTACACAATTCATCTATGGACATTGAATGGATTCTTCATCATTGTTGTAGGACACTAAATCCTTTCAGAGTTAATTTTTAAGAGTAGATTTTAACTTCAATTGGCCAGATCGAAAAGTAAATTAAGTTCTAAATGAAAAACCATCACAATTTCTTCAATACTTTAAAAGCACTTTAAATCCACATCATCACATCATCACATCTCTATGCAAGAAGAAAGACAAAGGAGATTACTCAGAATTCATAGAGAAGAAACAATAAAACATGGATTTTATATATAAAAAAAAGTCATACAAACCACAAAAGAAAATACAACTTATCTCTTTCTCTTCCCCAACGCAAATCCATTGAAGTTCCTTTGAATCCTTTTCTCTCTTCTTTGCAACACTCAATTCCCTCTTTAGAATGGAAAGAAAGAAGCAATCTCTCACTTTACTCCTTCTCCTTCAATCCTTAGAGAAGAATCCCTCTCAAATTCTCACTTCTACACTCACTCTTCTAAACCCTAACACTCAACACACACTCTCCCTCTCTAGAACCACACTACAACCATCAAAATCCTCATTATTTTCATCCAAAAACAGTTACTTATAAGTTAGAAACAAAATTCCAAGAGTTTCCTTAAGCATGCCTTCAAAAAGTCGCCAAAACTCTTCAAATTCGAATTGTACCGACATAGGGCGCCGGCGGTGCTCTATCGTCCGAATAAATTCTGGAGCTCTCAGGAAAGTGGCGCCGGCGGTGCCAGAAGCTGTTTTCCTCCATTTTGCTCCTTTTCACTCTAAATTCATTCCTTTTCGCTTCTTTTCGCTCCAATCACCTAAAATTATCTTACCTGCAACAAATCATGAAAAATACCTTTCTTTAAAGTGCAATATCACCAAGAATGGGTTAAATTATATAGCAAAAATAGTATATGTTTCTGACACATCAAAATCCCCCAAACTTAACTATTACTTGTCCTCAAGTAATCCTTTCACTACATAAAAATATAACTCAAGGCAATGTAATTTTCAACTGTAAGACACTAAAATTTTTTATTCAAAAGAATATATTGGTTAGACTTTTAGAAAGAAATTCTGTAACTCAGGTCAACACTACAGGTATAAGAATATTCAGCAATCAAGTCTAAGGGTTCCAGTCTTCTATTTATTTCAAGATAAACCATAATTTGTCACATTAAGAGTGCCTTGAAAGACTATGTGAAAAAGGAGTTCATGCAAACTTCATCAGAATGTATGTCAATACTTCAAGTATAAATTCAGAAATGAAATCAAGTTCTTCCTTTAGGGTGACTCAAGTGAAGCCAATTTTTGATTAGGTATCTCCTCAAGCTTCTCCTCACATAAATTTTTCTTTCTTTTTCTTTTTCTTTTTGGGATTGTTTTTCAATCCTTCTTTTCTTTTCTTTTTTTTTAATGAGGATTACTATATCTGGATAGCCAGTAATGACTTTGAACTTCACTCTCCTCTTTCTAAAGTTCAAACTTGAGACACATCCTTATTTTATAATTAGGTATGAGCTTTATTATTCATCACAAAGTCACAATCTCTTCTTAACACACAATACTTTAAGTCTCTTAACATTTCAAAAATACAGTTTTCTTTACTTTAAATAGTTAACTATAATCAAATCCTTTCATAACAAATATCTTACCCTTATAAAATTAACCTTTATTACTAAAAGCTTTCATCCAATCCTTCCAGAATATTCAACTGAAATAAAAAGTTTTAGTTATCTAAAGTGAAGTTCAACTACCAGAAGTTATGCTAATTATTTTTGAATATATAATAATTGAGAACAAATAAGAGTTAATATTTTTCTACCCTCCCCCAAACTTAAATTTTTCAATAAATTTGAAATAGTAGAGAGTAAAAGAAACTAACCTTTTTGTGCTGAATCTTGAAATCTTCAACAGCTATCTGGTATTAGTAAAAAATTACAACTAACAGGCATGAAACAGTTAGCAACAGTGATATAAAATTTTTAAATATTTGCAGGGTAAAGAGATATCAACTTTAAAAATTTAAACATCCAACAAAACACCACAACTACTAAACAAACTATCATAGCACTACATAGTTCATTTAACAATTTCAATTTTTTTTATTACAACATAACAGTACATCAACAGGTTTACATATCACATGAAAAGTAAATAACCACTACATCACAAAAATAAAACACAACACATAACAAGAAAAACAGAAACAAAAACAAACAAACTACCAATCTTCATCACCAGGATCATCAGCAGGGTCAGCACGATCAGGTCTATACGGTGTATAGCTGGGGCAGGTAGGGAATATCACATCAGTCTCCCCGCTCATGAATCTGACATGTGCGTCATGATAGGCAATATCAAACTTAGCTGTTCTTCTCATGTAATCTTCATTCACATCACTTCTAGCCTCAAACACATCCATCCTACCATGGAGTCCATCCATACTAGCTCTGTAATCTCAGCTGCTCCATAATATCAGATAATGTATGGGGCTCAGATGTAGATGGAATGTCATAACTCGTAGTAGGAATATCAGTACTCCTACTCTCATCTCGTGTTCCCACATGAGACTCATAAGTAGGAATGATGGTTTTTGTAATGGGTCTCAGTGGTATAGCTATCTCTTTAGAACCGTTGAACTCTACTCCAGACTGAACACACAGGGCATGAACTAGGGCAGGATGTCCTAATCCTCCAGTGGTCTCGCCTACTAGCGATGGGCGAATGTTCTTGAAGACAATAGTTCTAATATCAATCTTCTTCATCTTCTGAATACAGTAGTTCAAAATTGCTCTATCTCTTGTAACTTCCCTGTGGTGATAAGAAGGTAACAGTCTTGTAGAGATGAAATAGTGCCAAACTTTAGATACAACATTTAACTTGGAAGAAGGGAAGTTAATCATCTGTTTTTGACTTACTTTCCATTCCCCTTTTCTATCTATCAGAAAAGCAATCACTTCCTTCATATTTACCTATCGGGTATCAAAATTTTCATATTCACAAACAAATGGTTCCCTGTTGACCTCATTTTTGATGAGGTCTTCTCTTCTTCTCTTTAGTACTTAGGATCTAGCCTTAGGCTTTTCCTTTGACTATCCTAGAGGATTAGAATTGGGACCCACCACTTAGAAATTCAAACCACTTCTTAACTCCCTGCAAACTCCACAAACTTGGTTGTAGACCCCTAATCACCTAGAGGGTTGAAATCAAATGTGAAAGTTTAAAGGATGAGTTCTTATAGGATTCTTTGGCCTTAGGACCGCTACCAGGTGGCTCAGTGCAGTGAAGGGCTGACTTACACACATACTACACCTATACACTACACTTTCACACACCTCCTAAAAACACACCCATATCAATTTGACCTCCCGACTCATGAAGGTGATTCACATGGATGGTCCTTAACCCCTAAGCCCTTGGCTAAGAGGGTTAGGAACAACATAGTGGGTGCCTCAAATGAGTCCCTTCATGGATCATGTGGGATTGATATGACTTCATGGCTCAACCAAAATGATTTCATTCCACTCACATTCACCCAATCTTCAATTTTACAAATTTTCAATTTTTGACCCCCGGGACCCTACACCGCTTCAACTTACCCAATACTCGTGAAATTACCCAAATTTTCTAAAATCTCCAAATCACCAAAAAATCCTCAAGAACAATCCCAAACATTCCCACATCACTCAAATTGATCATTCATAGCCAAAAATACCAAAAATTCCAAAAATACCTCCCAATACCCTCCAAATACCCAAAATACCCCTCTTAGCCAAAAAATCCAAAAATTCAGAAAATTCCCAGAAAATTCCAGAAAATCCCAAATATTCCCAATTTAATTTTGTCTAACTACACCATGGGCCAATTTTGTCAATTTACCCCACTTTTGTCAAAATTCCCAATTTGACCCATTTTAACCCAAAGTGAACCCAATGTCAAACCAAACCTATCCAATTGACCCAAATTCTGGTCCAATTCAATTCTAAACTTCAATTAAACATCCCCAACACCAATCTAGACCAAATCCAAGTCCAATTTGATTGACATTTGGATCCAATTTCACTTTTGGCCTTAAAGCCCAATTTGGACCCATGACCCAAACTTAGCCCAAACTCACCCAATTCAACTCCAATTAACCCCAAATCTTTTCTAAACATTCCTTAACATTCCCATAAACAAAAAACTAACATGATTTGCCCAAAGTTTAGACCCAAACCCCACTCAAATTCAACCAAAAGCTAAAAGGCCCAATTTTGACCTAAACCAAAACCTAGCCCGAATAGACCCGAACCCCAAAATCAAAACCCAACCAAAGCCAAAACCTCTTTGAAACACTCCCATAAACATTTCCCAACATTAATTTTACATCAATTTCAACCCTAGCCCAACATTGGCCCAAGTTAGCCCAATTTGACCTACATTGGCCCACTTACCAAATGAACCCAAATTCAAACCAATTCAATTCCAAATCACACCAAATTGACTCCAAACCATTCATGAAACATCCCTAAACCAATTGTAACATTTATTTGACATGGTCCTTCACAAAATTTTCACCTAAATGCCCATCCTAACATCAAAAAGCCCACTTCCCTTAAACCTTCCTAAAAGCCCACTTCCTTCAAATTCAAAAGCCCAAATTCATCCAAAGCCCACATGACATTTCCCCTCATCATCCATTTAATCAAAATCACCCCTAAGTTTCAAAATCATCAATTAAACAATTCCAAATCAAGCCCCATAACAATTTCCATTAAAATGCCAAAATCCACAAAATCCCTTTTTATGAAATTGACCCAATCTTTTCCCAAGCCACATGGAGCCATGAAGCCACATGCAAGCCATTGGCAAGCCATGAGGATCTCTAAGTTGTCAACCCTCCTTAAATGGAAAAAGGAGGAGGTCCTTTAAGCACCTCCTAAAAGTCATTAACCTTAAGCATGTTTCACCTTAACCCAAATTTAATCCAAATATATTTGGATAAGGACTTCTCCATGCAAACCAACCGATCCTTTTGACTCCCCACAACACCCAAAGCCACCTTGAAGGGTGAACCAAGCCCAAAATGATGGGTTGACCCAAACCAAGCCAAAATGGCCTCTTCCCCATTCCATTCCAAGCCATCCCCTTTACACATGGCAAGGCTTAATTGACTGCACTAAACCCTGACCACGACCCACTGGACTCGAGGGTGACCCATGCACTGCCGGCCGGCCGCTCGGGTCGCCGGAAAACTCCATGGCCGAGACATGGGGAGGAGCCAAACTTTGGAATTCCACCTTGCCGAGCTGCCCCATGCCCAATGGCCACCATGGCTGTTCTGCCCTTGACCTAAGCAGCTGATCCCAACCCTTGGCCATCCCTGTGAGGCTCTCCAGCCACCTCTATTTAAACACCACCCCTCTCGGCCATGAGAGGTGCTGAACCAAACCTTAAGGAAACTCTGCCAAAATCATTCCAGATCACTCTCCACACATAGAGCACTTAATCCCCACTGAATTCCAGCCCGATTCCCTCAAATTCGAGCTCAATTTTGAGCTCGAACTTTAGCCCAAAAACCAGGACACTTCTTCACGGTGGATCAATCTTCGAATTGATCGGTCCTACACCTTCACCGGACCAAGAGGAGAAGTTTCCCACCGAAAGCCCCATCCCTGGGCCACCCGGTTGTTCCGGACTCCAAGCTTTGTGATCGGGCTTGGTCGAAATCATACCTAGGCAATTCACTGGACCGGGAGACTTCATCTCGGAGCTTCGCGGGATCCAATCGAAGGTGACACAACTCTCAGATCGAAGCTTCACTTCTCTGAGCAAAGGTATGGACTCACTCTTCTTCCCGAGCTTACAGAGATTCTCCATTTAATTTGAGTCAATTTAAATACATGTTTACCGTATGGATGTGTTCGTCTCCTCAAGACAAATCCATAGAGCATAAGAACACAAAAATCTGTTGAGAATCGAGTGAGAAATTAGGGTTAGAAGGTTGACGGTCACAGGTGCACACCAGTCGTAGACGATGACTGGGAGCCGTCAGATCAAGCGTGTATCAAGCGGACGGTCTGGATTGGGCCGGACAGTGCGATGGTACGTGAAGCGCGGGGCCCTGGAGCGCTAAGTCAGATGGCGGCGCCGAATCAGAAGACGACGCGTGTGCGTTCGGAGCTGCCGAGGTTGAGCTGGCGCCGAGTCACTTAAATAGAAAAATAGGGATTTTCTTATTTATTTAATTCCCTAAACTTCAAAAATACATAACTTTGTGTAGAAAAATCATAAAAATAAAATAAAAATACCCTCTTGCTCAGTGAACAGAGGAGAATAATGTGGAAAAGAAATCATTTAATTTCATTCAGTATTTTATTTTTAATGATTTATTTACCCTCTGCATTGTTTTAATTCTCCATGCATATTGAAAATTCACCATGGCATGAGACCATAGGGCTTTTGAAGCCTCTGAATTTGGGAACATTCTCTAAATTTTCCAAAGTCAGAGGCCATTCCTATGAGAAGTTATTGATTTTTCAAATTCATGTTGCTGTTTTGAGTATTTTAAATCCAATAATTAGCATGTTGTGAAATAAATTCTAGGAAAATTTGGTGATGTTTCTTATGACCAGAGGACCCTAGGAAAAATAGGTTTTGAATTAGTTCACTTGGAATAACCCTAATTGGCTTAAACACCCTAAATAGGTCTTTAATTAATTAGAGCTAATCATGCATCAAATTGACTTGAAATCAATTCTCCACTGACCTTTAGGATCAGAGGAACCCACCATAAAAGTTTGAAGTCAATTGGGTTTGGTTTGCTCTATCAAATGGGTTGATTAAGCCATTTAGCTAATTTAAACTTTAAAAATTCATAACTTTCAAAATGCTTTCCAAAATTCACCAAATTGGTTTTGGAGCTTCTCTGATATTAGGGGAATTTAAGAAAATTAAAATTTTAATTTTCTAAAAAAGTTGATTTTTTGCATTATTTTAATATTTTAATAATTAAAAAAATAATAAAAATCACAAAAATAATAAAATTCACCATAATGTCACATTTTAAATTTTAATCACTTAGGAACAAACCCCATATTTTTCCTAGGTCTCTATGATGAGTTATTAAATTTTAAAGCCCTAGAGTAATTTTAAAATTAAAAAAATGTATTTTCTAGCATTTCTATTAAAATAATTCTAATAAATCAAAGAAAAATCAGAAAATTATGAAAATTCATTCTCTGATTTCCTTGATATCAGAGAGATTTTTGAAAAATATAAAATTCATTTTTCAACCTTTATTTTATTTTTAAATTAATTAATACTCTAAAACTCAAAATAATTATTATAAAAATAATATATTTCAAAAAATCACCAAACTTGGTCCAAGTGGTTCTCTGGTCATTAGGAATGTCCCATAATTTTTTTAAGGACAGAAACTTTCCCTTGGTCATATTATTAAATTTTCCTTGGAAATCCCTATTTTCCACAAAAAATAATTACATAAATAAATTAAATACAGAAAAATCATATTTTATAATCTAATGTCTTTATTGACATATGAGTGAAGTCACATAAAAATTTCAAATTCATTTGAGCTCAATTTAGTGAGTTATGAAATTATTAAGCTTGAAGGGCAAAATGGTAATTAAAATTTTAACCCTTAATAAAAAACTTTAGGCTTAATAAAATGAAAGAGTAAAATATTTGATCTTAATCTGATTTGGATGATTGAAATTTAAATAATTAAAGGGTAGGAACCTATTAAACAATTCAAAATAATTAAAATAAACCTTAATCAAATAACTAATTAAATTTGGAAGAATAATAAAATTGGAATTATTAAAATAAGGATGTCATTAGGAAGAGGTTTGTTCTTTAATTTAAGAATCCCTAAATTAATCATCCCAATAATATTTAATTCCTAATTAAAATGATAATCCAAGTTTAAGATTTAAAATGCTAAAAGACTTAATCATTAAATTAAGTTAAAGTTAAATTATTTAAAGCGAAACCCTTTTAAAATAAAATATTAAATTAAATTAAATTAAATTAAATTAAATTAAATTAAAACACATTAAATTAAATTAAATTAAATCAAATTAAAAATTAAAATTAAATTAAATTAAATTAAATTAAATTAAATTAAATTAAATTAAATTGAATTAAATTAAATTAAATTAAATTAAAATTAAATTAAATTAAATTAAATCAAATTAAATTAAATTAAGCTAAATCATTAACTTAAATTAAACTAAATTAAATTAAACCACATTAAATTAAATTAAGTTAAATTAAATATAACATCACCTAAGACATAAAGAATTCAAAAATAAATCTAAAACAACTTGAACACTATTCCAAACTTAAATCCATTAACTAAAATTAAATCATAAATCATTTGAACATCCATTTGCCCTCGAAAGCTTTTGTTGTCATAACTCCTAAACGGAGCGTTAAGTGAAGTGTTACTGCACTTATAGGATATTCAAATGTTCTAGTTCACTGAGCAAGACAACAAACTTGAACTCCCGGACGATTAATTCATTTGTATAATTAAATTCTCTTGGACTTAAAACAATCCTAGAAATATTGAAAAGATGTTTAAGATTCGTCTTAAGCACTTCCTCGATATGATAGGATATTTATAAGAACAATTGAATTTAATTGTTCTTTGATGAAGAAAATCGTCCTCAAAACAAAATACAAGAACCTAGACGTCATAGGAGATGACTAGCTATAGGATTAGGACCTCGGTAGAAAACCATAACCCTTCCCTTAGCTTTACCTAGGAACTTGCTTTAAATGCTTAAATATTCTAACTGTGTTTTAAGTGCAGCTTGGAATGACGGGAAGACCCTCCAGGTACGCTTTTATTTTATTGCAATTTACCTTATTGCAATTTATTTAATCGCATCGCACTTACTTTTCTTGCATGATAAACAATCTGTTGCATGAAAACCCACACCTTTAGGATAGTCCCTAAAGCCGAAACCAAAACTAAATTAAAAGTCATTGCAAGATAAAATTCACCGCCACAACATTTCAAAATATAAGACAACTCAAAATTTAATCACGAAACGAACAACAAAACTACAACTACAACTAAATTAAAACGTCTTGTTGGATGATCGGGAATACCTCGGATGATGTAACCTATGTGTTGCTAACGGGATTTCCACGGTCTAAATGAAAGTGTGGAACTCATTCGATTGAGTTTAGCAAATTCATACGGACTAAGTGAATCCGATAAAAATAACGATGCCGGAAGGATGGATCCGTGGGATCTTAACCGATGTTGTTATAATCAACTTTAAGATTTGTTTAACTAAAACACTAAAAACACTTGGATTTTAAGACTTCTCTAAACCAGAACACTTCTCTCATCTCCTGATTTATGATTTCTAAAACTAAACCACTACAACAACAAGGAGCTCGGAGCATGGTGGGCAGCACGGCCATCGTCATCAGCAAAACTCGAGTCTACTTCAAAGAAACTTTCCTTAGAACTAAATAACCAAGCCATAGGACTTCGAGGTAGCTTGCCTAGTGCAACATAAATCCTCAACTCTTCGTTAGGCATTTGCATGATCATGTCATGTAAATTAAGTCCTAATCGGTCTTAGGACTCCGAGGTAGTCGTCCGATGCGACATAAACCCTCACATCTTCAAGGCTATTTGTATAATTTTATCATACAAATATAAGTCCTAACTAATTAAAATTGGCAAGATCAAAATACTAAATAAACATTAGGGCTTTCCTAAATCCAAGCCAAACAATAGGATAGTCGGGAAATTACCGAAGTTCGCTTCGAATCTGTGATTTCTCCTACCTTTCTTCCTTTGAATTCCCAAAACAAAATGTTCCAAACTCGATCCATTCCCTATTGAAATTCTAAAATTCAATCCCTTGAAAACTTAAACTTTGAAATTCTTGAGAGCAGAACTACTGATTATTATCGAGAGTTTTCTTAGGTGATTCCCGTCACTTAAGATGTAATTAACTATGGGGCTTGCCCTTATAGGGAATTTTAAGAACCCATGTAATATAAACCCTGTTTAATGTTTTCATATTAAACAGGTGGAATTTGTCGACTTATAAAATTGGTTCGCGGATCAAACGGATGTCACAAACTTCTCTAGTTTATTTAATCGAGCCTCATTATCAAGCGAGTGTGTCTATTCTTCGGGATAGATACACGGTTTGTAGTGCGGCGCTCGTTTATATAAACTATTCGGGATGTGAGATTAGTTTGATTTCATATCTTAAAATTTTCAAATTTAAAATTATTTTCAAAATCAAATACTACTTTTCAAATTATTTATTTAAATTAAATTAAAATTCGCCGACAATTTCTGTAGGCGACCCCCTTTTCCAAATAAAACACATAACTCAAAAATAAGCCGCACATTCCCAAATATAATAAAATGCATTAATACGCTGAGGGGTAAATTCAGCAATTTTTCCTCTAACTAGCACATATTCAGTCTCAGTCCAGGGCACATTAGCATAAAATTCTCTAACAACACCCAAAACAGCATTCACAGTAAAATAACAAAATCTCTCCCAGTTTTGCTCAACAATTAACTGTTCAACAGATCCGCCAGGATTGTCAAAAGCTCAATCCTGAATAATCTTCTTATTGTAGGTAAGAATTAAAACGAACGCTTTAACATTAACAAATTTTTCTTCATCAAAATCCAATTTTCTCTTCCCTTTACTCATCCTAGGAGCCATGTGAATTTCTAAAAATTTGCAAGAAAAATTTCAATAAATTCCAAATCCACAATGTAACAAACTCCAAATACTATTCTAAACAAGTAAGAGTAAATTTCATCATAGGAAATCCCAAAATTTCTTCAAAAATCCCAAAATTCCAATCTAAGCAATGTGAGAAATTCCTATGGTGAAAATAAAAAATTTTAACTTAAAGTGAAGCTCTTACCAAGAGAAGTGTAGATCCGGTCTCGAAAAACCTTGAAATCGCTTCAAATCCAAGATCTAGCAAGCCCTAGGTTTTCAAAATCGAAAAAATGGAGGAGGAAGATGAAAGCAATGGAAAAAACCGCAGGTCCCAGAGTCAAAATCGCGAAATAAATGGTTTTTGGACATTTTTTGTATTCGGGCACCGGCGACGCTCGATAGGGCGCTGGCGACGCTCTATTTTTTTTAAATGCCAAAACTCTCTAGATTTAGGCGCCCGCGGCGTCAGTGCAAAAATTTTTCTGGGTCCGAACATTTTTTCATAATTTCAATCGTATCATCCTCCACAATGACATTTAATACTTCATTAAGCATCTATTTCATCACACAAGCAATAACTAACACAATTCTTACACAAACAACACAAAACATACTTCTATATATAAAATCCATATTACAACATAAACACTAATATGTTCATCAAATTAAACCAACAAATCTTAGATTTTTAGTGTTGCAAGTACATTACGATAAGCAAACACAACGAAATTAAGCATAGTAAATCCAAATGCAAACTACAAAGCAAAGAAAAACAAATACTAAACACACCAAACAAAATTAAACAAAGTAAAGCAAACACACATCAAACATAAGTAGAATCCAATAATCACTCCTCATCGGTCTCAGAAGTATCTTCCTCTCTGATATCTCCAATAGATTGTTGATGCACGAACAAATTATAGAAGGGACGAAATGGGAATTTATCAGATGAATCCTCAGCAATCACAGCGTTCTTCTTCATCAGATAAATCAGGCCCATCTCAATATAACCAGTGTGATCAAATTGTTCCTTCAACCTCCAATCTATATGATCAAATAAATCAGTAATATTATTGATGGCAATCATAACATTATGTACCTCTTTTTCCAACTGCTTGATTCTCTTCAGTATCATTCTGGAATTTTCAGGAAAGTAAGGCTGAATGGGTTGTGAAGTCTGAGTTGGTTGATCAAAAAGCAGATCCATATCACCTTCATCTCCTTCTATTTGGTAGTCATAAAGATTAGTTGGATCAATAGGCCTCCAAGGAAGAAGAACCTTTTCCCAACTCTCATACGAAACAAGTGATTGACTACACAACAAAAATATGGTGAACGGGTGCCTGATGCACAAGACTAATATTTTGCAAGAATTTATGAATTCAAATTTATATATTTATAATGATTTTGTTTAGTTCAAGCATTCAACGCAAGTATATGTATCGTATCAAGCAATACAGGGCTTTAATGGAGTTCTGGTTATCGATCCCACAGGGAAGTTCGAAGTATACACAATATAAATAATATAGCACTAAAATTTGATATTTAAATAGCACTTAAGGTTTAACACATACTCCTACTAACACTATACAGAAAACAATAACAATTAACTAAACTACAATTACTTCTAACAACTTTTAAAATAGAATTAACTAACAGACACACTAAACTAAGTATTTGAAAGGTTTTTGATATATGAGAAAAGTATCTTTCCTCTTGCAATGAGAATATGATGTGTGGATTGATATGGAGCAATTATCTATGTTATTGTGCGAAATAAGAGCATAGATGATTCTTTACCCTTAAAAGAGTACCCCCTCTTCTAAGCAAGAAAAGAACATTGACATATCCTAAGTTTAGTCACTAAATCTAAGGCTAGGCTGGGAGGATACCGGTTCTCACTTCGAAGCTCCCACTCACCCTTCACCCGAAGGCTAACCTTTGATATTAGTTACTAATCTTAGAACCAATTTGGGGATTTCAGCCTGTCACCCTAAAATCTCCACATTGAAGTCCATCAAAATATATTTCCCTATTTATTTGCACTCAATTCCCATGAACTACACAATTCATCCATAGAAATTGAATGGATCTTTCATTATTGTTGTAGGAAATTAAACCCTTTCAAACTTAATGTTCAACAACATATTTTAACATTCAATTGACCAAATCGAAAAGTAAATTAAGTTCAAAAATGAAAAACCATCACAATTTCTTCATTACATTAAAAGCACATCAAATCCACATCAATCTATCATCACATCTCTATGCAAGAAGAAAGACAAGGGAGACTACTCAGAATTCATGGAGAAGATATTATACAACATGGATTTTAAATATAAAAGAAAAGTCATACAAACCACAAAAGAAAATACAACTTATCTCTTTCTCTTCCCCGACGTAATTCCCTTGAAGTTCATTTGAATCCTCTTCTCTCTTTTTTTACAACACTTGATTCTGTCTTTAGAATGGAAAGGAAGAAGCAATCTCTCACTTTACTCCTTCTCCTTCACTCTTTAGAGAAGAATTCCTCTCAAATCCTCACTCTACACTCACTTCTCCTTAACCCTAACACTTAACACACATTAAAACTACACTAGAACCACTGAAGAAGCACACCATTTTGTCCAAAAACAGTTACTTATAAGATAGGGACGAAATCCCAAGAGTTTCCATAGGCATCCCTTCAAAAAGTAGCGAAAACTCTTCAAATTTGAATTCCACTGACTTCGGGCACAGGTGGCTCTCTATCGTGCCATTATTTCTGAAGTCTCTGAATTTGGGCTCCGGCGGCGCCATAACCTTTTTTCCACCATTTTGCTCCTTTTTGCTTCAAATTCATTCCTTTTCGCTTCTTTTCACTCCAATGACCTAAAATCATCATACCTGCAACAAATCATGAAAAACACCTTTCTTTAAAATGCAATATCACCAAAAATGGGTAAAATTATATAGCAAAAACCGTATATATTTTTGGTGCATCAGAATCCCCCAAATATTAACTATTACTTGTCCTCAAGTACTCTTTTTACTACATAAAATTATAAATCTAGGCAATGTACTTTTCAACTGTAGGAAACTAAAATTTTTTTTTCAAAAGAATATATTGGTTAGATTTTCAGAAAGAAGTTTAGTAACTCCGGTCAACACTACAGATGTAGGAATATTCAGCAATCAAGTCTAAGAGTTCTACTCTTCTATTTATTTCTAGGTGAACCATAATTCGTCACATTAAGAGTGCCTAAAAGAAAACTATGTGAAAAAGGAGTTCATGCAAACTTCATTAGAATGTAGTCCAGTACTTAAAACATAAATTCAGAAATGAAATCAAGTTTTCCCTTTAGGGTTACTCAAGTGAAGCCAATTTTTGATTAACCATCTCCTCAAGCTTTTCTCATAAATATTTTTTCTTTTTTTTTCTTCTTTTTTTTTCTTTTTGGGATTTTTTTTCAATCCTCCTTTTCTTTTATCTTTTTTTTAATGAGGATTATTATATCTGGATAACCTTTAATGATTTTGAACTTTTCACTCCTCTTTCTAAAGTTCAAACTTGTGATACCTCCTTACTTTATAGTTAAGTACAAGCTTCATTATTCATCATAAAGTCACAATCTCTACTTAACACACAATACTTTAAGTCCCTTAACATTTCAAAAGTACAGTTTCTTTACTTTAAATAGTTAACTATAGTCAAATTCTTTCATACCAAATATCTTATTTCTATAAAATCAACCTTTATCACTAAAAATTTTCATCCTATCCTTCCATAATATTCAACTGAAATAAAAAGTTTTAGTTATCTTACAATGAGGTTCAACTGCTAGAAGTTATGCTAATAATTTTTGAAAATATAATAATTGAGAAAAAATAAAAGTTAGTATTTCTCTAACCTCCCCCAAACTTAAATGTTTCAGTAAATTTGAAACAGTTAAGACTAAAATAAAACTAACCTTTATGTTTTGGGATCTTGAAATCTTCAACAGCTATCTGGTATTAGTCAAAATTTACAACTAGCAGGCATGAAACATTTTGTAGCAGTGATATAACAATTTTACATATTTGCATGGGTAAAGAGAAATTAACTTTAAACGTCTAAACATCCAACAAAACACTACAACATGAAACAAACTATCACAGTACTACACAGTCCAACTAACAATTTCCATATTTCAGTACAACATAACAGTACACCAATGGGGTTACACATAACAAGAAAAATAAATAACTACTACATCACAACAGTACAACACAACGCAACAAGATCAACAGAAATAGAAATAAACAATCTACCAATCTCCATCTCCAGGATCATCAGCAGGGTCATCAGCAGGGTCAGGTCTATATGTTGTATAGCTGGGGCAAGTAGGAAATATCACATCGGACTCCCCCTCATAAATATGACCTGAGCATGATAATAGACAATATCAAACTCAACTCTCCTCTGCAGATAATCTTCATTCACATCACTACTCGCCTCAAATACATCCACCCGACCATGGAGTCTATCCACACTAACACTCTGTAATCTCAGCTGCTCCATAAAATCAGATAAGGTAAGCGGCTCAGATGTAGATGGAACATCATAACTAGTAGTGGAATATCAGTACTCCTACGCTTAACTCGGCCTCCCACATGAGACTCATAAGTACGGATAATATTCTTTGTAATTGGTCTCAATGGTATAGCCACTTCTTTAGAACTATTAAACTGCACACCAGACTAAACACACAGAGCATGAACTAAAGCAGGATGTCCTAAACCACTAGTGGCCTCGCCTCTAGCAACAGTCTGAATGTTCTTGTAGATAATAGCCCCAATATCAATATTTTTCATCTTCTGTATACAATAGTTCAGAATCTCTCTATCCATTGTAACTTCGCTGTGGTGATAGGATGGTAACAGTCTTGTAGAAATGAAATAATGCCAAACTTTTGAAGCAACATTCAATGTGGAGGTGGGGAAGTTAATTAACTATTTTTGACTTACTTTCCATTCTCCTCGCCCGTCAGTCATAAAAGAAATCACTTCTCTCATATTCTCTCTTCGAGTGTCAAAGTTTTCATATTCACAAACAAATGGTTCTCGAGTCTGATAGAAAGCATTGATACGTTGAGGAGTAAACTCAACCATTTTTCCTCTAACTAGCGCATACTCTGTCTCAGTTCAGGGTACATTCGAATAAAACTCTCTAACAACTCCCATAACAGCATTTGTAGTGAAATAAAAAAATTGCTCCCAATTCCGCTCTGCAATTAATTGTTCTACAGATCCTCCAGGACTATCAAAAGCTTGATCCTGGATACACTTCTTGTTGTAAAAGTAAGAGTTAAAGCGAAATTGGCCTTTAATATTAACGGATTTCTCCTCATCAAAACCTATTTCCTCTTCCCTTTACTCAAACTTGGAGCCATGTGAATTTCTAAAATTTGCAAGAAAATTCCAATAAATCCCAAATTAACAATGTAACAAACTCCAAATACTATTCTAAACAAGCAAGAGCAAATTTCATCATGGAAATCTCAAAATCTCTTTAGAACTCCAAAAATTCCAACCTAAGCAATGTGAGAGATTTTCATGGTGAAAATAAAAAAATTTAACTTAAAGTGAAGCTCTTACCAAGAGAAGTGTGGATCCTGTGTCGAAAAGCTTTGAAATCTCCTTAAATCCGAGATCTAACAAGCTCAAGATCTTCAAAATCGTGAAAATGGAGGAGGAAGACGAAGGAAATGGAAGAATTTGCGGGTCCCAGGGTAAAAATCGTAAAAATGAGGGTTTTTGGCCTTTTGCTGGGTTCGGGCACCGGCGGCGCTCGATAGGGCATTGGCGGAGCTCTATTTAAAATATTAGCAAAACTTTCTGGATTTGGGCGCCGGCGGCACCAGTCCAAAATATTTTCTGGGTCTGAAAAATTTTTTGTAATTTCGATCGTTTCAAAATCCACAATGATGTTTAACACTTCAATAGACATCTACATCATCCCATAAGCAATAATTAACACAATTCTTCACACAAACAAGACACAACAATCTTATATATATATATATATAATCCAAGTTACATCATATACACCAAATATTTTCATTCAAACCAACTACTCTTAGATATTTAGTACAGCAAGTACTCTACGATAGAAAACACTAAGATCTAAGCACATAATGAAAGTAAGCACATCCAAATCCAAGTTTAAATTTTAAAGCAAATACTACACAAACCAGACATAACTAAGCAAAGTAAACTAAACACTCAACAGACATAAGTAGAATCCATTAATTACTCCACATCAGTTTCAGAATTATCCTCTCCTCTAATGTCTCCAATTGATTGCTGATGCACAAACAAATTATAGAATGGACGAATTGGAAATTCTTCAGATGATTCCTCAGCAATCACCACATTCTTCTTCATCAGATTGATCAGCCCATCTCAATTCAACCAGTGTGATCGAATTGCTCTTTCATTCTCCAATCTATATGCTCAAATAAATAAAAAATGTTATTGATTGCATTCATAACGTTCCATACCTCTTTCTCCAACTGTTTGGTAGTTAAAGGGATTAGTTGGATCAATAGGCCTCCATGGAAGAAGACCCTTTTCTCAACTTTCATAAGGAACCTGTGACTGACTACATAACAAAAATATGGTGGACGGGTGTCCAAGCCCATATTTAGATCCATGCACAATTAATCCCAAAACTAATTTCAAAATGATATTACCAATGTCAACTGGCCTCCCAGTTTGAATATAGAAATTCAAAATGGCACTTTCCTTGATTACCTTGCTAATCTTCAATGTCGAAAATAACTTTGCCGAAATAAAGTAGTGTCACTGCTTCGATACTGGATTGAGAGATGCTGATGGGAAACTAATGTATCCATTCTCTCTAATTTCCCATTCCTCATTCTCATTCGTCAAATATCGATACACATCATTCATATTATCCCTCGCGGCATTGAAATTAGAATAATGACAAATAGGTACGTTCTCGATCATAAAGAGATCGTTAATTCGTGTAGGAGTGAATGGCACAAATCTACCACACACAAATACGAACCCTTGATTGATCCCGTGAAGATTTGCATAAAACTCTTTCACGACAGGAACAACAACGACAATGGTAGTGTAGCAAAGCACTTCCCAACGTCTCTCCTTTATAATTTCTTCAATTTTAGTAGTAGGATTATCCATACCTCGATTTATGAAGCCTCTTTCCTTGATAATCCTTTTTTTCATCACACTTTGTTGAACAAACGCTGCGCCTCAAAACTTATGAACTTCCTTTAGTTGAAAACACGAAATCGAGGGGTTTCAATGGGGTAGAAATCCATATGATATGAATTAGGATTGGTGGTTTTCATTTTTCTGGAGTTAAGAAGTCAAAAATAGTGTTTAGGGAGTTATAAGGACTGCCAAAAATCGCCAAAACTCGCATTTTAAAACATAAAAACCGTCAACAGGTTTTGGGCACCAGCAGTGCTCGATAGAGCGCCGACGGCGCTCAAACAGGTAAGTTCAATGTTACATATGTGATAGGGTGTCGACGGCGCCAGTGGTAAAAAATTCTCACCAAACCTCATTTGGCCTAAAATATTCCAATATCTCGATTCGATCCATCATTTATCAATTTTTAAAGTATTTAGGAGTAATTAGGATTCAAAAACAACTATCTAAAAAGCACAACTACATCGAACAAGCAAACAAAGAACAAAGATACATATGGGTTGCCTCCCATAAAGCGATTGATTTAACATCATCAGCCCGACAAACCATTCAATTAATCGAGATGACTCAACATTAAAACCTCTTTGAAGTCAGGTTGAAACCTGTCAAAGTAAGGCTTTAATCGATGCCCATTAACCTTGAAAATGTTTCCAATATCAGTATCTTTAATATCAACAGCTCCAAAAGAATGAACTTTTATAACTGTAAAAGGTCCAAACCATCTAGACTTGAGCTTTCAAGGAAATAACTTCAATCTTGTATTGTAAAATAAAACTTTTTGTCCAAATTCCAAATTCTTTTTCAATATCTTCCGATCATGCCATAATTTCCTTTCCTCTTTATAGATCCTATCATTGTGATAAGATGCATTTCTAATCTCTTCCAATTCATTCAATTGCATAAATCTTTTCTCTCCAGCATTTTTCAAATTAAAATTTAACTCTTTTATCGCCTAATATGCTTTATGCTCCAATTCAACAATGACAAGTCTTACCAAACACTAGTCTATAAGGAGACATTCCAATAGGGGTTTTAAAAGCAGTCCTATAAGCCCGTAAAGTAGTATCTAATTGAGCAGACCAATCTAATTTATGATTATCCATAGTTTTCTCAAAAATTCTTTTAATTTCACGATTAGACACTTCGCTCAAACCACTAGATACGGGGATAATGACGGTAGAGATTCTATGAATAATATTATATTTCTCAATTAATCTCTTAATTCGATTATTCCTGAAATGGGATCCACCATCAGTTATGATCACTCTCGGCATTCCATATCTTGTAAATATATTTTTCTTTAAAAATTTTAAAGCACTCCGAGCATCACATCTAGGTAAAGCAATAGCTTCAATCCATTTCGAGACATAATCAACGACAACCAATATATATAAATTTCCAAATGAAGGAGTAAATGGTCCCATAAAATCTAATCCCCATACATTAAAATTTTCAACTTCCAAATTATAATTTAGAGGCATTTCATTTCTTCTAGAATTATTACCTACTCTCTGACATCGATCACATGATTTAATATATCTATAAACATCTCTAAAAAGAGTAGGTCAATAATATCCAGATTGTAGAATCTTAAAAACAGTTTTATCAACATCAAAATGACCTCCAAATTCAGAATCATGACATAGTTGAATAATCAAATTTGTTTCTTCTTGTGGCACACATTTCCTAATAATCAGATCCTTACACTGTTTATATAGATAGGGCTCATCCCAAAAATAAAATTTTGCATCATATTTGAACTTTTTTGTTGTTGCCTTGTTAAATCCGGTGGTACAATATCACTTACAATATAATTCACAATATCAGCATACCAAGGCAAATTGCTTCCCATAATAGTATAGAGTTGCGCATTGATCCCCGACGGATAAATATATGTGCGCCAAAAACTTGGTCCCGCACCGATATATATATGTGCTGATGATTTAGATATGAAAATTATGATTTTATAATATGGGATACTACGCAAGTATACGTATCGTTTATCAAGTAATATAAGAAGTTCTGATTAAGCCCCGAAGTATCGAACCCACAGGGAAAATATGAAAATCTTTAAAGGAATCAGAAAATTATCTTTTTACTTTTTTTTATGGCTTTTGAAAGTATGTATTGATTTTGAAAAGTTTTGAATGTTGATTTGTCTTTTGAAATTTCCTTAGTAAAATGTTAAGAAAGAAATTAAAATTATAATAACTAATAACACTGTATGTAAAACACTATTAACTAGAATATCTTTTTCTTTCCTTTTATGAAGTAGTAATAATTATTAAAGTATTGTTGTGGAAGTATTTTAATTTGTTGTGATGAGATAGAAGCAAATGTGTTCTTTACCCTTACTTGGTTACGTAAAGAACATAGGTTAATTTAAAATTTTTATCATTTTGAACATGGTTAGGCAGATAAGATACCAGTCTCTCACTCTAGATTTCCCTCGATTCCCACCAACTGGGGGCTAACTTCTCATAACAAAACTCAAAACTTCAAACCAAATTAGGGGGTTTTAGCCTGTCACTCTAAATTCTCTAATTTTACTCAATTCCATAAAAATATCTTCTAATATTACATTCAATTATATTGACTACAATTCTCACCCATATAATTGCATGTGATTCTTACTAACTTTTATGAGACAATACCACATTGGATCTTACATAATCTCAAGAAAATCTACAACTTAACAGGCCAAATTAAGAAGTAAACAAAGTTTTTAGAATTAATCTTCACAACTTCTTCCAACTTTAAACACTTATACTTTCCACAACAATTCTCTATAAACTAATTACTTCTCCATTTAAAAAAGAAAAAGATAAACTAAACTACTCAGAATGCATTGAGAAAATACAAAAACACATTGATTTAAAATTAAAAACCATAAGAAAAACAACAAGCAAAAACAAGTATTAGTTAAAAAACTAAATGTAAGAACAAAAGTAAACACTTATCTGAAAATTCTCTCCACAAGACTCAGGAAGTTCTTTTGAAACTTTAACTCTTCACTAAAATACTCCTCAGAGCGGATCTGATGACTCAGAATAAACTTTAGACTTCAATAGAAACTAAACTAAAAGAAAGAAAAGAAGTGGGAAGAAGAAGACTTCACTCCGACCCTTTTCTCCTTTCTACTCTCTACTCCCACTCTTAATAAAAACTCTCACAAAATAAAAGTAAAATACTGTAAAAACTCTCTTCAAAATGCAAGTGGAAGAGCACTTAGTCATTCTTAAGACTCTCTTTCAAAATTAAACCAAAAGGTGCCTTGGTGTCTCTTCAAATGTGTCCAGATTCACTGTGTCCACTAAAGAATGCACCCCTTCATTCAAACTTGCCGCCCAAAGGAAGTTATGGAAGTTACCACCAAGAGTTGCATCCCATCCCCTTTGAAATTGGAGCCAAATTCCTTTAGATTTTGATTTTTAAGCTGTAGGCGGCTAAGCGGCCGAGCGGCGCTTAGCCGCCAGTGCCTAAATTTTCATTTTTCATTTTTTTTGCTCCAAATTTGATCCAATTTTGCTCCTTTCATCATGACCATCCATTTTCATCATACCTGCAAGAAAAACACAAAAAACCTTCCATTAAAGTGCAATATCATTAAAAATAGGTATAAAAATGTGCATAAAAATACTATATATTTTAGGTGTATCAAAATCCCCCAAACTTAAAATGTTACTTGTCCTCAAGTGACAGTTAATCTCATAGAACATTTTAGCATGCAAATTATATAATGAGTTTCTTAGGAAGATAACGAAATTTTATTCTAGAAATGGAATAGTCTAATTTAGAAAAAATTTCGGTAATTAAAACCAACTTAAAGTTTAGAAAGTTCTTAAGTAAAGGAAAATGACAAATATAAGTTTCTATCTAATTCGGAAATATTTGTAGATTCTTCAAAATATAGGACTCAAACACTTATTTTTCTCACTTAAAAATCTTTATTTGAAAATAATTTTACTTACTATATTATAACCTTAGGCTTTAGATTTTCTCTGAACTTATATCTTAAACTTTAGGTATGAAACCAATTTTTGATTAGGCCCTTAAATCTTCAAGCTTCTACTCCCTTTTCATATACTCTTTTTTACCTTTTTTTTATAAGGCAAGGATTACTATATCTGGATAGGCCTTTAATGATTTTGAATTCCACCCTTCCATTTAAAATAAAGGTAAGATATACATCTTTCACTTAAAAATCATAATAATAATATTTGAAAATTACTCTTCAATAAAAGAAATTTAAGCTTTGAAGAATAGAAGTCAAATCTTCAATTTATCCAAAAATACAAAACTTCTTACTAAAGATAGTTTAACTTTATTTAACACCTCTTCATTAAGAAAGTTTTAACGTTAAGTTTTTCATGATTACTATAAATTTTAACTAAATTCTTTTATTCATTTCTATATTCAAAAGTTTTGTTCCCCTAATATAACTTCATGTACATAATTGTTCTCAATCAAAAATAAGATTTATTTTAAGTATTCTTGATAATCAAATAAAATTTTAGGTTTTTGAAAATCTTTATTTTTAAATCCCCCCCCCCCCCCCCGCCCCCCAAAACTTTAATTTTTAGTTAAGATAAAACATTTAAGCATAAGAAATGATACATGGGTGAGAAATGATACATGAGTGAGAAATAAAAACTGAAATTCATGCTTGCAGGAATTTTTAATATCCTAATATGCAAGTATAACAATTTTAATAACAGGAGTAAAATGAAATCAAATTTAGTTTTTCAAAACAATTTTTATACAAAGAAAAGTAAAAAATTTCAAAAAGACTTCTACAGTAGTAGTGGTTTTCAAAGCAAATACACACCAACTAAAATAACACACTGATACAGATAACAGATGATAGTGGAATTTGAAAAATTTTAAACATGTAGTTTCCTAAGTAGAAGTTCCCAATAGTGGTTTATAATCTCCTAACAGTTTTTGAATTAAAGTACACACTACTAAAAACTCTAACATAACGTACACATAAAAACATTTACTATTACACATCACTACCACAAAGCAACATATAAAACATCAATACAACAACAATAATACATCTGAATATGCATAACAGAAAAATAATACAAACTACGATCGCATACTTATCAAGGTTCACATCACAACATAATGATCAAAATAAATACTAAACAAAACACACATCAGTACATCAACAACAACACTACAACGAAAACAAATAACACAAATCTACTCATCATCCTCATCATCATCATCATCCTGCTTGTTCCAATCCCTAGATGGCACATAAGGTATGTAAAATGGATGAGAGGGCATCTCAGCACTCTGATCACCTCTAATCAGTCTATCTAAATATTGCTGATAACTCTCCTCATACTTATCATGTTTTACAATATATATTTCCACATTATCCACTTTACCATCAATATCTCTAACATGCTCACGAGTAAAACTCACTTTCTTCAAAATCTTTCTTAACAAACTAGTACGTGAATGCAGTAGATGATGAAGCACGTGAAGTAGTAGCACGAGAAGTAGATGCGACGAAGCGAAGCAGTAGAAGCCCTACCAAATCCTCCTCTCCAACCAAACTCTGAATGTACATTGTAAGCACCAACGTTGACACTAGTAATTGGTCTCAATGGCTGAAGTACCTCTTCCCAAGTTTCAAACTTCACTCTAGATTGTTCACATAATGAATGAATCAAGGAAGGAAATCCCATACCTGCAGTAGTGGTTGATCTAGCACAGTTTAAAACATAATCATAAATTATACCTCCAATGTTAATAGGCTTCCCTTGCTGAATGCAATGGTTCAACACAGCTCTTTCTCTCGTTACTTCATTAGTATGACTCGAAGGTAACAATTTAGATGAGATAAAATAATGTCACGCCTTAGAAGTGGCATTCAATTTGGAAGTAGGAAAGTTCACTCTTCTATCATTTGTTATTTTCCATAATCCTCTTCCATCAGTCAGAAATTCCATGATCTCATCTAATTCTCCTTTCGTAGGATGATAGTTAGAATAAAAACAGAACATGACAGGAGGTAGTCCACAAAAAGTGTTGATTGCCCCAGAAGAAAAGTAGACCTCATGGCTCCTAACCATCACTTGATTCTCTTATGCAGCAGACAAATTTGCATAAAATTCTCTGACCACAGAAACAACAGCAACAGCGGAGAAGCAATAGTAATTCTCCCAGTTCCTTTTAGCAATCATATCTTCAATTACTTCTCCTGGCTTACTAAATACACGCTCAGGAATCAACTTACGTAACTGTAGTGCGTCAACGTATCGTTCCTCAGTCCTTGTGCTAACAAATTTGTCAGAATCAAATATGGCCTTTTCTCTCGCTCGCTTTGACTTTGGAGCCATCTCTAAAAATTCACGAAAATTCACCTTAAATTCCAAAATCAAACTAAACTTGCTAAATTATCTTCCAAAAGATATTTTCACTAAATCCAAGCAATTTCTCAAGTTTTTCCTCAAATTTTCACCATGAATAGTGATTTTAAGATTTTGAAAAATGTACTCAAAATACATGGTTAAAATAAAAAAAAATTTACTTAGGAGTAGTTGTTGACCTCATTTTTGATGAGGTCTTTTCTCTTCTCTCTCCTTAGTACTTAGGATCTAGCCTTAGGATTTACCTTTGACTATTTTAGAGGACTAGAAATGAAACCCACCACTTAGAAATTCAAACACCTCTTAACTCCCTGCAAACCCCATAAGTTTGATTGTAAACCCCTAAGTCACTTGGAGGGTTAAGATCAAATGTGGGGGTTTAAAGGATGAGTTCCCTATAGGACTCTTTGGCCTTAGGACTACCACGGGTGGCACTGGTGCAGTGAAGGTTGACTCTGCACACATTACACTTTCACACACATTCCAAATCCTAAAACCATTCATACCTAGCTTGACTTCACGACTCATGTAGGTAATTCATATGGATGGACCTTAACCCCCAGGCCCTTGGCTAAGAGGGTTAGGAACAACATAATGAATGCGTCAAAGGAGTCCTCTCATGGCTCTTATGGGCTTGATGTGGCTTCATGGCTCAACCAAAGTGATTCCATTCTAATCAAACTTGATCAATCTTTATTTTTCCAAAATTTCAATTTTTGACCCCCGGGACCCTAAACCCACCAAACCTACCAAATGCCCTTGAAATTGCCCAAAATTTACAAAATCACCTAAATTACCCAAAATTCCTAAAACCAATCCTAAACATTTCCCACCATTCAAATTGATCATCCTTAGCCAAATATACCAAAATTTTCAAAAAAACCCCCCAATACCCTCCAAATTCCCAAAATGCCATTTTTAACCAAAAAAAAATTCGAAAATTCGAAAATTCCCAATAAATTCCAGAAAATCCCAAATATCCCTAATTTTATTTTGTTCAACTACACCATAAGCCAATTTTGTTAATTTAGCCCACTTTTACTAAAATACCCAATTTGACACATTTTTAACCCAAATGGACCCAATATGAAACCAAATCAACCCAATTGATCCTAATTTTGATCCAATTCATTCTTAAACTTCAATTCAATATCCCCAATATCAATATAGACCAAATCCAAGTCCAATTTGATTGACATTTGGATCTAATTTCAATTTGAAGCTTAAAACCCAATTTTGTCCATAACCTAAACTTAACCCAAACTACCCAACTCAACCCCAACTAGCCCCAAACCTTTTCTAAAACTTCCCTAACATCCCCACAAACAAAATACTAACTTGATTTGCCCCAAATTTGAACCTAAACTCCACCCAAACCTAACCCAAACAAAAAATCCCCAATTTTGGCCTAAACCCACCATGAACCCAAATGGGCCCAAATCCCAAAAACAAAGCCCAACCAAAGTTGAAAACTCTTTGTAACACTCCCATAAACATTTCTCAACATTAATTTTCCAATATTCCAAATCAAAATTTAATATCCATTGATTCCACACAAATTTCACACAAACACAAACTTATATTAAAACAAACATAACACTTAATACAATTCTAGAATTTCTTTCCACACATAAAGGATGAAAATCTCTAAATACAAGAGACTTTAATCTCAAACTAATAAGTATACATCTCTAGGATGTAACCATCACATCATCAGGCTTAGTAAATACTTAAATATAAACACTAAACACACCAAACATATCACACATGAACACTAAACATAACACATAAGAACACTAAACAAATAAGAACAAAGCACTCTTAATTCCATTCTCCATTATGCATATTATATCCCGAACCATTATGATTCTCATTTGACCCTTCTGGAATATAAATCTGATAAAACGGGCGATAATTGTTCATCCTTAAATCATCTTCTTCAATCCATTTATTCTTCAGAAACATCGCCTTATCTGTTTCTTCCACGTACCTTGAATGACTGAATTGCATCTTGAGTTGACATCCCATGTGCTCCAAATGTAGGTTACTTTCATGGATTTTTGCTTCCATTGAAGTCACTCGAACTTCAATTTTTGTAATTATTTCAGCAATCCCTTGAATACTAACAGCGAGATATCCATTGAATAACTCTTTAGCATCGTCATCGACGAACTTACTCTTGTCGAATCTTGCTTCTTCTTAATCTCATTCTCCTAGGAAGACATGATGCACTCAAAACTCTCTTCTTAAGACTCAGAAATGAAAATAGGACTTGGGGCAAGTGTTTCTCTTAAATCGAGTCCTTTTTATAGACTTGGGAAGTGCTAAAACTGTCCCAAGACGTTTTAAAACTCCAAAATAACTTCCAAAACCACTCCCCCACGATCTAGGCTTCTAGAACCTCATTTTTCACGTTTTTTATAACTACGGTGCCTAAGCGCCAACCAGTCGGCGCTTAGCCGCCAGTGCTCAATTTAGCACAGGTCTGCTAAGTGTCTAAATTTTCATTCTGACTTCTCTAAATCATCAATTAAGGTCAAATAAACTCTACTATAGTTTAAAAACTCCAAATTACTACCACTAAAAACATAAAAACAAAGCAAACAAAGCAAACAAAGCACACAAAATAAACATAAAGCAAAGCACACCGATATTTATGGGTTGCCTCCCACAAAGCGCTTGTTTTAACGTTTTCAGCCTGACATACCCAGAACTCATTCTGAGTGACCCAATATCAAATTATTATGAGATTTAGATTTATTGACTGAAAAATATGGTTTAAGTCTATGTCCATTAACTTTAAATATTTTTCCAGTCTTAGGATATTGAATATCTACAGCTCCATAAGAATAAACTTTTATCACAATAAATGGACCTATCCACCTGGACTTAAGTTTTCTAGAAAATATTCTCAATCTAGCATTATACAGTAAAACTTTTTTTTCCTGGTACAAGATTTTTAGTAAGAATCTTCCGATCATGCCATAACTTCATCTTTTACTTATAAATCTTAGCATTTTCATAAGATTCATTCCTTATTTCTTCAAGATCATTCAATTGCAATAATCTCTTTTCAGCAGAATCTTTCAAATTATAATTGAACTCTTTAATAGCCCAATATGTTTTATGCTCAAGTTCAAAAGGTTAATGACAAGCTTTTCCAAAAATCAGCCTATGTGGGGACATTCCTATAGGTGTTCTGTAAGCAGTCCTATAGGCCCACAAAGCATAATCCAGTTTGCTTGACCAATCCTTTCTATTTGGATTAACAGTTTTTTTGCAATATTCTTTTAATTTCACGATTGGATAATTCAACCAAACCACTTGTCTGCGGATGATAAATAGTAGCAATGCGATGATTAATATGATATTTCTTTGCTAACTTCCCAATAATTGCATTTCTAAAATGACTTCCCCAATCAGTTATGATTACTCTTGGTATTCCAAATCTGCAAAATATATTCTTTTCTAAAAATGTTGCAACACTTTGAGCATCACATCGAGGTAAAGCAATAGCTTCAATCCATTTAGAAACATAGTCTACTGCTATCAAAATATAAACATTTCCGAAAGAAGGTGTAAATTGTCCCATAAAATCTAGTCCCCAAACATTAAATATTTCAACTTCCAACATATAATTGAGGGGCATCTCATTTCTTCTAAAAATATTGCCTACACACTGACATCTATCACAATTTTTAATATAAACATTCACATCCTTAGAATTTGTAGGCCAATAAAATCTTGATTGTAATATTCTATGTGCAGTTTTATCACTTTAAAAATGTCCCCCATAATCAGAATCATGACATTTTTGAATAATTTCATAAGTCTCTTCCAAAGGTACACATCTTCGAATTATAAGATCCTTTCCTTGTTTATATAAAAATGGGTCATCTCAAAAATAAGTCTTAGCATCAGACATAAATTTCTTCTTTTCTTGGTATGTCAAACCATAGGGTATAATATTACTAACAATAAAGTTTACTATATCTGCATACCACGGAACACGCCATTTTTTAACAGTGAACAATTTTTCATCGGGAAAATGTTCATTAATTTCTTCAATATCACAGAGAGATTTTTCAATTTCAAGCCTGGACAAATGATCAGCAATTTGATTATCAGAACATTTCCTATCTACTATCTCAAAATTAAATTCTTGCAAAAGAAGAATCCATCTTATTAGTCTCGATTTTGCATCATTTTTCTTCATAAAGTATTTAATAGCAGAATGATCAGTATGCACCACACATTTAGTTCCAATTAAATATGATCGAAATTTATCAAAGGAAAATACTATAGCTAATAACTCTTTCTCAGTAGTGGTATAATTAATTTCAGCTTTATTAAGAGTTTTACTGGCATAATAAATTACTTTGAAAATTTTATCATATTTATGACCTAAAACAACACCAATAGCATAATCACTATCATCACACATTAATTCAAAAGGTTTTTCCTAATTTGGTGAAATTATTACAGGTGCAGTGATTAATTTTTCTTTTAATGTTTTAAAGGCTTTACGGCAGTCATCATCAAAATTAAAAATTGCATCCTTTTCCAGTAAACGGCATAAATGTTTTGTAATCTTTGAAAAGTCTTTGATGTAACGCCTGTAGAATTCAGAATGTCCTAAGAAACTTCTAATTCCCCTTACATTGGTTGGCCAAGGTAAATTAGATATAACTTGAATTTTTGCAGGATCTACCTCCAAACCTTTTTGTGAAATCCGATGTCCCAAAACAATTCCTCCTGCTACCATAAATTGGCATTTTTCCCAATTAAGGACCAAATTAGTTTCTTCACAACGTTTTAAAACTTTAGATAGATGTTCTAAACATGATTCAAACAAAATTCCAAACACTTAAAAGTCATCCATAAAAACTTCAATCCCTTTTTTAATTAAATCACAAAAAATAGCCATCATACATCTCTGAAATGTAGCAGGGGCATTACATAAACTAAAGGGCATTCTTCTAAAAGCAAACATACCATAAGGACTGGTAAACATAGTTTTCTCTTAATCCTCAGGAGTAATTTGAATTTGGTGGTAACCAGTATATCCATCCAGAACACAAAAGTATTTATGCTCGGCTAGATTCATCCAACATTTGATATAGAAAAGGGAGTGGAAAATGATCTTTCCTTGTGGCAAGGTTTAATTTTCTATAATCAATGCATATTCGCCACCACGTAACTTGTCTTATTGGTATCATTTAATTCTTTTTATTAACGATCACGATTACTCCTCCTTTCTTAAGAACACAGTGAATAGGACTAACCCATGCACTATCTGATATAGGGTAGATAATTCCAGCATCCAACCATTTTAAAATTTCTTTCTTGACAACGTCTTTCATGATAGGATTTAATCTCCTTTGGAGTTCAACCCGCAGTTTGCAATTATCTTCCATAAGAATTCTGTCACGAAAGAAATTGAAGGACTAATTCCTTTAATATCAGCAATTGTCCATCCAAAGGCTTTCTTGTGCTTCTTCAAAATTTCAAGCAAAATCTATTCTTCTTTTTCAGTTAATTGAGAGGAAATTATAACATGCAAGGTTGAGGATTCACCTAGAAAAACACACTTCAAATGATCGGGAAGCATTTTTAGCTCAAGTTCAGGAGGTTTTTCAATTGATGGACCATAAGATTCATCTTTTTCAGTCATATCCAACAATTCAAAACTTTCATGAACATACTTTAAATCTTCCTCTTGAAAATCTTCAGAATCAAGTAACTCCTCTTCTTGCTTATATTCCCATTCTTCTCTTTCAGCTTTCTCTTCATAAGTTGATTTGAAATGACATTCACTTAAATATTCAATAACATTCATCCTATAACACTCATCTTCGTTACCTCTAGCAGGATATTTCATCGATTTTGAAATATTAAATGTAACGATCGATCATTAACCCTCATCGTTAATTCCCCTTTTTGCACATCTATCATGGCTCTGCTTGTAGCTAGAAAAGGTCTCCCCAAAATTATGAGTATCTCTTTATCTTCCTCCATATCTAACACGATGAAATCCACGGGAAAAATAAATTGATCCACTTTTACCAAAACATCTTCTATAACTCCTTTAGGATATGTGATCGAACGATCTGCTAATTGCAGAGTTACAGTAGTTGAGGTATATTTCTCCTTGTCCCAGTCTTTTGAATATTGATAGAGGCATAAGGTTAATTCTTGCACCCAAATCACATAAAACTTTTCCACAGAATCTTTCTCCGATTGCACATGGAATTGTAAAACTACCAGGATCTTTAAGTTTTTCATGAAGCTTTTTCTGAATTATTGCACTGCACTCCTCACTAAGTGCAACAGTCTCATTTTCTTCAAACTTCCTCTTTTTATTAAGAATATCCTTCATAAATTTTGCATAGCTTGACATTTGTTCTAGGGCTTCAGCAAATGGAATATTAATGGTAAGCTTCTTTAATATCTCCAAGAATTTTGAAAATTGCTTATCCAACTTTTGTTGACGAAGTCTCTGAGGAAATAGAGGTGGTGGTTTTTCTAAATCAACCTTAGGTGGAGAAATAGGTCTTTCAAAACCTTTTAGAGAGTCGTCTTTAGGGCTTTCAATCTCTTCTTTCTCTACTTCAGTTTCTTTTTGAACTCTACCTTCCAATTCTTTTCCACTTCTCAGTTGAATTGCTTTTTCTTGTTCTTTATTCTTTTCTCATGGATTCACTTCAGTATTACTTGGAAGCATTCCTTGGGATCTATTACTTAAGGTATTTGCAATTTGTCCCAATAGATTTTCAATATTTCTGATGGTTGCTCCTTGATTTTGTAATTGATTTCCCATATGTGATACTACTTCTTCCATAGACAACTTCTTCTCTTTATTTTGTAAAGCATTGTTATAATTAGAAGGATAAGTTAATCTATTATTATTATTACCTTGGTTGTTCCAATTCCCCAATGGGTTTACTTGGTGGTTCCCCCATTGTTGATTAACACCACCCTGATTATTGTTATTCTAGTTAAAATTTGGATGATTCTTCCAACTTGGGTTATAATAATTGGAATATGGGTTGTTAGGTTTGATTATAGCATTCACAGTTTCTGGTGAAGAATAAGAATCAACCATTTGGCCTAATGAATTTTCTTCAATCATGAGATTTGGATGAGAAAAATCCATCCCAAATTGGTCTATCTTCCTTGATATATCAGCAACTTGATTTGCTAACATTGTAAAAGCATCATTTTCAAAAACACTGGCTACATTTTTAGGATTTAACCTTTCAGAAGGCCATTGAAAATTATTAGTAGCCATTTCTTGAATTAAAGCATAAGCATCAGAAAATGGTTTAGACATTAATGATCCACCAGTAGCAGCATCAATGATTAATCTAAGAGATCCAACTAATCCATTATTAAAATTTTGAATTATTAACCAATCTGGTATCGCATGATGTGGACATTTCCTGAGGAGATCTTTAAATCCCATGCTTCATATATTGATTCCCCTTCAAACTGACAAAAAGATGTTATATCATTTCTCAACTTAGTAGTCTTAGATGGTGGAAAATTTTTAGCAAGGAATTTTTGTGACAGTTCACCCCAAGTTCTTATTGATCCAGCTGGTAACAAATGTAACCATATTTTAGCTTTATCCCTTAGTGAGAAAGGAAAAATTCTAAGTCAAATAACATCATCCGAAACACCATCATATTTAAAAGTAGCACACAACTTTAGAAAATTAGCAAGATGAAATTAGGATCTTCAGTTGTTGCTCCCCCAAACTGATTATTAGACACCATTTGGATAATAACATGTTTAAGCTCAAAAGAATTAGCAGCTACAGCAGGGTTTTGAATACTACCATGAAGTTCATCTACTGTAGGGTTAACATAATCTCTTAAAGGTCTTAATTCTTGATGGATGCCTACATTTTGATTTTGATAATTTGCCATTTCTTGAATATTTTTATCTTTTTCTGTATTTTTAATTTTTTTTATTTTTCTGATAGTTCTTTCTAATTCAGAATCGTAAGGCCCAAGTCCCTCAGAACCTGAACTACGCATACAACAATAAAACAAAACAAAACACAACACACTAACAAAAATAAAGAAAAGTCAAAATTTAAAATTTCTTAATTCTCTTTAAAATGCAATTTAGTTATTTTTCCCCGGCAATGGCGCCAAAAACTTGATCCCCGACGGATAAATATATGTGCGCCACAAAACTTGGTCCCGCATCGATATATATATGTGCTGATGATTTAGATATGAAAATTATGATTTTATAATATGGGATACTACGCAAGTATACGTATCGTTTATCAAGTAATATAGGACTTTCTGATTAAGCCCCGAGATATCGAACCCACTGGAAAAATATGAAAATCTTTAAAGGAATCAGAAAATTATCTTTTTACTTTTTTTTAATGGCTTTTGAAAGTATGTATTGATTTTGAAAAGTTTTGAAAGTTGATTTGTCTTTTGAAATTTCCTTAATAAAATGTTAAGCAAGAAATTAAAATTATAATAACTAATAACACTGTATGTAAAACACTATTAACTAGAATATCTTTTTCTTTCTTTTTATGAAGTAGTAATAATTATTAAAGTATTGTTGTGGAAGTATTTAAATTTTTTGTGACAAATAGAAGCAAATGTGTTCTTTACCCTTACTTGGTTCTATAAAGAACATAGGTTAATTTGAAATTTTTATCATTTTGAACATAGTTAGCCAGGGAAGATACCAGTCTCTCACTCTAGATTTCCCTCGATTCCCACCAACTGAGGGCTAACTTCTCATAACAAAACTCAAAAATTCAAACCAAATTAGGGGGGTTTAGCCTGTCAATCTAAAATCCTCTAATTTTACTCCATTTCTTAAAAATATCTTCTAATATTACATTCAATTATATTGACTACAATTCTCACCCATATAATTCCATGTGATTCTTACTAACTTTTATGGGACAATACCGCATTGGATCTTACATAATCTCAAAAAATTCTACAACTTAACAGGCCAATTAAGAAGTAAACAAAGTTTTCAGAATCAATCTTCACAACTTCTTCCAACTTTAAACACTTATACTTTCCACAACAATTCTCTATAAACTAATTACTCCTCCATTTAAGAAAGAAAAAGATAAACTAAACTACTCAGAATGCATTGAGAAAATACAAAAACACATTGAATTAAAATTTAAAACCATAAAAAAACAACAAGCAAAAAAAAGTATTAATTAAAAAACTAAATATCAGAACAAAAGTAAACACTTATCTGAAAATTCTCTCCACAAGACTCAGGAAGTTCTTCTGAAACTTTGACTCTTCACTAAACTACTCCTCAGAGCGGATCTCCCAACTCTAATGACTCAGAATAAACTTCAGACTTCAATAGAAACTAAACTAAAAGAAAGAAAAGAAGTGGGAAGAAGAAGACTTCACTCCGACCCTTTTCTCCTTTCTACTCTCTACTCCTACTCTTAATAAAAACTCTCATAAAATAAAAGTAAAATACTATGAAAACTCTCTTCAAAATGCAAGTGGAAGAGCACTTAATCATTCCTAAGACTCTCTTTAAAAATTAAACCAAAAGGTGCCTTAGTGTCTCTTCATATGTGTCCAGATTCAATGTATCCACCAAAGAATGCACCCCTTCATTCAAACTTGCCGCCCAAAGGAAGTTATGGAAGTTACCACTAAGAGTTGCATCCCATCCCCTTTGAAATTGGCGCCAAATTACTTTATATTTTGATTTTTAACTGTGGCAGCTAAGCGCCGGCTCAGCGGCGCTTAGCCGCCAGTGCTCAAATTTTCATTTTCATTTTTTTTGCTCCAAATTTAATCTAATTTTGCTCCTTTCATCATGACCATCCATTTTCATCATACCTGCAAGAAAAACACAAAATACCTTCCATTAAAGTGCAATATCATTAAAAATAGGTATAAAAATGTGCATAAAAATACTATATATTTTAGGTGTATCACTCATTGGGGAAAATTTTAGTAATTTCCTTTTCAAATTCAGATAATTTATCTTATTCTCTTCTTGACAAATGATCAGCTATTTGATTATCAGCTCCCTTCCTATCAACTATCATAAAATCAAATTCTTGCAGAAGAAGTATTCATCTAATGAGTCTAGGTTTCACATCCTTCTTTTGCATTAAATATTTGATAGCCAAATGGTCTGTATGCACAATACTTTTAGCTCCAATTAAATAAGGTCTAAATTTTTCAAAAGCAAATACTATAGCTAATAACTGTCTTTTAGTTGTGGTATAATTAATTTGAGCCTCATTAAGAGTTTTACTAGCATAGTAGATGAATTTGAAAACTTTATCGTGCCTTTGCCCTAATGTTACTCCGATCGCATATTCACTAGCATCACACAAAAGTTCAAATGGTTTCTCCCAATCGGGTGAAACAATTATAGGTGCAGTGATTAATTTTTCTTTCAATTATTCGAAAGCTCTCAAGCATTCATCATTAAAATCAAATTTTCTATCATTTTCTAAAAGTCGGCACAAAGGTTTAGTAATTTTTGAAAAAACTTTAATATATCACCTGTAAAATCCAGCGTGTCCTAAGAAACTCCTCACAGTGAGTAGTGGCAATCTCTCAATCACTCTAACTTTAGTAAGGTCGACCTCCATACCATGTTTATAAATTTTATGCCCAAGCACAATTCCTCCTACAACCATAAATTGACATTTCTCTCAATTCAGAACTAGATTTTTTTTTCTCACAGAGCTCCAAAATTTTTGCTAAGTTTTTTAGGCAAATTTCAAGTGAAGTCCCAAATACAGAGAAATCATCCATAAAAAATTACATTCCATTATCTATCATACTACTGAAGATAGACATCATACATCTCCGAAATGTTGTAGGTGCGTTACACAGTCCAAAAGGCATTCTTTGTAAAGCAAAGGTTCCATAAGGGCTAGTAAATGTTGTCTTTTCTTGATCCTCAGGAGTAATAGTATTTAATGGTAACCAATATATCCATCTAGAAAATAGTAGTACTTGTGTCCAGCAAGTCTATCTAGCATTTGATCGAGAAAAGGAAGAGGAAAGGGATCTATTCTGGTGGCGGCATTTAATTTCCTATAGTCCATACAAATTCACCATCCATTAATTTGTCTTGTGGGTATAGTTTCATTACATTCATTCACTTCAACAGTCACTCCTGCCTTTTTTGGTACACAATGTATTAGACTCACCCAAGCACTATATGAAATAGGATAAATAATTCTAGCATCCAGCCATTTTAAAATCTCTTTCTTAACTACTTCTTTCATTATAGGATTCAATCTCCTTTGCGGATTAACTCTCGGTTTATGTTCTTCATCTAATAAAATTTTGTGCATACAAATTGAAGGACTAACTCCTTTAATATCCGCCAGAGTCCATCCAAAAGCTTTCTTGTATCTTTTTAAACTTTCCAACAACTTCTGTTCTTGATAATCGTTTAGCTCGATGATACAATAATTGGTAAGGTAGAAGATTCTCCTAAAAACATATACTTTAAATGATTAGAGAGAATTTTCATCTCAAGTTCAGAAGGTTTTATTATAGATGGCATTAAGCTTTTATCTCCACCTTCCATAGTGTTTAATACTTTGAATCTCTCCTGAACATACTGTAATTCTTCATTCTTTTTACTATCTGAATTTTCTTCATCTTCAATTTCTTCTTCAAACTTATTTTTATATTCTTCTTCTTTTTCAAATATATTTTAAAAATGATAGTTTCTCAAGTAATCACAGGCCTCCATCCTAAAAATTCATTACCTTTTTCCATTGAGGGATACTTCATAGATTTTAAAATATTAAAGGTCACCTCTTGATTATTAACTCTCATAGTTAATTTTCCTTTTTGAACATCAATTACCGCTCTTCCAGTAGCTAGGAATGGTCTTCCTAAAATGATTGGAATTTCTTTATCTTCCTCCATATCAAGTACAATAAAATTTACAGGAAAGATAAATTTATTCACTTTCATTAAAACATCTTCCACCACTCCTTTAGGGTAAGTAATGGAACGATCGGCCAACTGAAGAATCATAGATGTAGGAGAAATTTCTCTTATTCCCAACCTTTTGAAAGTTGATAAAGGCATAAGATTAATACTAGCTCCCAAATCTCATAAAGCTTTTCCGAAAAATTTTTCACCTATAGCACACGAAATAGTGAAACTACCAGGATCTTTAAGTTTTTCCAGAAGATTCTTCTAAATAAATGCACTACACTCTCCGCTAAGTGCAACATTTTCATGATTTGTAAACTTTCTTTTTTTCTCAGGATATCCTTCATAAACTTGGCATAGTCAGGCATCTGTTCTAATGCTTCAACAATAGGAATATTTATCGTTAATTTCTTAAGGATCTCCAAAAATTTTCTAAATCTGTTATCCCTATTTTGTTTCTTCAATATTTGAGGAAATGGAGGTGTTGGTTTTTCAACAGTTATCTTCATTGGCTCAAGAGGATAATCCAAGTTTGGATAAATCTTGTTTGAACCTTTTTCGATTTCCACCTTCTCCTTTTCTATTTCAACTTCTTTTTGTACTCTAGTTTTCAATTCTTTTCCACTCCTTAATTGAATAGCCTTAAGTTGTTCCTTGTTTTGATCTTTTGGATTGATCTTAACATTACTTGGAAGTGTTCCAGAAGGTCTATTATTAAGTGATACAATGCATTTGGACACAAGGAAACGGTTTTAATCGCGAAGAGGTGTGATCCAAAGTGAAGAGGTGTGAAGACCTGGTCACGGAGTCCGGCGCCTAGGTGCCAGATCCCAGCGCCTAGATGCGACTGTTACCTTCTAGAAGATGCATTGAATTTGGACGAATTTTGAAGAGGTGCCTTAAGCAACCCCTGGTCAAATTCATAGCTCTATAAATAGGAGCCCATTCTATAGAAAAAATTGCACCCATAGTCCCTAGACACATTCTCTCTCCCCTCTAGTTTTACTTAGTCTCTTCCACACTTAGCGTGCCACTATACTTTGTATCTAGTGAGTTTATTTTGAGTATTTATTGTGTGTTGTTGCTGTTGGAGTCTTTTATCATTACTTTGGAGTCAGTAGAAGTCAGCGGATCACTTGAAGGAACACTTTAGATAAGTATTTGTACATTGGTTCAAAGTTTTATAAATAAGTTTTATTGTGTGATTTCAATGTGTTCTGAGTAGTTAGTTATCTTTCTCCATTCAACTATGAAAATATAATAAATTAATTAAATTTTGTAGGGGAATTAAATTTAAAATATTTAAAACATTGTGATGATATTAATACCTGATCTTAGTTTACTTTTTAAATTGGCCATTTAAATTGTTAAAACCTGTTGAAGAATTTTGAGACCTATCCGGAGATAAATTCTTAACTAGTAGATATCACACGAATCCTTGTGTAGTCGAAGGCTTTATGCGGGTTATTTAAGGTGAAGTGCAAATAAATAAGAAGATAATATTTATTTGGTGTAAAATTAATTAGTTTTTAGAGTGACAGAGTAAATTCTAATAATTTGGTTTATAGAAAGAGAACGGGTCACTGGTAGGGTCGACCATAGCCACCCTTGGACATCTAGTAGTGTGAGCCTATATTAACCCATTCTACTAATAAAACATCCTGAACCGATCTATAGATTAGTCAATGTTCTTTGCACCTGGACCAAAGGGTAAAGAATAGGAATGGTTCTATTTGGCACAATACCATAATCTAAATTCCCCACAAAAGATAATTATTATAAAAATCTTGGAATAGTTGAAAAGGAGAAAGTCGTTTTTATACTTGCATTGAATTTTAATTACTTCTTACTTTATTTTATTACTGCTTACTGTTTACTTACTTATAGTAAAAATTGTTAGTAAATTAAATTTGAAATATAAATATATATATATATATATACACTATATATAAATTACTTTTAATTTGATAAATTCTAAAAAATATATATATTTTTTACTTTTTTATCAAAAAACTATCCCTGTGAGATCGATAACTAGGACTCCACTAGAGCCCTGTATTACTTGAACGATACATATACTTGCGCTTAACATTGTGACTTTTACAATAATTATTATAAAATCTAAATATAAATTCATAAGTAAAAGTAAACATCGCACATCAAGTTTTTGAAGCCATTTGCCAGGAATTAAACATTCTAAAAAGTGGTATCAAATTCTTGTATTTAAAAGCATATATAAAGTTGCATTGCATCAAGTTTTTGGCGCCATTGCTGGGGATAGGATAAAATAAAAAGTAAAAAGAAATTTTATAAATATAAAAAAATATAATATATAAAAAGCCACAAAACAAAACAAAACAAAACAAAAATATTTTAAATTTTATGCATAGTTCTCGATCTGAAGGATTACTACCTTTTGATTCTGAATCAGAAAGAATAATTAAAAGATTTAAAAAAAAGGAAAACAAATTTCAAAACATCAAGAAATTGCTAACTTACATAATAATAATCAAAATCCAATCGAAATTAATGAACAAAATATTTATAAACCATTAAGGGAATATGCAAACCCTACAACTGATGAATCATGTTAGTATTCAAATGTCAGCTATAGATGCTAATTCTTTTGAGCTTAAACTTTCTATTATTCAAATGGTTCAAAATAATCAATTTGGAGGAACACCTAATGAGGATCCAAATTTACATCTTGCTAGTTTTTTAGAACTTTGTGCTACCTTTAAATATAATAATGATTCTGATGATGTTATTAGGCTTAGACTCTTTTCTTTTTCCTTAAAAGATAAAGCAAAGATGTGGCTTAATTCATTAGCAACTTGTTCTATTAAAACATGGGCATATATGGCACAAACATTTCTTGCTAAATATTTTCCTCCTTCTAAATCTTCTAAATTGAGAAATTATATTACTTCATTTACGCAATTTGATGGAGAAACAATTTATGAAGCTTGGGAAAGATTTAAAGAATTATTAAGAAAATGTCCTCATCCTGCTTTACCAGATTGGTTAATTATTCAAACATTTTATAATGGACTTATAGGATTACTTAGATCTATTATGGATGCTGCTGCTGATGGTTCTTTAATGGCTAAGACATTTGAAAAAGCCTACACCTTAATTGAAGAAATGGCTTATAATAATTTTCAATGGCCTTCTAAAAGGATTAATCCTAAAAGAATGACCAGTATTCAAGATAATGAAGCCTTTTCTGTTTTAGCTTCACAAGTAGCTGCGATATCTAAGAAATTAGATAATTTTGTTATTAATATATCGCATGTAAGTAATGATAATTCTGCAAATTCTGATGATTCTCAAACAATAGAAACTTTGCAAGCTATTGCTAGCAAAACTAATAACCCTTATTCTAATTATTATAATCCTGGTTGGAAAAATCATCCCAATTTTAATTAGAGTAATGGACATCAACGATGGAGTAAGAATCAAGTTAATCCAAATTGGAACAATCAAGGAGATTCAAACTATAAACCAACTTATCCTTCTGGTTATAACAATCAGCAGAAAAAGTTGTCTGTAGAAGAATTGATCTTCCAACTAAGCACTCAGCTACAAGGTCAAAACATTGTTATTCGTAATATTGAGAATCAGATGGGTCAAATCGCTAATTTCATTAATTACAGACCTCAAGGAACATTGCCTAGCAATGTCGAAATTAATCCTAAAGAATCTGGAATAGAACATGAATAAGCAAAAGTTGTACAACTCAGAAGTGGAAAGGAATTAAAAGAGAAAACACGAAATGAGATTGAAAAAGAGAAAGAAGTTGAAGAGATTGAAAAACCTAAAGATACCCTTTCTCCAAATAAAGATCAGACTGTAGTACCTATTGAAGTGGAAGTTGAAAGACCACCGCCACCTTTCCCTCAAAGACTAAAACAGCAGAAGCTTGACCATCAATTTTCTAAGTTCTTTGAAATTTTTAAGAAACTTACCATCAACATACCTTTTGCTGAAGCTTTGGAGCAAATGCCAAGCTATGCAAAATTTATGAAGGATATTTTAAGCAATAAGAGAAAATTTGAAGCTTATGAAACTGTTGCATTAAGTGAAGAATGTAGTGCAATAATTCAGAAGAAATTAACTCAAAAACTTAAAGATCCTGGAAGTTTCACTATACCATGTGCTATTGAAGAAAAATTTTGTGGAAAAGCCTTATGTGATTTAGGAGCTAGTATTAATCTCATGCCATTTTCAATCTTTCGAAGGTTAGATTTAGGAGAGATTTCCCCTACCACTGTAACTCTTCAGTTAGCTGATCGATCGATCACTTATCCTAAAGGAGTTATAGAGGATGTTCTTGTTAAGGTAGATAAATTTATTTTCCCTGTAGATTTCATTGTTCTAGATATGGAAGAAGATAAAGAAATACCTATTATTTTAGGGAGACCTTTTCTAGCTACCGAACTAGCTATGATTGATGTTCAAAAAGGAGAATTAACGACGAGAGTTAATGATCAAGAGATAACATTTAATGTTATGAAATCAATGAGGTATCCTGATAAAGAAAAATGTTATCAGATGGATATTTTTGATTATATAATTGAAAAGCATTATCAAGAAAAATGTAGGGTTATTTTTGATGATAAAGATAAAGAATCTATGTTATATAATGAGTCATTAAATGAGGAAATTGAAAAATTAAATGAAGAAAATTTATCTGAATAAACTCATTATATTCATGAAAATTGAGAAATTTTAGACACAACTAAAAATGATATAATTTTACTCTCAATTGAAAAAGGCCCTGAATTGAAATTAAAAATGTTACCTGCACATTTAAAGTATGCATTTCTTGGAAATTCATTAACTTTACATGTAATTATATCTTCAGAATTAAGCAAAGATCAAGAAGAAAAATTAATAGGAGTTTTGAAGAATTATAAGAAAGCTTTTAGTTGGACTATTGCATATATAAAAGGAATAAACCCTTCAATCTGTATGCATAGGATTTTATTGGAAGAAAATTGTAAACCCATTATTGAACCTCAAATAAAATTAAACCCAATTATGAAAGAGGTTGTCAAGAAAGAGATTTTGAAATGGTTAGATGCTGGAATTATTTGTCCTATTTCGGATAGCCAATGGGTTAGTCCTATTCATTGTGTTCCGAAGAAAGGAGGAGTAACTGTCATTGTTAATGAAAAAAATGAATTTAATCTCAACAAGACAAGTTACTGGATGATGTATTTGCATTGACTATCAAAAATTAAACAACACCACTAGAAAGGATCGTTTTTCTTTACCTTTCTTGGATCAAATGTTAGATAAACTAGCTGGACACTCATATTTCTGTTTTCTGGATGGATATTCTGGTTATCATCAATTACCCGTTGCTCCTGAGGATCAAGAGAAGACAACATTTACAAGTCCTTATGGGACATTTACCTTTAGAAGAATCTCTTTTGGTTTATGCAATGTACCTGCAACTTTTCAAAGATGTATGATGTCAATATTCTGTGATTTGATTGATAAAGGAATTGATGTATTTATGGATGCTTTTTCAGCTTTGGGAACTTCTTTTGAATCTTGCTTGGAAAATATAACGAAAGTTTTGAAGAGATGTGAAGAAACAAATTTAGTTCTAAACTGGGAAAAATGTCAATTTATGGTCACAGAAGGAATTGTACTTGGACATAAAGTTTCACAAATAGGGATGGAAGTTGATCGAGCAAAAGTGAAAATTATTGCTGAACTTCAACCACCTAATACCGTTACAGATGTGAGAAGTTTTCTGGGTCATGCTGGATTTTATAAGAGATATATAAAGGATTTTTCTAAAACTGCTAAACCTCTTTTCAATTTATTGTAAAAAGAAGCTAAATTTGAATTTAATGAAGATTGTCTGAATGCGTTTAATATTTTAAAAGAAAAATTAATCACTGCACTGTCATTGTTGCACCTGATTGGAATAAACCTTTTGAATTAATATGTGATGCAAGTGATTATGCAATTGGAGCTGTATTAGGACAAAAATATGAGAAAATTTTCAAAGTTATATATTTTGCTAGAAAAACTCTTAATGAAACTCAAATAAATTACACTACTACTGAAAAAGAGCTGTTAGCAATAGTATATGCCTTTGATAAATTTTGACCATATCTTCTTGGAACAAAATGTATCGTTCATACTGAACATTCTGCTATTAAGTATTTAATGTCTAAAAAAGATGTTAAACCTAGATTGATCAGATGGGTTTTACTTTTACAAGAATTTGATTTTGAAATTTTGAATAGAAAAGGAACTGACAACCAAATTACTGATCATTATTCAAGAATAAAAAATAATAATGAGAAGATTTATGAAGAAAATATAAATGAGAAATTCCCGGATGAACAATTATATGTTATTCAAGGATTACAAATGCCTTGGTATGCAGATATAGTTTACTATTTGGTTAGTAATATTTTACCATATGGGTTGAATAACAAATACATTAAGAAATTCAAGAATGATTGTAAATCATATATTTGGGAAGATCCTCATTTATTTAAAATAGGAAGAGATTCTGTGATTCGAAGATGTGTACCTTGTGAAGAAACTTTTGCAATTATTCAAAAATGTCACGATTATGAATTTGGAGGACACTTTGGAGTAGATAAAACTACATTTAAAATTTTAAATTCTGGATTTTATTGGCCTACTTTATTTAAAGACGTTGGATATTATGTGAAAACTTGTGATTGATGTCAAAGAATGGGAAATATATCCAGAAAAGATAAAATGCCTCTAAACTTTATATTAGAAATTGAAATTTTTGAAGTATGGGGTTTATACTTTATCGGACCTTTCGTACCATCATCTGGAAAAATTTATATTTTATTAGCAGTTGATTATGTTTCAAAGTGGATCGAAGCTGTAGCTTTATCTAACTGTGATTCCAAAAGTGTTTCGAAATTTTTAAAGAAAATGATTTTTACAAGATTTGGAATGCCCAGGATAATTATCACAGATGGGGGAAATCATTTCAGAAATCTAAGAATTCAATCATTGTTGGAAAAATTCAGAATTAAACGTAGAATTGTAACTGCTTATCATCCTCAAATAAGTGGAATTGCTGAAGTATCAAACAGAGAAAATAAAAAAATATTAGAAAAGACTGTTAATCCTAAAAGAACAGACTGGGTTGATAGACTTGATTCTGCATTATGGGCTTATAGAAAAGCTTATAAGACACATATCGGAATGTCACCTTATCGGTTAATTTATGGTAAACATTGTCATTTACCTGTTGAACTTGAACATAATGCTTATTGGGCGATGACCCGATTTTTGTATTTCCAAATACAAGAATTTGTTACCACTGCTAGAAAATTTAATTTCTGGCAAAGGCGCGAAACACTTGACCCGAAATAACTTGCTATATAGATGTGTACCAAATTTTAATTTACAGCAATAGCATTAAATAAAACTTGATTGCTACTGAATGCTAGGCCATTAGTGATTAATACTTTTTAAATATATCTTTATATAGCAAAATATAATTTTAAAGGAAAATATTTTATATACTTTTTGGGTACTACGCAAGTATATGTATCGTTTCAAGTAATAAAGGGTTTTGAAACAAAGACCCCAGTATCGATCCCACGGGGAAAAAGGGTAATAAATTTTTAAATATTGTATTTCAAAATCTTTTTGTATTTTAATCTAACTATAAATTACTTTTAATTTACTAGATGCAGATAAAGAAAACAATAATAAGAAAATGATTTTGTGAAAACAATATAAAACAAACAACTTTCTTCCTTTTAATTAATCCAAGATTTTTAAGATAATTTAATATTCATTGGAGAATCTATTTTATGGTATTGTGCCAAATAGAAGCATTCCTATTCTTTACCCTTTGATCCGAGCGCAAAGAACATTGGCTAATCTACGAGATCGAGTCCGGATGTATTGTTAGTAGAATGGGTTAATCTAGGCTCACACTACTAGATGTCCAAGGGTGGCTATGGTCGGCCCTACTAGTGACCCTTTCCTTATCTACAAATCAAATTATAAGAATTTAGTCTGTCACTCTAAAAACTTATCAATTCTACGCCCTTTAAATCTTATCTTCCTATTTATTTGCACTTCACCTTGAATAGCCCGCGCATGACCTTCGACTACCCAAGGATTCATGTGACATCTACAAGTTAAGAGTTCTTCTCCTTCTAGGTCTCAAAACTCTTCAACGAGGTTTTAACAATTTAAATGGCCAATTTAAAAAGTAAAGTAAGATCGAGTATTAATATCATCACAATGTTTTGAAAATATTTTGATTTTCAATTCTCCATCGAATTTTATATTATCTTATTTATCTCTTCATAATTGAAGGAAGAAAGTAAACTAACTACTCAGAACACATTGAATATAAACAAGAAAACATAATAAATAAACTTTGAATCAAAAATAAAATACTTATCTCAAATATTCCTTCTACACATCTTCTGATTCCTACTGACTCCACAGTGTAATGAACTCTAGATGCAACAATTTGAAAATAAACTCACTAAAATAAATAAAAGTGTCCCTAAATTTCTCTCTCTATTTCTCTCTCTAAGGATGATAGATCCTAAAGTGGATAAGAGATAGAGGATACAATGGGGACACACCTTTTTTTTGAAGGAGTGGACTCCTATTTATAGGCTTCAAGGGTTGCCTTGAGGCACCTCTTCAAAACATGTCCAAATTCAATGAATCTTCTAGAACGTCTGTCTGGCGCCTAGGCGCCGGAAACCGCGTCCAGTTCTTCACACCTCTTCACTTTGTCTCACACCTCTTCGTGATTAAAACCGTTTTAGAGCGTCCAAATGCAATGTATCACATGTCCTATTATCAAGGAACAACTGCCAGTCTTCTAGAATGTCCAATAACCGCTCACTCCGTTAAAATAACCGTCCAAAAGTCGTCAAAAACTTAACAGTTTCTGTATCGAGTCTGGCGCGTAGGCGCCAACTTCTGGCGCCTAGGCGCTAGGCCATAATTTTTGATAATTCTTGTATTTTGCTCCATTTTTGCTCAATTTTGCTCCTTTTTCACCCTTTTTCCTTTTTGGACCTTTTTACATCACCTACATCCAAAAACACAAAAATACCTTTTATTAAAGCATAATATCCTTAGAAATTGATAAAAATCAAAGCATAAAAATAGGTATTTTTTTCATGGATCAAAATCCCCCAAACTTAAATGTTACTTGTCCTCAAGTAACCCTTTTTACTATATAAAATGTATAACCTTTGGAATAAAAGACAAATATTTAGGATTCCTTATAATGTTTGATTTTATAAAGTCTTTAGTAAATTATTAACCCAATTTCACTAACTAGGTTTAATTTTAAGAATTTAAAGAATATTCAACTACCAAATCATAAGATTTCAAATTTTTCTTCCATTTTAAAAATAATAGAAGTTTATTATATTAAGATCTCATAGATTATTTACAAGAAAAAGATCTTCTTGAAAAACCTTTCCTAAATAAAGATTCATGCATAAAAATTAAGTAAAATATGTAACTAGTTTTCCTTCGATAAGATAATTCAAGTGAAGTCAATTTTTTATTAGGCATTTCCTCAAGCTTCTCCTCTCTTCTCTTTTCTCTTTTTTTTTTTTTTTTAAACATATAGAGAGGATTACTATATCTGGATAGCCTGTTAATGATTTGAACTTCACTATCCTTAACTTATATTTTCAAAACTTATACATTTCCACTTAATTATTATAACATGAATAAAAATTCAAAAAGTTTTTCAATCTTTTCTTTTTTCAAGTGATAATTTTTGATTACTTAATACTTCTAAAATTCCATTATTTTTACCATGATAAAAAAATTCCTTAATCTTATTCTTCTTTAAGTTAAATAATTCTATTCTTAAAATCAATCAAAGTTATTAAATTTTTTTTTAAGTTCACTAAATTGTTTATAATTTCAAAGATAAAAGTGATCTTAAATAGATTCTTCATTCCTTAAGTTATGTTAAAAAGTTTTTATTTTAAGAAAATATTAGCTCTTTAAGGACAAATAAAATTTAAATTTGAATGTATTTTCCCTTCCCCCAAACTTAAGTTTTGGTATACTATGAAAATTTGAAAGTATGAGAGAAAGAAAATCATAATTTTAAAAAGGAAATTTTTATAAGTATGTAAAAACGATCTTAAAAAGAAAAATTTACTTCTACTCATGCTTTTATGAATAAGAAAGATAAAATTGAAGCAGGTATAAAAAGTAAGCGAACTAATTTTTATGATTATACTAAATTTAAAACAAAATAAAAGCGGAAGCAAAATTACTAATTACTAAACGATGAGATCGAAACAAACATATCATAAATTAACTCTAATCTTAGTCTCGAAACACAATATACTAAGAATATTCTAACAACAGAATCTTAATACTAATCAATCCACACAGGTACATAAACAAATCAACATACATCAAACATCAAACTAAACAAATAAACCAAACAAAATAAACTAACAACAAAGTAGCACAACATAGAGATCTATCAACTACTAGTCACTGGTCGTAGCCTCATCATCATCATCGTCACCAAAGGAAAACTCAACATCCTTAGGATCAATAAATGGTGTGAAACTAGGAAAAGTAGGGAAACTAACATCATGCTCACCCTTCAGAAATCGACGAGGGCTTCATCATACTCAACATCATAGCTACTCTTCCTCCGGGTATAATCGGATAAATGATCGAGTTTCCTATCAATAGTATCGACCCCGCAAGTGAGTTTGAAATAACTCCTCGCTGTCGCTCTATAAACCGATCATGCATTGACTCCCGAAACTCGATGGTGGCTCGGCAGAAGTAGAAGGTCGGGAAGTAGAAGGTCTACACGGAGTAGGTGCGAAGAAGAAGGAGCGATTGATCTCTTCCCTCGAAGACGATCATATATGCTAATGCTCTCCTGACCAATCGGCTTAGTAGTCTTCAACCTTTCCTCTGAAATATCTGCAGTGACTCCATTGCTAATACATAATGAATAAATAGAGATGGGAATCCCAGTCCAATAGAAGTACTGGATCTCGCAGTAGAATCCACAAAATCATAAATAATACTGCAGACATCAATAGGCTTCCTTTCCTGAATGTAGTAGTTTAAGATCACTCGATCTCTAGTCACTTCACTCAGGTGGTTGGAAGGTAACAATCTTGCAGAAATAAAATAGTGTCATGCTTTAGAAATACCATTTAACTTGGAGGATTTGAAGTTTACCATTTTTTCGTTCTTGATCTTCCAAGATCCAGTATCGATCATATCCAAATCTCCCTCAGATGGAGATAATCCAGAATAGTGGCACTCTATAGTCGTTTGCAGGCCATAAAATACATTGATTCTTTCAGGAGTAAATCCTACTCCGACACCTCTGACAAAAACTTCATAATCTTTGGCATCCAGAAAATTCGCATAAAACTCTCGAACTATAGGGATAACAGCAACAGCAGTGAAATAACAGAATCGTTGCCAGTTGTGCGCAACAATAGTGTTTTCAATCATATCCCCCGGATGATAGAAACTTCGTTCTGAAATGAACTTCCTCGACGTCGCAAATTCGTGGAATCAAAAATGCGTAGCCGTAGTAGAAAATTTGCTGCTATTGAAGTTGTCTCGTGCCTTCCCGCGTTTAGATTTCGGAGCCATCTAAACGTGAAAGAAAACAAGAACAAATTTAGGAATAAAAAATTTAAACTCTTTTTAAGTTTAGAAAACTTAAAATAAGTTTAAAAATCCAAAGAAATCACTAAAAATCAAAATTTTTTTTCAAAATTTCGGTTCTTAGCAAAACCTAGGGAAATCTATGGTGAAAATAAAAAATAAATGGTTTAAAGTGTAGATCTGACCTTGAGACGAAGAATTCGAGTGGTTTTGCGCCCAAATCCTTGATGTTTTGACCTCAAAATGGATTCTAAAAGCTGATTTTCGCGAAAAATGGAGGAAGAAGAAGGCTTAGGCGTTGATAATGGCTTTTGGGGGTATTTAAGGAATTTTTCGGGTACAGGCCGAACCGGAGCTTAGGCGCCGAATTCTGGCTCCTAGGCGCCAGACTCGCCTTTCACAAAAAAATATTTTTAAATTTAATTTTCCACCAAAATTTATAAATTCAACTTCCAATTACTCACATTAGAGTAGGGCTTCAGTTTCTAACTTCCAAAATATTTTCCAAAAATTTTTAAAAATTAAATATTAAATCCACCAGTCAAACATAAAGTTTAAATCAAACTTCACTAAATTCCATTTATTATCTTCAATATTGGCTCAATATATTCCAGATAAGTATCATACTTGATTCAAGTTCCTAATACACAATCAAACACAACAATTTCTAAGCAAAAACAACACACATTGAACACGAAAGCAAATACACAAATACAATCGATTCACTACATCGATACAACGACTCAACAAACCAGATAATAACGATCTCATTACCAGAATACTCTAATCTTCACAAGGGAAATTGTGTATCCCGCTTGGAAAGAACGCTAATGCTCTCGGGAAATCAGTAGTCGTCTTTTCTTCAATCCACTTGTTCTTCGCATACATTTCAACTTGAGCATCTTGATAAGCCGCAAAATGATCAAATTGAAGTTTCATCTGCCATTCTAGATGTTCAATCTGATGAAACATCTCATGAAGGCGATCTCCAATGCTTTTAAACTCCGCTTCAAACTTATCCAAGAGACTAGAAATTTTCTCTAAACTTACTGCGATGAAACCATTGAAGTAGGGTTGAGGATCCTTTGAGACCTTGTCCTTAGCCTCTTCTCCAAGATTTCTTCCTTCCATTTCTTCAAAAATTTCTCAAATCTCTCAAGGATGAAGATGGGTTGATTTAAAGGTGAAAATCGTGTGAAAAACTGAAAATTTTCGGTTTTTGCACGACCCAGTAACCGTGGTGCTTAGGCGCCAAATCTGGCGCCTAGGTGCCGGACCTATTGATACATAGTTTAACTCGGGCGCTTAGGCGCCGAATCTTGGCGCCTAGGCGCCGGAACTATGTTCAACTCCGTTTCGCCTTAATCGTCAAATTTCAAAGTTTCGTTCTCCAAGATAGGTAAATTATACTGGTAAGAGTAATCTAGACTCAATAACACAAATGAGAAATCATAATGAAGGTTAACTTGATCTCCTTTTTACTCATATTTAGAATAGAGTGATCCAATTTCTAAATCTTACATATTTCAAAATAATCTTCAGCTTAAGTCAACAAAGACTTATAAGCATCAAATTTTTCTAAAGTAATATAAAATTAGTCAAGATCGAGGCAAAACCTTACATTAAAAACATAAAAACACTCAAAACAAAAGATAATTATGGGTTGCCTCCCACAAAGCGCTTGGTTTAACGTCGTCAGCCCGACTTAAGTAAATCTTTAATCAGGTTGACTCAATTCATAAGCCTTTTTATAAATCATTTTAATATCTCCCAAATAAGGCTTCAATCTTAATCCATTTACTTTAAAAAATTTTCCTATTTTGGGGTCTTTAATATCCATAGCTCCATAATGGTATACTTTCTCAATTATATAGGGTCCTATCCATTTAGATCTTAATTTTCCAGGAAAAGTTTTAAACGATAATTAAATAGTAATATTTTTTGTCCAGGCTCAAAAATTTTTCCTAAAAGTTTCTTATCATGTAACATCTTCATTTTCTCTTTATAAATCCTTGCATTTTCATATGATTCATTTCTTATCTCTTCCATCTCATTCAATTGCAATAATCGCTTTTCTCCTGCTTCATTCAAATTAAAATTAAACTCTTTTATCGCCCAATAAGCTTTATGTTCAAGTTCAACAGGTAAGTGACAATGTTTACCATAAATTAACTGGTAAGGTGACATTTCGATTGGTGTCTTATAAGCTGTTCTATAAGCCCATAATGCAGAATCAAGTCTATCAACCCAATTAGTTCTTTTAGGATTAATAGTTTTCTCTAAAATTATTTTAATTTCTCTGTTTGATACTTCAGTCATTCCACTTGTTTGTGGGTGATAAGCAGTTGCAATTCTATGTTTGATTCCAAATTTTTGTAGTAATGATTGAATTCTTACATTCCTGAAATGACTTCCACCATCAGTGATAATTACCTTAGGCATTCCAAATCTTGAAAATATCATTTTCTTTAAGAATTTAGAAACACTTTTAGAATCACAGTTTAGTAAAGCAACAGCTTCAATCCACTTTGAAACATAATCAACTGCTAATAAAATATAAATTTTTCCAGATGATGGAACAAATGGTCCCATAAAGTCTAACCCCATATATCAAAAATTTCAACTTCCAATATATAGTTTAAAGGCATTTCATCCTTCCTAGATATATTTCCCATGCCAATAAAATCTAGAATTTAAAATTTTTAATGCAGTTTTATCTGTGCCAAAGTGTCCTCCAAAATCGGAATCATGACATTTTTGAATTATAGCAAAAGTTTCCTCATAAGGTACACATCTTCGAATTATAGAATCTCTTCCAATTTTAAATAAATGAGGATCTTCTCAAATATAAGATTTAGCATCATATTTAAATTTCTTAATAAATTTGTTATCCAATTCATAAGGTAAAATATTGCTAACTAAATAGTTAACAATATCAGCATACCAAGTGTTTTGCATCCTTGAATAACATATAAAGATTCATCGGAAATTTCTCATTTATATTTTCTTCCGAAATAATATCATTTTTAATTCTAGACAAATGATCAGCAATTTGGTTTTCAGTTCCTTTTCTATCTACTATTTGAAAATCAAATTCTTGTAGAAGTAAAACTCATCTTATCAGTCTAGGTTTAGAATCCTTCTTAGATATTAGATATTTAAAAGCAGAATGATCAGTATGAACTATGCATTTAGTACCAAGAAGATAAGGTCGAAATTTATATACTATAGCTAGAAGCTCCTTCTCAGTGGTAGTGTAATTTCTTTGTGTTTCAGTGAGAGTTTTACTAGCATAATATACAACTTTGAAAACCTTCTCATATTTTTGTCCTAATACGGCTCCAATTGCAAAATCACTTGCATCACACATTAATTCAAAAGATTTATTCCAATTAAGTGCAACAATGATAGGTGCGAGTTATTAGTTTTTCTTTTTGAATATTAAAAGCATTAATACATTCTTTGTTAAATTCAAATTTCGCATCTTTTTCCGATAAATGACAAAGAGGTTTAGCAATTTTAGAAAAATCCTTTATGTATCTTCTATAAAATCCGAGCATGACCTAGAAAACTTCTCACATCGATAATGAGTAGTAGGTGGTTGCAATTCAGCAATAATTTTCACTTTCACTTAATCTACTTCCATCCCTTTTTGTGAAACTTTGTGATCAAGTACAATGCCTTCTGTGACCATGAATTGACATTTTTCCCAGTTAAGAACTAAGTTTGTTTCTTCACATCTTTTCAGAACTTTGGAAATGTTTTCCAAACAAGATTCAAAAGAAGTTCCAAAAATTGAAAAATCGCCCATGAATATTTCAATTCCTTTGTCAATCAAATCATAAAATATAGACATCATACATCTTTAAAAAGTTGCAGGTGCATTACATAAACCAAAAGGCATTCTTCTAAAAGTAAAGGTTCCATAAGGACTTGTAAATGTTGTTTTCTCTTGGTCCTCAGGAGCAATAAGTAATTGATGATAACCAGAATATCCATCCAGAAAATAGAAATATGGGTGTCCAGCTAGTTTATCGAGCATTTGATCCAAGAAAGGTAAAGGAAAATGATCCTTTCTAGTGGTGTCATTTAATTTCCTATAATCAATACAAATTCGCCATCCAGTAACTTGTCTTGTAGGAATTAGTTCATTTTTATCATTGACAATGACAGCTACACCTCCTTTCTTCGGAACACAATGAATAGGACTTACCCATTGACTATCCGAAATAGGAAAAATAATACCAGCATCTAACCACTTAACAATTTCTTTTTTAACAAACTCTTTCATGATAGGATTTAATCTTCTTTGAGGTTCAATAGTAGGTTTAAAATTTTCTTCCATTAAAATTCTATGCATACAAATGGAAGGGCTTATTCCTCTTATATCAGCAATAGTCCAACCAAAAGCTTTCTTATAATTCTTTAACACACTGTTGACCTCATTTTTGGTGAGGTCTTCTCTTCTTCTCTTTAGTACTTAGGATCTAGCCTTAGGCTTTTCCTTTGACTATCCTAGAGGATTAGAATTGGGACCCACCACTTAGAAATTCAAACCACTTCTTAACTCCCTGCAAACTCCACAAACTTGATTGTAGACCCCTAATCACCTAGAGGGTTGAAATTAAATGTGGAAGTTTAAAGGATGAGTTCCTATAGGATTCTTTGGCCTTAGGATCGCCCAGGTGGCTCAGTGCAGTGAAGGGGGCTGACTTACACACACACTACACCTATACACTACACTTTCACACACCTCTTAAAACCACACCCATACCCAATTTGACCTCCTAACTCATGCGGGTGATTCACATGGATGGTCTTTAACCGCTAAGCCCTTGGGCTAAGAGGGTTAGGAACAACATAGTGGGTGCCTCAAATGAGTCCCTTCATGGCTCATGTGGGCTTGATGTGGCTTCATGGCTCAACCAAAATGATTTCATTCCACTTACATTCACCCAAGCTTCAATTTTCCAAATTTTCAATTTTTGACCCCAGGACCCTACACCCTTCAACTTACCCAAAACCCTTGAAATTACCCAAATCTTCCAAAATTTCCAAATCACCCAAAATTCCCCAAAACCATTCCTAAACATTTCCTCACCAATCAAATTAATCATCCATACCCAAAAATACCAAAAATTCCAAAAAAACCTCCCAATACCCTCCAAATACCCAAAATACCCCTCTTAGCCAAAAAATCCAAAAATTCAGAAAATTCCCAGAAAATTCCAAAAAATCCCAAATATTCCCAATTTCATTTTGTTCAACTACATCATGGGCTAATTTTGTCAATTTACCCCACTTTCATCAAAATCCCCAATTTGACCCATTTTAACCCAAAGTGAACCCAATGTCAAACCAAACCTACCCAATTGACCCAAATTCTGGCCCAATTCAATTCTAAACTTCAATTCAACATCCCCAACACCAATCTAGACCAAATCCAAGTTCAATTTGATTGACATTTGAATCCAATTTCACTTTGGGCCTTAAAGCCCAATTTGAACCCATGACCCAAACTTAGCCCAAACTCATCCAATTCAACTCCAATTAACCCCAAATCTTTTCTAAACCTTCCTTAACATCCCCATAAACAAAACACTAACATGATTTGCCCAAAATTTAGACCCAAAACCCACTCAAATTCAACCTAAAATCAAAAAGCCCAATTTTAACCTAAACCCAAACCTAACCCAAATGAACCCAAACCTCAAAATTAAAACCCAACCAAAGCCAAAACCTCTTTGAAACACTCCCATAAACATTTCCCAACATTTATTTTACATCAATTTCAACCCTAGCCCAACATTGGCCCAAGTTAGCCCAATTTGACCTACATTGGCCCATTTACCAAATAAACCCAAATCCAACCCAATTCAAACCCAAACCACCTCAAATTTATTCCAAATCACTCATGAAACATCCCTAAACCAAACTCAACAATTATTTGGCCCAAGCCTTTACCAAAATTTCATCCTAAAGTCCATTTTAAAATTCAAAAGGCCCACTTCCCTTAAAACTTCCTAAAAGCCCACTTCCTTCAAATTCAAAAGCCCAAATTTATCCAAAGCCCACATGGCATTTCCCCACATCATCCATTTAATCAAAATCACCCCTAAGTTTTAAAATCATCATTAAGCCATTCCAAATCAGGCTTCATGAAAATTCTCCACCAAAATACCAAAATTCCTAAATTATATTTCCATGAAATTGACCAAGCTTTATCCTAAGCCATGAGCAAGCCATTTACAAGCCATATGAAGCCATGGAAGGTTTGACATGTGACCAAGCCACTAATGGCAAAAGAAGGGCCTCCTTTCCTAATCCTTCATTAAACCTTTTTAACCATAAGCATGTCACACACTAAACCATGCTTAGCCACCTCACCATGGATGGAGACTTCACCACTCCTTCTCAGCTGACCCAACTGATCCTCCCAGCCTCAAAATCGAGCTTGGAAGGGTGCACCAAGCCCAAAATGGTGGGTTGACCCAAACCAAGCCAAAGTGACCTTATCCCCATTCCATTCTAATCCAACACCTTTACACATGGCTAATGCCAATCGACTTCACCATTGCCAAGCCCCGACCTCCCTGGTCAAGATGGTGACCCTTGCCTGCCGGCCAGCCGCCTGGGTCGCCGGAAAACTCCATGGCCGAGACATGGGGAGAAGCCAAACTTTGGAAGCTGTTCTTCACATGTCAAGAGCAGCTGATCCCAACCCTTGGCCACCCCTGGGAGAGCCCCCAGCCATGCCTATTTAAACACCACCCCCTCTCGGTCATGAGAGGTGCTGAACCAAACCTTAAGGAAACTCCGCCAAAATCATTCCAGATCACTCTCCACACATAGAGCACTTGATCCCCACTGAATTCCAGCCCCAATTCCCTCCAAGTCGAGCTCGATTTCGAGCTCGAACTTTAGCCTCAAAACCAGGACACTTCTTCACAGTGAGCCAATCCCCAAATTGATTGGTCCTACACCTTCACTGGACCAAGAGGAGAAGTTTCCCACCGAAAGCCCCATCTCCGGGCCACCCGGCTTGCTCCGGCCTCCAAGTTTTGTGATCGGATGTGGTCACTTTCATAGCTGAGACAATTCACTGGGCCAAGGGACTTCATCCGGAGCTTACTTGGACCCAATCGAAGGTGACACAACTCTCGGATCGAAGCTTCACTTCTCGCGAGCAAAGGTATGGACTCCTCTTCTTCCCGAGCTTCCAGAGATTCTCATTTTAATTTGAGTCAATTTAAATGCATGTTTACCGTATGGATGTATTTGTCTCTTCAAGACGAATCCATAGAGCATAAGAACACGAAAATCCGTTGAGAATCGAGTGAGAAATTAGGGTTAGAAGGTTGACGGTCACGGGTGCACACCAGTCGTAGACGATGACCGGGAGCCGTTGGATCGCGCGTGTATCGAGCGGACGGTTCGGATTGCGCCGGATCGGAGAATGTTACGTGAACCGCGGGTCCCGGGACGGGCGACTCGAGATGGCGGCGCCCAATCACAGCGCGACACGTACCCCTTCGGAGCTGTCGATGTTTCGCTGGCGCCGCGTGGATAAGTAGATAAATAGGGTATTTAATGTATTTATTAAATATCAGAAACTTTGAAAATTCATAACTTTGTGTAGAAAAATCAGAAAAATAAAACAAAAATACCCTCTTGCTCAGTGAACAGAGGAGAATAATGTAGAAAAGAAATCATTTAATTTCATACAGTATTTTATTTTTAATGATTTATTTACCCTCTGCATTGTTTTAATTCTCCATGCATATAGGAAATTCACCATGGCATGAGACCATAGGGCTTTTGAAGCCTTCGAATTTGGGAACATTCCTCGAATTTTCCAAAGTCGAAGCCATCCCTATGAGAAGTTATTGATTTTTCAAATTCATGTTACTTGTTTTGAGTATTTTAAATCCAATAATTAGCATGTTGTGAAATAAATTCTAGGAAAATTTGGTGATGTTTCTTATGACCGAGAGGACCCTAGGAAAAATAGGTTTTGAATTAATTCACTTGGAATAACCCTAATTGGCTTAAACACCCTAAATAGGTTCTTAATTAATTAGAGCTAATCATACATCAAATTGACTTGAAATCAATTCTCCACTGACCTTTAGGATCAGAGGAATCCACCATAAAAGTTTGAAGTCAATTGGGTTCGGTTAGCCCTATCAAATGGGTTGCTTAAGCCATTTAGCCAATTTAAACTTTGAAAATTCATAACTTTCAAAATACTTTTCAAAAATTCACCAAATTGGTTTTGGAGCCTCTCTGATATTAGGGGAATTTAAGAAAATTAAAATTTCAATTTTCTAAAAAAGTTGATTTTTTGCATTATTTTAATGTTTTAATAATTAAAAAATAATAAAAATCACAAAAATAATAAAATTCACCAAAATGTCACATTTTGAATTTTAATCACATAGGAACAAATCCCATATTTTTCCTAGGTCTCTATGGTGAGTTATTAAATTTTAAAGCCCTAGGGTAATTTTAAAATAAAAAAAATGTATTTTCTAGCATTTCTATTAAAATAATTCTAATAAATCAAAGAAAAATCAAAAAATTATAAAAATTGATTCTATGATTTCCTTGATATTAGAGAGATTTTTGAAAAATATAAAATTTATTTTTCAAACTTTATTTTATTTTTAAATTAATTAATACTCCAAAATTCAAAATAATTATAATAAAAATAATATAACTCAAAAAATCACCAAAATTGGTCCAAGTGGTCCTCTGGTCATTAGGAATGTCCCATAATTTTCTTAAGGACAGAAACTTTCCCTTGGTCATATTATTAAATTTTCCTTGGAAATCTCTATTTTCTACCAAAAATAATTACATAAATAAATTAAATACAGAAAAATCACATTTTCTCCTCTAATGTCTTTATTGACATATGAGTGAAGTCACATAAAAATTTCAAATTCATTTGAGCTCAATTTAGTGAGTTATGAAATTATTAAGCTTGAAGGGCAAAATGGTAATTAAAATTTTAACCCTTAATTAAAACTTTAGGCTTAATAAAATGAAAAGGTAAAATATTTGATCTTAATCTGATTTGGATGATTGAAATTTAAATAATTAAAGGGTAGAAACCTACTAAACAATTTAAAAATAATTAAAATAAACCTTAATAAAACAATTAATTAAATTTGGAAGAATAATAAATTTGGAATTATTAAAATAGGGATGTTATTAGGAAGAAATTTGTTCTTTAATTTAAGAATCCCTAAATTAATCATCCCAATAATATTTAATTCCTAATTAAAATGATAATCCAAGTTTAAGATTTAAAATGCTAAAAGACCTAATCATTAAATTAAGTTAAGGTTAAATTATTTAAAGCGAAACCCTTTTAAAATAAAATATTAAATTAAATTAAATTAAATTAAATTAAATTAAATTAAATTAAAACATATTAAATTAAATTAAATTAAATTAAATTAAATTAAATTAAATTAAAATTAAATTAAATTAAATTAAACTAAATTAAATTAAAACTAAATCATATTAAATTAAATCAAATTGAATTAAATTAAGCTAAAGCATATCATATTAAATTAACTTAAAATTAAATTAAATTAAATTGAACCACATTAAATTAAATTAAATTAAATTAAATTAAATTGAATTAAATATAACATCACCTAAGACATGAAGAATTCAAAAATAAATCTAAAACAACTTGAACACTATTCCAAACTTAAATCCATTAACTAAAATTAAATCATAAACCACTTGAACATCCATTTGCCATCAAAAGCTCGTGATGTCATAACTCTTAAAAAGGAGTGTTAAAAGAAGCGTTACTTCACTTATAGGATATTCAAATGTCCTAGTTCACTGAGCAAGATAACAAAACTTAAACTCTCGGACGATTAATTCATTTGTATAATTAAATTCATTTGGACTTAAAACAATCCTAGAAATATTGAAAAGATGTTTAAGATTCGTCTTAAGCACTTCCTCGATATGATAGGATATTTATAAGAACAATTGAACTCGGTTGTTCTTTGATGAAGAAAATCGTCCTCAAACTAAAATACAAGAACCTCGACGTCATAGGAAATGACTAGCTATAGGATTAGGAACTTGGTAGAAACCATAACCCTTCCCTTAGCTTTACCTAGGAACTTACTTTAAATGCTTAAATATTCTAACTGTGTTTTAAGTGCAGCTTGGGATGACGGGAAGACCCTCCGAGTACGCTTTTATTTTATTGTAATTTATTTACTCGCATCGCACTTACTTTTCTTGCATGATAAACAACTGTTGCATGAAAACCTACACCTTTAGGATAGTCCCTAAAACTGAAACCAAAACTAAATTAAAAGTCATTACAAGATAAAATTCACCGTCACACCATTTCAAAATATAAAACAACTCAAAATTTAATCACAAACGAACAACAAAACTACAACTACAACTAAATTAAAACGTCTTGTTGGATGATCGGGAATACCTCGGATGATGTAACCTACGTGTTGCTAACGGGATTTCCCACGGTCTAAATGAAAGTGTGGAACTCATTCAGTTGAGTTTAGCAAATTCATCCGGACTAAGTGAACCCGATAAAAATAACGATGCTCGAAGGATGGAACCGTGGGATCTTAACCGGTGTTGTTATAATCAACTTTAAGATTTGTTTAATTAAAATATTAAAAACACCTGGATTTTAAGATCTTCTCTAAACCAGAACACTTCTCTCATCTCCTGATTTATGACTTCTAAAACTAAACCTCTGCAACAACAAGGAGCTCGGAGCATGGTGGGCAGCACGGCCATCGTCATCAACAAAACCTGAGTCTACTTCAGCAAAACTTTCCTTAGAATTAAAATAACCAAGCCATAGGACTTCGAGGTAGTTTGCCTAGTGCAACATAAATCCTCAACTCTTCGTTAGGCATTTGCATGATCATGTCATGTAAATTAAGCCCTAATCCGGTCTTAGGACTCCGAGGTAGTCGTCCGACACGACATAAACCCTCACATCTTCAAGGCTATTTGTATGATTTTATCATACAAATATAAGTCCTAACTAATTAAAATTGGCAAGATCAAAATACTAAATAAACATTAGGACTTTTCCTAAATTCAAGCCAAACAATAGGATAGTCGGGAAATTACCGAAGTTCGCTTCGAATCCGTGATTTCTCCTACCTCTCTTCCTTTGAATTCCCAAAACAAAATGTTCCAAACTTGATCCATTCCCTATTGAAATTCTAAAATTCAATCCCTCGAAAACTTAAACCTCGAAATTCTTGAGAGCAGAACTACCGATTTTTATCGAGAGTTTTCTTAGGTGATTCCCGTCACTTAAGATGTAATTAACTATAAGGGCTTGCCCTTATAGGAATTTTAAGAACCTGGGTAATATAAACCCCGTTTAATGTTTTCATATTAAACAGGGAATTTGTCAGCTTATAAAATTGGTTCGCAGACCAAACGGATGTCACAAATCTTCTAGTTTATTTAATTGAGCCCCATCGTCAAGCAATGTGTCTATTCTTCGGGATAGATACACGGTTTGTGATACGGTGCTCGTTTATATAAACTATTTGGGATGTGAGATCGATTTGATTTCATATCTTAAAATCTTCAAATTTGAAAATTATTTTCAAAATCAAATATTACTTTTCAAATTATTTATTTAAATTAAATTAAAATTCGCCGACATATTTCTGGCGACTCCGCTGGGGAAAATTCCTCTCTCCATTTTTAATCAAATAGTTCTGCTTTCAAAAATCGGTAGTGTATCCATGTCCCTAATGGATCAAACTACCCTTCTTTCCGTTGGAATACTATGTTCATTTCTACCTTGAACAAGTATAACCAACATTCTCTCGGATTTAGGAGCCACTGTTTAGACACCCCTAAACAGAGAGGTTCCGAGATCCTTTTACCTCATTTCTGAGGTGGGGTGGACCCCCAATAGGTGTTAGTTTAGGAGTGATCCTTCGAGTCGAGAAGTCTTGCATAAGACTTTCTTTTCCTGTCCAATTCTGAATCAGATTCGTTACCTTCTCTACACCTTTGAACATTCTGTTCTAAATAAACAAACCCTCTAATGAATGACTCTTTTAACAAATATAAATGAACAAGAATGTGTTCGGACACTTTTCGTTTCCTTTCTTTTCGTCCTGATGAGAAGAAGCATAACTTGGGACTGATAATCAGAATCTTCCTTGCGAAATGGAAGCCCCAAAGCTGATTTTCTCCTTCACCAATGGACTGGACTTCGCTGTTTACAAGGATGAACTGCCCGACAATGGGATCATCCGATTTGGACAAGGGTTCGAAAACACAAATGTCAAGATCGCTGACGTTACCCTTTTCGCACTAATGGACAAAGTGCCAGAAACTGAGAAACCCATGATTGAGTTCAACCTTAAATCAACTCGAGAGTTTCCTCCCTGCAAAGGGTTTCGAGTCGAGAGGAATACTATCGTCCATAGGAGGACCGTTATCTCTACCCCCACCTGGTCTAGTCGTCTCTGCACCTACCCGGCTCCCGCCGAACCGAAGGGGAAGGAAGTTCAAATTGCAACGAGCATGTTACCGTGGAGGGTACGATTTCGTGCAAGACCTTCGTTTTGAAATTGGGTCCAGCTCAAGGGTTCCACCCCTAACACGGACTCGGAGGAGAAACAAAGGCGGGAAGATTGCCGGGAAGGCCGGAGCCGTCGAAGTCGCTTTCCTGAAGAAATTCCCGAGTACACACCACTACCCGAATACATACCATTGTCCGAGTATACACCCCTTTTGGAAGGAAGTAGATTCCATCCCCTTTCCGCCGCGAGTGACGAGGAAAATGTCCGCAGGATTGCCTCTACATTACCTCGGCCCGCATACCGTAGCGACAACGGAAAGAAAAGGGCTAGGGTTACACCACTTGCCCGACTACGTACCGTGATTGAAAAGTTAGCAAAGAAAGAAAGATGCCCCGTATCGGAAATTTTAAGAAGGATAGGGCGGGTGCCGGCCAAATCCCGTCTTGGGCCGCGAGTAGAATCTCGCTATCGCTGCGGAAGAGCCTAATAAGAAGATGAAGGCTAGTCCACCCGTTGTTGTTTCGGGTTTACGGATCGGGGAGGATACCACCTTCCAAGCATTCGAGTCGACGGACCATCCGGTCCTAGGCCTTCTACTGCTAGAAGGATGGTATGGCGTCCCACTACCGGCCAATTAAGACCGAAACAACGACCAGAAAAGGAAAGTCTCGTCAGGAGACTTGAGTCCGAGGAAAGTGCTACCGCAGTAAAGGGGACTCATGAGAAAGAATCAATTATATCCATTCGATAACATTTCTCTTTATCAGGGTACTTCATTGATTTAAGAACATTGAATTTAATCTCTTGATCATTAACTCTCATGGTTAATTCTCCCTTTTGCACATCAATCATAGCTCGTCCGGTAGCTAGAAAAGGTCTCCCTAAAATAATAGGTATCTCTTTATCTTCTTCCATATCAAGTACGATGAAATCTACAGAGAAGATAAATTTATCCACTTTAACAAGGGCATCCTCTAAAACTCCTTTAGGATAAGTGATAGATCTATCAGCTAACTGAAGGGTTACGGTGGTGGGAGTAATCTCTCCTGAATTCAATCTTCGAAGAATAGAAAATGACATGAGATTAATACTTGCTCCTAAATCACATAAAGCTTTTCCACAAAATTTTTCTCCAATAAGCACGAGGTATAGTGAAACTTCCAGATCCTTAAGCTTTTCGAGTAATTTCTTTTGAATTATTGCACCGCATTCTTCACTTAATGCAACGGTTTCAAAAGCTTCAAATTTTCGTTTCTTGCTTAAAATATACTTCATAAATTTTGCATAAGTTGGCATTTGTTCCAAAGCTTCAGTAAAAGGTATGTTAATAGTAAGTTTCTTAAAAATTTCAAAGAACTTTAGAAAATTGATGATCAAGTTTCTGCTGTTTAATTCTTTGAGGAAAAGGTGATGGTGGTTTTTCAACTTCCACATTAATAGGTATAACAGTCTGATCTTGACTATGAGAGAGAGTTTCTTTAGGTTTTTTGATCTCTTCAACCTCAATATCTTTTTCAATTTCATTCTGCATTATTTCTTTTAATTCCTTTCCACTTCTAAGTTGCACAGCCTTAACATGTTCATGTTCTTTTCCGATTCCTTTGGATTAATTTCAACATTACTAGGAAGTGTTCCTACGAGTTCGTTGTTAATTAAAGTAGCAATTTGCCCCATTTGATTTTCGATATTACGAATTGCAGTATTTTGATTTTGTAATTGATTATTCATTTGTAAAATTAATTCTTCTATTGATAACTTTTTCTGTTGATTATTAAATCCAGGAGTTTTATAATTTGGATTAACTTGATTACTCCAATTTCCAGTGGGATGAGATTGATTATTACCCCATTGTTGTTGTGAATTATTCCAGTTAAAATTAGGATGATTTTTCCACCCAGGATTATAATAATTTTAATAAGGATTATTTTTACTTGCAATAGCTTGTAAAGTTTCAATAGTTTGAAAATCTTCAATATTAGCAGAGTTATTATGTGAAATATTAATTCCAAAATTATCTAATTTTTTAGACATTGCTGCTACTTGTGAAGCTAGGATAGAAAATGCTTCATTATCGTGAATACTTGCCATCTTTTTAGGATTAATCCTTTCGGAAGGCCATTGAAAATTGTTATTAGCCATTTCTTCAATTAAAGTGTAAGCTTCTTCAAATGATTTAGACATTAAAGAACCTCCAAGTAGACAGATCAATAATTGATTTTAAAGATCCAATTAATCCATTGTAAAATGTTTGAATAATTAACCAATCGGGTAAAGCATGATGAGGACATTTTCTTAATAGTTCTTTAAATCTTTCCCAAGTTTCATATATTGTCTCCCGTCAAATTGACTAAACGAAGTAATATCATTTCTTAATTTAGCAGTTTTAGAAGGAGGAAAATATTTAGCAAGGAATTTTTGTGCCATTTCAACCCATATTTTAATAGAACCAGTTGCTAATGAGTTTAACCACATCTTTGCTTTATCTCTTAAGAAAAAAGGAAAGAGTATAAGTCTAATAGCATCATCAGAAACATTGTTATATTTAAAGGTAGTACAAAGTTCTAAAAAACTAACAAGGTGTAAATTTGGATCCTCATTTGGTGTTCCACCAAATTGATTGTTTTGCACCATTTGAATAATAGACGTTTAAGTTCAAAAGAATTAGCATCTACAGTGGGTATTTGAATACTACTATGAAATTCATCAACTGTAGGGTTAGCATAATCCCTTAATGGTTTATAAACATTTTGATCATTAAGTTCAATTGGATTTTGTAAAGTAGCCATTTCTTGAAATTTTTAAATTTGTTTTCCCTTTTTAATTTTTCTAATTATTCTTTCTAGTTCAGAATCTAAAGGTATTAATCCTTCAGAACCAAAACTACGCATAAAAAAAATAAAGCAATGAATAAAATTTCTTATTTTATTTTATTTTATTTTTATATTTTTATTTTATATTATTATATTTTTTTATGTTTTTGGAAATATAATATTTAAAAATCTATAAATTGTACCTCTTATCCTCGGCAACGGTGCCAAAAACTTGACCCAATTTTTGTATTTCCAAAAACAAGAATTTGTTACCACTGCTAGAAAATTTAATTTCTGGCAAAGGCGCGAAACACTTGACTCGGAATAACTTGCTATATAGATGTGTACCAAATTTTAATTTACAACAATAGCATTAAATAAAACTTGATTGCTACTGAATGTTAGGCCGTTAGTGATTAATACTTTTTAAATATATGTTTATATAGCAAAATATAATTTTAAAGGAAAATATTTTATATACTTTTTTGGGTACTACGCAAGTATACGTATCGTTTCAAGTAATAAAGAGCTTTGAAACAAAGACCCTAGTATCGACCACGGGGAAAAAGGGTAATAAATTTTTAAATATTGTATTTCAAAATCTTTTTGTATTTCAATCTAACTATAAATTACTTTTAATTTACTAGATGCAGATAAAGAAAACAATAATAAGAAAATGATTTTGTGAAAACAATATAAAACAAACAACTTTCTTCCTTTCAATTAATCCAAGATTTTTAAGATAATTTAATATTAGTTGGAGAATCTATTTTATGGTATTGTGCCAAATAGAAGCATTCACTATTCTTTACCCTTTGATCCGAGCGCAAAGAACATTGGCTAATCTACGGATCGAGTCCGGATGTATTGTTAGTAGAATGGGTTAATCTAGGCTCACACTACTAGATGTCCAATGGTGGCTATGGTCGGCCCTACTAGTGACCCTTTCCTTATCTATAAATCAAATTATAAGAATTTAGTCTGTCACTCTATAAACTTATCAATTCTACGCCCTTTAAATTTTATCTTCCTATTTATTTGCACTTCACCTTGAATAGCCCGCGCATGACCTTCGACTACCCAAGGATTCATGTGACATCTACAAGTTAAGAGTTCTTCTCCTTCTAGGTCTCAAAACTCTTCAACGAGTTTTAACAATTTAAATGGCCAAATTAAAAAGTAAAGTAAGATCGAGTATTAATATCATCACAATGTTTTGAAAATATTTTGTTTTTCAATTCTTCATCGAATTTTATATTATCTTATTTATCTTTTCATAATTGAAGGAAGAAAGTAAACTAACTACTCAGAACACATTGAATATAAACAGCAAAACATAATAAATAAACTTTTAATCAAAAATAAAATACTTATCTCAAATATTACTTCTACAGATCTTCTGATTCCTACTGACTCCACAGTGTAATGAACTCCAGATGCAACAATTTGAAAATAAACTCACTAAACTAAATAAAAGTGACCCTAAATTTCTCTCTCTATTTGTCTCTCTAAGGATGAGAGTTCCTAAAGTGGCTAAGAGATAGGGGATACAAGGGGGGCACACCTTTTTTTTGAAGGAGTGGACTCCTATTTATAGGCTTCAAGGGTTGCCTTGAGGCACCTCTTCAAAACATGTCCAAATTCAATGAATCTTCTAGAAGGTCTGTCTGGCGCCTAGGCGCCGGAATGCGCGCCTAGGCGCCACACAAAGCGTCCAGTTCTTCGCACCTCTTTACTTTGGCTCGCACCTCTTCGCGATTAAAACCATTTTGGAGCGTCCAAATGCAATGTATCACATGTCCTATTATCAAGGAACAACTGCCAGTCTTCTAGAATGTCCAATAACCGCTCACTCCGTCAAAATAACCGTCCAAAAGTCATCGAAAACTTGACAGTTTCTGTATCGAGTCTGGCGCGTAGGCGCCAACTTCTGGCGCCTAGGCGCCAGGCCATAATTTTTTATAGTTCTTGTATTTTGCTCTATTTTTGCTCTATTTTGCTCCTTTTTCACCCTTTTTCCTTTTTTGGACCTTTTTACATCACCTACATGCAAAAACACAAAAATACCTTTCATTAAAGCATAATATCCTTAGAAATTGATAAAAATCAAGGCATAAAAATAGGTATTTTTTTCATGGATCAGGCGATAAAGGAGTTCAATTATAATTTGAATACTGCAGGAGAAAAACAATTATTACAACTGAATGAAATGGAAGAGATAAGAAATGAGTCTTATGAAAATGTAAGAATTTATAAGGAAAGAATGAAGAAATTTCATGACAAAATGATTTTAAGGAAAATATTCGAGCCTGGACAAGAAGTATTATTATTTAATGATCATTTAAAACTTTTTCCTGGAAAATTAAAATCTAAATGAATGTGACCATTTATAATTGAGAACGTATACCCTTATGGAGCTGTGGATATTAAAGATCCCAAAACTGGAAAAGTATTTAAAGTTAACAGATTAAGACTAAAGCCTTATATGGGAGAAATGAAATTAAATTACAAAGAGGCTTATGAGCTGAGTCTACCTAATTAATTCAATTAATTAGGTCGGGTTGACGACGTTAAAACAAGCGCTTTGTGGGAGGCAACCCATATTTACTAGTGTGAGTTAAATTATTGTTGTAAGGTTATGCCTTAGTCTTGACTAAATTTTCATATAACTTCTGGAAATAGAAGGCTAACAAGTCTGTATTGGCTTAAGCTAAACATTATCTTGAAGTATATAGAATTTAGACTTGGACCACTCCATGTCAAATGTGAGTAAAAAGGAGATCAAGTTAACCTTCGTTTGTGATTGTTTGTGATTTGAATTTTTCGTAATTGTGTTTGTGTGTTGATTATACCCGTTTGTTAGACCTATTTTTATGACCAAAACTTGCAAAATTTGATGATAGGCGAATCGGAGTCGATCGAGGTTCCGGAGCCTAGGCGCCAAAAAATTGGCGTCTAAGCGCCAGAATAGCCTGCATATCGATGATCCGGCGCCTAGGCGCCAGATTCCGGCGCCTAAGCGCCACCGTTATAGATCGTGTAAAAACCAAAAATCTTTAGTTTTTCACACGAAATCTCTTTATATATTGCCTTATCTTCATCCCCAATCCCATAGAAACCTTAATTTTGACCAGAGCAATCCATTTTGGAGGAGTTAAGAAGGATTTGGAGGCAATGGATAGAGGAAATCATGGAAATGAGGTAAGAGACAAATCTCCTAAAGTCCTCAGCCTTATTTTAATGGTTTTATTGATTTAGTATGGAGAAATTGTCTAGTCGATTGGAGAAGATTGAAGCGAAACTTCAAAGTATTGGTAATCGTCTCCATAAGATGTACCACCAATACGAACATTTGGAATGGAAAACCAAACTTCAATCTGATCATATGGCGGCCTATCATGAAGCTCAAGTAAAAATGTATGCGAAGAACAAGTGAATCGATCAAAAGATGGCTTTGGAATTTCCAAGGGCGTTGGTGTTCTATCCCTTTGGTCCTAACGAACTTCATTGCGAAAGAGATGGTAATTGAAGATCGGTGTTAAATAGATCTTATATGTGTTTTAGGTGTGATAGAGTCATGTGTTAGTGTGTTTAATATTGAATTTGTGTGTTTGCTTAATTGTTCAATGTGTGTTGTTGGATTTGAATATTTTCTTTAAATATGTTGTTGTTCGTGTTATTTATAAAACTATGAACCTTGATACAGTCTTGTACTGAAATTTATTGAATTTGATATAGAAGTTATGGATTGGAATTGAAGAATTTGGATATATTTTTGTGGATCTAAGCTATTATTTTAAATTGATTTTGAAAATATTTGGAGGATATAAATTGGATTAATACTCTCATAAGAGTAATTAGGAGTCGAATTTGATAAGATTTGGTGGAAAATATAAAATTTAAATTGAATTTTTGGATAGGCGAGTCTGGCGCCTAGGCGCCAGAATTCAGCGCCTAGGCGTCGGTTCGGCCTGAACCCTAAAACTCATCTTCTTAAAAACCCCCACGCCATTTTTGACGCCTAAGCTTCCTCCTCCACTGTTTTTCACAAAAATACTTTATATAGATCCCATTTGAAGCTGGATTTTCAAGTTTTTGAGCTTGAAATCACCCGATTTCTTCATCCCGAGGTCAGATCTACATTCTAAACTCATTATTTTTTATTTTCACCATGGATTTTGCTCTCATTGAGAAAAACCGAAATTTTGAGAAAAATTTTAATTTTTAAGGTTAAATCCATGAAAATTTTAAGCTCTTTCAAGTTTGAAAAGCTTGCATTAGTTTATTTTCCTAGATCCGTTGAATTTATTTCGCATTTTTATTTCACGTTTAGATGTCACCCAAATCTAAGCAAGGAAAGGAACGATAAAATTTTGATCGTAGCAAGTTCGTCACTGCTGCTGTACACTTCCGATACAATGATTTTGCTATGACTCAGAAATTTATCTCGGAGCAAATTTTTTACAATCCTGGAGGAAGAATTGAGGATACAATCATTGTGCTCAACTAGCAATGATTCTGCTATTTCACTGCTGTTGTAGTTATCCCGATTCTTAGAGAGTTTTATGTTAATTTCGTGGATGCTGAAGAATACGATATTTTTGATCGAGGAGTTGGAGTAGGATTCACTCCTGAACGTATCAATATTTTCTATGGCTTGCCGCCAAACATTGAGTATTAATACTTCGGATTATCTCCATCTGAGGGAGATTTGGATATGATCATTGCCTACCTGACTGATAGTACTAGAGCCTGGAAGATTCAAAACGGAAAAAGGGTAAATTTTTCATCTTCTAAGCTTAATGTTGTTTCAAAGGCATGACACAACTTTATTTCTGCTCGTCTTCTTCCATCCAATCATCTGAGCGAGGTTACCAAAGATAGAGCTATCCTCAACTACTGCATTCAAGAGAGGAAGCTTATTGATGTAGGGAGCATTATTTATGATTCTGTAGAGGCTACTGCTCGTTCTAGCACTTCTATTAGACTTGGTTTTCCATCTCAGATCTATTCTCTATGTCAAAGTGCTGGAGTAGTTGCTGAGCTATCTGAGCAAAAGCTCAAGTCGACAAAGCCTATAGGAAGAGAAAGCGTCAGTGTCTATGATTGACTTCAAGGTAAGAGTTCTACTGCACCTTCTGGTTCATTACCTACTTCAGGTAGAGCTTCTACTTCTAGACCATCTACTTCTGATGAGCCACCATCTACTTTTTGGGAGACCATGCGTGATGAGTTTATAGAGCAGCAGAATGAGTTATTCCTAACTCATTGTAGAGTGGATACGATTGATAAGAAGATCGATCATCTTTTTGAGTATACACAAAGAAAGAGTGATTACGATGCTGAGTATTCTGAGTCTTTAGTGAGATTTCTGAAGGGTGGGAACGATGTTCAGTTCCCTACTTGTCCCAGATTTTTACCATATGTTGATCCCAAGGATATGGAGTTTTCTTTTGGTGATGACGATGATGAAGCTACAGATAGTGATTAGTAGCTTGACTTATCTCTGGAGATGTGTTGATTCTGTTTTTAGTATGTTTCTTGTTTCATGTGATGTTTAGTGTGATGTTATTGGTTAGTATTAATGTGAACTTTTTATGTTGAAACTATTTTTAGATTATCTGATGTGTGTTTGAGACTAAAATATGAACGAATTTTTATAAAAGTTTATTTCTATTTCAGCATACTGTTTAGTGTTCATGAATAGTTAGTAAATTTGCATGTTCAAAAATAATAAAATAAAAAAAGAGATATTTTTTTTTAAAAAAAAAATTTAATTAACTCCTGCTCTACAAAACTTTTCTATATATGCTTAATCGTTTCTGTTATATTTATATTAAGCATGTGTAGAAGTAGAAGTTAGTTTTTTCTTACTACATCATTATTGTACTTAAATTAATTCCTGTTTATTTCTTTCTCTCATGCTTTAGAAAATTTCATGATTCATATTTATACTAAAGCTGAAGTTTGGGGAAAGGGAAAATATTTATCAAATTTAAACATTATTTGTCCTTAATGAACTAATATTTTCTTTAAAAATATATTAACATAACATAAGGAATGAAAAATCTATTTAAAGATTACCTAAATTTTTGAATTTATAAATAATTTAGTAAACTTAACTAGAATTTCAAAAATTTTGATTGATTTTAAGAATAGAATTATTTAACTTAAAGAATAATAAGATCAAAATTTTTCTATTTATAGTAAAGAGAATTGTATTTTTGAAATACTAAGGAATCAAGATTATTGATTGAAAAAGAAAAGATTGAAATAAATTTTGAAAAATAATAAGTTATTAAAAATGTCATATTTATTATGTAAGAATATATAAGTTTTTGAAAATAAGTTAAGAATAGTGAAGTTCAAAATCATTAACAGGCTATCCAAAAATAGTAATCCTCTCTTAAAAAACAAGGATTTAAAAACAATCCAAAAGAAAAAAAAAAAGAAAAAAAAAGAGAATGTGAAGAGAAGCTTGAGGAAATGACTAATCAAAAATTGGCTTCACTTGAATTGTCTTATAGGAAGAAAAATGATTACATTTTTAACTTAATTTCTATGTACAAATATTTTTATTAGAAAAATATTTCATGAAAATCTTTTTCTTGTAAATATTCTATGTGACCTTAATATGATAAACTACAATTATTCTTGAAATAAATGAAAAATTGGAAGTCTTATGATTTGGTAATTAAATGTTCTTTAATTCTTAAATTTAAACTTAATTAGTGAAATTTGGTTAATTAAAGCATTTATAAAACCAAAAATTATAAGGAATCTTAAATATTTTAACTTCATTCCAAATGTTATCTATTTTATGTAATTAAAAGGGTTACTTTTGGACAAGTAACGTTTAAGTTTGGGGGAATTTGATCTACCTAAAAAATACCAATTTTTATGCCTTATTTATGATTCAATTCTTAAGCATATTATGCTTTAATGAAAGGTATTTTCTTATTTTTGGATGTAGATGATTAAAAAAGAGTCTAAGAAATAAAAAGAAGGAAAAAAGAGCAAAAATGGAGCAAAAATGGAGCTTATGGAGCAAAATATTGGAATTATTGGCCTGGCGCCTAGGCGCCAGAATCCGGCGCCTAAGCGTCAGCTCGATACAGATGCTGTTAAGTTTTTCGATGATGTTGGGGAGTTATTTTAACAGAGTTAAGCGGTTATTGGAGCTTCTAGAAGACTGGAAGTTACTCCTAATATATAGGACATGTAATACAATGCATTTGGACACAAGGAAACGGTTTTAATCGCTAAGAGGTGTGATCCAAAGTGAAGAGGTGGTGAAGATGCATTGAATTTGGATGAATTTTGAAGAGGTGCCTTAAGCAACCCCTGGTCAAATTCAGAGCTCTATAAATAGGAGCCCATTCTACAGAAAAATCGCATCCCATAGTCCCTAGACACATTCTCTCTCCCCTCTAGTTTTACTTAGTCTCTTTCACACTTAGGGTGCCACTTTACTTTGTATCTAGTGAGTTTATTTTAGGTATTTATTGTGTGTTGTTGCTGTTGGAGTCCTTCATCATTACTTTGGAGTCAGTAGAAGTCAGCGGATCACTTGAAGGAACACTTTAGATAAGTATTTGTATCTTGGTTCAAAGTTTTATAAATATATTTTGTTGCGTGATTTCAATGTGTTCTGAGTAGTTAGTTATCTTTCTCCTTTCAACTATGAAAAGATAATAAATTAATTAAATTTTGTAGGGGAATTAAATTTAAAATATTTAAAACATTGTGATGATATTAATACGTGATCTTAGTTTACTTTTTAAATTGGTCATTTAAATTGTTAAAACCTGTTGAAGAATTTTGGGACCTATCCGGAGATAAATTCTTAACTAATAGATATCACATGAATCCTTGTGTAGTCGAAGGCTTTATGCGGGTTATTCAAGGTGAAGTGCAAATAAATAGGAAGATATTATTTATTGGGCATAAAATTAATTAATTTTTAGAGTGACAAAGTAAATTCTAATAATTTGGTTTATAGAAAGGGAACGGGTTACTGGTAGGGCCGATCATAGCCACCCTTGGACATCTAGTAGTGTGAGCTTAGATTAACCCATTCTACTAATAAAATATCCTGAACCGATCTATAGATTAGTCAATGTTCTTTGCACCTGGACCAAAGAGTAAAGAATATGAATGCTTCTATTTGGCACAATACCATAATCTAAATTCCCCACAAAAGATAATTATTATAAAAATCTTGGATTAGTTGAAAAGGAGAAAATCGTTTTTATACTTGCATTGAATTTTAATTACTGCTTACTGTTTACTTGCTTATAGTAAAAATTGTTAGTAAATTAAATTTGAAATATAATATATATATATATATATATATATATATATATACACTATATATAAATTACTTTTAATTTGATAAATTCCAAAATATTTTTTTTTACTTTACTTTTTATCAAAACACTATCCCTATGGGATCGATAACCAGGACTCCACTAGAGCCATGATTACTTGAACGATACGTATACTTGCGTTTAAAATTGTGACTTTTACAATAATTATTATAAAATCTAAATATAAATTCATAAGTAAAAGTAAACATCGCACATCAAGTTTTTGAAGCTATTTGCCAGGAATTAAACGTTCTAAAAAGTGGTATCAAATTCTTGTATTTAAAAACATTATAAAGTCGCATTGCATCACCTATATTCAGAATCATTTCTTCAGTAGACAACTTCTTATCCTTAAATTGTGGGTTATCTAAAATTAGTATTTCCTTGATTGTTCGAATTTTTAATTATATTTATAGAACTGTTAGCCCAATGCGGGTTAACATTAGCATTGCTATTATTCCAATTGAAGTTTGGGTGATTCTTCTAACCAAGATTATAATAATTCGCATAAGAATTTTTAGGTCTATTAATAACATTTAAAGTTTCATAAGGTGTTTGAGATTCTGTTATCAGTACAAATGAATTTTCCTCCAACACTTGAGGTGGTTGAGAATAATTCATTCCACATCGATCTAATTTTTTAGAAAGGGCTGCAATTTAAGAAACTACCATAGTCATCATATCAGAATCATGAACACTAGCTACTCTCTTAGGACTTACTCGTTCACAAGGCCATTGAAAATTATTAGTAGCCATTTCTTCAATTAATGTGTATGCTTCATCAAAAGGTTTTAACATTAATGATCCACCAGCAGCAGCATCTATAATTGATCTTAATGATCCCACTAATCCATTATAAAATGTTTGAATTATTAACCAATCTGGTAAAGCGTGATGTGGGCACTTCCTAAGAAGATCTTTAAATCTCTCCCAAACTTCATATATTGATTCTCCTTCAAACTGATCAAAAGATGTAATATCATTTCTTAACTTAGCAGTCTTTGATGGAGGGAAATATTTGATAGAAACTTTTAAGACAATTCTCCGCAAGTTCTAATAGATCCAGGTGCTAATGAATTTAATCACGCCTTAGCTTTATCCCTTAATGAAAAAGGAAAAAGTCTAATTCTGACAGCATCACTCGACACTTCGTCATATTTAAAAGTAGCACACAGTTCTAGAAAACTAGCGAGATGTAAATTTGGATCCTCATTAGTTGTTCCTCTAAATTAATTATTTTTTATCATTTGGATAATAGCAGGTTTAAGTTCAAATGAATTAGCAACAACATCAAGATTTTGAATAGTTATATGAATTTCGTCTGCTGTTGGGTTAGCATAATCTCTTAAAGGTCTTGGCAAATTTCCAATATCATTTCTCTGATTATATTGATTATTCACCATTTCACAAGGATTTCCAGTTTGTATCTGTTGTTTTCTAATTTTTCTAACAGTACGCTCTAACTCCGAATCGTAAGATACTAAACCTATAGATCCACTACTGCGCATATAAAATCACACAAATACTTTAAAAAGTAAACAAACACACACAATTACACACTACAAAGTAAAGGTTTTTAGTTCCTATATTATCAGTAAATACCGTTTATACTTCCTTCCTTCCCCGACTACGACGCCAAAAACTTGATGCAGCTGACTTTAATATTGCAAGAACTTATGAACTCAAATTTATATATATTTTTAATGATTTTGTAAAGTCCAAACATTCAACACAAGTATAAGTATCATATCAAGTAATACAGGGCTCTAATGGAGTCCTGGTTATCGATCCCACAGGGAAGGTACGAGTCTTACAGTAGATAATGTAATACTGAATTCCAATACTCAAATTGCAATTAAAATTTAATGTTTACTTCTACTACCAAGATGCAGAAAATAGTAACAATTAAGCAAACTACAATTGCTTCTAATATCTTTAAAACAGAATTAACTAACAGACACACACTAAGTTATATATTTGCAATGTTTTGATATATAAGAAAAGTATCTTTCCACTTGCAACATTCTAAAAAGTGGTATCAAATTCTTGTATTTAAAAACATATATAAAGTCGCATTGCATCACCTATATTCAGAATCATTTCTTCAGTAGACAACTTCGTATCCTTAAATTGTGGGTTAATATTAAATCCATGAGGATAAGATGGTCTAAAATTAGTATTTCCTTGATTGTTCGAATTTCTAATTGGATTTATAGAACTGTTAGCCCAATGCGGGTTAACATTAGCATTGCTATTATTCCAATTGAAGTTTGGGTGATTCTTCCAACCAAGATTACAATAATTCGCATAAGGATTTTTAGCTCTATTAATAACATTTAAAGTCTCATAAGGTGTTTGAGATTCTGTTATTTGTCTAAATGAATTTTCCTCCAACACTTGAGGTGGTTGAGAATAATTCATTCCACATCGATCTATTTTTTTAGAAAGAGCTGCAATTTAAGAAACTACCCTAGTCATCATATCGGAATCATGAACACTAGCTACTCTCTTAGGACTTACCCGTTCAGAGGGCCATTGAAAATTATTAGTAGCCATTTCTTCAATTAATGTGTATGCTTCATCAAAAGGTTTTGACATTAATGATCCAGCAACAGTAGCATCTATAATAGATCTCAATGATCCCACTAATCCATTATAAAATGTTTGAATTATTAACCAATCTGGTAAAGCATGATGTGGGCACTTCCTAAGAAGATCTTTAAATCTCTCCCAAGCTTCATATATTGACTCTCCTTCAAACTGACAAAAGGATGTAATATCATTTCTTAGTTTATAAGTCTTTGATGGAGGGAAATATTTTGATAGAAACTTTTGAGATAATTCTCCCCAAGTTCTAATTGATCCAGGTGCTAACGAGTTTAACCATGCCTTAGCTTTATTCATTAATAAAAAAGAAAAAAGTCTAAGTCTGACAGCGTCACTAGACACTCCATCATATTTAAAAGTAGCACACAGTTCTAAAAAACTAGCGAGATGTAAATTTGTATCCTCATTAGGTGTTCCACCGAATTGATTATTTTGTACCATTTGGATAATAGCAGGTTTAAGTTCAAATGAATTAGCGGCAACATCAGGATTTTGAATAGTTATGTGAATTTCATCTGCTGTTGGGTTAGCATAATCTCTTAAAGATCTTGGCAAATTTCCAATATCATTTCTCTGATTATCTTGAATATTCACCATTTTAAAAGAATTTTCAATTTGTTTTTGTTGTTTTCTAATTTTTCTGACAGTACGCTCAAACTCCGAATCGTAAGGCACTAAACCTATAGATCCACTACTACGCATATACAATAACACAAATACTTTTATAAAGGTAAACAAACACACAATTACACACTACAAATAACGGTTTTCTATTACTATATTATCAATAAATACCGTTTATACTTTCTTACTTACTACTTCATTACCTCCTCGATAACGGAGCCAAAAACTTGATGCACGGGACTTATATTTTGCAAGAATTTATGAACTCAAATTTATATATTTATAATGATTTTGTTAAGTCCAAGCATTTAACGCAAGTATACGTATCGTATCAAATAATACAAGGCTCTAATGGAGTTCTGGTTATCGATCCCACAGGGAAGTTCGAAGTATAAGAAAGCGTTCACAATATAAATAATATAGCACTAAAATCCAATATTTAAATAGCACTTAAGGTTTAACACATACTCCTACTAACACTATGCAGAAAACAGTAACAATTAACTAAGCTACAATTACTTCTAAGAACTTTAAAAACAGAATTAACTAACAGACACACTAAACTATGTATTTGAATGGTTTTCGATATATCAGAAAAATATCTTTCCTCTTGCAATGAGAATATGATGTGTGGATTGATATGGAACAATTATCTATGTTATTGTGCCAAATAAGAGCATAGATGATTCTTTACCCTTAAAAGAGTATCCCCTCTTCTAAGCAAGAAAAGAACATTGGCATATCCTAACTTTAGTCACTAAATCTAAGGCTAGGCTGGGAGAATACCGACTCTCACTTCAGAGCTCCCACTCACCCTTCACCTGAAGGCTAACCTTTTATATTAGTTACTAATCTTAGAACCAATTTGGGGATTTCAGCCTGTTACCCTGAAATCTCCACATTGAAGTCCATCAAAACATATTTCCCTATTTATTTGCACTCAATTCCCATGAACTACGCAATTCATCCATAGAAATTGAATGAATCTTTCATTATTGTTGTAGGGCATTAAATCCTTTCAAAATTAATGTTCAACAATATATTTTAACATTTCAATTGGCCAAATCGAAAAGTAAATTAAGTTCGAAATGAAAAACCATCACAATTTCTTCATTACATTAAAAGCACATCAAATCCACATCAATCTATCATCACATCTCTATGCAAGAAGAAAGACAATGGAGACTACTCAGAATTCACGGAGAAGATACAATAAAACATGGATTTTATATATAAAAGAAAAGTCATACAAACTACAAAAGAAAATACAACTTATCTCTTTCTCTTCCCCAATGCAATTCCCTTGAAGTTCCTTTGAATCCTCTTCTCTCTTTTTTACAACACTTGATTCTCTCTTTAAAATGGAAAGGAAGAAGCAATACCTCACTTTACTCCTTCTCTTTCACTCCTTAGAGAAGAATTCCTCTCAAATCCTCACTCTATACTCACTTCTCCTAAACCCTAAAACTTAACACACACTAAAACTACACTAGAACCACTGAAGAAGCACACCATTTTCGTCCAAAAACAGTTACTTATAAGATAGGGATGAAATCCCAAGAGTTTCCATAGTTATCCCTTCAAAAAGTCGCCAAAATACTTCAAATTTGAATTCCACCGACTTCGGGCGCCGGCGGTGCCCATTCTGGCGCTGGCGGCGCCAGAACTTATTTTCCACCATTTTGCTCCGTTTCGCACTATTTTGCTCCGAATTCATTCCTTTTCGTTTCTTTTTACTCCAATCACCTAAAATCATCATCCCTGCAACAAATCATGAAAAATGCCTTTCTTTAAAGTGCAATATCACCAAAAATGGGTAAAATTATATAGCAAAAACCGTATATATTTTTGGTGCATCAGTGTCCAAGCCCATATTTAGATCCATGAACTATCAATCCCAAAACAGATTTCACAATTATATTTCCAATATCAATCGACCTTCTAGTTTGAATATAGAAATTCAAAATATCACTTTCCTTGGTTACTTTACTAATCTTCAAAGTTGGAAATATCTTCGCTGAAATAAAATAATGCCACTGATTTGACACCATATTTAAAGATGCAGAAGGCAAACTAATATATCCATTGTCTCTAACTTCCCAATCTTCATTTTCATCCATCATATAATGATACACATCATTCATGTTATCATTTGTCGCATTAAAATTTGAATAGTGGTAAATATGTACATTCTCAATCATAAAGAGATCATTAATTCTCGCAGGAGTGAATTGCACAAACCTACCTCGCACAATGACGAATCCTTAGTTGATCCCGTGAAGATTTTCATAGAAATCCTTCACAACCGGAACGACTACGGCAGCGGTAATGTAACATAGCACTTCCCAACGTCTTTTCTTTATTATCTCTTTAACTCTTGTAGTAGGATTATCCATACCTCAATTAATAAAGTCACTCTCCTTGATAATCCTCCTCTTCATCATCACCTTGTTGAATAATCACTGCGCCTCGAAACTAATAAACTTCCGTCGGTTGAAAATGCGAGATCGAGGGGTTTCTATGGAGTAGGAATCCATGGGATGCGAATTGGGAAAGGAAGTTTTCATTTTTCTGGAGTTTGGAAGTTTAAAATGGAGTTTAAAGAGTTATAAGAAAGAAGATCCAGCTCAAAACCGCAAAAAATCACATTTTGAAACTCCAAAAACCGTCAACAGGTTTTGGGCATCGGCGGAGCTCAAACCTGAAATTCTGCAAACACCTTTGTAATTGGGCGCCGGCGGCGCCCATTCTGGCGCGGTCAAAAATCTCATCGAACTTTGTTTGGCCCGAAATATTCCAATATCTCAATTCGATCTAATATTTATCTATTTTTAAAAGTATTTAGGAGCGATTAAGATTCCAAAATAACTATCTAAAAAGCACAACTATGACAAATAAGCAAACACACCACAAAGATACATATGGGTTGCCTCCCTAAAGTGCTTGGTTTAATGTTTTCAGCCCGACAAACCATTTAGTTAATCGAGATGACTCAACATTAAAACCTCTTTGAAGTCAAGTTGAAACCCGTCAAAGTAAGGCTTTAATCGATGCCCATTAACCTTGAAAATCTTTCCAGTATCAAGATCCTCAATATCAACTGCTCCAAAAAATGAACTTTTTCAACTGTAAAAGGTCTCAACCATCTAGACTTGAGTTTTCCAGAAAATAATTTTAACCTTGTGTTGTATAACAAAACTTTATGTCCATATTTCAATTTCTTTTTCAATATCTTCTGATCATGCCACAATTTCATTCTCTCTTTATAGATCCTGTCATTGTGATAAGATGCATTTCTAATTTCTTCCAATTCATTCTATTGCATAAATCTCTTCTCTCCAGCATTTTTTAAATTAAAATTTAACTCTTTTATCGCCCAATATGCTTTATGCTCCAATTTAACCGGTAAATGGCAAGTCTTACCAAACACTAGTCTATAAGAAGACATTCCAATAGGGGTCTTAAAAGCAGTTATATAAGCCCATAATGCAGTATCTTATCGAGCAGACCAATCTAATTTGTGATTATCCACAGTTTTCTCCAAAATTCTTTTAATTTCACGATTAGACACTTCTACTAAACCACTAGTCTGGGGATGATAAGCAGTTCAGATTCTATGAATAATGTTATATTTCTCAATCAATCTCTTAATTTGATTATTCCTGAAATGGGATCCACCATCAGTTATAATCACTCTCGGCATTCCATATCTCACAAATATATTTTTCTTTAAAAATGTTGAAACACTCCGAGCATCACGTCTAGGTAAAGCAATAGCTTCAATCCATTTTGAGACATAATAAACCGCAACCAGTATATATAAATTCTCAAATAAAGGAGTAAATGTTCCCATAAAATCTAATCCTTATACATAAAAAATTTCAAATTCCAAATTATAGTTTAGAGGCATTTCATTTATTCTAGAGATATTACTTACTCTCTGACATCGATCACATGATTTAATATATTCGTATACATTCTTAAAAAGAGTAGGCCAATAAAATTCAGATTGTAAAATCTTAAAAGCAGTTTTATCAAGACTGAAATGACCTCCAAATTCAGAATCTTGACATTGTTGAATAATGAAATTAGTTTCTTCCTGTGGCACACATATTCTAATAATCAGATGCTTACACTGTTTATATAGATAAGGCTCATCCCAAAAATAAAATCTTGCATCATATTTAAATTTTTTTTGTTGTTGCCTTGTTAAATCAGGTGGTACAATATCACTCACAATATAATTCACAATATTAGCATACCAAGGCAAATTTCTTCCCATAATAGTATAAAGTTGTTCATCAGAGAAAGTTTCTATAACTTCCTCCTCAAATTCAGATAATTTATCATACTCTAATCTCGACAAATGATTAGCTATTTGATTATCAGATCTCTTCGCATAAATTATCGTAAAATCAAGTTCTTGTAGAAGAAGTATCCATCTAATCAGTCTAGATTTCACATCCTTCTTTTTGCATTAAATATTTGATAGCTGAATGGTCTGTATGCACAATACTTTTAGCTTCAATTAAATAAGGTCTAAAAATTTCAAAAGCAAATACTATAGCTAATAACTCTCTTTCAGTAGTGGTATAATTAATCTGAGCTTCATTAAGAGTTTTACTAGCATAGTAAATGACTTTGAAAACTTTATCATGCCTTTGCCCCAATGCTACTCCAATCGCATAATCACTAGCATCACACATAAGTTCAAATGGTTTCTCCCAATCTGGTGAAACAATTATAGGTTCAGTGATTAATTTCTCTTTCAATAATTTAAAAGCACATAAACATTCATCATTAAAATCAAAATTTCTATCATTTTCTAGAAGTCGGCACAAAGTTTTAATATCGCCTGTAAAATCCAGTGTGTCCTAAGAAACTCCTCACCTCTCTCACGGTAGTGGGTGGTGGCAATCTCTCAATCACTCTAATTTTAACATGGTCGACCTCCATACCATGTTCAAAAATTTTATGCCCAAGCACAATTCCTCCTGCAACCATAAATTGACATTTCTTCCAATTCAGAACTAAATTTGTTTTCTCACAAAGCTCCAAAACTTTTGCTAAGTTTTCTAAATAGATTTCAAATGAAGTCCCAAATACAGAGAAATCACCCATGAAAACTTCTATTCCATTATCTATCATGCTGCTGAAGATAAACATCATACATCTCTGAAGTGTTGCAGGTGCATTACACAGTCCAAAAGGCATTCTTCGAAAAGCAAAGGTTCCGTAAGGGTTAGTAAATGTTGTCTTTTCTTGATCCTCAGGAGCAATATGTATTTAATGGTAACTAGTATATCCATCCAGAAAGCAGTAGTACTTGTGTCCAGCAAGTCTATCCAACATTTGATCGAGAAAATTAAGAGGAAAGTGATATTTTCGGGTGGCGGCGTTTAATTTCCTATAGTCAATACAAATTTTCCATCCATTAATTTGTCTTGTGGGTATAATTTCATTACATTCATTCTCTTCAACAGTCACTCCTCCCTTTTTTGGTACACAATTTATTGGACTCACCCAAGAACTATCCGAAATAGGATAAATAATTCCAACATCCAGCCATTTTAAAATCTCCTTCTTACCTACTTCTTTCATTATTGGATTCAATCTCCTCTGCAAATCAACTCTCGGTTTATCTTCTTCATCTAATAAAATTATGTGCATACAAATTGAAGGACTGATTCCTTTAATATCTGCTAAAGTCCATCCAAAAGCCTTTTTGTATCTTTTTAAAATTTCCAACAACTTTTGTTCTTGATATTCGTTTAACTCTGAAGATACAATAACTGGTAGGGTAGATGATTCTCCTAAAAACATATACTTCAAATGATTAGAGAGAATTTTCATCTCAAGTTCATGAGATTTTATTATAGATGGAATTAAACTTTTATCTCCACCTTCTATAGTGTCTAATACTTCAAATCTCTCCTGAACATACTCAAAATCTTCATTCTTCTTACTATCTTAATTTTCTTCATTTTCAATTCCTTCTTCAAACATATTTTCATACTCTACTTCTTTTTCAAATATATTTTCAAAATGATTTTTTCTCAAATATTCACAGACCTCCATCCTAAAACATTCATTATCTTTTTTCAATGAGGGATACTTCATAGATTTCAAAATATTAAAGGTCACCTCGTGATCATTAAGCCTCATAGTTAATTCTCCTTTTTAAACATAAATCACTGCTCTCCCAGTAGTAAGGAATAGTCTTCCCAAAATGATTAAAATTTCTTTATCTTCCTCCATATCAAGTACAATAAAATCCACAGGAAAGATAAATTTATCCATTTTCACTAACACATCTTCCACCACTCCTTTAGGATAAGTAATGGAACGATCGACCAACTGAAGAGTCACAGATGTAGGAGAAATTTCTTCTATTCTCAACCTTTTGAAAGTTGATAAAGGCATAAGATTAATACTAGCTCCCATATCACATAAAGCTCTTCCAAAAAAATTTTCACCTATAGCACACGAGATAGTGAAATTACCAGGAGCTTTATGTTTTTCCGGAAGCTTCTTCTGAATAATTGCACTACACTCTCTGCTAAGTGCAACTGTTTCATGATTTGTGAACTTTCATTTCTTTTTGAGAATATTCTTTAAAAACTTGGCATAGTCAGACATTTGTTCTAATTCTTCAACAAAAGGAATATTTATCGTTAATTTATTAAGGATCTCCAAAAAATTTCCAAATATGTTATCCCTATTTTGTTGCTTCAATCTTTGAGGAAATGGAGGTGGTGGCTTTTCAATAGTAATCTTCATTGGTTTAAGAGGATATTCCATGTCTGGATAAATCTTGTTTGAACTTTTTTCAATAACCACCTTCTCCTTTTCTATTTCAACTTCTTTTTGTACTTTTGTCTCTAATTCCTTTCCACTCCTCATGTGAATGGCCTTAAGTTCCTTATTTTGATCTTTTGGATTGAACTCAACATTACTTGGAAGCATTCTAGAAGGTCTATTATTAAGTGTAGTGAAAGTATGCCCCAATTGATTTTTAATATTTTCATCGCAACACCTTGAGCTTGTAATTGATTTCCCATATTCAAAATCATTTCTTCAGTAGACAACTTCTTATCCTTAAATTACGGGTTACTATTGAATCCAGGAGGATAAGAGGGTCTAAAATTGGTATTTCCTTGATTGTTCGAATTTCCAACTGGATTTATAGAACTGTTCCCCCATTGAGGGTTAACATTGGCATTACTATTATTCCAGTTGAAATTTGGGTGATTCTTCCAACCAGGATTGTAATAATTCGAATAAGGGTTATTAGGTCTATTAATAGCATTCAAAGTCTCATAAGGTGTTTGAGATTCTGTTATCTGTCCAAATGAATTTTCCTCTAACACTTGAGGTGGTTAAGAATAATTCATTCCATACTGATCTATTTTCTTAGAAAGGACTGCAATTTGAGAAACTATCATAGTCATCATATCTGAATCATGAACACTAGCTACTCTTTTAAGATTTACCCGTTCAGAGGGCCATTAAAAATTATTAGTAGTCATTTCTTCTATTACTGCGTATGCTTCATCAAAAGGTTTTGACATTAACGATCCACCACCAGTAGCATCTATAATCTATCTCAATGATCCCACTAATCCATTGTAAAATGTTTGAATTATTAACGAATCTGGTAAAGAATAATGTGGGCACTTCCTAAGAAGATCTTAAATCTTTCACAAGCTTCATATATTGATTCCCCTTCAAACTGACCAGAAGATGTGATATCATTTACTTGCTTAGCAGTCTTTTATGGAGGGAAATATTTTGATTGAAACTTTTAAGACAATTTTCCCCAAGTTCTAATAGATCCAGGTGCTAACGAATTTAACCACGCTTTAGCTTTATCCCTTAATGAAAAAAGAAAAAGTCTAAGTCTGACAACATCACTCGACACTTCATCATATTTAAAAGTAGCACACAGTTCTAGAAAACTAGCGCGATGTAAATTTGGATCATCATTAGGTGTTCCTCTAAATTGATTATTTTGTACCATTTGGATAATAACAGGTTTAAATTCAAATGAATTAGCTGCAACATCAGAATTTTGAATAGTCACATGAATATCATTTGTTGTTGGGTTAGCATAATCTCTTAAAGGTTTTGGCAAATTTCCAATATCATTTCTCTGATTATCTTGATTATTCGCCATTTCGCAAAGATTTTTCAGTTTGTTTTTGTTGTTTTCTAATTTTTCTAACAGTATGCTCTAATTTCGAATCATAAGGTACTAAACCTATAGATTCACTACTACGCATATAAAATCACAAAAATACTTTAAAAAGTAAACAAACACACAATTACACACTATAAAGTAAAGGTTTTCAGTTGCTATATTATAAATAAATACCGTTTATACTTTCCCGGCAACGGTGCCAAAAACTTGATGCGGACTTTTAATATTGCAAGAACTTATGAACTCAAATTTATATATATTTATAATGATTTTGTAAAGTCCAAACTTCAACGCAAGTATACGTATCGTATCAAGTAATACAGGGCTCTAATGGAGTCCTAGTTATCGATCCCACAGGGAGGGCACGATTCTTACAATAGATAACGTAATACTGAAATCCAATACTCAAAACGTAATTAAAGTTTAATTTTACTTCTACTAATAAGATGCAGAAAACAGTAACAATTAAGCAAACTATAATGACTTCTAATATCTTTAAAACAAAATTAATTAACAGACACACACTAAGCTATATATTTGAAAGGTTTTGATATATAAGAAAAGTATCTTTCCTCTTGCACGAGCATATGATGTGTGAATGATATGAAATGATTATTTATTGTATTGTGCCAAATAAGAGCATAAATGTTTCTTTACCCTCAAAAGAGTACCCCCTCTTCCAAGCATGAAAAGAACATTGACATATCCTAAGTTCAGTCACTAAATCTATGGCTAGGCTGGGAGGATACCGGTCGTCACCACGGAGCTCCCACTCACCCTTCACCTGAAGGCTAACCTTCGAGTTTAGTTACTGATGCTAGGATAAAATTGGGGATCTCAGCCTGTCACTCTGAAACCACCAATTTGAAGTCCATCAAAACACATTTTTCTATTTATTTGCACTCAATTCCCATGAACTACACAATTCATCCATGGACATTGAATGGATTCTTCATTATTGTTGTAGGACACTAAATCCTTTTAGATTTAATGTTCAACAACAGATTTTAACAATTCAATTGGCCAGATTGAAAAGTAAATTAAGTTCTAAATGAAAAACCATCACAATTTCTTCAATACTTTAAAAGTACTTCAACTCTACATCACATCATCACATCTCTATGCAAGAAGAAAGACAAAGGAGACTACTCAGAAATCATAGAGAATACACAATAAAACATGGACTTTATATATAAAAGAAAAATCATACAAACTACAAAAGCAAATACAACTTATATCTTTCTCTTCCCCAATGCAAATCCCTTGAAGTTCCTTTGAATCATTTTATCTCTTCTTTGCAACATTCAATTCCCTCTTTAGAATGGAAAGGAAGAAGCAATCTCTCACTTTACTCCTTCTCCTTCACTCCTTAGAGAAGAATCCCTCTCAAATTCTCACTTCTACACTCACTCTTCTAAACCCTAACACTCAACACACACACTCTCCCTCTCTAGAACCACACTACAAACATCAAAATCCTCACTATTTTCGTCCAAAAACAGTTACTTATAAGTTAGAAACGAAATCCCAAAAGTTTCCTTAAGCATTCCTTCAAAAACTCGCCAAAACTCTTTAAATTTGAATTGCACCGACATTGGGGCGCCGACGGCGCTCTATCGTCCGAATAAATTTTGAAGCTCTCGGGAAAATGGCGCCGGCGGCGCCCATTCTGGCTCCAGTGGTGCCGAAGCTGATTTCCTCCATTTTGTTCCTTTTCGCTCCAAATTCGTTCCTTTTCGTTTCTTTTCGCTCCAATCACCTAAAATCATCATACCTGCAACAAATCATGAAAAATACCTTTCTTTAAAGTACAATATTACCAAAAATGAGTTAAATTATATAGCAAAAAGAGTATATATTTTTGGTGCATCAGGGATCACCAAGGGATAAGTTGCTCGGTAGAATCTCTTTTTAAGGTGGGAAGCGTGGGCTTATTTATAGGTTGTTGGGAGTGATAGAGGCGGTGGTAGAGGCCATTGCCACCCACGGATCGAATCTGACGACCATCGATTGAGGTAGGGATCAACGGCCATGATTCTCCTGGTGGTTGGAGCTCCCATGAATCACTGAAGGTGAAATGACATGTAGTTTTAATGCCATATCTGTGGAAGAAAGCCACTGATTGGTGGCGTGGCTTGAGGGCATGGTCAAGCCAGCGTCGGGCACCCAGCAACATCCTGTTGTGGCAACGCCAGAACAAGGCGTGCTCATGCCTGAATCGACATGGTCATGCCTGTCTAAGGCAGACACACAGTTGTGTGTGGCTCGGGTGTGCACGTGGGCTCATGCGGGCCTACACGCATGTGTATGTGCACACGTGTGGAAGTGTCGGGCTTGCGTGGGTGCTCTTGTGTGCATGGGGCACGCAGGCATCCAATCTCGACCAAAAAGACAACCTTGGCCCACTATGATTTCAAAGAAGGGTGGATCTTGGCTATATTGTCTCTAAGGTAAGGCAGTTGAGGTCAAAGTATGGGTCCCACCCCATGAAGATTAAGTTCTTAATGAAATCTTAAATGAAACACAAACTAGCCATTTAGCTTGATTTGAACAGGTTTCATATTTGAGTTTGATTAGAGTGGGGTTTGAGTTTGTCTTGAGTTCGAATGAAGGGTTGGCTCAAAGTGAGGTCAACAACTTCATATACTGTTAAAATGTCTAATTCTTGTATTTCACATATGTGCATCAAAACTTACCTTCTAAAATGTAAGTAGAAGGTTGTGATATGACATGCATGAAATACTCCACAAAATTCAAGAAATCATCAGTGAGTCATTTTGTGCCTGATGCAATCTACTGTATATCCAAGATCTTAAATTCTGAAATGTCCATTTGTTCCCTTTAAATTTAAGGACAAATATATTTAACAAAATAGTTAAATATACCATTTTTTTCATTAATATGTATGGAAAGATTTACATTGACATCCTGGAAAGCAAATGCATAATTAACACCTAACTATTTTATATCACATCAAAAATATGATTCTATTAACTTTTGAATAATGAAAATACATCCTTCCATGCATAATTAAGTAGCTCATGAGCTTAGCTCGATGAGCTAACAAGCCAAACTAAAGCAAAACTTGACTCGAATCGTCAACTCATAATCTAACTTGTATTCTGTCATCTTATTTAATCACTGGCTTGAATTAATATTATTTTCTCTCTCAAAACAATTAAGTAAGGTCAGTAGCCTGTTTGAAGTAGTAGAATTAAGTTTGAGCTTTAGCCGGAACTCTATTAATTAATTGCACTCAAACTCAAACTTAAGTTGAGGGTGGCTTGAGATCAATTAGACTTATATATTTATATATATAACGCCTAAATCTTATGCACTTCTGCAACAAATTTCATCTTGGCTTACAAATTCTTAAAGAAATCAAGGGGCATTGACATACATAGCATTGAATTCTCATATGTTTACATATCTAACACCCTAACTTTTCTCTTTACATCTGAACCTCCCAAAACTCTTATAAAATATAAAAATTAGCACTATTTTAACTTATAAAAGTAAAAATACATATTTTCATGTATGGTTAAGTTGGCATATATGTGAAAATTGAACTCCAGAATTAAAATATATGAATACCTAAGAAGTGAGTAGTAAGCAAGTAAATTTTATAAAAACCTAAAGAGATAATAACATAAACATTATTTTTTACAAAACTAGCACTCAAGTGATTTTCTTGAACTATTGAAGGTATGCATTGATCAGATTATCAGAATTTTGATAAAATTGAAAAATATGGCTTGGGGTTTTATCATGAGTTTTTATATATAAGCGAGAAATTGAAAGAGATAAAATATTACATCAGGACTCCGCACATAGAGGTACGTGTGGAATCCAATGAAATCACGCCACATGGCGCGTGGTAAAAAAAATTTGTCCGGTAACGCGGGGAATATTCCTCTCGTGTTATTCCGAATTATTCAGGTGTTATTGTGTATTGTTGATGTGTTATTGATGTGTTATTGTGTTATTATTAAACCGGGATTATTCACAAAACATAATAACACCTGAATAACACATAATAACACATAAATAACGCGGAATAACACCGGAGGAATATTCCCTGTGTTACCGGACAAATTTTTTTTTCACGCGCCACGTGACGTGATTTCATTGGACTCCGCATGTAACTCTATGTGCGGAGCCCTGATTTAATATTTTCTCATTGAAAGAAGGCTGAAAGAAAGTGCTAGTTTTGTAGGTAAAATGCTTGGAGTGCTATGCATGTAATTTCTGGAAGCAACCTAAACCTTAATGGCTTATAGGTAGTATGATGTAAGAAGGATTTAGGTATGATTTAAACTAAATCCAGCCAAACAATAAACTGATATTTTTAAATCCTGTGCAGTTGAATCTCATTTTCCTCCATTTTGTCTTGAATACAAATGCAATAAATCCAATTGGAAGCCAGATTTAGGAGATTTAGAGAAGGTGAAATATGCATAATCAATTGGAAGGAAAGAGGAGAAAGATTAGGGCTACCTTTCTTATTTGATTTAAAAGTGATTTGAAAGATGTAAAATGATTGGAGTTTTGAAGGGCTTCAAAGGTTGCAATCCCTCTGTTACCTTGCTCAGCTAGCTCTAAATGTGACTGAGATGGTCTTGGGTTCACTCTGAAAGGCAATTCTTTTAGGTGAAACTAGGAGAGGTGAAGGGGGAGATCATAAATTGCATTGAGGAATAATTGGACTGGTTGTTTTCTTTGAGCTAAGTGCTTACAAGTAATATATACAATATTAGGATGATGCATATATGAACCTATAAAAGAGTGAAATAGAATAGTTTATATGTCTGTCTTGCATATGTAAAAGTCACATATCCTAAGACATCATGAATCTTATGAACCACTAAAAATATGTTACTATAGTACCTACCACAATACAAGCATTTCATTACATTAATTAATTTGGACAAATATAGCTTTTTAATTTCTTAAAAATATATAAAATAAAATTATCGGTCCTCCACAAAATTTTATGGGTTTCTACAAAGCTTATATGTGTATTTTCAAATATTTGCATTCCTCCATAAAAACTCGAAGATTTGAGGGGCGGCTAGAAAAAAAAAATTGATGGGCCTTCGTAATGCCTTTTGAAAGTATTGTGTACCTCACAAAGAATTCTTGCACTTTTGTATCCTTGATGGTCTCTATAGATGTCAATTTCAGAGAAATTTTAAAGATGATCGCTTGCTTAAGTTAATCAACAAAATTCATATAGATATTATTTGAGTCAAATATGCCCATCAATAATTATTTCATTACTGAGTTATTCAACTTGATTTGGTAATTGTTCAAAATCAAATGCAATATAGGTTGTACTATGTTCCCCTTCATGTTGACATATCCAATAAAAAAACCTTGTTGACACAAAAAGATTCTTAAGATCTTTTCATTTTATTGAAGCATTTATGAGCAAAAAATTTGCTTATAAGATTTTGCTCTAACTTAGAAATTAATTAAAAAAAGAACTTTTTTTATGTATTCATGTCCCAATTCGGATCTGTTTACCTAAGTTCTATCAATTTCAAGTGGAATACAATCTATTAAAGTTATTGACAAGAATTAGGACACATAAAACAAATTACCCTTAGGTTTTGTAAGAAAAGTGCACAACAGTAATATTGTAAGAAATGAACCACACAATAGCTATAAAGTCCAGAAAAACATGATAATTACAATGCTATATTAAAGAATTATTAAATTTTATTTACTACATATTAAATGTATATTATTAATATATATTTGATTTTATTAAATATGTATTAAATAATTATTTAATAAGTATTTAAATTATACTTGCAAATATTTATTACAATGCTGAATAAGAAAACAAGATGCATGTACTAAAAGAAATAAATCTAGCCCAATGTTTAAATAGTAGATGTGAATTACACACATCTAGAGTTCAATTTTTACATACACTCCACCGTATGTATGCATGAAAATGTGTATGTTACTTTTAGAAGGTAAACAATGGTGATATTTTTTATGCGACATGAAAGATTTTAGTGGTATACACGTACAAAGTAAAATTTAGGGATTAGATATGTAAATTCATAGGAATTGAGTGGTATGTCTGTAAATGTCCCAACAACATTTAACTAGTGATCACAACAAATATCAGAAATACACAGTTGTAGTCTTTATCTTATAAGTTAGATAACACAGAAAAAGATGACCTATGTGTGACTAAGCAAGATAAGTTTCCTATAAGCTAGCCACAATTGTAATGTTCACTTCAACATCAATGGTTAATAAAAGTAAATTAGCTACAGAAATCACTATACTATAATGGTGACTTGTAATTGACTGAGCTATCCTATCAAGAACAAGAATTCGAATGTCATCTTAAATTGATTTTTTGCTTAAATTAGAAATAAAGTGGCAGTATATTTATCATTTTTATCAGCATTATCCTCATATCAGATAATTTAGTCCGGCAAATTATATATTTTTTATGAATGCTTAAATGCTGCAATGACCATACTTGGAAATGCGTGCTGCCATATGCATCATGGTGGTATAATATCAAGTTCTCCCTCTTGCCCCCACACCTTTGCGTTAATGCCTTAAGGCAGTGCTTAAAATAACAAATTGAACAACCACCATTCTTCTTTCTTTTTCTCTCTTCTTTTTCCATCATTTTTGTCTTCCATGACTATACTCCTTCAATGTCTCTTCAATTTCTCGTCTTCATGGCATCGATCATGAGACCTCACCTCACCACTCTCTTTCTCCTCCTCCTCCTCCTCCTCCCCCTCCAAGGAAGAAGCCATGTTCGACAACTGAACTCCATTTCCCATGCATCCATCCATCGAAAACTCCTCCACTCAAAATATCCAAGTCACCATCATCATCACCATCATTCTCATCAGAGCAGATATCATGGACATAGCAAGCCCCATTTAGTCGCCGCTTCCGACGATGACACTGGCAATGAGATCGATCCTCGTTATGGCGTGGAGAAAAGATTGGTTCCTAGCGGCCCCAACCCCCTCCACCATTGATAATTCTTCAATATATGCATACAACTACCATACATTAATCATCCTCATGCTTGAGGACTGAGGTGTATATGCAAAGGAAGATGAGGTAAATATTGTTGAAGTGGTTTAATTTTCATGCATAGCAGTAAAAAAAAAAATGTCCACAGTTTTATTGTAACTGTTTAAATCTTTAATATGAATATAATTTTATAAGATTATTAAATATGTATTTTGTTGTGTGCTGTGATTTAAATTGATTTAGCATTATACTTTCGTGATGGATGAGCGTCTATGCAGCAATGAAATGGTTGCAGTAATTCTTTGTTAGTAATTGTGTTGCTTTCTCTATTTTCTTTGTAATTTTAAACTGTTAAATGACAAATTTTATAATCTAATGCCTAATTAAAACTTTGGGCTAATGACAATATAAAATTATCAGTTCTATTCTGAAATTTAATATTTTGCTATAAATAAAAACAAAATTAGTCTCAGGTTTTAATCAGTTTACTCACCTTTATGCTAATACCCTGTAATTTCTTTACAAATTAAGAACTAGAGATCGTGAATAATAGTAATAATAAAGTTATAATTAAATGCTTGAGGGAAGGAATTGAGTGCTGCAATGGTGGAATGATATAAAATTGATAAATTAATCAAAGCATTAAATGATGGATTGCTTAGTCAAAGTGGGTGCTATTATAGAATGAATTTGAGAAGTTGAAGAAGGAGGGTCTGGCCATCAATTGCGGCTTACGTTAACTTATTTTTATGTGGGCGAGGGGCATATGAGTGACCACAACGGCACGCAGGGGCACGAATCTCACTAATACGGGGATTAATAATGGGAATTTACAACTACCAATATAATTAAAGTATTAGATAATTAATATTATTAAATTGCTATATGAATACATTAGTTGTATTATATCTTTGTACGCCTAGTAATTTAGTTATATTATAAAATCATTTCAGAGGTGAATCCAGCCTCTTTTTAAGGAGCGATATTTACGTACGGAGTTCTCACGCAGTTCTGCGTGCATACTTCCTCGAATAACCTCCCAATAACCCAACTATTGGGAGGTTATTGAGAGATTATTGAGATATTAACTGCAATAATCTCTCAATAACCTCCCAATAACATACCAATACACCTATTAATACTTTCCGCGGTTTCGTGCTCATGTTTGGGAGTTATTGTGTGGTTAATGGGGGTATATACCTTAATAACACCCACATAACCCTCCAATACACTCAGAATAACCGGAGTACGCACGCAGAATTGTTTGGGTACTCCATATATAAGTATTTTCTCTTTTAAGAGAGGACAAACTGTGTAGATCCAACGTAATAGAAGCTAGGGCAATAAAGAGACGTGGAGAGGCTAGGACAATAAAGAGCAAAATGATATCACAGAAGGTGCAAAACTGATATTTTAGAAGAGATAAAATACCAAATTAACATCCTACATAAAAAAAATTTGAATTTGAGATAATTTAGCGACATTGAATTATACTATATGATACTTGATATTTAAATAGATGTAGTAAAATTAGTCATATTCCGATATCAAACTGATTAGGATGTTCTAACGTAGGTTTCTTCCCCCAAAATATGAATCAAACATTCGTTAAGTATATGTTAATTATTAGGGTTTAATTACGGAACTTGTAGTATGAATATTATGCAGAGAGTTTTAAATAATTTATTTTCAAAAATAAAAGAGAATATTTCATAAAATGCTTCTTACTATGTTGCACATTAAAAAAGAAATAGTTTGCATTCTGACTAAAGTATTTATTTAGCATATTACTTATTCCTGGAATGAAGAATTTATGTTGGGGAAGTTGACTCTCTTATGGCAGTTGAGAATTAAATGATGTTTGGGGAAGTAAAAAGAAGAAAATGGAGAGTTAGTCGCTTCCACGTAAAATATACACTGCGTGGTTAAGAGGTGAAGAGATAAGATTTTATTCATAGAAGCAAGAGAAGCTGCCGTTAAGTCAAAAGTGATTAAATGGGCATTTTGTTGGCTGGCAAACCAAAGGATTGCGCGTGATAATATCACTCAGAATTGCAATATCATTTAAGAATAAGGATGAGTGACATCCAGTTTGGTTTGAGCATTTTAGGTTTAGAACGAACATATTAAATAATAAACTATTGTGGACTTATTTTATCAGAATATCAGACGTAAATTTGTGTTCGGAGTCCAGTTAGCACTTGCTACGTGACAAGTGATCCTCACTGCAATACAATTGTTATGTAAGATTGTTAGATGGGTGGGGCCCACTTGTCATGTGGCAAATGACTACTGGACCCCGGATATAATTATTTACCTCACCCAAGATAATCTCAAAATTTTTGAATGATGAACCCAATTCATTGCTCGACATGAAATATTTTAAATCAATTTCAAATCAACTTAAAATTTAAACACGTTTGGTATGACTTTCAAGTTTAGACAAAGAAATGTATGCTAACATTAAACATGACATCATCACATATGCATCGATGTTTGGGATTGATGGATCAAAATTGCCTTTTGAGCTGATGTTAAGCTTGTCATTTATAATCTTAATGATTTGAATTAGTATCTTTTGCTTGGTATCTAGGCTACTTCTAGAGATACTTCAAGCTATTTCTAATTCTTATCAATGTAATATTAATTTCTATTCCCGATTTCATTCAAAAGGCCTTTCTTAGCCTTATCTAGTTAGAAACCCTGTTATAACCTCAAGATTAAACTAGTTAGGATGTGATCATGACAATAGGATCTTTATGGACTTGCTAAAAATCATATGAGAAACCTTTCATTCAATAAATTTCAATCATATCCTTTTTTATAAGAAGTTTGACTCTAATTAACCCAAGAATAGACCCCTTTTCTTGCTTAACTTTGACTGCACCCAATAGACTTGCTTGATGGTCTGGTTCTCTCATCTGTCTCTCTTGATTTTAATTCAATATCTATACATAACAAAATTGAACACCAATGAGCCTATGTTTAAACTTATGGTTAACCTATCCTTAATGCTCCTTAACACTGGTCTCATTCGATAATTTTAAATTAAATGATTTAACCACTTGACCAAACCTAAAATGATTCTTATCACTAATCATGCATTGATTGGCCAAGGTTGACCTGTAAAGTAGGTTATACCTCTTTTAAACCTAGCATGGCCAAATGGAATCCAATTAGGTCAATTAAACAAAGATGGCGGAATTGGATAATTGAACTTTGACCATCATGTAAATTGGGCCCAACTTATCATTATAACCCATTTCAATTAACGAACCCAGATTTTTAGGCTTAATTAGCGATTCATGAGGCTTAATTTGGATAATTTGTTCATTTAGCCCAATATAAACCAAACAAAATTAATTACTTTTATAAAACTAATTTAAGCCAACAATTCTAATTGAATCATTGAACTACTGAAAATTGATTTTAGTACAATTATCCTTTAGGTAGGTCAATTCAAACCAATTGACCCAACTTTATGAATATGACCCCTAAATTGACCCCATTTGATAATATTGATGAAACTAATAACCTTAAATCATCTATTCAAACTTTAATGAGCATATATAACCCTTAATCTTATCCACTTAGCCCAGTCATACCATTATCACTAAGGTGGAACCATACCTTTAAGCTTTTGGCCTTTCAAGCTCATTAAAAAAATTGACCAAATTGGATTTACAAGTTCAAATTAAAACTATACCAAATATGTAACTAAGTAATTCATACACGATTTAAGCTTTAGAATAACTTAATTTTGATTTGCAAACACTTTGACAAATGAAATTTAAACCTGCGCTTATTTAAGCCATTCGAACCCACATAATCTTAGAAGCCCTAATTAAACTAATCAATTGACCCTAGGGCTCACATACAGTGTCTATAGGCTTGTCAAGTCCCTTAGTCTCAATTGACTTTATGAGATGGTCAATTTTCACACTAAAATAGAAGTTGATTAAACTAAGCTCATAAAGATTCAGTTAAATCATTCTAATTTTAATATTTTAACTGACCAATCCTAGTGGATCCAAGGCTTTCTACATGAATACTAGTTACAACCTTACAAATTCAATTAACTCATTATTTATACATTTTAACCGACTTAACGCAACTTGACCTAATTTAATCCATATAGATTCAATTCAACCAGTGTGTCTTTAATCTTAACACTAATCAAAATCATTAAAGGTGAATCCCCATACTATTTTTCACCTAACTCATCATGATTCAACCTATTTAACCAAATAGATTTACAAATTTTGTTCAAATTAGAACTTAACCCAAATAGATAACTTTGGATCATTTTAAACCAAACTCTCTTTAATGGATAAACAAGCTTAGATAATTCAATTTTAGTAGTTAATTAGCACTTTAAACTAATACCACAAGGGCATGGTTTGACAACTAAACCATGGTTAAAAGATATTAAATCTAAATAAGCTTAAGTACATGTAGCTAATGGGAATTAACAACTCACTAAGATAAGTACATACCTCTCTTACTTATGATGACATTTGGTGCAACCTTAGCCAAATCTTGCAAAATCAAGAAAAGTTGTATCTAGAGAGTGAGCATAACCATGGCTTCCATGTTTAATAAGCTTTATTAAGAGCTAATAAACAAAACTCACCATTCAAGCCAATATATTCAATATGAACGTAATGACTATGATCAAGCGAGTTCTCCAAAGACTCCAACCAACCTAACTTCCCTTTAGCATCACAAATTAAGATTATTACCATGTCAAGCATGGTTTTGGTCAAATAAATTACTTAGGAGGTCTTAAGGAAATTTGTGAGAGTTTTTTCTCTCCTCGCCACACTATAAGCAAGGGGTCCAATCAATGAGCATCCCTAGTCATGTAAGTATAAAACCTTTTCAAGAGGTACGCCAAAATAATTTTAGTTTGTGGGAGATTCTAAGTTATGTCTAGGTTAACCAAACCTTATTCCTTGAAAATATAAGTTTCTTTAACCGTTCCACTAAGGAGATTACCTCAAAACCTCTCTTTAGAAGGAAAATTTTGCTTGGTTATATCTCACATTAGGTCCAAAATAGCAACTAATTTCTTTGATTAATAGTTATGTGAAAAAAACAATGATTCTATAGCCATTGGATCCTTTCAAATAGAAATCATTGACCAAGAATTATTTAAACGATATTTTAATCATTTTATTTTCATTTTAGGCCGAGTACCTACCATTGAGTTAGCAACCCGGATCACTATGAAGTGTAGATGAGAAAGGGGAAGCGACCAAGGATTGAATCCATCCATTTGCTTCATATTAGCCTAGAGTTCGCTCCCAGCAATATAGCCATCCCTACCCTATCATATCAATCCCACAAGCCTCTTATCCATTCTCGTTTGAGCAGGGCGAAGGATCAAGTCCAAATAGAAAAGCTCCCATTTAGTTTAGGGATAATCGAGCTCGAACTGATGACTTCCACCACGTCAAGTTGACACTCTACAACTGAGTTATATCCCTTCCCGGTCTCGTTAAGAATAGAACTAACTAATCCTAAGGCAAAGGGTCAAAACTAAACACCACTATTTCTGAACAACTTGGGGTCGGGCCTTCTTTTCGCATTATTATGTTATGGATAGCCAAATAATGGGAAAAATTGGATTCCATTGTCAATTGTTCCTATCGGAAATAAGATTGACTACGGATTCGAGCCATAGCACATGGTTTCCTAAACTGAGCACAACATAATGAAGAGAAATTTCTTGCCCACCCTCTCTTCTATATTCTCTCATTTCATCTATATTGGAGGAACTCTCTTTGTTTCAAGACGAAATGATTCTCTCATTGATCTATCTGCAATTCAATATGGATAGATATCTCTCTCTCTCTCTCTCTCTCTCTCTCTCTCTCTCTCTCTCTCTCTCTCTCTCTCTCTCTCACACACACACACACACACACACACACACACACACATATATATATATATATATATATATATATATATATATATATATATATATATATATATATATGCCTTTCCTCCTCCTTCATTTTTACAGTGCAGTTTTGAAGAGCAGAACGGTGTGCAAAAAAAATAACAAAATTGCTTGAAGTTTTATTTAACGATACATTTGCATCCATAAAAAATGATTGCATGTATTTTAAATGTTATTATCCATTTTATAAATTTAATAACTCTTTATTTTAATTTTGACAAATAGTAAGTGAATTCCAAAAATTTCAAACTCATTAGTGATAAAATGGATTAATTTAAGCATGCAAAATTTTCCCATAGTAAGGCAAGTGATGCACATGCATTTAGGTTTTTTTTTCCATTTTGATCTCATTATTCCAAAAACATTAAAAATGTTTTAATTTATAATTATAAAAAAATAGATTATATTTAGGATTTTTACACAAAATTTCATTCATTACTGTAGATTATTGTAAGTTCATTTGATATGTTTAATAACTAGAAATTCATTTTTTCTTAATTATTAAATACATTAATCTTGAAAGTCTTGATAAAATATAGAGATTTTAAAACATGAAATGAAATATTCTCTAATCATCTCAAAATTTATCGACTTTATTTTTTAGTATAAGAAAATTAATAATTAGTTGAAGTTAGTGTTTTATGCATACTCAAATTTATTTGAGGTTAATTTTTAATAATTCAAATGCAATTCTTTCTAATTATCTAATATAAAAATGTTCTTAAGTGTTCTGAGAAAATTTGGAATTGTCAAATCATCTATTACTAAGTGTTCATTATGATTTTCTAAATTATTTTGCATATTTTCATAATTTATAATTTTAAATCTTTTTAGATTTCAAAAAATTATGAATAATTAGACAAATTATAATTTAAGCTCAATTGTTTTGTTTATGCATTACTAATAATTTCTAAGTATCAGTAATGAATGTGTGAGTACTTGTCAATTTTTTTAGATCTTTATATTGATTTGATAATAAAATGAGAATTAATTATGAAAAAATCAAATAAAACAAAATAAAATAGAAGATATAATATATTTTTGTCGTATTGGTGAACATATATTTCAAAATTCATATGCATTAAATGTTCATCCATCAAGTTATCTATTTTTAATATTATAAGCTCTATTTTTAATACAAAAATTACATATTTTTAATTTAGTTATTTAAGAGTAGTTTAAGTATCCTAAAACCAAAATTCAAACATTAAATATCTCTAAGTATTTTGAGTTTTTCACTTTGAAAGTGTTGCTTATAAACTTTGTTAAATAATTCCCAAAATATTCTTAATATTTGGGAATACACTTTTGCTTAATTTGAAACATACATGAAGTTAGCTAAATTTTACCTTAACAAAACTATATTTTAAAATAAATAAAATTTATTTATATTTTTTTATTTATTAAATTAAGAAAAAATAAGTGGCATAGTCTTGATTAGCTCGCACTTTCTTCCTTGGCCTTTCTGTGGCAGTAACAGGCTCCACTCGTGGTCCGAGGCGGGATTTAACTGGCACTCGTCCCATTCTTCTCAGAATTTCTGACACGGGACATCCCTCTTTTCTAGCCAGTTTCTCCACTACCTCCCGTAATCGGGTAAGCGGCATAGTCTTGATTTTCTTTCTCTTGCTATCACTGTAATATGCAGGTTGGGGTAACGCAGCGGCGATCTTCTGGGCATCTTCCTCATCAAATGCATCAGAGAGAGGGTGGAATCTACTTCCTTCCAACAGCGGCGAGTACTCTGGTAGTTCTTCTTCTTTCTCTGGAATCTCTTCAAGAAAGGTGGCTTCAGCAGCCCTGGCCTTTCTGGTCTTAGCAATCTTTCTGTTCTTATTTCTCCTTTGAGTCCGGGTTAGGGGTGTAAACTTTGAACTGGACCCGATTTTGAAAACAGACGGTATTGTAGCAAAATCTGTACCCTCCACGGTAGCAGGCTCATCATAAATTTGGACTCTCTATCCTTTTAGTTCGGCAGGAGTTGAGGTCGGTGCAGAGATGACCAGACCGGTGGAGTAAAGATCACAGTCCTCCTACGAACAGTGGTACTTCTTTCAGCCGGAACCCTTTGCAGGGGAGGGAATTCTTGAATTGACTTCAGGTTGAACACTTTGTTCATTAGTGCGAAAAGAGTAACGTCAGTAAACCCAATGTCTGTATTTTTGAACCCTTGTCCGAAGCGAATGATTCCATTGTCAGGCAGTTCATCCTTGTATACAGCCAAGTCTATCCCGTTGGTGAAGGAGAAAATTAGCTTCGGTGCAGACATCTTCTGTAGAGTAAATTCCGATTGTCAGTCCCAAATTATGCTTCCTTTCATTAGGACGAAAAGAAAGAAAAAAAGAGTTTGAACACATTTCTATTTATCTTTTCATTTTATTCGTGCATTTGCAATTTTAAAAGAGTTTGTTTATTGAGAGGTTGTTGATTAGAAGATTTACTTGTTAAGAACGAAACAATTAAAGGAGGAAGGTTAGAATTAGCAAGAGTAAGGAATCCAATCCAGAATTGGAAAGGGAGAGAAAGTCTCATAAGACTTCTCAACTCGAAGGACCGCTCCTAAGCTAACACCGATTGGGGGTCCACCCCACCTCTTTGGAGAGGTAACAAAAGAAGGATTCTAGAACCTTTCTGTTTAGGGGTGTCTAAACAGTGGCTCCAAAATATTAGAGGAGTTGGCTATACCCGTTCAAGATAGAAATGAACGTGGTATGCCAACGGACATTATGGTAGTTTGATCCACTAGGGGTATGGACTCACTAAAGATTTATGAAAGCAAAACCATCTGATCAAAATGGAGAGAAGAACTACTCCCCAACAGAGTCGCCAGAAGTTGTCGGCAAATTTTTAGGTTGTGTGGTATTTTGAAAAGGGGTCGCCAAACAGAAATTGTCGGCGAATTTTTAAATTTTAAATTTAATTTAAATATACATATAATTTTAGAAAGAAGCATTTCATTTTAAAAATAATTTTAATTTTGAAAATTTTAAGATATGAAATCAAACCGATCTCACATCCCAAATAGTTTATATAAACGAGCACCACACCACAAACCGTGTATCTATCCCGAAGAATAGACACATCGATTGATGATGGGGCTCGATTAAATAAACTAGAAGATTTGTGACATCCGTTTGGTCTGCGAACAAATTTTATAAGCCAACAAGTTCCCCTGCTTAATATAAAGGAATCAAGCAGGGTTTATATTACCTGGGTTCTTAAAGTTCCCTATAAGGGCAAGCCCCTATAGTTAATTACATCTTAAATGACGGGAATCATTTAAGAAAACTCTTGACAATGATCAGTGTTTTGAGATTATTTATTTAATCTGAGATTATTTATTTAATGTTTCAATCCTGCCAATTTTAATTAATTAGGACTTATATTTGTATGACATGATCATACAAATAGCCTCGAAGATGTGAGGGTTTATGTCGTACCAAACGACTACCTCGGAGTTCTAAGACCGGTTAGGGCTTAATTTGCATAACGTGATTAGAAAAATGTCTAACAAAAAGTTGAGGATTTATGTTGCACTAGGCAAACTGCCTCAAAATTCTATGACTTTGTTATTTAATTCTAAAAAAGGTTTTGCTGAAGTATACACAAGTTTTGCTGATGACGATGACCATGCTGCCCACTATGCTCCAAGCTCCTTGTTGTTACAAAGGTTTAGTTTTAGAAGGTGAAAATCAGGAGATGAGAGAAGTGTTTTGGTTTAGAGGTGTCTTAAGGTTCAAATTTCTTAATATTTTAATTAAAATAAATCTTAAAGTTGGTTAAACAGAGTCGATTAAGATCCCACGGTTCAGTCATCCCGCACCGTTATTTTCATCGGATTCACTTAGTCCAAATGAATTTGCTAAACTCAGTTGAATGAGTTCCACACTTTCATTTAGACCGTGGGAATCTCGTTAGCAACACGTGGGTTACATCATCCGAGGGATTCCCGATCATCCAATGAGACGTTTTAATTTAATTGTAGCTGTAGTTTTTTTGTTTTGTTTGTGATTAAATTTTGAGTTGTCTTATATTTTGAATGTTGTGGGGGTGAATTTTATCTTGTGTTGATTTTAATTTAGTTTTGGGTTTCAATTTTGTTGCTATCCTAAAGGTTTCAGTTTTCATGCAGGGTGACAATCTTGTTTAACATGCAAGTTTTGCAAGGAAGGAAAGTAAAATACAGCGCAGGTAAATAAATTGCAATAAAATAACAGCGTACCAGGCAGGGTCTTCACGTCGTTCCAAGCTACACTTAAAACATATGTTAAGGCATTTATATATTTGCAAGAAAACACCTAGGTAAAGCTAAGGGAAGGTTCTGGTTGTCTATCAAAATCCTAATCCTATTGCTAGTCAATTCCTATGACGTCTAGGTTGTTTTGTTTTGTGGATGATTTTCTTCACCAAAGAACAATTAAGTTCAATTGTTCTTCTAAAACACCCCATCATATTGAGAAAGTGCTTAGGACGAATCCTAAACATCTTTTCAATGCTTTTGGGATTGTTTCGAGTCCAAATGAATTTCGTTGTACAGGTGAATTAATCATCCAAAAATTTAGTTGAGTCTTGACTCTTGTTCAGTGAATTTAGATGTTTTAACTATCTTATGAGAGAGGTGACCTTCACTTGGCGTTTTACTTAAGAGTTATGTAGGTCAAAGCCTTTAGGGGCAGGTTAGGTTATTAAGAAACTTAACCACCTTGTTTGAAGTTGAGTTGGTTTTTTTTAAGAATGATTCAAATTAATTATAATATTTTAGTTTAATTATAATTGTCTTATGTTATTTCAATTTGATTGTGTAATTTCAAAAGTTGATTTAGTTGTTTTTTATTTTAAATTGTTTTAACTTTAATTTTAATTATATTTAATTTAATTGCATTGATTTGAAGTTGATTTTAATTTAGTTGTATTAATTGTGATTTAAAGTTGATTAAATTATTTTAAAATTGCTTTAATTTAATTATATTTAATTTGAATTGGTTTTAATTAATTATGTCATTTTAAAATTATCTTTAATTTAGTTAATCATATTATTTTAAAATTATTTTTTTTATTAAATTATCTTAGAAATTCTTTTAATTTGATTATTTAATTTATCTTAGTTTTTATTAATGAGTTATTAAATTAATATTAAGTGGTACTTGATTTCTATCATTAATTGGGGGTTAAGATTAATAAGTTAATATATTCCAAGATTAAACCCTTTCACTTAATACATTCTCTTTTAATTAACTTCAAATTTTCAATAATTTAAGGAATTATAATCATTTTGTTTATGTTGATAAAATGGGTTCCTACCCTTTAACCCCCTATGTTTCAATCATTTAAGGAGATTAATAAAGATCATTTATTACCCATTACCCATAATTAAGCCTAAATATTAATTAAGGCTAAATTTCAATAATTACCATTTTGCCCCTTAGGCTTATTCACTTCATAATTCATTAAGTATAATCAAATGACTTTGAAATTTTTATTTCACCTTACTCATGGGTTAACTAAAATATCAGAGGAAAAAATGTGATTTTTCTGAATTTAATTTAATTTATATAATTATTTTAATGAAAAATAACGGTTTTCAATGAAAATTCAACAAAATGACTAAGATAAAGTTTCTGTCCTTAGAAAAATTATGAGATATTTCTAATGACCAGAGAACCACTTGGACAAATTTTGGTGATTTTTTTAATTATATTTTATTTATTATAATTATTTTAAGTTTTGGAGTATTAATTAATTATAAAATAATATTAAAGTTGAAAATTAATTTTTATATTTTTCATAAATCTCTCTAACCTCAAGGAGTTTAGAGAAATAAATTTTATAATTTTTTGATTTTTCCTTGATTTATTAGAATTAATTTGGTGAGAAATGGTTAAAAATTTATTTTTGATATTAAAAATTACATCAAGCTTTTAAAATTCAATATCTTAACCTAGAGACTTAGGAAAAATATTTGGTTGGTTCCTGAGTGATTAGGAGGCAAAATATGACATTTTTGTGATTTTTAATATTTTTGTGATTTTTATTATTTTTTAATTATTAAAATATTAAAAATAGGTAAAAAATGAAATTTTTTAGAAAAATACAATTTTAATTTTCTTAGACTCCTCTAATATCAGAGAGGTCCCAAAATTAATTTGGTGAATTTTTGAAATGTATTTTGGGTTTTATGAATTTTTAAAGTTCAATTTTGGCTATGTCACTTAGAAAATCCATTTGGTGGGTTAAACCATTTCTAATTGACTCCAAATTTTTATGCGAGGTTCCTCTGACCCTAAAGATCAGTGGAGAATTGGTTTCAAGTTATTTTATGGGTGGTTATTTCAAACTAATTCCATTTTAGTTTTAGGGTTTTGGCCAAATTAAGGTTCATTTGAATGATTTAAACCAAGTCCTAATTTTCCTAGGGTCCTCTGGTCATAAGATACCTCTCCTAATTTTCCAAGATTTTATTAATCAACATGCTAATTATTAGAATTAAAATACCAAAAACAGACATATAAACTTGAAAAATCAATAACTTGTCATAGAGGTGGCCTCTGGCCTTGGAAAATTCAGGGAATGTTCCCAAGAACAGGGGCTACAAAAGTCTATGGTCTCATGTCATGGTGAATTGATCTAATTCTTTTTTCACATTATTCTCCTCTGTTCACTGAGCAAGAGGGTATTTTTCTTTTATTTTTTGGATTTTTTCTATGCAAAGTTATGATTTTTTAAAGGTTGGTGTCAAAAATAATTCAAAATCACCCATTTTCTCGCTCAAATGACAGTTTGAGCCACGTGTCGCCTTCTGATTGGCCAGCGCATTTCAGTTTGGCTGCCTGTGTATGGATTATTGTTCGTCCGACTCCCTCTCAGCCGTCCATCTTTAAAAGTTAATATCTTCCTCGATTCTCAACTAAATTGAGTGTGGTTTTTTTTAAAATGTTCATCTAACCTAGGAGTTTACATCCATACGGTAATGTGGCATTTAAAAGCATGTAAATCACAACTTTTTTTGTTCTTTTTTTTTTCTTAAAAAAAAAAAGAAAATTTTAGGTGCTAGATATGTAAACACATGATATTAAGTGGTGAATTGATAAATCCACAAGAGTCTTAAAGCATGCATGGAAATAAATGCAAATTCCATTTTTTTTTTTTTTAAGTTTAGGTGTTAGAATGTAAATATATAGAAATGGGTGGTATGCATGTAAATATTCCTTTTTTTTTTAAATTGGTATGTAAATACTTAAGAATTAGGTAGTGTGCATGTAATAATAATAACAAAGTCAAGAAGAGAAGATGTTTGCCTTCGTTGGAGAGGGAGAGGCTTGTCGGGGAGAAGCTCGCCAGAACGGGATAAGACCTCGGCCTAGGGAGACGAAGAAGGAAGAAGAGCTTTTGTTGGTGGGGGTATGTGTGGCTTGTGAAGGGGTGAGATAAAACCTTTTTCTTTTTTTTTTTTAAGATATATATAGTGGATTTGGTGAGTGGGGAGAGGGACGTGAAAATCCAATGTGAATTGGAGGTTTGGGTAAGTTGGCTAGATTTGGGTTAAACCCTTGGTCACTTGGCTAAACCTTTGCTCAAAGTGTTTGGAGCAAGGTTTAAAGTCCAAGGAAGAGTTTAGGTGGGTTTGGGAGGCTGCCATGGAAGTTTGGGATTGGATTTGAGTGCTTAGGAGTGAAGGAAAATTGATATGAGGGGGGAAGGAGATGTCACCTCCCTTGCCCATTTTGGCAAATTTGACTTTGTATGCCCATGAGATGGTTCCATATGTCATGGCATGGTATGTGTGGGGTCATGACAAAGTTTCATGCAAATGGCATTTTAAATTTTCATGAATTTTGAAAAATAATGTCAACATTCCATATTTGGATAAAGAGCCATGTACATGCATGGAAGGTTGGTATGATGCCATGAGGAGTTGGTTTAAATGCCATGAAATGATAAGTAAAATGCCATGGAATGCTAATAGAAGGGAATTATGACATGTGGGCTCAAATTTGGGCTTTTGAAATTAAATAAATCAGCTTTTAAACATGCACATGGGTATGGGCCTTTAACATGCATGTAATGATTTAAAATTTTGGAATTAATTATGGGATGACCAAATTGAATTGGAATTGATTGAAATTGGATTTTGATATGTTGAAATTTGATTGAAAATTATTTTTGGGAATTTAGATTGGTCATGGGGTTTAATTTGAGGAGGATTTGGGCTTATGGGCCAAAATTGGGCCTTTAGACCCAAATGAATTTTGAAAGGGGTTTAGGCCAAAATTTTGGTCAAATGAATGTTGGGTTTGGTATAGGAATGTACCATGAAAGTTTTAGAACAATTTTGAAGAGAATTTGAATTGAATTGGATTGCATTTGGGTACATTTGGGTTCATGGGTAATTTAGGGCAAAAATTGGGGTTTTGGGTTTAAGTTAAAATTGGATTCAAATGTTGACCAAATTGAGCTTGTTTTGGTTTAAATTGGTATTGGGGATGTTGATTTGAAGTTTAGAATTGGTTTTGATCAAAATTAGGATCAATTGGAGTGAATTGGTTGGACATTGGGTCCATTTGGGTTAAGAATAGGTCAAATTGGGGATTTTGGTAAAAGTGGGCCAAATTGGCAAAATTAGATCATGATGTAGTTGAATAAAATGAAATTGAGAATATTTGAGATTTTTTGGAATTTTCTGGGAATTTTTTGGAATTTTTGGATTTTTTGGATTTTTTGGGCCAAGAGGGGTATTTAGGGTATTAAGAGGTTATTTGAAGGGTATTGGGGTATCTTGGTGGATTTAAAAGGTGGGGATTGTTTCAAAATGATTTTTATGATTTTTGGGAATTTTGGTAATTTTTGGGAATTTTTGGAGAGTCTTGGGGTAGGCTTATGGACCTTAACCAAGTCTAACCACTTTGGGACTAAGCTTAGCCAAATGGTAACCACTTTATGATCCTTCACACATTGACCTTAGCCATCTTAATCAAAGACCAGTAGCTTTGGTTCAATCATGTGAGTTTCTTAAAGGGTAGAAGGAGCAAATTTCAATGTTCAAGGTTAAAGGATGAAATGGGTTAAAGGTGTGTGTGTGTGCAAGAGAAGCTTAAGTCACCCAAGGTAGTCCTAAGGCTTAAACATCCTATAGGAATTCACTATTGGTTTCCCATATGGGGTTTTAACCTTCCAAGATGATTTAGAGGTTTACAACCATCCAAGTGGGGTCCCAAAAGGAGTCAAGAGGTGGCTGAATTGCTAAAGGGTGGGTCCCAATTCTAGTCCTCTAGGATAGTCAAGGAGAAGTCCTATGGCTAGATCCTAAGCACTAAGAGGAAAAAAAACACCTCACTAAAAATGAGGTCAACACCAAGTGACCCAAATTGAACCCATGATCCAATGTAGCCAAATTAAACTAAATTTGATTAAACCAAGATCACCATAGCCAGCCTTGGGACCCTAGGGACTGGGCTAGATCCACCTAGCCCACCCTAATGGATCCATGGACCAAAGATCCCCTAAATTATGGGATTTCACCCCATTTATGACCAAACCTATGGGAGATTTGCCATAATGCATTAACCACTTAAGCTGACCCCATGATGGCCTGCCCACCTGACCACCTTACCCTTGGCCACCCTCTCCTGGCCTGGCCGGCCGGCCTAGTCACCGGAGGAGCCCAAACCGAGAGCCACCCTAAGTCAAATTAAATCCAAACTCACCCACTGAGCAGTCCAGCCATGATTGCTCACCGGAGCTCTTCTGCCCTCCACCTAGGTAGTTGATTCCACCCATCAGCAGCCCTTAAGCTCAGCCTAATTGCCTTGGCCATAAATGGAGCTCTCCACGGCCAAAGAGGGGTGTTGAAAATTTCTTAAGGAAACCCTGTCAATTGCTCCCAGAGCTTCCCTAAGACCTCCTGAGTGCAACCTCACCATCTTCAGCCATTGAATCCCATTGTCCTGAGCTAATTTCCCCACTGAAATTCCAGCCAAAACTAGGAAACTTTTCACCATAACTCCACACTGCACTGATACCTACCTAACCCTATTTCACCTTAAATTTAGTTTAAACCTCTCTAACTGAGCCTACCAATTTCTTAAACACAATTATGAGCTCAAGAACACAACTCTAATCCACTATAGCCGAGCATACACTACTCTACACAACTAAATCAACCCTACCTAACCCTGACTCACCTAAATGTAGCCCAAAAAAAAGTAATACCAGCCTAACCCTAGCCTTAGACCTAAAAGTCTTACTAAATAATAATAATAATAAATAAGGGAGGAATGGGATATTTTCAAGAATCTATATTTATGTGATGATTCTAAAGCAAGTGAAGTGTTTACCATGAATATTATGTGTTTACCAAGCAAGTAAGGTGTTTATCATGAAAATTATGTGTTTACAATTCAGGTGAGGTGTTTACCATGATATTTATGTGCTAACCATGAAAGAGAGGTGTTTGCCATGCTACTGATGTGTTTTCATAAAAGTTAGGTGTCCCGTGTAAGTTATGTCTTCACCATGAATTTTAGGTGATTAACATGCAAGTTGGGTGTTTAAAATTAAAAATTCATTTATTGTGTGATCTTATGTGCAAATTTCCATGCTTATGTGCAAATTTCGATGCTTGTGATCTTATATGCAGATTTTCATGCTTATGATCTTATGTGAAAATCTTCATGCTTGTGATCTATGTGCAAATTTTCATGCTCTTGATCTTATGTGGTAGTTCACATCCATGCTTGTAATCTTATGTGTTAGTTCACTTCCATGCTTGTGTTGTTCTTTCATCTTTTAAACAAAAAAAGAAACAAGTTGAGTGGTTTATGAGTTATATGCTAAATCTTTAATTGAGTTGGGATATTTTATGCTCATCCATGCAAATAAGAAAGCCTATAGTGTGCTCATATTCCTCAAATTAGTAATTTTCATATACTAAAAGGAAGGGAGATATTTACCAAGTCTAAATTAAAAAACTCAGGGACAAGAAAATAATTATTTTTATAAAAAAAATTAAATGTGCTCTAAAGTTTTTCTTTTATAAAAATATATAAATTAAAAGTAATCCAAAGAATTATTTTTACACAAGTTTGAGGGAGCTCCAAAAAGATAAAAAATTGTATAGGGTGAGCAGAGTAAGTTTATGCTCTACAATTTCATCATTTATGTATTGAAATTTTATTTTAAAACCTAAGTCCTCCAAATAATTCCCAATAACTAACAGAAACCTTTTTTATAATTTAATAAGAACAAAATTTATTTAAAATTAAACAAAATACTCTCTCTTAAAAAAATAAGCGAAAACCTTTTTTTTTTTTTTTTTGCAAACAGAAAAAACAAACACTCTAAAATAAAAACTTAATGAAATTTTTTCTAAATGGAGTTTGAAAATTTTTAAGCAAATATTCAAAATAAAACCCTTATTTTAATAAAATCCAAATCTTTCCATTTAAAAAAACAACACTCAAATTAACCTTTTCAAAGCAAAGATTACTAAATCTTTCAAAATGAAACCTAAGTAAAATATTCTTTAAAATAAAGACTTAAACGAAGCTCTTTTTAAATACCAAAATTAAATTCAACTTTTCAAAAACAGAATCCATTTAAAATTTAAAATCTAAGTAACACTTTTTCGAAACATAAACTAAACAAATCTAACTTTAAGAAAAATATTCAAAATCTCTTGTGAGCTTACCATTCAATGCTAAGGTTATAGTGGTGCAACTTCTTCTGAGCAAGTTATTTTACACAAAACTTATATATGCTCAAAGGTATGGACTATAAATTAATATGTTCCTTTTTTAGGAACATGTGATTCATGAGCTTAACGCTTTCTCTTATAAGTTTTGAGAATTTTCATATACGCACACTTCTCTCATTAAGATTCATTCACATATTACCTTCAGATGAAAAAATGTCTTAATAAAAAACTCTTTTCCATAGAAGTAAAAAACTTCAAAAAGTAGGTATGTGTATGAGACTCAAAGATGAAGGATGTAAGCATGAAAATATTGAATGAATATATCAATGACATATTAGTTCAACATAGAATAACAAACCAAACATTTTAAATCAACCCTAGGAGAGAATCAATAAAAAACATCAACAGTTGAGATATAAAATCAAATGAAAACTAAATCTAGAAGAACCTTGATTGTCACAAATGATCGACAAGTTAGGAGAAAACAAACCTGAACTTAGAAGAACTAAATTTTCACCATGACTACCAAATTATGAATCAAAACAAATCATGGACTAAGTATTAAATCCTAAAATCAAATTAAAATTTACCAACTCTAAATTATGCAAATAAAATCTATGTAGATTAGCTTTGAAATCCTATGTTAGCTGACTTAAAAAGAAAAGCTAAGATCATACTCACCCTAGAGCAGTCTAGTCTAGAAACCTAGATTATTCTACTAGGTACCCATAACTAGTACTAAGGATTAAGACTTGTAATATAAGCAATCTTAGCCCCTCAAATTATGAAGGAGCCCTAATATGAAGTAACTCATGGTTACTGATAAAAGCACCTCAAACCACCTAACAGGAAGAAAGTTTAAATTTATCATTACTATAGTAATAGTGGAGACCTCGTACTATAAGGTTAAGTAATAGTCTAAGGATCTTAGTGCACCTGAAATGATAGAAAGTCATAGACATCTTGACTGGGGGCATTATTCCTAATATTTAGGTTAATCCACCTATTTATCATCCTTGAAATTTAGGCTTATTTAGGTATCATGGGATTTTATTATGTTAGGGGCCACAATAAATCTTGGATGACAATTATCTAAATGATCGGATATAGTATTCAAATAATAATATACTATCTCAAAGATATAAATATTACCTTAGATAGATCTAATCATTCAGATGAGAATAACCTTCGTGATTTATGGATCTGTGGAACCAAGATCTTTCCCTTAATTTATGAGTGTCAGATAAAATTTATTTTTTTCTATGGTCTGATATCTCTATAAGGGGACTCCCTTATAGTTAATTACGTATCAAGAACTAATCCTAATAATTCTCTAAATTAATTTTATTCCTTATATCTTTCTTTATTCATTAATGAATGTTTATTGGATGATGAAGTTTGAAGACTTAGATAAAAGGGATAAGTTTTGATAAATGTTGACTTCACTTGAGATTTAAAAAATGAATTTACCCATAAGATTGAGCCCAACATTTGAAAATCAAAATGATGGTATAGAGTTTGAATCAGGTTTGAGAAACAATTCAAATTTGTGTTGGATCTTGATTGGATTTGAATTTGATCTCAGGTTTGAATCAGATTAAGGTTGAGTTTGAATTTTGAAGAATTGGTTTGATCTTATTAAGATTAAATTTTGTCTGATAAGGTTGTATAAGTTTGGTAGGATTGGGTTAAGCTTGATAAGATTGAGTTAGGTTTGATTTTATTGGGTTAAGTTTTAAGTGATTAAATTTGATTTGATTGAGGGGAATTGACTTAAGAAACATCCTACTCTAAAGGATAGGAAAGTGTAATAAATATCTAGTTGAAGGTGAACCCTAACATAAATATATCTAAACAAGTGACTATAGGTGGGCTAACCTAATTTGAGAGTAAAGCGCTTGGTCAAGATGCTAATGGCTTTTCATCATCCCAAGTACATTAATATTCTCAAACTATTAATTAGTAGAATAACAAGAGTTCTCATTCTTGCCATAGTAATGACATAAGGTAATATTTTATGTCATAAAGTGATTTTGAGTATCTTCATTCATAGCATGGGCTACTTCATTCTAGGATACTCTTATAGTCCGAGAATATAGACAATTTGTTTTATATGTCATATTTATTAAGTCTATATATTGGGTACCTTGTAAACTAACTTAAGGCTTTTAGACTATACTATTATAAGGTGTGTACAGTTCTAGGTTTTCATTCATATTCGCTATCCTAGTGTCACAGTTTGGAGCTATCTTAGGGTGTGGTTATAAGAATTTTGAGTTGGTTGTTTTTACTTTTTAGGGGTTTGATAATTATTATGTGATTTATTTTCTTCTAATATTGTCAGTTATGATGACACATTGAAGTTTTCTAAGTGTTGTTGTTTGATTAAATTGTCAATCATAATATTTTTGCTTTCTTTTATATGTTTTGTTTTCTCCATATAGTTTTGATTATCATCGAGATACTATATTCTGAACAAATAAGATTAAATCTCTCTATATAAAATTTTTATATTTAAGACTTATTTGTATTCCCATTTAGATAATAAAAATATATTTTCCATGCAAAATTTTGGTTTTTCTAAAAGTAGACTTATTATTCAAAAGTATTTAACATAAAAATTCATCCTTTATATGAATTATTTAAATTAAGATGACCTAAGACTTATATATTCAAAAGCCCAGGGCTACGAAATCATACAATTCTTGGGAGAAACATATTTATTCATGTAGTCACTTATTCTACTGAACATATAATTCTTTCCTAGGCTAAACAAGTAATAGAGAGCCTGACAAGCTTATATTTCTTTAATTCATATACCTCAAGGGTTTAAAATATATCCTTTTGAAAGGAAATTAATCAATCTTAATTTTTCAAATCTTTTAAAGAGAAGATCACTTAAGAAAGAAATTCTTAAAGAAAATTTCTCTCAAAAGAAAATCTCAAAGTTTTGATGAAAATATATTTTTAATTTAAAATGAGATTTAGTTTTAAAGAAAATTTAAAATTTTATGAAAATTTCTTTAAGTTTTGAGAATAATCTTATTATAGAATTTCTTTTTAAACCTTAAAATGAGTTGTTTATTTTAAAAAGGATTTAGAAAACATTTAGAAAACCATTAAAAGATTTTAAAGAGAAGATCAACTTCTAAAAAGGATTTTTCCTTCAAAGATTTTAAGAGACATGTATAACATTTCCTTGAGCTTTTTCTAAATTTCCAAACATTAAGAATTTTTTTAGCTCATTTGGTTAAGGTAGAAATTTTCTCATGAGTTGAATTCTTTTTAAGCTTTACAAGTTTAGAGAATATTCAGTAATAATAGAAAATATTTTTATTTAATGGAGTTATTTATATTTTGAAAATAGTTTTTTTAGCACATTTATTTTATATATATATATATATATATATATATATATATATATATATATATATATATATATATATATATATATATATATATAATTTCTCTTTTAAAATTTTTTAATGTGATTATGGGACACTCTCTGTACTCACTTAATTCTAAGGAGTCTTATTTCTTCTCCTATACTTCTCAAGCTTTCAAAGTTATCCTAGCTAATACTCATTAAACCAACATGCTTGATAAAAGGAATGGTACAACAGGCAAGCAATCTCACATGCAAATCACCATAAAAAATCATGCAACATGTAACATACAATCGATGCAATTCAACTACATCCATTATAGATTTTTACGATTCATCTTGTCTTTATAGGTACAAATACATCACAATGATGAAAAGAGAACAAAAACTATCTAAAATGACCTAAACACATTAAGTGAATTATCCATAGGGTTCATTTCAAACTTATAAACATTTTTATATGCATAAATATTTCACACAAAACTTACATATATAACATATACATATTCATATATAAGTTTAAAATAACTTTAAATATTCATGCATATAGTTATATATACGTACGTGTGTATATATATATATATATATATATATATATATATATATATATATATATATATATATATATATATATATATTACAAAAAAAGATTGATCGACAGTTGGATACCGCCGATCAACCCCTATAGGTTGAACTGACTGAGGAGCGGACCCCCTTTCCAGTTCAGTGTGCTATTCAAATCATCCCGTAATGGGTGGGATTCAAACCCTTGACCCGAATGACTTACACCAAAGGCCACAACCAATGAGCCCAGAGTTTCGCATATATATATATATATATATATATATATATATATATATATATATATATATATATATATATATATATATATATATATATAAAGTAAAAAAGATGAAGGTGGCACGATCTCTCCATGGCAATTCTAGGGCGATTTCCGACGATTAGTTCTCCCTTGTTTTTGGTGGGGTTATTGAAGGTGAATCCTCCTGTTGGGTGGTATTACAACCGAGTTTCATTGGCTATTGAAGGTAGTTTTTCGTTGGTTTTGTGGAGTTTTTTTGAAGCTTTTCATCGCGGGTGGGTTGCTTTATTGTTCGATTGGTTGCAATGGAACCTCCTCTCCCACCTACCAATGAGCCGCGTCTTAACACTGTTTAAAACACAACTGCTGGTGGATTTAAAGCCCAGAATAAGGGCGAATTATTCCATCCGGAGCACGTACGTAGCGTTTGGGTGCGGATTTTTTGGGTACTGGATGGGTATGAATGGGTATGGATGGGTATGTATGGGTATGGATGTGTATTGGATATTGGGTATTGGCTATTAGGTGAGTATTGGTGGGTATTGGAGGGTACTGGATGTGTATTAGGAGGGTATTGGAGGATATGCGTGTGGATGCGTGCGTTCTCCGTATGGAATAATGGCTCCAGAATAAGATACATACGTAAGGATGACTGGTCCATCTAATCATCCCATTAATTTCGACAAATTGGTTTTCCCCCATCCCTACCATGATACTTTAGAGCTAAAGTAATCGTTGCTTGGTTAAGAAGGGTGGCAAAAAAGTCGGGAAGCTTGCCCTATTTATCTCGGAAGCTAAAATTGTTGTTTGGGTAGAGCCATACAAATTTACACATTTGGGCTAGTTTTGACTTGGCCACCCGAAACTGGAGTTCATAAGGAAATGCTTTGAAGACGCCAAGCTTGTGGGAAATTGGAAGATTGGTGACTTCGATGGCACGCATGTAATGATTCATTAGAAGATTGTGCAAAGATCTTCTCAAAGAAATATATACAAAGGTTTTAAAATAACATTGACACATACACATATGTATGTAACACATTTTCTCCTCTTAAAATTTCAATTGAGTTTAGTTTAATTTAATAAATCAAATAAAGCTTATTTAGTGTTTAGTTAAATGATTTAATTATATGGTTGAAATTCATTTAAATTTTTTTTAATTAATTATTTGATTGATTTATTAATTGTTTAAAATAAATTATTAAGTTATTACTTAATTGTTTAAATCGATCATTAAATTAATTAAATGTTTAAACAAGTTGTCCATGTTTTAATTAAAATTTATTATTATTAAAAGGTTCAATTAATGAATGAATTAATTAGGTTTTAGATGTATGACCCGATGTTGATTGCAATGCCTTAATGAACATTGCTTGTAAGTATATCTCAGTGAGCAATACGAACTATTGCATTGTGATCAGCACATGTATGATTATGCAAAGGATCGAAGAAATCTAAAATATGTCATTTAGGTTATTTAGATGCATATCTCTATTTTTTAAAAAATATATATTTTTTTATTTATTTAAAATTAAGACATCTATAATTTAGACATGTAAAGTCAATCTTTGAAACTTAATTTTATTTGAAACCATCATCTCAGAGTGATGTGTTTTAGCTTTCATCTTTAGGATGGGCCATTGTCAAGGAACTCGTCAAAATCATACCCTAGCTTCAGCCACACTTTTTACACACTGAAATGTATGTAATTAATGAACCTTACTTCTAGATGCTTGTTTAGAGTAGAGTATAGTTTGTATTTTCATATATCTGGATATTATTTAATTGTTTGAACCTAGCCAGACATTTTATGTGTTACCTTTTCTGTGCTCATTGAGTGTGAGATCTGTGCACTATTTTATTAGGACCAGTCTTCCTGTTGAGAGTCATGCTTAATATGGAGGAAGTTTATAATTTAATTTGATGCTTTTTTGGTAGGTGCGACTTAGCTCTTCTCAAACCGCACATGATTAATTATATGTTGCATGAGATAACATGTGCTAGTTTTTATATAGGTCAAGCCATTTTTTGGAATTATATTTGTATTTCTTAAATTTCATATATTGGAGTCTGTATCAGAAGAAAGGTACAAGCATGCATTTCCAAGGCGCTTAATGTTTGAAACCATGCTGTGAGGACCGAAAGAATATGCATGTGGCTCGCACTTTAGTTTCAAGTTTATATCGTTGTATAGATATTAGAATCATGTATGTATATATAGAGTCGTTGACCTCACTTTTGTTGAGGTCTAGTCTTTCTTCCTTAAGAGCTAGGATCTAGTTATAGGACTTTCTCGTTTGCTATCCTCGAGGATTAGTGATGGTACCCTACCTCATTAGAAATTCCAAACACTTCTTTACTCTTCTTGGAGTTTCACTTGTTTGATACTAACCTCTAGCACATAGTAGGTTAGGGTTAAATACGAGGGAGCTCAAAAGGAGTCCCCATAAGATGATCAAGCCTTAGGGTTAACCCCAAATGGTGTGGCTTTGGTCAATCCTGCACACACACACACACACAACCCCATACTCTCACTCACAACCTAAACCCTAAACCAATCACCCTTATCCTGGTTCCCTACTTCTTTTAGAAACTCATGTAGGTGGTTCCCCAACCTTTAACCCTAGGCTAGGGTTTGGCTAAGACCAACACATGGAGGATCCAAAATGGGATTTCCCTTGGTCCATTACTCAAACAAGGTGACCTCATGATTAACATTCTTAATTGGTCCCAATTTCACTAAAACCCCAATATTTGACCTTTTAGCCCCAAATTTCACAAAACTACCAAAATACCCCTAAACCTTAATTTTTCCAAAATCTCCCAAAATTTCCCAAATTGTTAAATTCTCTCCAAAAATCATTCCAAATCATTTTGAAGCCAAGCTTTGAAGACGCCAAGCTTGTGGGAAATTGGAAGATTGGTGACTTTGATGGCACGCATGTAATGATTCATTAGAAGATTGTGCAAAGATCTTCTCAAAGAAATATATACAAAGGTTTTAAAATAACATTGACACATACACATATGTATGTAACACATTTTCTCCTCTTAAAATTTCAATTGAGTTTAGTTTAATTTAAAAAATCAAATAAAGCTTATTTAGTGTTTAGTTAAATGATTTAATTATATGGTTGAAATTCATTTAAATTTTTTTAATTAATTATTTGATTGATTTATTAATTGTTTAAAATAAATTATTAAGTTATTACTTAATTGTTTAAATCGATCATTAAATTAATTAAATGTTTAAACAAGTTGTCCATGTTTTAATTAAAATTTATTATTATTAAAAGGTTCAATTAATGAATGAATTAATTAGGTTTTAGATGTATGACCCGATGTTGATTGCAATGCCTTAATGAACATTGCTTGTAAGTATATCTCGAGTGAGCAATACGAACTATTGCATTGTGATCAGCACTTGTATGATTCTGCAAAGGATCGAAGAAATCTAAAATATGTCATTTAGGTTATTTAGATGCATATCTCTATTTTTAAAAAAATATATATATATTTTTTATTTATTTAAAATTAAGACATCTATAATTTAGACATGTAAAGTCAATCTTTGAAACTTAATTTTATTTGAAACCATCATCTCAGAGTGACGTGTTTTAGCTTTCATCTTTAGGATGGGCCATTGTCAAGGAACTCGTCAAAATCATACCCTAGCTTCAGCCACACTTTTTACACATTGAAATGTATGTAATTAATGAACCTTACTTCTAGATGCTTGTTTAGAGTAGAGTAGAGTATAGGTTGTATTTTCATATATCTGGATATTATTTAATGGTTTGAACCTAGCCAGACATTTTATGTATTACCTTTTCTGTGCTCATTGAGTGTGAGATCTGTGCACTATTTTATTAGGACCAGTCTTCCTGTTGAGAGTCATGCTTAACATGGAGGAAGTTTATAATTTAATTTGATGCTTTTTTGGTAGGTGCGACTTAGCTCTTCTCAAACCGCACATGATTAATTATATGTTGCATGAGATAAAATGTGCTAGTTTTTATATAGGTCAAGCCATTTTTTGGAATTATATTTGTATTTCTTAAATTTCATATATTGGAGTTTGTATCAGAAGAAAGGTACAAGCATGCATTTCCAAGGCGCTTAATGTTTGAAACCATGCTGTGAGGACCGAAAGATTATGCATGTGGCTCGCACTTTAGTTTCAAGTTTATATCGTTGTATAGATATTAGAATCATGTATGTATATATAGAGCTGTTGACCTCACTTTTGTTGAGGTCTAGTCTTTCTTCCTTAAGAGCTAGGATCTAGTTATAGGACTTTCCTGTTTGCTATCCTCGAGGATTAGTGATGGTACCCTACCTCATTAGAAATTCCAAACACTTCTTTACTCTTCTTGGAGTTTCACATGTTTGATACTAACCTCTATCACATAGTAGGTTAGGGTTAAATACGAGGGAGCTCAAAAGGAGTCCCCATAAGATGATCAAGCCTTAGGGTTAACCCCAAATGGTGTGGCTTTGGTCAATCCTGCACACACACACACACACACAACCCCATACTCTCACTCACAACCTAAACCCTAAACCAATCACCCTTATCCTGGTTCCCTACTTCTTTTGGAAACTCATGTGGGTGGTTCCCCAACCTTTAACCCTAAGCTAGTGGTTCGCTAAGACCAACACATGGAGGATCCAAAATGGGATTTCCTCGGTCCATTACTCAAATAAGGTGACCTCATGATTAACATTCTTAATTGGTCCCAATTTCACTAAAACCCCAATATTTGACCTTTTAGCCCCAAATTTCACAAAACTACCAAAATACCCCTAAACCTTAATTTTTCCAAAATCTCCCAAAATTTCCCAAATTGTTAAATTCTCTCCAAAAATCATTCCAAATCATTTTGAAGCCACTCAAATTGATCAAAATACCTTAAAATTCCCAAAATTCCCAAAATACCCAAATTACCAAAATGTCATTCACACCCCAAAAATTCCAAAAATTCTCACAATCTCCAAAATCACTCCAAATATCCTAAAAATCAATTCAAATCACTCCATTGAGCCCAAATTGACCAATTTTGACTAAAATCCCTAAATTGCCCTTTAAAGGCCCAAAATCCCCAAATCACCCCCAATTTCCACCAAATGATTCCAAACTTCCCAAATTCAATTTCAAATCAAAATTCACCATGTTTGATCCCAATCAAAACCAAATCCAAGCCCATATGCACCCAATTACAAACTCAAATTCCAAGTCTAAATGAATTACCCCAATTTGACCATACCCATAAATTTTATCAAATTGAACCCTATAACCCATTCAGTTCCGCCAAATTTGAATTCTAAACTCTTCATAACATTCTCCTAAATCAATTTGAACCTTAAATTGATCCAAATCTAGAACCAAACCTAGCCTAAATCCAACCCAAATCAAAATTCCCAATTTTTCCCTAAAATCCAATTGTCACCAAATTGAACTTCTGAATTCTAAAAGTTCCACCCAATTGACATCCAAAACTCTTCACCACAATCTCTTAGACCAATTTGAACCATCAATTGGACTAAATCCAAGCTCTAGCCCATTCCAAACCCAAGTCTAGCCCAATTGCCCCAAATTGACCCAAATTCAAAATCCAACTAAATTGAACTGCCTAATCAATTCAAAATCACCCAATTGCTTTTCAAAATTCCTCATGACAATCATCCACATTAAATTGACGAATCAATTGACCCAAATCTTAGCCCAAACCCAACCTAGACCCAAGTTCAAACCAAAAGCCCAATTTTGATTCCAAACCTCCAATTTGACCAAACCCATCCAAATTAACCAAACCATGTTCACCACAACCAGCATTTGAGCCTTAGGAACTAAGCTAGATGCACCTAGCCCAATTGAGCCATGGACCAAGGGTCCCTTGATTTAGGGGATTTCTTCCTATATTTGGCTAAAATAGAGGAGATCTTTGCCACAGCCATCAAGCCACCCAAACCATCACAATTAAACTCCCCTTGCTCACCTGAACCACCTAGCTACCCGCTCTGGCCTGGTCGGCCGACCTAGTCACCAGAAAACATCAAAATCAAGAGTCACCCCCAAACCTTAAACCTAAAATTGAAACTTCCATAGATGGCCAGCTCTCATTAGCCACTTGCACCTTTCTTCCCTCCAGCTAAGCAGTAGAGCTCAACTAAATTAAAGCCCTGGTGGTCACCCTTTCCCTGCTTATTTAACCACCACCCCCCATGGCCAAACCAGGATGAGTTCACTAAACCTTGGGGAGACTCTACCAAATTGCTCCAAGAGCTTGTCTAAGATTTCATGAGCTCAAGCCTACCACTTTTCAACCATCTTCCCCACTGCCTGAGGCCAATTTTGCCACCCAAAATTAAGCGGAAACGAGACACCCCACCAAACTCCACGAAACTTCAAATTGGCTTGATTCTCACCTTCCACAAGCCAAACGACGAAGTTCTACACTAAAAGCCCCCACTTCGAGGCTCGTTACATCTGACTTTCACCTAAGCCGCACCACCCATAGGAGGAGCTCCTACTCAGATCTCACCTCTGCCTGAACCAACAACTAGAGGAGCTTCGCAAGGTCACAAGGAACGTTTAGAAAATTTCCAATTGAAGCCACACCTCTTGGACACAGGTATATGCCATTTTCCCCAAATTTCATCTCGGTTAGAGCCTTTGTGAAACGAACTTGTACTTCATACTTGATAAAACATATAGATAGGTTCGTCTTGAGTAGATGAAGGAGTATGAACAAACCCCACACGATTTGGTTGAGTGTAGAGGGAGATCTTAAGTCTGAAAGCTGGACGGCTCACGAGATACACTAGATGAACACAAATACGGAGAGCCATACCATCATGCTGATGCAGTCGGACGAATAATCAAGGCATAAAGCGCGGGTCGCGTGGTAGCTGACGCGGGAAGTTGCATCAATTGGCGGAGCCCCGCGTGGGAGTTCGGAGCGACATAGGATCCAGTCAACACTGACTAGATTAAGTAGGAAAATTCCCTTTTTTATTTAATTTGTGAACTTAGAAAATTCATAACTTTGTGTAGAAAAATTATAAAATATATATATATATATATATCTTATTGTTCAGTAAACTGAGGAGAAAAATGTATCACAAAAATAAAAATTATTTATCATGTATCTTATTTTAATTAATTAAATACTTAGAAACTTATTTAGATCATAACTTGATAAATATAAATCATCGTGGCTTGAAATTTTGAGGGCTTGTTTGCTCTGTTGTTAGGAGTGCAAGTCAGAGAGCATCCCTAACATAAAAGCTCTAATTTTCAAGTTAATCACTCTATTTTAATAAATTATAATAATTAAAATATAAATCAAAAAAATATTAAACTTATTTTGGTATGTTCGTTGTGGCCAGAGGATCCTAGGAAAAATATAAATGAGATTTAAGTTATTAAGAATGACACTAATTATAATTATCTCATCTTTAGAAATTGAATAAATAAAATATAAATAAAAAAATCACAAAATTAATCCCACACTGTAAATAATGATCATATTAACTCACTGTAAAAATTTGAAACCCATTTGAAATTAATTTAACCACTAAATTTGATTTTTCTAAGTAAAATGACATTTTTGACATTAAAATAACTATAATAATTAAAATATAATTAAGAAAAATATAAAAAGTGGTTTTGGGGTTTCTTATGATCAGGGGCAGCCAAGAAAAATAAAATCAAGCCCTAAGTAAGCACTCCATTTTTAACATATTTTCCTAATTTTTAAATAATTAAAAATAATTAAAAATCATAAAAATAAAAAATGCACTAAAATGTACTAAATTGTTTAGGAGCAATTATAATATTTTTCCTAATTTTTGAAAAATAAGTATGAATTTTTAAAGGCTTTAAATGAATTTTCCTTAATTTTGCACTAAAATAATTATAATAAATAAAATAAAAATAAAAAAAATATAAAATTTGTTTCTCTGGGTTTCTTGAACTCAGAGAGATTTATGAAAAATATAAAACCTAATTTTTTTTACTTAAATAATATTTTATATATAATTACTTCTCAAAAAAATAAATAATTATAATAATTAAAATAAAATTCAAAAAATGATGAAAATCGACATGAGTGGTCCTCTAACCTAGGTGAACCTCCATTAATTTTCCTAAGGACAAATGGTATACTTTTGATAATTTAATGAATTAACATGAAAAATACATATTTTTGCATTAAAAATAAATCTAAAAATAAAATAAAAATCAGAAAATTACATTTTCTCCTCTAATATTTTAATTGACCCATGAGTGGGGTAACATAAAAATGTTAAAGTCATTTGAGTTAAATTTAAAAAATTATGAAATGATAAGGCCTCAAAGGGCAAATAGTAATTATGAAATTTAAGCCCTAATTAATATTTTAGGCTTAAGCAAAGGGTAAATGGGTAATATTTGATCATAATTGACTTTTCTAAGTGGTTGAAACACAAGGAATTAAGAGGTAGAAACCAACTCTTCACTTTTTCTTAACAAGGGCATAATTATAATTTTCTCTTAATTATCATAATTTAGAAGCTAATTAAATTGAGTGATCCTAAGGTGTGAGGGGTTTGATTTTGGAAGACCCTAATTCACTAATCAGAAACCACTAGCTAGTGGTTGGATTATAACACAATATTTAATTAGCATTAAGCTCACCTAATTTACAAATCTACCCATAAAATCTTAAGGACTTAGTAGTGAACTATGCTTAATCCAAGTTTGTTTAATAGGGCTTAGAAAAAACAATATAAATAACCACAAATAGTTTGAAAACACTACTAGCCCAGCTTTAAATTTCAGCTTGCTAAACTCTTTAACAAATCAATTTGCCCTTAAGGGTCTTCATTCACATAATTCATAAATGAAACATCAAGTGATAATTACCCCACTCAAAGATATGATTAAATTTCATTGAGCACGGGATAGAACATCTTCACTAAACTTTGACTTACTTATGGATGAATGATTTAGCAACATAATAAGTTCATAAGAACTCAAGGCATTCCAAAGGATTCAAAAGAAGTGTAGAGTTATCCTCAGCACTCCTTTTCAGCCTTTTAGATATCTTGGAGGAAAATTAAACTTTTTATGTCTTTGCTCAAGAAAATCATCCTTGAGATATAAATAAATGAATAGGAACCCATCAATTTATGACCCAGGACTCGATAAGTACATTTTAAACTGGTATTTCTTGCTTTCCATTCCTGCAATTTATTTAAATTACACACAAAATTATGTATACATATATGCTGCAAGTTCTAATATTTCAGTGAGGGTGATGGAAGATGACAGGTACGCATTTACATTTTGTAAAGTAATTTCATTTCCTTTTACTTTACTGCATTTTCTTATCTGCACTTGCTTACTTTACTTGCAAAGCTCAAAATGAACCTGCATGCAAAACCAAAACTCAAGACAAAACAAAACTTCTTTTCGAAATTAAACAATATTTTTAAAGCAAAACAAAAATGAACTAAAATTAATACAGCTTCTTTGGATGATTGGGAATCCCTTGGAGGAGGGAACGTACGGCTGCTAACGAGATTTCTCTGGTCTGGATTAATTTAACAATTCATTTGGACTAAGTGAATCTGAAGAAACTAGTGGTGCCGGAATGAGGAAACTGTGGGATCCTAACCGATGTCGCTTAATCAACTTAAACTCCACCCCCCCCCCCCCCCCATAACAACAAAACCTGACATATACACCTTAAACATCTTGGAACTTCTTTAAACCTCTTGAAACTTACACTTCTAAACTTAAAACCCTCTGCAACGAGATGCTTGGAGCATGCATCGTGGGCAGCACGATGAAGGACAAACAGAAGAACATCTTTAAGAGAGCAAGCAAGTCCACAACAGCAAAACGAATCTGAAACAGCAAAGTCTTTCCCTGGAGTTAAACAACAAGCCATAGGACTTTGAGGTCGTCTATCTAGTTCGACATAAATCCTCAAATGATCTTTTAGGCCTTTGTATAACCCTCTTGTACAATATAAGCCCTAACTTGTCTTAGAATTCCGAGGTCGTCGTTCGATACAACATAAACCCTCCTATATTCTAGGCCTTTTGTACAGATGTAAGCCCTAGATAATAAAATTGGTAGGATGAAACATTAAATAATTTCTCTCTAAAGTTGATGCCAAATCATAGGATAGTTTAGGTAGTCACAGAGATTCTCCTCAAGATCCGTAGCATCCCCTAGCTTTCTCTATTTGGATTCCACAATAACTGTTCCCATTTGCACCTTTCCTATTTGATATTTCTTATGTATGAACTTGAAATATATAATTGAGTTCGTGAAGAAAATATTTCCTGATCATCATCGAGATTTTTCTTAAATGACTTTGGTCATTTAGGAGGTAATTAATTATAGCGGCTTGCCCTTATAGGAAACTTTAAGAACCCAGCTTAATATAAACCCTATCTAATTTTTTCATATTATATAGGAGAACTTGTCGGTCATCATATAGGTTTCGCATACCAAACAGATGTCATAAATCTTTTAGTTTATTTAATCGAGCAACATTTTTAAATAATGGGTCTATTCTTCAGGGTAGGTGCATGGCTGGCAATGTAGTGCTCTTTTATTTAAATTATTGCATATATGAGATTGATTTGATTTTATATTTTCAAATTAAAATGTTATTTTCCAAAATTACATATATATATATATATATATATATATATATATATATATATATATATATATTAAATTAAATCTATTTTAAAATGGGCGAGGAGATTTCCATTCCGGCGACCGACAATTTCTAATTTGGCGACCAACAATTTCTAATTTGGCGACCGACAAGAGCCTAACAGTAATTTTATCTTTATGGGATATTTTTGCTCACAGGCGCCCATCATGGTGTTTATTTATTCATATGATTAATTTATGTTCTTGAACAATGTTGAATTCTCGTTTTCTTTTAATTATGGATTATCTCATCCCTTTGTATTTGCGATTAGGCTCTTTAGGACAAAATTATTTCTACAAGTCCTAATAATAAAACATTTGTCTAGATCAAAATTTAGGATTAAAATGAATCATTTTAAAATGAGCATTTTACTTAATGTCTTACTTTTCTTGCATGGCCTTAGGATCGAATTTAAAATGGCTTTGCATGCATGGATATATCCCAACCATTAATAATAGAGCCTTCACATTAAGGATTTCTCTAAATAAATGCATCATTATTATGTGTCCTGAGAAGGAGTAGTCTCTCTCTTCTAAACCAACTAGTCAAGAATATGTTTACATGCTTAGGAGATTGTACGGAAAAACAAAGGTGTTAGAGGCTCCCCCGACCCATAAGAAGTGTAAGTTCGTTGTGAGATGGTTTGTAGCCAAGCCATTCTTTCTCTTCCATTCGAAAGGCCTCATTGTCACTTTCTCAGCAGGTGTAAGCCCCACTTCTATAAATTCCATCTGAATAAGGTCATGGGGAATTAGATGTTCTTTCTCTTGACTTTAGTACTACTGGGATTTCTTAGAAGACTCAACACATGGATAGCTCACAGGGGATCTCTGTGACCAAATAGTCTTGGAGTCTTAATAGCTTCGGATGATGGATCTATAGAATCTTGACCTAGATATCTCAAGTTATTTAAGATTTTCTTACATTTTTATTGATAAACCCCCATTGTTCCCATTCTACTCTTTTGACACATCATTGAAGCCATTTCATAGGCCTTATTTGTTGATAGGTCGTCGCTCATTTGAGATACGTTGATTCATCAACTGCCTGGTGGCCCGGTATGGTTTTAAATCATTGAGAGGATCTTATTTGAGATGACCATATTAATCATTTATATTCTCATTCACTGGTTATCAAAAAATTTAAGTAAATATTATTTAATCAAGAGTATTATTGAGTATTCACCAATATGTAATTAATCAAAGGAACACATTTATTTGGAAGTTGTTCTTGACCCCATAATAAAAAATTAAATAAATAAAATTTGGTTTTCAGGCTATAATGTGGTTGTTCATATAGGGCTTTTATTGTGGGTATGTTTTCAAGATGTTGACCCGATTTTTATTTTGGGTACACACTCTTGATCTATCACATGAATATTATCTTACAGAAATTCTCCACATTCTTTTAATATTTTGTTTGTTATATTTTCTATCTTTTCAACTTTTTCCTTCTTCGAATCATTTCAATGGTCTGATAAAGAAAGTTATTTGAAAAAGATAATTATAAAATAAAAATTAGACAAATTGGTGACTTCGAGTTAAAAAAATCAAAATAACTAAAAATTTTTGACCTTATGATGTAAGGTTAGGATGTTTCTCGATTATTTTTTGCGTGTACTTTCGTCAAAAATATTTTCTACCCTTTTGAGGTATGCATGTTATGTTAAATTTCTACACTTAATTTACTCCTAATATATTCAATTAGAACGTTAGAAACTCATTTTATCTAGAACTTCTAATCGTCGCCTTGTGGAAGGAGTAAGTTATCAACAAAGTGAAATAGACATATTATCATTACGATTTTGCAAACTTGATAGAAAATCTAAAAAAAAAATCTTGGAAAATGGTGTATGATTAAGTCACGCTTAACTGTAATATGACTTCCAACTCCTCTTATGATCTAGGCATAGGCTAAAAAGAACATTGCCCTTGATTGGCAACTATCAAAAAAGGGAATTCCTAGAAAGCCGACGATAAAACACTATAACTAAGTCACAGGGGTATGAGCCTTACTCCATTTGAAAAACACTCCAAGGCCCTTGCTTCTTATTATTTCATGATCTTGTTGTTTGTTTAGGATTGTAGAATTTTATTCTTGTGATTCAATCACTTCAGGCTAGGTTCAATAGGATAGTAAATTCCTAGTTAAATTTCATTTCTGACCCTTTCTTTGTTGGATCAATAGTAAGTTCGTATATTACTTGACACATATTTGTGTGATTAACCGATTTGACTCGCAACAATTTTAGCCATCAGTAATTCTCATATAAATAATTTTCCTAAGGAGTAAGTTTATCTTCTGATAAAGATGTGGTGTTTTTATTATGTTACTACCAAGTGCTTCTCATATTGCGATGACTCCTTACAAAATGACACTTATGAAGTTAAAGAGTAAAAAGTACAACATCATAAGTTCATGGTCAGAGGCCCGATAGGGTGCACCTATGCTATTTATGAGGAAGAAAGATACATAATTCGTATATGCATTCTATATAAAGAATTGAATAAGGAGATCATCAAAAATAAATATTTTTTGCTCATTATTGATGACTTATTTAGGCAGTTTGACAGCACATCTAAGTTTTCAAAGATAGATTTAAGGTCCGAGTATTATTAATTGAAGGTGAATGAGGCGATTCTGACAACAATAGTTTTTATACATATTTTGACCACTTTGAGCTCTTTGCAATGACTTTTGGTGGAATAATGCCCCAAATATACTCGTAGATTCGATAAATCAAGTATATCAAGTATTTGGAACATATTTGGATTAATTTATTTGTTGTTTTAGCTGTTGATGTATTAGTGTAGATAAAAATTGAGGATGAACACTTGATTCATTTGAGATTATTATTAGAGACCTTCACACAATATATATAATATAAAAAGTTCTCAAAATACAAGTTATGATAGATAAGTAATAGCATTTTTGTGACATGTTATAAGAGGTGATAAGATATCTAAACATTCTCAAAATGTGCACTTTAATATAAATTGATTAATCCCCACTACTACATCTAAGATGCATAATTCTCTTGGCATGACTGATTATTATAAGTTTATTAAAGATTTTTTAACAAGCTGTAATTCCTTTAACTAGATTGACATAAAAATGATTTTTCTGATTAGACAATAGAGTGTGAAGACATCCTTCAAATAGTACAAAGTTACATTATGTCGGCACCTATTCTGAATATTCCATCAAATAGTCAATGATTTCAGGTATTTATTGATGCGTCATGGAATGGCTTGGACCCCATCTTAATGTGATATGGTAATATAATTGATGATGCTTCTAAAACAATTGTTGTGTGAGAAGAATTATCATTCTCATAATTTAAAATTGGGAACCATTATATTTAAGTAAAAGTAGAAAGCAGTTCTTTAAGTGTGAGATTTTTATTAAACATCAGAGTTTAAAATTCTTCTCTTTTTTTTTATCTGAAAGGAGTTGGAACTTTAGATTTTTATACAATACTATCCCTGCAAGATGAGTTCCATTTGTTGGGAAAAAATTTGGATCCAGACAGCGTACACAGAGATGGGTACGTAAAAATATAAGCGGGAGTTACACGGAGTTACACGGAGTTACACGGGAGTTATAGCCCTCTTGTACCGCCCGTGTAACTCTCATGTACAAATGGATGAAAAATATCTCATTCGATCCGAATAGTTTTCAATTTAGTCAATTTGATGGCAACCAAAATTTAAATTCAAAAAATCAAACCATTGATAATTTTGATAAAACCAAACTGATAGAATAAAATTTTAACTTAATTTAAATGATTCGATTATCAACAAATTTAAATTTAATTTTTACTAAGACTTTGGTTATGAGCAAACATCATAAATTGCATATCTTATATGCCTGATCTCAAATTAATTTTATGAATCCTCAATTTAATTTTGAAATTTCATTTTTTGAAGTTTGTTCAATTAAGTTAATATTAAAATCAACTAACAACCAAAAACCAAATTTTGAGGTTTTAAAAATCAAATTTTGAGGTTCTAAAATCCAGAAATCAAAATTATATTTTTTATATTGAACTGAATGAGCTCGATTTGATTTTTTTAGTTTTGACCAAATAATACTGATGAGTGCAAGAAAATTTGCGGCAGTAAAGTAACAGATTATTGTTTTAGCGTGGTACGCAGATTCAGCACACATTCAGAAGAGAGAAGACAACTAGTAATGACACCAAAAAATTTTACGTGGAAAACACAGAAAGGGGAAAAACCACCAGGCCCAGCTACATAAATCCACTATAAACTGGATATTACATATACAATCCCTCATCTTACAGACGGGAAAGGGTTGAACACTCTTCGAAGTTACAACGTCGGTGCACGAATAAAATTGTTGTAAGAAGTGGGCACAGCCGATGATGATCGGTGGAAGCCAGCAGATGGTGGTCGACGGCAGTCGACGGCGGTCGACGGTAATCGATTGCAGTTAGCATTGGTCGACGGCTGTCGACAACGGCCGAAGGTGGTCGGTGGTGATGGACGGCGGTCGGTGGTGATGGACGATGATTGGTGTTCAGCGACGGTCGGTGGTGATGGACGGCAGTTGGTGGTCAATAGGCGATGGTCGACAGCGGTAGGTGATAGTCGGCGGTAGTTTGCAGTAGTCAATGGCGGCCTGCGGCGATCGCCGGTGGCAGAAGTGGTGTTGAACCAACCCCTTCTCAAAGCTTCAAATTTTCATCAAGCCTTAAACTCTCCCCCCTCATGAGATGGGTAATGCTCTATTTATAGTGTCTAAGTCGCGATTAATGCGAGAATACGAACCACTTTGGTTAGCGGCTTAGCTAGCATCTCTCAATCCAACGACATTTGATGAACATTTGAGTGTCTTAATGATATCAGAATTGAGTGATCATAGGCTAGTTGGATTCGTCTTGTAAAGACGCTTAATTTGACTATAGACTCGTCATAGTCGACATTCGTTTGACCTTCCAAATGTGTCCAAAAACTTTCAAAAGCAGTTTAATTGCTTGATCTGAGTTTGATTTGGCTCGAATTAGACTAATTTTGGTAACATTGGGTTCTTCTTGTCGAACATGTCAATTTAACTGTAAGTTTACTAAAATCAAAGCTCTAGATGACTTTTTATTGAGGTTTGAATATTCCATGCTCAAAAAGTCACCTCAAAATGTGTCATGCCTCGAGATTCATGCCAGATTATGATAATTTGTTGATGGTGTATCAGTACACCCATACACAATAAAATCTGCTAAGTACACGTATGTCAAGTGGAGAAAACACAAAAGGCAATCCTCTTATTTTTCTAGAATTTTTTCATGTGCTGACTGATCGACTGCCTATGCTACATGGAACCATCTTGGAGGCAGATTGGCTACATTTATAGGATTCCATCCTGCGAGCATTCTAAATCACCTTTAGAAAATATTTTTGCAACTTGCTAGCTTAGCATAGTGTTATGCCAAGATTGTTTTGAATCCTTGACCTAAGCAAGCACACTATTTTCCATTTTCACTAAATATATTGAAGAGAAATAAGATTTGTTAACATTGGTTTATGCTTATTTTGGATTTTAAACAGTATACCTAGACCAATAAACTAGCAAAACTTAATTTTCTATTTTACTAGTTTCTAGAGCTATGTATAAACTTTTTATATTTCCCTTATTATTTTCAAAGTTGCGTTCAAAGATACAAAATAGCTGTGGAACTAAATGTACGCATCTAAAGTCGACTTGTCATGTTGGCATGTCGAGTAGACTTAATGAAGCTATCTAGTTGACGACCTGATAAGCTGCAAAGTTGGACTACTGAATTGAACTTGTCGAACTAACAAGATGCTATGTTGACAACCTAATGAGCTCAATGTGTTCTTATACAAGTGTCAAGTATTAACACAACCATTTTCATGTGGCTTCATATATAGGGAATGTCATGATACAGTTAGGATCTGACAAAAGTTTATTTACTTTTATGTACTTTTTTATTTGATTATTGTCAAATTCTCTACAAAGGTTAAAGGCATCGTCAAGCAAGATTAAAGACATGACCCAATGACAAATCTGACTTCAATATACATAAAATCTTTTGTATTCAATTTTTCTAATCACTCAAAGAATCATACTTTATAGCAAGAATAATATTTGATCCAATAGGGAATTGATTATGTCATAACTTTTATGGTTCATGATGGGAGGTTAAAAAGTGGTGTTTTAATAGTACTTTGGATTAAAAAAATTAAATATAATTGAATTTAAATTATAATTTTCTTTTTATTCGGCCAATTATATGATATAGAATTAATGTTAAACAACAACAACAAATCATTAGAAGCAAAAATTGGGTATGACAAAAAAATGCAAACATGATGTTTGTAAAAGCAATAATGTCAGATGATAAGAATAGCAAAAATAAATTAAATAATTTAAGCATATAATACAAAAAACAAACCATTATATGTATAGAGAGAGAGAGAGAGAGATGTAGCCGTTAATCAGAAGGTATAGAGAGGTTTAAAAAAATTAATTTGCTTCGACATTTCGTATTGAATGTGACACTTCGTATTCATAAATACAAGTTTACCACCAAAATTACTTGAATGAGACCTCAACCAAATCTTCACTAGTTGGGTTGAAGACCGCACCCCAAAATTAACATAGCAAAACTTGAGAGATTATATGGCCTGGCATAAGAAATAATTGCTTTTGTTTAATTTGCTTCAGAAAAAATGGATGAAAAACTGAACTAAACCAACTTGTGTGCTACTCGATTCAATAAAAGGCTTGTGAGTCAAGCTCATTAAACTAACAAGTCAAGTTTGAGCCAACTACGACTCTACTTGTTAATTGTGAGTTGGCCGGTTAAAGAAATGTGACCATACACTACACTTAAAATTATATTAGCATGTTAAAGTTGAAGTGCAAAGTTGTTAAAATTTATCAAAGATTGTCTTTTAATTATTTAATAGTACTTTATTATTATTTCTACTCTAATATCTCCTTTTTATTATTTTATTACAAATATTTGTATAAAAAATTAAAAAAAAAATTTTCTTCTTAACAAATGAGCTAGCTCTAAGGGCGACTCAAATTCATAAAATTAAGATCAAATTTGAACTCAAACTCGATTAATTAATCAAGCTAGAGCTCAAATCAAGACTGACCCGAGCTCATATCAACTTGTTTACAATCCTAGTTATAAAAACTGAGTTGCTTGAAATTCAACCCAAAGTTTTTAGATCTTTTTGAGTACTAACCAACTTCAAAACTAAAACCAGTCAAGACTGGCCATGCTTCATAGGATACAAGTACTTTGACTGCACCATAGGACAATCGAACAATCCATAACTTATTCGAATAAGCACCGTAACAATCAATCTACAATTATGAATGAAATCAATCAACAGATAAGTACTGAGTTCACAGATTTGTTTAAGCCCCTCACCAAACTAAGAAAACTTCTATCAGAACTGAAGTCATGAACTATGGAACTTTTCAATAAAAAGAAGAAGCATACTTGCAAAATGATTCTTTTCAAGGAAATTGAAAAATGCTTATTGTTCTTAATTACTATTAGACTATGTTTGTGTTAACATAATCTCTGTAAACAGCTCTTAATTGAGACAGCAGACTCGTTCCAACTATAATTTTCACAGCATCAACCATATGGTTCAGCAGAACTAAAATGTTATTAAGGAATTTATAAACCATAATAATGTTTCATATCGTAATCAAAGCTTCTTATTTGGCACTATTCTTTTTGAATAACCTGTTAAGTGTTAATAATACAAAACCGTAAAATTCAAAGACTTTGTGCTTACTGTTTATTTGAGGCAGCAGAAGGTTTCTACTGAGGCAAAAATATTACATTCGGACTCCCCACCTATCTCTACGTGCGGATCCAATGGCAGCTCGCCACGTCGACTATCCTGGCCCCACCCGCGAAAACAGCAATGGAAATGAAATTTACGTGCAGCACAGCCAGAATCCAACCCGCGACGCGACTCTATTTCCTATTTCCCGCCAGTTTTACAATAAAAATGCTTGGCACCTCACTGTTCTATTCCTTGCAGCTGAAGAAAAATTTGACAGCTCCATTTGCAGCTAGAGTTTCTGTGTAGGGCATCGATGGAGACCTCGTTGAATGATGTTGAAATGCTGGAGGACCTTCAGTCATCGTTCTCCCTGAACTTTGAAGATCAAGTGAGTCTAGTTTTATGTTAGGTTAGGGTTGTCGTTATGTTTTTTGTGTTATCGTTTTGTTTGATGTGTTATCATCATAGTGTACTGGCATAGTTCTTGCAAGGCATCAATTTCTCTGTTATTTTGGTGTAATTTTTTGTGTTTTACTGCTGCAATTTTTTTGTTATTATTGTGTCAAACTTGTGTTACTTCTGTGTTACTCTAGTGTTATTCCAGTAAAATTTGTGTTTTTTTGTTGTTATTTTGGTGTTACTCGGATATTATCTTAGTTTACGCCTTTCATTTACTAATGTTTAGGTGGTATAGAAGTTGGCATAGTCTGATGTAAAGGTTCGTGTGAATGTAGTGTTACTGGGTGGTGTTGTACAGTGGTGTTATGCAGGTGTTATTATAGTGTTATTGCTGATATTAAAATTTTGTTTACAGGTTAGTTTTTCTTAGGCAGAAATCCTTTTGATATTATGGTATAATTTTTGGTGTTTTACCGACGTTACGATGGTGTTATGATAGTGTTAAGCTTGTGTTATCTTAGTGTTACTCTAGTGTTATTCTAGCTAGATTGTGATTTTTCAGGTGTAATTATTGTGTTACTCTGATGTTATGTTGGTTTTTACCTTTGATATAGTCCTGTTAGTGTGGTATGATAGTTGACTCTGTTTGATGTTAATGTTGGTTCAAGGCTTTGGGACATTGGGTATTGTGCAATGGTATTATGTGGGTGTTACTATGGTGTTATTGATGTGTTATCATTGTGTGATGCTAGTGTTATGCTAGTGTTATCATGATCTTATGATTGTGTTATTGTGGGTGTTTAGGTTATGTAATTAATGGGGTGTTGTTCAGCGCTTTTGTCTTTTTTGACTTTGTGTTAATGTTCAAATTTGCAGTTTTGTGAGCGTACAGATGTTTGTTATGAATCAATTGCGGAGAATTTTTTGAGCAGCACTGTCCACAATGAGCAAGAAGCATATGAAAACTATCGTGCATATGCACAACATGTAGGATTCATCGTTCGGAAGGACTATAGTAAGCTATCGACCGAACTCCGGGAAATTGAAGAGCAAAGATTATATTTGTGAAAAAGCTGGCTACAAGAAAGAGTCTAACAGCATGGATACAGTGAAGTTAAAAAAATCAGACACGAGGACTGGTTGTAAGGCTATTGTTCGATATGTTGTTCATCATGAAGGCAATTGGAAAGTGATGAAATTCATTGAAAATCACAATCATCCTTTAACTAAAAATTGTGATAAACATTTTTTTCGTTCTAACAGAAGGATACGTGAGTTAAATGCAGATGTCTTAAGATAAATGACAGGATCAGGGTCAGAGCAATAAATGCATACCAATTCATTGCTACGGAGATTGGAGGTGTAGAGAATTTGGAATGCACTAAGAGGGATGCATTTAATTCGATTCAAAGAAAGAAGAGAAAGGATTAAACAGGGAGATGTTAATGCTCTAATACAATTGTTATTGGAGAGGCAAGCTGGGAATACCATGTTTGCATCGGATTTTTAAACAGATGAGTCTGGTAGGTTAACAAGCATTTTTTGGAGTAATAAGTTATCCAAGCTGGATTATGACTGTTTTGGTGATGTGATAATTTTTATGCAAGTTACAGATTAAATAAATATAACTTATGTTGCGTTCCTTTTGTGGGGGTTAAACACCACTGGCAAAACGTCCTGTTTAGAGTTGGATTTTTATCCGATGAGACTACTGAGTCATTCATGTGGCTATTCAAATCATTCATTCAAATAATGGGAGAGAAACATCCAATAACAATTTTCACCGACCAGGATCAAGCGATGGCAAGAGTCATTGCAGAATGCCTCCCACAAACACGTCACAGATTATGTCAATGGCATATCTACAAGAAACTATCTTCAAGAGTGCATTGTGGCGTTCGTACAAAGAGTGTTTGTGGTCTTTTCTATAAATGTATGACTCAGTGTGATTCTGAGGAGTTCGAAGAAACATGGTTTTTAATGATAGAGGTGGGAGAACTACAATGCAATGTCTGGTTAGACAAAATGTACCGTATACGGCACAAATAATCAACAGCATTTAATAAAGATATATTGGAATGAGAATTTTATCAACGCAGAGGAGTGAGCGCACCAATAATGTTTGTCACGGTGTTGCAAAGCCCACAAGCTCTCTGACAGATTGGTTTATCGGTATTGAAAATATAATGAAAACGTGGCGACGGAACGAGAATGACGAAGATTTCAAATGCGGTCAGTCCGTCACAACGCCTATAGTTAAAATCAATCCAGTGCTGTGGCAAGCTGTCATTTTATACAATGAAACTTTACTCAATGTTTGAACAAAAGCATGATAAATATTATGTAATGAGCCTGGACGTTGAGGGGACTCGGCAGCCCTGGACTGTGCTAGTTGATAAGGTTAATTGTGAGGTCACATGTTCTTGCAAAAAAATTGGAATGATGAGATTGTTGTTCTCTCGTGCACTATTTATTCTCAACGTAGCCAAAATGAGGTTAATTCCGGAAAAGTATTTCTTATTGTGATGGTCCATGCATCCTAAAAGGGACATCTATAACAGGTTTGAAAGCAGAGATCTAAAGGACTCCATGGTGAATAATGTTTCTTCAAGTGATTTTATATTTTTTTCATGTTCTCAGAAATTTGCATATCAATTCATTAATAAAGCACACGGAAATGATATTGTCGAAGAATGTTTGTGGGACACGTTTAAAAAACTATCCATAGATCTTGATGATGTTCTAGCAATGAGAGTGCCTCAAGTTAAGAAAACAACCAAAAAGAGAACTTTCAAATTCTGAGTGCAATGTGAACGACCCTGCAAAAATGAGGCTGAAAGAGATATAAACATCTAGGTTGAAAGGACATTGGGAGAAAAATATGAAAGTCAAAAGTAAATATTTGTTAATTCAGTTTTTTCTTGAATCGGTGTATAATGCATATTCCTTACTTTAACCTTTGCATTCAGGAAAAAAAATAAGTAACAACTAGCCATGATGTTAATCTATTAGATAAAACTTAGACAGACTGTCTTACCCAGGTATGTCACTTAAATTTAATTTCATTTGACTGTCTTTTATGTAAAATAATTTACTAATTTAACACTTGGTATTCATGCCCTATGACAGGAATACAATGCAACACAGCTAACTCAAACATATACTGGACTGTTGATGGACTCTATAGATGAGAGATGAATATATTGTTTTCACTGTAACATTGTAATGGTGGTTATACCATAGCAATTGTAATGCAATTAACTTGATTGTGTAAAATTTTATATAAATTTCAATTATTAGTATTTAGCATAGCTGACATTAATAATGCATGAATAACACATGTATAACATTAATAACACCAGGAAAACACGTGAATAACACGCAAATAACACGCAAATAACACGTGTATAATACGTATTATTGTTATTCGTTCTCATAATTTTTTTTTTAATAACAATTTAAATTGGTGTCTATACTGGGTTATTTCTCTAAATTTTAAATCTAAACTTTAATAATATGTGAATATAATGAAAAACAAGAATAACACTTATAGAAAAGCTGAATAACGCGCGAATAACACGCGAATAGCAATCCAATAACACGTGAATAACAAGCAACACGGATAACACGTGTATAACAGCTATTATTGTTATATGTTCTCATAATTTTTTTATGAATAACAATTTAAATTGATGCCTATACTGGGTTATTTCTCTAAATTTTAGTGCCTAAACTTTAAAAATATGATGAAAAATAAGAATAACACGTGTAGAACAGCTGAATAACGCGTCAATAACACGCGAGTAACATGCGAGTAACACGCTAAGCAAAATGGATAACACGTTATTCACGTAGTATTAAGCGAATATTTCCCGTGTTACTGCATTATTGCGTGTTACTCCAAGGGAATTTTACCCGTGGTACTGCGTTAACGCGTTACTCTGTAAGGGAATATTCCCTGCGTTTCTCTGCGGCATACACATGTATTATTCATGGAATATTCCCCGTGTTACTATGTTGCCGATTAATCGTTGAAGCCCGTGTTATTCCACCGATTAATCGCCGAAGCCCGTGTTATTTTGCGTTATTCTGCGTTATTACATGTTATTCCGTGTTATTCCGTGTTATTTGGTTGATAGAACGTGTTATTCTGCGTGTTATTCCACGTTATTCTGCTATATTTACGTGTTATTTTGCGTGTTATTCCACGTGTTTGGCGAGGAAAACACTTCCCGCTCAGAAAAAAAAATAGTTATCACCTGGACAGACAGTACCAAGAAAAAGAATGATTTATCCAAACTTAAAGCAGCAACCTCAGAACCCAAACAATCATATGATCCATCATGCCCTTCTAAATAAACCAATCCAAGCATCAGGTAGCTAAATCACTGGAAAAGAGGCACAAACACTACAATACTTATTGATTCAAAATTGAAGCATTGTAGAATTCACTATACAATAAATATGAAAACCAACTGAGCAAATGTAAGTATTATAATATATAAATATACAAATTAAGGTTGTGGCCTTATCAACATACAAATGTCATATGCAAATTCAGCTCTAAAACGTTCCATATCGGCCTGCTAGTTCGTATGCTCACTCCAGTCCACCTCATTGGTCTGCACTAATGTTTCCATGTACTTGCAAACAAACATGTCACAATCAACACTATTGCTTTGTGTAGGCACATTCCTAACTATTGCTAGTCCCCATTTCAGTATTTTAGCCCTGAATACCTTGGCAGCATCTTTAGCGAATAGGTTGACCTACATAGTTGGTGAAGTAATGTGGTGTTATTGAAATGTTATGCAAGCATTGTTGTGGAGTAATGTTGTGTTATTGTTGTATTATTTAAGTGTAATGTGGTGTTATTAATGTTACTATTGTGTTATTAAGGGGGGCATTGCTTAAATGCAGTTGCAATATTTAAGGATTGATGTGGTGTTTAGAAACTTACAACTTCTTGAGCATAGTCCTTATGAATTGGGTGTTATTAACGTTACTATTGTGTTATTAAGTATTCCTTGTGTTATTAATATTATACATGTATTATTCAGGTGTTATTAATGTCAGCTATGTTAAATACTAATAATTAAAATTTATATAAAATTTTCCACAATCAAGTTAATTGCATTACAATTACTATAGTATAACCAACATTACAATGTTGCAATGAAAACAATATATTCATCTCTCATCTATAGAGTCCATCAACAGTCCAGTATACGTTTGAGTTAGCTGTGCTGCATTGTATTCCTGTCATAGGGCATGAATAACAAGTGTTAAATCAGTAAATTATTTTACATAAAAGGCAGTCAAATGAAATTAAATTTAAGTGATATACCTGGGTCAGACAGTGTTAAATTTTCATCGAATGGATTAACATCATGGCAAGTTGATACTTGTTTTTTTCCTGAATACAAAGGTTAAACTAAGGAATATGCATTATACACCGATTCAAGGAAAAACTGAATCAACAAATATTTACTTTTGACTTTCATATTTTTCTCTCAATATCCTTTCAACCTAGATGATGATATCCCTTTCAGCCTCATTTTTGCAGGGTCGTTCACATTGCACTCAGAATTTGAAAGTTTTCTCTTCTTGGTTGTTTTCTTAACTTGGGGCACTCTCCATGCTAGAACATCATCAAGATCTATAGATATTTTTTTAAACGTGTCACACAGACATTCCTCAGCAATATCATTTTCGTGTGCTTTATTAATGAGTTGATATGAAAATTTCTGAGGGCATGAAAGAAATATAAGGTCACTTGAAGAAACATTATTCACCCTGGAGTCCTTTAGATCTCTGCTTCCAAACCTATTATAGATGTCCCTTTTAGCATTCATGGACCACCACAATAAAAAATATTTTTTTTACCGGAATCAACCTCATTTTGGCTACGTTGAGAACAAATAGTACATGGGAGCACAACAATCCCATCATTTCAAATTTTTTGCAAGAATATGTGACCTCACAATTAACTTTGTCAACTAGCACAGTGCAGGGCTGCCGAGTCCCCTCATCGTCCAGGCTCATTACATAATATTTATCCTGACCCCTTACAGGTAATTCAGTTGTATGCCCACATAAGTCATTCAATAGCTCTTGTTCAAACATTGAATAAAGCTTCCTTGTATAAAATATGGCACTTGATTGATTTTAACCATGAGCATTGTGACGGACTGACCGCATTTGAAATCTTCGTCATTCTCGTTCCAGCGTCACATTTTCATTATGTTTTCAATACCAATAAAACAATATGTCAGAGAGCTTGTGGGCTTTGCAACACCGTGACAGACACTATTGGTGCACTCACTCCTCTGCGTTAATAAAATTTTCATTCCAAATATATATTTATTAAATGTTGTTGAACATTTGTGTCGTATACGATACATTTCGTCTAACCAAACATTGCTTTGTAATTCTGCCACTTCTATCATTAAAGATCATGTTTCTTCTAACTCCTCAGAATCACTCTGAGTCATGCATTTATAAAAAAGACCACTGACGCTCTTAGTACGAACATCACAATGCACTTTTGAATATAGTTTCTTGTAGATATGCCATTGGCATAATTTGTGACGTGTCTGTGGGAGACATTCTGCAATGGCTCTTGCCATCGCTTGATCATGGTCTGTTAAAATTGTTATTGGATGTTTGTCTCTCATTATTTGAATGAATGATTTGAATAATCATATGAATGACGCAGTAGTCTCATCGGACAAATATCCAACTCCGAAGAGGACGTTTTGTTAGTGTTGGTTAACCCCCACTAAAGGAGCACAGTATAAATTATATTTATTTAATCTGTAATTTGTATCAAAAATTATCACATCACCAAAACATTCATAATCCAGTCTGGATAACCCATCACTCCAAAAAAATGCTTGTTAACCTACCAGACTCATCTATTTGGAAATCTCATGCAAGCATGGTATCCCAAGCTTGCCTCTCAATGAACAATTATATTAGAGCATTAACATCTCCCTGTTCAATCCTTCATCTTCTTTCTCTTTCAATGAAATTAAATGCATCTCTCTTACTGTCATTCCAAATTTTCCACACCCCCAACCAGCGTAGAAATGAATTAGTATGCATCTCTTGCTCTGATCTCTGAACCTGTCATTGATCTTAAGACATTTGCATTTAACTCACTTATCCTTCTGTTGGAACGAAGAAGATGTTTATCACCATTTTCAGCCAAAGGATGATTGTGATTTTCAATGAATTTCATCACTTTCCAATTGCCTTCATGATCAACAAAGATATCGAACCATAGCCTTACAACCAGTCCTCGTGTCTGATTTTTTGAACTTCACTGTATTTATGTTGTTAGACTCTTTGTTGTAGCACTTTTCCGAAAATATAATCTTTGCTCTTCAGTTTCCTGGAGTTCGGCCAGTAGCTAGTAGGGTTATTCCGAACAATGAAACCTACATGATGTGCATAGGCACGATAACTTTCATATGCTTCTTGCTCATTGTGGACGTGCCACTCAGAAAATTCTCGCAATTGGTTCATAACAAACATCTGTAAGCTCACAAGACTGCAAATTTGAACAGAATTAACACAAAGTCAGAAAAGGCAAAAGCGTTGAACAATACCCCATTAATTACACAACCTAAACACCCACAGTAACACCATCATAAGATCATGATAACACCAGCATAACACTAGCATCACACAGTGATAACACATCAATAACACTATAGTAACATCCACATAATACCACTGCTCAACACCCAATGTCCCAAAGCCTTGAACCAACATTAACATCAGACAGTCAACTATTATACCACACTAACAGAACTATATCAAAGGTAGAAACCAACATAACATTGGAGTAACACAATAATTACACCAGAAAAATCACAATCTAGCTAGAATAACACTAGAGTAACACCAAGATAATACAAGCTTAACACCATCGTAACACTGGTAAAACACCAAAAATTATACCATAATATCAAAAGGATTTATGCATAACAAAAACTACACCTGTAAACAAAATTTTAATGTCAAGAAACACCTTGATAACAAATCAATAACACCATAATAACACGGGCATAACACTACTGTACAACACCACCCAGTAACACTACATCAACACGAACCTTTACATCAGACTAAGTCAACTACTATATCACCTAAACAGTAGTAAATGAAAGGCATAAACCAAGATAACATCGGAGTAACACCAAAATAACAACAAAAAACACAAATCTTACTGGAATAACATTAGAGTAGCACAGAAGTAACACAAGTTCGACATAATAATAACACAAAAACTGCAATAGTAAAGCACAAAAAATTACACCAAAATAACAAAGAAATTGTTGTTTTGCAAGAAATATGTCAGTACACTATGATGATAACACACCAAACAAAACGATAACACAAAAAACATAACGACAACCCTAACCTAACATAAAACTAAACTCACCTGATCTTCAAAGTTCATGGAGAACGATGGCTGAAGGTCCTCCAGCATTTCAACATCATTCAACGAGGTCTCCATCGAGACCCTACACAGAAACCCTAGCTGCAAGCAAAGCTGTCAAATATTTCTTCAGCTGCAAGGAATAGAACAATGAGGTGCCAAGCATTTTTATTGTAAAACTGGCGGGAAACGAGAAATAGAGTCGCGTCGCGAGTTGAATTTGGGCCGGGCCACACTTAAATTTCATTTCCATTGATGTTTTCGCGGGTGGGGCCGAGCGAGTCGACGTGGCAAGCTGCCACTGGACTCCGCACCTAGAGATAGGTGCGGAGTCAGGATGTAATATTTTGTCCTACTAAAGTGCTTGTATAGCGGCAATAGGAAAAGCAGTTTTTTTTTCTTTTTTTAATATTGTGGGTATTATATAATTTTTTAACTTTTTCTTAAGAAAAAAGCCAAAATGGTTCCCCGATTGCGGGGGTAAAAATAGTCCAATCTCATAAAAAAGGCCATATAAATTGGACTATTTAGTCCCCATTTAAAGAGTAGCCCCTACTTAAATAGTGGTTGATTAAATTGACCTTTTGCATAGTTTGAAATTATTTTGGCTCCCTATAAATAATCAAGGGACCGTTTTTGTTCATTTTTTTTTCTTTTGTAAAAACTCGAAGTCGGATAACATTTTTCTTACTACCACATTTTAACAGGTTTGGCTCAAAAAAAAAAACGGTCTCCCATTATAAAATTTTTTTAAAAACCAGTAACCAAATGAATATGTGGCAGCCCCTTGAAAAAAAAAAAAAGAAAAGAAAAAAGCTGTGAGAAAGCTGCATCAAACAGAGTCATAATTCAAAGGTCAAGGAAAGATACAAAATCATGCAAGTAATTAAAAAAAAAAACCATGTTTCTAAATAAATGAAATGCAAAGCAATTAACCAATTAGCAAAAAAACATACGGAAGTACATGTTATCAATGCAATTGAAGAATAAAGATTTAAGAGATCTCAGAAGAAATAATATTTCATATTGCTCAATGCTAAACTAGCTAGACTAGCCAAAATTTTCTCTTCTTTCTGAATGGCTCATCCCAACTGTATCAAGTTAACACCATCACAATTTAATTTAGTAAGTTTCAGGGTTTAGGGCTTAGAGTTTAGGCATGCATAAGAAAGGGGAAGGAAAAAAAAAATGGCAGCATGCACAAGAAAAGTGGAAGGAACTAAAATAAAAATGGGTTCATGTGCATTAAGCCATGCATATCCCTCATGTATTGAAGTAAAGTGCCTATTTTAAATGTAAATCTAAAGGAACATTAAAAGACAATTGAGGATTATATAATATTTTTTAAAACGATTATATTTTTATTTGAAAATAGGGTTATTTAAAATTACTTCTAAAGGGAAAAAGAAAAAAAAAACACTAAATAGACTGATTTTGGTACGCAAATTAGCCATGCACTCCCAATAGTACATGCAGCATAAAGTAAATTATAACTGCCGAATCAACTGTTGAAAGTCATCATCGTAAATAACCAACTAAGAAATAGCAGAGCTACAAAAGAAAATACATGGAAAAGTCTTCATTTAAAACTCAAGAGAGAAAGACAGTGGTTGATTCATTGTCTGTCAACAACTTCTCACATAAGTTCTCCTAAGGAGAACAGTATTAACAAATTAGAAAGGTAGAGACCTAATACAACACTTAAATAGATTAAAATAGGCATAACCACAGCTTGACACAAGATAAACCGGGAAAAACATTGGATCTGAAACTTCTCAAAGAGAAGAATCAGAAACTACTCTGAATAAAAATCAAACGAATCAGAATTGGAAGAAATGCAAACTATAGGGAGGAAGGAGAAAATAGATGTGCAGACTGTAAAGATGGAGTACAAACTGCCAATCAATAACTGACAGTCCTACGAAACAAAATATAAGAGATTAATAGTGTTAAGTACCTGCAGTACAAGAAGCAGAGCATTTTGCTTCTTGCTGCAGATTCATCATGCAAATCAAACAAAAAAGAAGAGCAAATTGGATAAATAGATATTCAATTTTTTGTCTCGTTGATCTCAAGAGACATCCAAACAAGATATTCTTATGCTACTAGTCTCAATGAACTGAAGCAGAAAGAAGCACCAAAAGAACTTCGCCTGAGTGAAACATACAGCTCAGGGGTGTTGCAGCGGCAGCAAGAATCATCATCATCAGTCATACACGATCTATTTGGTAGCAACTCTATAAATCTTAATTCTCCATTTGTTGAATTTTACTCAAGGTGCAAAATAATTTAAACAACTTCTATTTAACAAATAATATGAACAACTTCTATTTGGTAGAAACTCTATAAATCCTAGTTCTCCATTTGTTGAATTTTACACAAGGTGTAAAATAATTTCAACAACTTCAATTGACATTACCTTTAATTAGCCTTCTTTTCCTTCATCTTTTAAACAAATAGCTTAAATAGAATTCATCTTCATAGGAACAAAGAATGGAGCACCAAAAGAGGGTAAACAGCTGAGTGAGGGCATCAAATAACTCAGCTGGTTAATGAACCATGATGGGAACAGAGGAAGAGAACAAACAAGTCAATAAAAGGGAGATGTCAAATGATGCAGGGCCTTTAGGATGGAACTATAAAGGGCGCAAAGGGAGATGTCAAATGATGCAGCGCATTTAGGGTTGTAAACATACAAACAGAGCTATGTATGAATTCGCTTAATTTTTTTCTATTACTTTTTTTATAGTGCTTGAGTCGAGCTTGAGCTTGAACCATTCCCATTTTTAAAATCATGCCCAAGTTGGTTTATCTAGTTTTTATTGCACTTTATTTTTAGTCAAACACGATAACATTTAATTTAAATAAAACGAATTTAAGCTTATAAACTAGTTCGCAAAACCCAATGCAGAATCCCTAAACAATTAACATAATTGAAAGAGTATATATTTTCTTTAAATTTCATTATTCAAATCCAATATGATTAAAAAAAAATTTCAAATTGGTTCAAATAGATATTCAGCGTTTTTTAAAATATATTCAAGTTTCTTCTGTGCTAAAGGAATATAAAAAATAAAAAATAAAAAAAATAAAAAAAAGAAACCAAAGAAAGTATTTGTTCATTTACAAGAATAAAGTTAACTGAAATCAAATACAATCCAAATGCTAGTTACCAACAAACTGAAATTCAAAATAAATAATTAATTAATTTAAAACTGAATAATTAACATAAATGGCCTTTAAGTTTCAAAATTCCAAAAGAACTCACCTAAACTCCAAACATCGTCAAATTTTCATCAAATGACCATCATAATAGGCACAAAATAATGAAACTAATTTTAAATCATTTTAAGTAAAACTAAATTTTAAATAATTAAATAATCAAATAAATCCAATAATTTATAGTAAATCCATATGAACTCAAAGTAACTTGAAATTTTTGTAATATTATTGGAATGATATTCTAAGCACATCGGTAAATTTTCATGAAGCTTAGAGGTCAATTGAATTTAAATACTTTAGGAAAAATAAAAACATTAAAAATTCAAACAATGAATAAAAATATAATAAATCTCAAAATTCACACCTCGCAAATTAATTTCATGAAGTTTTGAATGCATTTAGATTAAAATATTCAGATTATTTGGAAAGTATAAAATAAATTAAATTTTAATAATAATAAATTCAAAATCAATTTAGATTCAAATAATAAATTGAGATTAATTTCATGAAGCTTAGAGGTCAATTTTATTTAGATTTAAATAATAATAAATACATTTAGATTCAAATAATTAATTTATATTTTATCTTATAAGCATCTTTTTTGGTGAGTTGGGGCCTTTTAATAAAACTTCAAAATCAAATTCAAATCATAACTTGAGACATAAAGCCTAGTTTATTAGCTCAACACACGAATCACACACACTCTAGATAATTTTATTAGTTTACTGACCATATATCTAAGTTAGGTCAACTGTGATTGTAATTATGATTGTTGTTTGTTTTAAGTTAAGGCAATTTGTGCGCTAGGCAGGATATTAAAATGACTAAATTTGTAATATTGACACTTATTTTCTGCAGAAGACCGTGCTTAATGAAGCAATCACTAAAAATCATAAAAGATTATAAATGTTGTGCTTTTCTGCAAGCGCTAATATTATGCCCCTAAGAAAGGTCTAGTAGGACAGGAGGGTGGCACTATAGTGTTAGGTTCATTTAGTCTCTTGTGATAAATATATGTGGTGTGTTATTTTGTATTAATCTTTTTCTATAGGGGTCGTAGTAAATGTAGAGTTTATTTTCTTGCTATTGAGTCTGTAGATAGAGTTAGGTGAGTCAGTCAATCTTTGATTGACTATGGTCATAAGGTGGTCTGAAATTAGACCCATTTGACGATGGAGCAAGAATGAATCTCAACTCGGGGCTAGAAAAAACCTTAAGTCAACTCAAAGCAAGGATGAACATCAAGTCAAAGCAAGGATGAACATCAACTCAAAGGAAGGATGAACCTGCGAGAATGAAGCTTGACTCAACTCAAGGCAAAGATGAATTGACTAGTGAGAATGAACCTCAACTCAGCAAGAATAAATTTCAACTCAAAATAAGGATGAACCACAATGAGCGTGAACTTGAATCAGAGCTGAAGCCTCTCATAAGCTAGCCAATTGGTCAGTCTATCTTAGGTCATGATTTGGCTGTGCATAAGGGTCAGATGATGCTCAGCCGCCCAATTTTTTTATTTCTTCTGAGGTGTGTAGCATTGTCCAACTATACTGACTTTTTCTATGTATTACTATTTTACTTGGTTTGCTATTGTTGATTATTTACTAGAAGTTATTTGTGTTTGTACAATTAGAACTACATATTTTCTTTCAATTTATTGCGGTATGTTTGGCCAAAACTTTCGTGTCAATAGGCTCAAGAAAATAACTTTTTCTAACCGACTTAACAAATTAAATAATTTTTAAAATTAAAACTCAAAATCAAAAATGAAATGAAAAAATTAAAAAAATGAATTCACGCCTTAACATTTTCTTTGCATATAAACAAAAAATAAAAATAAAAAAATCGAGTAGAAACTAATAAACTTCTCGCTTGATTGCATTAGAAGATTCATGTGTTGATTTTCATAATTCAGCAGAATTATTTTATTGATATGAAAATGGAGTATAAAGACCCTTACACAAATCTTAGAATTGGAAAGATAAAAAAAAAGTAAATAAAATGAAATGAAAGATATAACACATATATCTCTAATTAATCAATTCAAAATAATTACATAAAGATAAAGAAAATTACATAAAATAGGAAAGACTAAAGTAGGAAAAGAAATAAATCCAATCCAACAAAATAAATCTAACATAGAAAAATAAATCAATCTAATCCTCAAAACTTCTAACTTGAATAAATTATTTCCTAATATAACTTCTAGTACTCCCTCTCAAATTAAAACATGGTTGACAATCATGTTCAACTTGGATTTGAAAATATCAAACAATGGGCAAGAAAGATTCTTTGTGAGGTAGAACTTGAAGTCTTCATCCATACTTGGTAATCAACCCCAAGAGCATTTAGATATATTTTTAGTTCACGCGGTTGTCTTTTACTGCAGTTTTTACAGAGACTGTAGATAGGCAGAAAGGTCCCACAAGTAATATTGCAGGAAAGTTTTCAGAGAAGAAGACAACCTATAGGAAAAGCTGCAGGACATTGTCTGCAAAGAAAAAAACGAAAAAGATCTGAAGGAGGGCCTACTTCAAGAGAAAAAATTCAAAGGAGGGTCTACTACAGGAAAAATCTCTAAATGAATGCCTGTTGCGGGGAAAAGTTCTAGAGGAGTTTTTGCGGAGATAAAAAATTTTGAAGGAGGGCCTGCTGCACGAAAAAAGCTCTGAAGGAGGGGCTGCTGCATGAAAAAAGCTCTAAATGAGGGCCTGCTGCAAGAAAAAATTCTGAGAGAAAGCCTGCTACAGAAAAAAGCTCCTGAGGAGAACCAGACGCAGAAAAAAGACATAGAAAGTATATTCTTTTCTAGGCCAAAAATAGGCCTCACTGATCATTGAGAATGACACAGCCACCGTGGGAAACCCTTGCAGCCAAAACAACTGAATGAGAAGAATAGGCCTCGAATGTGACCCAAGCGCAGTGAGTGGCATAACCACTTAACAAATAAAAAGCACCAAATAGCAAAGCGATGGCCGCATTTCTTTGGTAAGGGAGAGGTTGGTTGAAAGATGATGCCTTAGCTGATGACTTCAAGCTAATCGTCCCTTGCTAGATGCCATTGAGGAGTAGCATTCTTCGCACGAATTAACCTTGTTAAATATTTCAAGGTAGTGAAAACTGCAATAGAGTTAATAAGGTATACAATAGGTGCAACAACCAGTATCAAACGAACCATTACGCCAACAAAATACATGCTTGTGAAATCATACATAACAACAAAAATAATGGCATCAGATCACCACTTAAAAAAGATATATAAGCCAGCGAGAAAGTAAAAGAAGAACATGCAAGTCAAACATGAAGGAAGGCCATGTTGGTGGTTCTTGGTTGATGCTTTGAGATTCATATTGTTGGTCCTTCGCCCAAGGAGAGATATAACCCATGGCCATTCTAACCCCAAGAGCAAGATTACCCACACTTACGGCACACGTCAAAGTTATCCGCAAAAAGGAACGAAATAATTTGGGATCATTTAACTTGAACTTCGCCCAGACTAGAGAGTAAAATACCTAAAGCAAGAAAAATACACCCATTGCAACCATATGCTTCCCGGACTATACATTTGGAAGATTACAAACCTAATCTGCATGGAGAGCGGCATCCTTAACACATACATGCAATTGTAAGCGAATAGAGCCTCATCGAAAACCTCCCAGTAACCAGTAAAACCAACACATAGAGTGGAACCAAATTGATGATAAACGTATATCCACCCCATACCAACACCATATAGAAGTACCAAAATGCAGAAGTGAGAGCCTAAGGGAGTGAGTCTGTGTTGGCTGCCTTGATGAGCAGGTCAAACGTCAGAAGAAGCGCAATAATGGCTACTCCTTTGTTATCATAAGAACCGGATATGGATCATGATATGTAACCAGGGCAGATAGCGCTAAGAACAGGGGCCACCAAGCCGGCACCAGAGTTCTAGATCTCCTTCCTGAAACCTTCCTAACAAGGTAAGCAATGATGGTGGTATTAGAGAAAAAAAAGGGAGCGATGTCACCCAAGGTTTCGGACAGAGAGGGAAGACAGGGGTTCCAGTGGCCAAAGGGAAAGGAGTTCTTGTGCTTAGGTCTTGCAAGGAAAAATTAACTCTTGTAGGGAATAGGAAATTTCCGGCAGAAACACTGAAAAGAAGAGGAAAGGCCTGCAGCAAGGCAAAGATCGCCGGCTATAGGCAGTAAAAAGTTTCCAGCGGTATAAAACTCTAGGATTTGTTTCAAGGCTCTGATGTCATGCTAATTTTCAGAATTTAGTGGAATATTTTACTGATATGAAAGGTGAGTCTAAATACCCTCACATGAATCTTATAATAGGAAAGATAAGAAAAATGAAATAACATGAAAGGAAAGATATAACACACATATCTCCAATTAATCAATTCATAATAATTACTTGGAGATAAAGGAAACAACATAAAATAGAAAAGCCTAAAATAGGAAAGGAAATAAACCAAATCCAAGGAAATAAATCTAATCCTCATAACTTCTAACAGGAATAAATTATTTTTAAATATAACGTCTAACAATATGTATTATATTTTTACTTCTATTTTTCGTCTTCAGACCTTCATCAATTGCACAGAAAGGGGGGATAATAGTAGTAAGGACCATAGCTCTTATAGGATGAAGTTTGTGACTTAGCCTTATGATTTTCCCAGTGCACAATTACAAATTGCATATTCCTTTGCACAGCATTGAGCACCAAACAAACATTAAAAATAAATTAAATCAATTAACTACCTTAATTAAGTTAATGATAAAACTTTAATTTTAAAAAAATAAAATATTTGTATTAGTTAGATGCATTGCATACCAAACATGTTTAGGCTACTTGATTTGTACAATCAAGTTATAGGGCATGCTTACCCTTTCTAATAATCAACAACTCGGACTATATTACATTCATATGATCGGATCTGAGGGTTTTAAAATGCTTAGGAGGTTTAGTTGATAGTCCTTTCCAGACATAATTATAAATTCAATATAATAGGACTTGATTCAGTCCTTTGTGGAATTGAAATATAAATCATTTTATTGCATTTCATTAAATTAGGGTTTGAGGTTCTACTTAGCAAACCTCACCTTCCATCTTTTATTTTGAGGTCATTCGTCTTCCTATGACATAAACCCTCATTTTCTAGGCTTTCTCACAATCTGTTATTGTTGAAAATAAGTTATAACTTTATATTAAAGGGATCAACTTAAATAAATAAATCTTTTAATTTCAAAATAATTAAAGCCCAACCATAAAATAGTGGAAGTGCTACTGAGTTTCTCAATATCTAAGTACTTCTTATGTTTTCTTCTTTGGACTGCAAAAAGAACTATTCTAAATTGAAATATCTCAATTGAAATTTTGGATAGCAATCTTGAAAAACTTAACATTGTTTTGGTGACTTAATCAAAAATTTAATCGAGAGTATTTCTACAAGATTCGTTCTCCTAAGATATAATTAACCATAAGTGATTTGCCCTTATAGAAAACTTATAAACCAAGTTAATGTAAACCATATCTAACATCTACGTTAATAGAAAAAAAATCTATTGGTTAATGCAGGCCTATCAAATATGAATGAAAATTTTTATTTGAAAGATTGAGTCAATTTTAAATTAATTTTTTTATCGTCCGAGAGAGTATATTACTCTTGATGCTGTGTTTGATCGCCCAAAAAAATAAAAACGTTCAAAATATATTGGTAGCACAAAATAAACCAACATAATCATAGACAAAATAAATGTAAGATAAAAGTAAGGCTACAAAATTAAAAATAGTAAGAGCACTTTTGGGAAAACCAAACATAATCATTTGATTCATTCAGTAAAGAATCACTTTATAGCTAAAGAATCAAACAAGAATAAATCAGATCCGTAGTCTATGATTTCAAGCATATAATGAAATCAAAGCAAAACTTTACCCTCTTTCATCAACAGATGGTTGTGATTATGGGCAATTGACCAAAGCATAAAAAATGACAAATCGCGAAACGACTTACAAGAAGGATTGATTGCAAATGAACATCCCATCAATATGATAGCAAGAAGCCAATGAATGTTATGGCAAGCAAGAAGAGGACCCAGATGAGAATCTTGAGCTCTCTTTCGAACAGTGGCACCAACCTTTAAAAGTAGAAGCCAACAAATCTTCACCTTCGATGGTTACATTGACAAAACCTATTTTAATCTCTATGGGATTCTTCTCAATAGAAGATATTATACACCTGCCTAAAAATCACCAAGTATGTGCTGATGTGGTGGAACGCACATCTCAAACATGAGCAACAAAATAAAAAATTATAGCCTACGGGTGAAAAAAGGAAAGATGTGGAAAGTGGTGCGAGTTGTAGTGGTGACATGAACAAACCATGCAAGAATAAGGCAAAGAGCTCAGAAGATATGCATTGATGATTGGTGTGTTGTTATATAAGTCTTTAAGCTGATTAATTGCATGAATGGACTACATTACATCATCTCTAATAAAATTATGCTCCTCTCCATCAAAAAACTCAATCACTCGAGTAAGTTTGTCGTGGATATTGAAAGAAATAACAAAACAAAAGGCAGCAAAACCTTTAATGACGAATAAAGAGAGAAAAAAAAATAGTCAAGTAAGTACAATTAAGAAAAAACAATTGTTAAAAATAATTTACAACAATTTCTTGTTTTATAAATATTGGGGGAGGGTTGAAAAATCAAACCAATTACTTCTGGACCATTCAAGTCAATCACAAAGATCTGGAACAACACGTAACAGTTGACATTGCCTGCCTATATGTATATAAACTTTGTGGTGAATGTGGAAAATCTGAAGTTATTAGACCTTTCAATGATGAATAACGTTGTGGAGAAAGTTATATGCGCTCTCAATGGCCTACAAATGGGCCAAGAGAGTCAAATAGGGTAGAGCCAGCCATTAAAAAAGAGTAACATGAAGAACCACTGCAATAGCAAGAAATAAAAAGGATATCTTTCAGCATTATGAACAGATATCGATGTTATTTTATATGAAATGCATGCCCTAGAATATTAAGCATAAAATTAACAAATTATGAAGATATACATTTTCCTCAACAACAATGCAATGAAGGTCTTCTTCAGTACAAGCAAAGAGGTTATAAAGAAGCAAGAAGAGAAATGGAATTGTTAAGGCAAGAAGAAGAAGCAAGCTTTAAAGACCAGAGCATAGCTTTAGTTTGATTAAGAGTGGAAAGCTCGAGAAGGCAACAAACTGAAGACATCTGAGCAGGAACTCGGACAAATCATCCTTTTTGTCAGTCTTCAACTGAAATTTCAGCAGTGCGGAAGCGAAAGCAAAATACTTTTAGTCGACAAAAATCCAGGAAAGAAACAAGCAACCATTAGTTCCAGGTAAATTGATCCAAAAAAAAAAAAAAAAAAAAAAAAATCAAGAAGGAATGAAGAGATTGGAAAAACAGAACACACCCTAAGAGTCCGACCAGGATTCGGAGTGAGCTTGTTCTTCTTGCTGTCTCCTTTTCATCTCGTTCTGGTACCTCCGAATCTCCTCAGTCCTCCTCTCCTGCACCGAGCAAAGGATAAGAATGACCAGGCAAACATTGTCTGTGTGGAGAGAGAGAAAGAGATAGAGAGAAGAGTTGCCTTATAGCCCATTTCGACCCGATGCATCACGTAGAAACCGAGGACTCCTCCAAGAATGGTACCCGTCACAATTCTTATGTAAGCCCACCGCTGTGAGACCATTCCTGCGCTCGCCGTCGCCGCTACCCGAAGGGGGCTCTCGATCAATGTTGAGCCCGTGTCTCCGTGGTTGGAACTTTGAATGAAACGGTAAATAATATTAGGTCAGGACTCCCCAAGTATAAGGCAGTGTATTTTGGTGAGCTCTATTCGAAGTCCGAATGTAATATTTGCTCATATCAGAGCTCAAGTTGCAACAATGTTTTATTATTTATTTTTAATGCTTTATTTTTTAATAAATGCATCTATCAGCTATTTTCAGATAAAAAAAATTAATTCTAAATTTGTTTAATCGTCTTGTTCATAAATTTTGTTATTTTTATTAGAATAGGATTACTTATAAAATTATATTTATTCATTATTATGAGACCTTGTTGAATTTTTTTAATTTATATTATTTTTGTTACCTTGTTTTAAGAAAATAAATTTGGTCATTATCAATCATATTGTATAAGTTTTAAACCTATCAGTTATATTATTATTTTCTTAATTTAATTATCAGCCACTATACGTTATTGGAAACTGTCTAGTAAATCATGTTGCATAATAATAGCCGCTCCATAAAGTGAAGAAGCCAACTTCATATTTTCAAATATTGCTTAAAGCTCAACCAAAGAAGTGAAAACCATAAAATCATTTTTGTTGGTGCCAAAATTATTTCAAAGACATGATATTATAATTTTGTGAAAAGGATTGGGAGATTGATGAATTAATGTTTCATGGTTGTAATGCTAGTGACACTTCTTATGATCAAAGGAGAAACTAAATATCAAATTAAAGTTTTAAGCAGAGAAGCGTGAAGCCAAGTAAGATCACATGGTTATAATATCCTAGGTTATTAAAGTTATAAACTATCTTAGTCAATGAATATATGTTGACCTCACTTTTAGTTGAGGTATGGTCTCTCTTTAGAATCGCTTAGGGTCTTGCCATAAGACCCTCCTAGTGACTTTCTTATAAGACTAGTCATGGAACCATTTCACTTTAGAAATTCAAACTTTTCTCACTTCACAAGGAGTTTTCATATGCTTAAGACCTAACCTCTAGTTTTTGGAAGGAAGAGACTAAGCATAAGGAAGCCCAGGGAAAGTCTCTTATAGGTGGTCAGACCATAGGATCTACCCTGGGAGGTATGGAGCTCACACCACACTTGCACTACATACTCACAGCCCTAAACAAGGCACATCACATTTTGATCCTCTAACTCTTTGGAAACTCATGTAAGTGGTTTTCCCAAGCTCTTAGCCTCGGGCTATGGTTTGGCTAGTACCAACACATAAAGGACCAAATGAGGGTAACCTTGGTCCATCGCTCAACATAAACAATTTCATATTACTCACCTTCAACCAATTTCAATTTTCTCAAAGATTCCAAATTTCTAACCCCTTTATCCCAAAATACCTAAAATGCCCCCAAAACCTCAAAACCCTCCAAAATTTTCAAAATTACCCAAATTACCCATTATTCTCCAAAAATTATCCCAAAATACTTCCTACAACTCAAATTAGTCAAAATTACCCAAAATTGTCAAATTTCCCCCCAAAATCCCCAAAATGACCAAAATGCCCCTCTTAGCCCAAAGTTTTAAAAATTCCAAAAATTCTCATAAATTCCCAAAACCTCCCAAATATTCCCAATTTCATTTCTTTAAACTACCACGTCACCCAATTTGGTCAATTTAGCCCAATTTAACTAAAACCCCCAATTTGATTTATTTAACCCAAAAGTGCCCAAATTAAACCCAATGTCTACCCAATTGACCCCAATCTTGCCCAATTTCAATTCCAAACTTTAATTAAACATCTCATATAGCAATATAAACCAAATACAAGCTCAATTTGACCTACATTTGAGTTCAATTTCACTTGAGATCCAAAATCCCTAATTTTGCCTAAGTGACCCAAATCCCCCAAATTGACCTAACACCAATCAATTTCTCCACAATTTGAATTCTAAACCCTTCATAACACTCCCATAAATTGAATTGAACCATAAATTGCCCTAAATTTGAGCCCAAGTCTCGCCCAAATCCACTTAAAGTCCAAAACCCCAAACTTTGATCTGAACATACCATATGCCTAAAATCTCCCAAATCGGGTGCCCTGGCCCTAAAATTTCCACCCAATTAATGTTGGGAACTCTTTATGACATCCCCCTAGACCATTTGGAACCTTCAATTGTCCTTGGACCCAAACCTAGCCCAATCTAAACCCAAGTTAACCCAACTTGCCCCAAATTGACCAAAATCCCAAATCAAGCCAAATTGACTTACCAAATCAATTCAACACTACTCCAAACCTTTTCTAAACACTTCATGACAATAAAGGACCCAAGCTCAAACCCAAGCTAGCCCAACATTGATTCATGTGACCCAAAATTGAACCCATGACCTAACTTAATCAAGTTAAACCAAATGTGACCAAACCAACTCCTCCACAGCCACCAAGTGACCCCTAAGAACCACCCTAGACCCACCTAGCCCACCCTAATGGAGCCATGGATCAAAGTTCCCTTGAATTAGGGGATTTCACTCCACATTTTGCCTTAATCAAAATATCTTCACCATCATCACTTGTCATTGGGGGTAAAGCATCATTAATCCTCCCCTTGCTCACTAGAACCCCCAGCCCACCAGCCCTGGCCCTGCTGGCCGCCCTAGTGGCCACAAAACACCAAAAATGAGAGCCACCCCCTCTCAAATTGAACTCAAACTCCACCCTATGGCTAAGTCAGCTCTGAATTGCCACTGGGGCTCATCTGCCCTCCACCTAGGCAGTTGAATCCACCCATTGCCAGCCCCTGAGCTCAGCCTAATGGCCATGGCCATAAATAGACCTCTTCACGGCCAAAACCAGGTGCTGAAACTTTTCTCAAGGAAACTCCACCAAATTGCTTCCAAAGCTTCCCTGAGAGGTCCTAAGAGTGAGCCCACTGTCTTCAGCCACTGATCCCTACTATCTGAGAGCAATTTCATCACTGAAATTTGGTCGGAAACCAGGACATATTTCTTCATAGTTCCACAGTGCACCAAATTGCAATTAACTGTGCCCACACCTTCCCAGCAGTGAAAGAAGAGGATCCCTCATCAAAGCCCTATCACAGAGAGCCTCTGCATCAGACTTCCATCAAAGCTCGAAATCGGGTCTAGTCAGTTTCATACCTAGGCAATTCACCAGGGTAAGAGGCTTCATCCCTGAGCTCCTGGGACTCCAGCGAAGGTGTAGAGCACCTTTGATCAAAGTTTCACTTCTCAGAGCCAAGGTATTGACCCCTTCTTTTTCCCGAGCTTCTCTGGATTCTCTATGTAATTAGGGTTAATTTAAACCACGCTTAGCCGTATGGATATGTTCATCATGTTTTAGATGAATCTATAGATCAAACCCGAAGCGATTTGGTTGAGTAGGCTGAGAAATTAGGGTTTTAGTGTGGAAGGTCGCAGGATCACACCAGTTGGGGACGAAGACGGGCAGTCGTTGGATCACGCATGTTTTCGTTGGACGGTTCGGATCGCGTCGGACGAGAGGATGGAACAGAACAACGGGCCGCGTGGCATCCAGTCAGCTGGCGGCTTCGAATGGGAGCGTGTCGCGTGGGGAGTTCGATCCGTCGTAGGTTGAGGTGGCGTTGAGTCGCTTAAGTAGGAAAATATGGATTTTCTGATTTATTTAAATCACCTGAACTTTAAAATTTCATATCTTGACCTAGAAAAATTATAAAAATAAAAGAAAAATACTCTAGTGCTCAGTGAACAAAGGAGAACAATGTGGAAATGATTTAAAATATTTTTGATGAATATTTTATTTTTAATAATTTAAATACAGTTTTTTGTCTTTTAATTCTCCATGCATGTAGGAGTTTCACCATAGCTTGAAATTTTGGTATGTTGTTTCCTCTATCATGAGGGATCTTCCCTGATTTTTCCAAAATCAAAGAAGATCCCTAGACAGAGAATCATATTTTTCAAGTTTATGTCTATTATTTGATAAATTAAATGTGATAATTAGCATATTGCTTAAAAAAATCCCAAAAAAAACTATGGTAGGTTCTTTATGGTCAGAAAGCCCTAGGAAAATTTTTTCATGATTTAAAATGGTAAAAATAAGCATAATTGTCCACTTGACCTAAAACAAACTTTTAATTAATGAGGACAAAATAAAAATTAAAATAACACAAAAATTGCTCTCCACTGTGTTTCAGAGGAACTCCCCTAAAATTTTTGAAGTCATTTTAAATTAATTTAATAGGCTAAATAAATTTTCTAAGTTTAATGGCTTTTTTAGCACTTAAATGATTTTTAAAAAATAAAATACATGTCAACAAATTATAAGAATGGTTTTGGGAGTTCTCTGTGATTAGAGGTTCCTTTTAAAAATAAAATTAAGATTTTTACAAAATTTTCATTTTTAATCATATTTTAATATTTAAATGATTAAATAATAATAAAAATCATAAAAATATTAAAAATCACCATATTATCACTTTTGGTTTTCTAACCACTTAGGAACCATCCCCATAATTTTTTTAAGTTTTAAAATTAAAATATCAATTTTTAAAAGCTTAAATCAAAATTTAAAAAGGGAAAAAATGAATTTTCTTAATTTTCCACTAAAATAATTCTAATAATTAAAATAAAAATAAAAAAATATGAAATTTATTTCTCTGGGTTCCTTGACCTCAGAGAGATTTTTGAAAAATATCAAATTAAAATTTTAACATTTCAAATATTTTATAATTAATTAAAACTCCAGAACTTAAAATAATTCTTATAATTAAATTAAAATTCAATAAATCATGAAACTTGGTCCAAGTGATTCTCTAATCTAGGGCTACCTCCAGTAAAAATTGGAAGGGATTAAGATTTATCTTGGTCAAGTTATTGATTTTTCATTGAAAATCCTAATTTTGTATAAAATAAATATATAAATTAAATTAAACTTTGAAAATTCACACTTTCTCCTATGATGTTTTAATTAATCCATTAGTAAAGTAGGATAAAAATTCTAAAGTCATTTGAGTTAAATTTGATGAATTATGAAGTGATAGTACCTTAAGGGCAAAAGGATAATTTTTGACACTTAGTCTTAATTAATATTTAGGCTTAAATTCTATAGGGAAAAATGAGAAAATTTGATTTTAAATAAGTGCATTTGAATGATTGAAACATTAAGGGATAAATGGTAGAAACTCACTGTAATTTTGTCACATCAAAATTAAATATTTAAATTTTCTTAATTATTATAATTTGGAAGAAAAATCAAATTACGAGAATCTTAAGGTTAGGGGCATGATTTTGGAAATTAATAAACCACCAGCCTGACCCCTTTACTAGGTATTCAAAGTAATATTATGATCTTTTAACGAAAATTCTTACCACTTAAAATTCAATTTTTCCCAAAAGTCATAAAATATACTCACCTAAAATCTTAAGGGGCTTAGTAGTGAGCTAGGCTTGATCAAATTTAATTAAAAGAGGTTTAGAAAAATTAATATCATCAAAACTAAAGTATTTTTGAGACATTATAAGCTCCAAATCAAAATTTGACTAAGTACCCTAATAACCTTTATTTGTCCTTTTAGGGCCTTCACCCATATAATTCTTAAATTAAATAATAAATGATGAATTACCCTACTTTTAGAGATGATTAAAACATTGGTTCACTGAGCATAAGGGTATGAAAGAGATAAATCGTTTAATAATTATAATAAGTCCAAAAGGACCTCAAGGAAGTTCAAAAGTATTGTGAAATATTCAGGTTTCTTCTATACCATTTCACAAGTCTTCTGGACACCTTGCATAACAACTGGACATATTATATTTTCTAAATGAAGAAATCTCACAAATGAATAGAGTTCACCAGGTTATAACATAGAGTTTGCTAGGCCTGTGACCAACATATCCATAGGGTTTTACCTCCCTGCAAATATAAATATTTATCGCAAAAAATACTAAAGTTTCAGGTGGAGAAACGAGAAGACTCGCTAGGTACACTTTTATAAGTTTACAACATTTTTCTTTTCCCGCGTTTTCTTTACCGAACTTTTCTTTTCTTGCAAGTTTGCATGATAAACAATAATGTCACCATGCATGAAAACTGAAACCTTTATGATAGCCACAAAACTAAGACCAAAAATTAAAATTAAAAGTCAAGATAAGATAAAATTCACCGCCACAACATTCAAAAATATAAAAGAACTCAAAATTTAATCTCAAACAAAACAAAAACCGCAATTGCAACTAAATTAAAATGTCTCATTGGATGATCGAGAATTCATTGGAGGAGGTAACTCACGTGTTGTTGACATAGTTTCCCACGGTCTAAATGAAATTATGGAACTCATTAAGTTGATTTTAATAAATTCATTTGGACTATGTGAATCTGATGAAAATAGCGATGCCGGGATGATGGAACCGTGTGATCTTAACCGGTGTTGCTATAATCAACTTTAATGTTCCCCTAATAAAATATTAAGACACCTCAATTTAAATATTTCTAAAACATGACACTTCTCTTTTCTCCTCAATTGACATTTTTTTAAACCAAACCTACTACAACGAGGAACTTGGAGCATGCATAGTGGGTAGCACGGTCATCTTCAACAGCAAAATTTGTCTACACCAGCAAAACCATTCCTTAGAAGTTAAAACAACAAACCTTAGGTCCTCGAGGTAGCTTGCCTAGTGCAGCATAAATCCTCATCTTTTCTTTGGGTCTTTGCACAACTCTAATGTGCAATATAAGCCCTAATTCGCTTTAGGATTCCAAGGTTGTCATCGGGTATGACATAAATCCTCCTATCTTCCAGGCCATTCACATGATCGGTATCAAGTGAATGTAAGTCCTAAATAATAAAATTGACAGAATGAAACACTAAATAAACGTCCTAAATCAAAGCCAAACTATAGGATAGTTTGGGAAGACATCAAGATTTTTCTTGAATTTATGTCCTTCCCCTAGTCTTTTCTCCTTTGTATTCTAATAAAATGAAATGTTCCAAAACTTGAGCCATTCACCTGTTGAATTTCCGACCATCACATTTTCTTTGAAAACCTTACCTTTGGAAGTCATGAATATAAATGTTTCCTGATCTATATCAAGAGTTTTCTTAGGTGACTTCGGTTATCTAAGATTTAATTAACTATAGGAGCTTGCCCTTATAGGAAACTTAAAGACCCCAGATTAATATAAACTCTATCTAATTCTTCCATATTATATAGGGGAAATTGTCGGTAAAAAATGATTCACATACCAAACGGATGTCATGAATTCTTTAGTTTATTTGATCAAGCCTCATCCCAAGTCATATATCTATTCTTCGGGATAGATACATGTCTTGTGATGAAGCGCTTGATTATCTAAACAAACGTTTATATGAGATCAGATTGATTTCATATTCTTCATTGAATTATTATTTTCAAAATCCATATATATATTAAATTAAATCAAATCTCTATTTTCCCAAAACTATATTTTAAAACTCTTTTCAAAACAAAATGTCACCCACATTTATTTTTTAAAAATTTAACGACCGACAATATACTATATCAAATGTTACTTAAAAATCTTAATATAGCAAATATGGGTTGCATTTTTTAAAGATACCTTATAGACCTAGAAAACAAAGAAACAAATGACTATAGTCCTATTCTAAAGTATGCCATGAGTTGAGAAAGAGACATAGCCTAACAATGAGAGGACAAACCTAATATAAATCCCATGTGTCTGTCTTCTTGAGTCATCAAAAATCAATTCAATTTAATAAATAAATTTGGCTTGAGAATTCTTATTATTAACTAAGGGCCCCTTATTAACATAGTGGAAAACATAAACAATTGATCCTAGTCTAGCATAACCATCTAAAGCACAAAAAATATGCATGTTAGTATGAATGAAATGCAATTCTAAGGAACCCGAAACTTTATTTGTCAGTCTTATATGTTTATTGGAGATGCCAACTATCAGAAGAGTTATCAAAATCTTATATAAAATGACCAATATGCTAACATATAAGCTGATAGGATGATTCATTCATTGTGTGCAAAAATTTCTATATAAAGACAGATAGAGCATTTTTATGATTTGTACCAATGATGATGTGTATACATCTAGTCTATAGATATATAATATACACTCTCATGTCAAGGAGTATTGAAAACTATAAATTTGAAATGCAACTTATGGAATATTTATTTTAATGTTTTAAGGAAAAATAAGGTCCAATAATCTTGGTTTTGAAGATTAGACATGTTTAAGGTAGAAAATTAAGTTTTCTTAAGTATTTATGGCATGAAATATAATAAACATTTTGAAATAATAAATAGTAAAGTTTTACAATCAGTGTTATGAATGTACAAGTGTATGAAAACATGATAAAGTGTTATGAACATGACATTGCATTTACACATATGAAAGTAAATAACTTGTATTTCTAGTTTATGCCACATGGCATCATGTTTGCTTTATGTTGTGGTAAAATATAATGATGCATTGTGTTCATCGTTAAACGTGTTGACATATGAGTTAATGTTAAGTGTCATGAATGTTCATCTGTGTTCACAATCCAAAACATAATTGTAAGGAAGATAAGTGTATCAATTATTTTATAAAAAATATAGAAAAAATTTTATATTCATATGCAATCATCTTAAATATATGACCTAACTAATTAAAATTATAGCCTTAGATATTGACTCAGTATGAAATAAATGTTTAATTGAAAGTCTTAAGCTAACTAAGGTGTCACCTAAGTATACATATGATGTTTGTGTCTTTGTATCGTAAGCCTAAAACAAATCAAACTAACATTCTTAAATTTATAAAATTAACTAAAAATATCTAAAATTTAAAAAATTACAAAAATATTAAAAAAATTGTTCATACTACAAAATGAAAATTTTAAGAAAAAAATTGATTTACTAAGTTTTATTAATTTTTTGTAATTTATCTAAATTTTATGAATTTTAAATTATGTTTTAAATTAAGAAAGTTAAGGATTTAAACTATTAGTTATAATAAATTCAATTACATGTCATTAAATCATAATTAAACCCATACAATTTTAATCATTAATTATTTCCATTTTTTTCTAAATTTTACTTACTATTCATTAATTAAATAAATATTATGAATATGAATTTATTATATGAACAATGATAAAAATATATTATTTTTAAATTTTAAACAACTAGAGAAATATTTAAGGTTAATTAACAAAGTTTATTTATTATTGATATAATTTAAAAAAAATCATTTTTTAATTATATAATTACAAAATAACACAAATAATCAAAGAAATAACTCAAATTAGTTTTATAATATAAAAATCATAATAATTAATATAACGTTTAACTTTTTAAAAACTTTATTAAATTTCATAATGTACTTTATGCAAATGTAAATTCTAAAATTAAAATTAAAATAGTTAATATTAAACTTATATTTCACTAGAATAAATTTTATTTTTTAAAATGGATTTAATGTGATGTATTAGAATTTTAAACAAATTTATAAATTCACTCAATTAATAGAAATCCTATACTGAGACTAAGCACTTAAGGACATTGTAAATTAAATCATGGTCAATGAGCTAAGAATGTATTTTATTTAAATGAGAAGAAGTAGTTGACAACTTAGCTAGCAACGATTATGATGTAGTGCGCAACAAGATTTATGTATAATGTCCAACATGAAAGCAACCTACAATAATGATTTGTGCGTGAAAGCAATAATGGATGTTAGTTGTGATAGTGTGTGAGAAGAAAAGAAGTGGGGGTAAAAGAAACTTTGTTTTATTTTTGGAAATATATTGTAAGGCATTATGGTCCACAGGCTCGTCACTCTAATCAAGCTAGGAGTCGACAACCTAAAAGTATCGGGGGCAACAATCCCACCAATAGTCAGCGAATATTATCATCAGTCATTTCCTCTCCCTTATTAAAGTTTCTTGATGTAGATGATACTATTTTAAAAATCTCACATCGTATCGTATCCCTTGTTTAACACACAATAGCATTATCGTTATTGTCATAACTACGTAGAACTCATACTTACAAAAGTTTGATGATCCATATGTGACAAAAACCAAATATCCCCAATTGCTCATAAGGATTTAATTACCTCAAGGAAGACTTAAACCCTTGAGAACTGGGTTATAATGCAGGATAAGTAGTTTCGGGATATTTCTATTGGTTTGGCGAATTAACGGGTCCAAGGGGGCATAACTTGGTGGGTCCCTAGACATTTTAAGGATGATTTCATTAAAAAAAAGATAATAGGATGATCTCACTAAAATGTCTGAAAGATTACAAAAGTGATTGGGGTATAACCACGAACATCTTTTAGAATCTTTCGAATCATTTCAAGTTTATTCAATCTTATTATCTTGTTAAATCAATCATCCAGAACTAATTTAATTGTAATATTTCAGCCTATCTTTAATTAACATCTTGATGTTTTAATTATCCCATGAATTGGTAACTAGTTATTCACTCGATATTAAATTTGACGATTATGAGGGTGGACACCCTTAAAGGCAACTTAAGTCACTAAGGAGTCTTTACCCCTCCCTTGTCAGTAATCATGGGTTACTTCATTCATGGACATCTACATAATTTTAAAGGTCAAGGTTTTTTTTTAATAGCTTTTCCAGTCCTTATCACTAACTACGGTAATTGGTTGTCTGATCAAGACTTCTAGACTTGTTTAATCAAGGTTATGTGTGATCCTAGCTTTTGTATCTATGTTAACGAATCAAAGGTTCATGGTGGATTTACTTAACTTTGGCTATTGTTTTTCGAGTTGGAGATTTATAGATTTTTTTGGCGTTTGTTATTTAATTTGTTGTTTGTTTTGATTCTATAATTGTTAGTAGATATGAAAATCATGATTCTCCTTAGTTTGATGCTTTTACATTTGGCTTTTATAAGTTAAATTTTAGCTCTCAAAGTAAAGTTTTATAGGTCATTTATAATCTTATATATTTCAATTTCTTTTAAAGTATTAAATGGTTAAAAGGTTTTAAGTTGATTTTTTAAAAGTTATATCTTTAAAATTTTTAAGTTGATTTTGGTTTAAATGTTTTACATGATATTTGTCTTTAAGTGTTGAAGTGACGTTAAGTTATTTAGTTTTAATGTTATCTTAAGTTATCTAATTTGAGTGTTAAGATTATCTTATATTACTTAGTTTAAGTGTTATTGTTGAAGTATTCTATTTCTTTTTAATTATTAAAATGTTTTGATTTAAGTAGCTTTAAGTGCTTGCTTTCAATGTTTAAATTATTTTACATTATTTTTTAAGGTTTTAATTATTTTTAAATTAGTTTAAGTTGGTTTTAAAAACTGTTTTTGCAATGTTTTATTTTACTTGTTTAAGTTGTTATAAAATTTTTTGAATTACTTTAAAATGATTGGTTTTAAATGGTTTGAATTATTTCTGAATTAGTTGTAATTATTATTAATTTGTTTTAAGCTATTTAAATTATTTTTAGTTTTAAATAGTTTAAGTTTTTTTTATTCTTTAAACTATTTTTGAATTAGTTTTAATTTTTTAAGTTATTTTTATTTATTTGAATTAGTTTTTAACTTTTAAAAGTTAATTTGAATTATTTAGATTAGTTTAAGATTGTTTTAAGTTATTAATATTTTCAAATTATTTAAATTAGTCTTACATTGTTTTATGTTATTTTAAAATTGATTTAGATTGTTAATGATTTTAAACTACATAAGCATGAAAATGACATATTCTAATAAAATATTTACAAGGAGAACCTGCATATTAGAGGTTGTTCTTCCTTTTTTTTATTTGTTTTATTATTCATTTTCACATACTTGGATGTAAGAAGATGTGGGAACATTTAGGCTAATATGCATGTTTACATGAAAAGGGAAGTTTACATGAACATAGAGTTAACATAAACATGAAACTAACATGGAAGTGAACATAAGGCTAATATAAGTGTTTTCATGAGCATAAGATTAGTATGAGTGTTTACATGAACATAAGACTAACATGAGAGTTAGGTTTGGATTGGATTATACTTGGGTTGTTTTTGGGTTGGACTCTGTGTGGGATCGAGATGCACATGGGTTGGACCTTGGTTGGGCATGGATTGGACCTGGGTTAGACCAAAGTTAACTTGGATTGGAGCTAGGTTGGAACTTGGGTTAGACTTGGGTTGGATCGGGTTGGACTTAGGACAAACATGGTTTGGATTCAGGTTAGACTTGGTTGGACCTGGGTTGCACTTGGGTTGGACTTTGGTTGCACTTGGGTAAGAACTAAGTTGGACTTAGGTTAGACTTGGTTTGAACTTAGGTTAGGTATGACTCAGGTTAGGTTAGACTTAGGCTAGATTGGGTTTGGGCTAGGTTGAGTTCGGGCTAACCTAAGTCTAGCCCAAACCTGAGCTTAACCTATTTAATTTTTCAACTAACTTTCATAAAAAATAGAAATAATGTAAATGAGAAAGTAAATAATAAAAAAAAAGAAATACATATATATCATCGAAGCGAACCACTGAACACCACAAAGCACTAGAGGAATGAGAGGATGCTAACGAGAGACCCATGAAAGAGGGAGGAGGGAGAAAGAAGAGAAAATGTGTATGTGGAAGAGGAAGCCAGGGGGCCTATTTACAGGCAAGGGAGCTTGGGACTATGGGCAAAAACAGTTGAGCTCCCATGGATAGATCCTTAGATTTTTGTCCGTTGAGCGAGAATAGTTCGAGCTCCCATAGATCATCTCAGTGAAGGGGCCCGACACTTGGCTCCTGAAATCGAGCAGGAGTTTCACGGATTGTCGACGGTAAAAGGGCACGACGCTTTGCTCAGATATACTTCAAATTGATCAATTTTAATGTTTTCAGCTTAATTTGATGATATTTTGAGTTTAAAATTGAGTTGAATTCATTTCAAAGGTGAATTTATAATTAGTCCAAATTTAAGATTTGATTAGATTAAATTATATCAATTTTGCATCTGTTAATTTAAATGTCTAAAATGTTTTTGGGTGAATGAGAAGTTGACCAAAAGTGACATCAACAAAAAAATTAAGGAGAAATTTTCATTTCAACATGGAGCTAAATCAAATTATTATATTTTATCACACAAAGAAAAAAAACAATTTTTTTTAATATAAAGTATGTGATCCTTCTCAATCCATATTTTATGTAAAGTGATAATGAGAGAGACCTTATTATTTTCCAAGGCATAACTTATTAAATGAGCTCAATCGTGTTAAAGGATCTTTCAAAGTTTTTGTATTATTTTCATCTATGAGTTTGAAATATGCTAGACAGGAAGATTTCTTCAAATTATAAGAAAATGAAGCCCCTTGCCAAAAATATAGATTTAAAAACTATCATTTTTAACTACTGCACAACATTCAAAACTCAAAATATTACGATAATAATATTTTTTATCCCCATTGTATTGTATGTGAAAATAAAGCCTCCCAAAACACAAGCATCAAACGAATTCAAATGAAGAGGTTCTTATATTTACAATGATCGTTGGCTGGCCGAAGCATAGATCAGCATTCAGCACTGTCCAGCATTCCTACTGCACGTTTGGCGTTGGTAGACATTGCGAATGACTAAAAAGAAGGCAGGCAACGTTCAAAGCCTTTCAAAACTATGCACTTTCTTCCTCCTTTTAATCAACTAGTTTTTAATATAACAATTTACTGAAGAGTATCATTATTTGTTGTCCTAATCCAGAGAGCTTAATCATTGTAAAACTTCCATTGTAACTAGTGACAAATTTTTTAGACTGTTAGCCCAAATATAGCACTCCTGAATCACAATAAATAAATTAGCCTTTTTGTTGGTTTCTAATTCTGCACATAATTATTAATTAGACATCAGTAACAAATACATTATCTCAACCATATTATTGTTTTCAATTGAATCAACTGTCAAACTTTTATCAACTTTCCACATTTGTTTTATAGGACTCGAGGCAAAATTTAACTGAAGTTACAAGTAAATATTATCAGCTCTAAAGCATAAATATGCATCAATATCAACATCATCATCATGAGTCTTCAGTTTTAACAAATCTTCTTAGATCTATCTTAAGCATTAAATACATTTTACACAACATAAATATAGAAAAAAAATCTAAGCTTAAGAAAGCATCCGATATTCACCAGTACTTATCCAGATAGGAGAAAAATGCATTATGAAAGCATAAGGCCTTGACCAAAATTTCAAAAATGTAAAAACAAAAAGGCCATGAGCATAGGCTCATATTCAACTACAAATGCGTCGGCATGCTCAACTTGAAGTTGTTCAAGAACTAAATTTGGTATACAAGCAACCTATTCAACTATCAAGAGTTTATTGCACTTCTCAGTTCTTCCACATTCACCACACCAACTAAATAACACTCAGTTTACTGTAAAAAAGATGCAAAAATAAAAATAATTATAAGCTGAAAATTCCAAGAAAGACCCTATTAGTACCTACTGAAAGCAAAAATAATTACCTTTGCTTTGGGGTTCTGAGTGATCAGAAAGCCCATCCTCTATTCCTACCCTACGCTGTAGTCCTTTTTTCAGTTCCTTTTGTTCCATTGCTCTGTGAAACCTGAAAAAGAAAAGAGGAGAAAGGTTGCTCATTAGACTTCATTGCATCGGCCAGAAAAATAGATTGATGAAACATAAGTTGTAAGCCATTTCTAATCTTCAATTATTAAAGGTGAGAACAGCAGGCTATCTGCAGTCCTCAAGGAGACAAAGCAGAGCGGTCAATTAGATATCTCTTACTCTGCCACCTACATTCTATTTCTGCTTATGGGCAGAATGACTTAAAATTACATTTTTATTTAGGAAATTTACATACATACCACACAATTCATATATGTTTACATATCTAACATCCAAAATTCGATATTTACGTTTATAACATCTTGGTGTCAGTAAACTATGCATAAAAAGGTATGTTACTTCTAAAAAAATAGTGATAGTGATATTTTTGATGTGATGTTGAATATTTCAGAGGTACGCATGTAAATATGAATGTTTAGTGTTAGATATGTAAATATATAAGAATTGGGTGGCATATATGTAAATGCCCTTTTTTATTTTTATTGAATATTAACTAAATTAATTTATGTGGTGATGGAGGCACTCGCAAGCAGAGTTGATGCTGGACTGCGGTGGCTAATGGCGGATGGTGCCTGGAGGAAATATATTTCTGTAAAGACAAAAATGAAAGATCTCAAGTTTTCTATACCTCAAATAGGAAATATAATTCTCCACCATTTTTTGTTCATCATCAAATATGAACCAATTCTCTTGAGATGGAAACACGCTCCATTTCTTAACATCTGAAGAAAAAAATTGTAGGAAATCTGTAAATGAAAACAGCAGATAGAAAAACAAGTGCGATATGATTAGCCATCAATGGGTAGGTTAAGTAAGAGCATAAACCTTGGGCAATAATGCTTGAACTTCCATCATAGCTACTCAATCTCCAGTAAGCAGTTCCATCCTTCTCTAGACAAAGAGGACTAATCCGAATGGCCTCTGATGCGTGTTTTTCTTGATAATTGTTCAGATATTAAATAAAAAAGAAGCTGAAATATATGAGCTCCTTGTTGTTTCTTAGAAAATCAAATAGCACTACAAAATAATTTGAAAATTATGCAAATGATTTATCATTGAAGCATACTGATTTATATGAGAAAAAAAATAAACTGCGATCATTTTGGCAAGTTAAATGGCGTGCAGTGTGCAGCCAATGAATGCATGATTGAGGGAGTCTTTGATGTGGATAACCTTGAATTAGCATTTCTGGTAACTGTTTCATTTTACTTAAATCATGGATAACCTTATTTCTCTTTTTTTTTTTCATTTTATTAATTTCTCTTTTTTACACTTCATTACCATAGATAATTGAAACAAAATTATTATCTTTTTCATAATAAATGAGTTGTTGCACGCACACCTTTATTTGTAGAATTAAGCTAAAGCTCAAAACTAGTAATTAATCAAATTCAAACTCAAATTAAGGATAACTTGAGATGTACTCAACTCAGCTACAACCAAAATCACATAAAACAAACTTCAACAATGTTACCAACTGCAACAAAGAACTTCAGCAACAACAGCCTACCAATAGTCCATGCAGACAGAGGCGGACCGCAAGAGGCTGGTGCCACCCCTGCATGCAAACCATACGCTGGGAAATGAATGTGATGATTTCAGTGTGTAACACTTGTGGGGAGAAAGGATTGAAAAACATTCTTGCAACTACAGCATCAGTCAACCAACATTACATGATCTTGCTACACTGGTTCCTCTTGGGAAGAACATACACTCCACTATAGCTGATCAGCAAGCTACCTTTTAGTGGCCTATACAAAAAGTAAGCATCTAAAGCTCACGTGTTGGAGAACTTTGTCGTGCGATGAATCCAATAAACCTCCTAAAAAATCCCACATAGCACTGTAATAAACACACTTGGCCACTGATGAACCTTACCCACTTTTAAAAGAACTACAAACAAAAGAAATCAATACAGTGAGAGCTTGAACCTTATTCTGCCAAGTGAAAGAATAAAGCCACAGGCATTTGCCCAAGCTTACTGCTCTCATCCATTCTCTTTCTCAGAATCTTTCCACCTTAACACCTACCCTTCAAAATATATTCACTCAAAATATCATGCAACACCCTGGCATTAAAAAACTTGAAGTCGATATTTTAATTCTTTAAGATTGTTCTTGATGGAAAATACATGTCAAAAAGCACAAGAAATCAACAACGATTCTGTCCAAAGGATCTAATTCTCAAGAAGTTAAAATCTACAAGCTAATCAAAGTGCGTTGGAAAGAAAGTCTGCAGAAGCAAGGCACAAAAAAGACTTATGCAAGGAAAGGAGATGGCACAAATCAAGGAAAGCAAACAGAAAAGTCATTGTCCCCATTTTTGTTGTGGCTCATTTAGATACATACCACCCAATTCATATGTATGTTCATATCTAACACCTAAACTTTATTTTCTCACCTATAAAACACCCAATCTTTCATATCACATGAAAAATACCACCATTCTAATATTTAAAAGTGAAATACATATTTTTATGTATAGGTTAGGTGGTATGTATGTAAAAGTTGAAGTTTAGGTGTTATATATGTAAATACATAAGAATTGAGTAGTATGTATGTAAATCTTCCTTATGGTATTTCTTAAAAAACTATAAAAAAGAAGCAAAGAAATTAAAAAAGAAAGATCTTTAGATTTACTTTTCAATTTAAAACTTGCAACGTTCGTAGCTTATTTGTACCTAAGTACAGGTGGAACAACAGACTACCTAACACCAAGTTGACTGAAAATAACACATAAGAATATGTAAATATTTTTTAAATCAAAATTAAAAGCCATTCACCAATAAAAGGTTTTCAAAGTTAAAGGTTCCACATTCAAATTCATTTTCAGAGTCCTAAATAATTTCTTAAAATCACTTCCATCCCGTATCGCCAGTACCTTAAATCTAAGTCTTCAAAATATACAGACTGAATGCATTTTATGACAGATAGCTAAGGTCAGTAAGAGACTTTCGTCTTCCTTGAGGTTGCTTCAATATCATCAATAACCAAAAGATGATATCTAGTTCTAGATCAGGCAAAGTAAACCAAGCTTATAATAATCACCACAAGCTAGACAAAAAAATTAAGTTGTGATAGCATCTTAATAATGATATCAATATAAAAGATTGAAACAGTTGGAAGTATTATAAATAAACTTCACAGTGGCATTTATCTTTCTTTATTTATAATTCCATCAGATAATTACCCCTAATATTACTAGCGATTGTGATTTATCACAGAAAAAAACAAGGTCACCTCAAAAATCTCTTGTAGAATTAAGATGATAGAGACACCAAAGTTGCACCTATTCACCAATCAACATCACCAAGCCAAACCCAAGCTAAGTGCTTGCTAGAAGAAAACCAATATTAACATAAATAATCTCTGCTTTTTTTTATTGGAAAATTGAGAAGACGCATTAAAGCTTAATAATAGCACATTTAGGCAGTAAAATTAAGATCACAATCAAGTTTTCTACAGTCTACGTGCTTTAGGATCTGCATTATCAAGTGTTTCCATTAACAAAAATCAAGTAGATATTGATCCCCCACTTCCTACCTGCATTTTAGTCTAAGTTCATGGTCTAGTGATCCAAAGGCAGCTATTAATTAACTGATTTTTGGAAATGAATACAAATCAAACATCAATTTTCCAGCACACTTAGTAATTCATTTCCATTATAGCAGTGAAAGCAAGAAAGAACACAAATAATAATAATAATAATAATAATAATAATAATAATAATAATAATAATAATAATAATAATAGTAACAAGGCAAATCTATGTGAGGTAGCATACTCCTTGACAAAAACTCAATCGACTCCAACATTTCTTGATGAGCTTTTTCTGTTTCATGCCGTATTTTGGAAATAAGTTTGTCATGCTCAGATATAGAAAGTTTAGCATCCCCTTCTGCTGGGAGCATTGCTCTGGCAAGATCATTTTTAAGCGTTTGCTTTATAAGTTTTTCCTGTAAACATTGAAAGCAAAAGTTATATTTTCAAGGAGCAGCTCTATAAATCTGATAAGGATAACTATAAATTGCATTTCCATTTAATAAGACCTTTGTTTTAGCAGCAATAATTTGTTCATTCTTTTCCTTCCTTGCCTCTACAAACTTTGCATTCTCTTCATAAAGAAATTTCCTCAGTGCTCTGATGAAAAATATACATAAATAACACTGAAGTTTAGGATATAATCAAATTTAAGAAAGAAATACTTACTCGGTTCCAAGAACCTCATCACAAAGGAACACTAAGATCCTTAATTTACTTGATGAATCCAATTCGTTGTATTTAGAAAGGTTGTCCATAAAATTCAAAGGCAGCCCTGTTGCGAGATGTTTATATTCGTTGAGGCATTTACCAAGAGCTTTTAACCATGAATTTTCCCCGTTGATTATAAAGTAGTGCCTTTAGCATTAATTTCGTTAAAAGAAGGCATCATCAGTATACCAAACAACAGCGATATGAAACTTTACGACACTCTGGAAAATACATACTCTTCTCCCATGTCCTCTAAGATTAAGGAGAGCAGTCTGATTTGAAATTGAATGAGTGCTGAACCTGGTCGGCAACGGCGAAGCGATAAAGAGCCTCTAATTAATTCCCTGATAATTGCATGAGGCTCCCCTTTCTTTATATCAAGAACCTAAAATTAACTAATGTCATTGTTTAACACACAAACCAAAACACTGCATAAGCAAATACATAAGCAAATACAGACACAAAACGAAAGTAAGAAATAATACAAGGGAGAAAAATAGAATTAGCTCTAAAACCAATTATCATATTATGTTACCTTTTCCTGACTTGCAAAGACATACTTTGACAGGAAACTATAATGAAATGCTGAAAACCCCGGATAGGTTCGGAAAAAATTGAAAGAAAAGTTTTTCAAGAGCAAGTAGGGCTGAAGAAGAAATAGAGGTTCGATGAATAATATGATACATCTTTATATAAGATTTATATATTTTTATTTATTTGCACAACTGAATAAACTTGAAAAAAATAAAAAGCATATTGTATAAATAAGGGGGAACATTTACATACATACCATCTAATTTCTATGTATTTACATATCTAACACCTAAACATTACATTTTACATTTATAACATCATCTTTTTAAAATATAAGAATAACCCTTATTTACTTTTAAAAAGATAAAAGTACCTTTTTAAACATTTTCTCTTAGGAGATGAACTTGAGGCAAGGACGATGATGATTTGGAGACTCAGTACCATCTTACTAAGGCAAATGAGGTTGTAGATGCTTTAAGCAGAAAGGCTTTGATATATGCAACTTGGATGATCACTCAGGCGCACCAGTTAATGCTAGACATGGTGCATCAACTTGACATTGTACTGGCAAGAGCCCATCCGATCATCTATCAGATATCAGTTCAACCCACACATTGGGATCTTGTTCGTGCAGCTCAGATGAGGTATTCAGAGTATTATGGCACAGAGAGCTTGCTCAAAATGGATTGAAGCGAGTTTAGTATTGATCGAGCTAACACATTGGGATTTTAAGACCTGCTGTGTGTTTCAAATCAAGAAGATTTTTTATAGGAGATACTTCGTGAGGCACATTTTACCCAATATTTGACACATCCAGAAAGTGCTAAGATGTATCAAGACTTTGAGAAGCTATTTTAGTGGTAGATATGAAAACCAACATAGCTAAATTTGTTGCTAAGTGTTTTACCCGTCAGATGGTCAAGGCCGAACATCAGAAACCTAGTGGCATGTTGCAGCTTATTCCCATTCCAAAGTGAAAATGGGATGATATTTCAATGAATTTCATGGATAGTTTGTAGAGATCTAAGAAAGGATACAATAATATTGGGTTGTAGTCAATAGACTAACTAAGCCAGTTCATTTTCCGTCAATCAAGAAAAATTACTTGGTGAAGAAGTTAGCAAAGATCTATATAAATAATATCATTCTACTGCATAAATTCAAACTGCCATTGTGTCTAATCAAGATGAGAGATTTACTTGTAGATTATAAAAGCAAGCGCAATAAGTTATGGGCATGATATTGGCCTTGGGCACTATTTTTAATTCTCAGACTAACGGACAGCCAGAGCACACCATTCAAATCTTAGAAAACATATCGAGAGCATGCATTTTCAACTTCAAGGGTAGTTGAGGACTATATTCCATTGGTTGAATTTGCTTATAATAACAAGTTTCAGGCTAACATTGGCATGACGCCGTAGGAGACACTTTACGGAAGGAAGTGCAGACCCCCCTTGTATTAGTCTAAAGTTGGTGAAAGATAAATATTCAAATCTTATTGGATCAAACATCGAGAAAGTTCATCAAATTCAAGAGAGACCATGTGCGGCTCAAAATTTTCAACCCAAAGCACAAAGTTCAATATTAAAGATAATTTTTTTTAAGATTTCACCTATGAGCCAAAAGAGAAAGCTTCAGTCTCGCTTCATTGGTTCTTTTGAGGTGATCGAGAGAGTCGATAGTTTCATACCATTTAGTTCTTCCTTCAAGACTTGCAGTTGTTCATAACATCTTCAATGTCTCTTTACTTCAACACTACATGAATAATAACTCTCATATCATCTAGTACGACCCATTGGTGATTCAAGAAGACTTGAACTATGAAGAAGTACCGTATTGTATTTTAAAGCGTGAAATAGGACAACTTCGTCGTCATTCTAATTTTTTTTTCAAAGTGTTTCGGAAGAGCCAGCAAAAAATAAAAGCAATTTAAGAGATTGAAGAGAAGATGATCACGAAATTTCTACATATATTCCAAAGATAAGGAATCAACTTGGAGATCGAAATCTTATAAAGAAGGTAATATGTTAAGATCCAAGCATAGATCCACATTATTTTTTGTTACCGCACAATCTCCTCATGCATCACCATACCAAATATCACAACCTACCCTTTTCAGTTACGCCTTGTTGTCTTCAAGATTTGGGTGCAATTCCTTGACTTCTTCTGTTTTTTGCCACCTTCTTGATCAGGCTTCCCACGTTCTACTCTCATGCCGCCTCTTTTTCTCTATTTAAGAGAATCACAAGCCAGAGCTTTGCAATGTCTCCCTCTAGCCACTTCTCTCCTTCATAGCGCTAACACTAACCTTTCCTCTCTATTTAGAATTGGTCGAATCTACTGTGAAGAGTCGAAACCATCTTTCTCCTTGCTTCCACTAGTCGAGCATTGTAAGCCCTTCTTACCCATTCTTTCTTTTCCTTTCTATTATAATGCAACATTTTACACTCACACACGCACGCATATCAAACAATAATAATAATAATTTAAGTTACAGCTAATGTAATAAATAATTAGATTAAATTGCATAATTATCTATACTTTGAATTCCACTTGGTGTAGGATTTCTAGTTAGCGTCAGTTGAACAGTCAGTAATTCGTAGTTAGCACTCGTCTTGAGGTAAGCAATTGTTATTTATTATTGAATAAATGTACCCATCTTTGTTAGATGTGCTATCCTTATAGTTTGTATTAGATTCAAAGTCATTTGTAGGATTGTCAATCCTAACTTTTTTATTTCAATTATGTTGTTTCTCACTTGTTATAGAATTTATTTATAGTTCATAATGAAATGATCATTTGTCTTATCATTGCATAATTTCTTGCATATCAGATTTGGATCTTACAATTATAAACATCTTTCTTCACTTGCCCATATTCCTACAGGCTTGAAATAGTGATATTTTGTCATATCATTTATATATTTATTTGTGAAAATTTTTAGAAACATGGTTTGCTTCTGTTTATGAAGGTATGTAAGTCAGTGGAATCAGTGGAACACTTTTGAATATTGGCTTCATAAAGCGACGACTCTCTTGATGAAAATTGTCAGGTTTTCTTAAGTTGGTGTTCACCTTCATGATTACAATGTGTCTGATAAACTAACTATATAAATATAAATTAAATTAAAATTAAATAATAAATGATTGTTGAGTCAAACAATTATAATTCTTATTGATTGCAAATTTTATTAAATATATTGAACATACTCGTTTAGGCCTCGTTTGACGACGCGTTCGAAGTCTGTTGCAGTGAACTGGAAGCAGAAATCGGAGATCCCTAGTTTTGACGTGCTCCTTCGCCCGACTGCTTCCACCGCGACGTTATCGTCGGCCAATTTCAGAACACGAGGAAGACATGACTTTCGGCTCTCTGTTCCGCGTTCGGTAAGGTGAAATGCCCATTTTATCAGTCAGTCGCTCGTCTGCCGCTGTGAAAGGGGTTGAGGACGGCGGAGCAAGAAGGCTTGCAACGAAGCGGGGAATAAAAGAGCACGACAAGGTTGGGGAAGGAGCGAATAAGAGAGATGGATGCAGTGAAGGGGATGATGCATTTGCTCGCCTCCAACTAGGATCGGGGCTACGAGTCCCAGGTCATGCGTACGCTATCTAAACCGTCGGGATCAGGAGGCGGGGCGGAAGCTCCTCCGGGCATGTCCGCCATTAATGGCTCCGCTGTGATCTCCGGCGGCCGTTCGGCCGTTCGCCGGAGAACATGGAACCAAAAAATCGGCTCTAACCCTAGCCTCCGGATTTAACATCAACTCCGCCTTCTTTTCCCTCTTCAATGTCGCTGTAATCGCCTTTTTCAACCATTGCTTCGAGCAGAACAACAGAGAACAGTGAAGACATATGGGAGTATTAAAAACTTTTTACTTTCAATATTACTTAAAAAGTATGCATAAAATTTTTTATATTGAAACATTCCGAGAATATTACCCACCATAATTTCAAAAGGCTATTTTTTCAAAAGTTGTGTTACAACGGAATTCCGAGACCGGTTAAGCATTCACAAACGAGCCCTTAGGTTTATATGGGCACACTTCATATATATATATATATATATATATATATATATAGATATAGTGCATCGCCCAATTTTCTTATTCATTCTGCATGCTCCTGTTTGATATCATTTATGCTTTAATAAATATTAATTATTTATTGAATTTTATCTATCAAGCTCATCCATTGTTAAATTTATATAACAAGTTTATTCAGCTATTTGCATTACTGTGGAGGCCTCCACGAGAGCAAACATTCTCATTGTAAATTTATTTTTAACATTTTTTATTTTTGCAATAGTTATTATTTTGCCTTTTTAGGTTTTGGGTATTGCTTCTCAAATATAATTTCAATTTATTTCAATCAATTTCTTGTTTCCTATTAATTGTATCAATTGGACTCTTATTAAGGTATTTTCTTATTTATTTATGATATTAGTTCTATACAATTGTTTCTTTTGAGTACAAAACAAATTAAATAATTTCAAAATATCCTATGTTGCTAAGTTGTGACATAAAAAGTTCATGTTTCGTAAAGAATAAACATCTAAAATTATTTTGGATATAATAAAAATAACTTCAAATATTTTAATAATTAAAATACTAATCAAACATATATTGTCCACATCTTTTTACAAGATCATAATAAACAAATATAAAAAGTGATGTTCAATAACCCCAACTTAACTTTTATCTCCTTAATTATTAATAACCTTAAATTTAGAAGAACTTTTTTATATCAACTATAAGATGGTTTGATATAGATATCACTCATTAGACTTTTTGAAGGAAAATATGTCAATCACTTAATTATCATAGGATCCCTATGGGTCAAATGAATTAAAGTATTGGACATTTTTTCTTATTTTGATTTAAAAGATGAAATATAAGATTAATTTGAACAAAAATATCATTTAAATTTTATCTGTTTTTATTTTTATAATGAATCCAAAACAATAATATGAAACATGCTCTTACCATTCATGATATATTGCTCTTTATTACATAAATTCATATAATGATTTTGAGTATTATTTTAATTAATGTGAAATAAAACCTCCTCAGGCAAGTTGTAGACTTTATTAATGTTAATAAACTTTAACATATTGCAAATAATAATTATTATAACAGCTAGCTAATGACATTATGATTATGGTGTATTAAGAAGGTTATTAGAAGTGAATATCAATATTACCTTATTGTTGATTTGATTGGCTGACCAAGCCGACACATTCATACATTAGCAACCATATTAACGATTATAGACTTTACTATCTTTCTCTAATTAACGAAACCATAAATACTTAACAATGTTTAATAATAATGATGATAAGCCTCCTTTGGAGTATAAGTATAAGTATAAATTACATGAACATTAATGGTTGGACATTTAAATGCAATAATTAGCATTTTAGAAATTTTCCTATAAACTCTATAACATGTTAATCTTTATTAAACTGTATTATACATAAAAATATCTACCTTGCAAAGTAAGAATATTTTGGATTGTCATATCCTATATTTTATATCTTCTCTTATCGTTTATACTGTTGTCAATAAATTTCACATTATAAGTTGTCATTTGAAACCCTCAAACATTAATTTTATTATCTAAGTTATGAGTTTTTATTTATTGAAAAAAAGCTTCTAGAAACATACTTCAAATAACATGAGAACGCTATCAAGGTCATTAAAGGTGCATTCAGGGCAGCTTGTGCTTATCCAGATAAGATGCTTATCTAGAAAAGCGGACCATAGGGTTCGACCCGCGTTCCACGTTTAGTGTAAAAAATTAACTGTATTTTTGGATAAGTTGCATAAATACAGTTTTAAAACGAGGCAGCATTTTCAAAACAGCGTTTTCAAAACACAGTCACAGTGGATAAACAGCCCTAAACGCACCCTAAATCATTTACTTAATGTATGAATAGTTCATATCTTTTTTTAAATTAATTTTTACACTAATTAGATTTCAATTCTATGTTCGTGTCATGAATTTTTTGATGCACTGATGGTATAATATTAACTACAAATTTATCCACTCACCATGTTCTATTGGATTGTTGTTGTTTTCTGAGATTGACTGGTGAGCTACAAGAAGTTTTATTGGCAACTACTCGTCACAATATTATATTGAATTCACATGCCAAACCTTAGAAAAAAAAAGAATTATATTGTCCTTAGAAACATCAAAATTTTGAAGGCAAATAGATTCATTGTCAGAACAAGTAGCAGGTATTATACCTTGGAAAACACGGTGCAGAATTCCAAAAATTGCAATACAGGTCCAACATCTTCAGCTGGCAGCTCAAAACCTGCAACCATACTCAAAGGTTTTGCTGGAGGTCGAACAGGTATTGTAGCAATCTTCTGCGGACGCCCCCTTGGCTTAGGAGGCTTTTCCATGGTTTCATCCTTAGCACTGCAATGCAAGTTTTCTTTTTTATCTTCCTGCAGAGGCAGCCCATTTTCCGAATTATTGATCTGCAACTTCTTATTATTTTGATCCTGGTCGCTCCTTCCACCTTCAATCTTAAGCTTCATCTGCTTCAACTTTTTTGTTGGTTTTACATCATTCTTCTCTACGAGCAAGCTCTTCTCTTTAGGACAATCAGCTTGCATGCCCACAGTATCGTTCTTCTCAAAATTGTAATTTTCCTTGTCCCTGCATCTTTTTGAAGGCATTGGCACCTAATATAGATAATTCAAACATAAATCATCAACACGGCAATCCCAATAAGATAACAAATCATCTAAATAACAGAACAAGCAAGATAAAAGCTACCTTTTTGGACGCAGGGGATTCCCTCGATGAGACAGTAGCATCTCTCAACACATTTTCCCCTCCATTACTTAACAATTCATGAACAGACGAGAATCCAGTAAGTTTTGCCGTGCGGACGAGAATCCCAGTTGGCGGCTGACCCTTTTGCTTCCTGTTAAATCAAAAACCGTGCCACAACATTATGGATCGAAGTAAAAAATAAAAGGACGAAGCCACCAGAGAAAGTTAAGAATCATGTACATGCAGAAGCTGCAGTTGCAGACTCCCCTGCATTTAGGGCACTTCCAATCATCCAAAGTAGAGACCTCCTCGGCCTTCTCACCATACCTGTGTCAACCAGTCCCTTAAGCACTAAACATGATATGAAACAAAAGTTTGAGAAGAAAGTACCTGTTAAGGAGGCACTTGTGGCAGAAGTGGATGGTGCAAGGCTTTTCCCTTTTGGCCGCCTTGCAGGAGGCAGAGAAGTCCATGGTCTTCTGCCGGCACTGTTTGAATTACATAAAAAGGGGAAAGCCGGTGAGACGAGAAAAAAGGAGTAGTATATGGGCTAGCTAGGGTTTCTACCTAGGTTTTACCTGGTGGCATGTCTTCCCGTTCTCCGAGTCGTAGATACGCCCTCCCTGTACTCGGACCCCGGGGTTCTTCGAACGCTTGGCTGCTAATGGGATGATATCCTTCTTGCTCTCGCCTTCCTCCATTTTTCGACGGCGGGTGACTGGCGAAGTAGAGGGAACGGCCATGGATGAAGGTGACGAGCTGTGTTGGATCTGACTGGAGGGTTAGCGCAAAGAGAAGGCGGTGTTCAATTTGTAGAGCATTTTGCTTTGCCGCCAAAGTTGTTTTTTTTCTTCTTTTTATTTCAGTAATTTCGAAAGACCAGCATTTTGGAGGGGCATCAATGGCGCCAAATGCAGCGTTTTACTTCCCTCCACTCAGGATTCGATTTCAGTGACCCATGCCCTAGTTTGGGTTAGGGCTGCAAATATGCTTTTGTTTGGCTCCATTATAACTTATTAATGGTGATTTGATTAATTAATTTGAACACTTTAGTAAAGTCCTCAATTCCTAAATGAACATGAATATTATCTTTTTAAGGCTCCTACGAGGGAAAAAGTTATTGCATCATCTTTAAAAATTTCAAAGCTGAACAACAACTAGGCTCTCCATTCCGAAATGCTAATTTTTTCGTGTTTGTTCTCGAGCGTTCGAAAACGGATGATCAACAAACACATATTTTCGCGATGCAGCTTTGTGTGCGTTTGAACGGAGCGGAGGAAATGAACCCTAAAGCTTGTGAATAAATTGGTTACAAAGCTTGATTAAAAATTGATTATGGCTCAATTAAAACTCTTTCAGGAATAATATCATTTAAATGCAGAGGCAATTACATACATACCTAGGGTGTAAAAAATTGAACTGACATGCAACTCGAAGTCGACTAAAAAAATCTAGGTAGGGTTTACCCGAACTTTTTCAAGTCGGAGTCGGGTCAGAGAATTCGACCAGTTTATTATTCCGGTTGGGTTTGGATTGACCCAATTCGGGTCGGGTCATTTTCTGATCGGACACGAAGACCACCCACTAACCTGAATTAACAACCCTATACATACGACACAACTTTTATATACCTAAATATTACAACATCCAAATTTTAATATTCACTTGCATAGAGCTCAAAATTTTAACATCACATCAAAAATATCTTTCATCACTTACTTTTTAAAATTGAAATACATCATTTCATATATTATTTTATCACACCAAAGTGTTATAAATATAAGTATGAATATTTAGGTGTGTCATATGTAAACGCATAAGAATTGTGTTGTATGTTTATAATTTCTCTTAAATATTTAGTTTTTTAGCTCAACTGGCTCATTTATTTTTAAATAAGCTACTCATATAAGGCACAATTGAGGCTTAATTAAGACCTTATTATGGCTCATTTGTTTTGTTAAATAATTTCCTCGCTAATTAACTTGATAATCTATATATGAACTCAGCTCAAATCAAGCTCGAGTCAAACATAAATAGGATAATACTCATTAAGCTCGAGTCAAAACACATGTTTAAAGCTCATGTCAAGCTTTAGCAAAACTCAAGCATGCTTTCTATAAATGAATTCGAGCTCAAACAAAACCTGTTCAGCTCGGTTCGGTTCATTTGCATTTCTGCCTCGAACCCAATTGTCTTAGCCTAGGCTCATAAGAGCACATTTCACTCTTTTAACACGTTCTAAAAACAGCATTGGATCGACTGGTTGGACCGATTTGACTGTGAATGGGCAACACGTCCGATTTGAATCATCAAAATAACCATTTTTTGCATAAGACTTTGTAGTGCCTCTTCAAACTAACCATTCAACTAGAAACAAGTCAATCATTTCCAATCTAAAGAACCGTCAATTGTTGTAGTGAGGCATGATTTGGTCCTCATTTAACAGTTGAGGTTTAAAAATATAAAGGTAAAACCATAGAATCATAAACCCTAGCATCCGATCGAGAGAGTTCTCTAAGCTCGACTTCCCAATATTTGAGCGAGGCATCCATTCGTTAGCTATTCGCCATGTTCGTCATCGATTTGAATTTTGATTCATTCTCTCAATTCCATTTTAGGTTATGTAGTTTCAATGAAATGGTTGTTTTCTCATTCATGTAATTATTTATTCATTTGGATTTTGTAGATTCTATTCTTTATCTTCAGGGGTTTCCATGTTTTTTGAGGAATTAGGGCAAAGAGAATTTCAAGAATCAACACAAATCCAGAAAGAAAACACAGAGACTTAACGAGGTTCGGCAATTTGCCTACGTCCTCAGGAGTAGAGCGGCAGCTTTCTTTGATTTCACTAAAAGAGTAAAAAATATCCTTAGGGTTACAATACAACATATATATATAGCCCTGATATACAATATGTAATTACAAAATTACCCATGTACCGTACTACGGGGGTGTAGTCCCCGCACCCCCAACCCACTTAACGTAACTCCCCTCGATTGGACAAATGCTTCCGCTTTATTCCGCTCGCAAGCTCGGCTTTGCTCACTCGCTCCGCTCTGCGGCTCACTCCGTTCCGCTCCAACATTTGTCCCTTAAACTAGTATATGATCCATACCCAACAATATGATTTTTTTCCCTAATTAGTCTTCTTTGTCATTTTATTTAATGTTTAGGGATTACAGTGGTAAAAAAAAAATCATATTGTAATTTGTTTTCTCTTTAAGTGGAAGTAGAAATAGTATCCTATATTCCTAATTCACCATTTCGCTTCTTCTGAAGCTTTATTTTACTTATCAGTTTATTAATGTAAATGCACAATCTCCTTATAAATCATATATATTAAATGACTAATACATTTATAAATTATGATGATAAATTTATTCAAAAGAGATGAGGTAGAAATAAAATTAGTTGTGCAAAAATTTACAAAAGCAATAGATAAATTATGTTTTGCTTCTTTCCAAGTGGGAAAAAAATTGCGTACGTAGAGCATAGGCAGCGCTGCGTAGGTCATCCAATAAAAGACTGTCACATACGTATAACCTCCGTATAATCTACCTGTAACATGCAAAAGGTTACAGGCAGATTACAGGAGGTTACAAGGGATAAAACACGGAAATACCCCTCATGTAACCTTGATATAACTTGCTGGATATACGCAACGCTGCGTACGCTTTACATACGCAAATTTTTTTCTTCCAAGTGACCTTGAATACAATGTTCGATATATGGAGATTATCATACTAATCTTACCAAATAAGTAGCATGTTTGCACAACTAATTATAAGAAAATAGTATTTATAACAAGCTAACACCACTAACATAAGCACTATAGGTGTTCCGATATTAAATTTGTAGTTAGATTTTAAGTATATGTTAACCTCATTTTTTGTTCAACCCGTTAATTGATTATTTTCAATTGAATTTCACTTGAACTAAAACTTAAGTTCTAATAAACCCTAATTTAAGATCTAACTAAACAAAATTGAAACCAAACAAATTAAAGCAAAACCAAATATAATCAATTTTAACAAAAGCCTAAAATTGACCTAAAAGCAACCTAAACCAATAAATACATGAGATTATTATTTTCTCCTATGATTTTCTAAATGTTGCATGATATTTATTATCATATATAAACACCACTCAAAAAAGTTTGACATCGTATGATACAATTTTTACATACAATTTTTCAGTTCAAAATTTCATATCTGAATTACGCTCGTACACCTTAAAATTATCATTTTTCCTACGGGTTAATGCAATGATCAAAATTACATTATGTAAGTTGCATAATATTCATATTCACATATGAGAAGAATACAAACTTGTTTCGAGGTCATTAAACACAATTTTTATGTAAAATTTGCACTTAAAGTTTTCAAGCATGAAAAATAGTCCTACATAAAAATTTTTCAACGAATTTCTTTTTCAAAACAAATTACAGTACTTCTGGATCGTCGAATTTCTTCAAATGAATCACTTCATGCCCAAATCTAACTTTATTTGGGGGTATGTTAAGTTAGCAATAATTTGGATGATAATTTCAATAATAAATGAATAATTACAAATAATCAACCCAAAATAAATTCCAATTGAAACCAAATTTCTACCAAGCTAAATATGGCATCAAAATACTAAATTTAATCCATTAAAACCAACAAAACCCTCTAACTCAAACTCCACCAAATTTTCTCTCTTACGTGAGGCTCGCATTTGACAAAGAATATCTTATGATAGGGTCCACTTTGAACAAAACAAATTGCAACTCTGAATTTCCTGTATTTTTTCTCTGTATTTTTCTATGCCAAAGAGTCGAAGTCAAATTTTTTTGTCATAACCACCATAACCACCTTTTAACCACTTAACTACTTCAACCTGAAGTATCTTAGGCTAGAGACATTTTTAAAAAGGATCAGACCATTAGATTCCTTGTTGTTTCTTTTCAAAATAAGATATATTTGTGTTTTTCACCCTAAATACCTCATCTGAATTTGAATTTTCTTCCCCTCTTTTTAAATTCCTTCCAAATTCTCCTCTTAAACACTCACTCCAAATCCACCCCCTAACTCTACTTGTTGGCTGAAAAATTCCTGGCATTCCTCTCATGACTTCATTTTCCCCCTCTTGGCTGAAACTCCAAGTCCCCAAATCCCTCTCCTCTCCTTTGCTCTCCAAAAACCAAAACCTCTCTTCCCACCTCCTCTCCTTCCCATTTCCTCCCTAATCTATAAACCAAGACCAACCTCTCCTCCTCACTTCTCCCCATCCAAACCAAGAGCAACACTAAAGACAAAACAACCAAGACATCCACATATAAGGTATAAATTCTTTTTCTCATCAATTTTTTTTCTTTAATCGTTTTTACATGACGTGGTCAATGGAATGTGATGTTTATCCTTTTCACTTCCCCATTTTTCAACATGGTTGGTCCTTGCCTTTATCCTCAACACATTTCTCCCTCTATCTGAGACCTACACTCATCCCACTCCTCATTTATCCCCAAAATCGAGACCTATCATTACTCTCTTCCCCATTTCTCACCATGAACATTTATTCTTTTCCTCATTTTCCTCTCATAATTGATCTGTAGTCTCATTTCCTCCCCATTCCTTACCAAAAATGAGCCTAACACCCACAAATTATCCCATTCTCTTCCCTTCCTTACCCAAATTAAGCCTGACACCAACACATTCTCTCATTCTCATTCATTCCTTACCCAAATTGAGTTTAACACTAACACAACACATTCTCCTATTCCCTTCCCTTCCTTATCCAAACAGAGTCAAACACCTATAATTCTCCCATTCCCTTCCCTTTCTTACCCAAACTGAGCCTTACACTCATACATTCTCTCATTTCTTTTCCTTCCTTACCCAAACCAAGCCTAACACCCACATATCCTCTCATTCCCTTCTAACCTACCCGGGACCTTAAAGCATACTGATCCTGACTACACACACATACATGTATATTTTTACTTGTAGTAATAAGATTATGATAATATTTATGATATAAAATTTCCTTATTTACAACAACACCAAAAACTTGATTCTGATGTAAATAAGATGTCAACAATTATATTTAAATTTAGAGATTCTACGCATGTATATGTATCGTTATCAAGTACTATAGAATTTTATGATTAAGCCCCGAAATATCGATTCCACGGGGAAAAGTCTTGGATATTTAAAAGATAAAAAGATTTTTAGATCACAAAATATATTTAAAAAATGGCACTTACTTAAACAGTTTTAGACAATAAAAAACTTGAAAATGCAAATCTTTTTGATATTTTCATAAATTTTGAAATAAAGTAAACAATTAACTAACTATAACAAGATTTTTGTAAGATTAAAGAAGTATATATGAAAATATCTTTTTCCTTATCATGAATAAGCAATAAGTACAAGAGTTCTGTGGTGGAAGTATTCAAAATGTGTTGTGTCAAATAGGAGCAATAATATTCTTTACCTTTACTAGAGATATTATAAAGAACATTGGTTAGTTTAAAGTTTGAATAGTTTTGAAGACGGGTAGGTAATGAAGTTACTAGATCTCACTCTAGAGTTCCCTCCTTTCCCCCCACCTGGGGACTAACACCTTGCATCAAAACCTAACAATAAAACAAATTTGGGGCTTTAGTCTGTCACCCTAAAGTCCTCTAATTCTACACCCATCAAAAAATATTTCCTTATTTCTTTGCACAAAATTATATGAATTACTGTCTTATCCATATAATCTCATGTGATTTCTACCTATTTTTGATTGAGACAATACCTACTAGAATCTTACATGTTCTCACAACAAATGTTAACTTTTTAATTGGTTAAATCAATAAGTAAATGAACTGCAAGGATTAAATCAACACAACTTCTTCCAACTTTAAAGATCAATACTTCCTTAACTTACATCCAACACTTTTACTTTTCATTTTAAGGAAAAAGATAAAGAATACTACTCAGAATCCATAGAAAGAACACAACAACAAGTAGTTTTAAAAGTATAAATCATGTAGAAAACACAAGAAGTCTTAAGTAAAACCAAATGATGTACAAAGATAAAAAATTATCTCAAATTCCTCTCCACCAAATTCATGAAGTTCCCTTAAATCTCTTCATTTCTCTTATAAGACTTGACCCACAATTTTATATTATGATATTTTTAATTTAATTGCAACGACGCCAAAAACTTGACCCCGCTATATTATATGTATAGAATTGTAATTATTTATGTTGTGGATGCTACGCAAGTATACGTATCGTATCGAAGTAATACGGGGCTCTAGTGGAGTCACGGTTATCGATCCCACGAGGAAAGAGAAAATTAAATAACAACTAATTTTAAAATAATAATAATAATTTTAAAATAGTATACGAAAATTTGGAATTCTAAATTTAAGCGCAATAAAGTAAACTAAGTATTTTAATTAGGTAACTTAACTAAGTAGAAAATTAATACGTATTGAAAGTGCGGAAATTAACTAATTGCTAAATAAGTCTTAACTATTCGAAAAAGTATCTTTCCCCCTTGTTTAGAAATTTAAGTGATTGATGAATTTAAATAGATAATTTTAAGGTATTGTGACAAATAGGAGCATTCCTATTCTTTACCCTTTGGTCAGGTGTAAAGAATATTGACTAATCCTATGTTTGGTTACTCGAATCCGCGGCTAAGTCGGGAGGATACCGATCGCCACTTCGAGCTCCCACGTTCCCCTCGCCCGAGGGCTAACATCTACACTTCAGCTCTCAAACAATAGGACCGAATTGAAAATTTTAGTACGTCACACTAAAATGCTCAATTCTACGCCAAGTGATATTATTTTCCTATTTATTTGCACCTTCCTTCCAAGGCTTTTGAATTCCCGAATATCAGATGTAATTTTTACTATAGTTGTAAATCAACACATTTTAACAAATCAAATGGCCAGTTTGAAAAATAAATTAAGTTTTAAGTAAAAATTATCACAATTTATTAATATATAAAAGTATCTCTATTTTAATTTCATCAAGTCACTTAATTTCATAAACAGGGAGAAAGAATAAATAAACTACTCAGAATGCATGAGAACTAAACTAAGCATGGATTTCATTTAAAGTTAAAAACAATAAATACAAATACTTATCTTGATTTATCCCTAACGGACTCCTCGTAGTTCCTTTGACTCTTCCTTCCGACGACGACGACTCACTAATTACTCACTAAACTCACTAAAGACTCACTAATTACACTAATTAAGATTCTAACGACTGCTCACACACTTATAACACACTTAGAACACACAAAAGACACAAAAGACACACAAAAGACTGATTTTCGGCCTCTATATATGAGGTAAGCAAAGGTCCAAGAGGTATGTAAGCATCTCTTCAAAAGGTGTCCGGGTTCAATGTATCTGTGCCATTTGAACTAGCTCGCCGTCGGCGACGAACTACCTCGGCTGTCGGCGAGGCTTCTAGAAAGTCTTTGAACCGCGCTTATCTCGGCTGTCGGCGGGCTCGGGCTCGCTGTCAGCGAGACAGTTATAAATCCTTCAGAATTTTCTTCCTCGTACCCTCACCGTCGGCGGGATCGATCTTGCCGTCGGCGGCTCAGCACAAATTGCATTATTTTCTTCCTTTTTGCTCCAAATCCGCTCCTTTTTATAATTTTTGCTTTTATCACCTAAATTCTCCATTCCTGCAACAAAATAAAGAAAATACCTTTCTTTAAAGTGCAATTTCATCAAAAATAGGTATGAATTTATTAATAAATTTTTCAGTGATCAAGACTCCCTTTGATTAGTCACCCAACCTAAGAGGGTTTAAATCTCTCTAAAATAATAGATTTTTACTTAGAAATCTCTACTCACCTTCCCTTTCACTAGGAATGAGAAAAGTGTGAAGAAACCCTAAGTAAGAATCCTACAACTTCTTTCTATAAAACTCTATAAAAACTAACTCTAAAACTCTCTCTACAACCTACTACTTCCTCTCATACTTCTTCTTCAAGTACATTCTTTTATACTTTCTCAAAAGGCGTCTTGGTGTCCGATCCACTGAAAATTTGATAGCTTTTTACTATTCATTTCATACCTATTTTTGATGATATTGCACTTTAAAGGAAGGTATTCTTGATGATTTCATGCAGGTACAATGATTTTAGGCCTTTCAAGCAAAATGAAGAGAAAAGGAGCAAATTTGGAGCAAAAAAGGATAAAAGTACATTTTATTGAAATGGCGCTGAACGACGCTGTGACCAACGCCTGATAGCGCCAGTTTCCAGTGAGTTACGACATTTTGGCAGAATAATGCGCTGAACGGCGCTCCTACCAGCACCGGACAGCGCCCTATCCTGATTTTGAACTAGATTTAATGTATTTGGTCGGATTTTGAAAGGTTGCTTGAGGAAACTCTTGGGAACTCAGTTTTGGCCGAATTTAAACACTTTTGGAGACAAATTTCAAAGGGGGGAAGAAAGGAGAAGAGAAGAGAAGAAGAGTTTAGAGTTTAGGGAGAGTTTCTTTCCATTTTGTGTAGGAAGTTAGGTTTTGTATTTTCTCTTCTTAGGAGTGTGAGAGGAGAGAGAAAGTGAGAGATTTCTTCTTCCTTACTATTCTAAAGAGAGAATTGTGTGTTGTTGTGAAGAAAGAAGAGGAGTCAAAGGAATTCCTTGAGATTCGCTTGGGGAAGAGTTCGAGATAAGTTGTCTTTACTTTACTCTGTTTGTATGATGATGTTTTTATATATGAAATCCATGTTTTGTCATTTTTTCCTGATGAGCCTTGAGCAGATTTCTTTGTCTTTTTCCTTTTCATGTGATGTGTTGATGTTGTGAAATGGAAATAATGTGCCGATTTATTATGAAAAATTTGTGATGACCTTTTCACTTAGAACTTCATTTACTTTTGAATCTGGCCAATTGAATTGTTAAAACTTGTTGGGAATCATATGTTTTGAAAGGATTATGAGTTCCACAACAAAAGTGAAGGTCACATTCAATGTTCATGAATGAGAGATGAAGTTCATGGGGATTCAGTGCAAATAAATAGAGAAATAAACTTTGATGGGTGTAGAATTGGAGATTTCAAAGTGACAGGCTGAAATCCTCAATTTTGTCCTAATGTTTAGAAACTAAAGCGAGAGTTAGCCTTCAGGTGAAGGGAAGTGGGAGCTCTGGAGTGAGAACCAGCATCCTCCCAACCTAACCACGGATTTGGGAACTAAACTTAGGATTAACCAATGTTCTTTATACGCTGAAATATGGGCAAAGAATAAGAATGCTCTTATTTGGCACAATACATTTGTATCACTGATCTATGTTACAATAATCATCACATTATGAATGGAAAGGAGGAAACTCTTTTTTATAACTGAACTTTGTCATAAATTTAGTCTTATGTTAGTTTAACTTGCTAGAATTTAGAACATGCTTTGGTAGAAATAGTAACTGAACCTGTTTGTCTTTACGTTAGATTAAACTACGTGCAATTGTGTTGTGATTCTATAAGAGATTTCTGTGGTACGCCCTAAAAGTAAGCCTCCCTATGGGATCGATAACCAGGAATCCACTAGACCCCTGTATTACTTGAGCAATACATTTACTTGCGTTAATTGTGTGACTCATTATCATTTAAATCAATATATAATTCTAAATCTGAGTTCATTAATTTTTACAAATTTAAAAAGTCACACCAAGTTTTTGGCTTCATTGCCGGGGAGACGAGGTAAAAGAAAAGTACCTATTAAACTTTATTGTTGTAGTATTTGAAATTTTATATTTTAATTGTAAGTCATAATTATGTGTGTCTGTTTATTGTTAGTGTGTGTTTATTGCGTTTGCATGCGTAGTATCAGATCTATAGGTTTAGTGCCTTACGATTCTGAATTAGAGTGTACTATTAGAAAAATTCAAAAACAATAAAAACAATTTGCAAATCTTCACAAAATGGCGAACAATTTAAACAATAAAAATGAAAATATACCAAGACCTTTAAGAGATTATGTTAATCCAACAACAGATGAAATTCACTTAACTATCCAAAATCCTGATGTTGTTGCTAATTCATTTGAGCTTAAACCTGCTATTATCCAAATGATAAAAAATAATCAATTTGGAGGAACACCTAATGAAGATCCTAATTTAAATCTCTCTAGTTTTCTAGAACTATGTGCAACTTTTAAATATGATGGAGTGTCGAACGATGCTGTTAGGCTTAGATTTTTTCCTTTTTCACTAAGGGATAAGGCTAAGGCGTGGTTAAATTTGTTAGCACCTGGATTTATTAGAACTTGGGGAAAACTTTCACAAAAGTTTATGTTGAAATATTTTCCTCCTAAAACTGCTAAGTTGAGAAATGACATCACATCATTTAGTCAGTTTGATAGAAAATCCATATATGAAGCTTGAGAGAGATTTAAAGATCTTCTGAGGAAATGTCCACACCATGCTTTACCAGACTAGTTAATAATTCAAACATTTTATAATAGATTAATAGGATCTTTGAGATCGATTATCGATGCTGCTACTGGTGGATCACTAATGTCAAAACTTTTTGATGAAGCATATTCACTAATTGAAGACTAATAATTTTCAATGGCCCTCTGAGCGGGTAAATCCTAAGACAGTAGCTAGTATTCAGGATTCTGATGTGATAACTATGATAGTCTCTCAAATTCCTGCATTTTTAATAAAATAGATCAATATGAAATGAATTATCCTCCAACACCCCCAGTGTTAGAAGAAAATTCATCGGGACAGATGATAGACTCTCAAATGTCTTATAAAACTTTAAATGCTATTTATAACAAAACCAATAATCCCTATTCGAATTATTATAATCCTAGTTGGAGAAATCATCCGAATTTCAACTGGAATAACACCAACACTGTTGTTAATCTGCAATGGGAAAATAATCCTATGAATCCAGTTGGAAATCCGAACAACAAAGGAAATACCAATTTTAAATCTTCTTATCCTCCTGGTTTTAATAGTAATCAACATTTTAAGGAAAAGAAGTTGTCTACTGAAGAAATGATTCTGAATATGGGTAATCAAATTCAAGCTCAAAACGTTGCAATGAAGAACATTGAAAATCAATTGGGACTTATTTTTACTGCGTTTAATAATAGACATTCTGGAATTCTTCCTAGAAATATTGAGATCAATCTGAAAGATCAAAACAAAGAGCAAATTAAGGCTATTCAATTAAGGAAAAAAGTGGAACCAAGATTTCAAAAAGAAGTCAAAGTTGAAAGAGAGGAAGTGAATGATGAGAAAGGTTCTAATAAGATATATTCTGATGAATATCCGTTAGAACCAATGAAGATAACTGTTGAAAAACCACCTCCTCCTTTTCCTCAAAGACTGAAGAAACAAAACAGGGATAACTGATTCGCAAAATTATTTGAAACTCTTAAGAAATTAACAGTTAATATTCCCTTTGTTTAAGCATTAGAGCAGATGCCTGATTATGCAAAGTTTATGAAGGATATACTTAAAAAGAAAAGAACGTTTAAAGACCACGAGACTGTTGCACTTAGCGGTGAGTGTAGTGCAATTATTCAGAAAAAGCTTCCTGAAATACTTAAAGACCCAGGTTTCACTATCCTGCGCGTTATAGGTGAAATTTTTTTTGGAAGAGCTTTATGTGATCGTGGAGCTAGTATTAATCTTATGTCTTTATCAACTTTCAAAAGATTGGGAATAGGAGAAATTTCACCTACATCTATGACACTTCAACTGGCTGATTGTTCTATCACATATCCTAAAGAAGTTGTGGAAGATGTACTAGTGAAGGTGGATAAATTTATCTTTCATGTGGACTTTATTGTATTAGATATGGAGGAAGATAAAGAAATTCTAATTATTTTGGGAAGACCATTCCTTGCTACTGGGAGAGCTATGATTGATGTCCAAAAAGGAGAATTAACTACGAGAGTCAATGACCAAGAGGTAACTTTCAACATTTTGAAATCTATGAAGTAACCTTTAACTGAAAAAGATGATGAGTGCTATCGAATGGAAGTTTGCGATTATTTGAGAGAAAATCATTTTAGAGAAGTATTTGAAGAAAATGTGGAATGTGAGGATGAAAATGAAAGTGAAAATGGAGACGATTTGGATGATATGAAGAAAAAAAAAAGACTTTGTTCAGGAAAAAATTGAAAGATTAGATACTATGGAAAGTGGAATTAAAAGTTTGATTCCATCTATCATTAAACCCCCTGAACTTGAGCTGAAAATTCTTCCTAATTATTTAAAGTATTTGTTTTTAGGAGAATCATCTATTTTACCAGTCATTGTATCTTCGGATTTAAATGAATATCAAGAACAAAAATTTTTAGAAACTTTAAAAGATACAAAAAAGGCTTTTGGTTGGTCCATAGCTGATATTAATGGAATCAGTCCTTCGATCAGTATGCACAGAATTTTATTAGATGAACAACATAAACCAAGAGTTGATCCACAAAGGAGACTGGACCCAATAATTAAAGAAGTTGTTAAAAAATAAATTTTAAAGTGGTTAGATGATGAAATTATATATCTTATTTCTGATAGTGTTTAGGCGGGCCCAATTCATTGTGTTCCTAAGAAAGGAGGAGTGATTGTTGAAGTAAATGATTGAAATGAAACTATTCCGACAAGATAAGTCACTGGTTGATGAATATGTATTGATTATAGAAAATTAAACGCCACCACCAGAAAAAATCACTTTCCTTTACCATTTTTAGACCAAATGCTAGACAGACTTGCTGGACACAAGTATTATTGCTTTCTAGATGGATATACCGGTTATCATCCAATACCTATTTCTCCTGAGGATTAAGAAAAAACTACATTTACTAGCCCTTATGGAACTTTTGCTTTTAGAAGAATGCCCTTTGGATTATGTAATGCACCTGCAACATTTCAAAGATGCATGATGTCCATATTTAACGAATTAATTGATGATGAAATAGAAGTGTTTATGGACGATTTCTCAGTATTTGGAGATTCATTTGATGCATGTCTATGCAACTTAGAAAAAGTTTTAGAGGTATGCGAAAGAGCGAATTTAGTCCTAAATTGGGGAAAGTATCAATTTATGGTTGCAGGAGGAATAGTGCTTGCGCATAAAATGTCTAAATATGGTATGGAAGTAGATATTCTGAAAATTCAAGTTATTGAAAAACTACCACCTCCAACAACTGTGAGAGGGGAAAGAAGCTTTTTAGGACATGTAGGATTCTACATGCGATATATTAAAGATTTTTCAAAAATTTCTAAGCCTCTATGCCAACTTTTGGAAAAAGATAGAAAGTCTGATTTTAATGAAGAATGTTTAAAAGCTTTCAATCTATTGAAGGAAAAACTAATTGTTGTACCTATTATAATTTCACTTGAGTGGGAGAAACCATTTGAACTAATGTGCGATGCTAGCGATTATGCTATTGGAGTCGTTTTAGGGCAAAGACATGAAAAAATGTTTAAAGTTATATACTATGTTAGTGAAACTCTTACTGCAACTCAAATTAATTACAAAACTACTGAAAGATAGTTACTTGCGATTGTATATTCTTTTGAAAAATTTAGATCTTACTTATTTGAAGCTAAATGCATAGTACATACTGATCATTCTGCTATTAAATACTTAATGAAAAAGAATGATGCAAAACCTAGAATGATTCAATAGATGCTTTTAATGCAAGATTTTGACTTTAAGATCATCAATATAAAAGTGGTCGATAATCAAATAGCTGATCATCTATCTAGACTTGAACAACCTAATTTGGATGATTTTGAGAAAGAAATTACTGAAACTTTTCCCGATGAGCAATTATATAATATTATTGAAGGAAATTTATCGTGGTATGCTGATATTGTGAACTACATCGTTAGTAATATTTTATCACCTGATTTAACAATGGAACAACAAAAAAAAATTTAAGCATGATGCTAAATTTTATTTCTGGACGATCCTTATCAGTACAAGCAATGTAAAGATCTAATTATTAAAAGATGCGTGTCTTATGAAGAAACTAAAAAAATTATTAGAGAATGTCATGATTCTGAATTTGGAGGACATTTCAGAATTGATAGAACTTCACATAAAATTTTGCAATCTGGATTTTATTGGCCTACACTTTTCAGAGATGTTTATAAATTTATCAAAACTCGTGATTGATGTCAGAGAATAGGCAATATATCTAGAAGAAATGAAATGTCTCTTAATTTTACTTTGGAAGTTGAAATTTTTTATGCTTGGGGATTAGATTTTATGGGACTATTTATGCCTTCATTTGGAAATATATATATAATGATTGCTGTTGATTATGTATCAAAACGGATTGAAGCAATAACTTTACCTAGGTGTGATGCTACAAGTGTTTTGAGGTTTTTAATGAAAAATATATTCACAAGATATGGAATGCCTAGAGTAATCATCACTGATGGAGGATCCCATTTTAAGAATAATCTGATTCAGAGATTGGTGGAAAAATATAACTTGTGCATAGAATCTCTACAGCTTATCATCCCCAAACTAATGGTTAGTAGAGGTATCTAATCGTGAAATTAAATGAATTTTGGAGAATGTTATTAATCCTTAGAAATTGGATCGGTCTGCTAGATTAGATACTGCTTTATGGGCATACAAAACTGCTTATAAAACTTCTATAGGAATGTCCCCTTACAGATTGATTTTTGGAAAAACTTGTCACTTGCCAGTTGAATTAGAATATAAAGCATATTGGGTGATCAAGAAATTGAATTTTAATTTGAAAGATGCTGGTGAGAAGAGACTGCCGCAGTTGAATGAATTGGAAGAAATCAGAAATGAATCATGTGATAATGATAAAATATATTTGGAAAGAAGAAAAATATGGCATGATCGGAAGATTGTCAAAAAGAAGTTTGAACCAGGACAAAAAGTTTTATTATATAATACAAGATTGAAGTTATTTCCTGGGAAATTAAAATCTTGATGGACAGGACCATTCACTGTTGTAAATGTATATCAGTTTGGAGCTGTGATTATCGAAGGCCCTAAATCTGGAAAAATATTCAAAGTTAATGGCCAAAGATTAAAACCATATTTTGAAGACAATAGTCCTAATTTTAAAGAGGTTTTAATGTTGGATCAACCTGATTAACTGAAAGTTATGTCGGGCTGACAACGTTATAACAAGTGCTTTGTGGGAGGTAACCCATAGTTATTTAGTGTGTGCTTTATTTTATATGTTATTTGTGTCTATTTGTTAATTAAGTCTTATTCTTCCTTAATTATCATTAATAACATTTAAGAATTGAATCAAATCAAAATTTGAAAAAAATTTGAATGAAGTGAAGTTTGACGAAAGTTAAACTAGCGCCAAACGGCGCTGCTATCAGCGTCGGACTGCACCACTTCAGAAAAATTGTTTCTCGTCTTTAAATCTGAGTTTTGGCAGTTCTAGGCGGTAAAACCTCCATAAGAACTTTCAAAAATCGCCCCTAGACGTAGGAACTGCCAAAGGAACGAAGAGGAAGACCCAAATTCTTGTCCAAATGGATTCTGGTTCGACGGAAACTAAGAGATTTCAAGTATTCAACCGGAGAAAGTTTGTAAGTTTCGAGGCACATCAACTTTTCAACAAAAATATCTTGAAAATGAGATTGATTAAGGAGCGAGACTTTGTAAATTGAGGTATGAATTCTCCTACTACTAGAATTGATGAAATTATTGTTCAGAGACGTTGGAAAGTATTGTGTTATACTACTATCGCCGTAGTTGTTCCGGTTGTGAAGGAATTCTATGCAAATCTTCATGGTATCAACCAAGGATGAGTTTATGTGCAAGGGAGTTTTTTCACATTTACTCTTATAAAGATTAATGATTTATACATGATTGAGAATGTGTCAATCTACCACTATTCAAATTTTGCCTCGACGAAGGACAATATGAATGACATATACAGATATCTGACGGATGAAAGTGATGAATGGGAGATAAGAGATAACATGTATGTAAGTTTCTCGACCACACTATTAAATCCTATGTCGAAACACTTACATTACTTCATATGTGCAAAATTTCTCACAACAATGAAATTCAGTAAGGTAACTAAGCAGTGTGCTATTCTGAATTGTTATATTTAAATGGGAATGCATATTGATGTTAGTTCGATAATTGTTAAGTTTGTTTTGGGATTGATGATCTATGGATTAAAGTATGAGCTTGGAAATCCTTCCACTATATTTCTCCTCTGTAGTCAATCACAAGTGCCATATGAGAACTGGAAAGAGTACTTCTACCTTAGAAGCCTATAGAACCAGATATGTATATAATAACCAGTCAATTGGTGAAATGAATGATATGAGCATCATTGAAGATCAACCATCTCAATGGTCAGCACCTATTCCTCCTTATTTTCCTGAAAGTTCACAGATCATCCTGAAAAAAATAAGAAATTGGAGAAGGAAGTACAACATTTAATAAATGCAATCAACAATCTTTCTGATTTCTTTGATCATTTGGATTGAGGAAAGAAGGAGCACTTTGATCATTCTGGATATCTTGAAGGAAGTTTGACACGATTGATGCGAAGAAAAGACTGGATTGAAGAGGATTCTACTGAAGAATTTTCGTTTCATCCATTCTATAATTTATTTGTTCATGCACAATCGATGGGAAATCTGAGAATTGATGATAGTTCGGAGGAAGAAAGAACTTGATTATTGTATTTCTGTATTTGTGTATCAGATTGCTTTACTTTGCTTTGCTTTACTTTATTTGGCTTGAATGTTATATTTGGACATGCTTTCTTGTTTAGTTCTCATCGTTATTGTGTTGTGGTTGTGTGCGACACTGAATTTAAAGATTATATGGTTTGAAAATGTGTAATGTATAGTGTTGAGTGTATGTGTATGACTCATAGATTTTATATATGAAATTAATATTATATGTTATTTGTGTTAAAAAATATCATTTGCTAAGGCTTTAGGATGCTATTCAATACTTAATTAGACTGATTAGACATCAGAGCGGGCTTGAAAAGACCAAAATTACAAAAGAAAGTCAGAAACCCAGTTTTTGAACTGGCGCCGAATGGCGCTGCCACCAGCGTCGGACAGCACCAAAAGTCAGAGAGTTTGGCTGTGTTTACAGAATAATGCACCGAACGGCGCTAGAACCAGTGTCGGACAGCGTTCGAACGTGAAAACTGCCCGAAACTCCAAATTTTCACGATTTAACCCTAGGATCCGTCATTTTTGCCCAAACCATTGTCTTCAACCTCCAGCCAAGGTCGGTTTTTGCACCTAGGGCTCACTGCATTTGGATTTGAAGTGAGTTCGGATTTCATCTTCTCTCGGTAAGAGCTACGCTTTAACCTAAAAATTTTTGATTTTGACCGTGGAAATCTCCTACATTAGGAAGATTCAAAATTTTGAAGTTTTTGGAGAAAACTTTGGAGATTTGTCATGGATTTTAAGTTCTTATCTTTTTGAATTTATATTGGAGTCCATTGCTTTGTAATTTGAAAATTGATTTAAAAATTTGGTGTTTTTAGATAAATGGCTCTAAGATTGGCTAAGGGTAAGTGGAAATTTGAATTTGATGAAAGTAAATTTGTAAGTTTCAAAGCTTATTCACGTTTTAGTACGTTTCTTAGCAATAAGAAATGTATTCAAGAGAGAGCTTTTGAAAATCCTGGAGGAATGCTTGAAGAATTGATTGCTAATCGTCAATGGGAGATTTTATGTTATTTCACTGCTGATGCGATGCTGGGTATTGTTAAAGAATTTTATGCCAATCTGTTTTATTCTGAGGGTGAATACATTCTGGTTTGATGCCAAATTGTTGAATTCACCCATGCCAGCATAATTGCATTTTATCAGTTGAGAGGACCCTACCATTGTGACTATGAAAATTTTCCTATTACAAATGAGGCATTAGATATGATTGTAAAATTTTAACTGCTAGAAAAGGGGAATGGAAGATTAAACAAAGACTAAAAGTTAACTTCCCCCTTTCTACTTTAAATACTGTGTCAAAAGCCTGACATTATTTCATTTCTGTAAGACTGTTACCTACCAACCATCACAGTGATGTTACTGTTGATAGAGCTGTTTTGAATTGCTGTATTCAGACCATGAATAATATAAATACTGGGGCTATTATTCATAAAAGTATTTTGACAAGCTTAAAAGGAGAAACCACAGGAGGAATAAAACACCCCAGTCTGATTCATGCCTTATGCATTCAGTCAAGAGTAGTAATTGAAGATAATGATGAGGTAGTCCATCCCCTGAAGGCCATCACAAAATTGAATATGAAAACTTTTGAAGCCCAAGTAGGATTGAAATGGAGTAAGAAAGATGATGAGCCTTTTTCTAGTCGAGATAGACCATCTACATCTAGGGAGCCTACTCTGCATGATGTTATGAATCAGTTTGAAAGATTAAACACTAGAGTAGTGGGACTAGAAGTGAGGAACATGATAAATGATGATTATCAAGTGCAGTGGAGAGACAATGAGATAGCTTATCATGACACACAGATGAGATTTTTCAGGGGAGACTGATGCTGTATTTCCTACTGACCTTGAGTATACTCCATACCAGCCTGAAGAACCCGATGCTGGTGGAGCTCCTGCAGAAGATGAAGATTGGTAGTTTGTTTATTTTTATCTTTCATTATACTTTGTTTTGTATTTGTGTTTAATATTTGTGATGTACCTGAGACTCCTTATGATTTATATCTGAGATGTTATATGTGTATGTGGATGTACTTGTAGTAGACTCTATTGTTGATTTGTGATGTTTGTGATGTGATACAATAGTAAAGTTTTTCTATTTTTTGGATTGCTAGTTTAATTTGTAAAAGTAACAGTTGGATGTTAATGTTATATATACTGTTTATTGTGTTTTAACCTCTTCTTTATAAACTTCTAACCCATATTTGTGTATAGAAATACTTCTTAATTATTTCAGGCATACTGTTCTACTTTATGAAGAAAAACCTGCTTAAACTCAAAGGTATGAAAAGACTAGCATATTGAGATATGAGTTATATTATTTAGATTTTTTTCTTTATTCCATGTTAAATGTTTTCAAAATCTAAGTTTGCGGGAAGGGAAAGAATTAACTGTTAATTGTTCTCATTTAAAATTATTTTAAAAAATTAGTAACATGATTTCCTGTAATAGAACTCAATTTCAGATAACTGTATTTTGATTTTATTTAAGTATTTTATAAAATTGAATGAAAGTATTTGGTAATGAAAAGTAATTTTGTGATGTAAGATATTTGGAATAAGAGAATAGGATTATAGTCAACTTTTTAAAGTAAGAAAAACTATATGTTTGAAATATTAAGAATCTTAAAATTTTATGTGATAGGAAAGGATTGAGACTCTATGATGAATCATTAATAAGCTAAAAAAATGCCTATAAGATAAAGAAATGTGGTAAGTTTCAAATTTAGGGTGAGAAGGGTAAAGTTCAAAATCATTAAAGGTTATCCAGATACAGTAATCCTCACTTAAAAGAAAAGAAATAAAAAACAAAAAGCAAAAGAAAAGAAAAGAAAAACGAAAAGCAAAACAAAAGAAAAGAGAAGTGAGGAGAAGCTTGAGGAGATGTCTAATAAAAAATTGGCTTCACTTGGACCTACCTAAAGAGAGAAACTTAACTACTTTCCTGAACTTATATGTATGGATTAGCATCTTTACTAGTAGTATTCTCATAAACTTCTTTTCATGTAATCCTTTTAAGTGCCTTAATAGGACAATCTACAGACATTTTTGAAATGAATAGAAAACTAAAATTCTTAGACTTGATTACTAGATATTCTTACACCTGCAGAACTTAAATTATTCAAAGATCTTTCTAAAATTTTTACTATTGTACTTATCTAAATCAAAATTATGGTATTCTAGAAAGAAAGTTCATTGCAGTGGATCATTTTTTTATGTATTAACTAGAATTACTTAAGGACAAGTATTAGTTAAGTTTGGGGGATCTTGATCCACTGAAAATTTGATAGCTTTTTACTATTAATTTCATACCTGTTTTTATGATATTGCACTTTAAAGGAAGATATTTTTGATGATTTCTTACAGGTACAATGATTTGAGCCCTTTGGAGCAAAAGGAAGCGAAAAGAAGAAAATTTGGAGCAAAAAAGAACAAAAGTGCATTTTATTGAACTAGTGCCAAACGACGCTGTGACCAGCACCGGACAATGCCAGTTTCCAGAGAGTTACGAAGTTTTGGCGGAATAATGCGCTGAACGGTGCTCCTGTCAGCGTTGGACAGCGCCCTATCCCGATTTTGAACTAAATTTAATGTATTTTGCCGGATTTTGAAAGGTTGCTTGAGGAAACTCTTGGGAATTCAGTTTTGGCTGAATTTAAACACTTTTGGAGCAAAATTTCAAGGGGGGGAAGAAAGGAGAAGAGAAGAGAAGAGAAGTTTAGAGTTTAGGGAGAGTTTCTTTCCATTTTGTGTAGGAAGTTAGGTTTTGTATTTTCTCTTCTTAGGAGTGTGAGAGGAGAGGGAAAGCGAAGATTTCATCTTCCTTAATATTCTAAAGAAAGAATTATGTGTTGTTGTGAACAAAGAAGAGGAGTCAAAGGAATTCCTTAAGATTCACTTGGGGAAGAGTTCGAGAAAAGTTGTCTTTACTTTACTCTGTTTGTATGACAATGTTTTTACATATGAAATCCACGTTTTGTCATCTTTTCCTCATGAGTCTTGAGTAGATTTTTTTGTCTTTCTCCTTTTCATGTGATGTGTTGATGTTGTGAAATGGAAAGATGTGCCGATTTATTATGGACAATTTGTGATGACCTTTTCACTTAGAACTTCATTTACTTTTTAATCTGGCCAATTAATTGTTAAAACTTTTTGGGAAACATATGTTCCGAAAGGATTATGAGTTCCACAACAAAAATGAAGGTCACATTCAATGTTCATGAATGAGAGATGAAGTTCATGGGGATTGAGTGCAAATAAATAGAGAAATAAACTTTGATAGGTGTAGAATTGGAGATTTTAGAGTGACAGGCTGAAATCCTCAATTTGGTCCTAATGTTCAGAAACTGAAGCGAGATTTAGCCTTCAGGTGAAGGGAAGTGGGAGCTCTGGAGTGAGAGCCAGTATCCTCCCAGCCTAACCATAGATTTGAGGACTAAACTTAGGATTAGCCAATGTTTTTTATACGCTGAAATATGGGTAAAGAATAGGAATGCTCCTATTTGGCACAATACATTTGCATCACTGATCTATGTCACAATAATCATCACATTATGAATGAAAAGGAGAAAGACTCTTTCTTTAAACTTACTTTGTTATTAATTTAGTCTTATATTAGTTTAACTTACTAGAATTTAGAATGTGATTTTGTAGAAATAGTAACTGAACATGTTTGTCTTTACGTTAAGAATTAAACTACTTGCAATTGTGTTGTGATTCGATAAGAGATTTTTGTGCTACGCCCTAAAAGTAAGCATTTCTGTGGGATTGATAACCAGGACTCCACTAGAGCCCTGTATTACTTGAGCGAAAAGTATACTTGCGTTAATTGTGTGACTCATTATCATTTAAATCAATATATAAATCTAAATCTGAGTTCATTAATTTTTGTTAAAAAGTCGCACCAATGTCTCTTCGAAATGTGTCTATATTCAATGAATATACCCAAAAGATGCATCCTTTCATGTGAAATTTGAATGCCTTTTGGCGCCCTTGATCAGTTACCCACGTTTGTACCAAAGGGTCCCTCCAACACCTCTTCAAAATTCTCTAAAAATTCCTTGAAATTGAAAACTAACTACCTTGCACCTAATCGCGGGGCCTTTGACGCTTAGGCGTAACCTTCTCTGTCTGCTGACGCTTAAGCGCCAGATCTAGGTGCTTAGGCGCCCCACTTCATTTTAACACCTTCTTCATTTGTGCTCCAAATTTGATCATTTTTCACTTCTTTTGGCATATTTAGTCAATTTAATTGTACCTGAAAGAAAAACACACAAATACTTTCCATTAAATTTTAATATTATCAAAAATATGTATAAAAATGTGTATAAAAATATTATATATTTTAGGTATATCATATAGCCAACATAATAAGCTGCCTAAAACCCAATACACATCATTAGCCCTCTCATTACAACTTGAAAACCCAACAAGAAAAATAAGAGAGAAGAAACCTGCGTTATTGGTGTATGTTCCATGCATAAAAAAAATTTAAGTTTACCATATGTTGAAACCAAATTCATGTTATAGATTCTCAAAAAATGTGATAAGTTTGTTTGTTTTATGTGATTAGGACCCATGTGCTTTCATGTTTAGTTTTAAATTCTATGTTGAAGGAAAATTAATGTGTTAGTATAAATCAGATCCAAGTATGTGTGTTAGTGTAAATCATATGGAAGTCTCCATGTGCTACTCTAAATCATATACAAGTGTCCATGTTTTAGTATAAATCATATACAAGTCTCCAAATGTTAGTTTAAAGCATATGCAAGCATCCTCGTGCCAGTGTAAATCATATGCAAGTTTCCATTAGTTATTATAAATCATATGAAAGTCTTAATATGTTAGTGTGAATTTTTTGTCATATGTATCATACCCGAACTCATGTAAATCATATGTTATCAAGATGAGCGGTGTATGTTTTGTACATAAAATCACATGGTAGTCTTAAGTATTTTATGCAAAATCAATTAAACATGTGATACTTTTATGTCTCTTGCATGCTAAAAAAAGAAAGAAAATCTCCATGTGTTAGGTCTATGTTTAATGTTGGAATGTTTATTAAATGTGCTCCAAAAGGTATTTTTAATATACAAATTAGATTGTGTTCTAAATGATATTTTTTACAAAAGTCTACACGATTTTAAAAATGCTCCAAGAGGGACCACCATCACATGAGGTTGAGTAAGCTTACAAGAATCCCCTTAAGACTTCAAGAGAGATTATCAATAATGAAATTTCACAACATCTTTCAAAATGATCTCTTAACATCCTTTTCCAAAACTTAAAGTGATGAAATTTAAAAATAAATCCTTTCAAAACAAGATATTTTCAAAACCTTTAACTAAATAATACCTTCAAAAGTTAAGCAAACATCTTTCAAAATAATTTTAAAAGAATCTTTAAAAATCAACCTTAAAACAAACCTTTTTAACATAACTCTTTTTATACATAAGTTAAAACCTAAGTAAGACCTATTAAAAGCTAAGCTAATTTATTAAGAAATCAACCAAAACAAGTATAATCTCAATAAATACCTTTAGAAGACCATTTTCAAATATTAAGAACAACAAAATCCCTTGTGAGCTCAAAGTTACCTAAGTTTTGCAAATCCTTTTGAATTATTCAGTCTAAGTAGGACGTATGTATGTTTATAGGTACAATTTCATGAATGAAAGTGTTCTTTTCTAGTAATAAGAGATTCATAAAAAATTAGGTCTTAAACACTTAAATATTGAGTAGTCATGCATACATGTTTGCTAGATAAGGTAAATTCTTGTTACTAACACTTTTTACTTGGCAAAATACTTTATAAATACTTTCTTTTCCAAGTGTGTAAAAGTCTTTGAAAAGTATTGCTTCCGCTCTGCTGCCTGCCACCTTTGCGCCTGCTGCCACCGTTGGACCGTGTCGTTCTCCTATCGTTGTCATCAAGTGTGGACTCACCAGCTTGTCTGCCGTCATATAGCCTCTCTCTTTGAATAAATCTCTCTCTCTTTGATCGTGTTGGGGATCTAAAGAGAGAAGAGATTGAAGGGCTAAGGTATACAATGACAGAGGCAAACAAAAGAAGCACATGGAGAAGCTTTCGTGAGGGGGACTTTGTGTAGATAGCTCTGAAGCATATGTCTGAGGTATAATCGGTTTAAAACAATTTTGGAAGCATGTATGTGAAGAAGACCTGATGAAAGCAAACCCACGACCAGAGATTCATGTAGTTGTACCTATTCTAGAGTTTGCTTCTTCCTATAAGGCCAAGCCCCTATAGTTAATTACATCTTAAGTAACTAGGGTGCTTAAGAAAACTCTCAATTAGGGTTGTAACTCAACCTAAGAAAGTTGGAATGTTGGTGCTTTAAGGAAGAAGTTTCAAAGTCATGTCCTAAAGGTAGTGGATGTGTGAAGGTTTCGAAGAATCCTGTCAAGATCCTAAACTATCTTATGGATTTTTGTTGTTGTCAATGGTTTATTTGAGGTTCATTGATCACACCCTAAAATGTGCACATTTTTTGTGTATTTAATTCAATTTCAATCTCCTACGATGACACCAAATATTTGATCCGACCTGCAATTACGCATATATTTAAGTCCATTACCAAAAACTTGACACCGTTTAATTATGGTGGCTAGTATGCAAAACAAATATGTTGTGGAATTTTAGAATTTAATTTATAACTCACACAATATGGGTACTACGCAAGGACATGTATCGTTACAAGTAGTATATGTTTTCTTTTAAGACCAGAGTATTGATCTCATAGAGAAGCGAGGTAAGAAATCCCTTAGGTTAAATCTAGTCTACAACTATCAGGACTTAGTTTGGAGTAACAATTAAGGGTGTTTTTTAATAACGACTCCTAATTATAAACCTAAATCTAAAGATAAGCCTAACTAGAGAAATAAATTTAGGGAATTTTGAGATGTTAAAAACTAACATTCACATGCAATGTCCCATATAATATGTAGGAATGAAATGCTTAGAATTTAATGTGGCTAGTGACAAATAGGAGCATAACTATTCTTTACCCCTCCCAGGCATAAAGAACATTAGCTAATCTAGAGTTAGTTCCCGATAGTATGGAAATGCTGAGTAGATTCTAGCCTCTCACTTCTAGATTACCCACTATGCCCTCTCTATAGGACTAACTAGGGACCCGAGTTCCAACTTTAGACCAAATTGGTACAGGATCTATCCTGTCACCCTAGAAAAACCAATTCTATGCTCATTAAAACTTATCTCTTTATATATTTTAACTAACCAGTGGACTGAGTCCCCTCCCATCTTAAAGGTTAGTGTGGTACTCACTAGTTGGGTGAAATCATAGCCCTCCCGGGTCATTATGTTTCACAATGAATTTTAACATTATAAGTGATCAGTTTGCTCTAGCCCTTGCTAAAAATGTTCTGAAAGAGCTAAGGAAATTAAGGAGTTATTTGACAGGAGAAGATCCAAAAGGAGATCTACCTTCGATCTTAGAATTAAATATAATAAGAGATTTTAATAATCTCCGTATCATCGGAGAAGAATCCAGAGGAAATACCTCTTTGATAGAAAATAAGTACTCGAAATTACTACGAAAGAAGAGGCTTCATCCTCAGAAAATATACTACTTATGCAGAAAGATTACAAGATACCACTAAGAAAGAGCTAAATATATTATACATACTGATCATTCTGTGATTAAGTATCTGATGTAGAAGAAGGATGCAAAACTAAGGTTAGTCAGATGAGTCCTTCTGATGCAAGGGTTTGATTTTTAAGTAGTGGATAGGAAGGGAACTGGAAATCAAATTGCTGATCATTTATTAAGGCTGGAACAGAAAAATTATGGTAATTTTGATAATGAAATAAATAAAAAATTTTCTGATGAACAATTATATGGTGTCTCTGAGTGGTGTATTACGGGGTGTGTTGATATAGTTAACTATATAGTTAGTGACATTTTACCCTACGGATTAACATGCCACCAAAACAAGAAGTTCATTCAAGATGCAAAATTTTACTTATGGGAGGTCCCTTATTTATAAAAAATGTAAGTATCAAGTTATCTAAAGATGTGTACCATTTGAAGAAACACAATAAATTATTCAAAAATATCATGAATATGTTTTTGGAAGACATTCTGAAGTGGATAAAACTACATTTAAAAATTTTTAATCTAGTTTTTATTGGCCTACTTTATTTATGGATGTCAATATTTATGTGAAAATATGTAATATATGTCAGAGAGTAGGCAATATTTCTAAAAGAAACAAAATGCCCCTAAATTTTACTTTGGAGGTTAAATTTTTTTATGTTTGGGGCTTGGATTTTGTGGGACCATTTATACCATCTTTTAAAAATGTTTATATATTTATTAACTATGGATTATGTTTTAAAATGGATTGAAGCAGTTTTTTACCCCACTGGCTGTGATGCTCAGCGTGTTACAAAATTTTTAAAGAAATATATATTCACTAGGCTTAGAATGCCGAGAGTGATCATTACAGATGGGGAAGTTATATTAAGAACATAAGAATTGAAACATTAACTAGGAAATATGGAATTAAATGTCGAATTGCCACAACATATCATCCTCAGACCAGTGGTCTAGCAAAAGTATATAATCGAGAAATTAAAATAATATTAGAAGATACTATAACTCATAATCATAAAAATTAGACTGTTAGACTTGATTATGCATTATGGGCCTATATGAATGTTATAAAACTCCTACAGGAACGTCATCATATAGGCTCATATTTGGAAAGACATGTCACTTGTCAGTTGAATTGGAGCATAAAACTTATTGGGCTATAAAGAACTTTAATATAATTTGAAAGATACCAGTGAGAAACGATTATTGCAATTAAATGAGCTCGAGAAAATTAGAAATGAATCTTTTGAGAATGCAGAAATTTAGAAGGAAAAGATGAAAATTTGTCATGATAAGAAGATTTTAAGAAAAGATTTTGAGCTCGACAAGAAGTTTTACTTTATGATTCTAGATTGAAAGTATTTCTCGGAAAACTTAAGCCTAGGTGGTCGAGGTTGTTTATTGTAATAAAAGTTTATCCATATGGTGTTATTGATATTAAAGATCCGAAAAATGCAAGAGTAAATAAAGTAAATAGACATAGATTGAAACCTTACATAAGCATAAATAAGCCTTTATATGAAGAGGTCCTAATGTTTGGGTCGACTAGAATAAAACATTGGATACGTTGGGCTGACGATGTTAAACCATGCGCTTCGTGGGAGGCAACTGACCCACTGAAAATATGTTAAGATTTTCATGCCTATTTTATATTGATTTTGATGATAGTGCACTTTAAAGAAGGGTTTAGATTTTATATTGATTTTGATGATTTGTTGCAGATATGTTCATTTATGGACAATGGAGCGAAAAAATGTAAAAAGGAGCGAATTTGGAGAAAAAAAGACTAAAAATATGAAAATTTGATCTAGGGCGCCGACGACGGATTTTTCTCGAGAGTTTAGAAAAATATTACAAGGAAGCCCACCGACGACGAGATCGAGGTAGCCGATAGCGGGCCTTATGAAAGAGAGTCCAAGGCTAAGTATTCTAGAAGGCCGCCGACAGTGCGCTCGAGGCCGCCGACGGCGCGAAAGTCGGTTCACTTACGAGGTGCATCGAATGGGGACGATTTTTGAAGGGATGCTTGCGAAACTCTTGGAAACTCTTCAACCACTTTAAAAAGAAACAATTTAGGGCTGAAAAGTTTGTTGTCTGTTGTTGTCCGTGAGTCCACCGAGTCTATAGTGTGTCTACTAGAATGTTAGTTAGAGTCTTGTTTCCATTATAGTTTTAGATATTGAGTTCAATTAGTGATATTTGTGAGGGATTCTTCGAGAGATTGTAAGAGTGGAAGGGAAGTGAGAGATTTTCTTCCTCCTTTCCCTTTTGAAGGAGAATTCAACGTGCTGCAAAGAAAAGAAGAGCTTCAGAACAACTTCACGGAGTTTGCTTGGGTAGGAATTTGAGATAAGTTGTATTTAATTATTTTACTTTGTAAAACATTGTTTTTATATATGAAATCCAAGTTTTGTTGTATCTTCTCCATGAAATCTGAGTAGTTTTTCTGTCTTTCTCCTTGTTTTGATATTTTAGTGAAATGGTAATTTAAATTAGTGTGCCAATAAAATTTTAAAGAAGTTGTGATAATCTTTTAACTTAAATCTTAATTTACTTTCAATCTGTCTAATTGATTAGTTAAAATATGTTGAGTTTAACAGCTATAGTGAAGACTACATCCGAGATTCAGGAAGGTCAAAGTCCTTGAAAGTAGGGTACAAATAAATAGGGAAATAATATTTATCGGGCGTAGAATTGGAGATTTTAGAATGACAGACTAAAATCTTCAATTCGGTCCTATCGTTTAGGTGCTAAAGTGTAGATGTTAGCCCTCAAGTGAGGGGAACGTGGGAGCTCCGAAGTGAGAGTCGGTATCCTCCCAGCCTAGCCCCATATTCAGTAACTAAGCATAAGATTAGTCAATGTTCTTTATGCCTGGACCAAAGGGTAAAGAATATGTATGCTCCTATTTGGCACAACACCATTTTTAAACTAATTTTAATTATCCATTCACTTAAATTTGTTAACAAGGAGAAGGATCTTGCTTATATATTTGAACTTCACTTTATTAGTAGAATTAGTTAATTGCTGGTAGAACTAGTTTATTAAAACTTTATCTTATTTACGATTGCATATTAGTGACAGAGGCAATTCGATTTACAAAGTTGTGATTCTAAATTAGCTTCTATAATCTTAGTCCGTTGCCTCTGAACTATCCATGTGGGATCGATATCGAGGACTCCATTAGATCCCTGTATTACTTGAGCGATACATATACTTGCGTTGAAAGATTAGCTCTGCAATTATTGAATATCTTTATACACATCTTTATAAAATACAAGCAATTTTAAATTAACGCAGAGTGCACGGGGTGGTTCAAGTTTTTGGCGCCGTTGCGGGGGATAGTTAGAGCGTTAGTTAGATATGATAGAAAGGATAGATAGATATATAACATAACTAGTGTAACGGATGATTTAGGACAATTAGAAAACTTTTTTAAAGAATTTTCAACTTATTATTATTTAGTCAACTGTTTTTTTGTGTACTGATTTAGATTGTATGCGTAAAGTTAGATCTGAAAATCTTATACCCTATGATTCAGAATTAGAACGCACTGTTAGAAGAATTAGAAAACTGAGAAAAGAACCTAGAGATCTTGATAATCTTAACACAATGGAAAACAACGTAAACAACCAAATAATAGAAAATGAACATCAATCTAGACTACTAAGAGATTACACTAACCCTACATTTGATGAAATTCACTTAACCATCCAAAATCCAAATGTAGCTGCTAATTCATTTGAGCTTAAACCTGCAATTATCCAATTGGTACAAAACAATCAATTTTGCAGAAATTCTAACGAAGATCCTAATTTACATCTTGCAAGTTTCTTAGAACTTTGTGCAACTTTTAAATATGACAGAGTGTCTGATGATGCTGTCAGATTTAGAATTTTTCCTTTTTCACTAAGGGACAAGGCTAAGGCTTGGTTAAATTTGTTAGCACCTAGATCTATTAGAACTTGGGGGGAACTCTCACAAAAATTCTTATCAAAATATTTTTCACCATCCAAGACTGTTAAACTTAGAAATGATATCACATCTTTCAGTCAGTATGAGGGAGAATTGATATATGAATCTTAGGAAAGATTTAAAGAACTTCTTAGGAAATGCCCACATCATGATTTACAAAATTAGTTAATTATTCAAACTTTTTATAATGGATTAGTAGGATCTCTTAGATCCATTATTGATGCTGCTGCTGGTGGATCATTAATGTCTAAACCTTTTGAAGAAGTTTATGCTTTAATTGAAGAAATGACTACCAATAATTTTCAATGGCCTGCTGAAAGGGAATTCCTAAGAGAGTAGTCAGTATTCATGATTCAGATGCTTTAACTATGATAGTTTCTCAAATTGCTGCTCTTTCAAAGAAAATAGATCAATACGGAATGAATCGTTCTCAAATACCTCCACTGTTAGAAGAAAATTCATTAGGACAAATTGTAGATGCTCAATCTTCATATAAAATTATAAATTTGATAAATAATAGACAAAATAACCCTTATTCAAACTATTATAATTCAAGTTGGAAGAATCATTCAAACTTTAATTAGAATAACCAAGGTAATGTTAACCTGTTAATCCTCAGTGGGGGAACAATCCTGTAAACCCATTAGGAAATGTAAATAATCAGGTAATTCCAATTATAGACCTTCTAATCCACCAGGTTTTTATAATAATTCACAATTCAAGGAGAAGAAGTTATCTTTGGAAGAATTAGTCTTGAATATGGGAAATCAATTACAAAGTTAAGGAGTTGCTATTAAAAATATAGAAAACCAATTGAGGCATATTGCTGCAGCACTGAGCAATATACCTGTTGGAACTTTACCTAGCAATGTTGAAGTAAATTCTAAAGATTAAGGAAAAGAATAGATTAAGGCTATTCAATTAAGAAGTGGAAAAGAGTTGGAAACAAGAGTCTAAAAAGAAACTGTAGTTGAAAAGGAAAAAGTGGAAACTGAAGGAGACAAATGAAAGTTTATATCTTAATTTCCCTCTGAAGCCTATGAAAATTACTGTTGAAAGACCACCACCACCATTTCCTCAAAGAATAAAGCAACAAGATAAAGGAAAAAAAATTGTTAAATTCTTAGACATTTTAAAAAAATTGTCAATAAATATTCCTTTTGTTGAAGCTTTGGAACAAATGCCTGATTATGTTAAATTTATGAAGTATATACTCAACAAAAAGAGGAAGATACTAGATCATGAGACTGTTGCACTCAGTGAAGAGTGTATTGCTATAATTCAGAAAAAGCTTCCTGAAAAACTTAAAGATCCTGTTAGTTTATCATCAAATCATTCCAATTTTAGCCACATAACAATCTCCTTAAAATTCATCAAAAATGCCTAAAACCCATTTCTATGAAACCAAGCCAAGCCATCCTAAGCCATAGGCAAGCCATGAAGCCATGCATAAGCCACATGGGAGCCATGAAAGCCCCTTTAAATGTCACCATGCTATATTGGGCAAAAGGAGGAGGTTCTTTACATATTCTCTTAAGAGTGATTAACCACTCTCATGTCTCCCCTAATTCATGCTTAAGCCTAATTGTACTTGGATGGTGACTTCTCCCCACTAATTAAGCTGAACCAAATGACTTTCTCTTCGACCCAAATTAGCCTTGGGGAGGTGCACCTAGCCCAATCCATGTATTTGACCAATCTTAGCCAAAATACACTCTTGCCCCATTCCACTTAAATCAAGCCCTTTACACATGTCAAACTCCAATTGACTTCACCAAATTCAACCCCTGACCTCCCTGACCTTGAGGGTGACCCATGCCTGGCCGGCCAGCCACCACAGCCACCGGAAAACACCATGGCCGAGACCTTGGAAGGAGCCAAACATTGAAATTCTCCCTTGCTGAGCTGCCCCATGCCCAGTGGCCATTGGAGCTGTTCTTCCCTTGCCCAGAGCAGCTGATCCCAGCCATTAACTCCCCCTGGGAGGCCCTCCAGCCAGCTCTATTTAAGCACCATCCCCTCTCGGCCATGAGAGGAGTTGCACAAAACCATACAGAAACTCTGCCAAAATTTTTCCAGATCATCCTCCACACTTAGAGCAATTGATCCCCAGTGACAATTTGCCCTAATCCCCACCAACAGAGCCCAATTTCTCAGCCAAAATTCCACCCAAAACCAGGACATCTCCCAATTCTCCACCAAAATCAAATTAAACTCACCCACACCTGCACAAGACCAAGAGAAGGAGTTCCCCAGTGAAAGCCCCCTCTCCAGGCCACTCATCTGCTCTAGCCTCCAAAGGTTGTGATCGGGTCCGGTGGAAATCAAGTCTGAGCAATTCCCGGGGCCGAAACTTCATCTGGAGCTTACTTGGACTCAATCGAAGGTGACACAACTCTCAGATCGAAGCCACACTTCTCTGAACAAAGGTATGAGCTCTCTCTTCTTTTCGAGCTTCCATGAATTCTGCATTTCTATTGCCTTAATTTCATGCCACATAAATCGTATGGATGTGTTCGTCTCTTCAAGACGAATCCATAGAGCATAAGAACGTAGAAATCGGTTAAGTATCGAGGGAGATATTATGCCTGGAAGATGGACGGTTCTCGGGCTAGGAGGCTTGGGGACGATGAACGGATGCCGTCCATTTGATACACGCGCGGGTGGACGGTCCAGATTGAGCCGTATGAGGAGACGAGACGATACAGCGGGCCACGTGGCATCCCAGTCAGATGGCGGCGCCAAACCAAAAGACGCCGCGTGGCCGTTCGGGGAGGCTAAAGTTGACGCGGCGCCGCGTGGATAAGTAGATAAATAGGGAATTTTCTTATTTATTAAATACCCAGAACTTCAAAAATGCATAAATTTGTGTAGAAAAATCCTAAAAATAAAATAAAAATACCCTCTTGCTCAGTGAACAGAGGAGAATAATGTGGAAAAGAAATCAAGTCATTTCATTAAGTATTTTATTTTTAATGATTTATTTACTCTTTGTGGTATTTTAATTCTCCATTTGCATAGACAATTCACCATGGCATGAGACCATAGGGCTTTTGAAGCCTCTGATCTAGGGAACATTCCCTGAATTTTCCAAGGTTAGAGGCCATCCCTATGAGAAGTTATTGATTTTCCAAGTTCATGTTACTGTTTTGAGTATTTTAATTGCAATAATTAGCATGTTGAGAAATAAATTCTAGAAAAATTTGGTGATGTTCTTATGACCAGAGGAACCTAGGAAAAATAGGTTTTGAGTTAATTCACTTGGAACAACCCTAATTGGCCTAAATACCCAAAGTTGAACTTTAATTAATTAGGGTTAACCACACATTAAATTGACTTGAAAACAATTCTTCACTGATCTTTAGGATCAGAGGAACATCACATAAAAATTTGAAATCAATTGAAAATATTTAACCTCACTAAATGGATTGATTAAGTCACATAACCAAAATTAAACTTTAAAAATTCATAACTTACAAAATACTTTTCAAAAATTCACAAAAAATAGTTTTGGAGCTTCTCTGATATCAGAGGAACTTAGGAAAATTAAAATTGTAATTCTCTAAAAAAGTTGATTTTTATCATTATTTTAATATTTTTAATAATTAAAAAATAATAAAAATTACAAAAATATTAAAAATCACCAAAATGTCACATTTTGAATTCTAATCACTTAGGAACAAACCAAATATTTTTTTTAAGTCCCTAGGATAAGATATTGAATTTTAAAGGCTTAATGTAATTTTTAATATTAAAAAATGTATTTTCCAACCTTTTCACTAAAATAATTTTAATAAATCAAAGAAAAATCAGAAAAATATAAAATTTATTTCTCTGGACTCCTTGAGGTCTGAGAGATTTAAGAAAAATATAAAGTCCATTTTTCAACATTAATTTTATTTTAAAATTAATTAATACTCTAAAACCCAAAATAATTATAATAAATAAAATATAATTAAAAAAATTACCAAAATTGGTCCAAATGGTCCTCTAGTCATTAGGAACATCCCATAATTTTCTTAAGGACACAAACATTTTTTTGGTCATGTTATTGAATTTTCCTTGAAAACCCCTATTTTCCATTAAAAATAATTACATAAATAAAGTAAATACAGAAAAACCACATTTTCTCCTCTAATGTCTTAATTGACATGTGAGTGAGGTTACATAAAAATTTCAAGTTCATTTGAGCTTAATTTAGTGAGTTATAGAATTATTAAGCTTGAAGGGCAAAAGGATAATTAAAAATTTCAACCCTTAATTAAAATTTTAGGATTAAAAAAAAAGGGGAGGGTAAAATATTTGATTTTAAACTGATTTTGGATGATTGAAACTTAAATGATTGAGGGTAGAAATCTACTAACCATTTCAAATATAATTAAAATAAAACTTTAATTAATTAATTAATTGAAATTTTGGAAGTATAATAGAAATTGGAATTATTAAAGTAGGGATATTATTAAGAGGATATTTATTCTTTAATTTAAAAATCCCTAAATAAATCACTTCAGTAATAATTAATTCTTACTTAAAAAAAATTAAAATAATAATCCAAATTAAAATTAAACTAAAATTAAATTAAATTAATTAAAATTAAAATTAAATTAAATTAAAATTGAATTAAAATTAAATTAAATTAAATTAAATTAAATTAAATTAAAGTTAAGTTAAATCAAATTAAATTAAATTAAATTAAAATCAAATCAAATTAAATTAAAATTAAATTAAATTGAATTAAAATTAAATTGAATTAAATTAAATTAAAATCATTTAACAACAAACCAAAATGAAATCATTAAGAATTAAATCTAAAATAACTTGAACACTATTCCAAACTTAAACTAATTTTTATAATTAAGTCAAAATTAAAATTAAATCATTAAGTTTAAATCATTAAAGTACTTAATAAGTTAATTTGCCCTTTTAAAGCTCTTATTATTATAACTCTTAAATGAGGTATCAAGTGAAGTGTTACTTCACTTATAGGATATTCAAATGTCTTAGTTCACTGAGCAAGAGAACAAAACTTAAACTTATGGATGATTAATTCACTTGTATAATTAAATTCTCTTGGACTTAAAACAATCCTAGAGGTATTGAAAAGATGTTTAAGACTCGTCTTAAGCACTTCCTCAATATGATGGGATGTTTATAAGAACAATTGAACTTAATTGTTCTTTGGTGAAGAAAAACATTCTTAAACCAAAACACAAGAACCTAGACGTCATAGGAGATGACTAGCTATAGGATTAGGACTTTTGTAGACAACCAAAACCTTTCCCTTAGCTTTACCTAGGTACTTGTTGAAACATTTAAATGTCTTAACATGTGTTTTAAGTGCAGCTTGGGATGACGGGAAGACCCTCCAAGTACTCTTTTATTTTACTGCAATTTACTTACATGCACTGTACTTTACTTTTCTTGCATGATAAACAACTGTTGCATGAAAACCAAAACCTTTAGGATAGTCCCTGAATTGAAACCAAAACTAAATTAAAAGTCATTACAAGGCAAAAATCACTGCCACAACATTTCAAAATATAAAACAACTTAAAATTTAATCACAAACGGAACAACAAAACCACAACTACAACTAAATTAAAATGTCTCATTGAATGATCGGGAATACCTCGGATGATGTAACCCATGTGTTGCTAACGGGATTTCCCACTGTCTAAATGAAAGTGTGGAACTCATTCAGTTGAGTTTAGCAAATTCATCTGGACTAAGTGAATTCAATGAAAATAACGGTGCCAGGATGACGGAACCATGGGATCTTAATCGATTCTGTTTAAACAACTTTAAAATTTGTTTTAATAAAAATATTAAAAACACTTGGATTTTAAGATTTTCTCTAAACCAAAACACTTCTCTCATCTCCTGATTTATGACTTCTAAAACTAAACCTCTGCAACAACAAGGAGCTTGGAGCATAGTGGGCAGCACGGCCATCGTCATCAGTAAAACTCGGATCTACTTCGAGAAAACCTTTCCTAGTTTTAAACAACCAAGCCATAGGATTTCGAGGTAGTTTGCTTAGTGCAACATAAATCCTCAACCCTTTTTTTAGGCATTTGCATAATCATATTATGTAAATTAAGCCCTAACCGGTCTTAGGATTCCGAGGTAGTTATTTGGTACGACATAAACCCTCACATCTTCGAGGCTGTTTGTATGATCATGTCATACGAATATAAGTCCTAAATAATTAAAATTGACAGGATCGAAATACTAAATAATTCTTCCTAAATTGAAGCCAAACAATAGGATAGTCGGGAAGTTGCCAAGATTCCTCTTGGATCCTCAACTTCTCCTACTTCTCTTCCTTCGGATTCCAAAACAAACGGTTCCAAATTTGATCCGTTCCTTATTGAAATTCCAAAATTCAATCCTTTGAAAACCTTAAACTTTGAAATTCTTGAAAGCAGAATCACTAATCATTATCGAGAGTTTTCTTAAGTGATTCCCGTCATTTAAGATGGAATTAACTATAAGGGCTTGCCCTTATAGGGAACTTTAAGAACCCAGGTAATATAAACCCTGCTTAATTCATTTATATTAAGCAGGGGAATTTGTCGGCTTATAAAATTGGTTCGCAGACCAAACGGATGTCACAAATCTCCTAGTTTATTTAATCGAGCCCCATCATCAAGCAGTGTGTCTATTCTTCGAGATAGATACACGGTTTGTGGTGCGGTGCTCGTTTATATAAACTATTTGGGATGTGAGATTGGTTTGATTTCATATCTTAAAATTTTTAAATTTAAAATTATTTTCAAAATCAAATACTACTTTCTAAATTATATATATATTTAAATTAAATTTATAATTTAAAATTCGCCGACAATTTCTATAGGCGACCCCTTTTTAAAAATCCAACACATAACCTAAAAATATGCCGACATATCCCTGTGGGATCGATATCCAGGACTCCATTAGAGCCATGTATTACTTGAGAAATACGTATACTTGCGTTGAAAGATTAGCTCTGCGATTATTGAATATCTTTATACACATCTTTATCAAATACAAGCAATTATAAATTGACGTAAAGTGCACGGGGCGGTTCAGCAACCCATAGTTATATATGTGGATGTTGACCTCATTTTTGATGAGGTCTTTTCTCTTCTCACTCCTTAGTACTTAGGATCTAGCCATTTGGCTTCTCCTTGACTATCTTAGAGGACTAGAAATGGGACCCATCACTTAGAAATTCAAACACCTCTTAAACTCCCTTTAAACCCCACATGCCTGATTAACAACCCCTAAGCCACTTGGAGGGTTAAAATCAAATGTGGAGGTTTAAAGGATGAGTTTCCTATAGGAGTCTTTGGCCTTAGGATTACTCTAGGTGGCCTGGTCTGGTAAGGGTTGACTTGCACACACCACACTCTCACACACATTCCAAATCCTAAAACTACCTTTAACCAATTTGACTTCCTGACTCATGTAGGTAATTCATATGGATGAACCTCGACCCTCAGCCCCTGGCTAAGAGGGTTAGGAACAACATAGTGAATGTCTAAAATGAGTCCTCTCATGGCTCTTGTGAGCTTAATATGGCTTCATGGCTCAACCAAAATGATTTCATTTCACTCATACTTGATCAATCTTCATTTTTCCAAAATTTCAATTTTTGACCCCCGGGTCCCTAAACCCACCAAGCCTACCAAATGCCTTTGAAATTGCCCAAAATTTGCAAAATTACCTAAATTACCCAAAATTCCTCAAAACCAATCCTAAACCATTCCCCCCACTCAAATTGATCATCCATGACCAAATACACCAAAATTTTCCAAATACCCCCTCAATACCCTCCAAATACCCAAAATACCCTTTTAACCCAAAAATTCCAAAAATTCAGAAAATTCCCAGAAAATTTCAAAAAATCCTAAATATTTCCAATTTCATTTTGTTCAACTACACCATAGGCCAATTTTGTTAATTTAGCCCACTTTTACCAAAACCCCCAATTTGCCCTATCTTTAACCTAAGAGAGCCCAATGTCCAACCAAACCAACCCAATTGACCTCAATTTTGTTCCAAATCAATTCTAAACTTCAATTAAATATCCCCAATATCAATTTAGACTAAACCCAAATCCAATTTCATCAACATGTGGATCTAATTTCAATTTGAAGCTTAAAGCCCAATTTTGGCCCATGACCTAAACTTAGCCCAAACCAACCCAACTTAACTCCAATTAACCCCAAATATTTTCCTAAACCTTCCTAACATCCCCACAAACAAAACACTAACATTAATTGTCCCAAATTTGAAACCAAAATCCACCCAAACCTAACCCAAACCAAAAATCCCCAATTTGGCCTAAATCCATCATGAACTCAAATGAGCCCAAATCCCAAAATCAAAGCTCAACCAAAGCTGAAAACTCTTTGTCACACCCCCATAAACATTTTTCAACATTAATTTTACATCAAACCCAACATTGGTCCAACCTTAACCCAAGTTAGCCCAATTTGGCCCATTTTGACCCCATTACTAAAAAGCTCAAATTGAACCCATTTCAACTCCAAATGGCATCAAATCTCTTCTAAAGTTCTCATGACACATCCCTAAACTAAACCCAACATTTATTTGACACAACCCCTCACCAATTTTCATCCATCAATTTATTTCAAAACCTAAAAGCCCACTTCCTTAAACCATTTTAAAAGCACATCCAAAATGATTTCAAAAAGCCAAAAATTGGCTCCAAAGCCCACATGACAATTTCTTCTCATCATACCTTTAATTGATATCATCCCTAAGTTCTAAATCAATCATCAAATAAATTCAAATCAAGCCTCATGCCAATTTTCCTTAAACTCATCAAAAATCCCAAAATCCATTCCTATGAAAATAAGCCAACCTTTTCCCAAGCCATGAGCAAGCCAAATGAAGCCATTTACAAGCCATATGAAGCCATGAGAGTTTTGACACCTCACCAAGCCATTAATGGCAAGAAGAGGGGGTTCTTTCTTAACCCTTCACTAAAACTTTTTAACCCCATTTATGCTACACTCTAAACTAAGCTTAGCCACCTCACCATGGATAGAGACCTCACCACCTTCTCTTGGCTGACCCAACTGATTTCTTTCAGCCCAAAATCAGGCCTTGGTGGGTGCACCAAACCCAAGTGCATGAGTTGACCAAAATGAGCCCAAAATATACTATCCCCCCATTCCACTTAAATCCACTCCTTTATACATGGCCAAAGCCAATTGAGTTCACCAAACCCCATCCCTGACCTCACTGGTCAAGTTGGTGATCCATGCCTGGCCGGCCAGCCACCACGGCCGCCGGAAAACACTAGGTCGAGAGCCTTATTTGGCTTCAAAAATTCAAACCCACTGGCTGAGTTATCCCAACCCAAATGGACACCATGGCTGTTCTTCTCCTCCCCTGAGCACCGATCCCGACCTCCAATCGCCCCCGGAAGCCCTCCAGCCACCTCTATTTAAACACCACTATCAGCCAAAAGAGGCGCTGAACCAAACCTTACCAAAACTCTGCCAAAATCACTCCAGATTCTTCTCCAAACACAGAGCACTTGATCCCCACTGAAATCCAGCCCTAAAACCCCCTCTGTGAGCTCAAATTCTCAACTCAAAATCCACCCAAAAAATAGGAAACTTCACCACAGTGAGCCAATCCCCAAATTGATTGACCCAACACCTTCACCAGACCAAGAGAAGAAGTTGCCCAGCAAAAGCCCCTTCTCCAGGCCAGCCATTTCTTCTATCAGCCAAGCTTTGAAATCAGGCTTGGTGGAAGTCTGGTCTAGACAATTCACCAGGGCTAGAGGCTTCATCCCTAGGCTCCTCCAGCTTCAACGAACGTGCCAAGCCCCTCTGATTGAAGCTTCACTTCCCAGAGCCAAGGTATGGATCTCCTCCTTCCCGAGAGCTTCCAGCAATTCTCCATTTCATTTGAGTTAATTTCAATGCATGTTAGTCGTATGGATTTGTAGCTCTTGTTTATACGAACACATAGGATCAAATTTCATGTAAATTGGTTAAGAAATGAGAGAGATATTAGGGTTTTAGTGTGGACGGCTCTCGGGACACACCAATCGTAGACGATGACCAGGAACCGTCGGATCGCGCGTGTATTGAGTGGACAATCCAGATCGAGCCGGACGAGGAGATGGAACGAGACCACGGGACACGTGGCTCCTGACTGAGGTGGCGGCGTCGAATAGGAGCGCGCCGCGTGGGACTTCAGAGCTACCGAGGTTGACTCGGTGCTGACTAGTTTAAGTAGATAAATAGAGTATTTCTATTTATTAAAATACCAGAAACTTCAAAAATCCATATCTTTGTGTAGAAAAATCACAAAAATAAAATGAAAATACTCTCTTGCTCAGTGAACAGAGGAGAAAAATGTGGAAAAAGAATAAAGTTATTTTAATGAGTATTTTATTTTTAATTAATTATTTGCTGATTTCAGTATTTTATTTCTCCATGCATTTATACAATTCACCATGGCATGAGACCATAGGGCTTTTGTAGCCTCTGTTCTTGGGAACATTCCCTGAATTTTCCAAGGCCAGAGGCCATCTCTGTGGCAAGATATTGATTTTCCAAATTTATGTGTCTGTTTTGCCATTTTAATTCCAGTAATTAGCATATTGCTTAGAAAATTCTAGGAAAATTTAAGGAGGTATCACATGACCAGAGGGCCTTAGGAAAAGTTTAGTTTGGTTTAAGTCCTCAAGAATAACCCTAGTTAGTCCAACAACAACAACAACAACAACAACAACAAAGCCTTAATCCCACTAAGTGGGGTCGGCTACATGAATCCTTTTTCTCCATCGCATCCTATTTAGTGTCAAATTTTCGTTTAATTCTAATAAATTAAGATCATTTTTTATGCAATAAGCCCAAGTTTTCCTAGGTCCGCTCTCGCCTTTCTTAACATAAGTTGTATTTAAAACATCTACTCTCCTAATCGGATCATCGGGTGGTCGACGTTTAATGCGACCAAACCATCTAAGGCGACTCTCTCTAATTTTATCCGTCAACTGGTGCAACTCCAACCCTATTACGGATATATTCATTTCACATTTTGTCTCTAAGTGTAAAACCACTCATCCACCTAATCATTCTCATCTCGGCAACACTTAACTTAACATTATGTTTCTCTTTTAAAGGCCAGCATTCAGCACCATAGAGCATTGAAGGTCTCACCACCATCTTATAAAATTTTCCTTTCGATCCTAAGCGGTACTTTTCTATCACACAAAAGGCCGGACGCATTCCTCCACTTCAACCAACCAACCCGAATTCTACTATTAACATCCCCATCAATATCACCATCACTTTGAACAATGGACCCGAGATATCTAAATCGTTCACACCTTTTAATAATTTGATCACCCAAAGTTACACTTACGTCACTAGACCTACTATTACTAAAATTACATTCCATGTATTCAGCTTTAGTTCTACTCAAACGAAGACCTTTAGACTCCAATGTAGACCTCCATAATTCAAGTTTTTCCTGGACTTTTTCTCTTGTCTTATCCACAAGGAGGATATCATCGGCAAAAAGCATACACCAAGGTACATCCTCTTGTAAATGGCCGGTAAGACCATCCATAAATAAAGCAAAAGATATGGGCTTAAAGCCGATCCTTGATGTAAACCAACGTAAATAGTAAAATACTTGGTCAATCCTCCTTCGGTTCGAACACATGTAACAGCTCTAACATACATATCTTTAATGACTTGAATATAGGTCATATCAACACCTTTCTTCTCAAGGACTCTCCAAAGAACATCTCTAGGAACCTTATCGTAAGCTTTTTCTAAATCAATAAAAATCAAATGTAGATCCTCCTTATTATCTCTCGTACTTCTCCATCAAACCTCTCAATAAATGAATAGCTTCCATGGTAGACTTCGCCCGCATAAATCCAAATTGATTATGAGAAATCTTCGTAATACGTCTTAACCTATGTTCAATTACCCTCTCCCATAATTTTAAAGTATGACACATCAATTTAATTCCTCTATAATTTGCACACTCTTGTGCATCTCCTTTATTCTTAAAAATGGGGACCAAAATGCTTTTTCTCCACTCCTCAGGCATCTTTTTAGTTTTTAAAATAATATTAAAAAGTTTAGTAAGCCAGAAACCCCCAAATCACCAAAACATTTCCACACTTCAATTGGAATATCATCGGGTCCTACGGACTTCCCCCTTGGTTTTCTTTAAAGCCTCATCAACTTCTTTTTTACTAATGCGACGGTAAAAATGAAACGTTTTATTATTATTAACGATATTAAGATCACTAAGGTCGATCGTATTTTCAGAAACATCATTAAAAAGTTTATCAAAATAACTCACCCACCTATGTTGAATATCTTTTTCTAAGAAAAGCACTTTTTGATTTTCATCTTTAATACACTTTACTTGAGTTAAATCTTTAATTTTCTTTTCTCTTTGTTTGGCTAGTTTATACATATATTTTTCACCTTCCTTAGTATCTAACATGTTATAAAGATCACTAAAAGCGAATTTTTAGCGTTACAGATTATTCTTTTACACTCCTCGCGGGCCGTTTTATATTTTTCCCGAGTTCTCTACGTTTTTACATTTAAACCAATTTTTATAACATAACTTCTTATATTTTATCTTTTCTTGCACATTATTATTCCACCACCAACTATTTTTATTTATAGAAACTTTTTCTTTTGATTCTCCAAGTACATTTTTAGCCACTTGTTTAATAATATTAGTTAATTTTTCCCACATAACATTCGCGTCTTCATGAACATCCCAAATATTTAAATCTTGAATTTTACTCATAAAAATAATTTTATTTGTGTCTTTTAGGTGCCCCCATCTAATTCTACGATGTTGAATCCTAGTATTCTTTATTTTACAACTCTTCATCTTAAAATCTAGAACTAATAATCGATGTTGAGTACTTAATTGCTCACTTGGAATGACCTTACAATCCTTACAATCTCGACGATCTCTTCTTCTCATAAGCAAAAAATCAATTTGTGTTTTATTAGATCCATTCTTATAAGTAATAAGATGCTCATCTCTTTTCTTGAATAAAGTATTAGTAATAATCATATCATACGCTAAAGCAAAATCTAAAATGACTCTACCTTCTTCATTAATCGCTCCATAACCATAGCCACCATGAATATTTCTGAAATCTTCTACCACTCTACCGACATGTCCATTTAAATCTCCTCCGATAAAAATTTTTTCTTCGAGGGGTATCAAGTGTATTAAGTCTTCTAAATCATTCCGGAATTTATCTTTAGATCCTATATCTAAACCAACTTGAGGAGCATAAGCACTTATAATATTAAAAATCTTAGTATCAATAATAATCTTAAGTGCTATAAGTCTATCTCCAACTCTATTAATTTTAACAACATTATCTTTCAAACTCTTATCTATAATTACACCTACACCATTTCTAGTACGACTCTTACCAGAATACCATAGTTTAAAACCTAAGTTATCAATCTCCTTAGTTTTTTCTCCAACCCATTTAGTTTCTTGAATACATAGGATATTTATCTTTCTATGGAATACATAGAATAACCCTAGTTAGTCCAAACACCCAAAATTGAATTTTAATTAATTAGGATTAACCACTCACCAAAATTGCTTGAAAACAATTCTCCACTAATCTTTAGGGTCAAAGGAGTCTCACATAAAAATTTGAAATTAATTGAAAATGATTAGCCCTACTAAATGAATTATTTAAGTGTTATGATCATTATTAAGTTTTAAAAATTCATAAAACCCAAAATATATTTAAAAAATTCACCAAATTAGTTTTGAGACTTCTCTGATATCAGAGGAGTCTAAGAAAGTTAAAATTTGAATTTTTCAAAAATTTTCATTTTTCACCATATTTTTAATATTTTAATAATTAAAAAATAATAAAAATCACAAAAATATTAAAAATCATAAAAATGTCACATTTTGCCTCCTAATCACTTAGGAACAAACCAAATATTTTTCTCAAGTCTCTAGGTTAAGATATTGGATTTTAAAAGCTTAAGGCAATTTTTAATATTAAAAAAAGGATTTTCCAACCTTTTCACCAAATTAATTCTAATAAATCAAAGAAAAATTAAAAAAAATATAAAATTTGTTTCTAGACTCCTTAAGGTCAGAGAGATTTAAGAAAAATATAAAATTTATTTTTCAACTTTAATTTTATTTTATAATTAATTAACACTCCAAAACTAAAAATAATTATAATAAATAAAATATAATTCAAAAAATCAATAAAATTGGTCCAAATGGTCCTGTGGTCAGTAGGAACATCCCATAATTCTCCTAAGGACAGAAACCTTACCTTGGTCATGTTGTTGAATTTTTATTGAAAACCCATATTTTTCATAAAAATAAATATATAAATTAAATTAAATTCAGAAAAATCACATTTTCTCCTCTAATGTCTTAATTGACATGTGAGTGAAGTTACATAAAAATTTTAAGTTCATTTGAGCTTAATTTGATGAGTTATGAAATGATTATGCTTAAAAGGACATAAAGATAGTTAAAGAATTTTAACCCTAATTAATATTTAGGTTTAATCAAGGGGAGGGTAAAATATCTGATTTTAAAATTTTTATTAGATGATTGAAACCTAGGGAATTAAGGGGTAGAAACCCATTAATCATCTTGAAAATATTTAAAGTAAATTTTAATTAATTAAACAATTTGAATTTTGGAAGAATAAATTAAAACTTAGATTATTAAGATTAGGGGTATAATTTAAGAAGATACCAATTCTTTAATTTAAAATCCCTAAATGAATCACTTTAATAATATTCAACTCTTAATCAAACTCAAAAAATGATAATTGAAATTAATAATTAAATAATTAGAAGGAAAATAAACCTTAATTAAATTAAAAGCTTAAAACATTAAGTGATTTGATAATCAAATTGAAATAAATTTAAAACATTAAAATTAATTTGAAATTACTTAAAAAACAAATCTAAAATAAATTTGAAACATTAAAGAAAACCAACCTTAAGACAATTCATAATTAAAAACATAAAAAAATCAAACCAATTAAAACTGACCTAAAGTGTTACAATTAAGTCAAATTAAATTTAAATCATTAAAATTTTAGTTAAACTGAATAATCTAAACACCTCTTTCAATTCAAACAATTTAAAACACTTAAGAAAAAATCAACTTGAATTCTGAAACTAAATTAAATCATCCTAAATTATCAATTCAACTTTAAATCAAAGCGGTTAAATTCTTTAACAAACTTATTTGCCCCCTAAAGGCTTTCATTATCGTAACTCTTAAATGAAGCATTAAGTGAAATGTCACTTTACTCATCGGACAATGAAATGTCCAAGTTCACTGAGCAAGAAGCAGAACTCAACTAAACTTTGGATGATTAATTCACCAGTACAATAAAATTCATTTGGACTCAAAATAATCTCAGAAGTATTGAAAAGATGTTTAGGACTCGTCCTAAGCACTTTATCAATACGATGAGATCTTTTAGAAGAACAATTGAACTTAATTGTTCTTTGATGAAGAAAATCATCCTTAACAAAACTCAAGAACCTAGACGTCATAGGAATTGACTAGCTATAGGATTATAACTTTGGTAGATAACCAAATCCTTCCCTTAGCTTTACCTAGGTGTTCTCTTGAAAATTATATAAATGCTCTAACATGTGTTTTAAGTGTAGCTTAGAATGACGGGAAGACCCTCCAGGTACGCTTTTATTTTATTGCAATTTACTTACCTGTACTGCACTTTATTTTTCTTACATGTTAAATAAGATTGACACCCAGCATGAAAACTAAAACCTTTAGGGTAGCCACAAAAATGAAACCCAAAACTAAATTAAAAGTCACAACAAGATAAAATTCACCGCCACAACATTCAAAATATAAAACAACTCAAAATTTAATTACAAACAAAACACAAAACTACAACTACAACTAAATTAAAATGTCTCGTTGGATGATCGAGAATACCTCGGATGATGTAACCTAACGGGATTTCCCACAGTATAAATGAAAGTGTGGAACTCATTCAGTTGAGTTTAGCAAATTCATCTGGACTAAGTGAATCCGATAAAAATAACGATGCCAGAATGATGGAACCGTGGGATCTTAACCGGTGTTGTTATAATCAACTTTAAGATTCCCCTAATGAAACATTAAAAATATTTGAACCTTAAGATTTCTCTAAACCAAAAAACTTCTCTCATCTCTTGATTATCATTTTCTAAAACTACATCTGCAACAACAAGGAGCTTGGAGCATAGAGGGCAGCACGGCCATCTTCGTCAGCAAAACTGGAATCTACATCAACAAAACCTTTCTTAGTGTAAATAACTAAGCCATGGGATTTCGAGGTAGTTTGCTTAGTGCAACATAAATCCTCAACTCTTCGTTAGACATTTGCATAGTCATGTTATGTAAATTTAGCCCTAACCGGTCTTAGGATTCCGAGGTAGTCGTTTGGTATGACATAAACCCTCACATCTCTGAGGCTATTTGTATGATTGTGTCATACGAATATAAGTACTAATTAATTAAAATTGGCAGGATTGAAACATTAAACATACTCTTAAATTGAAACCAAACAATAGGATAGTTTGGGAAGTTGCCAAGATTCTTCTTGGATACTCAGCTTCTCCTACTTCTCTTCCATTGGACTCCTAAAATTAATTGTTCCAAATTTGAGCTAATCCCTCTTGAAATTCCAAAATTCAATCCTTTGAAAACCTTAAACTTTGAAATTCTTAAGAGCAAAATCACTGATCATTATCGAGAGTTTTTTTAAGTGATTCCCGTCATTTAAGATGTTATTAACTATAGGGGCTTGCCCTTATAGAGAACTTTAAGAACTCAGGTAATATAAACCATATTTAATTCCTTTATATTAAGCAGGGGAACTTGTCAGCTTATAAAAATTGGTTCGCAGACCAAACAAATGTCACAAATCTTCTAGTTTATTAAATCGACCCCCACCATCAAGCAGTGTGTCTATTCTTCAAGGTAGATACACAGTTTGTGGTGTGGTGCTTGTTTATATGAACTATTTGAGATGTGAGATCGGTTTGATTTCATATCTTAAAATTTTCAAACTTAAAATTATTTTCAAAATCAAATGCTACTTTTCAAATTTTATATATATATATATATATATATATATATATATATATATATATATAAATTAAACTTAAAACCTAAAAAATATGCCGACAGTGGATTGATTGTTGATGTTATTATATGGACCATTTGATTTAGTACCAAGACCTACAACATGTAAGGAAAAACAAAACATTAATTTAATGATCAAGTTGAGGTTGCGACATGAAAATTGAACGCTAGGCGAAATAGTGCATAGTTGGGCACTGAAGCCTAGGCAGCGAAACCTGGGACCTAAGAACCAGATTGTAGTAGGCCCGACGTCTAAGCACTGAAATTTGGAGCTTAGGTGCCACGATTCGGAAATCATGGGTAAACCACCATAAACTTGCCTAAGGGACTTGGAACTTCATATTCTAGGCGTGAATGAACATATTTGGAGAAGGAAGTGAGTGCTAAATCAATTTTTTCTTATTCTAATGGACAATAGAAGTAATGGTGGGGTTGATGGAAGGAAATTCATGCACATTGACCCCGTACATACTTCAACGGATTCCTTACACTTAGCCTAGAAGGAATTATAGAGAAGATCAAGAAGGTTGAAGAGGAGATTTCGAGTCTGCATACCAAATTGAATGAAATCTCTTACCAATTCGAACATTTGGATTGGCAGTTGAAGCTTCAATTTGATCATTTGGCATGTTTTCAGGATGCAAAAATGAGGATGTATCAGAAGAACAACTGGATTGAAAAGAAGGCTTCTGATGAATTTCCTCGCTGCTTGTTTTACAACTTATTTGTGCACCAAGCTCCGATAAATGATAAGGTGGATGACAATAGTGTGCATAATTATGAGTAGTTGAAGGTTTGTGTGGAAAATCTGATGTTTAGGTGTGTTTAATTGTTGTGTGCTGACTCTGACCTTTAAGTATCTCTAGTTCTGCATATTTGATGTTTATGTTTGCATTTTCATTTCTACCAATTGTGGATTGATATTAAGCCCATTTGTATCGAACTTATGTTTATGTTAGTGAATTTTTATTAAGTTGTGAAGTTAATTTATGGTGTTGGTGTGCTTAATCAATTAGATTGTTTGTATTTTGGGAGTTTGATAATTGTGCAAATGGAAGTTGGGAGATGATTGGAAAATGAATAATTGTTAAAATGTTTTTGAATCAAGTAAATTAGGGTTCGAAGGCCTTACGTTTCCTGTGTTTATATTTTAAAATAATAAAAAAAATAAAAAACTGCAAAATTCGGGTTTGGCACCATGGCGCCAAAATTTGGCACCAAAGCGCCAACCACCCGAGAAGCAGCACATCTAAGCGCTAATCGGGCGCTTAGTCGCCAAACCAGCTGAACCGGCCGAACAGCCCCTTCAATCGCAATTTAGGCTGGTTCATGCCATTTTTAGCTCGGTTCATCGTCTTCTTATTCCATTCGCACGGTGGGATCACCTTGGGCTTGTCATTGCTTGCAAAATTTAGTGATTAAGAGCCTAAAAACTTTGGATTTCTTCATCTCCGGGTAAGATCTACAATTTGGCTTAGAAATTTTCTCATTTTACCATGGATTTCTTTCGCATTGTGTTGAGGCCGAAAATTGAAAAATTTAGAGAAAATAGTGAGAAATCCATGGTTGGAAGCTTATTTTACTTGGAATATTCTTATAGGAACCCTTAGAACTTATATTGGAATTTATTTGGATTTTTACTAGATTTTTTTACGGCTTCAAAAATAAAGAGAGGAAAGGGGAAAGAGGTCTTTGATAATAAGAAATTCGTTAACCTTAAAGTGTAAGATTGTCACTACGATTTTCTATTATAGAAGAAGTTTATTGCTGAGCAGAGTGTTTCTTGTTCTAGTGGTGCTATGGAGAATGTAATTGTTGCTTGTCACAGGGAAAGCTTCTGTTACTTCTGTGTTGTAGTAGCTATCTTTATGGTGTGAGAGTTCTATGCTAATCTGTTTGAAGTGCCGAAAGAGGAAGTGTTTGTTCGAGAGAGGGGAGTTGAGTTCACCCCCAAGAGAATCAATGTCTTATATCAGTTGCATCATGTTTCAGATTGCTAATATTTTGAATTTGAGTCTACTGAGTCAGAGCTTGATGAGATTATTGGATTCATGACAAATGAGCGTGGAGCATGGAAAATCAATAACGGACATAAGGTATATTTCTCCTCTTCCATGCTTAATGAGCAATATAAAGTCTGACATTATTTTATTTCGGCTCGATCTACAAATCATTTAAGTGAAGTGACTCGTGAGAGAGCTATCCTAAAATTTCACATTCAGAAGATGAAGCCTATTGATGTTGGCTCTCTCATCTACAAGTCTATTTTCATATCTGTCAGAGCTAGCACTACTGTAGGTTTAAACTACCCATCTCTTATCTTTACTATATGTAAGTCGTCTGGGGTTAACTATGAGACTTGGGAAGACTCGCTCCAGCCAGTAAAGCCTATTGGTAAGGCTAATGTGGATTTATATGAAAGACCTTGAGGTAAAGCTTTTAATATTCCATCCACTTCAGCTACAAGGCCTTCTACCTCTTGTACATTGACTCATCCTCCTTTTAGTTTGGACACTGTACTGAAGCAGTTGTAGATATAGCAAGGTGATACTTTCTTTACAGTTACAGTTGCAAGAGAATGAAGAACACTGGGAGCATTTGGAACACTATTTGAAACACAAAGTGATTATGAAGCGAGTTTTAAAGCTTCCCTATCGAGCTTTCCGAGAGGAGACCAGAGTATAGAATTTCCTACTTATCCTGATTATCAAGTGTTTGAGCGTTGCAAGGTGACACACCTAAAAAATGCTTAATTTTTTATATACATTTTATGCTTAATTTTAATGATATTGCACTTTAAAGAAATGTATTTTACATTTTTTTGGTTTTATGTATAGGAAATGAACTTTTGGAGAAAAAGAAGCAAAAACAGTACAAGTTAGAGTAAAAACGAGCAAGAAAACATATTTTGGCTTGACACATTTTGATATATTTTTCTATGCTTAATCTATTTTACACTTATTACATATTTTTGGAAAAAAATTAAACTTCAATAAAGGTTGTTCTTATGCTTATCTTGTAGGTGAAGATGTTAGGAATGCAACACAACAGAAACGGGGTGAAATAGAGCTAAAACGGGGCCAAACGGAGTAGAATAGTAGAGCTGCGCAGAATGGTGCAGATTGCCCCTGATAGGGCGCCAAAGGCACCAAAATCCCGAGAGCTATGATTTTGGGTGCCGACAGTGCCCAAAAATGGTGTCGACGGCTGCCAATGTCGGTGAAGGCCATATACATTGAATCTGGACACTTTTTGGAAGGTTTCTTGAGGCAACTCTTAGGAAATTCATCCCTACACTATAATAGAGTAATTTTATCTCAGAAAAAGGGGGTTTTATGTTAGGGAAAATATGGATAATGTTTAGATATCTTAGAAAATGAGTAGAAATGTAGATTTTTACATTTTTGGAGAAACTGGTGAGGGGATTTTGAGAGAATTTGTAAGAAAATGTTCTAGCATTGTATGGATCAGCTGGAGACTTTGTGAGAGAGATTTTCATCTTTCTTTCAAGGGGAAAAAACTAAGTATTATGTTTTTCATTATTTTATGATTTTATAAACACTTATCTAGTGGATTTGCTTTAGTGTAATGAAGTTTTCCGTTGTATTTTCTTCTTTCTTTGTGATGTGTTTCTCTTACTCTTTCTTCTTATCTGGAAATAATGGCATGAGAAGATTATGCCATTATTTTCATTTTACTTTTCTTTTGCAATGATTAAGATTCATGTTTAGGATATTGGGATGGATGCTAGAAGAAGTTTTAATTATAAATGTGATGGTTTTTTATTTGCACTTCATTTACATTACAATAATGGCTCGTTGTAGTGTTAAAATTTGTTTTAATTGTATTAAGACCCGAGAGGGAGGTGTAATTCTCAATAAAGTGGAGCCACATTCAATGTCCGTGAATGAGTGATGTAGTTCATGGGGGTTGGGTGCAAGTAAATTTTTAAATATACTTTAATGGGTGTAGAATTGGAGATATTTGGGTGACAGACTAAAATCCCCAGTTTGGTTCAATTGTTTGGAAACTAAATCGAGAGTTAGCCTTTAGGCGAGAGGGAAGTGGAAGCTCTGAAGTGCGAGCCAGTCTCCTCCCAACCTAAGCATGGATTGATGGACCAAACCTTGGATTAACCAATGTTCTTTAAGCACTCGGAAGAGGGTAAAGACACATACAATATTTAGTGCATCTCATTCATTTACATTATCCAATTCACTAAATAAGAATAATAGTTTTTAACATCTTAAAATTCTCCAAACAAATTCATTTAAAAAGGGCTATCTTTAAATTTAATATTTTACTTTAGGAGTAGTTATTAGTTATTTTAAACTTAAGACTTATCTTTAGGAGTATTTGTTAGAAAAACTACTTAAAACGATCTTCCAAACTACATTCTGATACTAGTACACTAGAATTTGACTAAGGACCACTTACCTCGCTTGCTTATGAGATCGATAAACAAGACTCCACTAGAGCCCTGTATTACTTGAACGATACGTATACTTGCGTAGAACCTCTAGTGTGTGCTCGTACTTACAAACATAAAACATGCAGAAAAATAACACACGCTGGAGGCGCATTAAGTTTTTGGTGCCATTGTCGGGGAAGCATCGGTAAGAACTTTAGGAGAATTTTAGTTAAACCTGTAAGACTTAGATTTGTATTTTGTAGTATTATTATATAATGTGTTTAATTATTGTTTGTTTATTTTTAAGAAAAAACTAAAATACGAAAACTATTTTTGATATTTGTCCTATTAGTTAAGTCTTTAGATTTGTATGCGTACTTCAGGAGCTGCAGACCTTAGATTATATGACTCAAATTTAGAGAGAACTTTTAGGAGGATAATGAATCAGAAAAGACTCCATGAATTTAATGTAAAAATGGTGGATCGACAAAATAATGAATTTTCATATTTGGATTATAATGCTAATAGCTTTGAAAGAGTAAACCCAAAGAGAGTGGCACAATTTCAAGAAGATATGCTTAATATTTTAATTTCTTAGGTTGTAGATATTGAGAGGAAGTTAGATCAATACATAAAGAGTTATCCTCAAGGTCTCCTAGTTATTAAGAAAAATTTATTTGGAGAATTGATTGAGCCTGGCCCAGATATACATAATCCTTATTCCGATTATTACAATCCAAGTTGAGAAAATTATTCAAACTTTAGCTGGAATAATAATTTTGGAGGAGAAAACTAATTTTGGGAGGATAATCAGTTTAATCAAACATGTAATTGGAATATTTAGGGTGATTTTAATGAAGAACTCTCTTTTCCACATAATTTTAACTTCAACCCACAAAATGAGGAGAAAAAATTACTATTAGAAGAGGATGTTAATAAAATGCAGTCAGTTGGAAAGTTAAGGGGCCGAAATAAGGAATTTGGAAAACCAACTAGAGCAGGTTATTAATGTAAATAATAGTGAACCCCCAGAGATTTTACTGAGTGTCTCAGAGATAAACCCTAAGGCGATGAATGACGAGCAATTTAAAGTTATCGAACTAATATTTAGAAGAAAATTTAAAGATATGTTTCAAAAGAACTTTGAGTTGAGAGATGAGGATAAGGATATTGAAAGACCAATGGAAGAAATTCCCAGGGATTTAGAAAAACCTATTTCTTCAACTAAGATAAATATAAAAAGATCACCTCTACCATTTATTCAGTAACAAGGGGAAGAATTGGAAGATAACTTAAATCAGAAGAGTAACTTAATAGAATTTGATCCTGAATCTGAATTATCTAGAGAGAATCCGATCCAAAATTTAGGAGATCTTGAATTATCTTATAAATATCCATTTCTTATAAATTTCAAGAATGATATTAATATGAAGATTCAGAAAATTAATAGAAGAATATTGTATCTAGAATGAAATATGAGAAACAAAGGAATGAATATATCTGAAAAGGAAGAGCTGAAAGAAAAATTAAAATTTGACGATTTTGTAGGAATCCCTGGATCTGGATAAGATTGGGCGATTAATCGAGGATTACTTAATTTAAATTTTGATCTAGGAGGAATCATTTGTCATGCCGGTGACATTAAACTAAGCGTTTTATGGGAGGCAACCCATAGTTCTAGTGTGCTTTGATTTAGTATGCTTGAGATTAATGATTGTTAGTGTTGTATTGTGTTTGCTTTAGTGTGGATTGATCTGATTGATTAATGATTGGTGGATGTTTGGATTTTTAGTGGTTTGATTTGATTTTTGTGTGTCATGAGGGAGGTGATTCATTAACTTTTTATTATGGTTAGACTTGTATGTTATCTTATAGTAGTTGGATTGAGGAGTCCATAGCGACTCACGTCTCACCCGGACTTGAGTTTTACAAGAGACATCATTAATTTAAATAGTGACAGATCCATCTCAATTTTGTTACTTCCTTTCTTTAACTTTGATTTCATTTGAAAGGAGTCAAGAAATTATTGGATGAATAACATGTGGATGATCTTACACTGTGATTTATAACTATTAGAGGTGCATACTTAGTGGAATAAGGTGATATCTAAGGTTGGTGTTCGCAACCCAACTTATCAGAGATAATCTTATCTTCAGGATTATACTCTATAAAATCATTCAAATGTACCTAATTTATTAGTGTAGTGATTCCTTTAGAATTTGGAAGTAAGTTAGTGAGATGTGATGTGTTAATGGCAAAATTGACCTCATTTATTATGTGTGTTTGTGCTTGTGTGACACTTTATTTAGGACTTGAAGAACATTTTTATATTCCTATGTTGATACCTGTAATGCTAGTTAAAACTTTATTTAGTCAATTTCATTCTGGCATGCTTAGTTTAGATTTACATTCTGCTACATGATTTCTATCCTGATTAATAATTGTGGATGTTTTTGACAGACATTTGTGGTAGATAGAATTTTTGAACTATTTTTCTTCCTGCTTATATTTTATATACTCAATGCTATATATGTTAAAAATTAAGTTTTGGGGTTGGAAAAAAAATATATTTTAAAGTTAGTACACTTCCTTTTAGTTCAATGTTATTGAAAGTTTGTTTTAGGTTAGATTTACTTTCTCCTGCAATAATTCTATCATGATTATGCATGTATATGAATTTGATAGGATGTTGTACTAATAAGTAGATTCAACTTTCACTTTTTCTTTCTGCTACATTTTATGGAATAATTTGTAAAATACTTAAAAATTCAAGTTTGGGGAGAAAGAAAAATAACTTTCAAAGTTTAACTATATTTGTCCTCAATAACCCATATTTAATTTAATATCACTTTTAAAATGACTTGTGGTATGTGGTGTTACCTTTAGATTACTATAATTTTGATTTTAGGAATGTTAGAATGATAACATAGTTGAAATCCTATGTGAAGAAACTATTCTAGAGTTAAGATATTTTGTAGGAAATTTTAGAAATATGATTTTGCTATTTATAGTAGAAAGAAGTTGAATATTTGAAAAGCAAAGTAATACACCTAAAATATATTGTATTTTTATGCACATTTTTATACCTATTTTTGATGACATTACACTTTAATGAAAGGAATTTTTTTTGTTTTTCTTGCAGGTATAATTAAAATAAATGATTATGATAAAAAGGAGCAAAAGAGGATCAAATTTGGAGCAAAAATGAGATATGTGAAAATTTAACCTATGACGGCTAAGCATCACATGGTTGGCGCATAGGCACGGCAGTTTAAAAATAAAAATTAAATCAAATTTAGCATCATTTTCAAGGGATGTTTAAAGCAACTTTTGGTGGTAATTTCCTTAACTTACTTCGGGTGTCAGATTTGAATGAAGAGATGCATTTTATGGTGGATACATTGAATCTGGACATGATTTGAAGAAACACTAAAGTACCTTTTGGAGAATTATTAAAATGAAGACATAGAATCAGTTTAGAGTCTTCTTCGAGTCCTTCTAAGTCTTTTTAGAGGCTTATTATTACTTTTTAGAGTCAGTTAGTTAAGTTTTTTTAGTTTAAGAGAGTTTAAAGGAGAAAGGGGTTGGTTTGAAGCCTTCTTATCACCAATTTTCTTTCATCCATTTATCTAGTTTGTATTAGAGTCTAAAGTCAGAGTTGGAGTCAACAGAGTTGGGCGCCAACCTCTGTGGACTCTTTTAGTGGAAAGAAAAATTTCAGAGGAACTTCCAGAGTCTTGTGGAGAGGATTTTCAGAAAAGTATTTATCTTTGTTTTTACATTTTATTTTTAAGTAAAACTTGTTGTGTTTTCACTATGATTTCTACTTTCAAATCAAGTTATGTTTGTGTTTTCTCGATGAGTTATGAGTAGTTTTCTTTATATTTTTCCTTTTAAATCATGAAGTAATTAAATTATGGAAGTAAGTTGTGTGAATTATATAAGCTTAATGATGGAAGAAGTTGTGATGATTTATTTCCTTGCACTTAATTTACTTCTTGATTTGGCCAATTAAGATGTTAAAATTTGTTGTGAGATTATGTAAGATCTAATGCGGTACTGTCTTAATCAACGAGTGGAAAGAATCACATGCAATTGTATGGATGAAAATTGTAGTCCATATAATTAAATGCAAATAAATAGGGAGATATGTTTTAATGGAGAGTAAAATTAGAGGACTTTAGAGTGACAGGCTAAAGCCCCCTAATTTGGTTTGAGGTGAAAAATTTTGTTATGAGATGTTAGCCCCCAAGTGGAGGGAATAGAGGGAACTCTAGAGAGAGAGCTGGTATCTTCCCTGCCTAACCTATCTACAAAATTTCAAAGCTTTAAATTAACCAATTTTCTTTATAGAACCAAGTAAGGGTAAAGAATATAATTGCTCATATTTGGTACAAAACATTTAAATACTTCCACAATGAAATTCCATAATTATTACTAATTCATTAAAAGAGGAAAAATATATTTTGTTCTCATTACTTTCATATCATTTAGTAGTCTTATTAATTTTAGTTTCTTGCTTACCTTTTTTAGGTAAGCAAGAAACTAAAATTAATGTTAAAATTTGTTGTGAGATTATGTAAGATTTTTTTTTTTTTTAAACACTGCCGTTGCCGGTCCCAAGCCCGGATGTGAAAAGTGGAGGGTTGCGTTAGGTAGTCGACAGCCAGCGTAAAACTTGTCGAAAAAAAAATCATGACATGAATCCTTTTGATCATTATGTAAGTGCTAGGGCGTCCCCTGGAAGCGACGCGCTGTATGGCCTGAATACAGTGGAAAGTGTGCAAGGGCCGCTAGACCGGCGCCCGGGGGTAGTGTCAAGTAAGCAAGGGTTCCCACATTACGGACAGATGCGGGTAAAGAAGTTAGTCCGTGATACTAGTATTAGGATAAGATCTTGGAATATATGTACTCTCAATGGTAAATTAATGGAATTGGTTGATATTATGATCCATAGAAAGATAAATATCCTTTGTATTCAAGAAACTAAATGGGTTGGAGAAAGAGCTAAGGAGATTGATAACTTAGGTTTTAAACTATGGTATTCTGGTAAGAGTCGTACTAGAAATGGTGTAGGTATAATTATAGATAAAAGTTTGAAAGATAATGTTGTTAAAATTAATAGAGTTGGAGATAGAATTATATAACTTAAGATTATTATTGATACTAAGATTTTTAATATTATAAGTGCTTATGCTCCTCAAGTTGGTTTAGATATAGGCTCTAAAGATAAATTCTGGAATGATTTAGAAGACTTAATACACTTGATACCCCTTGAAGAAAAAATTTTTATTGGAGGAGATTTAAATGGACATGTCGGTAGAGTGGTAGAAGATTTCAGAAATATTCATGGTGGCTACGGTTATGGAGCGATTAATGAAGAAGGTATAACCATTTTAGATTTTGCTTTAGCATATGATATGATTATTACTAATACTTTATTCAAGAAAAGAGATGAGCATCTTATTACTTATAAGAATGGATCTAATAAAACACAAATTGATTATTTTCTTATGAGAAGAAAAGATCGTCGAGATTGTAAGGATTGTAAGGTCATTCCAAGTGAGCAATTAAGTACCCAACATCGATTATTAGTTCTAGATTTTAAGATGAAGAGTTGTAAAATAAAGAATACTAGGATTCAACATTGTAGAATAAGATGGGGGCACCTAAAAGACACAAATAAAATTATTTTTATGAGTAAAATTCAAGATTTAAATATTTGGGATGTTCATGAAGACGCGAATGTTATGTGGGAAAAATTAACTAATACTATTAAACAAGTGGCTAAAGATGTACTTGGAGAATCAAAAGAAAAAGTTTCTATAAATAAAAATAGTTTGTGGTGGAATGATAATGTGCAAGAAAAGATAAAATATAAGAAGTTATGTTATAAAAATTGGTTTAAATGTAGAAGCGTAGATAACTGGGAAAAATATAAAATGGCCCGCAGGGAGTGTAAAAGAATAATCTGTGACGCTAAAAATTCTACTTTTAGTGATCTTTATAACATGTTAGGTACTAAGGAAGGTGAAAAATATATGTATAAACTAGCCAAACAAAGAGAAAAGAAAAGTAAAGATTTAACTCGAAGTAAAGTGTATTAAAGATGAAAATCAAAAAGTGCTTTTCTTAGAAAAAGATATTCAACATAGGTGGGTGAGTTATTTTGATAAACTTTTTAATGATGATGCTGAAAGTACGATCAACCTTAGTGATCTTAATATCGTTAATAATAATAAAACTTTTCATTTTTACCGTCGCATTAGTAAAAAAGAAGTTGATGAGGCTTTAAAGAAAACCAAGGGGGGAAGTCCGTAGGACTCGATGATATCCCAATTGAAGTGTGGAAATGTTTAGGTGATTTGGGGGTTTCCTGGCTTACTAAACTTTTTAACATTATTTTAAAAACAAAAAAGATGCCTGAGGAGTGGAGAAAGAGCATTTTGGTCCCCATTTTTAAGAATAAAGGAGATGCATAAGAGTGTGCAAATTATAGAGGAATTAAATTGATGTGTCATACTTTAAAGTTATGGGAGAGGGTAATTGAACATAGGTTAAGACGTATTACGAAGATTTCTCATAATCAATTTGGATTTATGCCGGGCAGAGTCTACCATGGAAGCTATACATTTATTGAGAGGTTTGATGAAGAAGTACGGAGATAATAAGGAGGATCTACATTCGATTTTTATTGATTTAGAAAAAGCTTACGATAAGGTTCCTAGAGATGTTCTTTGGAGAGTCCTCGAGAAGAAAGGTGTTGATATGACTTATATTCAAGTCATTAAAGATATGTATGCTAGAGCCGTTACATGTATTCGAACCGAAGGAGGATTGACCAAGTATTTTACTATTTCGTTGGTTTACATCAAGGATCGACTTTAAGCCCATATCTTTTTGCTTTATTTATGGATGGTCTTACTGGCCATTTACAAGAGGATGTACCTTGGTGTATGCTTTTTGCTGATGATATCCTCCTTGTGGATAAAACGAGAGAAAAAGTTCAGGAAAAACTTGAATTATGGAGGTCTACATTGGAGACTAAAGGTCTTCGTTTGAGTAGAACTAAAACCGAATACATGGAATGTAATTTTAGTAATAGTAGGTCTAGTGACGAAGTGTAACTTTGGGTGATCAAATTATTAAAAGGTGTGAACGGTTTAGATATCTGGGGTCTTTGTTCAAAGCGATGGTGATATAGATGGGGATGTTAATAGTAGAATTCGGGTTGGTTGGTTGAAGTGGAGGAATGCGTCCGGCCTATTGTGTGATAGAAAAGTACCGCTTAGACTGAAAGGAAAATTTTATAAGATGGTAGTGAGACCTTCAATGCTCTATGGTGCGGAATGTTGGCCTTTAAATGAGAAGCATAATGTTAAGTTAAGTGTTACCGAGATGAGAATGATTAGATGGATGAGTGGCTTTACACTTAGAGACAAAATGCGAAATGAATATATCGGTAATAGGGTAGGAGTTGCACCAGTGACGGATAAAATTAGAGAGAGTCGCCTTAGATGGTTTGGTCACATTAAACGTCGACCACCTGATGATCCGATTAGGAGAGTAGATGTTTTAAATACAACTTATGTTAAGAAAGGCAGAGGCAGACCTCGGAAAACTTGGGCTTATTGCATAAAAAATGATCTTAATTTATTAGAATTAAACAAAAATTTGACACTAAATAGGACGTAATGGAGAAAAAGGATTCATGTAGCCGACCCCACTTAGTGGGATTAAGGCTTTGTTGTTGTTTTTGTTGTTGTTGCTTACCTTTTTAAAAAAAAAACATCAAAAACAATTTTCAAATTATCTATTTTAAAACATACTTTACAAAATCAATTTAAAAAGCAAAAAAATTAATTTTCTTATTTTGTTTATGTTTTTAGACATTTCTTGTGGGGTTGAATATCTCAAGGCTTAATCAGAAAGTTCTATATTACTTGATAAACGATACGTATACTTATGTATAATCTCATATTATAAAATAATTAAAATATATTTCTTACTTACTTCAGAGTCAAGTTTTTGGCGCAGTTGCAAAGAAAGAGATATTATCATTGAAAAAAATATAAAGTAAAAAACGTAAGCATAAATATTCAAGGATCACTAAGATTCTTAGAATTATACTTATTGAGAATTGAGCCATTATTGAAACATTTTTCAAACTAATACTTACACTTTTAAAAATGAAGGAAAGTTTTGAGTTTTAAACTTTAGAAAGAGAATAGAGAAATTCAAAATTATTAAAACTCTATCCAGATATAGTAATCCTCACATAAAAAAAAGGGAAAAAAAGGGATTGAAAAATGATCTCTAAAGAAAGAAAAAATAATAAAATAAAAAGAAAAGTGAAAAGAAAATATGTGATGAGAAACTTGAGGAGAAGCCTAATAAAAAATTGGTTTCACTTGAATCTTTTTAAATGAAAAGACTTAAAAACAATCCTAAGCTTATTCTTATTTCAAAAGGTATTGGTCAAATAGGTATAGATAAGGTGCTTAAATTTTGTTTTTATAATTTCTATGAATCTTTAATATGACAAGTTTCAGTAACTTTTAAAGTATATATAAAATCAGGATTCCAAAGTTGAATATGAGATATTCTTACACTATAGTCCTAGGTTGATTTGCTAGAATTTCTCCCAAGTTATAATATAATATTTCTGAGATGAAATTATAGGAAACTCTATTGAAACCCACAATCACAAGTCAAAAAAATTTGGTTTTTAAAGTTATAGTGTTACTTGAGGACAAGTAATAGTTAAGTTTGGGGGAGTTGACACGCCTAAAAAATGCTTGATTTTACATATACATTTTATGCTTAATTTAAATGATATTTCAATTTAAAGGAATGCATTTTTGCATTTTTTGGGTTTTAGGTACAAGAAATGGACTTTTGGAGAAAAAGAAGCAAAAACGGTGCAATTTGGAACAAAAACGAGTACGAAAGCAAATTTTGGCTTGACTCATTTCGATATGTCATTCTATGCTTAATCTACTTTACACCTATTACATATTTTTGAATTAAATTACACTTTAAATAAATGTTGTTCTTATGCATCTTGTAGGTGAAGATGTTAGGAACGCAACACAACTGAAACAAGGCAAAATAGAGCTTAAGCGGAGTAAAATGGTGGAGCTGAGCAGAGTGGCGCCGACGGCGCCATAATTCTGATAGCGATGATTTTGGGTGTCGACAATGCCCGAAAACAGCGCCGATGGTGCTCAATGTCGGTGGAGGCCATATACATTGAATTTGGATGCTTTTTAGAAGGTTTCTTGAGGCAACTCTTGGGAAATTCGTCCCTACACTATAATAAAGTGATTTTATGTAAGAAAAAGGGGGTTTTATGTTAGGAAAAATGTGGAGAATGTTTAGAAATCTTAGAATAGGAGTAGAAATGTTGATTTCTACCTTTTTAGAGAGATTGGTGAGGGGATTTTCAGAGAATCTGTAAGGAAATGTTCTAACATTGCATGGATCAACGTGAGACTTTGTGGGAGAGATTTTCATCTTTCTTTCAAGAGGAAAAAGCTAAGTATTGTGTTTTTTATTGTCTTATGATTTTTTAAACACTTATCTAGTGGATTTTTTTAATGGATTGAAGTTTTTTGTTGTATTTTCTTCGTGCTTTGTGATGTGTTTCTCTTACTCTTTCTTCTTATTTGAAAATATTGGCATGAGAAGATTATGCTGTTATTTTCCTTTACTTTTCTTTAGAAATGAGTAGGATTCATGTTTAGGATATTGGGATGCATGCTAGAAGAAGTTTTAATTATAAATGTGATAGTTTTTACTTACACTTCATTTACATTACAATAAGTGCTCGTTGTAGTGTTAAAATTCATTATAATTGCATTAAGACCGGAGAGGGCGATGCAATTCTCAACAAAGTGGAACCACATTCAATGTTCATGAATGAGTGATGTAGTTCATGGAGGTTGGGTGCAAATAAATAGGGAAATATACTTTGATGGGCGTAGAATTGGAGATTTCAGGGTGACAGACTAAAATCTCCAATTTAGACCTTTAAGGGATTATGCTAACCCTACAGTGGATGAACTTCATGGTAGTATTCAACACCTTGCTGTAGTTGCTAATTCATTTGAACTTAAACCTACTATTATCCAAATGGTATCTAATAATCAGTTTGGGGGAGCACAAACTGAAGATCCTAATTTACATCTTGTCAATTTTCTAGAATTATGTGCTACTTTTAAATATGATGGTGTTTCTGATGATGCTATTAGACTTAGAATTTTTTCTTTTTCACTGAAGGACAAGACAAAGATATGGTTAAATTCATTAGCACCTGGATCTATTAGAACTTGGAGTGATTTAGTACAAAAATTCCTTACTAAATATTTTTCACCATCAAAGACTGCGAAGCTTAGAAATAATATCACATCTCTTTGTCAGTTTGAAGGTGAATCTATTTATGAAGCATGGGAATGATTTAAAGATCTCTTAAGAAAGTGTCCACATCATTAGATACCAGATTGGTTAATAATTCAGACTTTTTATAATGGATTGGTTAGATCTTTCCTATTGATTCAGACTTTTTAGGTGATTCCTCAACTTTGCCAATTATAATTTCATCTCAATTGACTGAGAAAGAAGAAGAGAGTTTGCTTGAAATTTTAAAGAAATATAAGAAAGCCTTTGGATGAATAATAGCTAATATTAAAGGAATCAGTCCTTCAATTTGTATGCATAGAATCCTTATGGAGGATAATTGTAAACCTCGAGCTGATTCTTAAAGGAGATTAAACCCTATCATGAAAGATGTTGTTAAAAAAGAAATTTTAAAGTGGTTGTATGCTGGATTTATCTACCCTATTTCAGATAGTGCATGTGTTAGTCCTATTCACTGTGTTCCTAAGAAAGGAGGAGTTACTGTGACTGTTAATGAAAAGAATGATATTATAACAACAAGTCAAGTTACAGGATGGAGAATGTGTATTGATTATAGAAACTTAAACCTTGCTACAAGGAAAGACCATTTTCTACTTCCCTTTCTAGATCAGGTGTTGGATAGACTAGTTGAGTATAAATATTTTTGTTTTCTGGATGTATATACTAGTTACCACCTAATGCAGATTGCTCCTGAGGATCAAGAGAAAACAACTTTTACCATTCCTTATAGTACATTTGCTTTTAGAAGAATGTCATTCGGTTTATGTAATGCCCCTGCTATAATTCAGAGATATATGATGGCAATTTCTGTGATTTAATTGAAAAAGGAATTGAGGTTTTTATGGATGACTTTTCAGTGTTTGGAATTTCATTTGAATAATTTCATTTGAATCATATTTAGAACATCGTCTAAAGTTCTAATACAGTGTGAAGAAACTAATTTGGTCTTTAACTGGGAAAAATGCCAATTTATGGTAGCAGGAGAAATAGTTTTAAGACACCGTATATCAGAAAATGGTATGGACATAGATCCTGCAAAAATTCAAGTGATCTCTAATTTACCTTGCCCAACTAATATAAGGGGAATTAGAAGTTTTTTAGTACATGCTGGATTCTACAAGCGTTATATTAAAGACTTTTCAAAAATTTCAAAACCTTTATGTCGTTTATTGGAAAAAGATGTAATTTTTTTTTATGATGAATGCCTAAAAGCTTTTGAAACATTAAATGAAAAATTAATCACTGCACCTGTTATAGTCTCACCAAACTGGGAAAAACCTTTTGAATTATGTTTAAAATTAATATTTTACTTTAGGAGTAGTAATTAGTTGTTTTAAACTTAAGGCTTACCTTTAAGAGTATTTGTTAAAAAAACTACTTAAAACGATCTTCCAAACTAAAGTCTGATAGTAGTAGACTAGAATTTGACTAAGGATCACTTACCTCACTTCCCTGTGAGATCGATAAACAGGACTCCACTAGAGCCCTGTATTACTTGAACGATATGTATACTTGTGTAGAATCTCTAGTGTGTGCTCGTACTTAAAAACATAAAACAGGCAGAAAAACAACACACACCAGAGGCGTATCACAAGGCAATGGATAAGGATGATGATGATGGGGAGGATGATGATGAGGAGGAGGATGATGATGTTGAGGAGGATGATGATGAGGATGATGAGGAGTAGTTACTTTCCACAGTTACTGCTGACTTTTAGTTATTTTGATTATACTTGACATTGTGTTATTTATGTTTTATGCTGATGTGATTACTGGACTTTTTAGTTTTTATTGCAATACTGTTTACCTTTTTGATCAGTTCATATATATGCTGCTTGTGTGTGGTAGTAGTTATCTACTTGTACTTTTCATGTTAAACTTGTAGTTGATTTTTACTTAATGCTACACACACCTGTTTTTATTTCTGGACCTAAATTATTTTCATGTTTAGAACCCTGTGATAGATAATTATGTTAAATATTTCTCTCAATGCTTGTTTTATACTGTAATGTTTTACACTATTTAAGAATTCAAGTTTGGGGAGGGAGAAAAAATTTTAAAAACTAAACTTTATTGAAGCATGAAATTATGCGGGGAGAAACTTGAGGAGATACCTAATTAAAAATTGGCTTCACTTTAATTATCTTAAAGGAAGAAACTTACTTACATTATTCTTAATTTTAAATGTATTAGTCAAATTTTTTCTAGTAGGGATCTCATATATTTCTATCCTTTAATTCTTTTAAGATTCTTAAGTCTGACAGATTACAGTTAATTTTGAAATGAATATAAAATTAGAATTCCTAACTTAAGTACTAGATACTCTTACACCATAATTTTATCTTGAGTTATTAAAAATTTTTCTAAATTTTCACTATCACATTTATGGAGCAAAAGTATAGTAATCTTTAATGAAACCTACTACCATAAGTTAAAGCATTTATTTTATAAAATAGATGAGTTACTTTAAGTCAAATAACATTTAAGTTTGGGGTAATTGACACGCCTTAAAATATACTACTTTTATATATACATTTTATACTAATTTTTACAGATATTGTACTTTAATGTAATGTATTTTATGTGATTTTCATTACAGATACAAGAGATGGAGTTTAAGAGTAGAAGAAGCAAAAAAAGAGAAAAGGAGCAAAAAGTCACCTGGCGCCAGGTAGTTATTTTGAGGCTTCTAGAAGGTTGGCGCCTATGCGCCACGGATAGGTGCTTAGGCACCATAAACAGTTTTTAGCTTTTTTCCAATGGATTTGGATGAATTTTGAAGAGATGCTTGAAGTGACTCTTGGTGATTTTTAGAGCTTTATTTAAATAGGTCATTGGCTAGTCGAAAAAGAGTGTGTGTACTGTGAGGGGTTGTGAGTCTTGGTGTGATTTGTGTGTGTGTGTAAGTGAGAGTCTTTTTAGTGTGTCTGTGTGTCTATTGGAGCAAGAAGTCATCAAAGGAACTTCAAAGGATTTTCTTGGGGAGAAGTCTAAGATAAGTACTTTGTATTTTTGTTTGAGTTTTATTTTACTGTTTTAAACTTGGCTTTTCATATAAATCATGTTTTGTTATGTTATCCCCATGAAGTCTAAGTAGTTTTTTTTATCTTTCTCCTTGTAATAAGAGGTAATCATGGGTAGAATTAGAATTTTTTAAGAGTACTATTATTCCACAGTTGTGATGATTCGTTACTTCATTCTTCATTTACATATTCAATCTCGTTAATTAGATTGTTAAAATTTATTGTGAATCCATAGGGTTATTTGTTCCTCAATTAGTAAGAATCACATTAATTTCGTGGGTGAGAAGGTAATCTATGGGTTAGTGCAAATAAATAGAGAGATAAGTTTGATGGGCGTAGAATTGGTGATTCTAGGATGACAGGCTAGAACTTTAACTAATTTGATCTAAAATTTGAAAATTAATGATTAGTTAGTCTTATAGAGAGAGAACAGTGGGTAATCTAGAGGTGAGAGGCTAGAACCTATCCATTATAACCTGAGATTTAGGAACTTAATTTTAGATTAGCCAATGTTATGTATGCGCTCGGAAGAGGGTAAAGAATAGGTATGCTCCTATTTGTCAAAAACCTATATTTAAACATTCAGATATTGATTCCTACACTGATTATGATCTCATTGCAAGGGGAAAGAATTTTCATATAATTTTAACTTTTCTACGTAAAACTAGTTTAGAAACACTGCATTTACTTTTAGCATTAAAATAGAATTGGTAGGTAGTAGTTTTTAACATTTTACAAACACTTCGGGATTATTTTCCTAAATATTTTGTTTGTAGTTTAAGTAGAGTTTTTCTAAGTTAGTAAATAAAGTTTCATAGGGTTTTTAAAGAAAACTCTATATTACTTGAAATGATATGTATACTTACATAGTACCTCTATTGTGTAAACTATTAATGAAAATTCTAAATTATATAATATATTCATTTTGCACACTAGTCGCTAAATATAAATTGGGTCAAGTTTTTTGCCATCATTTGGAATTAGATAATTGCGTAATTGTGGGTCGGGTCACATATCAATATTTTCCTCACAAATTATAAGAAGTGGGTCCCTAAAAGGTAACTAAGGGTCTCTTAAATCCTTGGTTAGATTCTCCTCAAGTTCTTCAGGCACAAGATCTAGGTCTACAGAGTTATTCTTATGCTTAAGGCTATCCTCCAACTCTTTCCTTGGGGCTTCTCCTATGGGTGGTCCTGTGGGCTCAACTATATCTCTAACAACATTAGGAGTTGCCTTAAAAAGAAGAGCAAATTCTTCTTCAATCATCTTGCAACAAAATTCATCCAACACAACTTACTCTTTGTGGTATAATTCTTCAAATTCTAAAAGATGGCTATCAACTACCTTTAACATCCTTTAGGATTTTAGGTTAACTAACCAACCCATTTGATTTTCTATGTTTCTTAATATGACATTTTAGCTTTGTGATTGATTTTGTAGATTTATTTCCAATTCATCTAAATTCCTACTTTCATCGGGGTAGTGACTATCATGGTTATTCGAATATCCCACTGGATTAGTTTGGGGGCTCCATCAATGTTGATTTTCTACAATTGGGTCATTGCCAGTCCAATTGAAGTTTTGGTAAGTTAACGAACTGGGTTGGAGGTATTGAAAAATGGGTCATCAAACTTAGCTTCTATTGTAGGATGTTCAACACTCATGCGACTGCTAGTCGTTGACCCGACCGTAAATAACGCAGTAATTTATGCTTTCAAAAATATGTTATAGGCAATACATTGACCCAAATAATAATAGCGGCTAGTGTATATAAATATAATTTTATGGAAAATATTTTACACACTAGAGGTACTACACAAGTATACGTATCGTTTCAAGTAATATAGGGCTTTAAATAAAGACTCCAGTATCGATCCCACGAGGAGGTTTATAGATTTTTAAATATTTTAATTTTATTTTAATGTATTTCTTTTAAATTTAATATTTAATTTACTAAATGCAGAATTAAAGCAATAATAAAATAATGAGTGATGTAAATAATAATAAGCAAACAACTTTCTTCCTTTCAATTAATCCAAGACTTTTTAGATAATATAATATTCGTGGAGAATATAAATTTATGGTATTATGACAAATAGAAGCATTCCTATTTTTTATCTTCGCTCGATAGTATAAAGAACATTGGCTAATCTATAAATCAGGTCTGGATGTATTGCTAGTAGAATGGGTTAATCTAGGCTCACACTATTAGATGTCCAAGGGTGGCTATGGTCGGCCCTACTAGTGACCCTTTCCTTTTCTATAAACCAAATTAAAAGAATTTAGTCTGTCACTCTAAAAACTTATCAATTCTATGCCCATTATATAATATCTATAAACCAAATTAAAAGAATTTAGTCTGTCACTCTAAAAACCAGATCTATTATTTTGGCAATTTTGCATTTTGGCTCCATTTTTTCTCTTTTTTGCTCTTTTTGCTTCTTTTTCCTTCTTGAAAATTTTTGCATCTCCTATATCCAAAAACACAAAAATACCTTTCATTAAAACATAATATCCTTAAAAATTTAATAAAAATCAAGGCATAAAAATAGGTATTTTTTTCATGGATCAAAATCCCCAAACTTAAACGTTACTTGTCCTCAAGTAACCCTTTTTACTATATAAAAATGTATAACAATTGGAATAAAAGGTAAATATTTAAGATTCCTTATAATTTTTAATTTTATAAAGGCTTTAGTAAATCATTAACCAAATTTCATTAACTAAGTTTAATTTTAAAAATTTAAAGAATATTTAACCACCAAATCGTAAGATTTCAAAAATTTTTCATTCATTTCGACAATAATTGTAGTTTATTATATTAAGATCACATAAATTATTTACAAGAAAAGGATCTTCATGAAAATCTTTTCTAATAAAGATGCATGTATAAAAATTAAGTAAAATATGTAATTAGTTTTCTTCTTATAAGATAATTCAAGTGAAGCCAATTTTTGATTAGGCATCTCCTCGAAGCTTCTCCTCTCTTTTTTTCTTTTTTTTTCACGCAGTGAGGATTATCGTATCTGGATAGCCTGTTAATGATTTTGAACTTCACTATCCTTAACTTATATTTACAAACTTATACATCTTCACTTAATCACTATAACATGAATAGTTTTCAAAAAGACTTTCAATCTTTTCTTTTTTTCAAGTTATAATTCTTGATTTCTTAATACTTCTAAAATTCAATTATCTCTACCATGAATAGAAAAAATTCTTAATCTTACTCTTCTTTAAGTTGAATAATTCTATTCTTAAAATCAATCAAAGTTATTAAAATTTTGGTTAAGTCTACTAAATTATTTATAATTTCAAAAATTTAAGTGATCTTAAATAGATTCTTCATTCTTTATGTTATATATATATATATATATATATACCATCCCCCAAACATAAGTTTTGGTATATCATGAAAAATTCTAAAGTATGAGAGAAAGAAAGACATAATTTAAAAAGGAATTTTATAAGTATGTAAAAACATTCTACAAAGAAAAATTTTCTTCTACACATGCTTTTTATGAATGTCAATGAAATAACGAAACATATATAAAAGTAAGCAAGTTCAATTTTTATATCAGTAGCTAAATTAAACAACTATACTAATCACAATAACAGAAACAGAACATCATCAATAACTAAATAGTATGACAATCATCAGTACATCTAACATCAACAAAACATCAAAAAACATAAACCAATCATACTACTAAGTTTAACACACAGATAAATAAAACAAGAACATAATCTCGACAATCTAATCATCACTCGCAGTCTCCTCATCATAATCATCATCGACACCAAAGGAAAAATCCTCAGTCTTCTTCGGATCATAAGGTGTGAATCTATGACAAGTAGGGAACTGAACAGACTGTTCTCCCTTTAGGAATCTAATAAGAGCTTCATCATACTTAGCATCATAATTGCTCTTCCTAAGGGTAAAATCAGCAAGATGAACAAATTTTGCATCTATCTCGTATATGCAAAAATTAGCTAAGAGTAACGTATTCTGCTGCTCTGAATACCTCTCATTCATAGTCTCCCAAAAACTAGGTGGTGGTGTAGTAGAAGTTGAAGGTCTAGAAGTAGAAGCTCTAGCTGGAGTAGGTACAGAAGTAGAAGGAGTAGTAGATCTCTTCCCGCGAAGACGATCATAAATACTAACACTCTCCTGCCTAATAAGCTTTGTAGTCTTCAGCTTCTCCTCAGAAATATCAGCAATAACTCCATCGCTCACACATAAAGAATATATCAAATATGGGAATCCTAATCCCACATAAGTGCTGGATCGTGCAATCGACTCCACTGAATCATAGATAATGCTGCCAACATCTATCAGCTTCCTTTCCTGAATGCAGTTGTTCAGGATAGCTCTATCTCTAGTAACTTCACTCAGGTGGTTGGAAGGAAGTAGTCTAGCAGAAATAAAATAGTGTCAGGCCTTTGAAATACCATTCAGCTTAGAAGATTTAAAGTTTACCTATTTGTCGTTTCGGATCTTCCAAGCTTCAGTGTCGTCAGTCAGATATGCAATAATCATCTCCAGATCTCCTTCAGATGGAGATAGACCAGAATAGTAGCATTCGACGGTAGGTGGTAGGCCGTAGAAAATATTGATCCGTTTCGGAGTGAATCCCACTCCGACACCTCTAACGAATACTTCATAGTCTTCCGCATCCATAAAGTTGGCATAAAACTCTCGTACAACAGGAATAATAGCAACGACAATGAAATAACAGAATCACTGCCAGTTGTGTGCAACGATTGTGTTCACGATCATCTCTTCAGGTTTGTAAAAATTGTGCTCCGAGATAAATTTCCTTGATGACGCAAATTCGTGATAACGAAAGTGCAGCTGCTCACGATAGACGAACTTGCTGCTGTTGAAATTTTCTCGTACTTTTCCGCGCTTAGATTTAGGTGTCATATAAACGTGAAAGAAAACTCAAATAAATTAAGGAATCAAATAAACTAAACTCTTTTAAGCTTGAGAAACTTAAAATGAGTTTAAAAATCCATGGAAAAATTTCTAAAAATCAAAATTTTTCTCCAAAATTTCAGTTTTTAGTAAAAATAGGAAAATCCATGGTAGAAATCAAAAATAAATGGATTAGAAGATAGATCTGACCTTAAGATGAAGAGATCGAGTGATTTCAGGCTAAAAAACGTGACGTTTTGACCTCAAGATGGATCTAGGGGGTGTATTTTCGCAAAAATGAGGAAGGAGATGAAGCTTAAGCGTTGGCCATGGCTTTTGGGGGTTTAAATCCCGATTTTCGGGTTGCAGGCTGATCCGGCGCTTAGGCATCGAAATCTGGCGCCTAGGCGCCAGACTCGCCAACCAAAAAGATCACTTTTAAAAATTTTATTTTCCACCAAAACTCACAAATTCAACTTCTAATTACTCATATGAGAGTATTGCTTCAGTTTCCAACTTCCAAAATATTTTCCAAAAATTTTAAAAATTAAAAATTAAATCCATCAATTAAACACAAGTTTAATTCAAACTCTTCTAATTACATTCATAATCTTCAATTTGGCTCAATACAACACAGATAAGTATAATAATAAGATTCAAGTCCTAACAAACAATCAAACAACACAATTTCAAAGCAAATACAACACACATTGAACAATAAAACAAACACACAAATAATACATTCAATTTACTAAATCGATGCAATGACACACTAGATAAAGTCTTGATCTAACCACATTTACTATCTAATCTTCAACTTAGAAATTTCCATTCTCATCGCAATGAAGATTACTCAGCCGACTTGGGAAGAACACTTACGCCCTTGGAAAATCACTAGTCGTTTTCTCGTCGATCCATTTGTTCTTCACATACATCTCCACTTGAGCATCTTGATAGGCCGCTAGATGATCGAATTGAAGCTTTGCCTGCCATTCCAGATGTTCAATTTGATGATACATCTCATGGAGGCGATCTCCAATACTTTTGAATTCCGCTTCAAACTTATCTAGGCGACTCAAAAATTTCTCCAAACTTACAGCAATAAAACCATTAAAGAAAGGTTGAGGATCCTTAGAACACTTATCTCTAGCCTCTTCTCCATGATTTCTTCTCTCCATTTCTTTAAAATCTTCTCTTATCTCCTCAAGAATGAAGTGTAAAGGTCGTAACTATGGTTGCTTAGGGATTGGGAACGAATATGGGGTAGTTTATAGGAGAAAATAGTGGAAAAACTGAAAATTTTTGGTTTTTACACGACCCAGTAACTGTGGCGCTTAGGCGCCAAATATGGCGCCTAGGCGCCGGACCCATCGATACACAGTCTACTCTGGCGCTTAGGCGCCGGAATAATGTTCGACTCCGTTTCGCCTAACGTCAAATTTCAAAGTTTCGATCTCCAAAGTAGGTAAATGATAAGATCCATATAGACTTAATAATAAAAATTATCTCAAATAATAAACAATCATAATGAAGGTTAACTTGATCTCCTTTTTACTCACATACGAAATGGAGTGATCCAAAGTCCAAACTTTATATACTTCGAGTTCATCTTTTGCTTAAGTCAATTAAGACTTGTTAGCATCCAATTTTCTACAGTTATATAAAATTAGTCAAGACTGAGACATAACCTTACATTAAAAATGTAAAAACACACAAAAATAACTATGGGTTACCTCCCACAAAGCGCTTGGTTTAACGTCGTTATCTCGACCTAATTATGTCTTTAATCAGGTAGAATCAACTCGTAAGCCTCTTTATAAATCATTTTTATTTCTCCCAAATAAGGCTTCAGTCTTAATTCGTTAACTTTAAATATTTTTCCCATTTTGGGGTCGTTAATATCCACAGCTCCATAATGGTATACTTTCTCAATTATATATGGTCCCATCCATTTAAATCTTAATTTTCTAGGAAAAAGTCTCAAACGAGTATTAAATAATAATACTTCTTGTCCAGGCTCAAATATTTTTCCTGAAATCTTTTTATCATGTAATATCTTCATTTTCTCTTTATAAATCTTTGCATTTTCATATGACTCATTTCTTATTTCATCCATCTTATTTAATTGTAATAATCATTTTTTTTCTGCAGTATTCAAATCAAAATTAAACTCCTTTATTGCCCAATAAGCTTTATGTTCAAGTTCAACAGGTAAGTGACAATGTTTACCATAAACTAACCGGTAAGGTGATATTCTGATTGGTGTCTTATAAGCTGTTACATAAGCCCATAATGCAGAATCAAGTCTATCAACCTAATCTGTTCTTTTAGGATTAACAGTTTTCTCTAAAATTCTTTTAATTTCTCTGTTTGATACTTCAGCCATTCCACTTGTTTGTGGTTGATAAGCAGTTGCAATTCTGTGTTTGATTCCAAATTTTTCCAGTAATGATTGAATTCTTATATTTCTGAAATGACTTCCACCATCTGTGATAATTACCTTAGACATTCCAAATCTGGTAAAAATCATTTTTTTAAAAAATTTCGAAACACTTTTGGAATCACAGTTAGGTAAAGCTACAACTTCAATCCACTTTGAAACATAATCAACTGCTAATAAAATATAAATTTTTCCAGATGATGGTACAAATGGTCGCATAAAGTCTAAACCCCATATATCAAAAATTTCAACTTCCAATATATAGTTTAAAGGCATTTCATCTTTCCTAGATATATTTCCCATCCTTTGACATAGATCGCATGTTTTAACATAATGTCTCACATCCTTGAACAAGGTAGGCCAATAAAATCCTGAATTTAAAATTTTAAATGCAATTTTATCTACTCCAAAGTGTCCTCTAAATTCGGAATCATGACATTTTTGAATAATAGCAAAAGTTTCTTCATAAGGTACACATCTTCGAATTACAGAATCTCTTCCCAACTAAAATAAATGAGGATCTTCCTAAATATAAGATTTAGCATCATTTTTAAATTTCTTAATATATTTGTTATTCAATCCATAAGATAGAATATTGCTAACTAAATACTTAACTATATCTGCATAACAAGGTGTTTGGCATCCTTGAATAACATATAACTGTTCATCAGGAAACTTCTCATTTATATTTTATTCAATAATAATATCATTCTTAATTCTAGATAAATGATCAGCAATTTGGTTGTCAGTTCCTTTTCTATCAACTATTTAAAAATCAAATTCTTGCAGAAGTAAAACCCATCTTATCAGTCTAGGTTTAGCATCTTTTTTTGACATTAAATATTTAATAGCGGAATGATCAGTATGAACTGTGCATTTGGCACCAAGAAGATAAGGTCTAAATTTATCAAAGGCATAAACTATAGCTAAAAGCTCTTTCTCAGTAGCGGTGTAATTTATTTGAGTTTCAGTAAGAGTTTTACTAGCATAATATATAACTTTGAAAATTTCCTCATATTTTTGTCCCAATACAGCTCCAATTGCAAAATCACTTGCATCGCACATTAATTCAAAAGATTTATTCCAATTATGTACAATAATTATAGATGCAGTTATTAATTTTTCTTTTAAAATATTGAAAGCATTAACACAGTCTTCATTAAATTCAAATTTAGCTTCTTTTTCCAATAAATGACTAAGAGGTTTAGCAATTTTAGAAAAATCTTTTATATATCTTCTATAAAATCCAGCATGACCCAAAAAACTTCTCACATCAGTAACAATAGTAGGTGGTTGCAGTTCAGTAATAATTTTTACTTTTGCTTGATCAACTTCCATCCCTTTTTGTGAAATTTTGTGACCAAGTACAATGCTTTCTGTGACCATAAATTGACATTTTTCCCAGTTAAGAACTAAGTTTGTTTCTTCACATCTTTTCAGAACTTTGGAAATATTTTCCAAACAAGATTCAAAAGAAGTTCCAAAAACTGAAAAATCTTCCATAAATATTTCAATTCCTTTGTCAATCAAATTGACATATTTCACATCATACATCTTTGAAAAGTTGCAGGTGCATGACTTAAACCGAAAGGCATTCTTCTAAACGCAAATGTTCCATAATGACTTATAAATGTGGTTTTCTCTTAGTCCTTAGGAGCGGCAGGTAATTGATGATAACTAGAATATCCATCCAGAAAACAGAAATATGAGTGTCCGGCTAATTTATCAAGCATTTGATCCAAGAAAGGTAAAGGAAAATGATCTTTTGTAGTGGCATTATTTAATTTTCGATAATCAATGCAAATTCTTCATCCAATAACTTGTCTTGTAGGAATTAGTTCATTTTTATCATTGACAATGACAGTTACTCCTCCTTTCTTCGGAACACAATGAATAGGACTCACCCATTGATTATCCGAAATAGGGTAAATAATTCCAGCATCTAACCATTTTAAATTTTCTTTTTTAACAACCTCTTTCATGATAGGATTTAATCTTCTTTGAGGTTCAATATTAGGTTTAAAATCTTCTTCCATTAAGATCCTATGCATACAGATGGAAGGGCTTATTCCTCTTATATCAGCAATAGTCCAACCAAAAGCTTTCCTATAATTCTTTAACACTCCTATTAATTTTTCTTCTTGATCTAAGCTTAGTTAGAAGAGATAATAACAGGTAAAGTTAATGAATTTTCAAGAAAAGCATACTTTAAATGTGCAGGTAACATTTTTAATTCCAGCTCAGGGGCTTTATTAATCGAGGGTAAAAGTATATCATTTTGAGTTATGTCCAAAATTTCCCAGTTATCTTTAATATAATGAGTTTCTTTAAATAATTCTTCTTCTTTTAGTTCTTCATTTTCGTCAGTTAATAATTCAAGAAATGACTTTACATTTTTCTTGATAATGTTTTTCAATTATATAATCAATAATATCCATTCGATAGCATTTTTCTTTATCAGGGTACTTCATTGATTTAAGGACATTGAATTTAATCTGTTGATCATTAACTCTCATAGTTAATTCTCCTTTTTGCACATTAATCATAGCCCGTCCGGTAGCTAGAAAAGGTCTCCCTAAAATATTTGGTATTTCTTTATCTTCTTCCATATCAAGTACAATGAAATCCACAGGGAAAATAAATTTATCCACTTTAACAAGAACATACTCTATAACTCCTTTAAGGTAAGTGATAGATCTATCAACCAACAAAAGGGTTACAGTGGTGGGATTAATCTCTCCTAATTCAACCTTCGGAAAATAGAAAATGACATGAGATTAATACTTGCTCCTAAATCACATAAAGCTTTTCCACAAAATTTTTCTACAATAGCACAAGGTATAGTAAAACTTTCAAGATCTTTAAGTTTCTGAGGTAATTTCTTTTGAATTATTGTACTACATTCTTCACTTAATGCAACAGTTTCAAAAGCTTCAAATTTTCTTTTCTTACTTAAAATATCCTTCATAAATTTTGCATAAGTTGACATCTGTTCCAAAGCTTCAGCAAAAGGTATGTTAATATTAAGTTTCTTAAAAATTTCGAAAGAACTTAGAAAATTGATGATCAAGCTTCGTTGTTTTAATCTTTGAGGAAAAGGTGGTGGTGGTTTTTAACTTCCACATTAATAGGGATAACGATCGATCTTTACTAGGAGAAGGAGTTTCTTTAGGTTTTTCGATCTCTTCGACCTCAATCTCATTTTCAATTTCATTCGAATTCTTTCGTTAATTCCTTTCCACTTCTAAGTTGTACGACCTTAGCATGTTCATGTTCTTTTCCAGTTTCTTTTGGATTGATTTCAACATTACTAGGAAGTGTTCTCGGAGGTCCGTAATTAATTAAATTAGCGATTTGTCCCATTTGATTCTCAATATTACGAATAGCAGTGTTTTGATTTTTTAATTGATTACTCAATTGTAAAATTAATTCTTCTATATATAACTTTTTCTGCTGATTATTAAATCCAGGAGGTTTATAGTTTGAATTTACTTGATTGTTCCAATTTCCAGTTGGATGAGATTGATTATTACCCCATTGTTGTTGTGAATTATTCCAGTTAAAATTAGGGTGATTTTTCCATCTAGGATTATAATAATTTGAATAAGGGTTATTTTTACTAGCAATAGCTTGTAAAGTTTCAATAGTTTGAGAATCTTCCATATTAGTAGAGTTGTTATGTGATACATTGATAGCAAAATTATCTAATTTCTTAGATATTGCAGCTACTTGTGAAGCTAAGATAGAAAAGGCTTCGTTATCATGAATACTTTCCATTCTTTTAGGATTAATCCTTTCAGAAGGCCATTGAAAATTATTGTTAGACATTTCTTCAATTAAAGTATAAGCTTCTTCAAATGATTTAGCCATTAAAGAACCTCCAAGACGAAGCATCAATAATTGATTTCAGTGATCCAATAAGTCCGTTATAAAATGTTTGAATAATTAACCAATCAGGTAAAGCATGATAAGGACACATTCTTAATAGTTCTTTAAATCTTTCCCAAGTTTTATAAATTGTCTCCCGTCAAATTGACTAAATGAAGTAATGTCATTTCTTAATTTAGCAGTTTTAGAAGGAGGAAAATATTTAGCAAGGAATTTTTGTGCCATTTCAGTCTATGTTTTAATAGAACCTGTTGCTAAAGAGATCAACCACATCTTTGCTTTATCTCTTAAAGAGAAAGGAAAGAGTCTAAGTCTAATAGAATCATCAGAAAAATTGTTATATTTAAAGGTAGCACAGAGTTCTAAAAAACTAGCAAGGTGTAAATTTGGATCCTCATTTGGTGTTCCCCTAAATTGATTATTTTGAACCATTTGAATAATAGACGGTTTAAGCTCAAAAGAATTAGCATCTACAGCAGGTATTTGAATACTATTATGAAGTTCATCAATTGTAGGGTTAGCATAATCCCTTAATGGTTTGTAAACATTTTGCTCATTAATTTCAATTGGATTCTGTAAATTGTTATGTAAATTAGCCATCTCTTGATATTTTTGAATTTGTTTTTCTTTTTTAATTCTTCTAACAGTTCTTTCATATTCAGAGTCTAAATGTAATAATCCTTCAGAACCAGAACTACGCATAAAAAGTAAATAAAAAGTAAAATAAAATAGCAAGAAATAAAATCTCTACTTACTTTTTTTTTGTTATTTTTGTTATTTTTATTTTTATAAATATTTTTGTATTTTATATTTTTGTATTTTGACAATAAAAGATAAATAAAATAAATATTTAAAATCTAAAAATTTTCCCTCCCCGCAACGACGCCAAAAACTTGAGCCGATCGCAAATAACGCAATAATTTATGCTTTCAAAAATATGTTATAGCCAATACTTTGACCCAAATAATAATAGCAGCTAGTGTATATAAATATAATTTTATGGAAAATATTTTACACACTAGAGGTACTATGCAAGTATACGTATCGTTTCAAGTAATATAGGGCTTTAAATAAAGACCCCAGTATCGATCCCACGAGGAGGTTTATAGATTTTTAAATATTTTAATTTTATTTTTATGTATTTCTTTTAAAGTTATAAATTTAGTATGTAATTTACTAAATGCAGAATTAAAGCAATAATAAAATAATGAGTGATGTAAATAATAATAAGCAAACAAATTTCTTCCTTTCAATTAATCCAAGTCTTTTTAGATAATATAATATTCATGGAGACTATAAATTATGGTATTGTGCCAAATAGAGGCATTCCTATTCTTTACCTTCGCTCGATAAGTATAAAGAACATTAGCTAATCTATAGATCGAGTCCGGATGTATTGTTAGTAGAATAGGTTAATGCTAGGCTCACACTACTTAGATGTCCAAGGGTGGTTATGGTCGGCCCTACTAGTGACCCTTTCCTTTTCTATAAACCAAATTAAAAGAATTTAGTCTGTCACTCTAAAAACTTATTAATTCTACGCCCATTGAATAATATTTTTCTATTTATTTGCACTTCACCTTGAATAACCCGCACAAGGCTTTCGACTACCCAAGGATTCATGTGATATATACTAGTTAAGAATTCATCTCCTTCTAGGTATCAAAATTCTTCAACAGATTTTAACAATTTAAATGGCCAATTTAAATAGTAAATTAAGATCCGGTATTAATATCATCACAATATTTAAACATATTTAGTTTTTAATTCTCCAACGAATTTAATATTATCTTATTTTTCTTTTCATAATTGAAAGGAGAAAGTAAAGTAACTACTCAAAACACATTAAATTTAAATAACAAAACATATAAACAAAACTTTGAATCAAATTACAAATACTTATCTCAAGTGTTTCTCCAACTGAACCTCTGATTCCTTCAGACTCCAAAGCGAAACAGACTTGAAAAGCACCAACTCTTTCAAACTCTCAATACAAACTCTAAATAAAATAAACTCACTAATTTATGAAAGAAAGTAAACTACAATTGTGGCCCTTAAAATTATCTCTCTAATTCTCTCTCTGATTGGAGCAGACTAGGGCGGGCTTCTTATTGGGTGTTTTTCTCTGTAGAAATGGCCTCCTATTTATAGGCTTCAAGGGTTGCCAAAAGCATCTCTTCAAAATGTGTCCAAGTTCAATGAATCTTTTAGAAAGTGTGTCTGGCGCCTAAGCGCCGGACTCCGCGTCCAGTTCTTCACACCTCTTCACTTTGGATCGCACCTCTTCGCGATCCAAACCGTTTCCAAGCGTCTAGATACAATGTATCACATGTCCTATAATCCAGGAATAACTGCCAATTTCTAGATGGTCAAATAACTGCTCTAATCGTCAAAATAACTGCCCAAAGTAGTTACAAAATCGTAATTGTTTTGGTACCGAGCATGGCGCTTAGGCGCCGGATTCTGGCGCCTAGGCGCCGGATTATTATTTTGGCAATTTTGCATTTTGGCTCCATTTTTTCTCCATTTTGCTCCTTTTTCCTTCTTGAACATTTTTGCATCACCTATATCCAAAAACACAAAAATACCTTTCATTAAAGCATAATATCCTTAAAAATTTAATAAAAATCAAGGCATAAAAATAGATATTTTTTTCATGGATCAGTCGTAAATGGATTACATACTCCTGAAAAGCTATAAATTGGTTTTCTTGCAGGTTTTCATTGGGTGTTTAAAATTCATGTGAAAGCTAGTTGATCCATTAAAAATATACCTATTTTTATGCCTTAATTCTTATCAATTTCTAAGGATACTATGCTTTAATGAAAGGTATTTTTGTGTTTTTGGATGTAGGTGATGTAAAAAGGTCCAAAAAAGGAAAAAGGAGCAAAAAGGAGCAAAAATGGAGCAAAATACAAAAATTATAAAAAAATATGGCTTGGCGCCTAGGCCCCAGAAGGGCGCCTAGGCCCCAGAAGGGCGCCTAGGCGCCAGAAGCTGGCGCCTAAGCGCCAGACTTGATACAGAAACTGTCAAGTTTTTGACAACGTTTGAACGATTATTTTGACGAAGTGAGCGGTTATTGGACATTCTAGAAGACTGGCAGTTGTTCCTTAATAATAGGACATGTGATACATTGCATTTAGATGATCCATAACGGTTTTAATCGTGAAGAGGTGCGAGCCAAAGTGAAGAGGTGCGAAGAACTGGACGCGGTGTCCGGCGTCTAGGCGCCAGATTCTGGCGTTTAGGCGTCAGACAGACCTTCTAGAAGATTCATTGAATGTGGACATGTTTTGAAGAGGTGCCTCAAGGCAACCCTTGAAGCCTATAAATAGGAGTCCATTTCTTCGAAAAACGTGCCCCCCATTGTAACCCCTTTCTCTTAGCCACTTTAGGATCTCTCATCCTTAGAGAGAGGAATAGAGAGAGAAATTTAGGGCCACTTTTATTTTAGTTTAGTGAGTTTATTTTCAAGTTGTTGCATCTGGAGTTCATTACACTGTAGAGTGAGTAGGAATCAGAAGATCTTAGAAGGAATATTTGAGATAAGTATTTTATTTTTGATTCAAAGTTTATTTATTATGTTTCGTTGTTTATATTCAATGTGTTCTGAGTAGTTAGTTTACTTTCTTCCTTCAATTATGAAGAGATAAATAAGATAATATAAGATTCAATATAGAATTAAAATTCAAAATCTTTTCAAAACATTGTGATGATATTAATACCTGATCTTACTTTACTTTTTAAATTGGCCATTTAAATTGTTAAAACCTGTTGAAGAGTTTTGAGACATAGAAGGAGAAGAACTCTTAACTTGTAAAATGTCACATGAATCCTTGGGTAGTCGAAGGCCATGTGCGGGCTATTCAAGGTGAAGTGCAAATAAATAGAAAATAAGATTTAAAGGGCGTAGAATTAATAAGTTTTTAGAGTGATAGTCTAAATTCTTATAATTTGATTTATAGATAAGGAAAGGGTCACTAGTAGGGCCGACCATAGCCACCCTTGGACATCTAGTAGTGTGAGTCTAGATTAACCCATTCTACTAACAATACATCCAGACCTGATTTGTAAATTAGCCAATGTTCTTTATGTCTGGATCAAAGGGTAAACAACAGGAATGCTTCTATTTGGCACAATACCATAAATCAAATTCTTCAACGAATATTAAATTATCTTAAAAAAATCTTAGATTAATTGTAGGGAAGAAAGTTGTTTGTTTTATATAGTTTTCAAAAAAATCATTTTCTTATTATTGTTTTCTTTAACTGCATCTAGTAAATTAAAAGTAATTTATAGTTAGATTAAAATACAATAAGATTTTTTGAATTACAATATTTAAAAGTTTATTACCATAATTTTTTCCTCATGGGATCGATACTGGGGTCTTTATTTCAAAGCCCTATATTACTTGAAACGATACGTATACTTGCGTAGTACCCCTAGTGTGTAAAATATTTTCTAAAATTTTACAACATTTTGATTTTATACACTAGCCGCTATTTATAAATCGAGTCAAGTTTAGGCCATCTTTGGAAGCGTATATTACTCGCATTATTGCGGGCCGGGGAAGGAATAAAAATAGTTATAGATTTTTAAATATTATATTTCCAAAAACATAAAAAAAATATATAAAAATATAAATATTTTATTCCTTGTTTTATTTTATTTATGAGAAAATTTGGTTCTGAAGGATTAATACCTTTAGATACTGAACTAGAAAGAACAATTAGAAAAATTAAAAAGGGAAAACAAATTCAAAAATATCAAGAAATGGCTACTTTACAAAATCCAATTGAACTTAATGATCAAAATGTTTATAAACCATTAAGGGATTATGCTAACCCTACAGTTGATGAACTTCATAGTAGTATTCAAATACCCACTGTAGATGCTAATTCTTTTGAACTTAAACCGTCTATTATTCAAATGGTACAAAACAATCAATTTGGTGGAACACCAAATGAGGATCCAAATTTACACCTTGTTAGTTTTTTAGAACTTTGTGCTACCTTTAAATATAACAATGTTTCTGATGATGCTATTAGACTTAGACTCTTTCCTTTTTCTTTAAGAGATAAAGCAAAGATGTGGTTAAACTCATTAGCAACTGGTTCTATTAAAACATGGGCTGAAATGGCGCAACAATTCCTTGCTAAATATTTTCCTCCTTCTAAAACTGCTAAACTAAGAAATGATATTACTTCGTTTAGTCAATTTGACGGGGAGACAATATATGAAACTTGGGAAAGATTTAAAGAACTATTAAGAAAATGTCCTCATCATTGTTTACCTGATTGGTTAATTATTCAAACATTTTATAATGGATTAATTGGATCTTTAAAATCAATTATTGATGCTGTCTTCTTGGAGGTTCTTTAATGTCTAAATCATTTGAAGAAGCTTACACTTTAATTGAAGAAATGGCTAATAACAATTTTCAATGGCCTTTCGAAAGGATAAACCCTAAAAAGATGGCAAGTATTCACGATAATGAAGCCTTTTCTATTTTAGCTTCACAAGTAGTAGCAATGTCAAAGAAATTAGATAATTTTGCAATTAATATTTCACATAATAACTCTGCTAATATTGAAGATTCTCAAACTATTGAAACTTTACAAGCTATTGCAAGTAAAAATAATCCTTATTCAAATTATTATAATCCTGGTTGGAAAAATTATCCTAATTTTAACTGGAACAATTCAAAACAACAATGGGGTAATAATCAATCTCATCCCACCGGAAATTGGAATAATCAAGTTAATCCAAATTATAAACCTCCTGGATTTAATAATCAACAGAAAAAGTTATCAATAGAAGAATTAATTTTACAAATGAATAATCAATTACAAAATCAAAATACTGCTATTCGTAATATTGAAAATCAAATGGGGCAAATTGCTACTTTAATTCATAACAGACCTATAGGAACACTTCCTAGTAATATTGAAATTAATCCAAAGGAAAGCTGGAAAAGAACATGAACATGTTAAGGCTGTGCAACTTAGAAGTGGAAAGGAATTAAAAGAAAGAATGCAGAATGAAATTGAAAAAGAGATTGAGGTTGAAGAGATTGAAAAACCTAAAGAAACTCTCTCTCCTAGTCAAGGTCAGACTATTATACCAGTTAATGTGGAAATTGAAAAACCACCACCACCTTTTCCTTAAAGACTTAAACAACAGAAACTTGATCATCAATTTTCTAAGTTCTTTGAAATTTTTAAGAAACTTACTATTAACATACCTTTTACTGAAGCTTTGGAATAAATGCCAACTTATGCAAAATTTATGAAGGATATTTTAAGCAAGAAACAAAAATTTGAAGCTTTTGAAACTGTTGCATTAAGTGAAGAATGCAGTGCAATAATTCAAAAGAAATTACCTGAAAAGCTTAAGGATCCTGGAAGTTTCACTATATCCTGTGCTTATTGGAGAAAAATTTTGTGGAAAAGCTTTATGTGATTTAGGAGCAAGTATTAATCTCATGCCATTTTCTATCTTTCGAAGATTGAATTTAAGAGAGATTACTCCCACCATCGTAACCTTTCAGTTAGCTGATAGATCTATCACTTATCCTAAAAGAGTTATAGAGGATGTCCTTGTTAAAGTGGATAAATTTATCTTCCCTGTAGATTTCATCGTACTTGATATGGAACAAGATAAAGAGATACCTATTATTTTAGGGAGACCTTTTCTAGCAACCGGACGAGCTATGATTGATGTGCAAAAGGGAGAACTAACCATGAGAGTTAATGATCAAGAAATTAAATTCAATGTTCTTAAATCAATGAAGTACTCTGATAAAGAAAAATGTTATCGAATGTATATAATTGATTATCTAATTGAGAAACATTATCAAGAAAAATGTAAAGTCATTGCTGAAGAAAATTTTGAATTTTTAACTGATGAAAATGAAGAAGTAGGAAAAGAAGAGACTCATTTTATTAAAGATAACTGGGAAACTTTAGACATAACTCAAAATGATATACTTTTACCATCAATTAAAAAAGCCCCTGAACTGGAATTAAAAATGTTACCTTCACATTTAAAATATGCGTTTCTTGGAAATTCGTGAACTTTACCTGTTATTATTTCTTCTGAACTGAGTAAAGATCAAGAAGAAAAACTACTAGGTGTGTTAAAAAATTATAAGAAAGCTTTTGGTTGGACTATTGCTGATATAAGAGGAATAAGCCCTTCCATTTTTATGCATAGAATTTTAATAGAAGAAAATTTTAAACCTACTTATCGAACCGCAAAGAAGATTAAATCCTATCATGAAAGAGGTTGTTAAAAAAAAATTGCTAAGTGGTTAGATGTCGGTATCATTTATCCTATTTCGGATAGTCAATGGGTAAGTCCTATTCATCGTGTTCCAAAGAAAGGAGGTGTAACCGTCATTGTTAATGATAAAAATGAACTAATTCCTACAAGACAAGTTACTTGGATGGCGAATTTGTATTGAATATAGGAAATTAAATAAAGCCACAAGAAAGGATCATTTTCCTTTACCTTTCTTGGATCAAATGCTCGATAAATTAGCTGGACACCCATATTTCTGTTTTCTGGATGGATATTCTGGTTATCATCAATTACTTATTGCTCCTGAGGACCAAGAGAAAATAACATTTACAAGTCCTTATGGAACATTTGCCTTTAGAAGAATGCCTTTTGGTTTATGTAATGCACCTTCAACTTTCAAAGATGTATGATGTCAATATTTTGTGATTTGATTGACAAAAGAATTGAAATATTCATGGACGATTTTTCAGTTTTTGGAACTTCTTTTGAATCTTGTTTGGAAAACATAGCTAAAGTTCTGAAAAGATGTGAAGAAACAAACTTAGTTCTAAACTGGGAAAAATGTCAATTCATGATCATAGAAGGCATTGTACTTTGTCACAAAGTGTCAAAAAAAGGGATGAAAGTAGATCAAGCAAAAGTAAAAATTATTACTGAATTGCAACCACCTACTACTGTTACCGATGTGAGAAGTTTTCTAGGTCATGCTGGATTTTATAGAAGATACATAAAGGATTTTTCTAAAATTGCTAAACCTCTTTGTCATTTATTGGAAAAAGATGCGAAATTTGAATTTAACAAAGAATGTATTAATGCTTTTAATATTCTAAAAGAAAAATTAATAACAGCACCTATCATTGTTGCACCTGATTGGAATAAATCTTTTGAATTAATGCGTGATGCAAGCGATTTTACAATTGGAGCTGTATTAGGACAAAAATATGAGAAGGTTTTCAAAGTTGTATATTATGCTAGTAAAACTCTCACTGAAACACACGAAATTACACTACCACTGAGAAGGAGCTTCTAGCTATAAGTATATGCCTTTGATAAATTTAGACCTTATCTTCTGGTACTAAATGCATAGTTCATACCGATCATTCTACTATTAAATATCTATTATCTAAGAAGGATTCTAAACCTAGACTTATAAGATGGGTTTTACTTCTACAAGAATTTGATTTTCAAATAGTAGATAGAAAAGGAACTGAAAACCAAATTGTTGATCATTTGTCTAGAATTAAAAATGATATTATTTCAGAAGAAAATATAAATGAGAAATTTCCTGATGAATCATTATACGTTATTCAAGGATGCAAAACACCTTGGTATGCTGATATTGTTAATTATTTAGTTAGCAATATTTTACCTTATGAATTAGATAACAAATTAATTAAGAAATTTAAATATGATGCTAAATCTTATATTTGGGAAGATCCTCATTTATTTAAAATTGGAAGAGATTCTATGATTCGAAAATGTGTACCTTATGAGGAAACTTTTGCTATTATTAAAAAATGTCATGATTCCAATTTTGGAGGACACTTTGGCATAGATAAAACTGCATTTAAAATTTTAAATTTTGGATTTTATTGGCCAACCTTATTTAAAGATGTGAGACATTATGTGAAAACATGTGATCGATGTCAAAGGATGGGAAATATATCTAGGAAAAATGAAATGCCTTTAAACTATATATTGGAAGTTGAAATTTTTAATATATGGGGTTTAGACTTTATGGGACCATTTGTTCCATCATCTGGAAAAATTTATATTTTATTAGCAATTGATTATGTTTCAAAGTGGATTGAAGTCGTTGCTTTACCAAACCGTGATTCCAAAAGTGTTTCTAAATTCTTAAAGAAAATGATATTTTCAAGATTTGGAATGCCTAAGGTAATTATCACCGATGGTGGAAGTCATTTCGAGAATATAAGAATTCAATCATTACTACAAAAATTTGGAATCAAACATAGAATTACAATCGCTTATCACCTACGTACAAGTGGAATGGTTGAAGTATCAAACAGAGAAATTAAAAGAATTTTAGAAAAGACTGTTAGTCCTAAAAGAACTGATTGGGTTGATAGACTTGATTATGCATTATGGGCTTATAGAATGGCTTATAAGACACCAATCGGAATGTCACCTTACCGGTTAATTTATGGTAAACATTGTCATTTACCTGTAGAGCTTGAACATAAAGCTTATTGGGCGATAAAGGAGTTTAATTTTAATTTGAATAAAGCAGGAGAAAAGCAATTATTGCAATTGAATGAGATGGAAGAAATAAGAAATGAATCATATGAAAATGCAAGGATTTATAAAGAGAAAATGAAGATGTTACATGATAAGAAATTTTCGGGAAAAATTTTTGAGCACAGACAAGAAGTATTACTCGTTTAACTCTCGTTTAAAACTTTTTCCTGGAAAATTAAGATCTAAATGGATTGGACCCTATATAGTTGAGAAAGTATACCATTATGGAGCTGTGGATATTAAAGACCCCAAAACAAGAAAATTTTTTAAAGTAAATGGATTAAGATTGAAGCCTTATTTGGGAGATATTAAAATGATTTATAAAGAGGCTTATGAATTGAGTCAAACTAATTAAAGATTTACTTAAGTCTGGTTGACGACGTTAAACCAAGCGCTTTGTGGGAGGCAACCCATAATTATCTTCTGTTATGAGTGTTTTTATATTTTAATGTAAGGTTATGCCTCGATCTTGACTAATTTTATATTACTTTAGAAAAATTTGATGCTTATAAGTCTTTGTTGACTTAGGCTGAAGATTATTTTGAAGTATGTAAGATTTAGAAATTGGATCACTCTATTCTAAATATGAGTAAAAAGGAGATCAAGTTAACCTTCATTATGATTGTTTACAATGTGTGTTATTGAGCCTAAATTAGTCTTACCAGTTTAATTTACCTATCTTGGGAAACAAAACTTTGAAATTTGACGATTAGGCGAAACGGAGTTGAACATAGTTCCGGCGCCTAGGCGCCAGAATTCGGCGCCTAAGCGCCAGAGTCAAACTGTGTATCAATAGGTCCGGCTCCTAGGCGCCAGATTCGGCGCCTAAGCGCCACTGTTACTGGATCGTACAAAAACCGAAAATTTTCAGTTTTTCACACGATTTTCACCTTTAAATCAACCCATCTTCTTCCCTAACCATCAAGCAATCAAAGTTACATCCATTACACTTCATTCTTGAGAGATTTGAGAAATTTTTGAAGAAATGGAAGGAATAAATCATGGAGAAGAAGCTAGGGACAAGGTCTCAAAGGATCCTCAACCCTACTTCAATGGTTTCATCGCGGTAAGTTTAGAGAAAATTTCTAGTCGTTTGGATAAGTTTGAAGTAGATTTTAAAAGCATTGGAGATCGCTTTCATGAGATGTTTCATCAAATTGAACATCTAGAATGACAAATGAAACTTCAATTTGATCATTTTGCGGCTTATCAAGATGCTCAAGTTGAAATGTATGCGAAGAATAAGTGGATTGACGAAAAGACGGCTACAGATTTCCCGAAAGCGTTAATGTTCTTTCCAAGTGGAATACACAATTTCCCTTGTGAAGATTAGAATATTCTGATTATGAGATAGTTATTATCTGGTTTGTTGAGTTGTTGTATAGATTTAGTGAATCGATTGTGTTTGTTTGTGTACTTGCTTTCATGTTCAATGTGTGTTGTTTTTGCTTAGGAATTGTTGTGTTTGAGTGTGTATTAGGAACTTGAATCAAGTAAAATACTTATCTGGAATGTATTGAGCCAATATTGAAGATTATAAATGGAATATAGTGAAGTTTGATTTAAACTTTATGTTTGATTGGTGGATTTAATATTTAATTTTTAAAATTTTTGAAAAATGTTGTGGAAGTTAGAGTCGAAGCCCTACTCTAATATGAGTAATTGGAAGTTGAATTTATGAATTTTGGTGGAAAATTAAATTTAAAAATAATTTTTTGTGAAAGGCGAGTCTGGCGCCAGAATTCGGCGCCTAAGCGCCGGTTCGGCCTGTACCCGAAAATTTCCTTAAATACCCCTAAAAGCCATTATCGACGCCTAAGCTTCATCTTCTTCCCCATTTTATCAAAAATACACCTTTTAGATCCATTTTGAGGTCAAAACATCAAGGATTTGAGCGCGAAACCACTCGATTTCTTCGTCTCAAGGTCAGATCTACACTTTAAACCATTTATTTTCGATTTTCACCATAGATTTCCCTAGGTTTTGCTAAGAACCGAAATTTTAAATTTTTTTTTGATTATTAGTGATTTCTTTGGATTTTAAACTTATTTTAAGTTTTATAAACTTAAAAAGAGTTTAATTTTTTTATTCCTAAATTTGTTCTTGTTTTCTTTCACGTTTAGATGGCTCCGAAATCTAAAAGCGGGAAGGCACGAGATAACTTTGATACTAGAAAATTTTCTACTGCGGTACGCGCATTTTCGATTCCACGAATTTGCGACGTCTAGGAAGTTCATTTCAGAACGAAGTTTCTATCATCCGGGAGAAATGATTGAAAACACTATCGTTGTGCACAATTGACAACAATTATGTTATTTCACTACTGTTGTTGTTATCCCGATAGTTGGAGAATTTTATGCAAATTTTCTGGATGCCGAAAATTATGAAGTTTTTGTCAGAGGTGTCGGAGTAGGATTTAGTCCTGAAGAATCAATGTATTTTATGGCCTGCCACCGACTATAGAGTGCTACTATTCTGGATTATCACCATCCGAGGGAGATTTGGATATGATTATTGCTTATTTGATCGACTGGTGCTCGGATCTTGGAAGATCAGGAACGGAAAAAGGGTAAACTTCAAATCCTCCAAATTAAATGGTATTTCTAAAGCATGGCACTATTTTATTTCTTCAAGATTGTTACCTTCCAACCACCTGAGTGAAGTGACTAGAGATCGAGCGATCTTAAACTACTGCATTCAGTAAAGGAAGCCTATTGATGTCGGCAGTATTATTTATGATTCTGTGGATTCTACTGCAAGATCCAGTACTTCTGTAGGACTGGGATTCCCATCTCTGATTTATTCATTATATATTAGTAATGGAGTCACTGCAGATATTTCAGAGGAAAGGTTGAAGACTACTAAGCCGATAGGTCAGGAGAGCATTAGCATTTATGATCGTCTTCGAGGGAAGAAATCGACTGCTCCTTCTTCTGTACCTACTCCAGTTAGATCTTCTACTTCTCGACCCTCCACTTCTGCTGAGCCACCATCGAGTTTCTGGGAGTCAATGCATGATCAGTTTATAGAGCAGCAGCAGGAGTTATTTCAAACTCACTGCAGGATTGATACTATTGATAGGAAACTTGATCATTTATCTGACTATACCCAGAGGAAGAGTAGCTATGATGCTGGGTATAATGAAGCCCTAGTCAGATTTCTGAAGAGTGAACATGATGTTAGTTTCCCTACTTTTCCTAGTTTCACACCATTTGTTGATCCTAAGGATGTAGAATTTTCCTTTGGTGACGATGATGATGATGAGGCTACAGCCAGTGACTAGTAGTCTATAGATTTTTATGATGTGTTACTTTGTTGATTTGTTTTGTTTGGTTTGTTTGTTTAGTTTTATGATTGATGTATGTTGATTTGTTTAAGCACCTGTGTGGATTGATTAGAGTTAAAATTCTGTTGTTAGAATATTCTTAGTACATCGTGTTTGAGACTGAGATTAAAGTTAATGTATATTATGTTTGTTTCATTCAACTGTTTAGTAATTAGTAATTTTGCTCTGCTTTTATTTTGTTTCAAATTTAGTATAATTATTAAAATTAGCCTGCTTACTTTTTATACCTGCTTCAATTTTATCTTTATTATTCATAAAAGCATGAGTAGAAATAAATTTTTCTTTTTAAGATCGTTTTTACATACTTATAAAAATTTCCTTTTTAAAATTATGATTTTCTTTCTCTCATACTTTCAAATTGTCATAGTATACCAAAGCTTAAGTTTGGGGGAAGGAAAAATACATTCAAATTTAAATTTTATTTGTCCTTAAAGAGCTAATATTTTCTTAAAAATAAAAACTTTTTAACATAACTTAAGGAATGAAAAATTTATTTGAGATCACTTTTATTTTTGAAATTATAAATAACATAGTAAAATTAACCAAAATTTTAATAACTTTGATTGATTTTAAGAATAGAATTATTTAACTTAAAGAAGATTAAGATTAAGGAATTTTTCTATTCATGATAGAAATAATAGAATTTTAGAAATATTAAGTAATAAAAAATTATCACTTGAAAAAGAAAAGATTGAAAATCTTTTTGAATTCTTATTCATGTTATAATAATTAAGTGGAAATGTATAAGTTTTGAAAATATAAGTTAAGGATAGTGAAGTTCAAAACCATTAATAGGCTATCCAGATATAGTAATCCTCTCTATATATAAAAAAAAAGAAGCAAAAAAAAAGAAAAAGAAAAAGAGAAAGAGAGGAGAAGCTTGAGGAAATGCATAATAAAAAATTGGCTTCACTTGAATTATCTTATAGAAAGAAAACTAGTTACATATTTTACTTGTTTTTATGTATGAATATTTATTTAGGAAAGATTTTTCAAGAAGATCTTTTTCTTGTAAATAATCAATGAGATCTTAATATAATAAACTTCTATTATTTTCAAAATGGATGAAAAGTTTGAAATCTTATGATTTGGTAGTTGAATATTCTTTAAATTCTTAAAATTAAACCTAGTTAGTGAAAATTGGGTTAATAATTTACTAAAGACTTTATAAAATCAAAAATTATAAAGAATCTTAAATATTTATCTTTTATTCCAAAGGTCATACATTTTATATAGTAAAAAGAGTTACTTGAGGACAAGTAACATTTATGTTTGGGGGGTTTTGATCCATTAAAAAATATACCTATTTTTATGCCTTAATTCTTATCAATTTCTAAGGATACTATGCTTTAATGAAATGTATTTTTGTGTTTTTGGATGTAGGTGATGTAAAAAGGTCCAAAAAAGGAAAAAGGAGCTAAAAGAAGCAAAAATGGAGCAAAATACAAAAATTATAAAAAAATATGGCCTGGCGCCTATGCGCCAGACTCGATACAGAAACTGTCAAGTTTTTTACAACGTTTGAACGGTTATTTTGACAGAGTGAGCGGTTATTGGACATTCTAGAAGACTGGCAGTTGTTCCTTGATAATAGGACATGTGATACATTGCATTTGGACGCTCCAAAACGGTTTTAATCGCGAAGAGGTGCGAGCCAAAGTGAAGAGGTGCGAAAAACTAGACGCGGTGTCCGGCGCCTAGGTGCCGGATTCCGGCGCCAGCGCCGCCGGACCTTCTAGAAGATTCATTGAATGTGGACATGTTTTGAAGAGGTGCCTCAAGGCAACCCTCGAGCCTATAAATAGGAGTCCATTTCTTCAGAAAAACGTGCCCCCCATTGTAACCCCTTTCTCTTAGCCACTTTAGGATCTCTCATCCTTAGAGAGAGGAATAGAGAGAGAAATTTAGGGCCACTTTTATTTTAGTTTAGTGAGTTTATTTTCAAGTTGTTGCATCTGGAGTTCATTACACTGTAGAGTCAGTAGGAATCAGAAGATCTGTAGAAGGAATATTTGAGATAAGTATTTTATTTTTGATTCAAAGTTTATTTATTATGTTTCGTTGTTTATATTCAATGTGTTCTGAGTAGTTAGTTTATTTTCTTCCTTCAATTATGAAGAGATAAATAAGATAGTATAAGATTCAATGGAGAATTAAAATTCAAAATCTTTTCAAAACATTGTGATGATATTAATACTTGATCTTACATTACTTTTTAAATTGGCCATTTAATTTGTTAAAACCTGTTGAAGAGTTTTGAGACCTAGAAGGAGAAGAACTCTTAACTTATAAAATGTCACATGAATCCTTGGGTAGTCGAAGGCCATGTGCGGGCTATTCAAGGTGAAGTGCAAATAAATAGGAAGATAAGATTTAAAGGGGGTAGAATTAATAAGTTTTTAGAGTGACAGTCTAAATTCTTATAATTTGATTTATAGATAAGGAAATGGTCACTAGTAGGGCCGACCATAGCCACCCTTGGACATCTAGTAGTGTGAGTATAGATTAACCCATTCTACTAACAATACATCCGGACCTGATCTGTAAATTAGCCAATGTTCTTTGTGCCTGGATCAAAGGGTAAAGAATAGGAATACTTCTATTTTGCACAATACCATAAAGCAAATTCTCCAACGAATATTAAATTATCTTAAAAAAATGTTAGATTAATTGAAGGGAAGAAAGTTGTTTGTTTTATATAGTTTTCAAAAAATTCATTTACTTATTATTGTTTTCTTTAACTGCATCTAGTAAATTAAAAGTAATTTATAGTTAGATTAAAATACAAAAAGATTTTTTGAAATACAATATTTCAAAATTTATTACCATAATTTTTTCCCCGTGGGATCGATACTGGGGTCTTTGTTTCAAAGCCGTATATTACTTGAAACGATACGTATACTTGCGTAGTACCCCTAGTGTGTAAAATATTTTCTAAAATTTTACAACATTTTGATTTTATACACTAGCCGCTATTTATAAATCGGGTCAAGTTTAGGCCATCTTTTGGAAGCGTATATTACTGCATTATTGTGGGTCGGGTCACTAGTCATCAATGGGTTAACATACTCCTGAAAAGGTATAAATTAGTTTTCTTAAGGGTATGTTGTTATGAAATGTTGAACCAATTTACCTTTTTTTTTCTTTAGAAAGAAAAAGTAAATACAAGAATAAAATAAAACAAAAAATATAATATAGATAAAAGTAACGACATTTTCAAACTTAGACTCTTGGTATTTCAACTAAAATTTTCTTAATATTTAGAAATTTTGACAACTATCCTTAGCAACAACATCAAAAACTAGATGGTCGAAAACTTACTACAAATTAAGTTGGTCAATCATGCAAGTGTACGTGTCAAGTGATATGTGGTCTAAGAGTGCGTATTGATCTCACAATGATATTACCAAAATATTTATAAAAGATGAAGTTCTAGTTTACTGAACTGCGAGTCTAACATTTAAGAATCAAATTTAAGAGATGAATCTAAAAATCTGAAAAAGGCAGTAAATAAAAATAATAGGAAAAAGAGTGAATTTTTTCAGATATGCAACTGGTTTCATGAGGTTTGCCTATGGAACACATGCTATTATTGAAAACTCAGGATAAAAGCTTCTCCCTATGGCCATGTCTATGTCAAAAGAAGAATTAGAATCCCATGAAGTTAAGTTTTGCTTAACCACATGACGTTTCTCAGAATTCTTTTGATCCCCTATCAAGGTTGCAGAATCCTACTGGAATATATCAATCTTCTCAGGATTTTGTGGTTAATTTATTTGTTCCACTTCGATGTCATAGTTTATGAGGGATTTTAACATCTTATCATAGACGATAAAAAGTAGTTTACAAACTGAAGGTGAACACATCAATATCAGAATTATGCATGAAAATCATAAAAAATTCACTAAACTTACATTGTAGGACTACAAAAAAAGATTAGTTACAATACATTGTGAAAAAATAAGAACTTTGTTATAACAGGCATAAAAAGGAGACAACACTAGAAATACAAAAAACTCAATATGGAGCTAATCGGTCCTTGCAATACATCATGGTCCTTTATGATCAATACAAATATTCATAGTTCCCTCTCACATATATGCACTCAATATCACCTTACAAGATCATAAAACTCCTCAAACAATCATAAAAAGGAAAAAAGAAATAAGAAAACATACTCTACCGAGTGAACTCGAGGAAGAAAACTCTAAGAGCTCCAAAAGTCTTTTCTAGGTCCTAGATGCACAACCACTAGGCAAAAAGTTTATCTCTAATGATACAAACATGTATTTATACTTATTTGAGGCATTAGAGCCCAAAATAGGCACCACTTCTCTCCAAATTGGAAAATAAAAATATGAAAAATCTGCGTTTAGCAGGTTGGCCAGCGCGGCTGCACCTGTGTGCTACCGCGGTGGTTTGTTGGGAAGCGGGGCTGGATCTGCAAGATCCAGAGGCTCTGGGGCTGCGGGATCAGCTTGGTGCGTGGAGGTGCTATTATTGGTGTGTGCAAGAACTAGCAACCGGAGTTGCAGAGGGGGGCAAAGCGACTGGATCTGCAAGATCCTCATCTTGGTAGGGCTGGATCTGTGAGATCCTTGTCTGCCATGAGATTGGATCTGCGAGATCCAAAGAAGTTGGTGTGCATGTAGCCCCCTATGAGGTGTGTTGGGTGTGTTTGGACGCATGCAGGTGCCAGTGCGTGCACGAAAAAGCAGGACCACACGTGCAAAATCCATTTTTTATTGTTCTCGCTCTAAATTCACCTCTTTTCCTTCTCCAAATAGCGTTAGTCCTGTATAATACCTTTCTCAAGCATAATATCATGATATATAAGAGATTTAATATAATATTTAATACATGAAAATCACGTAAATCTATCTTGTACCAATAGGTCTGTTTTTTCTTCTTCTTAGCTCATTGTGACTTAGTCTTTGTAATAGCTATGCTACAAAATAAAGTTGATAGGGGCTCATTTTCTTTGAATTTATTCTTATTTAGTTGATTAGCAAGTCATAGATATAACAAGGAATTAAGTTACAAATCATTAATAATTTGAATAATATTGTAAATGATTAATTAACAATATATGTAGTATGTATAACCAGATTATGTAACAATTATATTAACTAAATTGTATGCCCCTACCTTATTCAGATCCTAAATTAAGTCCTACCCATCCCCAACAAAATTTACTAAGAATCCATTAGCAAAAATCATTCTTGAACTTCATCCAATTATAACACCAATTAAACCTTCTCTAAAACAAAGCAAAATCTAAAATTAAGAAAGGTTTGTATCATAACTCCTATAATAATGGTAAGTCATAACTAATATAATTCTAACCCATTTTAGAAGTATGCACTCCTTTAATACTGGTTAAGCCTTTGCCATCAAAGCCTTATTTTATCACTAAGATGGTTATTAAAGTTACAAGAACAATATTACATCTGTGGATTCCAGTTATTGGATGTACGATATAGAAGATGCAAGTCATAGACAAAAAAATTAAGCATGAAATCAAACAAAATCATGCAGACAAACAAAAGATTCATATTATTGACATGAAAAGGATTGAGATCAAGTATGTTCACTCAATGAAGGGTTTGAGAACTAAACCAACTTTTTATGATTTGATCACCTTCTTAACAAGTCAATGAGAGCAAGAGTAATCATATTGCAATTACAAAATCAAGCATATTAAATGATTCTTTTTTTTAAAAAAATTAGCTTATAATTCTCTAATTAAATTTTTAGTCAATTCAAATTTTTAACTTTATTTTGAGATGAATATAATATAATATAATTTAATAGATATTATATTTATTTTAAAAAAGAAATTTAATAAATTTAGATTTATTTCTATTAAATTTGGTCAAATTATTCCCTCTAAATTTTTTTTCTTATTTTCTTAACCTAGAAGCCAAGAAACTAGCTTGGGGTCCGTTTGAGCAGCCTATTTGGTGCAGTGGCGTTTAGAAAATGTACACTACTGTTTGGGTAAATTGCGTTTTGACAAACTTATGCATTTTCAAAATGTAGAAAACAACTTTTTCACACCGCAGACAGTTTTCTGACAGCTGTGAGACTTTTTCAAAAAAATAAAATTTTGTCGTAACCACCGCATCATTTTATGACCGTATTATCCAATAAACTGCAGCTGCCGAATCAGAACTTAGCAAGTTAGCATGTAATCCCAAATCTAAAATCAGATACGTGGCTCACGAGATCCCAAACGCCACCAGCGATCCTCGTCCTCCCGCGCGGTATCTCGATACTACAAGCTGACCTCGTCCCGTTTCTCGAAGGCTTACTTTATCCGTCTCCGCTCTCAGTTTTTAATGGCTCTGGCGGCCCTATACTCCCCTTACTTAACAAGCATCGGGTGCACCAGATCTTCTATCGATTCCTTGTGCACCAGATCTTCTATCGATTCCTTTCGGAGTTATCCCCCCTCTTCTCTCTTTGTTCCTCTCCGCCATCGCCGACTCGCAGTCCACTCTAATAAAAACCAAAGCCTCAAGGCTTCCTCTTCTTCCTCCATCGCCAGCGCGAGTCCTGGAACCAAGGATGACGCCTTTAAGCTTACCTATCTAGAGGTTCGCTTCTCAGTTTTCTTTAAATTTTGTCAGACGAGTTGAACGCATTCCTTTTTACCAGGGAAATAGCTGGTTATGGTGCGTGGATGGGGTGAACGTTTTGGTGGATCCCATATTGGTTGGTAATCTGGATTTTGGCGTTCCTTGGCTGTATGATGCCGCCAAGAAAGTTTTAACAAACTTCCGGGTAATTTATGTCACTATTTTCTTGTTCCTCGTTTCATATTGATATATGATGATATGAAACGGCCTTAATTGTGTATTATTCCCTTGAAGGTAGCTTGAGAATCTCCCTGAGGTAGATTGCCTGCTGATTACACAGAGCCTCGATGATCACTGCCATGTTAAGACACTCAGACCCCTTTCAAAGAAACTTCCTAACCTGCCAGTATTCTCCACTCCGAATGCGGAGTCCATTTTAAGACCACTCTTTAGAAATGTAAGTTTGATGATCATTTGGCCCTTTCCCTTGTTTGTTCCTTTGTTGTTTCAATCGTTTTACTGCATTTCATATATCATCATTCCAACAGCCACTACCTCTCTCATGCCTATATTATCCCCTTCTAACATGTATCATTGCAATTTAATGATAACTATGACAATAATATACAAATGACAATTTTTTTTTTTTTTTTATTACAGTCCTGTGTTGAATTTGATAAATTATCCTTCTTGATTTTTATCAAGGTTTAAAAAGATTTGTTTCAGTACCAACTTTGATTCTTCTAATGAATTGCGGCCTTGCTGTGTTGGTAATGGAACTATTTCCCCTGTGGTTTCATTATGTTTTGAAATTTAAGTGATTTTGAAAGTATGTTTCCATTATTTCAATATTAGATATGACCAAAGATTTTTCATCAATGCCGATGAGTTTTAATTTAGCTCTATAGTTTTGTGAAGTTGTTTGTTTAATTATCAGGTTTTTACACACTCTAAAATAATGCATAATCAGTTTGTTGGATTTCACTTGTTTAGGCTTTCATTAGAAAAGCCTACAAATCTTCTTCTTACAGATCTTAAGAAGCTCTCTATTCATTAGGGGTGAATTAATTGCAAATGCAAGCACACCATATATACAAGGCCTTGAATCCAAAAACTTTTGATTGAAAGCCTAGCTCTCAACCAACAGGCTAAGGTGGCATACATTATTTAATGCTTTAAGGACATTTTTATTTAATGAGCTTGACTATATTTATGTTTGAGGTTGATATTTGGTAAAGTGATGGCCTTATTCAATTTTCTTGACTTATGCGCATGCATGCACTTTTTTTTTTTTTGAGTTTAAATTTTTTGATTTGGTAACCTTTATTCAGTTTTCTTTACTATAATTTATTTAATTGCACTTAATATTGGAAACGATGGATTAGTTGAAGACTGTTTTGTTCAAGTTTCCCAGCGTTCTTCAAAGAGAATTAACACCTTTGACCAGTCTAGTAGTGCCTTGTAACTAAATAATGGTATTCCTTTCATTCCTTCTCTTTAGACGGAAATTCTCATGAAAGAAGTCTTTAATATTTCTCAAGTTTCATAGTATCTACTGGAAATAATAGCGCACAAGCACACATATTACACAGCAATTTTTGAATTTAATTTACCTCTTCTTTTAGAGAACCACTTATATGTTTTCTGGTACTGTATAATAATGTTCCTTTGATAACAGAGCTTCTAGAGTGCCATTGAAACGTAGTTCAAAAAAGGTGGTGTAATTGAATGCAACGGCTGTTCTATTCCTTAACTTTCCAAGTGATCAAATTAATTTCCAGTGTGATATTGAAAAGCTTTAAATATTGTACAGGTCACGTATCTAGAACCTGGCCAAACTTCTGAATTTGAAGGCAGAAATGGAGCAAAACTCAATATCCTTGCTACTGCAGGTCCTATATTAGGTCCACCTTGGCAGAGACCAGAAAATGGGTAAATTGATTGTTGCTTGAATATCTTCTTCATCATTTGGGTAGTATAATTTTTTAAATCCTTGGCAGGGGCATTTATTTGATCTGCTGATTAAAAAATTGAAGCTCTCTAAACCTGCTAGCAATGCGATGATATTAATTTATTTGATATTTCGATGGTTCTAGTGATTTCACTTTAGGCACATTTGTATTTCTGTTTGTCCAAGTTGACTGATCAGACAATTCACTGCCAGGTACATCATCACATCAAGCAGTAATATGAAACTCTACTATGAACCACACTGTGTATACAACAAGTTTTTTCTACAAGAATATAAGGTGGATATAATCATAACGCCAGTCATTAAACAGCTACTTCCTTCATTCACCTTGGTATCCGGACAAGAGGATGCAGTTCAGCTTGTCAAGTTACTACAAGCGAAGTATAAATTGTTGATTTATTGGTTATGGATAAGCATAACCAATCATATATAATCTGTGTATTTTTTATTTTTTTTTTCTAGGTACATTGTTCCTATGAAGAATGGTGATCTGAATAGTAAAGGGTTTCTCGCAAGAATCATTCGGTCGGAGGGGACGGTTAAATTGTTTGAGGTTTGTACTTACACTATCATAATATCAATTACTGGGTGCGTTTTAAGGATCATGTTGTGTTCTAAAGTTGATAACTGTGCAATTTAGGGCGAACCAAACGTAAATCCAGAAGAACACAGAGATTTAACGAGGTTCGGCAAAGATGCCTACGTCCTCAGAAGCAGAATGACAATTTCGCTATTTCAGAGGAGTTCAAAATTTCTGTGTTATTCTTCTGGATTTACGTTTTGTTCACCCTAAATTGCACAACAATTGGTATCAGAGCAGTCTAGTGATATTTTCTGGATATTTTTTGAAGGCTGCTTCAGTGACGAACAAAATTAGAGAGAGTCACCTTAGATGGTTTGGTCACATTAAAAGTCGACCATCTGATGTTCTGATTAGGAGAGTATATGTTTTAGATTCGATTTATGTTAAGAAAGGCAGAGGTAGACCTAGGAAAACTTGGGGCTTATTGTATAATAAATGATCTTAATTTATTAGAATTAAATGAAAAAATGGCACTAAATAGGACATTATGGAGAAAAAGGATTCATGTAGCCAACCCCACTTGGTGGGATTAAGGCTTTGTTGTTGTTGTGTTGTATTTTTCAAAGACTGATAAAATTTAAAATTGAGGTGCACCGGAGAATTTTATTTTTGTCTATAATAGAAACATCATAAAACATGCAAAACCCTGAAGCAGTCAAAAGGTTAACAATAAGTTTAAGAGTGGCGAACTGTGCTATCATATCTATAGCTCATTTTCTCCATACTCCATAAAATGGAGTCATGCTGAAGCTGATTTTGAATGTCTACATATTAATTTGCGTGTGATTTTACATCTCGCTGCCTCATTTTTCAGCTTTTAATGTGTTATTGCTTGAACTATGAATTCCAAAATATTTTTGCAGGAACTACTTAAGAAGGAGCTTCCGGATGCACGTGTACTTGAGCCTCAGCCAGGGGTGCCTCTTGAGATTTCAAGGTCTCTGAGTTCCCTCTGAAGTTAGTTTTATTCTCTCAAGGCAAGTTCCCTTTGTGTCATGGGAACAACTTGAATGACAAACCTTTTTATTCTGATTGCATAGTGGCTATGAAGAAGGAAGAACTTTCATGTTATAATTGTGAAAAGCGTTCATAAGTTAAAATTTCTCTATTGCCCTTCTTTTGCTATTTGAGCTAAAACTCATCGATAGACATTCTTTCTTTTTTGTTGGCAATCATAGCTATAAAGATGATGAATAAAATTTATGGAAACACCAACTGGTAAATTTGCAGTAGAAGTTTTCTCTATTGCCAAATACATGAGGATTTCTGAAGTGTAGGATATTTGAGTGTGTCAATTACATGGCTGCCACAAACCAAAAGACCGGGAAGGTAAAAGACGATGAAAGGGAAGCAATGAATTTGGTAGAGAAAAAGATAAAATTCAATATTGAAACTATGTAAGAAAGTTGCTCCCAATACCCAAATCATGAATACCTGTACATCAACCTATTACCATGTTTATTTATTCTTGAAGACAAGCTTTAATAGTAATAACAGATGTCCAAGAAAATAGGCTAAGTTGTGTCACGTAGGCAAATATTGGGTGCCTATGGCACAAAATTGTGCTGGCGTAGCATGAATTAAGCACCAGATCAAGCCTGGGTGGCATGATTTTAGTATTATTTTTTTAAAATTGGGGCCGTTATTATACATACTACCCGAACTACTCACAAAGCAATCACGCTCTTTCGTTCATTTTTCAAATTCTCGCTCAAATATCAATATTCATCGTAAAAGCCCAACTCATTTTTCTTTTTTATCAAAGTCTCAATAGTTTTATCATTGTAAATTCATCGGTTCGGAAGTTCAAAGAAATCACCTGAGTGGTTAATTTGTAAATGTCCATATTTGTAATTATCCCTAGAATTTATGCTCATTTTAAGAAGCATAAAATTTTGTGAAGTTGAATTCGGAGAAATGTAATTAAATTTTCATAAAAGTTTATTTAAGATTAATAAGTTTAAGTTTAAATTAAGATAATAAAAAAACTTAATTTTGAATAATGTATACACCAATATCATCTGCATTAATTTTAAACAAATCAAATGACTAATGATGATGGCTCAATGATTGAGTTCATAAATTCAAGAGGCAAGATTTGGACCGGTTATCTGGAATGATCAATAGACTAATCAAGCCCACCCTCGGTGACTCCGGCTGATGAACCTATCTACGATCACAGTTGTTGAAGCTCTTTAAAAGCAAGTCGAGTGCAACCGGCCAACTGACTACTCATACCTCGAAATGATCTTCACGAGATCCGTCTCTTTGGTAGACCAAACTGAAACACGCCAATTGGTTACCGCCATACTCAGATTCAAACTTGCTACACAAATTTAAATCAGCACTTTGATTTAATTGAGGGCGGTTTCCATAATCATTCTCTCTCCTTTCTGTAATTGTGCAAGAGGGCCTCCTATAAATACGAGGTTCGACGATGAATAAAGGAACCTAGTCTAAGCACCTTTTCCCCAGACTCTCCACTGTTCACTAGCATTTTTCTCTCTCTACTCCCGATTCTAACTCTCAAGACACGTATTTCCCAATAATCAATTCAGATTTAACATCATGACAGGTGGTGCGGTGAGCGTGGATATGCCCCATACAAGAAGCAGGACCAACTACGAAGGAGAATCCCTGTAGAGTAAAATAGTGCCCTTGGAGTTCAATAGAGAGATGACACGTCGAGACATAACATGTGACGATCACCAACTTGGAATTTGTCGGTTAATTTGAAAATAATTTAATTTAATATGTATACATAATTTTGCTTTTGAAAAATAGAATTTTAATTTTGAAAAATTGAGACATGATAAATCTCATATATTTAATAGTTTATATAGTTGAACACGATACCACAAGTGATATAGTATATTGAAAGATAAGCGTTCCACTTATTAGTAGGCTAAATTATTAAACTACGAAATTTATGAATTTATTTTGGTCTATGAAATTTATGACCAACAATTCCCTATCCAATATAAATATTATATAGAGTTTATTTTACTTGAGTTCTTAATTTCCTATAAGGACAAACCCCTATAGTTAATTACATCTTAGACAACCGAAATCAATTAAGAAAACTCTCGATTAAGATCAAGAGTTTAGTCTTCAAGAATTCAACATTTTATTTTCAAGGTTGAACACATGAAAGTCAAGTGAGAATGACTCAAAGTGGAATAGTATTCTTCTAGAATCAAATAGGAGCAAGAAATAGGGGATGTCACATATCTTGAGGTGAACCCAAACAACTTCCCAGACTATCATATTATTTGGCTTTATGTATTGGAAATGATTTGTTATTTACTCTTGCCATTTATTAGGAATTTAGGACTTATATCTGTACAATATACGATCGTGCAAATGACCCAAGAAGATAGGAGGATTTACATCGTATCGAACGACGACCTCAGAATCCTTAAAAAGAGCTAGAGCTTATATCGCAAGGCATACAATCGTACGAATGCCTAAGAGATATCATGAGGATTTACGTCATGTCAAACGAACTATCTCGAAGTACTATGAGTTTGTGTTATTTAGAGCTATAGAAGTTTAGTTGAAGATTGTCCGCCGCTTCGTGGTTTATTATTGCTCGTCGCCTGAAGTTGTCTTTCGTCCGCTTGCATCTCCCTCTTGCTCCCCAAAAAGCTTGCTCCGAACTCCTTGTATTGATGATTTTGGGTTTTAAGAATTATGCTTAAATATTCATTATTTTTGAGTGACTGGCTTTGCTGCAGGATCCCTTAAATAGATATACTATTGTTCTCTGCCCTAGGGGGCTTTTACAGGTATAGTAAGTAACATAACAGTAACGTAACACATGTAAACAAACAAATATATATGCAGTAAAGTGCAGTAAAAAAAAAGTGCTGTAGATTAAAGAGAGTAGTAGTACGCACCTGCTGCCTCCAATGTTGAAGCAAAAAGGATTAGATTTACATGTAAATCGTGCAAGTATTACGAAAGATAGAACAAGTGTAAAAGTTTTTCACATATGTATATATAAGAAAGTTAGGTGGCACATATAGGGAAGATCGAAATTGGCTATAAGAATTCAAGTTAGGGTTAGGCTCAGATTCAGGACTAGTAGCCCTGTTTATTCTTCCCGAAGGACTCCGTAGACAACCATAAGTAACCTGTTAAAAATTTAAACGCTATTACTATATTCTGAAATCAAGCAGCCCATTAAAAATTCTCAAGTTCTAAATATGACTGTCCAATTATTCATTCGTGCAACTCAACTCAAATTTTATGTACTCGTAACTTACTTTAAATTAGATCTTACGGGAGAGTTAATATTATACTATTTAAATGAAAAAAGAGTTTTGCAGAAGGAGTTAGTAACTCTTCTAGGTGTTTAGCAAGTTTATGTTAATTAAATTTAAGATAAAAAACTAATGATTATAATTTTAAAAGTTAATTAAATTAATGATTATAATTTTAACTTAATATAATGATAAACCTATTTTTTAAAGGGAAAAAAAAAATCATTGTATTGATAATTAAAGGTGATTAAAAAGATTATTTGAAGTATTTGGTTCTATATAAATGGGACTAGTATTTTGGTCGAGCCAGTGGTTTAGACCGTTTTTCATCGATTTGATGCAAAATCTAATCTTAACGCTAATTGGACCGGCCACAAGCCTAATTCACAATTGAATCAGTTGAACTAAGCAATGGACTTCAATTTTTAAGAAAATTTCCACAAGCATAAAATTCATAATATTTTTTTTAAGCCAATAATGGGGGAAAACTTTAGAGTATATAAGTTACTGTTTATAAAATTTTCAACCTATCAAATGACAACACTTCTATATGAAAATTTATGGAAATTACCAAAAATGAATGCATATTTTGTGAGATGAGTGAATGAAAATCATATGAAAAATACGTTCAAATGTGGATTATTTTTCATGTTTAGTTTATTAATTAAGTTATTTTTTATAGAACATTTCACAAGAAGAACATAAAAATGACTATAGAGAATTTATAAAGATAACACCACATTGATATTATACAATGCCACAGTGCATGCTAGGGCCAAAGAAACCCTAGAGCACAGTGCTACAACATTGTGTTTCAGCACAATTGCACCAGAAGATGAACACCTCAATTCTACTTCAATATTGATTGCTTGATGCTACAAGTCAGGCTTTTAGCGCCATACAAGTTGTGTGCTGGAGATGAAGCGTCGCAGTGCAATCAAAAAATAGCGTAGTTTGTTTTAAATATCAGTGTACAAAGCACCATAAAACTACAATTGAGTGTGTTAGCTTACCATGATGGTGCCGCAACGACATTTTGTAGCACCATAATGGAATGACCCCCATAATTCAAGTTGTAAGTGATTTTGGAGCAGCCTTGGGAGCCGCTTGGCAGTTTTTAAACGATGTATCATGTGGGGACATGTGCTAAATTTAATATAGAAATTAGTAGAGTGTAGACAGTCTGAAGAGTATTGTGAGTAGAATAAAAAGTTTATTCTATATATTTAAATTTTTTGAGGATAAATTATAAAATTATTAAATTAATTTTGAGATGAATTCAATATATAACTAATAAATAAAAACACATGCTGCACTTAAGCAAAAACGATTACTCAATTAAGATTAGTGCACTAATTTTGATACAAATTCAAGAAATCTAATTTTAAAAATTTGAAGTATAGCTTTACCAAAAAGCTTCACCTTAATTACTAAAAAAAATTAAAATATGAACAAAGAATTACGCTGAAATTAATCAAACAAACATTAAAATTAAAAAGTAAAAAAAATAATAATAATAACATCTTACTATAATTCTCAAACTCCCCCCTTGTGCGGGCGACACACAAGAAAAAAAGCTCCCTTTTCTGATAGAGAAATTATTACTTCCGGTCCCCATGCTCCGGACTATTCCCTCCTTCGATTCGCTTTTCTCCACCCGCCTTACTCTGCTCAACACTTGCGTCCATAGACAAGAAGAGTGAACCCTCCTCCGGCGAAGCTCCGCCGCTCTTCCTCATCGCAATGCTCCAATTCCTCCACCGACGACCCTGACAACGACTCGCTACTACTATCGCTCAAATCACTCTTATAAAAACACCCCCGCCCTTCAAAAATTGCCCCTCCGCCCCCTCTCCCACCCCGTTCTTCCCATCCCTCTCCCCTCTCGAATCGCAAAACGAACACAGCCTCCCCTGCCTCTCCGATCGCCGCCGGCGATCTCTCCCACTGGCTGAAAAACCAATCGTGGAGATCCCACGTCACGTGAATCCGCCCACCGCTTTTCAATGCCACCCGTTCGCTCCCCCTAAACTTCCAACAAATTCTACTCACCTCCAAAACTATCTCTCCGTCAATCCCTATCCTCATTTCTTCTCCCTCAATATCGATCAAAATCGAGATCTCCATCTCCTTCCCTTCAAACCATGCCTTCGTCACATACGACATCAAATCTCCGATTCCCCCAAATCTTACCCGCTCTCTCCGCGATATCAGCTCCGATTCCATCCCAGAAATCTCAGACTTTACTGCGCTGGTAAGCCGGCAGTCTTTCTCCTCGCGATCCCCAATGACAAGAGCGATCTCGCTGTCCACAGAAATGGATAGAAAGAACCCACTCGTGGGCTCTGGTCCGCGAGAGAAGGTAGCAAGGGAAAAATCCCAAGCGAGTTCTACTACACGGCGGCGATCGTTTGCAGATCTAAAGCGGTATTGTTTTGAACCCTTTCTCTTCCACGTGAGGTACGGACGGATACTCAGACGAAGATGATCGGGGATCGCGTTGTCGTTGTTAGTCGCCGGCGATGGTGATGGAGTAAGGAGAAGATCGGCGAGGAGGAAGATGCCGAGAGAGGTTCGGCTCCAGGTCAGGGTAATGGTGCCTAGATGGGTGGCGTAGATTGAAGTGATCTCGCCGGCGCAAGCTTTGCTGGCGGTAGTCGGCAAGCAGCGGACCATTCGTATCAGGTTTGAGTTCACGCTCTGAATGTGGGAAATAAAGTTTGGTATTTATAGATATAGACCAAAAGGGTGTTCTTGAAAATAGCAGTATTTTGGTTTGGAAATGGTCTAAGTAGTGCTGTGTTGGTTTAATATTTATAATTGGAAATACATAATAAATATGTGTTGCTTATGTAATAAATTCCTTTCCTCTCTTTTCCATCAGTCAAATATGGAATTCGGGAAGAATTCGCGAGTCAGATGAGTTTTCTTTTCCCGGAAATCAGGAGCTCAATAGATATTAAAAAGGGCATCGATGGAGAGAAAATATGTAAAAATAAAATAAAAAAAGGTGAAAGGCCAAAAATAAGACAAGCTACCTTATAAGGCAAAATGGAAATTCGTACCACGAGAGGATTAGAATAGGGTGGACTTGGAAGTCGTGCAAAGAGCCTGTTTGATCAACAAAACACGACGCCCTGCCTCCACAGTAATAAGCATTGTCATGCACTGCACTGCTTCATAAAAATGGTGTCCAAAAAGTAAAATAGACCTCGGAAAGTAAAAAATTTTAAAAGTAAAATTTTAAAATAAGGTATTTTTCCTTAAACATAAATTAGGTGAGGCCTAGATGGAAGCAGTCAAATTTGTAGCAAGGGATTGCTTACTAACTTTCATTATTGCATTCCTATGACACAACTTAAAACTTTTTTTATGATAGTCATGATAACTTTTTAACAATTCTATCTCCCACCAGTTGTCATTGTGTAGATCAATTTTTTATATCTGTCGCTCTATTTGCTTGCATATATGTTATGCATTGCTCTTCTTTTGTGTTAGGTATGACTCATAAATAAAATGAAGGATAGATGTTGGAGCGGAACTAGCTGATAAATCGGGAGAGTTATGTTATGTGGGTTGGGAGGTGTGGGGGCAACGCGGCCGCGGTACAGTACATGGGTAATTTTGTAATTACATATTGTACTTCAGGGCTATATATATAGGCTATATTGTAACCCTAAGGGGTCTTGTACTCATTTTTGAAATTGAAGGAAAATCACTGCTCTGCTCCCGAGTCCGAACCTCGTTAAATCTCTCTGTGTTTCTTCTGGATTTGTGTCGATTCTTGCGTTTCTTTGCCCTAAATTCCTTAACAAGTGGTATCAGAGTCTAGTTATAGGGCATAGAAGAGATCGACACAAGAAGAAGAGAAGTTTCGCGGTTAGGGTTTTTCACGAATTAGTGCTGGCAAGGCTTCAAAAGAAGTGGCTTCGTGCGATGGATTTCACAGAGGAATTCTGCAAAGATTTTCGGCAATTTGAGCAAATCACGACCTCGCTTACAAAGCCCAGGCGCGATGCATAGTTATTCGCGACAGATCGGCAGCGGCGTCGCGTGAAAGGCAGAAAAGTTCGGCTAGGGATCGAAATAGGATTTTTGGCAAGGACTTCGACGATTCGGCGACGCAGGAAGAGCAGGCGCGGGATTTACAAATCACAACACTCGGCAAGGTCTGTTCGGTGTAAGAAGGTTCGCGGCAGATAGACGAGCAAAATTCGCGGCATTCAGCTATGTTTCGCGGCAGACAGATTGCACTTTGCGATCGGTCCTCTTCCACTATAGGCGAATTCGCAGGTGAGGTTCACTACAAAGGAGACAATCGTGAATTGTAGCATTCGCAACGTCGACAAATGGTTTTGACTTGGGTTTAGTCGAGGATTTCGCACGAACTGGATAAGGTCTTCATGACATTCGGCAGACGGGAGTAGTTCGAGCTTCGGTGTTCGCAGAGCAGTTCGAGATAGAAGAATCTGTTCGCGATAGCATACGAAGGCACAGGAGCAGGTTCAGATCGCGACAGAAGAATCTGTTCGCGATTAAGGAGTCCCAATTTTCGATGAAAAGAAGAATTATTATAAGGAATTCTGGCTTCGACAATTTGTCAATTTGACAGAGGAATTCAACAAGATAAATTCAGTAATTTGCAGGAGAAAAGTTCGAAGCAGGAGAAATTTCAAATGGTAATTTCTGGTGCAAAATTCGAAGTGGTGAAGTCTGATGGAACTGGTAACTTCAGGTGGTGGAAAACAAGAGTGAAAGATTTGTTAGCACAACAGGAAATCTTGAAGACTTTACGGGCAACAAAACCAGATGCTATGGAGGTTAAAGATTGTAAAGAATTACAACAAAGAGCAGCAACAACCATACACCTATGCGTGACAGATAAGATTATGTATCACGTGATGAATCTAAAATCTCCAGAAGAGGTATGGAAGAAACTGGAAACTCAGTTTATGTAAAAATCTCTGATGAATAAATTATATTTAAAGCAAAAGCTGTATGGACTGAAGATGCAAGAAAGTTCTGATCTGGTGTAGCATGTGAATGACTTCAATCAAATAATCACATATTTATAACAACATGATGCGAGTATTGAGGGTGAAGACCGGGTAATGATTTTGTTGTGTTCATTGCCTTTCTCCTATGAACACCTGGTGACTATTCTAACATATGTGAAAAAAACTATCAAAGTTGATGAGATTACTGCAGCATTGTTAGCTCACAACCAGTGGAAGCAGAATGTAGGGGAAAACTCTCATGGCGACATCTTATAGTTAAGGGTAATTGGGATCGTGGAAGGAAGAAAGAGAAGAAGAGTTCTGGAAGGCAAAATTCCATATCCAAGTCTAATGGCAAAAGATGATTCATTGCTACAAGTGCAAGGAGCCAGGTCATATGAAGTGAGATTATCCAAAGCTCAAGAAGCAGACTGAGGAGAAACGTGGTACATCATCTGATGTAAATGATAGCATGGATGGCGATGACACGACCTCAAGAGAAGATTTAATTCAAGTTTCATGTGGGCCAATTACTAGATGTCGTGCAAAGGGGTTGAAGAAAGCTCTTAATGGATTAGTCCGGGAGGCTTGGACTCAAGCCAATTCATGGAGATCTAAGGAGAAAGAGCCACCAAGATTTCTCAACTTAATCCAAGCCCAGGGATAAAGGAGTCATATTATTATGGCTGGATATTTCTTCTTTTATTTGATTTAATAATGGCTTGCATGCCAACTTGAAGTAGTTTTTTTATTTGTTTTAGAAGATATTTTATCTTCTCTTTTCTTTTGCATGTAAGCTTTTAGCCTATAAATAGGCCTCACTTTAAATGAAAAGGAGACATTAGACTTTGGCAAAAAAAGTAACTTGCATGTGCTTCATTCCTTAGGTTTTCCTGGGATTCCAACCGGACACCTGGCCATCGTCCAAGGAGTTCTTCCCTGACTTATCAAGCAAATTTTCACCCCGTTTGTGGCGTCTGCCATTGTATCAAGGTTCTTTCCTCATGTCAAGCATAGGGTGAAGGTCTCATACCAACGTTCTTGTTTTTGTTAAGCATTGGGTTGAGGTTTATCTTTATTCCACCCTGAACCGCCGGGTTCTACCTTTATTTCGGTTTGTTCTAAGTTTTTGAATGATTTTCAAGCATTTCATACAAATTTGCCCTTGATTCTTTTCAATTTCATCTTAGCCCATCAGTTTTCTAACTAGAAGATCAATCTCGTGGTTCCATCGGGATCTTGTTTACATCTTTTGGTATCAGAGCCTCACGGTTCTTGAAGACATAAGTTTCTTGTTGGGTTTTGATTTTCTTGTTGGATTCTTTATTTTTGTTCTTCATGGGTAATTGATGAGATTTAGTTTTGTTCTTGTTTCTTTTGTCCGATTCTTTTTATCTATGCCCGAATTTTAACTTGGTAATCCAATTTTCTCTTTCATTTCGTAATTAGTCATTTAATTCGCTGCAATCATTATTATTCATATTCGTTTTCCTCTTAATGTTCACATCGTTATTATTCATCATTTGTTCTTGTTATTGTTCAGATCAGTGTTCTTGCTATTGTTCAAAATCATCTTGTTCTTGTTATTGTTTATGATAAATATTATTCTTGATGTGATCTTGTTATTTTCGTTTCTTGTTATTTTCATTTCTTTTGTTGATATTATTGTTTTCATAAGTGTAGCTGTGCTTTTTCATTGATCCAAGATATCAAAATTTGTACTGCATTATCATCATCCCAATGATTTTCTTAGCATTTCGTTTTTTCTTATTTATGATAATCTTAAATTTCGTTTAAGTTGTTTATTTTCGGATTCTTGGTTACCTACCCTCATAAATCTTCAACCATGTCTCAACTAAATTTTAAAGATGAGGAAAGGCAACCAGCCATTCCTAATCTCCAATTTCAAGCCATGGTAGGGGAGATGAAAAGAATGATGAGGGTTGAGTTTGATCAAATTCGTGAAAGGTTGGAACGAGTAGAGGGAGGAATTTAAGAAGGACAACGACGAAATATTTCTAATAGGCAAAGGGAGAGAGTTCCAATGAGAGGAGTGAGAGAGGAGGATGAAGAATATTATGTGGGTACTTCATGGAAGCCAACTTTTCAGAAAAAAGAGGACGATCCAATTGCAAAGTTCAAATAGAGTCAAGACAAGAGACAACTAACCAAGGAACTCAAGGGAAAATTGCCTCTTCCACTTCTAGAAATCGAGACATTAAATGTTTTAAATGTCAAGGCAGGGGTCATATAGCCAGCGAATGTCCTAACAAAAGAATCATGGTGATAAGGGACAATGGAGAAATTGAAACTGATGAAGAATTAGAACTTAACTCTATACCACAAGCAGAGGAAATTGAAGGTGAAGAATATGCAGTCACAGGAGAATTGTTAGTCACAAGAAGGGCTTTAAGCATGCAGGCCAAGGTTGATGAGGGAATTCAAAGAGAAAACATTTTTCACACTAGGTGTCATGTACAAAACAAGGTATGTAGTATGATCATTGATGGAGGAAGTTGAACTAATGCCGATAAGACTATTTTGGTTGAAAAACTAGGGCTGCCAACCATCAAGCATTCCCGACCTTACAAGTTGCAATGGTTTAATGATAGTGGTGAGGTAAAGGTGAACAAGCAGGTTTTGGTCTCATTCAACATTGGAAAGTATGAAGATGAAGTCTTGTGCGATGTAGTACCAATGCAAGCAGGCCATTGGTTACTAGGCCGACCATGGAAATTTGACCGACGAGTTAAACATGATGATTTCACCAATAAATACTCATTTGAAGTCAATAATAGAATTATCACTCTAGTGCTAATGACACCAAAGGAGGTCTACGAGGATCAAGTGAGATTGCAAAATGATTATTGTCAAATGAAAAGGAGTGATCAACATAAAGAGGCCGACTGAACTGAGAAAAAGGAAGAAACTGAACAAGCAGCCATTAAGAGAAAAGAAGATAGAAAACAAAATAATTTTTCTGCAAAGGCAAGTGAAATCAAGAGAGCATTGTTTTTAAACCAACCAATGATTGTACTTCTGTACAAAGAGGCATTCTTAAACACTAATGAACATGACAATAATTTGCCTAGTTCTATTGTTTCTCTTTTGCAAGATTTTCATGATGTCTTTCCTAAGGAGATTCCACATGGTTTACCACCCATTCGAGGGATTGAGCATCAAATTGATTTTATACCAGGCGCCACCCTTCCAAACCGTCCAGCTTATAGAAGCAACCCGAGGAAACAAAAGAGTTACAAAGGCAGGTTGGCGAACTAATAGAGAAGGGGTATGTGAGAGAGAGCATGAGTCCATGTGTTGTTCCTGTAATTCTAGTTCCTAAGAAGGATGGGTCTTGGAGAATGTGTGGATTGTCGAGCCATAAACAATATTACAATAAAGTATAGACACCCTATTCCTCGCTTAGATGATATGCTAGATGAGTTACGTGGATCTTGTGTATTTTCTAAGGTTGATTTAAAAAGTGGATATCATCATATTAGGATGAAAGAAGGCGATGAGAGGAAAACTAATTTTAAGAAAAAATATGGTTTGTATGAATGACTAATTATGTCTTTTGGGTTGACTAATGCACCTAGTACTTTCATAAGACTAACGAACCATGTTTTACGTGCTTTTATTGGAAAACTTGTTGTGGTCTATTTCGATGATATTCTGATCTATAGCAAAACCTTAAAGGATCACGTTGAACATTTAAAACTTGTTTTAGATATTTTGAGAAAAGAAAGGTTATTTGGTAACTTGGAAAAGTGTACTTTTTGCACCAATAAACTTTGTTTTTTTGGGTTTGTTGTGAGTGTGCAGGGTATACAGGTTGATGAAGAAAAGGTGAGTGCTATACATGAGTGTCCTAGTCCCACTAGTGTAAGCAATGTTCGTAGGTTTCATGGACTTGCTAGTTTCTACCGACGGTTTTTAAAAGACTTTAGTAGCATAGTTGCACCACTCACTGAATTGATTAAGAAGAATGTTGGGTTCAAGTGGGGAGAAGCGCAAGAAAAGGCATTTCAATTGATCAAGGAAAAACTTACCCACGCCCCTATTTTGTCTTTACCTGATTTTTCTAAAACATTTGAAATTGAATGTGATGCTTCTGGTATTGGCATAGGTGCTGTTCTTATGCAGGAGAGAAAACCAATTGCTTATTTCAGTGAAAAATTGAGTGGGGCCACCTTAAACTACCCAACTTATGACAAGGAGATGTATGCATTGGTTAGAGCTTTGAAAACTTGGCAGCACTACCTTTCGCCTAAAGAGTTCGTGATTCACACTGATCATGAGTCCTTAAAACACTTGAAAGGTCAACACAAGCTCAATAAAAGGCATGCTCATTGGGTGGAGTTCATTGAGACATTTCCATATGTCATTCGGTACAAGCAAGGTAAGGAAAATGTGGTTGCTGATGCTCTTTCTCGAAGGTATGCACTACTATCTACTCTTGATGCAAAACTACTAGGTTTTGAACATATTAAAGATTTATACCATGATGATGTTGATTTCTGTAATGAATATCAAGCTTGTGATAAAAATGCTTACGGTAAATTCTTTAAACATGATGGGTTTCTATTTAGAGAAAATAAGTTATGCATGCCTAAAAGTTCTTTGCGAGAATTGCTTATACAGGAATCTCATGGAGGGGGATTAATGAGACATTTAGGAGTTGCAAAGACTTTAGCTGTTTTGCAGGAGCACTTCTACTGGCCACAGATGAGGCAGGATGTCAAGAGGATTTGTGGTAGGTGTGTTACATGTCGACAAGCTAAATCTCGAGTGCAACCCCACGGTTTGTATACTCCTCTACCAATTCCTAATGCACCTTGGATTGATATTTCTATGGACTTTGTGCTTGGTTTGCCTAGAACTAAACATGGTAGAGATTCCATTTTTGTGGTGGTGGATAGATTTCCAAAATGGCATATTTTATTCTATGTCACAAAACTGATGATGCTTCAAATATTGCGGATTTGTTCTTTAGGGAGATTATAAGATTGCATGGTATGCCTAGAACAATTGTTTCTGATAGAGATACTAAGTTCTTGATTTACTTTTGGAAGACCTTATGGAGTAAGTTAGGAACTAAATTATTGTTTTCTACTACTTGTCACCCACAAACCGATGGTCAAACTGAAGTAGTAAATAGGACTTTGTCTACTTTATTAAGGGCAATCATAAAGAATAATATGAAAACATGGGAAGATTGTTTACCACACGTTGAGTTTGCTAATAATAGGGCTGTTCATTCTGCTACTAAATTTTCTCCTTTTGAAATTGTTTATGGTTTTAATCCTTTAACGCTATTTGATTTAATTCCATTACCTGTTTTTGAGCATGTTAACTTGGATGGTAAGAAAAAAGCTGAGTTTGTAAAGCAGATACATGAAAAGGCACGACTCAATATTGAACAAAGGACAAACAATACGAAAAATATGCCAACAAGGGGCGCCACAAAATGATCTTCGAACTTGGAGATTGGGTCTGGCTACACATGAGAAAGGAAAGATTTCCGTAACAAAGGCATTCCAAACCGCTTCCAAGAGGAGATGGTCATTTCCAAGCACTTCGAACGTATCAATGACAATGCCTACAAGCCGGATCTACCGTGTAAGTATAATGTGAATGCCACTTTCAATGTTACCGATTTATGTCATTTTGATGCGACTATTGATTTGAGGACAAATCCTTTTTAAGAGGAGGGGAATGATGTAAATGATAAAGCATGGATTGGCGATGACACGACCTCAAGAGAAGATTTAATTCAAGTTCCATGTGGGCCAATTACTAGATGTCGTGCAAAGAGGTTGAAGAAAGCTCTTAATGAATTAGTCCGGGAGGCTTGGACTCAAGCCAATTCATGGAGATCTAAGGAGAAAGAGCCACCAATATTTCTCAACTTAATCCAAGCCTAGGGATAAAGGAGTCATATTATTATGGCTAGATATTTCTTTTTTTATTTGATTTAATAATGGCTTGCATGCCAACTTGAAGTAGTTTTTTTTATTTGTTTTAGAAGGTATTTTATCTTCTATTTTCTTTTGCATGTAAGCTTTTAGCCTATAAATAGGCCTCACTTTAAATGAAAAGGAGACATTAGGCTTTGGCAAAAAAAGCAACTTGCATGTGCTTCATTCCTTAGGTTTTCCTGGGATTCCAACCGGACTCCTAGCCATCGCCCAAGGAGTTCTTCCCTGACTTATCAAACGAATTTTTACCCCGTTTGTGGCGTCTATCATTGTTCCAAGGTTCTTTCCTCACGTCAAGAATTGGGTGAAGGTCTCATACCGACGTTCTTGTTTGCGTTGAGCATTGGGTTGAGGTTTATCTCTATTCCACCTTGAACCGCCGGGTTCTACCTTTATTTCGGTTTTTTCTAAGTTTTCGAACGATTTTCATGCATTTCATACGAATTTGCCCTTGATTCTTTTCAATTTCGTCTTAGCCCATCAGTTTTCTAACTAGAACATCAATCTCATGGTTCCATCGGGATCCTGTTCACATCTTTCTAAGTCTGTAAACGTGGTGCAGAGTGAAAATTCAGATGACAGTGATGGTGATATGCTTTCAGTTTCATCAACTCAGTTCATGGATGCATGGATTCTTGATTCGGGATGCTCTTATCACATAACACCTAACAAAGAGTGGTTTACTTTATACAGGTTAACTAATTCTGGCTTGGTCTATTTAGGTGATGATATATGCTGCAATATTGTTGGTATTGATAAAGTCAGAATCAAGATGTATGATGACATTGTTAAAACATTATGTGAAGTCAGACACATTTCAGATTTGAAGAAGAATTTGATTTCCTTGGACACTCTACATAGAAATGATTTTATTCTTAAGATAGATGAGGATAGTGGAACCATCAAAATTGTTAAAGGGTGCACTGACTCTGATGAAAGGAAAGTTAACTGTAGATAATATTTACAAACTGTTGGGGAGTACAATTGTAGGTGGTGTTCATTCTGTTGAGTCAGATGATAGTATAAAGTTGTGGCATATGCTTTTGAATCATCTTAGTGAACATGGGATGACTGAATTGCATAAAAATAATTTGTTATATGGTGTTAAAAGCTGTAAGTTCTGTGTTATTAGAAAACAGACTAGAGTCCATTTTGTTACATTTATTGATTATGTGCATTATGATGTATGGGGCCCTACCAAGGAATCATCATTGGGAGGATCTCTTTATTATGTTACATTTATTGATGATTTCTCCAGGAAAGCTTGAGTGTATTTATTGAAGCAGAAATCTGAAGCATTCTCTAAATTCAAGCTATGGAAAAAGGAGGTGGAGAACCAAACTGATAGAAAGATCAAGTATTTAAGATTTGATAATGACACAGAGTACACAAATTCACAGTTTCAGAAGTTCTGTGAGGAGAATAAGCCGGAGGCATTTTTCAGTGCGAAAGACATCACTGCAGAATGGCGTAACAGAAAGGATGAACAGGTCCTTAGTTGAAAGGGCAAGTTTCTTGAGACTTAATGTAGCACTTCCTAAAAGCTTCCGGGCATATGCTGTAAATATAACATGCTATCTCATCAATAGATCACCTCAGACATCATTGAGCCGTTAAGTTACAGAAGAGGTATGGACAGGTAATCCAGTTAATTTTTATCACTTACAAATTTTTGGTTGTCCTGCTTATGCGCATATACCTGGAGATGAAAGATCAAAACTTTATCTAAAATCCAATAATTTCATCTTTCTAGGCTACAAGAAAGGTGTGAAAGGATACATGTTTTATGATTTGATTGCAAAGAAGGCGATGATCAGTAGAGATGCAGTCTTTAATGAGCAGCCTATGTTTCAACAGAATCAAGACAAGGTGCCACAGAACAATTCCAGTTCAGATACAGTGTAGATGTATCTAGAACAACATCCAGTTGAAACTGAGAGAGTTGAAAGTTCAAATCCAACACCCGGTGATTCCAATACAGATGACTTGCAGAATTACAATCTAGCCAGAGATAGACAGAGACACACTAATATAAGACCTCATAACATATTGGGTTATGAAGACTTGGTCTCTTGTGCACTTCTCATCAGTAGTGATGATCTAGACACTTTTCAAGGAGCTATGTCCAGCTAGAAGAAAGAGAAATAAATGGGTGTAATGGTTGAGGAGATGGTGTGTTTGCAGAAAAATCACACATGGAAACTAGTTCAACTTCCTGAGGAAAAGAAGGCTATTGGGTGCAAGTGGGTCTACAAAAGGAAAACTGTAGTATCACAAAAGGAAGGAGGAAAGCTCAAGGCTCGACTGGTAGCAAAGGGTTTTTCTTTAGCAGAAGAGGATAAATTATGATGAAATCTTCTCCACTGTGGTTAGACATACTTCAATCAGGGTAGTGCTTGCATTATTAGCTATTTGGGATCTGCATGTGGAGCATATGGATGTTAAAATTGTTTTCTTGCATGGTGATTTGAGGGAGCAGATTTACATGGAGCAGCCAGAAGGGTTCACTCAATATGGACAGAAGCATCTGGTTTATAGATTAAAGAAATTGTTGTATGGGTTGAAACAGTCTCCAAGACAATGGTACAAGCGGTTCAACTCTTACATGATTCAGATTGGCTACTGACCACAAGAAAATATATGAAGAAATTCATACCAATTTCATATGAAATTACACTTTAAAGAAATGTATTTTCTGTGTTTTATTGCAGGAATGAAGATTTATAGGCACTGAGAGCAAAAAGAGCAAAAAGGCACGAATCTGGAACAAAAAGGACTAAATTAGACGAAAATTGAACTGTCTCGCCGACGGCGAGATTTAGGCCGTCGACGGCGAGATTTTCCCGAAAATATTGAATATATTATAATAGAGCCCGCCGACGGCGAGATTGAGCCCGCCGACAGCGAGCCTGAACGGTTAGCCATTCTTCTAAAAGCCCGCCGACGGTGAGATTGAGCCCGCCGATGGCGAGACAGTTGATTCAAGCTAAATACGATGAATCTGGATGCGTTTTGAAGAGGTGCTTAAGCAACCTTTGGAAATCTGACTCCTTCTATAAATAGAGACGATTTTGATGGCTTTGGGTGTCAATTAGTGTTTTCTTTGTCTTTCTTTAGTGAGTCGTTGGAAGTAATTAAGTGAGTTTGAGTGTTTGTTTAGTATCTTGGTGAGTTTCTAAGTGTGTTGTTCAAGAAGAAAGAGTCAAAGGAACTTTGAGGAATCTGCTTGGGAAGAAGATTTGAGATAAGTATATTTGTTTATTGTTTTATAACTTTAAATGAAATCCAAGATCTGTGTTATTTTTCTCATGCATTCTGAGTAGTTTTCTTTGTCTTTCTCCTTGTTATTGAGGTTTTGTGAAATGAAGAACTAAATTAGTTGTGCCTAAACAATATTAAATAGAAATTGTGATAATCATTTACTTAAATCTTAATTTACTCTCAATTTGGCCAATTGAATTGTTAACATATGTTGAGTTATCAACTATAGTAAAGATTACATCCAAGATTCAGGGAATTCAAAAGCCTTGGAAGGAGGGTGCAAATAAATAGGGAAATATTAATTATCGGGAGAAGAATTGGACATTTTAGTGTGACAGACTAAAATCTTCAATTCGGTCCTATTGTTTGGGAGTCGAAGTATAGATGTTAGCCCTCGAGGCGAGGGAATGTGGGAGCTCGAAGTGGCGACCAAGTATCCTCCCAGCCTAACTGCAGATTCAACAACCAAGCATAGGATTAGTGAACATTCTTCGCACCTGGACCAAAGGGTAAAGAATAGGAATGCTCCTATTTGGCACAATATAATTTTAAACTTATTTAATTATTCATTCACTCAATCCTCTTAACAAGGAGAAAGATACTTTTCTAAATTGACTTATATATTACGTCCTTAAGTAATAGTTTTAAGTATAAGCGTTCTTCGGTTTTCGTAAACTATACTAAATTAGATTAGTAATCGACTTTGCTTATAATTAGTCTTTAAGTCTCTAACTTCCCTGTGAGATCGATATCTAGGACTCCAATAGAGCCCTTTATTACTTGAACGATACGTATACTTGCGTTGATAAAAGGGGAGAGAGTACAATTGCTATTTTACTCTGAAAAACATCTATAACTTTATTAAGCTTAACAATTATATACATCCTTCAATTTCTACCCTGCTCTCCCCCGAGGCTGAATTCTTATATTTGCAGCCGGGTTGTCAAGTTTTTGGCGCCGTTGACGGGGAGGTAAAGAAATTATTTAAATAAAAAAATATAAATAAATAAATATAATTACAAGAGTAACAGACTATTTTATTATTATTGTTAGTTGTGTATGCATAAATTTGGAAACGAAAGTTTAATACCTTACGATTCAGAATTAGAGCGCACTATTAAAAGAATTAGAAAACAGAAAAAAGAAATCATAAAATTAAATCAAATGACAAATAATCCAAAAATTGAAAATATAAACCAACCAAGTCCTTTGAGAGATTACGCTAACCCTACATTAGATGAAATTCACTTAACTATCCAAAACCCTGATGTAGCGGCTAACTCATTCGATCTTAAACCTGCAATTATCCAAATGGTACAGAATAATCAATTTAGTGGTTCACCAAACGAAGATCCTACTTTACATCTTGCGAGTTTTAAGAGTTATTTACTACTTTTAGATATGACAGAGTATCTAATGACGCTGTTAGACTTGGGCTATTTCCTTTTTCTTTAAGGGATAAGGTTAAGATGTGGTTAAATTAATTAGCACCAAGATCAATTAAAACTTGGGGAGAATTATCACAAAAATTTCTATTCAAATATTTTCCTCCTTCAAAAACTGCAAAGCTTAGAAATGACATAACTTCTTTTAGTCAGTTTGACGGAGAATCAATATATGAAGCTTGTGAGAGATTTAAAGATCTTCTTAGGAAATGCCCACATCATGCATTACCAGATTGGTTAATTATACAAACTTTTTATAATGGATTAGTAGGATCTCTTAGATCGATCATTGATGCTGCTGCTGGAGGTTCATTAATGTCAAAACCATTTGATGAAGCTTATTCATTAATTGAAGAAATGGCTACTAATAATTTTCAATGGCCTTCTGAAAGGTTAAATCCTAAAAAAATAGCCAGTATACATGATTCTGATGCAATATCTATGTTAGCTTCTCAAATTGCTATTAGATCATTTTGGAATGAATTATTCTCCAAAGATAACAGAAGAAAATTTATATGGACAACTTATAGATGCTCAATCTTCATATGAAACAATAAATGTTGTTAATAATAGACCCAATAATCCTTATGCAAATTATTATAACCCTGGGTGGAAAAATCATCCAAATTTTAATTGGAATAACAATTCTGCTAATCAGTAATGGATGAACAACTCAGTAAACCCAAGTAGGAAATCCATCTAACCAAGGAAATTCTAATTATAAACCTTCTTATCCACTTGGATTTAATAATAACTCTTAATTTAAGGATAAGAAGTTATCTATGGAAGAATTAATATTAAATATGGGTCAACATTTGCAGAATCAAGGTAATCAATTACAAATTCAAGGAAACCAATTACAAACTCAAGGAACAACAATTAAAAATATTGAAACTCAACTTGGACATATCGCTACTGCGCATAATAATAGAATTCCTGGAACTTTTCCTAGTAATGTGGAAATAAATCCTAAAGATAAAATAAAAGAACAAATTGAAGCATTGGAACAAATGCCCAATTATGTGAAATTTATGAAATATATTTTAAATAAAAAAGAAAATTCACAGACAATGAAACTGTTGCACTTAGCGAAGAGTGTAGTGCTATTATTCAGAAAAAGCTTCCTGAAAAATTAAAAGATCATGGTAGTTTCACTATACCTTGCGCTATTGGAGAAAAATTTTATGGAAAAACATTATATGATTTAGGAGCCAGCATAAATCTAATGCCTCTATCAATCTTTAAAAGATTAGAATTAGGAAAAGTCTCACCTTAACTCTTAAGTTAGCTGATCGTTCAGTCACATATCTTAAGGGAGTTATTGAGGATGTGTTAGTGAAAGTGCATAAATTTATCTTCCCAGTAGATTTTATTGTTCTAGATATGGAGGAAGATAAAGAAATACCTATAATATTAGGAAGACCCTTCTAGCAACTGGAAAAGCTATGATTGATGTTCAAAAAGGAGATTAACTATGAGAGTAAACGATCAAAAAGTAACTTTCAACATTGCAAAATCATTGAAATATCCTGTTATAGAAAAAGATGATGAATGTTTTCGAATGGAAATTCTTGAACATCTGCAAAATGAACATTTTAAAGAATACTTTGAAGAAAAACTAGAAATAGAAAATACTGAATTAAATGAAGAAACAAACAATGAAGAATTAGATTATATACAAGAAAGATTTGAATTGTTGGATAATACAGAAAATGCTTAAAATAATATAGTTCCGTCAATTATTAAACCCCCTGAACTTGAATTAAAAATCTTACCTACTCTTCAATTTTACCTATTATTATATCGGCAGAATTAAATGAATCACATAAGCAAAAACTTTTGGACACATTACAAAAATATAAGAAAACTTTTGGTTGGACTTTAGCAGATATTAAAGGAATTAGTCCTTCAATCTGTATGCACAGAATTATTTTATATAATGAACATAAACCAAGAGTTGATCCCCAAAGGAGATTAAACCCGATTATGAAAGATATAATCAAGAAAGAAATATTAAAATGGTTAGATAGTGGTATTATATATCCTATTTCAGACAGTGCTTGGTAAGCCCAATTCATCGTGTTCCTAAGAAAGGAGGAGCGACTATTAAAGCTAATGAAAATAATGATTTAATACCTATAACAAAAGTTACTGGATGGCGTATATGTATTGACTATAGAAAATTAAATACAACTACCAGGAAAGATCACTTCCCTTTACCATTTCTAGACCAAATGTTAGATAGATTAGCTTCCTATTGCTCCTAAGGATCAAGAAAAAACTACATTTACCAGTCCTTATGGAACATTTGCTTTTTGAAGAATGCCTTTTGGATTATGTAATGCACCTGCAACATTCTAGAGATGTATGATGTCTATATTTAGCAAATTAATTGATGATGGAATGGAAGTATTTATGGATGATTTCTCTGTATTTGGAACATCATTTGACGTATGCTTGAGTCATCTTGAAAAAGTCTTAGAGGTATACCAGAAAACTAGCTTAGTTCTAAATTCAGAGAAATGTCAATTTATGGTTGCAGGAGGAATTGTATTAGGCATAAAATTTCAGAAAATGGCATGGAAGTAGACCTCGCAAAAATTCAAGTTATAGTTAAATTACCACCTCCCACTACAAGAAGAGAGGTAAGAAGTTTTCTTGGACATGCTGGTTTTTACAGACGCTATATAAAAGATTTTTCAAAAATTACTAAACCTCTATACCAACTTTTAGAAAAGGAGAAGAAATTTGAATTCACAACAGAATGCTCAAAAGATTTTGAATTAATAAAAGATAAATTAATCACAACACCTATAATAGTTTCCCCTGATTGGGAGAAACCATTTGAACTTATGTGTAATGCTAGTGATTATGTTATAGGAGTCGTTCTTGGACAAAGATATGATAAAATTTTTAAAGTCATATACTATGCTAGTAAAACTCTCAATAATGATGAAATCAACTACACAGTTACAGAAAAAGAATTATTAGCAATTATTTATGCTTTTGATAAATTTAAGTCTTACTTAATTGGAACTAAATGTATTGTGCATACTGATCACTCTGCTATTAAATATTTAATGCAAAAGAAGAATACCAAACCAAGAATAATCAGATGGATATTATTGATGCAAGAATTTGATTTTGAAATCGTTAATAAAAAGGGAACTGATAATCAAATTGCAGATCATTTATTAAGACTAGAATATAATGAATTATCTGACACTGATAATGAAATTACAGACCGTTTTCCTGACGAACTACTTTATAATATAAATGAGTGGAAAATACCTTGGTATGCTGATATAATAAATTATATTGTAAGTGATATTTTACCACCCATGCTAACTTTACAACAACAGAAAAAATTCATTTATGATGCTAAAACATATTTTTGGGATGAACCAAATTTATATAAGCAATGTAAGGATTTAATAATTAGAAGATGTGTACCTTATGAAGAAACTGAACAAATCATTCAAAAATGTCATGATTCTGAATTTGGAGGACATTTTGGAACGGATAAAACAGCTTATAAAGTTTTATAATCTAGATTTTATTGGTCTACTCTTTTTATAGATGTTTATAGATATATCAAAACTTACGATAAATGCCAACGAGTAGGTAATATATCTAGAAGAAATGAAATACCTCTAAATTTTATATTAGAAGTTGAAATTTTTGATGTTTGGGGATTAGATTTCATGGGACCATTTATACCTTCATTTGAAAATTCATATATATTAATTGCTGTTGATTATGTTTCTAAATGGATTGAAGCACAAGCCTTACCTCAGTGTGATGCTAAGAGTGTTTCAAAATTTTTAATGAAAAATATTTTTACAAGATATGGAATGCCGAGAGTAATTGTCACTGACGGAGGATCCCATTTTAGGAACAAATATATTCACAAATTAATAGAAAAATTCAACATTATTCATAAAATTTCAACTGCTTATCATCCACAAACCAGTGGATTAGCTGAAGTTTCTAATCGAGAATTTAAATAATTTTTTGAAAACACTGTAAACCCTAATCGATTAAATTGGTCTATGAGACTAGGCACTGCATTATGGGCATACAGGACTGCTTATAAAACTCCGATTGGAATGACTCCTTACAGGCTTATATATGGAAACGCTTGTCACTTACCACTTGAATTAGAGCATAAAGGATATTGAGCGATTAAAGAATTTAATTATAATTTAAAAGAAGCTGGTGAAAAGAGATTATTACAGATGAATGAATTAGAAGAATTAAGAAATGAATCTTATAATAACGATAGAATCTATAAAGAGAAAATGAAATTATGGCATGATCGAAAGATTAAACAAAAAAATTTTGAACTAGGACAAGAAGTTTTGCTTTATAATACAAGATTAAAATTATTTCCTGGAAAATTGAAATCTCGATGGTTAGGACCTTTCACGATAACTCAAATATTTACTTACGGAACTATAGAAATTGAAGATCCAAAGACTGGACACAAATTTAAAGTAAATGGACATAGATTAAAACCATATTTTGAAGGAAGAAGACCAAATTTTAAAGAGTTTTTAATGTTCAGTCAACCTGATTAACAACCAGAATAGGTCGGGCTGACGACGTTAAACCAAACGCTTTATGGGAGATAACCCATAGTAGTCTTAAATTATAGTTTATTTACTTGAATTATTGATAATTATAGTATAAATGAATTTTACTACTCATATTTATTTTTATAATCATCACAACATTAAGATTAACTGAAGAAATTAAAATTTTGGGAACCAAAGCAATACTGGGCAAATTTGCCTTAGCCCCTCGTCGACGAGATCGACTCCGCCGACGGCGAGATCTGTGCGCCTTAATTCAGTTTAAAATATTAACTATCCCGCCAACGGCGAGATCGTTGCCACCGACGGCGAGACTGGTACAGAGCGGTTTTAGGGAGTTATTTTGGAGGTTTCTGGCGATTCTAAGTGGTTTTCGCTTTATAAGATGCCTAGAACTCGAAATCTTTATTTTTTACTTCCTAGAAACGAATAGAAACTCCACAAAAACATAGAATTATGGCATCCAACCCACTTGAAATCACAAAATCCCAAGTGTTCAATCGGAGGAAGTTTGTCGGTTATGAGGCACAGCGGATATTCAACAAGGTTATGATGAAAAAGAGATTGATTAAAGAAAGTGGATTCGTTAATAGAGCGGAGAACTCGACAACATCTATTGAGGAAATGATTATTCGACGACGTTGAGAGGTATTATGCTATACAACTTCTGCAGTAGTTATCCCCGCAGTCAAAGAATTCTACTCTAATCTTCATGGAATCAACAATGGAAGCGTATATGTACGAGGCAGATGGGTAACTTTCACTCCTTCAAGAATTAATGAGTTGTATTCAATTGAGAATACACTCGTTTGCCACTATTCAAATTTCATCCCTACAAGATATAATATGAATGAGATCTACCGATATTTAACTGATGAACCAGAAGATTGGGAAATACGAGAAGACGGGTACGTTAGTTTTTCTGCATCACTTCTTAACCCCGTCTCTAAGCACTGACACTTCTTTATTTCCTCAAAATTATTACCCACTATAAGGGTAAATAAAGTCTCTAAGGAATGTGCGAATTTAAATTATTGTATTCAAACGGGATTACCTATCGACGTTGGAACTATTATTGTGAAGTCTGCCTTAGGCCTAATTGTGCATGGATTGATTCACGGGTTCGGACATCCTTCAAAAATTTTCGCATTATGTAGTCAATACCAAGTTTCCTATGAAGCTTGGGAAAATGTACTATTGCCTTGAAAACCATTAGATCCGACTGATAAGTTTCCTACTTTGGATAACGATAATTAGACAGCCATTATTACGGATCAAGCATCTCAAAACAATCCTTCAATCAGGCCCTTGACTGATAGAACTTACATGATCTTATGGAAACTTAAAGGATTGGAGAATGAAATACAAAATGTGATGAATTCCATTAACAATATCTCTGATTTATTTGATTACATTGACTGTAGAATGAAAGAGCACTTTGATCATTCAGGACATCTGGAGGCTAGTTTTATACGGCTTCTCAGAAGGAAAGGATGGATTGAAGAAGATTCTGCCGAAGAATTCCCTTTCAGGCCTTTCTATAATCTGTTCGTGCACTTACGTTCTATCAGAAATATCAGAGAAGAATTTAGTTCAGATCTTGATGAATAGAAGATATTCATTCATACCTATTTGTGTGTGTTAGTTTGAATTTAGTTTATAATGTAATTTGCACTTTATATAGTTAATCTCAGTCTAGAGAAGATTATGTGTTATTTGTTTAGTTTCAGCATTTTGAGTACTGTAGTGTGGATTGCGACGCTGAATTGTGTGTGTGCTAAGATTTTTAAAGCAATTTGTTAGTAATGTAATGTGTGAAATTTGTAATCACCTGAATTTCATATATAAAGTTATAATGTTTGTGTTGTGTAAATTTATGTGTTAAAATAGTATCTAATCATGATAAAGTATATTTAATAAAGTGACCAGAAATTAAACAAGGCTTAATATGAATTGAAAATATTATAAATCTTAAAAATATTAAAAATTCAAAAAACCCCGCCAACGGCTAGAAAGATTCCGCCGACGGCGAGATTTTCCAAAAACATTTGACCTATTTAATTAATTAGCTCGCCGACAGCGAGATTCCGAAAAACACTATATTTTGACCGGTCAACCGTCACTATTCATCATCCCCTCCTTAAAACTTCGAAAAACCGACCTAGGGCTTGATAGATCGTGGATTTGGAGCAATTTCAACAAATTTTGACACCAGATTTCGTCTTCCCTTGGTAAGAGCTTCCCTCCTATGTAAAAATTTTTTATTTTCACCATGAATTTCTTCCACATTGAGGAATTTTGGAAAAATTTAACATGTGGAGAAAAGATTTGGAAGAAGTTCATGGAACTTGATTTAGAGTGATTTTAGTCATCTTTGGAAGACATTTTAGTAATAATTTGGAGATTAGTTGAGATTGTTGTAAATTTGATAGATCGAAAAATGGCTCCGCGACAAAAGCGGCGAATGGATTATGAAGAAACACGATTTGTAAGTGCTCGAGCACAATCAAGATACTACCACAATATCCAAGCAAGGAATTGCATACAGGATCGAGTCTTTAAGAATCCAGGAGGAGAAGTGGAACGAACAATTAAAGAAAGAAAGTGGGAAAATTTTTGTTATACAACAAATAGAGCTGCAGTGGAAGTATTGAAGGAATTTTATGCCAACCTAACTGAAATAGAAGATGCACCAATAAAGGTTAGAGAATTTTTAGTCGATTTCAATGCTGCAAGAATCAATTCTTTCTACGAAGTACACGACCTGCATACCAGCAAGTACGATACTTTTGGAACAATGGAAGGACCGTTGGAAGAAGTAATCAACTTTCTCACTGATGGGAAAGGGGTTTGGAAAATCAAGCAGCATGAACGGGTAAATTTTCCTCTTTCTATGATGAATGCAATATCTAAAGCTTGACACTATTATTTGTTCTACCTTGTTACCTACCTATCACCGTAGTGAAGTAACAAGAGATAGAACAGTTCGAATTTACGTATTCGGAACCGGAGAAGTATTAATGTGGGAAATATTATTTACGAGAATGTATTAGCCACTGCAAGAAGTGAGAGTGAAGGAGGACTAGGACATCCTGGTCTAATTTATGTACTCTGCTAGTTATCTGGATTAGAAGCAAGAGATGATGAGGAATCGGTGGAGCCTATGAAACCCATTACCCAGGCTAATATAAAAACTTATGAATCCCACGAAGGATGGAGATCTAGAACTAGGAGTTATGTATCTTCAACTAGTAGGGATATTCCCTCCACCAGTTATGATCCTCCTACTTATAGTTCTCCTACCCTTCATGATTTGATGAACGAAATGACTCTGCAGCGAAAAAGTTTTGAAAAGATTGAGAAAAAATTAGAGCATATTGATCAGAGAATTGGAGGATTAGAGCGAAGACATGATTATGACAGCGAGTATCTCCGGAGACATTCAGAGTTTGAGATAGCCTATTATGATGCTGAGAATCGTTACAGGAGAGGAGAGCTTGATTTTATATTTCCTGAGTGCCCCCGTTACAGTCATTACTAGCCTATACCACCTGCTGATCAAGGAAACGACGATATAGTTTGGGACTTTGATGTGAAAGATTAGATTCTATGTTTATTTAAGTTATAAATTTGTTTAGTTGTTTAATTATTATGATGTTGTAATTGATTGTATGTTTTTCTTAAACTTCGATATTAATGCTTAATTATAAACTTGATTGTGATGTAGTGTTAGACTTTTTAAATTTTGTTGTTAAAGTTATATAGTTTGTAAATTTTAATATTTCAGACTGTTATTGTGACCTTAAACTGAAATAGTCAACTGTGTGTTTAGCATTGGATTAAATATAAGTTGTGATAGTATTTGTACTTATTTCAAAACTTCTTTACCCAGCTATTTCTTTTAATATTATATGTGTAGAAAGTTATTAACAGTACAAGTTAATTAAGTAATGGATAGAACCTTCAGAACTTCAAAAAGGAGAAGTACCTAAAGCACAAAGGTATGATTTAAATTTATAGTTTGTTTTCTTTTTACCTTATATAGATAGATAGAAAAATTTAAGTTTGAGAGAGGGAAAAATACACATTTAATTATTAAATTGTTCTCAAATTATATTTTTAAAATTTATTATAGAATGATTTTCTATAGTAATTTTAATTCAGTAAACTAGAATTAATTTATTTAATTATTATTATAGAAAGTTAAAAGAAATACTTTTAATGATTAACTAATTTTGTAGATTAAGATATTTAGTATACGAGAATAAGAATATAGTTAACTATTTAAAAAACTATATTTTCAAATATATAATTCTTAGGTATTTAGTTGAGAAAAAAAAGATCGAAACTCAATGAAGTAAAAACTTTGAAATACATATAAAGGAAGTAAATGTTTCAAGTTCAAATTTAGGAAGAGGAAAATGAAATTCAAAATTATTAACAGGCTAACCAAAAATAGTGATCCTCACTTGAAAAAGAATAAAAAAAAAGGATTGAAAATCAATCCAGAAAGAAAAGAAAAAGAAAAAATATATATAAGTGAGGAGAAGCTTGAAGAGATGCCTTATCAAAAATTGGCTTCATTTGAATCAACCTAAAGGATAAACTTCAGTTACATTTCTGAACTTATACATATGGATTAGTATTTTACTAAGTAGTGCTTTCATGAAATTCCTTTCATCTAAATATCTTAAGTAATTTAATATTGAAAAATATAGTCATTCTTGAAATAAATGGAAAACTAGAAATCTTAAACTTGATAACTAAATAACCTTACATCTACAAACTTAATTTAATTATCTAAAAATATTTCTAGAAAATTTTTCTATAATAATTATTTAAATTAAATTCATAGTAATTCTGAATTAAAACTTTACTACAAATAATTATTACTTTTATGTAGTATCTAGATTACTTGAGGACAAGTAATAGTTAAGTTTGAGGGATTTTGACCACAAGAAAATATATTAAGAAATTCATACCAATTTCATATGAAATTACACTTTAAAGAAAGGTATTTTCTGTGTTTTATTGCAGGAATGAAGATTTATAGGTACTGAGAGCAAAAAGAGAAAAAAGGCGCGAATCTGGAATAAAAACGACTAAAATAGACGAAAATTGAACTGTCCTGTCGACGACGAGATTTAGGCCGCCGAAGGCGAGATTTTCCCGAAAATATTGAATATATTATAATAGAGCCCGCCGACGGCGAGATCGAGCCCGCCGACAGTGAGCCTGAACGGTTACCCATTCTTCTAGAAGCCCGCCGACAGCGAGATCGAGCCCGCCAACGGCGAGACAGTTGATTCAAGCCAAATACAATGAATCTAGACGCGTTTTGAAGAGGTGCTTAAGCAACCTTTGGAAATCTGACTCTTATAAATAGAGACGATGTTGATGGCTTTGGGTGTCAATTAGTGTTTTCTTTGTCTTTTTTTAGTGAGTCGTTGGAAATAATTAAGTGAGTTTGAGTGTTTGTTTAGTGTCTTGGTGAGTTTCTAAGTGTGTTGTTCAAGAAGGAAGAATCAAAGGAACTTTGAGGAATCTGCTTGGGGAGAAGATTTGAGATAAGTATATTTGTTTACTGTTTTATAACTTTAAATTAAATCCAAGATCTTTGTTATTTTTCCCATGCATTCTGAGTAGTTTTCTTTGTCTTTCTCCTTGTTATTGAGGTTTTGTGAAATATAGAATTAAATTAGTTGTGCCTAAACAATATTAAATAGAAATTGTGCTAATCTTTTACTTAAATCTTAATTTACTCTTAATTTAGCCAATTGAATTGTTAACATATGTTGAGTTATCAACTATAGTAAAGATTACATCCAAGATTCAGGGAATTCAAAAGCCTTGGAAGGAGGGTGCAAATAAATAGGGAAATATTAATTATAGGGCGAAGAATTTGACATTTTAGTGTGACAGACTAAAATCTTCAATTCGGTCCTATTGTTTGGGAGCTGAAGTGTAGATGTTAGCCCTCAGGAGAGGGGAACGTGAGAGCTCTGAAGTGGCAGCCAGTATCCTCCCAGCCTAACCTCAGATTCAACAACCAAGCATAAGATTAGTGAACATTCTTTGCACCTGGACCAAAGGGTAAAGAATAAGAATGCTCCTATTGGCACGATATAATTCTAAACTTATTTAATTATTCATTCACTCAATCCTCTTAACAAGAAGAAAGATACTTTTCTAAATTGACTTATATATTATGTCCTTAAGTAATAGTTTTAAGTATAAGTGTTCTTCATTTTTCGTAAACTATACTAAATTAGATTAGTAATCGACTTTGCTATAATTAGTCTTTAAGTTTCTAACTTCCCTGTGGGATTGATATCTAGGACTCCAATAGAGCCCTTTATTACTTGAACGATACGTATACTTGCGTTGATAAAAGGGGAGAGAGTATAATTGCTATTTTACTCTGAAAAACATCTATAACTTTATTAAGCTTACCAATTATATACATCCTTCAATTTCTACCCTGCTGTCCCCCGAGGCTAAATTCTTATATTTGCAGCCGAGTTGTCAGCTACAAGTGATGTGAGTATGATTGTTGTGTTTATGTTCAGAACCTTGATGATGGTTCTTTCATTTTCCTGCTACTGTATGTTGACGAGATACTGATTGCTACAAAGAATATGAATGATGTCCGTGATTTGAAAGCTTAATTGAGCCAGGAATTTGACATGAAAGAATTGGATCATACAAATAAGATTCTCAGAATGGAGATTTAGCGGGATAGAGATTCAAGATGACAGTTTTTATCTTAATGAGGCTATGTTGAGAATGTGCTAGACAGGTTTAAGAAGAGCAAAGCAATGCATGTGAGCACTCGATTGGCAAATCATTTCATGCTTTCTTCAGAATAATGTCCGAGACAGATGGGGAAATCAAAGACATGGCAGAGGTTACATATGTCAGTGTTGTTGGATGCTTGATGTATGCAGTGGAATGTACTCATCCTGGTTTGCCTCATGTTGTTAGTCAAGTCTGCAAATACATTTCTGAACTAGGAAGACGACTGACACGCCTAAAACATATACGCTTTTTCCTATATCATTTTACTCATTTTTGATGATATTACACTTTAAAGGAAGGCATTTTCTATGTTTTTTGGTTTTAGTTACAAGAAATAGTGATTGGAGCAAAAAGAAATAAAAACGGTACAATTTGGAGCAAAAACGAGCAAGAAATGAAATTCTACCCTGACACCTTTCGATAAGTCTTTTGATGCTTAATCTCTTTTACACTTCTTGCATATTTTTGAATGAGATTACACTTTAAAGAAATGTTGTTTTTATACTTATTTTGTAGGGTTATCTGTTACGAACGCAAGGCAACTGAAACGGGGCGAATCGGAGCTAAAACGGAGCCAAACAGTGGAGTTGCGCAGAGCCTTCTCGCCGACGGCGGCCACGATCTCGCCGACGACGAGATTTTCCAGAAAAAACTGAAAAGTGCCCGAAAAGCTCGCCGACAGCGAGCTCGAACCCGCCGACGGTGCCCGGAAGGTTCTGGACCAACTTTTGGTAGTTTTTGGCCTAAATTCGACGTATTTGGACGCTTTTTTAAGGGGTGCTTATGGAAACTCTTCAAACTTTGTCCTTACTCTTTAAAATGGCGAATATAGGTTAGAAAAGGGAGGAATTTGAGAGGAGAAAATTAAAAAAAAACTTGGAGGAATGTTTAGGATTCTTAGATTAAGAGTAGAAATGTAGATTTTTACCCTTTTGGAGAGATTGGAGAGGAGATTTTGAGAGAATTTGTAAGGGATTTCGCTAGCATTGCATGGATCGCCGGGAGACTTTATGGGAGAGATCTTCGTCTTTCTTTCAAAGGAAAAAAGCTGAGTATTGTTCTTCATTATCTTATAATTTTGTAAACACTTACCTAGTGTATTTACTTTGGTTACATGAAGTTTCCGTTGTATTTTCTTCGCACTTTGTGATGTATCTCTCTTACTCTTTCTTCTTCTTTGGAAATAGCGGCATGAGAAGATTATGCCATTATTTTCCTTTTACTTTTCTTTTGTAATGAGTAGAAATCATGTTTAGGATTTTGTGATGCATGGTAGAAGTAAATTTAATTATAAATGTGATGATTTTTACTTGCACTTAATTTACATTGCAATTAAGGTCTCTTGTAATGTTAAAATTTGTTGTGAAAACATACGATCCGAGAGGGTTATGCTTTCTACAACTAAGTACGGACCACATTCAAATTCCATGGATGGTGAAGTTCATGGGAATTGAATGCAAATAAATAGGGAAATAATATTAATCGGGCATAGAATTGGAGATTTTAGAGTGACAAGCTAAAATCCTCAATTCGGTCTTTTCGTTTGGGTGCTAAAGCGGAGATGTTAGCCCTAAGGCAAGGGGAACGTGGGAGCTCCAAAGTGAGAGCCGGTATCCTCCCAGCCTAGCCACGGATTCAGTAACCAAGCATAGGATTAGTCAATGTTCTTTATGCCTGGACCAAAGGGTAAAGAACAGGATTGCTCCTATTTGGCACATACAATATTTAATGCATCTCATTCCTATACATTATCTATTTCATTACTTAAGAATAGTAGTTTTTAATATCTCAAAATTTTCCAAACCAATTCCTCCAAAAAAGGGTTATCTTTAGAATTATTATTTGCATTTAGTTATAGTTGATATCTTTACATTTAACACTTGCATTTAGGAATAGTTTCTAGATAAAACACAATTTTAATCTACATTCCAAACTAAGAACTATTAGTAGTAGACTAGAATTTGACTAAAGACCTCTTACTTCACTTTCTCGTGGGATCGATACTGGGGTTTTTAAAGAAAACTCTATATTACTTGAAAAGATACGTATACTTGCGTAGTACCCCTAGTGTGTAAAATATTTTCTAATTTTTAAATCATTTAAGATTTTGCACACTAGCATTATTTATAAATCGGGTCAAATTTTTTGTCATAATTTGGAAGTTAATTTACTGCGTAATTGCGGGTTGGGTCAAGTTTTTGGCGCCGTTGCCGGGGAAGCTTCGGTAAGAACTTTAGGAGAATTTTAGTTGAAGTAATTAGGCTTAGACTTGAAAACTGTAGTGTTGTAAAAATTATTTTTGTGTGAAAAGTATTTTTATATGAAAAAGTGTTGTGAAAAAAAACAAAAAAAAATTGTTTATATGAAAAATATGGTGTTCGTGAAAATGTTTTGTTGTGTTGAATATATTTCATTTATTATTTATTTAATTGTTAATGTATTGTTTGTTATGTTGCGTATGCGAAACAAAGGATCTGCAGGACTTGTACCTTATGATCCCGAGTTTGAATAAAATAAAAAAATAATAAAAAATACAGAAAGGACTTGAAAAACTAGAAATGGAAATGGAAAACTTTCAAGATATTAACTTGGAAAATCATCATAAATCATTGAGGGATTAAATAAATCCTACGACAGATGAAATTCACTCTAGTATACAAAACCCTGTCGTAGAAGCTGACTCGTTTGAAATAAATCCTGAGATTATCCAGCTGGTGCAGAACAATCAGTTTGGGGGAACTCCTTCGGAGGATCCCTATTTACACTTATCAAATTTTCTAGAACTTTGTGCTATATTTCGTTATAACGGTATGTTAGACGATGTTGTTAGACTAAGGTTTTTTTTCTTTCTTACTAAGGGATAAGACTAAAATGTGGTTATACTCATTAGCACCAGGTTCTATTAAAAATTGGGAGGAGTTAACTCAAAAATTCTTGGCTAAGTATTTTCCACCTTCAAGGACTACTAAACTTAGAAACGATATTATCTCATTTTGTCAGTATGAAGGAGAATCAATATATGAAGCCTGGGAAAGATTTAAGGAACTCTTAAGTAAGTGTCCACACCATGCTCTGCCCGATTGGTTAATCATTCAAACTTTTTATAATATGTTAGTAGGATCCCTTAGGTCTATAACTGATGCTACCGCTGGTGGATCATTAATGTCAAAATCATTTGATGAAGCCTATGCATTAATTGAAGAAATGACTACAAATGAATTTCAATGGCCATTTGCAATGGTAAATCCTAAGAAGGTAACCAGTGTTCATGATACAAATGCGATTTCAATTCTTGCATCACAGATTGCTGCAATATCAAGGAAGTTGGACCAATTTGGAATGAACCAACCTCAATTTACTCCTGTAAGTGAGGAAAGTTCATTAAGGCACTATAATTGATTCTAAATTATCATATGAGACTTTAAATACCATAAACAACCCATACTCTAACTTTTACAACCCAGGTTGGGAGAACCATCCTAAATTTAACTGGAATCCTACTACTAACGATGGAAACCAACATTGGGAAAATAATCATGCAAATACTAATGAAAGTTGGAATAATCATGGGAACATAAACTATAGACCTTCATATCTACTGGACTCTAACAATGATAAAAAATTTGAGGATAAGAAAATGTCTATGGAAGAAGTGGTATTGCAAATGGGAAACCAGTTGCAGAGTCAAAATGCTGCGATTAGAAACATAGAGAATCAACAGGGACAAATTTCTAATTACTTAGCAATAGACACCAAGGAACACTTCCTAGCAACAATGAGATCAACCCTAAAGAGAACACTAACGAACAAATAGAAGCTGTCCAATTAAAAATTAGAAGAGATATAGAGGATGTGGTTAGAAAAGAGAAAGATGTTGTGAGAGAAACAACGGAAATTAAAAGACCTGAAGAACATGTTTCTAAGGATCTGGAAAAATTAATATCTCCAACTAAAATCAGTTTGGAAAAACCACCACCTCCATTTCCTCGAAGACTTAGACGGCATGAGTTGGATAAAAAATTTTCAAAGTTCATGAAAGTAATTAAGAAGTTAACGATAAATATTCCTTTCACTGAAGCTTTGGAACAGATGCCAAGTTATGCAAAGTTTATGAAGGATATATTAAAAAAGAAAAGGAAATTTGGGGATTATAAGACAATTGCACTAAGTGAGGAGTGCAGTGCCATACTTCAGAAAAGTATTTCTCGGAAACTTAAAGATCCTTGTAGCTTTACAATTCCTTGTGTAATTGGAAAAACATTATGTGGAAAAGCTTTATGTGATTTAGGAGTGAGCATTAATGTGATACCTCTATCTATATTTAGAAGTTTAGGTTTAGTTGATATTTCTCCTACTACTGTAACCCTTCTATTAGCTGATCGATCTATCATTTATCCAAAAGGAGTTATAGAAGATGTGCTTGTTAAAGTGGATAAATTTATCTTTCCTTTGGACTTTATTGTATTAGATATGGAGGAAGATAAGGAAATTCCAATTATTTTAGGGATACCTTTCCTTGTTACTTAGACAAGCTATAATAGATGTGCAAAAAGGAGAGTTGATTATGAATATTAATGATCAGAAAGTCACTTTTGATATATTAAAGACTATGAAATATCTAGCTGAGAGAAAAGATGAATGTTTTTGGATGGATGAAATTGATTATCTAAGTAAAGACCATTTCCAAGAATGTTTTGAGAGTAAGTTAACAAATGAGATTGAAATAGAATTTCATGATGAGTCAAAAATGTTATTTAAAGAAGACTGTATGTATGTTCAGGAGAGGTGTGAAATGATGGACGCTACAAAAAATAGTAAACTTTTAATTCCATCTGTTGAAGAATCTTATGAACTTAAGATGGATGTACCACATACAATTTTAAAGCCTATCTATTTAGGGAATTCATCTACACAACCAGTCTTAATATCTTTAGATACGACTTAATCACAAGGAAAACCTGAATTAAATGATGAACAAGATAAAGTTATTGAACTAGGACTTGGAAGAGAATTTGAGGATAAATTTCAAAAGAAATTTGAGTTGAGAAAAGAGGATAAGGATATGCCCATTGGAAGAAATTCCTAAGGAATTAGAAAAACCTATTTCCTCAACTAAGATAGATCCTCCATCATTTAATAATTATAAAGGGGAAGAATTGGAATATAACTTGAAACAGAAGAGTAACATAGAAGATATTGATCCAGAATCTGAATTATCTAAAGAAAATCTAATCCAAAATTTGGGAGATATTGAGGTATCTTATAAAGATTCATTTCTTATAAATTTCAAGGATTATATTAATATGCGTATTGAAAAAATCAATAGAAGAATATTGGATTTAGAAAGAAATATGAGAAATTATGATATAAATCAAACTGAAAATGAAGAGATAAATGAAAAATTAAAATTTGAGGATTTTGTAGGAATTCCTGGATCTGAAAATGATTGGGCGATTGATCAAGGATTACTTAATTGGCATTTTGATCCAGGTGGAATCATTTGTCGGGCTAATGAAGTTAAACCAATCGCTTTATGGGAGGCAACCCATAGTTATCAGTGTGCTTTAATTTAGTGTGCTTGAGAGTCATGATTGTTAGTGATCTATTGTATTTGCTTTATAGTGTATTGATCAATTTGATTGATGATTAGTAGATGTTTGGATTATTAGTATTTTGATTTGATCTTTGTGTGTCATGAGAGAGGTGATTCCTTAACTTCTTATTATGGCTAGAATTGATCTCTTGTAGTAGTTGGATTAATGAGTCCACTGTGACTTGGGTCTCACCTAGACTTGAGTATTACAAGAGAATTCATGAATTTCAAATATTGATAGTTCCATCTTAATTTGTTACTTCCTTTCTGCAACTTTATTTTCATTTTATAGGAGTCGCGAACCTATTTGATGAATACCATGTGGATGATCTTACATTATCTTTATAACTGTTAAAGGTGATTAATTATAAGGATTAGGTGATGCCTGAGATTGGTGCCTAGGAGCCAATATATCAGTGGTAATCTTATCCTTGGGATTATAATCTATAAAATCATTTTGAAGTGCCTAATTTACTAGTGTAGTGATTCCGTTAGAAATTGGAAGTAAATTAGTGAGACGCAATGAGTTAAAGGAAGAATTGATCTCATTTATCATTTGTGATTGTATTTGAATTGTGTGTTTTTGTTTGTGTTACAAGTTTATTTAGGTCTTGAAGAACATTTTTATACTCCCTTACTGATACCTACAATGCTCGTTAGACTTTGGTTTAGTTAATTTCATTCTGGCATGATTAGTTTATATTTACTTTTTGCTGCATATTGTTCTATCCTAATGAATACTTGTAAATGATTTTGATAGACATTTGTGGTAGATAGAATTTATAAATCGTTTTCTTCCTGCTTATATTTTCTGTACTGAATGCTATATATGTTAAAAATTAAGTTTTGGGGTAGGAAGAAAAATAAAATTTTAATGTGAAAATACTTCCTTTTAGTGTAATTTTATTACAAGCATGTTTTAGGTTAGCTTTACTTTCTCCTACAGTCTTTCTATCCTGATTATGCATGTATATGAATTTGATAGGATGTTGTAGTAGTAAGTAGATTCAACATTTACTTTTTCTTCTCGCTATATTTTATGGAATTAATTGTAAAATATTTTTGAAATTTAAGTTTGGGGGAAGAAAAATATTAACTCTTATTTGTTCTCAATTATTATATTTTCAAAAATTATTAGCATAACTTACGGCAATTGAACCTCGCTTGAGATAACTAAAACTTTTTATTTCAGTTAAATATTATGGAAGGATTGGATGAAAGGTTTTAGTAATAAAGGTTAATTTTATAAAGGTAAGATATTTGGTATGAAAGAATTTGATTATAGTTAACTATTTAAAGTAAAGAAAACTGTATTTTTGAAATGTTAAGAGACTTAAAGTATTGTGTGTTAAGAAGAGATTGTGAATTTATGATGAATAATAAAGCTCATACCTAATTATAAAGTAAGGATGTGTTTCAAGTTTGAACTTTAGAAAGAGGAGAGTGAAGTTCAAAATCATTACAGGCTCTCCGGATATAGTAATCCTCATTAAAAAAAAGAAGAGAAAAAAAGAGAAAAAGAAAAGAGAAAAAAAAAAGAGGATTGAAAATGAACCTGAAAGAAAAGAAAAAAAAAGGAAAGAAAAATATTTATGAGGAGAAGCTTGAGGAGATGTCTAATAAAAAATTAGCTTCACTTGACTCACTCTAAAGGAAAAACTTGATTTCATTTCTGAATTTATATTTAAAGTATTGTCCTACATTCTGATGAAGTTTACATGAACTCCTTTTTCACATAATCTTTCAAGGCATTCTTAATGTAATAAATTATAGTTTATCTTGAAATAAATATAAGACTAGAACCCTTTGACTTGATTGTTAAATATTCTTATACCTGTAGCGTTAACCTGAGTTACTGAATTTCTTTCTAAAAACCTAACCAATATATTCTTTTGAATGAAAACTTTTAGTGTATTACAGGTGAAAAGTTCATTGCCCTGAGTTATATTTTTATGTAGTAAAAGTGTTACTTGGGACAAATAACAGTTAAGTTTGGGGGATTTTGACACGCCTAAAATATATACGCTTTTTGCTATATCATTTTACTCATTTTTGATGATATTACACTTTAAAAGAAGGTATTTTGTATTTTTTTTGGTTTTAGGTACAAGAAATGGTGATTGGAGCAAAAGGAAATAAAAATGGTGCAATTTAGAGCAAAAACGAGCAAGAAATGAAATTCTACCCTGACACCTTTCGATACGTCTTTTGATACTTAATCTCTTTTAAACTTCTTGCATATTTTTGAATGAGATTACACTTTAAAGAAACGTTTTTTTATGCTTATTTTGTATGGCTATCTGTTACGAACGCAACGCAACTGAAACGGGGAGAATCGGAGCTAAAACGGAGCAAAACGGTGGAGCTGGTAAAGCCTGCTCGCCGACGGCGGCCACGATCTCGCCGACAATGAGATTTTCCAGAAAACACCGAAAAGTGCCTGAAAAGCTCGCCGACAGGGAGCTCAAACCCGCCGACGGTGGCCGGAAGGTTCTGGACTGACTTTTGGCGGTTTTTGGCCTAAATTCGACGTATTTGGACACTTTTTCGAAGGGGTGCTTATGGAAACTCTTCAAACTTCATCCTTACTCTTTAAAATGGCGAATATAGGTTAGAAAAGGGAGGAATTTGAGAGGAGAAAAATAAAAAAAAACTTGGAGGAATGATTAGGATTCTTAGATTAAGAGTAAAAATGTAGATTTCTACCCTTTTGAAGAGATTGAAGAGGAGATTTTGAGAGAATTTGTAAGGGATTTCGCTAGCATTGCATGGATCGCCGGGAGACTTTATGGGAGAGATCTTTGTCTTTCTTTCAAAGAGAAAAAGCTAAGTATTGTTCTTCATTATCTCATATTTTTGTAAACACTTACCTAGTGGATTTACTTTGGTTACATGAAGTTTCCGTTGTGTTTTCTTCGCGCTTTGTGACGTATCTCTCTTACTCTTTCTTCTTCTTTGGAAATAGCGACATGAGAAGATTATGCCATTATTTTCCTTTTACTTTTCTTTTGTAATGAGTAGAAATCTTGTTTAGGATTTTGTGATGCATGGTAGAAGTAAATTTAATTATAAATGTGATGGTTTTTACTTGCACTTAATTTACATTGCAATTAAGGTCTGTTGTAATGTTAAGATTTGTTGTGAAAACATACGATCCGAGAGGGTTATGCTTTCTACAACTAAGTATGAACCACATTCAAATTCTATGGACGGTGAAGTTCAGGGGAATTAAATGCAAATAAATAGGGAAATAATATTAATCGGGCATAGAATTGGAGATTTTTGAGTGACAGGCTAAAATCCTTAATTCGGTCCTTTCGTTTGGGAGCTGAAGCAGAGATGTTAGCCCTTGGGCGAGGGGAACGTGGGAGCTCCGAAGTGAGAGCCGGTATCCTCCCAGCCTAGCCACGGATTCGAGTAACCAAGCATAGGATTAGTCGATGTTCTTTATGCTGGACCAAAGGGTAAAGAATAAGATTGCTCCTATTTGGCACATACAATATTTAATGCATCTCATTCCTATACATTATCTATTTCATTACATAAGAATAGTAGTTTTTAATATCTCAAAATTCTCCAAACCAATTCCTCCAAAAAAGGGTTATTTTTAGAATTATTATTTGCATTTAGTTATAGTTGATATCTTTACATTTAACACTTGCATTTAGGAATAGTTGCTAGATAAAACACAATTTTAATCGACATTCCAAACTAAGGACTATTAGTAGTAGGCTAGAATTTGACTAAAGACCTCTTACTTCACTTCCTCGTGGGATCGATACTGGGTTTTTAAAGAAAACTCTATATTACTTGAAACGATACGTATACTTGCATAGTACCCCTAGTGTGTAAAATATTTTCTAATTTTTATATCATTTAAGATTTTGCACACTAGCCGCTACTTATAAATCGGGCCAAATTTTTTTCCATCTTTTGGAAGTTAATTTACTGCGTAATTGCGAGTTGGGTCAACAACATTGTGAAGTAGTCAAGTGGATTTTTAGGTATTTGAAGTGTATTGCAGGACATGAAATTATTTTTGGCAGTCAGCAGAATGATCCTTCAGTTGTGGGGTACGTTGATTGAGACTATGCAATTGAATTAGATGGCAGAAGGTCTACAACTGGGTATGTGTTTACTCTTGGTGGAGGGCCTATATGCTGGAAATCAACAGTTCAGTCTATTGTGACATTATCTAATACTGAAGCTGAGTACATGACAGTAGATGAAGCTGCTAAAGAAGCCTTATGACTTACTGGCCTTGTGAAGGAACTGGGTGTTGAGCAAGTTCGAGTTCAGTTGCATTGTGATAGTCAAAGTGCTATTTATTTGGCTAAGAACCAGGTGTACCATGTGAGAATCAAGCATATTGATGTCAGATGTCACAAGATCAGAGAATTGATTGCTTTTAGTGAGATACTGTTGCAGAAGGTTCATACTAATGAGAATGAAACTGATATGTTGACCAAGCCAGTTACCATCAATAAGTTCTTGCATTGCTTGAACTTGTTGAATATTTACAGTTGCTAAAGTAGCATTGTGGCCCAACCCCCATTGGTGCATGTGTAACTCCCTGGTATCTCTTCTCCTAAGGGGCTGGATATTCACCAAGATGTAGATTTATTAGCTATGACTCATATACAAAATAGAGGACCAATGTTAGAGCGGAGCGAGCTGACAAATCGGGGGAGTTATGTTATGTGGGTTGGGTGATGAGGGGGCAACACCCCCGCGGTACGATACATGGGTAATTTTTTAATTACATATTGTACTCCAGGGCTATATATATAGGCTCTATTGTAACCCTAAGGGGTCTTGTACTCTTTTCTGAAATTAAAGGAAAGTCGCCGCTCTGCTCCTGAGGACGTAGGCATCTTTGCCGAACCTCGTTAAATCTCTCTGTGTTTCTTCTGGATTTATGTCGATTCTTGCGTTTCTTTGCCCTAAATTTCTCAACATTTAGTATACCTGCAAAATAATAGCAACAACTCTCTTCCTTTTCTTAAACTATCTTCAATTAAAATTGATTAATTCTAGTGTTCGTAATGTCCATCAAGGGCAATCATAATGCTATAAAGGATCATTTGAATCTGCACATAAAGGGCGGTACTTTCCATAAAAAAAATATGAAAATTCATTATGATGGAAGAATGATCTTATATAAAGAACAGTGTGGAGAGATGATGATGGGAACATTTGATTAATCATATAGAATGTAAGAATTGATATACCTGACTAACGAAAACTCGTATGGCCACTTAGAAAGGAGTTTTAAATTGTTGGTGATATTGAAGTTGCTTAGAAAATTTTTAGAATAAGATTTGATATATGGGCAGTAAAGACATATCAATGGATGATAATGCATACTTGAAACTCGAGTTACGAGTTATTTATTGGTTGAAGTATAAAAATTTCTTTTATTTTTGGCAGTCATTGAGCTTTCTCAAGACTCATATGTATTAGCCAATGAGAACACTGCTATGGTGCAAATTTACATGAATTTTCTACTTACTTTCCATGTCTTTTTTTGTGATGATTTTACAGAAGAGAAATGTATTTTTGTTGTAGTTTATGGGAGATAGGTGTAGAGCACTGATCCCGACTTACAATATACGTAAGTTTAATCCTTTAACTTTCTTGTTTAAATTTCTTCTTTTATAACGGTGCCAAAAACTTGACTCCAAAGCAAAGTAAGATTTCAATTATATCTTTAAATAGTAGGGATTTTATGCAAGTATACATATCATTATCAAGTAATATAGAGCTTTCTGATTAATCCCCAAATATCGATCCCACAGAGATCGAGGTTAATCACGGCGGCTTTCAAGAGAGGTTCCAGTCTATAATAATACGCCCTAGCTTGTAAAGTCGATAAAAGTTTGGTTTTATTAAATCCTAAAATTATTACTACAATACTACTTCTAAATTAAAATAATTAGAGAAAATTAGAAAGTGGGGTTGGATATATTAAAAATACTCTTCCTCTTGCAATGAAATTAGTGACATGTGTAAAAGTAAAACAAGTAGTGAGAGAGATTGTGACAAATAGGAGCAATTATATTCTTTAACCTTACTTGGTTCTATAAAGAACATAGATTAATTTGATGATTTGAAATCTTGTAGATGGGTTAGGCAGGGAAGATACTAGCTCTCACTCTAGAGTTCCTTCTTCTCCCTCCACTTGGGGGCTAACATCTCATAACAAAACTTTTCACATCAAACCAAATTAGGGGCTTTAGTTTGTCACCATAAAGACCTCTAATTCTATACCTCTTAAACATGCATATCTCCCTATTTATTTGCACTCACCATATGGACTACATTCTCACCCATATAATCTCATGTGATTTTTACCAATAGTTAACTGAGACAATACTGAATTGGTTCTTACATGTTCACACAAGAGATTTTAACATATAAGTTGATCAAGTTTACATGTAAATGAAGATAAAAGTAAAAATAATCAAAATATATTCTAACTCTACTCAATTCTATATCCTACACATGCATACTAATTCATTGTAAGAGGGAAGAGTAAAGAAAACTACTTACTACACAAGGAGAAACAACAAGAACTTTTCATTGAACAAGTCCTTGAAACCATACAAAAAAACTACTAAATTCAAATCAAAATACAATGAAAATACTTATCTTTGATGGAAATCAAACTCTCCCTGTATATCAAAAGCAATCTCCTTGCAATCCTCTCTAAGAACAAAGTGAAAAGAAAGAAGAAATTCTCACACTTTCTCTTTCTCTCTCACATGGTCACCCCACTTCGGGCTAACGCCCAAGCCTTCACTTCTTCTCCAAGTCTTCTTCTCCTCTTCTAATCTTCAACTTCTAATTTTTATCTTCTCCAATAGTTCAAGAATGTTTTTATAATTTCCCAAGAGATGCTTAAGTGTCTCTTCAAAAAGAATCCACATTCAATGAATTTTCCAAAGGGTGTCACTCCAAGAGACACATCTCTTCCATAATAAATCCTTATAACTGACCCAAATTCTTCTAAAAAGTTTATTTTATCATTCCCAATGAATTCCCCATGAGACATACTTCGCAAAGCTTCAAAAATCATCCAAATCTGACGTATCTACTAGAAGTTATGCCAAAAACCGTAACTGGAAGCTATGCACCGATTTCTAGCACATAAGCGCTACTGACTAGAGGCTATGCACCAACTATTGGCACCTAGGCGCCAAACACAGGTACAAAAGTGTCCGGTTTGACCCGTTTTGCTCCGGTATGCTCCGGTTTGACCCGTTTTGCTCTGGTATGCTCCATTTTGGTCAATTTTTGTTCCTTTTGCTCCAATCACTCCAAATTCTTCAATTTGATGTACCTACAACAAAAAACACAAGAAAACATACCTTTAAAGTGCAATATCATTATAAAATATAGCATAAAAAATAGTACATTTTTAGGTTGATCAAAATCCCCCAAACTTAAATATTACTTGTCCTCAAGTATTACTACACTTTTAAAATAATTTTTTTTAGATTAGAGTTAATGGGTCACCCTTTGGAATTGCTGAAATTTTATTCTAAAAATGGATAGTTCAATCTATAAGAACTTCTAGTGAATCAGACTAGCCCAGGGTCTAAAATATTTCTCATCAAACTTGGGAATTTGTTTTCCTATCCAATTCAGAAAAATATGCAGATTTTTCAAACTTCGGATTCTATGAACTTCACTTTCAAGATTTAAGAACTCTCCTAAAAATAATTTTACTAATATAAGTATAAAAAGTAAGCTTAGGATTGTTCTAAGTTCTTTACTCTAGAAAGACTCAAGTGAAACGAATTTTTTATTAGGACCTCTTTTCAAGCTTCTCCTCATAAAAAAAAAATTTTTTATGATCTTTTTGATCCTTTTTTCTTCTTTTCTACTATTTTTTTTATAGATGTGAGGATTTCTATATCTGGAGAAGTCTCTAAATAATTTTGAATTCCACTATCCTCCTCTGGAGTTAAAACTTATTATTTTCCTTCACTTGAAAAAATGTATTATTTTAAAATACTTTCTAAAAGTGCCTTAAATGTTTGAAAATAAAAATTCTAAGAATCCTAAGTTTTTAAAAAATACACTTCTTCCTATTAAAGATAGTTATTCATTTTTCCATGTTCTCCACTAAATATCCTTAACTCTAGGTTCACCCTTTTCACTAAAAATATCAACTAAATTTTTCTACTCCATTTATATACTTAAAATTCTAACATTCTTAAGATGACTCCACATAAATAAATCTTTAGAAATAAAATACAAATTTATTTGTAGTACTTTTAAAAAAAGTAAGGTTTAAATTTGAAATATTCTCTTTCCCTTCAAACTTAAGCTCAAACATGTGTAACAATGAAGTACAAAAATATGCGACAGGGAAAGATCAATTTTACAATTTCTATACATCCTACAAAAATATCAACAAATACTAGTTGGTAGAATATTGCAGTAGAAAGTAAATCTAGCCTAAACATGCTTGACATAACACTATAAAGGAATTTTAAATTGTAGACTAGGTACAAACTGAAGATTAAACAAGAACACATTTTATACTTTATAAAGGAATTGCTGGATGCTAACAATTTTAAAATATTAAGATAAGTTTTATTGTGTTCAATGAATCATTCAAATTGACTCACAAACATAGATACAAAAACTCCAATACCTAGACTCATAAATTTCATAAACAAATAACAACTGAGGTTAATTTGATATCCCTTCTACTCACATTTCCCCTCCTTACTTTCAATTTCTAACGGAAGAAACTACACTAATAACATGGGTGTATTATAAGATTTTTTTATATGGTTATGACCCTTGGACCAGAATTCCCCAATTATAAAAATTCATGTGTTTCCAATTTCAGGTTTACTCTAAGTCCATGGTATACACAATCTGCTAAATAAAAGTAGTGTAGTTCATCCAGATGTTGTTCACTAAGTAAGTTCATGACCTTACTCAGTAAATACAAAGTCAGAAAAATGAAGTAATAGAGTTGACATATAGTGGTCCAAGTCCAAACTCTACATGCTTCAAGGTAATGCTCAGCTTCGGTTGAGAACTAAGTCATAACAGACTCGTCAGCCTGCCACTACCAGAAGTCATATACAAATTTAGTTAATACCAAGGCATAACCTCAAAACATTAACCCAAACTACTCTTACACATCAAACAAGGATCAAAGTCCAACATCTCACTATTATCCAATCCAACATAACAACAATCACACTAAATATATAACAAAGATAACCATGAGTTGACTCCCACAAAGCGCTTGATCTAACATCGATGACCAGATGTATCCAATGTTTACTCTGGTTGCCCCAACATCAGAATCTCATTCATTTTGTATGTATACCATAGAATATGCCACTCAGTGATTTTGAATAACTCTTTATTAGGAGATCTTTTACTAATTTCATCATTCAATTCAGGTTCTTCTTGTGATTGAGTCGAATCTTAAGATATAAAGACTACTAGTGTAGATGAATTCCCTAAATAAGTAGGCTTTAAAATTGTATAGGGTACATTCACCTTAAGTTCATGAGATTATTCAACAGATGGAATTAAAAGTTTATTATTTTCTGTAACGTCCATCATTTTACACCTCTCCTTAACATACATACAATCTTTTTTAAATAACGTTTTCAACTCGTCATGAAAGTCCATTTCAATCTCATCTGCTAACTTAATCTCAAAACTTTCTTGGAAATGATCTTTACTTAGATAATCAATTTCATTTATCCAAAAATAATCATCATCTTTTCTCTCGGTTGGATATTTCATAATTTTTAATACATCAAAAGTGACTTTCTGGTCATTAATATTCATAGTTAACTCTCCTTTTTTCACGTCTATCATAGCTTGTCTAGTAACAAGGAAAGGTCTTCCCAAAATAATTAGATTTTCTTTATCTTCCTTCATTTCTAATACAATAAAGTCTAAAGAAAAGATAAATTTATCCACTTTAATAAGCACATCTTCTATAAACCCTTTTGGATAAATGATAGATCGATCAACTAACTGAAGGGTTACAGTAGCGGGAGAAATATTAGCTAAACCTAACCTTCTAAATATTGATAGAGGCATCACATTAATGCTCACTCCTAAATCACATAAAGCTTTTCCATATAATTTTTCTCTAATGGCACAAGGAATTGTAAAGCTACAAGGATCTTTAAGTTTTTGAGGAAGCTTTATTTGAAGTATAGCGCCGCACTCCACACTTAGTGTAACTGTCTCGTAATCCCCAAGTTTCCTTTTCTTGTTTAATATATCCTTCATAAACTTTGCATAACTTAGTATCTGTTCCAAAGCTTCAGCGAAAGGAATGTTTATTGTTAACTTCTTAAGTACTTCTAGGAACTTTGAAAATTGTTTATCCAACTCATGCTGTCTAAGTCTTTGAGGAAATGAAGGTGGTGGTATTTCTAATATGATTTTAGTTGGAGATATAATTTTTTTCAGATCCTTAGAAATATGTTCTTTAGGTCTTTTAATTTTTTTGTTTCTCTCACAATTTATTTTTCTTTTCTAACCACATCCTCTATCTCTCTTCCACTTCTTAATCGGACAACTTCTACTTGTTCATTAGTGTTCTCTTTAGGTTTGATGTCAGTGTTGCTAGGAAGTGTTCCTTGGGGTCTATTGCTAAGTGAGTTAGCAATTTGTCCCAATTGATTCTGTATGTTTATAATCGCAGTATTTTGACTTTGTAACTGGTTTCCCATTTGCAATACCACTTCTTCTATAGACATCTTCTTATCCTCAAATTGTTGATCATTATTAGAGTTCGGTGAATATGAAGGTCTATAGTTTGTGTTCACCTGATTATTCCAACTTCCATTAGGATTTGCATGATTATTTTCCCATTGTTGGTAACCACCCCAATAGTATGATTCCAATTAAAATTAGGATGGTTCTTCCAACCTGGGTTGTAAAAGTTAGAATATAGGTTGTTTATGGTATTTAAAGTCTCAATGATAACTTAGAATCAATCATATGTCCTAATGAATTTTCCCCACTTACTGGAGTAGATTGAGGCTGGTTCATTCCAAATTGGTCCAACTTCCTTGATATTGCAGTAACCTAAGATGCAAGAATTGAAATCACATTTGTATCATGAACACTGACTACCTTTTTAGGATTTACCCTTGCAGAGTGCCATTGAAATTCATTTGTAGCCATTACTTCAATTAACGCATATGCTTCATCATATGGTTTTAACATTACGATCCACCATCATCAGCATCAATTATAGACCTAAGGGATCCTACTAACCCATAGTAAAAAGTTTGAATGATTAATCAGTCGAGCAGAGCATGGTGTGGACACTTTCTTAGGAGTTCTTTAAATCATTCCTAGGCTTCGTATATTGATTCCCCTTCATACTGACAAAATGAGATATTATCATTTCTAAGTTTAGTAGTCCTTGAATGTGGAAAATACTTAGCTAGGAATTTTTGAGTTAACTCCTGCCAATTTTTAATAGAGCCAGGTGCTAATGAGTATAACCACATTTTAGCCTTATCCCTTAGTGAGAAAGGAAAAAGACTTAGTCAAACAGCATCGTCTGACATGCCGTTATAACAAAATGTAGCACAAAGTTCTAGAAAATATGATAAGTTTAAATAGGGATCCTTAAAAGAAGTTCCCCCAAACTGGTTGTTCTGCACCAGTTGGATAATCTCTGGATTAAGTTCAACCGAGTCAGCTTCTACGACAGAGTTTTGTATACTTGAGTGAATTTCATATGTCATAGAATTTACATAATCCCTCAATGATTTATGATGATTTTTCAAGTTATTATTTTAAATGTTTTTCATTTCCATTTCTAGTTTTTCAAGCACTGTCTATTTTTTTATTTTTTTCTTTTTTTAACTCGGGATCATAAGGCACATGTCCTGCAGATCCTTTAGTTCGCATACATAACACAACATACAATACATTAACAATTAAAAAAAATATTTTCAACACAAGAAAACATTTTAACAAACACTTTATTTTTCTCACAAACAGTTTCTTCACAACACATTTTCATACAAAAAATACTTTTCATACACAACAGTTTTTGCGACACTACAATTTTTCAAGTCTAAGACTAATTTCTTAAACTAAAATCTTCCTAAAAGTCAAGATCAACTGTTGTGATCCCCAACAACATCGCCAAAAACTTGATCTTAGCTTACAATATACGTGAGTATAATCGTTTAACTTGTTTAAAATTTTTTCTTTACAACAATGCCAAAAACTTGACTCCAAAGCAAAGTAAGATTTCAATTATGTCTTTAAATAGTAGGGATTTTACGCAAGTAAACGTATATTTATCAAGTAATATAGAGCTTTCTGATTAAGCCTCAAATATCGATCCCACTGAGATCGAGATTAATCATGGCGGCTTTCAAGAGAGGTTCTAGTCTATAATAACACGCCCTAGCATGGAAAGTCGATAAAAGTTTAGTTTTAATTAAATTCTGAAAGTATTATTACAATACTACTTCTAAACTAAAATACTTAGAGAAAATTAAAAAGTGGGGTTGGATATATTAAAAATACTCTTCCTCATGCAATGAAATTAGTGACATGTGTAAATGTAAAACAAGTAGCTAAAGAGATTGCGACAAATAGGAGCAATTATATTCTTTACCCTTACTTGGTTCTATAAAGAACATATGTTAATTCGATGATTTGAAATCTTATAGATGGGTTAGGCAGAGAAGATATTAATTCTCACTCTAGAGTTCTCTCTTCTCCCTCCACTTGGGGGCTAACATCTCATAACAAAACTTTTCACATCAAACTAAATTAGGGGTTTTAGTCTGTCACCATAAAGACCTCTAATTCTACACTTCTTAAACATGCATATCTCCCTATTTATTTGCACTCAACTATATGGACTATATTCTCACCCATATAATCTCATGTGATTTTTACTAATAGTTGACTGAGACAATACTGCATTGGTTCTTACATGTTCTCACAACAGATTTTAACATGTAAGTTGATCAAGTTTACATGTAAATGAAGATCAAAATAAAAATCATCACAATATATTCTAACTCTACTCAATTCTATATCCTACACATGCATACTAATTCATTGTAAGAGAGAAGAGTAAAGAAAATTACTCACTACACATAGAGAAACAACAAGAACTTTTCATTGAAGAAGTTTTTGAAACCATACAAACAAATTATTAATCAAAATACAATGAAAATACATATCTTTGATGGAAATCAAATTCACCTTGTATAGAAAAAACAATCTTCTTACAATCCTCTCCAAGAACAAAGTGAAAAGAAAAGAAGAAATTCTCACACTCTCTCTTTCTCTCTCACCTTATTGCCCCACTTGGGGCTAACGACCAAGCCTTCACTTCTTCTCCAAGTATTCTTCTCCTCTTCTAATGTTGTCCTCTTAATTATTATCTTCTTCAATATTTTAAGAATGTTTTTATAATTTCCAAGAGATGCTTAAGTGTCTCTTCAAAAAGAGTCCACATTCAATGAATCTTCCAAAGGGTACATTAAGTGTCGTTTCACTCCAAGAGACACATATCTTCCATAATAACTCCTTGTAACTGACCCAAAATCTTCTAGAAAGTTTATTTTATCATTCCCAATGAATTCCCCACGAGACACACTTCGCAACGATTCAAAAATCGTCCAAATCTGACGTATCTACTAGAAGTTATGCCAAAAGTCGTAACTGGCAGCTATGCACCGATTTCTGGCGCATAGACGCCACTGCCTGGTAGCTATGCACCAAATGGTGGTGCCTAGGCGCCAGACATAGTTTTTGCTCAGTATGCTCCGGTTCGACCAGTTTTGCTTCGGTATGCTCATTTTGGTCAATTGTTGTTCATTTTGCTCCAATCACTCCAAATTCTTCAATTTGATGTACCTACAACCAAAAACACAAGAAAACTTACCTTTAAAATGCAATATCATTATAAAATATAGCATAAAAAGTAGTACATTTTTAGGTTGATCAAGCACACTACAAGGAAAGAGAAATAATGTAATTTAGCCAACTAGTCATCAGCGCACCTGCACTGACCGGAGGCATGCTAGTGCCAACTGCTCGAGTTGAGGGATCGAAGGTGGAGCCTGAGTCCAGCACGCTAGAACATGGCCCGCATGCATGTGCCACACACAGAGTTCAACAATCTTGTGCCCGACCCCGTGCACACAATTCACGCAACTGAGCAAGTCGAATGGTCGTACTGCCATAAGGCACGCCTGCACCAGCCTTCCTTATATGACGCTCAATTCCATTAATTGAAGAATTTGGAATAATTTGACTTCAAAATTGAAATCATAAGTATAAAATTTAATTTATTAAATAATAAAGGTAGTCTTTGACAGATTTGGGAGATATTGGGTAGTCTTAAAAAGCTCTTGGGTGTTGGAAGTTTGGCGTCCTTGTGAAATCCTCAATGTAGATTATTTTTACTTTAGGGAGGGAACTTCTATGGTGTTTTCTACATTGATTTTTGAGAATTTTTGTTGAGAGAGAATGATCATTGTTTGTGAGGAAGATCATGGAGAGAGATTGTCACTGTTCGGCGAGCATTAGGTGTATTGCATAGAGCATTGACAAGTTTGTAAGTTTTTTCCATTCATGCACGTGTTATATTTAATGGCATTAATGAATTTTCTCCTCATGGCTCATAGATAAATCTGCTTTCATGTTTTTATGATGTAAGCATAGTTTATCTTATTGCTTTTCCTCTGAGTCGTTCTCTATGTATGTTTATGTGTTGTTGAACTATGCTTGTCGATATGTTAAATTTTTAATCTTCATTTATTCTTGATTTGGCCGATTAGTATGTTAATTTTTTTTTTGTGATTTAGGTTTTCTAACTATTGCTTAGCAAAACAAATAGGTTAACCCACAATAGCTAGTGGCAAAGATAGGTTGTCATTAGAAAATTGTAATCTATATAGTGGATTCGAAGAATCCTAAGAAGTGATGCATGGTTAAGTTTCTCTTAGTTGTAATATGGTTTTCAACTCTTCTTACAATCTCAGTATAAACTAAGGAGAACATTATCCACGATATCAATTAAAACATAAATGAATTCATACTGACCCTCCACCCTATGACAGAAGATAGAAAAAGAGATTGAAAAAGAAATATACAATAATGAATAGAAATTTGAGAGAAGTGTGTCACCTTTATTTATAGAATGATCTCCTATTTATAGATAAAGAAAATATAATATATAAAATTACATTTATGCATGTGCTTTAGAAGGGGTTCTACATGTTATTACAAGTATTATACATATGCGGGCACAGAGCCTAACTTCATTAAGGCTCGGCTGGCTGGACTAGCGAACCATTGGTAGCTAAGCTTGGTGGAAATTGCCGGTTGGCTAAGCTAGTGAGGCCCACGGGTCAGCTAGATCTGGTAGAGACTATCAATTAGCTAGGCTTGATGTTGCCAGTTGACTAATATTTGATTAGCAAATTGTCGAAAAATTGACATAGTTGGCTAAGCCGTGATGATTGATTTGCTAAGTCTAGCCATCGATGCTTGATCCCTATTGTGGAACCCTTGTGGACAAAGCAAAGGTAGGTTATCGAGCAAAGGGTAAATCATCGCAATTTAATTGGTATCTGCATTTAGACAAAGAGATCCTAAGGGATAGCTAAGATCTGTCTTATAGACTCTTGATTGTGTCAAGGGAGACAGTTTGGACGTCTCCAATAGAGCTTTATGACCAGAGGGGTTATCTTCTACCTTAAGTTGATTTCAACGTGAGCAATGACTTGGATTCTCCATTGCATTGCTTCCAGCCTAATTGCTCGGTTGCCTTGATTGATCTTGAGCTTGATATCTTCGTTCAGGCAATTGGGCATTTGAGTCACTTGTAGGCGGGCCCTCCTTTTATATGTCATTTCTTTTTTATACCGTCAGATTTTCTCGAGATTTGTGTGAACACTTTTTCCCGTATACATTATATGATTTGCCATTAGAGAAAGCTCAAGAAAGCTGGAGAAAAAAAGGCTAGCACTAGTCATATGATAAGTTATAAACAACTACTAAAAAAAATTTTCTTTTTGGCTAAAGCATCTTGGTTGCTTTCTCTATTGCAAATACAAATATTTACTCTTCATGAATATTTCATAAGAAAAATTAATCATTCCTCGATTAAGAGATTTATCTCTACTGCAACTTCTTCCCTTTAAACAGTCACAACCACCTTTTGGGAATAAAATTTTAGCTGTTTATCTCATTAAGATCAAAATCTCTTAAAAAAACCCTCCGTTTAATCATATTGAATTTGCTTCAAATTATTTTCTTATTTTTAAACAAATATACAGGTAAAATCAACAAATTAATATTTCATCTACGTTTTGAAAAGCTAGATATCTGAATTTTTTAAAATAATAATTTCTTATTTTGACTGTTGCAGGATTTAGTTGTATTTTAAAATCTCTGCCGTCTGACCCGGGTTCTCTTGGCAGTGTATTTTACTATTTTAAAACTTTGCCAACTTTCGTCAACTTTGCAAAACACGTCCACACAGATAGCATTAATACTTTTAATAATATCTTTAAGGTTTGCATTTGAAGTAGTTTTTGTTTATTCAAATAAATCATTTATTTGAAAATACAGATAGTAAGGTTCGATCTATATTTTATATTTAGTATAAAATATCGACTGTATTTTTGAATAAACTGTACAAATACTATTTCTAAACGATGAGACAGCATTTTCAAAACACAACTGGAGCGATGAACTACCCAAAACATCTTGCAAAATCGGAAAATATGACTTTTGTGTTTTTTATTAAAGCTTGTAGTGTTTGGCTTTGCGGAAGTATAAGTTGTCGTTCTCATAATATAGGGACGCAGAACTTTTGTCGTTGTTTTATGCGTTATTTGATGGAATTTGACGTCCACGTAATGCAATTTTAAATTATCTATAAATACTCTTACCCTCACGCACATTTACGTAAATGAGTTTAAAATCGGAGAGAGATGTCATCATGTTGACCTTATATTTATTTTAATGAGTTTAAATATTTCAAACATCTTTGAAGTAGTTGCTCTGACAAATAAGCATGCGTAAGATAATTTCAGCGAAAATTCAAGAAAATGCTTAAGAACAAATTGTATAGGCGCACTTAGATGTTCAAGCTTAGTTTTTATTTGTAGTTAATTATTGGATTAAGTTAAATTTAGTGCTAGTGAATGTAAATATGACTCAAGAAATCTAAGACGGATCAACTTAGAACTCGTTTGGGGCAGCTTATTTGGTGCGGTGGTGTTTTGAAGATGCACTAGGCTTGTTTGGGTAAACTTCATTTTGAGAGTTTATACGTTTTCAAAATGATGAAAACAGAGTTTTCACACCATACCTGTCTATGTGCGGTGACAGCTTTCTAACTGCGGTCTAACTTTTCTAAAACAATAAAACATTGTAATAGTCACTGCACTTAACTTATGAGTAGATTATTTTTAATTACCTTATCAACAGATTATTCAGGGTTTGGGGCAGCTGCAGCTTATTGAATAATCTGTTGATAAGTTGATTAAAAATAATCTGCTGATAAGCTAGGTGCAGTGGCTATTACAAATGTATTTTTTTTTTTGGAAAAGCCAGACCGCAGCTAGAAAGCTACCACCGCATCTTGATAGTTGCGGTGTAAAAATGTTATTTTTTGTTTTTTGAATACGCATAAGCTACCAAACGCAATTTACCCAAACAGGTATGGTGCGTTTTCAAAGCGCCACTCCACCAAATAAGCTGCCCCAAACAGACCCTTAATTTCATCGATGATCTTGAAATGGCCAACATGTTACAAGTGGCTTTGATTAAAATGGAGATATTTTAGACCAATGAGGGAGGTATTGATCAAGAAGAGACATTTCATGGATAGAAATGTGGAGAAAAGGCAAATGAGAGACATAAACATATGAATATAAATTTTTTTATTGATTATCTCTTATGCGTACACGACTATGTAAGAAGGAACAAATATTGTATAAATAAAATTGACTTCCTCCATAGAATGGGGGTTTAAGAAAATCTTTACATGAATTCGCCCATGCCCCCAACGGAAATTCTTAAGTTTAATACTAAATATTCTGATGCCTTAAATATCATATAATTTATTGGAAATTCTTCTAAGTTGGACTAAAACATTTCTAGAGCAAAATTTTGGACCATTTTAAAGAAACCCACTAATATAAATTAACATATTTTAAAAGTTGTTATGTTACTTGAGGACAGGTAACATTTAAGTTTGGGAAAATTGGCACGCCTAAAAATGTGTTAATTTTTATATATATTTTATGTTCTTTTATAATGATGTTGCACTTTAAAGAAAGATATTTTGTGTATTTTTGATTTCAGGTACAAGAGATAGGATTTTGGAGAAAAAGAAGCGAAAATGGGATCAACTGGAGCAAAAGGAGAAAAAAGTAAACTCACGCCTAGTCGCCAGGTTCTGGCGCTTAAGCTCCAGACCCTGTACGTAAAAACAAAGAGCTCGGTTCCGTGGCACCAGGATCTGACTCCTAGGCGCCATACAGTTATTTCAAGCTTCTAGATGGTTGGTGATCCCGACAGATAAAAGTGCAACGGCTGCCAAAAACTTGGTCCCGCCGGATATAAGTGCGCTGATGATTTAAGATATGAAAATAATGATTTTATAATATGGGATACTATGCAAGCATACGAATCATTTATCAAGTAATATGGGACTTTCTTATTAAGTCCTGAGATATCGAACCCACAGGGAAAAGTTGAAAATCTTTAAAGGAATTTAGAAAATTATCTTTTTTACTTTCTTTAAATGTTTTTGAAATAGTATGTCTTGATTTTGAAAAGTTTTAGAAAGTTGATTTGTCTTTTGAAATTTTCTTAATAAAATGCTAAGCAATGAAAGTAAATGTTTCAACAACTAATAACACTGGATGTAAAAATACTATTAACTAAAATATCTTTTTCTTTCCTTTCATGAAGTAGTAATAATTCTTAAAGTATTGTTATGGAAGTATTTAAATTTTGTTGTGACAGATAGAAGCAAATGTGTTCTTTACCCTTACTTGGTTCTATAAAGAACATAGAGTTAATTTGAAATTTATATTATTTTGAACATGGTTAGGCAGGAAGATACCAGTCTCTCACTCTAGAGTTCCCTCGATTCCCACCATCTGGGGGCTAACTTCTCATAACAAAACTCAAAACTTCAAATCAAATTAGGAGGTTTTAGCCTGTCACTCTAAAATCCTCTAATTTTACTCCCTTCTATAAAAATATCTTCTAATATTACATTTACTTTTATGGACTACAGTTCTCACCCATATAATTGCATGTGATTCCTACTAACTTTAATGAGATAATACCGCATTGGATCTTACATAATCTCAAGAAATTTTACAACTTAACAGGCCAAAGTAAGAAGTAAACAAAGTTCTCAGAATCAATCTTCAAAACTTCTTCCAACTTTTAAACACTCATACTTTCCACAACAAATCTCTTTAAATTAATTACTTCTCCATTTTAAGAAAGAAAAAGATAAAGTAAACTACTCAAAGTGCATTGGGAAAATACAAAAACACATTGATTTGAAATTAAAAACAATAAAAAAATAATAAACGAAAGCAAGTATTTATAAACTAAATAAAAGTAAACACTTATTTGAAAATCCTCTCCACAAGACTAAGGAAGTTCCTCTGAAACTTTGACTCTTCGCTAAACTACTCCTCAGAGCAAGTCTCCAAATTCCGATGACTCAAAATACAGACTTCAGACTTCAATAAAAACTAAACTAAAAGAAAGAAAAGAAGTGGGAGAAGAACTCTTAACTCCGACCCTTTTCTCCTTTCTACTATCTACTCCTACTCTAAATAAAAACTTAAAATGCAATGGAAGAATCTCTTAAATTCCTCTCTTCGAAATACAGTGAAGAGCCTCTTCAATTCTTCACTTCTTCACTTCTAAGACTCTCTTTAAATAGTGAACCAAAATGTGTCTTGGTGTCTCTTCAAAATGTGTCCAGTTTCGATGTATCTACCAAGGAACACACCCCTTCATTCAAATTTTCCGCCCAAAGGAAGTTATGGACGTTACCACCAAGAGTTGCATCCATTCCCTTTTGAATTTGGATCTAAATCTAATTAAATTTTGGTTTATAACTGTGGCGGCTAAGCGCCGCCAGTGACGCTTAGCCGCCGATGCTAAAATTTTGATTTTTCATTTTTTTGCTCCAAAATTGATCCAATTTTGTTCATTTCATCATGACCATCCATTTTCATCATACTTGCAAGAAAAACACAAAATACCTTCCATTAAAGTGCAATATCATTAAACATAGGTATAAAAATGTGCATAAAAATACTATATATTTTAGGTGTATCAAAATCCCCCAAACTTAAAATGTTACTTGTCCTCAAGTGACAGTAAATCTCATATAACATTTTAGCATGCAAATTATGTAATGAGTTTCTTAGGAAGATAACAAAATTTTGTTCTAGAAATGGAATAGTCCAATTTAGAAAAAATTTCAAAATGAAACCAACTTAAAGTTTAGAAAGTTCTTAAATAATAGAAAATGATAAATAAAAGTCTCTATCTGTTTCAGAAATATTTGTAGATTTTTCAAAATATAGGATTCAAACATTTATTTTTCCCACTTAAAAATTTTTATGTGAAAAATAATTTTACTTACTATATTATAACCTTAAGCTTTAGATTTTCTTTGATCTTATATTTTAAATTTTAGGTATTAAACCAATTTTTGATTAGGCCCTTAAATCCTCAAGCTTCTCCTCCCTTTCATATACTATTTTTCTCTCTCTCTCTTTTTTCTCTTTTTTTATTTTTTTTAACTAAGGATTACTATATCTGGATAGACCTTTTTAATGATTTTGAATTCCATCCTTCCATTTAAAATAAAGATCAAATATACATCTTTCACTTAAAAATCATAATAATAGTATTTGAAAATTACTCTTCAATAAAATAAATTTAAGCTTTGAAGAATAAAAGTCAAATCTTCTATTTATCCATAAATACAAAACTTCTTACTAAAGATAGTTTAACTTCATTTAACAGCTCATTATTAAGAAAATTTTAACTTTAAGTTTTTCATGATTACTATAAATTTTAACTAAGTTCTTTTATTCATTTCTATATTCAAAATTTTGTTTCCCTAATATAACTTTATATACATAGTTGTTTTCAATCAAAAATAAGATTTATTTTTAAGTATTCTTGAGAACCAAATAATATTTTAGATTTTTGAAAATCTTTCTTTTTAAGATCCCCCCCAAACTTTAAATTTTTAATTAGGATAATACATTTAAGCATAAGAAATGATACATGGGTGAGAAATAAAAACTAACATATCATGCTTGTAGGAATTTCTAATATCCTAATATGCAAGTATAACAATTTAAATAACTGGAGTAATATGAAATCAAATTTAGTTTTTCAAAACATTTTTTTTTATGACAAAAAAAGTAAAAATTTCAGAAGACTTCTACAGTAGTGGAGGTTTTCAAAGCAAATACACACCAACTAAAATAACACACTGATACAGATAACAGATGATAGTGGAATTTGAAGAATTTTAAACATGTAGTTTTCCTAAGTAGTAGTTCCTAATAGTGGTTTATAATCTCCTAACAGTTTTTGGAATTTAAAGTACACACTACTAAAAACTCTGACATAACATACATATAAAAACATTTACAATTACACACCACCACACAACAATATATAAATCCATAATAAAATAATACCAATACCTGAATATGCATAACAGATAAATAGTACAACTATAATATGCATACTATCAAGGTTTACATCACAATACAATCATCAAACAAAATACTAGATGAAGCATACAAAAACACAATACAACAACACAATAACTAAAACAAACACACATACAACTACTCTTCATCCTCATCATCATTATCATCTTGCTTGTTCCAATCTCTGGATGGCACATAAGGTATATAAAATGGATGAGGTGGCATCTCAGCACTCTGATCTCCTCTAATCAGTCTATCCAAGTATTGCTGATAATTCTCCTCATATTCATCATGTTTTACAATATATCTCTCAACATTATCCAGACTTACCATCCATATCTCTCACATGCTCTCGAGTAAGACTCACTTTTTTTCAAAATCTTTCTTAATAAACCGATCCGCGAATCGGTAGATGATGAAGCACGTGAAGTAGAAGCACGAGAAGTAGAAGCGAGCGAAGCAAAAGCGGTAGAAGCCCTACCAAATCCTCCTCTCCAACCAAACTCCGAATGCACGATGTAAGCACCAACGTTTACACTAGTAATTGGTCTCAATGGCTGAAGTACCTCTTCCCAGGTTTCAAATTTCACTCTAGATCTTTCACAGAGTGAATGAATCAAGGAAGGAAATCCCATACCTGCACTAGTGGTTGATCTAGCACAGTTTAAAACATAATCATAAATTATACTTCCAATGTCAATAGGCTTTCCATTCTGAATACAATGGTTCAATACAGCTCTTTCTCTCGTTACTTTACTAGTATGACTCGAAGGTAACAACTTAGATGAGATATAATAATGCCACGCCTTAGAAATGACATTCAATTTGGAAGCAGGAAAATTTACTCTTATATCATTTGTAATTTTCCACAATCCTCTTCCATCAGTTAGAAATTCCATAATATCATCTAATTCTCCTTCCGAAGGATGATAGTTAGAATAAAAACAAAACATATCAGAAGGTAGTCCATAAAAGGTATTGATTGCACCTGAAGAAAAATTTACTTCCTGCCTTCTAACCATCACTTGATTTTCCTCTGCAGCAAGCAAATTTGCATAAAATTTTCTTACAACAGAAACAACAGCAAAAAAAGAGAAGCAACAGTAATTCTGTTAGTTTCCTCTTGCAATCATAACTTCAATCACCTCTCCTGGCTTACTAAACACTCGCTCAAGAATCAACTTACGTGATTGCAATGCATCGACGTAGTGTTCCTCAATCCTCAAACTAACAAATTTGTCAGAATCAAAATTTGTCTTATCTCGAGCGCGCTTTGACTTTGGAGCCATCTCTATAAATTCATGAAAAATTCACCATAAATTCCAAAATCAAACTAAACTTGCTAAATTATCTTCCAAAGATATTTTCACCAAATCCAAGCAATTTATCAAGCTTTTCCTCAAATTTTCACCATGAGTAGTGATTTTAAGATTTTCCAAAATGCATGGTGAAAATAAAAAATTTTTACTTAAAAGTAGTGCTCTTACCTCAAGGAATCCAAATCTAACAATTTTTTGTTGAGATTGGCTCTTAAATGATCTACAATATGTAACCCTAGGCTCCTCTTCCGCGGCAAAACATAGGTTGAAGACGACAGGGCAGTTGAAAATGCCAAATTTCGGGTTTTTAACTCACGGGAAACAAATTTCGCGAACTGGCGCTTAAGCGCGAACTATCGATGCTTAGCAGCGAAATCTGGCGCTCAAGCACAGGCAATCCGGCGCTTAGCCGCCAGTACCCAAATTTTCATAATTAAGTTATATTGACTAAATCACTTTGTTAATTACCCTTAATTAGTCCACAATAATTAATTCTCCCACATAAGTCTTCTAATACTCCAAATCAAAGTTTAATAACTATTGATTCCACACAAATTCACAAAACACAAACTTATATTCAAATAAACACAACATTTAATACAACACTAGAATTTCTATCCAAATGTGAAGGATAAAATTCTCAAAATACAAGACACTTTAATATTAAATTGATAAGTATACATCTCTAAGATGTACCCATCACATCATCAGGCATATATAAAAACACTAAACACATCAAACATGAACTCACAAGAACACTAACATAACACATTAAGACACTAAACAGATACAAACAAAACACATTTAATTCCACTCTCCATTAGGAGGAATTTAACCAGGACCACTATTATTCTCATTTGACCCTTCAGGAATGTAGATTTGATAGAAGAGATCATTGTTCATTCTTATATCATCTTCTTCAATCCATTTATTTTTCACGAACATCGCCTTATCTATTTCTTCCACATACCTCGAATGATTGAATTGCATCTTGAGTTGCCATCCCATGTGATCCAGATGTAAGGTAATATCATTGATTTTTGCTTCCATTGAAGTCACTCAGGCTTCAATTTTTACAATCATCTCTGCTATACCTTGAATGCTAATAGCCAGATATCCATTAAATAACTCCTTAGCACTATCACTAATGAACTTACTTTTATCGTAATCTTGCTTCTTTCTCATCTTGTTCTCCCAGGAAGACATGGTGCTCTTCAAAATTTTCTTCTTAGACTTCGGAAATGAAATTTGGACTTAGGGTAAGTGTTTCTATCAAGTCTATTCCTTTTTATAGATTTGGGAGATGCTAGAATATTACCCTAGACGTTTAGAATCTTCTAAATAACTCCCATAACTTCTCCCGCACGATCTAGGCTTCAAATACGCATTTTTCACGTTTTTTATAACTGTGGCGCCTAAGCGCCAACTAGTCGGCGCTTAGCAGCCAGTGCACAATTTAGCACAGGTCTGCTAAGTGTCCAAATTTTTATTCTGACTTCTCTTAATCATCAATAAAGGTCAGATAAACTATACTTAAGTTTAAAAACTCCAAATTACTACCACTAAAAACATAAAAACAAACCAAACAAAGCAAACAAAACACACAAAACAAACATAAAGCAAAGCACACCGATAAATATGGGTTGCCTCCCACAAAGCACTTGTTTTAACGTCTTCAGCCTGACATACCAAGAACTCATTCTGAGTGACCCAACATTAAATTCTCATCAGATTTAGATATGTTGACTGTAAAATATGGTTTAATTCTATGTCCGTTAACTTTAAATATTTTTCCAGTCTTAGGATCTTGAATATCTACAGCTCCATAAGAATAAGCTTTTATAACAATGAATGGACCCATCCACCTGGACTTAAGTTTTCCAGAAAATATTCTCAATCTAGTATTATACAGCAAAACCTGTTGTCCTTGTACAAGATTTTTGGTAAGAATCTTCCGATCATGCCATAACTTCATCTTTTCCTTATAAATCATAGCATTTTCATAAGATTCATTCCTTATTTCTTCAAGCTAGTTCAATTGCAATAATCTCTTTTCAGCACATCTTTCAAATTATAATTGAATTCTTTCATAGCTCAATATGCCTTATGCTCAAGTTCAAAAGGTAAATGACAAGCTTTTCCAAAAATCAGCCTATATGGGGACATTCCTATAGGTGTTTTGTAAGCAGTCCTATAAGCCCACAAAGCATAATCTAGTTTAATTAACCAGTCCTTTCTATTTGGATTAACATTTTTTCCAATATTCTTTTAATTTCATGATTGGATAATTCAACCACCATACTATTCATTCTGATGTATGAGGACCATTCCCTATTTCTTCTTTACGTTGTTTTAGATACCACGTAGTATTTTTTGATGATTACTCGCCTTTCTCTTGGCTTTATTTGCTCAAAAAATAAAAATGAAACTCTAGCCAAATTTGTTTAGTTTAAACAACTTCTTGAAAACCAGTTTAATACACATTATAATTCTTAGAACAGATGGAGGTGGTGAATACATTAATCATAACTTTCACAATTTCTTTAAAAAACATGGTATTTGCCATCAATACACTTGTTCTTACACTCTAGATGGTATTGCTGAACATAAACATCGTCGGTCTACTTGAAACCACCCGTACCCTCCTACATGCAACGGCTGCCAAAAACTTGGTCCCACCGGATATAAGTGCGCTGATGATTTAAGATATGAAAATACTGATTTTATAATATGGGATACTATGCAAGTATACGTATCGTTTATCAAGTAATATAGGACTTTCTGATTAAGCCCCGAGATATCGAACCCACACGGAAAAGTTGAAAATCTTTAAAGGAATTTAGAAAACTATCTTTTTACTCTCTTTAATTATTTTTAAAATAGTATGTCTTGATTTTAAAAAGCTTTAGAAAGTTGATTTGTCTTTTTAAATTTTGTTAATAAAATGCTAAGCAATGAAAGTAAAGGTTTCAACAACTAATAACACTGGATGTAAAAATACTTTTAACTAAAATATCTTTTTCTTTCCTTTCATGAAGTAGTAATAATTCATAAAGTATTGTTGTGGAAGTATTTAAATTTTGTTGTGACAGATAGAAGCAAATGTGTTCTTTACCCTTACTTGATTCTATAAAGAACATATGTTAATTTGAAATTTATATTATTTTGAACATGGTTAGGCAGTGGAAGATACCGGTCTCTCACTCTAGAGTTCCCTCGATTCCCACCACTCTGGGGCAAACTTCTCATAACAAAACTCAAAACTTCAAACCAAATTAGGGGGTTTTAGCCTGTCACTCTAAAATCCTCTAATTTTACTCCATTCTATAAAAAATATCTTCTAATATTACATTCACTTATATGGACAACAGTTCTCACCCATATAATTGCATGTGATTCCTACTAACTTTAATGAGATAATACCGCATTGCATCTTACATAATCTCAAGAAATGTTACAACTTAACAGGACAAATTAAGAAGTAAACAGAGTTCTCAGAATCAATCTTCACAACTTCTTCCAACTTTTAAACACTGATACTTTCCACAACAATTCTCTTTAAATTAATTACTTCTCCATTTTAAGAAAGAAAAAGATAAATTAAACTACTCAGAATGCATTGGGAAAATACTAAAACACATTGATTTTAAATTAAAAACAATAAGAAAACAATAAACGAAAGCAAGTATTGATAAACTAAATAAAAGTAAACACTTATATGAAAATCCTCTCCACAAGAATAAGGAAATTCCTCTGAAACTTTGACTCTTCGCTAAACTACTCCTCAGAGCAAGTCTCCAAACTTTGATGACTCAGAATTCAGACTTCAGACTTCAATAAAAACTAAACTAAAAGAAAGAAAAGAAGTGGGAGAAAAACTCTTAACTCCGACCCTTTTATCCTTTCTACTCTCTACTCCTACTCTAAATAAAAACTTAAAATGCAGTGGAAGAATCTCCTAAATTCCTCTCTTCAAAATATAGTGAAGAGCCTCTTCAATTCTTCACTTCTTCACTTCTATGACTCTCTTTAAATAGTGAACCAAAAGGAGCCTTAGTGTCTCTTCAAAATGTGTCCAGATTCGACGTATCTACCAAGGAACACACCCACATTCAAATTTGCCGCCCAAAGGAAGCTATGGACGTTACCACCAAGAGTTGCATCCATTCCCTTTTGAATTTGGCGCTAAATCTAATTAAAGTTTGATTTATAATCGTGGTGGCTAAGCGCCGGCCCGGCGTGCGCTTAGCCGCTGCCAAAATTTTGATTTTTCATTTTTTTGCTCCAAATTTGATCCAATTTTGCTCCTTTCATCATGACCATCCATTTTCATCATACCTGCAAGAAAAACACAAAATACCTTCCATTAAAGTGCAATATCATTAAACATAGGTATAAAAATGTGCATAAAAATACTATATATTTTAGGTGTATCAGTTGGCGCCTAGGCTCTATAGTTGGGCATCCAAACATTAGAATCAATATATTTGGACGAATTTTGAAAGGAAATCTGAAGTGATTCTTCGGGATTTTGAGGTTTATATTAAATGAGGCTTGGTGTTTCTTCAGAAAGTGAGGTGAGATTGTGTGAGAGTGAGTGTGTGGGTGTGTGCGTGTACGTGTGTGTGTAAGGGGGGAAGTGTCTCTTGGAGTCTTTATGACTTTTAGGACTTTAGAGAGAAGTGTAATGGATTGTTATTTGTTATGCAAGGATGGTGTGAATATTCTTGAAAGACAAGTCTTGGACTCTTTTTATATTTGCTTTGAACTATTGCAATATAGTTGTATGGTTTCAATGTCATTTGCAATGAGGAATCCATGTGTTTCTCCATGCTTAGAGAGTAGTTTTTCTTACTCTTTCCTCTTATGATGATGTAGTGGAATGTGTAGAAAAATTTATTCTTTGATATAATAATTTTAATTTCTATGTGATGAGTAATTTCTCCATTGACATAATGTACTGGTCATAGGTTATGTTAAAATCTATTGTAAGTTGAGACTAAGACTCGGAAGAGTGGTGACTTCATAACTTGAGTGCACTCGCATTGTCTGGTTAGCTTTGGTGAAGTAGTTCAGAAAGCAATGCAACTTTTAAAAGAAATATATTTTATTATTTGTTTCTATTAGGTGCTTCAAGGTGAAAATTAATGTAGGTGATTGGGTACCTTACCAGGAGTTGTAAGGCTTTTTTACCACCTTCGCATCTCTGCTATTTGTGTAACCCTATTAGAATACTAACCTTATCTATACTCTCAGCAAATGGTAGGTAGACATATGTTCCTTTTTGACACAAAAATCATTACATATTTCAGTCAATTCTTCTACTGTGTATGCCATTATCTTTATTTCATGAGGGAAGGGATTTTAATTATGTAAGAACTTTCCAAATTTAATCTAGCTTCCATATATTAGTTTTTTTTATTTAATATAGTTAATTTTAATTTTAGAGTAAATTAGTGAATTTAGGTTAATCAAACTTTTAAAAAATTTTAAACTAAGACCTGATAGTAGTAGACTAGAATTTAGCTTAAGGGATTTCTTACCTCGCTTTGCTGTGAGATCAATACTCTGGGTTCAAAGAAAATCCTATATTACTTGAACGATTTATGTACTTACATTTATGCCTGGTGAGAACTGATAAATCATGGAAAATTAAGTTATTAAAGTTATAAAATATATTTTTAAAAATATAATATTTAAACCATATATCACTAGGTATATGACCCAACCCGCAATTACGTGTATTTTTTAATCTTTAAAATATTTCCAAAAACTTACCAAATTAAATTTTACAGCTAGTGTAAATAAGTTTAATGATTTAGAAAATATATAATAAATTTTCACACTAGGGATACTACGTAAGTATACATATCATTTCAAGTAATAAAGAATTTTCTTTTAAAACCTCATATCGCTCCCTTGGAGAAGGTTGTAACTCTTTAACTAGACTTGTAAAATTTATACCTAAATTGCAGATAAAAATAATAAGAGAACAATGTTGATATGCTTGCAAAGATTACTACTAAATTTATGAACCTTGTGTCTTTTTCTCCCTTTGCAACAAATGACCTGAACCTCTAGGAAAACAACCTTCTAGGGACGTCCGACCTCGCTGCCTTTCCCTCGCTAGAGCTCTGATCATTAACGAAGCAGTGGCGGCATCACAACATGTAGAAACACGTCGAACCCCTCACACGATGGTACGTATCAGTCATTTTCGTCTATGCTATGATCATTTATTTCGGGTACTTGTATACCTGGCGTGCTCTCACTCTTCTTTTTTGTATAGCTTGTGATGTTCTTTGGTGGAGAGGAGGAACGTAAGGATATTCTTGGAGCTTCCGTGAACTCTCCTTCATAGAAGAGATTCACCACTCTTTAAGGAAGGTGTAAAGTTTAGAGCTTGGAGCCTTGTCGGGATATCCTCCTTGATTAGAGCTTCTTTATATTTTGGAGAAGGGCCTTCACCAGAATTTGTGACATCACCAAAATGTTTTTGTGGGGAGAGCTTCATCATTCTTGGAAGAAAAGCATGGGCTTCTTCTCTCCTACTGTTAGGAGAGCTTCATCTGGGAAACACCAACGTGAAACTTTAATCAACCACCAAGACAGTATAACATCCTCAATACTTAAATTTTCTTTCTTAGCCAACCCTATGATTAGATTTAGGCTAGGTGTTGTGGGTCCAGTTACCCACACGGGGTGAGTTGGCCGACCGACACTAGTTGGTGTTAACCTCACTTTTGTTGCGGTCTATTCTTTCTTTAGGCAACCTAGGATCTAGCCATAGGACTTTCCTGGTGACTATCTTAGAAAACTAGTGATGGAAACCTTAGCGCATAGAAATTTAAAACACTTCTTTTCTTCGCTTGAAGTTTCATATGCTTAAAGTCTAACTTCTAAGCACTTAGGAGGATGAGAAAAAGCATAAGAAAGCTCAAGAGGAGTTCTCTATAGGGTGCTCAAGCATTAGGACTCACCCTGGGAAGTCTAGTTTGGGTCAGGCTCACACGCACACACCTAAAATTTACACTTACACTCACCACTTCAAACCCTAAACCAAATTCCCTTAGGTTTAATCCCCTATGCCTTTGGAAACTCATGTGGGCGGTTCCCCATGCTCTTGCTAGGGTTTGGATTAGAACCAACACATGGAGGATCCAAAGTGGGAATTCTCTTGGCCCATGGCTAAAATAGGTTGAAATTCTCAATTGACACCCAATTTTACCAAAAATTCCAACTTTGACCCTTTAACCCCTAAACTTCTCCTAAATTACCAATTGCCCTTAAACCCTAATTTTGAACAAAAATACCAAAATTTCCCAAATTACCCAATTCTCTCCCAAAGTCATTCCAAAATGTTCCCCACCACCCAAAATACCCCAAAAACTTAAAATATCAAAAAACTCTCAAAATACCCCCGAATTAGCTAAAATTACCAAAATGCCCCTCCAAATCAAAAAAATCTAAAAATTTCCAAAAATTCCAAAATCATCCCAAATGTTCCCAAAACCAATTTAAACCACTTCATTAGACCCAATTTGACAAAATTAATCCATTTTGACTAAAAGACCGAAATTGCCCAGTAAGACCAAAATGCTTAAATCACCTCCAATGTCCACCTAATTGATCCCAAACTCCCCCAATTTCAATTCTAAACTCAAATTAACCATGAATTAGTATAATCTAGACCAAATAAAAGCCCAATTTGACCTAATTTCAACAATTTCAACCCAAGTCAAAAAGCCCCAATTTTGACCATGTACCCAAAATTCCTTATATTGAATCCCTTAGCCAAATCGATTTCCCTAAATTTGAATTCTAAACTCTTCATAATACTCCTATACACCAAATTTATCAACCAATTGACCATAGGTTGTGCCCAAACCTCACCCAAATCCAACCTAAATCAAAATCCTCAAATTTGCCCCAAATGTGCTACATGTCCGAATGTCATCAAATTGAATGCTCTAACCCCAAAATTTCCACCAAATTTCTATCCAAAACCCTTCATGACCTTAACCTACACCAAATTAACCATCAACTGAACCCTAGAAAAGATCTAGAATAACCCAAACCCAAGCCTAATCCAAGTTAGCCTAAATTAACCAAATATCCAAATTCTACCAAATTGACCCTCCAAACTATTTCAAAATCACTCCAATCCTTTTCTAAAACCTTTGTGACAATCAAACACACCATTTTGAACAATAAATTGGACTCAACCCAAGCATGAACCCAACGTAGCCCAACTTGAACTCAAGTAACCCATTATTGAACCTAAGACCCAAGCTCACCCAAACCTAGCCAAATTGACCAAGCCAAGTCCACCAGATCCAGCATTTGGACCCTAGAAGCCACCCTAGACCCACCTAGTCCAACCTAATTGAGCCATGGACCAATGGTCTCCTAAATTATGGGATTTCCTTCCTTAAATGGTTAAAGCAAAGGGGATTTCTTGCTCGAGCCATCACCAACCAAAACCATCACCATAATGGCCTGACCTCTAGCTAAGCTGACCACCTGCCCGGGCCTGAACGGCTGACCTAGTCGCAGAAGGAGCCAAAAAAGAGAGCCACATCTCTTGGAGCCAAACCCAATTGCACCATCCAAGCTGTCCAACCATAATTGTTTACTGGAGTCTTATTGCCTTTCACCTAAGCAGCTAAGTTCACCCACCAGCAAGCCCTGACTTCCTCATAGCCATAGCTATTTAAGCCACCACCCTTCAAGGCCAAGTAAGGAGAACACACTAATCCTACGGGAAAATCTTCCCAATTGCTTCCAGAGCCTCTCCCAACCTTCCTTAAGCTCAACCTAACAATTTTCATCTATCTCCTCCACTGCCTGAGCTTAATTTTTAAGCTCAAAATCAGCCAAACCAGGGCATTCACTGTCACAACCCTACAATATACCAAGATCCAAATTTATTTGCCCCTCACCATCCCCTCACTAAACAAAGAAGATCCCCCAAAGAAGCCACATCTCAGAGCTTCTCCAACCTAGACTTCCCTTAGACCTGAATTTCCCCTCTGATCAAACTCTAGTGTAGGCCGAACAAGAGCTTAAATTGTTGCTTCCAGGAGCTTCACGAGGTCACTACGAATGTGTAGAAATATTCTGATTAAGGTCTCCTCTATCAGACCAAGGTATAGAGCTCTCACCTTAACCCGAGCCTATTTTTGTTCTCCATGCAAGTATACTGTATTTAAGACCATATGAACCATATGGATATGTTCGTCTGGGCTAGATGAGTATATAGGATCAAACCCAAGTAGATTTAGTTGATTCTAGCTCGAGTTCTTAAGGATGGAAGGTGGATGGCTCTCGGGATGAACCATGCGAGGACAATGAACCAGAATCGTCGGATCATGCGTATGTTGGGTGAACGGCTAGGATCGTGCCGGATGGACTCCTGATGCATAAAGCGTGTGGCTAACTCAGATGGTAGTGCCCAACCAGAAGGTGACACGTGTGGTTTTGACGGGTATGAGGCTGACTCGGCGACCGCGTGGTCTAAGTAGGAAATTAGGGTATTTATGAATTATTTAAATCAATTTAACTTTAAAAATCCTTAACTTGATGTAGACACCTCACAAATATAAAATAAAAATACCCTAATGCTTAATGAACAGATGAGAATAATGTGGAAATAAGTTTTAGGTTATTTGACATGTATTTTATTTTTTATTAATTATACATAGAAATAATACTTAGGCCATAACTTGTTCAATACATTTCACCATAGCATGAGCTTTGGAGGAAAAGGCTTTGTGGTTAGAGATCTTCGTTGATTTTTCTAAGGTCAGAGGGCATCTCTAGCCAGAGATCCCTAATTTCTAATTTAATTCCCTCTATTTTGGTATAAAAATTATAATAATTAAAATATAAGTCAGAAAAATACGAAACTTACTTTGGTAGGTTCAATGTAATTAGAGGACCCTAGGAAAAATATAAAAATGATTTAACTCATTAAGAATGGCATTAATGGAAATTAACTCACTAAAATCACTTAAAAATTATATAAATAAAATAAAAATGTAAAAATCATAAAAATGATTCCCCGCTATTTAAAATGAATAGAGGAGCTCCTATAAAAATTTTACGCCAATTGGATCTAATATACCCACTAAAATGAATTTCTAAGTAAAATGTTATTTTTGAATTAAAATAATTATAATAATTAAAATATAAGTAAAAAATTCATAAAATTGGATTTGCAGAGCTCCTAGTAACCAAAGAAACTTAAAATGGGAATTAAAATAAATATTTCATTTTAAAACTATATTTTAATATTTAAATAATTAAAAATAATTAATAAATGATAAAAATATTAAAAATACAAAACACACTAAAATGTCACATTTGGTTTCTTGATCATTTGGTAATAATTAAATAAATTTTCCTAATTTTCTAAGTGAAGATATTAATTTTTAAAGGCTTAAAATAATTTTTAAAAGCTAAAAAATTGATTTTACTTAATATTTCATTAAAATAATTCCAATAATTAAAATATAAATCACAAAAATATGAAACTTATTTCTCTGAGTTCCTTGGAATCAATGAGATTTAATAAAAATATAAATATGAAACTTAATTTTCTACTTAAAATATATATTATAATTAATTAATACTTAAAACAAACAAATAATTTTAATAATTAAATTAAAAATAAAAAAAATCTTGAAAATTTGTCCAAGTGGTTCTCTTGCTTAGGTGAACCTCTAATAATTTTCTTAAGGACAAATAGTTTATTCTGGCTAAGTTATTGAATTAAAATTAAAAATCCCTATTTTTGCATTAAAATAATTATAATAATTAAATTAAAATAAAAAACCACTTTTTCTCTTCTAATATTTTAAATTACTCATGAATGGGGTAACATAAAAATTTCAAAGTCATTTGAGTCAACTTTAATAAATTATGGAGTGATAAGGCCTTAAGGGCAAAATGAATATTTTAAGAATTAAGCCTTAATTAAATGTTTTGGTCTAATCAAAGGGGAATGGGTAATTAATAATCATAATTGACATATTTAGATGATTGGAATATGAGGGACCTAATGGTAGAAACCAATCTCATATTTTCCACATTAAGAATAAAATTATAATTTTCTTAATTATTATAGTTGGAAGGTAATTGAAACTGAATGATTCTGAAGTAAGGGGTTTGATTTCGGAAGATAATAATACACTAATTTAAAACCTCTAATAGATGGTTTCATAACAATTTAATATGTTGATAAGGATCAAATACATTACATAACTTAATATTTCTTAAAATTACAAATTTACTCAGAAAGTCTTAAGGGCTTAGTAGTGAGCTAGGCTTAATCTAATTTGACTTAATGAGGTTTAGAAATTGAAATATAATCAACGTCAAACATTTTAAAATGCTGCAAGCCCAATTATGAAGTTAAATCGACTAAATTCTTAATAAATCAATTTGCCCCTAAGGGCCTTTCACTCACATAATTTATAAATAAAACATTATGTGATAGTAACCCCACTCATTGGGATAATTAAGAAATTATGATACATTAAGCATAAGGGTATATTGTGGATGAGTTGTTTAGCAAATATGATAAGCTCAAATGAACTCAAGACAATTCAAAAGGGTTGTGAAATATTGAGGGTTTTTCCTTGGAACATTTCACAAGTCTTCTAGATATCTTGGAGGGCAATCGAGCTCATTATACTTTGCAAAATAAATAAATAGGAATTCACCAAGTTATGGAGCTGGTAGTTACTTTATGACCTATTCTTCTTGTTTTCTGGCATGCAATTTTAATTTTTTTGCAAAATTAAATATGCAATGTGAAAGGCTAAACTTTTAGCTGAAGAGCGAGAAGAGGGCTGGTACGCTTTTACAGTTTATAGCATTTATTTTCCTTCATTTACTTTACTGTACTTTCATGCTTATAAAACTTCATGTCAAAACTGAAACCTTTAGGATAGCCACAAAACCAAAATAAAAAAAAATGAAATTCATCGCCATAACAAAGAAAAAGTATAAGAAAACTCAAATTTAATCACAAATAAAGACGAAACCACAATTGAACTAAATTAAAACGTCTATTTGGATGATCGGGAATCACTCAGAAGAGGCAACCTACGGTTGCTAACGAGATTTTCCACGGTCTGAATGAAAGTACTGAATTTATTTAGTTGAATTTGGTAAATTCATCTGGACTAAGTGAAAATAGTGGTGTCAGAACAAGGGAACCGTGGGATCCTAACCGGTGTTGCTATAATCAACTTAAATATTCCCCTTAATAAGATATTAAGTCATCTTAATTTAAACATTTCTAAACTACAAAACTTTTCTCATCCCCTCAATTTGACATTTCTAAAACTTAACCTGCTGCAATGAGGAGCTTGGAGCATACAGTGGGCAGCATAACCATCTTCAACAGCAAAATTCCTTAGAATTAAACAACAAGTCATAGGACTTCGAGATAGTTTTCCTAGTGCAGCATAAATCCTCACCTTATCCCTTTAGGCCTTTATACTCCGTGCAATATAAGCCCTAACTCGTTTTAGGATTCTGAGGTTGTCATCTAATATGACATAAATCCTCCTATCTTTCAGGCCATTCACATGATTGGTACCAAGTGAATGTAAGCCCTAAATAATAAAATTGGTAGGATGAAACACTAGATAAATATCTCAAATTGAAGCTAAATAATAAGATAGTTTGGTAAATCACCAAGATTCTTCTCGAAGCCTTGTTTTCCTCTAGACTTTCCTTCCTTTTGATTCATATAATAATTGTTCCAAACTTAAGCCACTCACATATTGGATTTCTTATTGCGACAATACCTTGAAGAAACCTACCTTTTGGAAGTCATGAAAATAATATTTCCTGATCTAATCAAAAGTTTTCTTAGGTGACTTCGGTGTAATTAACTATAAGGGCTTGCCCTTATAGGAAGCTTTAAGACCCTAGATTAATATAAACCCTATATAGTTGTTTCATATTAAATAAGGGAAGTTATCAGTCAACATAAATGGCTTGTAGACCAAACGGATGTCATGGATTCTTTAGTATATTTGATCAAGCCTCACCACCAAGCAATATATCCATTCTTCGGGATAGATACATGGCTTGTAGTGAAGTGCTCAATTATTTAAACTATTGCATATGTGGGATCGGTTTGATTTCATATATTTTAAAATTAAAAATAATATTTTTCAAAATTTTATATATAAAATAAATTAAAACCCCCAAATCTTTAACGACAGACAGTTGGCATGGCCATAATCCTTTAGATTGGCCCTTTATTTCCTAGAAGAAGCCCAAGGTTAGGATGCACATGAGTGGCAAAATCATTTATGAATCTGAGTGATTTCCCCTTGTCTAAATACTAATGGGACAGAATTCCTATTTTCTCACGGTTTCAACATTTCTAACCTTTCTTGGAGGGTTTCAGATTGTTCGATCTTGAAAATGGGAAATGTTTTTTAGCTAGCATATTCTACAAGATCTTTGGAGGTTTGTAGAGAAAAAAAGCTTTGTAGTTGGTCTGCCCTATGAATGGTGAAGCACTTCTATGAGAAATCAAAGGGTGAAGTTATCCACATTTCCTTGTCAAAGCCGGAGGTGGCTATACCGTGAATCCAACAACTAAACCCTAGCTACCTATGTGAGATCATTAGCACTATTATGGCTAGCTATTGTTTGTGCTGGCTTACACCATATCATGTTGCATCTCATGCATGATGTTTATTCTTTGATCGGCCGCCCAGGCCCAGTTTGCATCACTTTACCTTGATTTACCGCCCCGACCAAGTTGGCATAGCACTTTGGCTTGATCACCTTCTTGACATGGTTAGCCTTACACTGATCTGACCGGTCACCCTGGCCTAGTCGACTAATCACTTTGGACCGATCGGCTGCCTCGGCCTAGTCTACCGACCACTATGGTTCGACTGGCCGTCCCTACATAGTCGATTGACCATATTGGTCTGACTGGCCACCTTAACCCAGTCAACCGACCACTTTAGTCTGACTGACTACCTCAGTCCGGTCAACTGATCACTTTGGTCCGACAAGCTGGCCCGTCCAGGTCAACCAATCACATTGGCCCAGCTAGCCATCTTAGTCCGGTTGAGCCCATTAGCTATGTTGCCCGGGTTGACCTTCTCGATTGACTCAGTAGGTTGAACATCCGATTACACTTGCAAAGTGTTTGTTCTGCGTGGTTTGCACTAGCACATTCACCACTTGCACTCTTATTGTACACTTGTGGGCATATGCCCTTATATACCCATATATGAGAAGAACTGATTGTTCATGTCATGACAACTATGGTAGAACATGGAATGGAACTTATACTAGACTCACTTATTGATCCATAGGAGGATCATAATTTCAGTATAACTTTAAAGGCTCTAGCGGTCAATCAAGTTGTTGATGTGGAAAAAGGAAGGGGAAGCTGAAACCAAAAAATTTTAAAATTAGTAAATTAGAATCAATGAAGACTCCACATTGGAAGCTACCATAAATGCTTTTGAGGAGAAATGATTAGTGCAGAAATCAAATAGGAGGATGCCAAAGGGTAGCCAAGAACTAAAAAAACCTAAATTCTCTTAATATTATTAGTGAAATTCAAGGAACAGTTGTCAATAGACCAAACTCAAAAAATGGGGCCTCTCTTTCTTTAGGCTAACGAGGGAACGAGAGTATACACATGATGATTAAAGACGTTAATGGAATGTTAGAGGAATCGCTGATCTTAATTCATCTAACATACTCAAACATTTAATAAGGATCCATATGATTGCTTGCTTTGCTATTTTAGAGCCTTTGGCGAACAAAAATAGACACAAGATTATAAGGAGGTGGATGGTTCAATCACCACTCTTAACAATAGTAATAAAATTAATTTCTTCTGGAGGAAAAAAGTTTAAATTAAAACCTTATACATGTGAAGTTGTCTTAGGGGCTCTACATCCATTTTTCCACAATGGTTTATGTTGGGTGCTCCAGAACTTCATGATTGGAGCTTGGTAGTTACATGTGCAATTTGGGGCATAATATGCAAGATGCTTGGTTCATTGGTGGGGACTTCAACATGATCATTTCTCAAGTGGAATGAAAAGGTGTCAGGCCTGTTAATAATTATAGCATTAACATGTTTAACGGTTACATTAATAATGTTAGTTTATTTTATTTGGGCTTTGGTGGCTCCCCTTTCACTTGGATAAGAGATAAATTATATCAAAGGGTTGATAAGATCCAAGATAATCATACTTGGTTTAACTTTTTTCAAATCTTTAAAGTTCAGAGACACAATAGGGACAGTTCAGTGACTACCTCCTACATTGACCTCATTTTTGATGAGGTCTTCTCTCCTTCTTTTTAGTACTTAGGATCTAGCCTTAGGCTTTTTCCTTTGACTATCCTAGAGGATTAGAATCGGGACCCACCATAGAAATTCGAAACCACTTCTTAACTCCCTGCAAACTCCGCAAATTTGATTGTAGACCCCTAATCACCTAGAGGTTGAAATCAAATGTGGAAGTTTAAAGGATGAGTTCCTATAGGACTCTTTGGCCTTAGGACTGCCCTGGGTGGCTGTGATGCAGTGAAAGACTGACCTACACACACATGCTTATGCAGCACGTAGAAATCCCAAATTTGACCATTTTAACTAGTAAACCCGTGTCAAACCAAACTTACCCAAAGAATTGACCCAAATTCTGGTCCAATTCAATTATAAACTTCAATTCAACATCCTAACACCAATCTAGACAAAATCCAAGCCCAATTTGATTGACATTTGAACCCGATTTCACTTTTGACCTTAAAGCCCGATTTGGACCCATGACCCAAACATAAAGCAGACTCACCCAATTCAACTCCAATTTAAATCTTTTCTAAACCTTCCCTAACATCCCCACAAACAAAACACTAACATAATTTGCCCAAATTTAGACCCCGAAACCCCACTCCCGAATTCAACCCAAAGCTAAAAGACCCAATTTTGACCTAAACCCAAACCTAACCCCAGAATAAGCCCAAACCCCAAAATCAAAACCCAACCAAAGTCAAAACCTCTTTGAAACACTCCCATAAACATTTCCCAACATTAATTTTACAACAATTTCAACCCCTATCCCAACATTGGCACAAAGTTAGCCCAATTTGACCTACATTAACCCTTTGCAAAAGAAGCCCGAATCGACCCAATTCGAAACCCAAATCACTCCAAAATTGTTTCAAATCAATCATGAGCACATCCTTAAGGCAAAACTAAACATTTATTTGGCATGGCCCATTGCAAATTTTTCTATTCAAAAGCCCATTTTCTAGCTTCAAAGCCCACTCCCTTAAACCCCATAAAAGCCCACCTTTTACCAAATTTTAAAAGCCGAATCAATCTAAAGCCTACATGACACTCTCCCTCATCACACATTAAATTTAAAATCACCCTAAGTTTCAAGATCATCATTAAAACATTCCAAATCCCAGCTTCATGAAAATTCTGCAAAATACCAAAATTCCTAAATTCTACTTCCATGAAATTGATGACTTTATCCTAAGCCATAGGCAAAGCCATGAAGCCATTCTTAAGCCACATGCAAGCCATGTGAGTTGTTCACATGTGACCTTACCACTTTGGACAAGGAGGAGATCATTTTCACATTCCCTTAAGGTGATTAACCATTTCCATGTCTCCCCTAAACCATGTTTAATCTAATTGTACTTGGATTGTGACTTGACCCCACTAATCAAGCTGATCGAATCACTTTCTCTTCAGCCTAAACTAAGCCTTGGGTGGTGCACCTAGCCAAAGGATGGGTTGACCCATTTAGAGCCAAAATAGCCATGCCCCCATGCCATTTTGATCAAACACCTTACATGTCCAAACCCAGTCAGCTTGTCATTGCCGAGCCACGACCTCCCTGGTCGAGATGGTGACTCATGCACAGTCGGCCGGCCACGGACGTAAGAACACACCATGGTAGAAAGCTCCCATGAGCCAACACCCTTCGCTGAGGCGCCCCCGAGTCCGATTGGCCACCATGGGCTGTTCTTCTTAACTGCTTGATTGATCCCAAAGCCACAAGCCGCCCACAGGGAGGCCCCTCGGCCTCTCTGTTAAACACCACCCCCTCTCGGCCATGAGAGGTGCTGAAAAAACCTTAAGGAAACTCTGCCAAATTGTTCCGAGACTACTCCCCACACATAGAGAACTTGATCCCCAGGAAATCCCACGCCATTTTCTCTGTGAGCTGTTTTCAGAGTTGAAATCCAACTTCAAAACAAAGGACACTTCTCCCGGTGAGCCAATCCCCAAATTGATTGGTCCTACACCTTCACGGACGAAAAGAGTTTGGCAGCCACTTCTCGACACCCACATTTCCGGACTCCAAACAACGCCATTCATTGTGGTCGAAATCATACTGGACGATTCACGAAGCCAAGGGACTTCATCGGAGCTTGCTTGGACCCGGTGAAGGTGACACAACCCTCAGATTGAAGCCGCTATAAACGAGTATGGATTCATTCTTCTTCCCGGCACCAGAGATTCTCCATTTAATTTAAATCGAATTTCAATGCATGTTTACCGTATGGATGTATTCGACAGAGACGAATCCGTAGAAACATAAGAACACAAAAATCCGTTGAGAATCGAGTGAGAAGTGGGGTTAGAAGGTTGACGGTCACGGGTGCACACCGGTCGTAGACGATGAGGCGGGAGCCGTCGGATCGAGCGTGTCGAGCGGACGGTACGAGTTAATGGGACGGCGTGATGAGGCCGTGAACACGCGGGGCCACTGGAGCGAGTCGGATTGGCGGCGCCGAATCGGAAAACGACGGCGTGGTCTTTCGGAGGCTGCCCAGGGATGGCGTGGCGTCGCGTGGATAAGTAGGAAATTAGGGTATTTTTTGATTTATTTAATTCCCTAAACTTCAAAAATGCATAACTTTGTGGAAAATCCTAAAAATAAAAACGAATGCTTTCTTGCTCGGTGAACGAGGAGGAGAATAATGTGGAAAAGTCACGTAATTTCATAGTATTTTCTTTTTAATTATTTATTTACTTTCTCTGCACTATTTCAATTCTCCATGCATGTATCTGATTCACCATGACATGAGACCATAGGGCTTATGAAGCCTCTGAATTTGGGAACATTCCCTGAGTTTTCCAAAGTGGGAGAGGCCATCCTATGAAGAGTTATTGATTTTTCAATTCTAGGTCACTATTCTGAGTATTTTAATTCCGAAATTAGCATGTTGTGGAAATAAATTAGGGAAAATTTGGTGATGTTTCTTATATTTAGAGGACCATTTTTAGGAAAAATAGTTTTTGAGTTAACTCACTTGTAATAACCCTAATTGGCTTAAACACCCAAAATGGAGCTTTAATTAATTGGAGCTAATTATACATCAAATTGACTTGAAATCGATCCTCCCGCGGCCTTTAGGATCGAGAGGAACCCACCATAAAGAAGTTTGATCGATTGGACTTGGTTAGCCCTATCAAATGGGTTGATTAGATATTTAGCAAAATTAAACTTCAAAATTTCATAACTTTCAATACTTCTCAAAATTCACAAAATTGGTTTTGGAGCCTCTCTCGATATTAGGGGAATTTAAGAAAGAATTAAAATTGTAATTTTTTAAAAAATTGATTTTTTGCATTATTTTAATATTTTTAATAATTAAAAAATAATAAAAATCACAAAAATAATAAAAAATTCACCAAAATGTCACATTTTGAATTTTAATCACTTAGGAACAAACCTCGTTTTTTTTTTCTTAAGTCTCTTGTAGTGAGATATTAAATTTTTAAAGCCCTAAGGTAATTTTTAAAAATAAAAAAAATGCATTTTCTCGCATTTCCACTAAAAAATAATTCTAATAAATCAAAGAAAAATCAGAAAATTGTAAAAATTGGTTCTCTGATTTCCCTGATATCAGGGAGATTTTTGAAAAATATAAAATTCATTTTTCAACCTTTATTTTATTTTTAAATTAATTAATACTCCAAAAATCAAAATAATTATAATAAAAAGAATATAACTCAAAAAATCACCAAAATTATTTGATGGTTCTCTAGTGTTAGAAATGTCCCATAATTTTCTTAAGAAGACAGAAAAATTCCCATAGTCATCTTATTGAATTTTCCTTGGAAATACATTTTCTACAAAAAATAGTTATATAAATAAATTAAATACAGAAAAATCTGTTTCTCCTCTAATGTCTTGATTGACATATGAGTGAAGTCACATAAAAATTTCAAATTCATTTAAGCTCGATTTAGTGAGTTATGAAATTAGTAGGTTGAAGAAATGAAAATGGTAATTAAAATTTTAACCCTTAATTAAAACTTTAGGCTTAATGGAAATGAAAGAGTAAAATATTTGATCCTAATCTGATTTGGATGATTGAAATTTACATAATTAAATGGTAGAAACCTACCAAACAATTTGAAAATAATTAAGATAAACCTTAATTAAATAATTAATTAAATTTGGAAGAATAATAAAATTGGAATTATTAAAATAGGGATATTATTAGGAAGAGATTTGTTCTTTAATTTAAGAATCCCTAAATTAATCACCTCAAAAGTATTTAATTCTTTAATTAAAATGATAATCCAAATTTAAAATTTGAAATGTAAAAAGACTTAATCATTAAATTAAATTAAAGTTAAATTATTTAAATTAAATCCTTTTAAAATTTCAATTAAATTTATACTTTAACAATTAAAATTAAATCATCTTTAAAACATAAAAAATAAAATATTAAATTAAAATTAAAAATAAAATAAAATTAAAATTTAAATTAAATTAAAATCTAAAATAAATTTTAATTAAATTAAAACTTAAATTAAATTAAAATCTAATTAAATTAAAGTTTAAATTAAATTAAATTAAATTAAATTAAAATTAAAATTAAATTAAATTAAATCACATTAAATTAAATTAAATTAAATTAAAACATATTAAAGTAATTAAAATAAAAAATTAAAAATAAAATCAGTTAAATTAAAATTAAATTAAATTAAATAAATTAAATTTAAAATTGAAACTAAACCAAATTAAATCAAATCAAAATTAAAATTAAAATTGAATTAAAAATAACATCACTTAAGACATAAAGAACCCAGAAATAAATACGAAAGCAACTTGAGCAGTTTATTCGAACTTAAACAAATTAATTGAAATTAAATTAAATCATAAATCACTTGAGCAATTAATTTGCCCTCGAAAAACAACATTGTCATGACTCCTAAACGGAGTGTTAAGTGAAGTGTTACTTCATTCATAGGATATTAGAATGTCTGGTTAGCGAAAATGAAGATAACAAAACTTGAACTCCTGGACGATTAATTCATTTGTATAATTAAATTCTCTTGGACTTAAAATAATCCTAGAAATATTGAAAAGATATTTAAGATTTGTCTTAAGCACTTCCTCGATATGATAGGATGTTTATAAGAACAATTGATCTTAATTGTTCTTTGATGAAGAAAATCGTCCTTAAACCGAAAACACGAGAACCTAGACGTCGTAGGAGGTGGTAAGCTTCATAGGATTAGGAACTTGGTAGAAAACCATAACCCTTCCCTAGCTTTACTAGGAACTTGCTTCTTGCTTAAATATTCTAATTGTGTTTTAAGTGCGGCGTGGGATGTGAGGAAGACCCTCACGAGTACGCTTTATTTTATTAACGATTTCTTGTGCAATTTACTTAATACGCATACGCCTTCTTTTCTTGCATGATCGCCAATGCATTACATAGAAACCAAAACCTTTAGGGTAGTCCACAAAGCGAGCAAACCTTAAATTCAAAATGCTGCCAGTGAAATTCACCGCCACGTTTCGAAGTATAAAACGACTCGAAATTTAATCACAAACGGAGACAAGCAAAACTTTAACTACGAGCTAAATTAAAACGTCTTGTTGGATGATCGGGGCTTCTCAGGATGATGTAGCTTTACGTGTTGCTAACGGGATTTCCACGATCTAAATGAAAGTGTGGAACTCATTTAGTTGAGTTTAGCGAATTCATCTGGACTAAGTGAATAGATAAGAAATATTGATGCGAAAGGATGGGCAGGTGGGATCTTAGCAGGTGTTGTTATAATCAACTTTAAGATTTGTTTCAATTAAAACATAAAAAATACTTGGAAATTAAGACCTTCTCTAAACCAAAACACTTCTCTCGTCTCTGATTTATGACTTCTAAAACTAAACCTCTGTAACTGACAAGGAGCTCGGAGCATGGTGGGCAGCACGGCCATCGTCATCGGCAAAACTGAGTCACTTGACAAAACTTTCTTAGAATTAAATAATCGAGCCATAGGACTTCGGTAGTTTGCACAGTGCAACATAAATCCTCGACTCTTGTTAAAACATTTGCATTGCAAATTAGGCATATGCCGGTCTTAGGATTCGAGGTAGTTGTCAGATACGACATAAACTCTCACATCTTCGAGGCTATTTGTGTGATCGCATCATACGAATATAAGTCCTAATTAATTAAAATTGGCAAGATCAAAACATTAAATAAACATTAGGAACTACAAGTGAAGCCAAACAATAGGATAGTCGAGAAATTATCGAAGTTCGCTTCGAATGTTTGTGATTTCTCCTACATTTCTTCCTTCGAATTCCAAAATAAAATGTTCCAAATTTGATCAAATTTCCACTATTGAAATTCCAAAATTCAATCCCTTGAAAACTTAAACTTTGAAATTCTTGACGAAGCCCCTGCGATTATTATCGAGAGTTTTCTTAGGTGATTCCTGTCACTTAAGATGTAATTAACTATGGAGCTTGCCCTTATAGGGAATTTTAAGAACCGGAGTAATATAAACCCTGTTTAATGTTTTCATATTAAGCGAGAAGATATAAGTGCGCTGATGATTTAAGATATGAAAATACTGATTTTATAATATCGGATACTATGCAAGTAAAGGTATCGTTTATCAAGTAATATAGGACTTTCTGATTAAGCCCCGAGATATCGAACCCACAGGGAAAAGTTAAAAATCTTTGAAGGAATTTAGAAAATTATCTTTTTACTTTCTTTAATTATTTTTGAAATAGTATGTCTTGATTTTGAAAAGTTTTAGAAAGTTGATTTGTCTTTTGAAATTTTCTTAATAAAATGCTAAGCAATGAAAGTAAAGATTTCAATAACTAATAACACTGGATGTAAAAATATTATTAACTAAAATATATTTTTCTTTCATTTCATGAAGTAGTAATAATTCTTAAAGTATTGTTGTGGAAGTATTTAAATTTTTTTGTGACAGATAGAAACAAATGTGTTATTTACCCTTACTTGGTTCTATAAAGAACATAGGTTAATTTGAAATTTATATTATTTTGAACATGGTTAGGTAGGGAAGATACCAGTCTCTCACTCTAGAGTTCCCTCGATTCCCACCACATGGGGGCTAACTTCTCATAACAAAACTCCAAGCTTCAAACCAAATTAGGGGGTTTTAGCCTGTCACTCCAAAATCCTCTAATTTTACTCCCTTCTATAAAAAAATATCTTCTAATATTACATTCACTTATATGGACTACAGTTCTCACCCATATAATTGCATGTGATTCCTTCTAACTTTAATGAGATAATACCGCATTGGATCTTACATAATCTTAAGAAATGTTACAACTTAACAGGCCAAATTAAGAAGTAAACAAAGTTCTCAGAATCAATCTTCACAACTTCTTCCAACTTTTAAACACTGATACTTTCCACAACAATTCTCTTTAAATTAATTACTTCTCCATTTTAAGAAAGAAAAAGATAAAGTAAACTACTCATAATGCATTGGGAAAAATACAAAAACACATTGATTTGAAATTAAAAACAATAAGAAAATAATAAACGAAAGCAAGTATTGATAAACTAAATAAAAGTAAACACTTATCTGAAAATCCTCTCCACAAGACTAAGGAAGTTCCTGCGAAATTTTGACCCTTCGCTAAACTACTCCTCGGAGCAAGTCTCCAAACTCCGATGACTCGAATACGGACTTCGGACTTCGATAAAAACTAAACTAAAAGAAAGAAAAGAAGTGGGAGAAGAACTCTTAACTCCGACTCTTTTCTCCTTTCTACTCTCTACTCCTACTCTAAATAAAAACTTAAAATGCAGTGGAAGAATCTCCTAAATTCCTCTCTTCGAAATACAGTGAAGAGCCTCTTCAATTCTTCACTTCTTCACTTCTAAGACCCTCTTTAAATAGTGAACCAAAAGGAGCCTTGGTGTCTCTTCAAAATGTGTCCAGATTCGACGTATCTACCAAGGAACGCACCCCTTCATTCAAATTTGCCGCCCAAAGGAAGCTATGGATGTTACCACCAAGAGTTGCATCCATTCCCTTTTGAATTTGGTGACAAATCTAATTAAAGTTCGATTCATAACTGTGGCCGGCGCTTAGCCGCCAGTGCCAAAATTTTGATTTTTCATTTTTTTGCTCCAAATTTGATCCTATTTTGCTCCTTTCATCATGACCATCCATTTTCATTATACCTGCCAGAAAAACACAAAATACCTTCCATTAAAGTGCAATATCATTAAACATAGGTATAAAAATATGCATAAAAATACTATATATTTTAGGTGTATCAGTTAGCGCCTAGGCTCTATAGTTGGGCATCCAAACATCAAAATCAATATATTTGGACGAATTTTGAAAGGACATCTGAAGTGAATCTTAGGGATTTTGAGGTTTATATTAAATGAGGCTTGGTGTTTCTTCAGAAAGGGAGGTGAGATTGTGTGAGAGTGAGTGTGTGGGTGAACGTGTGTGTGTAAGGGGGGAAGTGTCTCTTGGAGTCTTTGTGACTTTTAGGACTTTAGAGAGAAGTGTAAGTGATTGTTATTTGTTATGCAAGGATGGTGTGAATATTCTTGAAAGACAAGTCTTGGACTCTTTTTATATTTGCTTTGAACTATTGCGATATAGTTGTATGGTTTCAATGTCATTTGCAATGAGGAATCCATGTGTTTTCTCCATGCTTAGAGAGTAGTTTTTCTTACTCTTTCCTCTTATGATGATGTAGTGGCATGTGTAGCAAAATTTATTCTTTGATATAATAATTTTAATTTCTATGTGATGAGTAATTTCTCCATTGACATAATGTACTGGTCATAGGTTATGTTAAAATCTATTGTAAGTTAAGACTAAGACTCGGAAGAGTGGTGACTTCATAACTTGAGTGCACTCGCACTGTCTGATTGGCTTTGGTGAACTAGTTCAGAAAGCAATGCAACTTTTAAAAGAAATACATTTCATTATCTGTTTCTATTAGGTGCTTCAAGGTGAAAATTAATGTAGGTGATTGGGTACATTACCAGGAGTTGTAAGGCTTTCTTACCACCTTCGCATCTCTACTATTTGTGTAACCCTATTAGAATACTAACCTTATCTATACTCTCAGCAAATGGTAGGCAAACATATGTTCCTTTTTGACACAAAAATCATTACATAATGCAGTCAATTCTTCTACTGTGTATGCCATTATCTTTATTTCATGAGGGAAGGGATTTTAATTATGTAAGAACTTTCCAAATTTTAACCAGCTTCCATATATTAGTTTTTTTTATTTAATATAGTTAATTTTAATTTTAGAGTAAATTAGTGAATTTAGGTTAATCAAACTTTTAAAAAATTTCAAACTAAGACCGGATAGTAGTAGACTAGAATTTAACTTAAGGGATTTCTTACCTCACTTTGCTGTGAGATCAATACTCTGGGTTCAAAGAAAATCCTATATTACTTGAATGATACATGTACTTACCTTTATGCCTGGTGAGAATTGATAAATCATGGAAAATTAAGTTATTAAAGTTATAAAATATATTTTTAAAACTATAATATTTAAACCATATATCACTAGGTAAATAACCCAACCCGCAATTACGTGTATTTTTTAATCTTTAAAATATTTCCAAAAACTTACCAAATTATATTTTGCAGCTATTGTAAATAAGTTTAATGATTTAGAAAATATATAATAAATTTTCACACTATACTACGTAAGTATACATATCATTTCAAGTAATAAAGAATTTTCTTTTAAAACCTAATATCGCTCCCACGGAGAAGGTTGTAACTCTTTAACTAGACTTGTAAAATTTATACCTAAATTGCAGATAAAAATAATAAGAGAACAATGTTGATATGCTTGCAAAGATTACTACTAAATTTATGAACCTTGTGTCGTTTTTTTCCCTTTGCAACCAATGACCCGAACCTCTAGGAAAACAACCTTCTAGGGACGTCCGACCTCGTTGCCTTTCCCTCGCTAGAGCTCTGATCATTAACGAAGCAGTGGCAGCATCACAACATGTAGGAACACGTCGAACCCCTCACACGATTGTACGTATCAGTCATTTTTGTTTATGCTATGATCATTTATTTCTGGTACTTGCATACCTGGCGTGCTCTCACTCTTCTTTTTTGTATAGCTTGTTATGTTCTTTGGTGGAGAGGAGGAACGTAAGGATATTCTTGGAGCTTCCGTGAACTCTCCTTCATAGAAGAGATTCACCACTCTTTGGGGAAGGAGTAAAGTTTAGAGCTTGGATCCTTGTCGGGATCTCCTCCTTGATTAGAGCTTCTTTATATTTTGGAGAAGGGCCTCACCGGAATTCGTGACATCGCCAATTTTTTTTTTGTGAGGAGAGCTTCATCATTCTTGGAAGAAAAGCATGGGCTTCTTCTCTCCTCCTGTTAGGAGAGCTTCATCTGGGAATCACCAACGTGGAACTTTAATCAACCACCAAGATAGTATAACATCCTCAATACTTAAATTTCTTTCTTAGCCAACCCTATGATTAGATTTAGGCTAGGTGTTGTGGGTCCAGTCACCCACACGGGGTGAGTTGGCCGACCGACACTAGTTGGTGTTAACCTCACTTTTGTTGAGGTCTAGTCTTTCTTTAAGCAACCTAGGATCTAGCCATAGGACTTTCCGGGTGACTATCTTAGAAAACTGGTGATGGAAACCTTAGCCCATAAAAAATTTAAAACAATTCTTTGCTTCGCTTGAAGTTTCATATGCTTAAAGTCTAACTTCTAAGCACTTAGGAGGATGAGAAAAAGCATAAGAAAGCTCAAGAGGAGTTCTCTACAGGGTGCTCAAGCCTTAGCACTCACCCTGGGAAGTCTAGTTTGGGTCAGGCTCACACGCACACACCTAAAATTTACACTTACACTCACCACTTCAAACCCTAAACTAAATTCCCTTATGTTTAATCCCCTATGCCTTTGGAAACTCATGTGAGCGGTTCCTCATGCTCTTGCTAGGGTTTGGATTAGAACTAACACATGGAGGATCCAAAGTGGGAATTCTCTTGGCCCATGGCTAAAATAGGTTGAAATTCTCAATTGACACACAATTTTACCAAAAATTCTAACTTTGACCCTTTAACCCCTAAACTTCTCCTAAATTACCAATTGCCCTTAAACCCTAATTTTGAACAAAAATCCAAAAATTTCCCAAATTACCCAATTCTCTCCCAAAGTCATTCCAAAATGTTTCCCACCACCCAAAATATCCAAAAACTCCCAAAATACCCCCAAATTAGCCAAAATTATCAAAATGCCCCTCCAAATCCAAAAAATCTAAAAATTCACAAAAATTCCAAAATCTTCTCAAATGTTCCCAAAACCAATTTAAACCACATCATTGGACCTAATTTGACCAAATTAATCCATTTTGACTAAAAGCCCCAAATTGCCCAATAAGACCCAAAATGTTTAAATCACCTCCAATGTCAACCTAATTGATCCCAAACTCCCCCAATTTCAATTCTAAACTCAAATTAACCATGAATTAGTATAGTTGAGACCAAATAAAAGCCCAATTTGACCTAATTTCAAATAATTTCAACCCAAATAAAAAGCCCCAATTTTGACCATGTACCCAAAATACCTTAAATTGAATCCCTTAGCCAAATTGATTTCCCCAAATTTAAATTCCAAACTCTTCATAATACTCCTATACACCAAATTTATCAACCGATTGACCATAGTTTGTGCCCAAACCTCACCTAAATCCAACCTACATCAAAATCCTCAAATTTGCCCCAAATGTGCCACATGTCTGAATGTCATCAAATTGAATGCCCTAACCCCAAAATTTCCATCAAATTTCTATCCAAAACCCTTCATGACCTTCACCTACACCAAATTAAACCATCAATTGAACCCTAGACAAGATCTAGAATAACCTAAACCCAAGCCTAATCCAAGTTAGCCCAAATTAACCAAATATCCAAATTTTACCAAATTGACCCTCCAAACTATTTCAAAATCACTCCAATCCTTTTCTAAAACCTTTGTGACAATCAAACACACCATTTTGAACAATAAATTGGACTCAACCCAAGCATGAACCCAACGTAGCCCAACTTGAACCCAAGTAATCCAATATTGAACCTAAGACCCAAGCTCACCCAAACCTAGCCAAATTGACCAAGCCAAGTCCACCAGACCAAGCATTTGGACCCTAGAAGCCACCCTAGGCCCACCTAATCCAACCTAGTTGAGCCATGGACCAATGGTCCCCTAAATTATGGAATTTCCTTCCTTAAATGGTTAAAGCAAAGGGGATTTCTTGCTCGAGCCATCACCAACCAAAATCATCACCATAATGGCCTGACCTCTGGCTAAGCTGACCACCTACCCTGGCCTGGACGGCTGGCCTAGTCGTCGAAGGAGCTAAAAAAGAGAGCCACATCTCTTGGAGACAAACCCAATTGCACCCATCCAAGCTATCCACTCTAATTGTTTATTGGAGTCTTATTGTCTTTCACCTAAGCAACTAAGTTCACCCACCAGCAAGCCCTGACTTCCTCATAGCCATGGCTATTTAAGCCTCCACCCTTCAAGGCCAAGTAAGGAGAACACACTAAACCTACAGGAAACTCTTTCTAATTGCTTCCAGAGCCTCTCCCAACCTTCTTAAGCTTAACCTAACAATTTTCATCTATCTCCTCCACTGCCTGAGCTTAATTTTTAAGCTCAAAATCAGCCAAACCAGGGCATTCACTGTCACAAACCTACAATATACCAAGATCCAAATTTATTTGCCCCTCACCATCCCCTCACTAAACGAAGAAGATCCCCCAAAGAAGCCACATCTCAGAGCCTCTCCAACCTAGACTTCCCTCAGAACTGAATTTCCCCTCTGATCAAACTCTGGTGTAGGCCCAACAAGAGCTCAAATTGTTGCTTCCAGGAGCTTCACGAGGTCACTACGAATGTGTAGAAATATTCTGATTAAGGTCTCCTCCATCAGACCAAGGTATAGAGCTCTCACCTTAACCCGAGCCTATTTTTATTCTCCATGCATGTATACTGTATTTAAGACCGAACCATATGGATATGTTCGTCTGGGCTAGATGAGTATATTGGATCAAACCCAAGTAGATTTGGTTGATTCTAGCTTGAGTTCTTAAGGCTGGAAGGTGGAAGGCTCTCGGGATGAACCATGTGGGGACAATGAACCAGAATCGTCGGATCATGCGTATGTTGGGTGAACATCTAGAATCGTGTCGGATGGACTCCTGATGCATAAAGCGTGTGGCTAACTGAAGGCGACACGTGTGGTTTTGACGCGTATGAGGCTGACTCGGCGACCGCATGGTCTAAGTAGGAAATTAGGGTATTTATGAATTATTTAAATCAATTTACCTTTAAAAATCCTTAACTTGATGTAGACATCTCACAAATATAAAATAAAAATACCCTAATGCTCAATAAACAAAGGAGAATAATGTGGAAATAAGTTTTAGGTTATTTGACATGTATTTTATTTTTTTTAATTATATACAGTAAATAATACTTAGGCCATAACTTGTTCGATACATTTCACCATAGCATGAGCTTTGGAGGAAAAGGCTCTGTGGTTAGAGATCTTTGCTGATTTTTCCAAGGTCAGGGGACATCTCTAGCCAGAGATCTCTAATTTCTAATTTAATTCCCTCTATTTTGGTATAAACATTATAACAATTAAAATATAAGTCAGAAAAATATAAAACTTATTTTGGTAGGTTCAATGTAATTAGAGGACCCTAGGAAAAATATAAAGCTGATTTAACTCATTAAGAATGGCATTAATGGAAATTAACTCACTAAAATCACTTAAAAATTATATAAATAAAATAAAAATGTAAAAATCATAAAAATGATTCCCCGCTATTTAAAATGAATAGAGGAGCTCCTATAAAAATTTTAAGCCAATTGGATCTAATATACCCACTAAAATGAATTTCTAAGTTAAATGGTATTTTTGAATTAAAATAATTATAATAATTAAAATATAAGTAAAAAATTCATAAAATTGGATTTGCAGAGCTCCTAGTAACCAAGAAACTTAAGAAAAATAAAATGGGAATTAAAATAAATATTTCATTTTAAAACTATATTTTAATATTTAAATAATTAAAAATAATTAATAAATGATAAAAATATTAAAAATACAAAACACACTAAAATGTCACATTTGGTTTCTTGATCATTTAGTAATAATTAAATAAATTTCCTAATTTTCTAAGTGAAGATATTAATTTTTAAAGGCTTAAAATAATTTTTAAAAGCTAAAAAATTGATTTTACTTAATATTTCATTAAAATAATTCCAATAATTAAAATATAAATCACAAAAATATGAAACTTATTTCTCTGGGTTCCTTGGAATCAAGGAGATTTAATAAAAATATGAAACTTAATTTTCTACTTAAAATATATATTATAATTAATTAATACTTAAAACAAACAAATAATTTTAATAATTAAATTAAAAATAAAAAAAATCTTGAAAATTTGTCCTAGTGGTTCTCTTGCTTAGGTGAACCTCCAATAATTTTTTTAAGGACAAATAGTTTATTCTTGCTAAGTTATTGAATTAAAATTAAAAATCCTTATTTTTGCATTAAAATAATTATAATAATTAAATTAAAATAAAAAACCACTTTTTCTCCTCTAATATTTTAAATTACTCATGAATGGAGTAACATAAAAATTTCAAAGTCATTTGAGTTGAGTTTAATAAATTATGGAGTGATAAGGCCTTAAGGGCAAAATGGATATTTTAAGAATTAAGCCTTAATTAAATGTTTAGGTCTAATCAAAGGGGAATGGGTAATTAATAATCATCATTGACATATATAGATGATTGGAATATGAGGGACCTAATGGTAGAAACCAATCTCATATTTTCCATATTAAGAATAAAATTATAATTTTCTTAATTATTATAGTTGGAAGGTAATTGAAACTGAATGATTTTGAAGTAAGGGGTTTGATTTCTGAAGATTATAATACACTAATTTAAAACCTCTAATAGATGGTTTCATAACAATTTAATATGTTGATAAGGATCAAATACATTACATAACTTAATATTTCTTAAAATTACAAATTTACTCGGAAAGTCTTAAGGGCTTAGTAGTGAGCCAGGCTTAATCTAATTTAACTTAATGAGGTTTAGAAATTGAAATATAATCAACATCAAACATTTTAAAATGCTGCAAGCCCAACTATGAAGTTAAATCAACTAAATTCTTAATAAATCAATTCGCCCCTAAGGGCCTTTCACTCACATAATTTATAAATAAAACATTAAGTGATAGTTACCCCACTCATTGGGATAATTAAGAAATTATAATACATTAAGCATAAAGGTATATTGTGGATGAGTTGTTTAGCAAATATGATAAGCTCAAATGAACTCAAGACAATTCAAAAGGGTTGTGAAATATTGAGGTTTTTTCCTTGGAACATTTCATAAGTATTTTAGATATCTTGGAGGGTAATCAAGCTCATTATACTTTGCAAAATAAATAGATAGGAATTCACCAAGTTATGGAGCTAGTAGTTACTTTATGACCTATTCTTCTTGTTTTCTGGCATGCTATTTTAATTTTTTTGCAAAATTATATATGCAATGCAAAAAGCTAAACTTTCAGCTGAAGAGCAAGAAAAGGGCTGGTACGTTTTTACAGTTTATAGCATTTATTTTCCTTCATTTACTTTACTGCACTTTCATGCTTATAAAACTTTATGTCAAAACTGAAACCTTTAGGATAGCCACAAAACCAAAATAAAACAAAATGAAATTCATCGCCACAACAAAGAAAAAGTTTAAGAAAACTCAAATTTAATCACAAATAAAGAAAAAACCACAATTGAACTAAATTAAAACGTCTCTTTGGATGATCAGGAATCACTCAGAGGAGGCAACATACGGTTGCTAATGAGATTTTCCACGGTCTGAATGAAAGTACTGAATTTATTTAGTTGAATTTAGTAAATTCATCTGGACTAAGTGAAAATAGTGGTGTCAGAACAAGGGAACCGTGGGATCCTAACCGGTGTTGCTATAATCAACTTAAATATTCACCTTAATAAGATATTAAGACATCTTAATTTAAACATTTCTAAACTACGAAACTTTTTTCATCCCCTCAATTTGACATTTCTAAAACTTAACCTGTTGCAATGAGGAGTTTGGAGCATACAGTGGGCAGCACAACCATCTTCAACAGCAAAATTCCTTAGAATTAAACAACAAGTTATAGGACTTCGAGATAGTTTTCCTAGTGCAGCATAAATCCTCACCTTATCCCTTTAAGCCTTTATACTCTGTGCAATATAAGTCCTAACTCGTTTTAGGATTCTGAGGTTGTCATCTAATATGACATAAATCCTCCTGTCTTTCAGGTCATTCACATGATTGGTACCAAGTTAATGTAAGCCCTAAATAATAAAATTGGCAGGATGAAACACTAGATAAATATCTCAAATTGAAGCCAAATAATAAGATAGTTTGGTAAATCACTAAGATTCTTCTCGAAGCTGTGTTTTCTTCTAGCCTTTCCTTCCTTTTGACTCATATAATAATTGTTCCAAACTTAAGCCACTCACATATTGGATTTCCTATTGCCACAATAACTTGAAGAAACCTACCTTTTGGAAGTCATGAAAATAATATTTCCTGATCTAATCAAGAGTTTTCTTAGGTGACTTCAGTGTAATTAACTATAAGGGCTTACCCTTATAGGAAGCTTTAAGACCCTAAATTAATATAAACCCTATATAGTGCTTCATATTAAATAAGGGAAGTTGTCAGTTAACATAAATGGCTTGTAGACCAAACAGATGTCATGAATTTTTTAGTATATTTGATCAAGCCTCACCACCAAGCAATATATCCATTATTCGGGATAGATACATGGCTTGTAGTGAAGTGCTCAATTATTTAAACTATTGCATATGTGGGATCGGTTTGATTTCATATATTTTAAAATTAAAAATAATATTTTTCAAAATTTTATATATAAAATAAGTTAAAACCCCCAAATCTTTAATGACAGACAAATGGCATGGCCATAATCCTTTGGATTGGCCCTTTATTTCCTAGAAGAAGCCCAAGGTTAGGATGAACATGAGTGACAAAATCATTTATGAATCTGAGTGATTTCCCCTTGTCTAAATACTAATGGGACAGAATTCTTATTTTCTCACGGTTTCAACATTTCTAACCTTTCTTGAAGGGTTTCAGATTGTTTGATCTTGAAAATGGGAAATGTTTTTTAGCTAGCATATTCTACAAGATCTTTTGTAGAGAAAAAAAGCTTTGTAGTTGGTCTGCCCTATGAATGGTGAAGCACTTCTATGAGAAATCAAAGGGTGAAGTTCTCCACATTTCCTTTTCAAAGCCGGTGGTGGCTATACCGTGAATCCAACAACTAAACCCTAGCTACCTATGTGAGATCATTAGCACGAGTATGGCTAGCTATTGTTTGTGCTCACTTACACCATATCATGTTGCATCTCATGCATGATGTTTATTCTTTGATCGGCCGCCCCGACCAAGTTGGCATAGCACTTTGGCTTGATTACGTTCTTGACATGGTCAGCCTTACACTGATCTGACCGGTCACGCTAGCCTAGTCGACTAATCACTTTGGACCGATTGGCTGCCTTGGCCTAGTCTACCGACCACTATGGTTCGACTGACTGTCCCTGCATAGTCGATTGACCATATTGGTCTGACTGACCACCTTAACCCAGTCGACCAACCACTTTAGTCTGACTGACTACCTCAGTCCGGTCAACTGATCACTTTGGTCCGATAGGCTGGCCCGTCGAGGTCAACCAATCACATTGGCCCAGCTAGCCATCTTAGTCCGATTGAGCCCATTAGTTGTGTTGCCCGAGTTGACCTTCTCGATTGACTTAATAGGTTGAACATCCGATTCCACTTGCAAAGTGTTTGTTCTGTGTGGTTTGCACTAGCATATTCACCACTTGCACTCTTATTGTACACTCGTGGGCATATGCCCTTATATACCCATATATGAGAAGAACTGATTGTTCATGTCATGACAACTATGGTAGAACAAGGAATGGAACTTATACTAGACTCACTTATTGATCCATAGGAGGATCATAATTTCAGTATAACTTTAAAGGTTCTAGCGGTCAATCAAGTGGTTGATGTGGAAAAAGGAAGGGGAAGCTGAAACCAGAAACTTTTAAATTAGTAAATTAGAATCAATGAAGACTCCACATTGGAAGCTACCATAAATGCTTTTGAGGAGAAATGATTAGTGCAGAAATCAAATAGGAGGAAGCTAAAGGGTAGCCAAGAACTAAAAAAACCTAAATTCTCTTAATATTATTAGTGAAATTCAAGGAACAGTTGTCAATAGACCAAACTCGACAAATGGGGCCTCTCTTTCTTTAGGCTAACGAGGGAACAAGAGTATACACATGATGATTAAATACGTCAATGGAATGTTAGAGGAATCGCTGATCTTAATTCATCTAACATACTTAAGCATTTAATAAGGATCCATAGGATTGCTTGCTTTGCTATTTTAGAGCCTTTGGTGAACAAAAATAGACACAAGATTATAAGGAGGTGGGTGGTTTCAATCACCACTCTAACAATAGTAATAAAATTAATTTCTTCTGGAGGAAATAAGTTCAAATTAAAACCTTATACATGTGAAGTAGTCTTAGGGGCTCTACATCCATTTTTCCACAATGGTTTATGTTGGGTGCTCCAGAACTTCATGATTGGAGCTTGGTAGTTACATGTGCAATTTGGGGCATAATATGCAAGATGCTTGGTTCATTGGTGGGGACTTCAACATGATCATTTCTCAAGTGGAATGAAAAGGTGTCATACCTGCTAATAATTATAGCATTAACATGTTCAACGGTTACATTAATAATGCTGGTTTATTTTATTTGGGCTTTGGTGGCTCCACTTTCACTTGGATAAGAGATAAATTATATCAAAGGGTTGATAAGATCCAAGCTAATCATACTTGGTTTAACTTTTTTCAAATCTTTAAAGTTCAGAACCTGTCTAGGACTGGTTCTGATGACTACCCTCTCCTGCTCACTATTGCTAATTTGCAAAAATCCCAAAACACCCATTTATCTTATATACATGCATGGGCCAATCTTAAGAACTTTTTAGAGTGTATTCAAGAGTTCTAAAGGACTAATGTGTAATTGTTGGCACGACATAAACTTTGGATTCTTAAAAAAAATGTTGTTAGGGTTTTGAAGATCTAGAGTTGGAATATATTTTGTGAGGTAACTAATAATATTAGAGCTATTAATGATCTAGTTTGCAAATTGGAAGAGAAGTTTCGTGATCAAGCAATAATTGAAGGTGATTTAATTGAAGCTCTTATTAAATTTTAATAATCCTTGAAAGTTGAAGAGGAATTCTTTTCACAAAAGGTTAGGCCATTCAATGTTTTGAGGGAGATAAAAATTTCAAGTATTTCCATGCCTGTATTAAACAAATAAGACACCAGATTGCTATCTTGAAAATCAAGTGCGAGGGTATTTGGATTTCTAACTAAAATGAGATTATTGACTCTACTTTGAAGTACTTCCAAAATCTATTTAAAAAGGGTGCTGCCTTGGTGGATTTATTTGATAGAAATTTGTTTATAGATTGTAGGGGTGATGCTAATTAGTTAGTTCTCATTGATAATCCAACAGCTGAGGAGTTATGACAAGCTTTAAACTCAATTAATAGTGTTAGTTATGACTCATATAATAGATAAGAGACAGAAGCTGGAGCAGAATGGAGCGAGCCAGCAAAGCGGAGGAAGCGAAGTGGAGTAGAAGCATTTGTCCAATCTGGGGGAGTTTCGTCATGTGGGTTGGGGGTGCGGGGACAATGCTCCCGCCGTACATTACAAGGATAATCTTTTAATTACATATTGTGCACCAGGGTTATATATATATATATATATATATATATATATATATATATATATATATATATATGTGTATATATATATATGTATATATATATATATATATATATGTATATCTGTATATATATATATGTATATATATATATATATATATGTGTGTGTGTGTGTGTTTGTGTGTGTGTGTGTGTGTGTGTGTGTGTGTGTGTGTATACCGAGAACGAGAGAGAGAGGGAGAGATGTCGGGTAGAGGAAAGGGAGGAAAGGGGCTCGGCAAGGGTGGAGCCAAGCGCCACCGGAAGGTACTGTGTGACAATATTCAGGGAATCACAAAGCCGGCGATTCACCGCCTAGCTCACCGTGGTGGTGTGAAGCGTAGCAGTGGTCTCATATACGAAGAAACCTGTGGAGTACTGAAGATCTTTATCTAAAATGTCATACATGATGTTTTCACCTACACGGAGCACGCCCGCCGGAAAACCGTAACCGCCATGGATGTCGTCTATGCACTCAAGCGCTAGGGTCGTACTCTCTATGGCTTTGGTGGTTAGGGCTTTTGTTTCGAAAGATCTTATTAGGTTTTCCCCATTTCACGTAATGGATATCCTCTTGTGTTAAATTTGTCTGTCTTTAATATGTTGTTATTCTATCAAATGAAGATCCGAGCAATATATATATATATATATATATATATATATATATCTCTCTCTCTCTCTCTCTATATATATATATATATATATATATATATATATATATATATGTTGTATTTGTAACCCTAAGAGGAGTTGCACTGTTTTTCGTGAAATCAAATAAAGCAGCTGCTCTGCTCCCAAGGATGTATGCAAATTATTGAAACTCATTAAATCTCTGTTTTTTCTGTTTGATTTGTCTCAATTCTTGCATTTTTCTTTGCCCTAATTCCTAAAAAAGAAGCTATAAAGCTACTAGACCTGATGAGTATAGTGTTGGTTTCTATAAGAAATGTTGAAGTATTATAAAAAAAGAAGTGGTTGATGCCATCCAAAGCTATTTTAAAGGGGAAAACATGAGAGATATTTTTTAATACTTTAACTATTACTCCTATATATAAGGATAACCAAAAAGATAGCGGGGGCATGTTTAGGCCAGTAAGCCAAACAATTGTAATATCCAAAGTTATCAATAAAATCTTTATCTCAAGGTGACAACCACAAGTTATCTCTAAACAACAATTTACTTTTATTAAGGGTAGAAACATTATTGATAATACTCTATTAGCTAAGGATTTGATCGATGTTCTGAATATGAATTGTAGATGTTATATCCTCATCATCAGGTTGGATCTCAAAAAAGCTTATGACAGTATTGATCAGAACTTTTGATTAGTTTTTTAGAATCTAGAGGCTTTAAGGCTAATTTCTGAAAACTCATTAGGAGGTGGCTTGAAAACAATTATTAGTTCCAACTCATCAATGGCCAAACTCATGGGCACTTTAGAGCTAAAAAAGGCATCAAGCTAGCTAACCCTCTATCTCCTATCATTTTCATTTCAGCCTTTGATTACTTATATAGAAAGCTTAATGAACTTCAAACTAGGCACAAAATCACCTAGTATCCTCACAGATCTTCACTTTGGTTCCACTTAGCCTATATTGATTATGTCAATATCTTCACTAATGGAAGCAAGAACTATGTGAAAATGATTTCTGCTCTTCTAACCAATTTTGAACTAATCTCTAAGATGGAATTCAACAAATCCAAGTGCCAGTTTCCTTCCATCTGTATTTTTTGCAAGGAGGAGAAAAAATCTTTAACCCGTTTATTTTTTTCTTGTAAATTTTGTGCAAGTATGGAAGTAGCTTGGTGATCACTTTAAGCTACATTGGCCTACTGATGGATTCCAAAGACTTGAGCAATGCTTTCAATGTTGGGAGGATAACGACAATAGTTTAAGTCTTGTTGATATGATCCCCTACAGTGTCATGTGATTTATGTGGATAGCTAGGAATTGCATGAAGCATGACGAGGACCACAATTGTTATGAAAGGACCATCTCTCACATTCTGGATTTTATACACAAGTTTGCTACCATTGAAAAAGTTCCAAGGAACTTATTTTATAGTTTGGAGAACTATTTGGAACTCCTCCATATCTTTGTTAAAAAGGTCGAGAAGCTAGATATTCAATTGATTTTGTTGAAGACCGTAGCAAAACTTGGATTTAACATGGATGGAAGCTTTGTAATTAAGCTATCGGTAATGAAGGATTATTCAGAGACTGAAAAGGGGCTTGCCTGGTATTTCTTTCTTCTCTTTGTGTTGCTGAAGCCTGAAAGAGCTCTTGAAGCTGAGGCTCTTGCTGTAAATATGGCTCTGTAGGTTGTGCCTATGCAACCTCGTTTAATAAATATAATTAGCAGAGCTAAATTTAAAAATTTCTCTGTGCCTATGCAACCTCGTTTAATAAATATAATAATAAATATAAAATTTATGCAATAGATTCAAAATTTGTACGTGTAAAACATTAAGCTTTGACTTTGAGAATGAAGAATTTTAATATGTTGCTTTCAGTTTTAGATAAAATCAAGAAGTTTGTTTGATTGTAATTTTTTATAAATTTTTTTTCCAGAAACCTTTGTTTTTCTTCAACAAGTTGTAGTTCTTCTCAAATAACTCCAAAACATGTCTTATCAAAAAGCAATTTTTAAACAAAATTTTATAAAATAGGAAACCTGTGCCAAATGAAGCCTGAGTCCCAAGAGATAAGTATAGAGATTTGCTTCAGTGGAGCTATGTGTGCTGAGATATTTTAAGTATGAAATTTATATGGATTTTATATTAAGAGACGTACCCCTTACAGGTTCTTGACACGAGCATTTTAGGTGGCTGAGAATATTAAGAGTATATGATTTGTGTCAACTAATAGCCTTGGCAAGTAGACGAGTTAGTAGATTCATTAAAATGAGTTCAACATATAAGTTTTGAGGTTTGAATAGGCCTACTTTCTTGGACAAATTGAAAATTAGCAAGTTATTTTTTGGTACATGATTGACAATTTCTTCAACTCATATGATAACTCAATCAATTTGAACAAAACAATCATGATTGCACACTTTATAAGCTTAATTATGGTGATTCTTTGAATATGAGAGAATGTGCAATCTAAGATACTCTTATGACAATCAGTCAAGCCATATCAAGTCCAAAATTAGGTATAAGCAAAGTTACAAATCATTCGAATATAAATTCCAAGCTATTGTTCAAGGAGATAAAAGAAAGATTTAAAAGGAAGAGATAATCATCAAAAACTCATGAATATGCCACCTCACCTCCTTAAATTCAAGCTCAATCCTTGTCAATTTTAGGATAATAGAGTCTCTCAATATATCTTTCTTTCTCTATTTCACTTCCATTTATTTTCTTATGATAATACTACATGTACTTAATCAGTCTTGATTGTGTATTTTGAAGGTCACAAAATAAGTCTAATATAATATTTGAACTAATTAGCTTCTATTTAAAATAATTATTATTACACTATTGCTTTATTATGATCCAATCCAATTTATTTTGGTGTGCATGTGTAAATGGCTTCTAATAACCTTCAACTAAAGTATTTTTTACTCCTTTTATCAAACAAATAAAGCATAAACCAATGAACAATTTTTTGACACAAATCATTGAAAGAGTAAAACACTAGTCTTTAATGAAGAAATAATAACTTAGTGAGTGAGAAAGAAAGATACATAGCAAAAAAAGGTGTGGCTGTGTGAAGGGGAGAGAGAGAGAGCACACTATCTAACTTAATAGAAAATCTTTGGCTTCATATATTCACTTAAAATTAAAATACATGTAAAGCACTTAGCTCTTACTCTGCATATCTCAAAGGTTCTTAAGTGGAAAGATATATCATTTTAGTATTATATAAGCTATTTATTATAGTTATATACTTAAACAATATGAATAGAACATTAAGTAAAAAGGGATCTTAATGGTTCTCCATATTAGACCCTTCTAACACTTTGTATTAATTATTTTAAGAGGCTACACAGGACAAAGAAGTTTGCCTAATCATTAGAAACCACAAAAAGACAAATGGAGGCAGTTATGACTCACTATTTACAAAGGTAATCTTCAATTAGATAGTGTAGTGGAGTTAATGAGAGCACTATGTATTATGTTTTTTATATATGTGGGTGCCATAGAGGCACCGTCATGTATTTTTTATTGAGAGATTCATAAGAATGTCTCAAATTATAAGTCATGAGAATTATCAATGTGATAACATCATAGTGCTTGTTGGGAGTTGAAATCGCCAAAACATTGTTGAGAATAATCTAAAAATGTTCTGAAGCTTTTACACTTTTTTTAGGAGGTTGGATTCCCTTCATAGTTATAGTCATTGATTCTCATGGGTCAAAAGTTCTTGCATATCATGTCTGGAGTTCTTCAATTATTAGTTTTTTTTTCTATATTAAGATTTGGATGCACTAGGATCTAGTCTTGTGAACCCTCTCTTGTAGGTTCCAGATCACAAATTCTATCTTTGATTGAAGAGCATTAAGATTGATATGCAAACCATCCAAGGTATCAGTACTCTCTTCTTATGAATTTCAAGCCAAATGCTCAAAGTTGAACCTAATTATATGGGATACACCGAGCATTTTTTTATAATTGTGTAAGTGTTTATTTATTTTGTGCAATTAATTTCCAACTAAAACTAATTAGGATGGTGTTATCCTCAAATAAATGTTAATTTTAGCCTATTTAAATTCCAACTAATTTCAAAGTTGAGCAAAACCAATGTGATGTAATGAAAAAGAAATAAGACGATATGCGAATAAGTCAAAAATATCAACATTTTTAACCTGTAATAACAATAACTCAAAAGATTTTCTTTATACTAATCTTAAGGTTCCTTGAGATTGACAAAGTAAAATTATTTCGTGGTAGAGCATGCTTTTTGCAACCAATTAATAAATCATAGAGTTCTACGAAAATAATAAAATAAATATATGCAAATTAAATGATATAAATTTTATATGTTATAAATTAATTGTTTTTTTTTATAAAAACAAACAAGGTAAATTTAATTATTTTAATCTTCACTTAAAAATTCAACTCCATCTTATTTTCAAAATCAAAGAAGAATTACATTTTTTCTCTAATTATGTTTGTGTCATAGAAGTTATAAATGACATCCACTCAATAGGTAACGAATCATTTTTGTATCATGTGTCTTATGTGATTTCTCTCTCTAATATAGGTTTGCCTTACCCTTACTTAAGATGCTTCTCTTGTTTTAACTATTATTAGAGTTGTAGGTATTCTATTGTTGTTTATTTGAGATTTATGCTTGTCTTTTTTTTTCTTTTCTTTTGCAAACTTTATGCAACATACACAATTATTTGTATTGTGATGCCACATTGAGCTATGGGGAGAGATCCATCGCTCTATACTATGACCATTGTTTGCTCATAAGAACACTTAGCACCAAATCATATAGTGATTAGATTTCAACTTGAAGTCCCCACCCTTTACTCTCACTCCTCCTCACACAATGAAAAAAAATCGATAGAGAAACATTGAAATATTTTAGGAAAAAAGAATATGTTATATTTTCTTCGATTTACATACAAATCATTCAAAAGTTTAGGTTTTATATATCTTACACCTAAACATCATATTTTACATCCATACCCCGCGCCCACCCCCCATTTAAAATCACTAGCCTCATCATCTCACCCATCATTGGTAGCATGCCTTATTTACGATCTCATTGCACCCTACTACACCCATCATTTTCAATCATACTTATGGAACACAGTATCCACATCTACATGTGACTTTCCTTCCACCACCTTTAACCTTGTTGGTTCTTATTTTATAAGCTCGATAGGTTAAGGGAGGTCATTCAAGGGAAACTAATTTGAGAATAAAAAAAGAATTTGTATGATATATAATTTAGAGTTTGTAATTGTGAATCTAAGTGTAAAACATTAACATATTGTGTGTGTGTGAGAGAGAGGGGGGAGGGGAGAGAGGGAGAGAGAGAGATAGAGAGAGAGAGAGAGTGTGTGTGTGTGTGTGTGTGTGTGTGTGTGTGGGTGTGTGAGTGAGTAAGTGAGAGAGAGAGATAGTGCAACCTAAACCCTACTAGGTCTAACCCACCCAACTTAGATACAACCTAAACACCTTTTAGGTTTAACCCAACCTAGACCTAACTCAAACTTAAACCTTACTAGGTCTAACCTAGCTTAGACTTAGTTCAAATTTAAACCGTTCTAGGTCTAACCAAACTTAGACCTAACTCAAATATAAATCATACTAGGTCTAACCAAACTTAGACCTAGCCCAATTCAAACCACGCTAAGCCTAACCTAACTTAGTCTTAGCATAATTTAAACCCTAGTTCTAACCTAACTTAAACAAGTTCAACATAAACCTAATGAGGTCTAACCTAACTTAAACCTAGCACAACCTAAATAACCCTTTGGTCTAACCCAACTTAGACCAAATCAACTTAAATCATAAGGTCAACCTGACCTAACTCGAACCCAATTCAACTCAAATCACCAGGTTAACCCGATCTAACTTGGGTTAACCCAATCAACATAAAATCACCGGGTCAACTCGACCTAACTAGGGTTAACTTAAATCAACTCAAATCAAGTACATCTGATCTAACTCAAACTAACCTAAATAAACTCAAATCATTGAGTTAACCCGACATAACTCGGGTTAACCTAAATCAACTTAAATCACCGGGTCAACCAAACTAACTCGGGTTAACCTAAATCAACTCACGTTAACATAAACGAACTTAAATCACTGAGTCAACCTGACATAACTTAGGTTAACCTAACTAAACTCAAATCACCAGGTCAACTCGACCTAACTTAGGTTAACCCAAATCAACTTAAACCACCAGTTCAACCCAACGTAACTCAAGTTAATAAAATCAAATCAAACAACTGGGTAGACCTGACCTAACTCGGGGAAAACCAAATCAAATCAAATCACCGAGTCAACCCAGCATAAAATCAGGTTAATCCAAATCATCTCTAATCACCGATTCAACCCGCTTAAATCATCAGTCAACCCAATCTAACTTGTGCTAACCTAAATCAACTTTAATCACTGGGTTAACCCGACCTAACTCGGGTTAACCCAAAATAAACTTAAATGACCGAGCCAACCCAACCTAACTCGAGCTAATAAATATTCAAATTAATAAATTGAGTTAAACTGACCTAACTCGAGTCAATCCAAGTCAATCTGACTTAACTTTGGTCAACCCAATCAAAACGCAATGGCAAGCTTAATTTTAGTCTAACTTAAACCAAGTTTAATTAAATATCGGCTCAAGTCTAACTCAACTTAGACTTAATCCTATTAAAGGATAAATCAAATCTAAATTAACTTAGACTTCATCCGAGTCTAACTTAAGTTAAATTTGAATTAACTCGGGAAGCCTAACTCAAGTCAACCCAGCCTAGCCAGGGACAACTCAAAGTTAATTGAGCCTGATTGGGACCAACTCAGTCCCGCCCTATGGTTAGTTCAAATCAAATCAGGCTTAACTTGACCCCAGTCAAACTAAGCCAACCTGGGTCAATCTTGTTAAACTATGGTTGACTTAAACCAATTTGAAATTAATCTGAACCCGGGCTAGCTCGGATCGGTTAGAGACTCACTTCGGATCAGTCCAACCCTACTTGGGCTGATCTGAACTCAACTTAACTCAATTCAAATGACTTAAGGCTAAGGAGTGCTTGAATTCTCATAAGAAGAACACTTAACCTTAGCCAGGGGCAATTTTGGGTTAAGGTACGAACCAACCTAAAATACACGACATTATATTCACCCTAAAAGCCACTAAAACTTAGACTTGAACCACAAAAATGCAACCTGGTTTGAATAGATATTTTGTAGGAGGCAACTCATGGCTACTAGTAGAGTACCTTTCAGTCACTTATGACTTATCAAACTGCAAACCCCATGACCCGGGAGAACGGAACCATGGGATCTTGACCAAGTCATGTCAAACATCAAAAAAAATAAAGACATAAAATCAAAAAATCTAGTCAGCTAAGAAATCTTAAACAACCTAAAATTTTTAATCGCTAAAATCCGAAAAAGATATTAAGGCTTAAATGAAACTCTAATGAACAAAGACCACAGAATGCAACTTTAACCCTACAACCTGGATTTATGAAGATCTCTTGAACAACATAACCCATGGTTGTTGACCACAATCTTCCAGTCAGAGTAGGTTTGACTGCTCTTAGACTAAGTATATCAGGGAACCTGCTAAACCCGGGATGATGGAAAGCCATGGGAATCTTGACCACATGGTCTTAAATAAAAATAGCAACAAATCAAACAAACTTAAAAATATTTTGTACTAACTCTATTTGCAGGGTCTTAAATTAGGCACTTCTCTTAATTTAAAACTAAATTACTCTCTTCAAATATTTGCAAAATCAGAGCTAATTGTTTAAAATAATTATCAAGAAAAGTTCCAGAAATCCATAAATACTTCTCTTTCATGCTCGGTCAAATAAAAAAAAAATTGTCATTAAGTAGTATGAGCACTACATAGTCCAAAATGCACTCTTCTAAAGGCAAAAATTTCAAGATGCTTGTAAATATTATCATTTCTTGATCCACAAGTGCTATAAAAAATTAATTATATTATGAATATACATCTAAAATTAATAAAATAAATCTATACTAATCTTTTGATCTTCAATCAATAAAAGGCAAAATAAAATGAATTTTCTTATGAATTTATTTAATTTACTATCGTATATGCACATTCTCTACCTAATGACTAGTTTAATAGAAACCAATTCTTTTTTTTTCGTTAATCACTACAACCATCTCTCTTCCTTAGGTGCATAATAAATTGGACTCACCCATGAAGTGTCAAAGATAGGATAAATAATTGTAGCAACTAACTCTCTCAATTCTTTTTTCTTCATAACTTTGTTCATTATTTGATTCAGCCTTTTCTGTGAATCAATTTTTTTAAATTTTATGCATGCAGTATGAAGAGCTAATTTCTCTTATTCTATAATAGCCTAACTAAATGCTTTCCTATGACCCTTCAATACTCGCATCAACATTTCTTCTTGAACTTCAATGATTAAGATAATGAATTCAACCAAGTTTTAGTCTAAATGAATTAATCTAAGTTTATAGTATCACATGACACTCCATTAAAATCTTCTTTTAGCAAATCATCAAACTGAGCACTTTGGACCATTTAAATGATTGTCTGCTTGAATTCAAAGTTATTAGCATGAATATTTGACTTTGAAAACAAGGTTCAAAAGAATACAAAATTATGATAGATAAGAAGAGACTGATATAACATTATAAGTGTATAAGTGATTGATAGACTTATGTGGTATAACTTGTCAATAAATGAAAATAAAAACTTACTAGAAAATTCATATTAAGCCTGAATGAGGAGCCCACAAAATTTTACTAAATCATTGTTAGAAAATATAAGCTAATGTAACCCACATTGATTAAAATATATCAGGCTCATCATCTGACTCATCACTGATAGGTTTATGTCAAGATTTGGTGCTACATAAATGATATATCTGAATAATGCAAATAAAATATAGTAAGACTTAATAAATGCTTATTGTAACATTGTGCCTTTATAACTGATAGTTGTCTGCTAAATTAAGAGATAAATACATTTAAAATAAGAGTTATTTTAGTGACTTCTTTAAGGACAACTGATATGGTTTGATTAACTTGACCAGAGAGACATTGGGTATCGACATTATTATTAGGTGTTGATATTAATATAACACTAATACTAATTAATATTAATTAATGCAAAATTAAAAAAATAATTAATTAATTTCTCTCCAAGTTAATCTTACAAGCACCAATATCAAAGTGATGCTCACCATTCGGCATTGTTCAACTCCTTCCTTTTTTTATGCCAAATATAAATTATTCAAGTTTAACTCAGAAAAAGGGTTATGATTATTGTTGGTAATATGCTTAATATTGATGTTAAAATTTAATGTAAAATGTATATACTTCAGATAAAATTCCTTTATTTTTAATCAATTTAATAAATTTGTCAACTATACTTAAAATAAATAAATAAATAAATAAAATCAATCTCTGCAATAGCTCCATACGTATGTTCGACATAATAGTTAAGGGTGTAATTTTCCACTTTGAGATAGCGGATTCGAATTATGTATATTACTCTTTGAGCTCACCTTTCATAAAACTCCTGCAAAAACTTTCTACTTGCTCGCCAACTCTTGACAAAGTAAACACGGCAACACCATTGGTTATCCTTCACAGGTCTCACCTCACTTCGACGTTCATAGACTTGTCAACTCACATTGCTCCTCTTGGCATAAACACAGGCATCTTCATCACTAGAAAACTCAGTTGATTTTACTTCATTGTCGACACCTCTGTGAATCTCGTAAGCATATTGCAAGGGTATATCCAAGAAGTGTTTAAACTTTTCTAATTTTAGAGTTTTTTATACATACATACATACATACATACATACATACATACATATATACAAAGATTATGTCTAATTTCTAATCTTTATAGTTTATATTTTAACATTTAAATGTTTATACATATACTTTGCTTAGCTCTCTTATCACATTATCATGTATGGTTGATATCGACGAATCATTTATTGCAGCAATTATAATAAGTAGCAACGAGGATTTGCATGGCAATATGCGGAAAGCAAATCAAAGGAAAAAGATATTTCAAATGCAGGCCATGCAATAAATTATGTAGTGGAACAATTAATAAGATGAAAAAAAATCAAAATGATACTCCATAACTAATGATACAAGGTAATGACATTCAAGAAAATATAAGAATTAGGTGGGATATGATAGTGTTGAATGGGAAAAGAAATAGCTCATGAAGATTGTCATATCAGGTTATGAATTTTTATATAAACTTATTTCCTTATTCTTTTTTTTTTTTTTCTGCAGAACTTGTAATTGATCAAGGCAATGATTTTTAACTCTCAGAACTTTTGTTATAATTAAGACAAATCCAAAAGACGTTTAAATTTTGGTTAGTTTCAAGAGTCTCAGCTATAACTCAAAAGAATTTTTAAACAATTTCAAAAGAAACAAAAGAAATTTGCCCAAAATATAAATTTTTAACAATATCTCACAAGAGTTGTAATCAAACTTCAATAAAAAAAATCTATCATTCCTATCTTATTAAATCTTACATATTATAGCATAAATTCTAACAAGATAATCCTTTTTATTTCATATTATCAGTAATTTTTTATACTATTTTAAGATACTGTCAAAATATTTGATAGAACAGGTTGAATCCTTTTCTTATTGATGTACAAACTATTTAAAGAGCTTTTCTTACGTGACTAAACATTGTAGTATTAATCTCCCAATTAAGGAGAAATATACAATGTAATTAATTACCCAAAAAAGGAAAAATAAATAGAGATTCCTAAGAATATTAATATAATTAATAAACTTCTAAATCTAGTGACTAACAAATATAGTACGATGATTATTTGCGATCTTTCAACACTCCCTCAAGTTCGGCATGTAAGACGTCACTCATGGCAAGCTTGCTTACTAAATTCTCGTGTTGCACTTTCGAAGACCTTTGCTAAGATATTTCGTTGCTTGGCTCGCAGTGAGTATATATGACATACATATCACACCACTGTTTATCTTCTCCTGATGAAATGTTTGTCAACTTCTACATGTTTTGTTCTATCATGTAGAATCGTAGGTTATGAGCAATAGTAGATTGCTACTCGGTTGTCACAAGAAACTTTAATCTAAGTGTCAGTATAGGAATCTTCAACTATTCTGAAGTCTTTTATCCATAATACTTCGTGATCACATGTGTCACCGAGCGAAATTTCGCTTCAAAGACTACTCCTTGCCACCACACTTCGTTTTTTACTTTTCCAGTAACTGCATTTCCACCAACAAAGGTACAACACCCCGAGGTGGATCGTCTATCATTTACATCTCCCGCCCAATCTCGCATCCGTGCAGCCTCTATTGAAGATGTTCTCCTTTTCAACAAAAGTCCTTTCCAGCAGTTCTTCTGAGCGTATCTCAAGATTCGAATATCGCTTCAAAGTGAGTAGGTCCAGTGAATGCATGAATCGACTTACAACGCTTACAAAGAAAAGCTATGTCCGGACGAGTGCGAGCCAAATAGATTAGCCGCCCTACCAATCTTCGATAGCGTGCTTTGTCCATTATCTCACTAACTATCGCCGTTTTCAACTTTACATTAGAGTTCAATAGGTGTATATGCCGCTTTCGCAACCCGTCATCCCTCGTTTTCGAGTAGATCAAGCACATACTTGCGTTGATCGACAAAAATTCCTCCTCGGATCTTGCAAACTCCATTCCGAGGAAATATTTCAAGCTTTTCCCAAGTCTTTAATATCAAATTCACCTTCAAGTTTCTCTTCAAGTCGCTGATCTCAAGAGAATCATCCCTCGTCATGATCATGCCATCTACATATACAATCAAAACGACTACTTTACCTTCGATGGAACGCTCGAAGAAGAGAGCGATCGACTCGGCTTTGAGAGAAACCATGCTTTCGATAACATCACCAAAACACTCAAACCAGTTTCTATGAGATCGCTTTAATCCATACAGAGATTTCTTTAATTTCGCACACTTTCCCTTTTACAAATTTTCCTTCAAATCCGGCATAGGCGGCCATATATACCTCTTCTGCAATTCTCCATTTAAAAATGCATTTTTTACATCCAATCGATGAAGTGACAATCGAAATTAACCGCAAGAGAAAGAAGTATTCTAATCAGAGTTAATTTTAGCCACAAGGCAAAAGTCTCTTCGTAATCAATACCATGAGCTTGAGTAAATCCTTTGCTACTAATCTCGCTTGTATCTTTCCACACTTCCATCGCCTTTAAACTTCACTGAGTGAACACCCATTTGCACCCTACGGTCTTTTGTCTCGGCAGATCCAAGACTACCCATGTGTTATTTCTTTTAAGAACGATTTATTTCTTCCATCACAACTGCTTTCCACTGTTCACCTAATGCTTCTGAATTGTTCTTGAACAAACATATTAGAAATCCTGGACACAAATGCTCTATGATTTTTCGATAATTTTTCATATGACAAGTATCGTGTAATATGATGTTTCATGCTTGTACGAATTCCTTTTCGAAAGCAATTGGAAGATCAAGATCAAAATGAGTGGAAGTCGAAGGAAGGTTACTCCGAGTAGAGGCCATTATTCGATGAAGATGATCGACCATCCATCGATGGAATAAATGAGGTCGTAGTACATCTTTATGGAATTTCTTCCAAGTATAAACTCGCAAGTTTCATGTTGAGGATTATGATCCTTCGAAGTACTTCTCCCCCGTTTCCGATAAATTTATATCCGGCAAAATAGGATTAGTATTGCCGACCCTAGTTTCCATATCGAATTAGTTATAGTAAATGGGTAAAGTTTCCTAAAAGTTATTTTCTTCAACTACGTTCTCCCTCGAGAAAATTATTTTGAAAGAAGGCATGGTCCTCGACAAACTCGACATCCATGCTTTCAAAAAATCTTTTTATGATGGGATTAAAACATTTGTATCCACATTTATTGGAAGCATAACCTATAAAAACACATTTTTCAAACTTTGGGATCCAATTCTGATCGAAACACATTTGGGATATGCACATAACACACATCCAAAAACTTTTAAAGTGAGATCGCTTATTATCTTACATGTAGAAAATAATTTTTCAATGTTTGCAAAGCGTGTTTTAAATTTCAAAACTCGAGATGGCATTTTGTTTATTAGATAACGAGGATGTAAGGAAGTGCATTACACTTACGTATATTTGGGAACATTCATTGAAAACATAAGTGCCCGAGTAACTTCAAGTAAATGCCTATTTTTCTTTCAAGAATACCATTTTGATGTGGTGTGTCACGACATGTCGGATTGATGTTGAATACCTTTTCTAACATAAATGTTTTCAAATATTTATTGAAATATTCAGTTCCATTATCCGTTCTTAGAATGCTAATTTTTGTTCGAAATCGATTTTCAATCATGCGGAAAAAATCTTTAAATCGTTGTTCAATTTCGCATTTCTTTTCCAATAATAGTTCCCAACACACACGTGTGCGATCATCAATAAATGTTACAAACCGTTTTTTCCGTAAAGTGTGTTAATTTTAGATCATTCCCAAACATCACTACGCAATAAATGAAAAGATTTCAAGTCAGAATATGATTTTATCGAAACGAAACACGACGACTTTTAGCTAAATTACAAGCTTCATACTCGAAGTTTTGAAAAATCAATATTTTCAAATGTTTTAGGAAATAAAGATTCGAGATATGTAAAACTGTGACGCCCTAATCTTTTATGCCATAACATAACTCGATTATAGTCAAAGTTCAACTCGTACTCCCTAATCCATGAGCCGTTTTATTCTCAGAACCGACTCCGTCATAAGAGATAACCCCATTTATTTCTCTAGCAGCTCCAATCATCTTCCCCGAGTTCCGTCCCGAAAAACACAATTGAAGTGGAAAAAGAATGCGAATAATCATAATCTTTAGATAATTCCAACTGGAAAGTAGATTACATGTAAGCCTTTGGAACACGTAAGACATGCATTTCAAAAAAAGTTTTTCCGAAATTTTAATATTTCCTTTTCCCCGCAATAAGAGAAAAACTACCGTCACCTATTCGATTTTTTCGGAACCGAACATGGATAATATGAATCAAATAATTAAGAGCTAGTCATTATATGATCGTAGGCTCCCGAATCAATGATCCAAGGAGCGGTGCTTCCGTAACGTATAAAGCCAAAGGATTACTACTCGCTCGTGCTATGTAGAACCGATAGAAGCATTAGATGATGAGCAAGATTTCAGATAGTTTAAGAATGTGACTTAATCGCTCTTTACTAAGCGGAGATGACTCAGCCTCATTTGTCGTAGGTGTGCTATGCTCACCGATTTTTTTCTCTTACCATCGGGTGATTTTCCATGCAACTTCCAAAGATTTTTCACGAGTATGGCGTGGCTTCCCGCGTTAGTCACATAGTAGGTTGTTTCGTCTTCAACACGCCGTTTGCGAGAAATTTTTCCGCTTACTCGAGCTTCGGAATCGCCGTGCCGATCCTTCCATGGACACAACTGAACCGGCAGCCTTCTTCCCAACATCACATGTCTCCGACTCTTCTCTCTCACCTCTCGCAAAAACTTCACCAATCGGAGGAAGGGATTTCTTCCAATTATTCGGCCACGAACCTCGTCATATTCAACATTTAGCACTGCAAAGAAATTCGAAGATTCGACCAAGTATCCACTATCTTCTGTACCGGTTGCGCTCCTCGTTTGATTTCCACTCACGATCATTGAATAAGTCCAGTACTCGCCAAATCCGTTTAAGAGAATTGAAATATTTTGTCATTGCATCCTCACCTCGCAAATTTCCCCAAGTCGTAGGTCGCCTCGTAAACTTGGGATTGATTTCCAAGATCGAAAGTACATTTCGAAACATCGTCCCATAATTCCTAGCCGTAGAAGTAATACGTATAATTCGCACTTATCTCTTCGACCGTGAATCGACCAACCATGTCATTACCATCGAGCTTTCCGTATCCCAAATGGCATAAGTTTTGTCATTCACTTAGCCGCATAAGATCGCTCGTGATATAGCCCAATCTTTCCTCTTCCTCGAGATACATGCAACCGATTGCGACCATCGAAGAAAATTATCACCATTTAGTCGGATTGTGAAGTGATCCGAATCGGATGATTTTCGACGTATTTCTCTCGAGGCTCGCATCGAGATGGCCGATGAGTGCCGGTCTGTCTCGAACGCGACTTCGCACATTTTTCTCGGTCAAGTGTGTTCTATTTGCCCGCAAAAAATACGGAAGCAGTGGTGAGAACACTTTAGGACCGAACAATAATGTTCGACCGACCCAACCGTCCGAGAGGAAGACGTCGATCGCAGTAGGCGAGCAGGCCGAACGATCAAAGTCGACAGAACGAAGTGGAACGAGCAGCAGGTAGGTGAGCCGGCGAGCGAGCAGCGAGCGATGGAGGCCGATCTGGTCGAAGCCGACCGAACGAAGCCGAACGAGCGAGCAAGTAGGAGAGCCGGCGAACAAGCAGGCGAGCGACTGAAGCGAACGGTCGAAGCCGACCGAACGAAGCCGAATAGGCGAGCAGGGAGCAGGCAAGGGAGCAGCTAGCAGGCGAGCGAGCAGCGAGCAAGACGAGCAGGCGAGCAAGACGAGCAGGCGAGCAAGACGAGCAGGCGAGCAAGCCGTATACGCCGTCGAGGAAATTTCCATTGAATAGGTCGATAATCGATTCCGACCATTTGAAGACGATAAAGATTCAGACCTCAAATATTCGCTCTGATACCATGTCAAAATATTTAATAGAACAGGTTGAATCCTTTTCTTATCGATGTACAGCTATTTAAAGAGCTTTCTAACAGGACCAAACATTAGCACTAATCTCCCAATTAAGGAGAAATATACTAACGTAATTAATTACCCAAAAAAGGAAAAAATAAATAGAGATTCTTAAGAATATTAATATAATTAATAAACTTCTAAATCTAGTGACTAACAAATATGGTACAGGATTATTTGTGATCTTTGAACAGATACAAATTAAATAAAGCTAATAAATCTATGGAAATATCAAAATATTACGAAATTATGATGAAACTGAATGAATTTTTAAACCTTGCTCTTTAATACTATTACATGTCACTCGTGAGGTACTTACAGCTACTTGATTGTTGATTTCTTTTTTTTTTTTTCTTTTACTTGAAGAAGCATAAGAACAGAAGGTGAAAGCATTTTTGCAATATTTTTTGGTTAAAAAGGTCAATTGCAAATGACTTTGAAATCAAATTCAACCCGTAAGCGACAAACTTGTCTATCAAATATGTATCTGTTATAAAACAAAACTTCAATAGTTTTAAGGACAATACATCATATTCATATAGTTTTCTGAAACAAATCAAATAAGCCACATAAAAAAGGGGAAAAAAATGATATAAGTAGTGTCTTAGCAAGAGAAGAATATCATAGAATGACCTCTTAAGTATTCTGCTCACGCATCCACTCCACAAAATTGTCCAATATTATAGGCCAAGCAAGGTCAGGGTCATAATTATCTAGCGATGGAAAGTTTATCTATCACAAAATCAGAATTAGATTGGTCATCCAATATATTTAAACTTCCATTTTTATAGATAACAAAAAAATACTTGCCTCCTTGCAAAATCTGAGAATGCCCAACCACTGGTCCATATTTACAACTTTATACTCCTGTTGTTTCTGCATTATATGATATCCCCAAAGCTAATTAATGTAATTTCAATTGAAATATTGGGAAAAAATTGTATCAGGATAAGCAGGCAGCATTTGTTCAAATTCAATGCATGCTATAAACTATAAGACATCTAAATTTTGTTTTAAGAAAACAATGATTAGAAATATCTAATAATTTATGCCAAATAGCATTTTCTTTTCAACAAATGTCTTCCTAAAAGAGAGGCTTTTGTATGATAATACCAATAAAATTTTTCCCACAAAAATCAAGCCTTCACAGAGGAGAATATAGAAGATGATTTAAGGGAATTGGTCCATTATCAATACCTTAAGATACTCTCCTAATCTGTCAATCTGGGGAGCAAACTTCAAGCCTAATACAAGATCTAGCACTTCACAGGCAATGTTAATATCTACACTTTTCTGCTTATCCTCTGAAAAAAAAAAACAAAAAATGTGGGTAACAAATAAGATTAATGATGTAAAAAAAGAGAATATACATTGGCTACGAAGCCAATAAGCTGTGATTGATGAACCTGTTAAGTAGTAGCGAAAAGAATAAGAATAGAAGTCCAGAAAATTTTGAGGCCTCATAACCTTCAACATGCGATGGAAAAGTTACAGTGCATGCACAAACACTTAAGAAATTTAAAATGAAAGATCTTTGTATGATGAATATGCAGCCGCTAACCTCTTTCTCCAATTCAGGTAGAGCTTTCTTTAATTTACTGATAGTGTCAGCTCGTATAGCTTTTAGACCTCTTCTCCATTCTTCCTGTAATGGAAGTTGTCAATTTTTGACCAAAATAAATTGGGCAAATTTACACTTTTTTACATGTGATGTGTTATTCCAGATGTAAAAGCAAGAGTTAAAATGTAACTTTGCCCAATTTTTGCTGATTAGCATTACTCTTATTGGTAATCATTTTTTTTTTTCAGAGGCACTTAGCGTCCTTGGAATTCTTCGCTTTATTTCCATTTTTGAGCACGTATTGACAAATTCTTGCTAAACAGCATCCCAAGAATAAATGGTAGATCCATTTTCATAAAAGAAGAATTTCATAAGTTTTGTATGAGCTTACGAGGGTGAAATATCCTTGCCTTTCAGCTTGCATCCTCCTGATAAACAGTATCCGTCAAACAACCGGGTAATCAAAAAAGACTTCAATGCATTAAACAATAAGCACACATATAACAGAATACCAGGCAAGCATCAATATCCTGACGTCAGTATGCTCTACTTCCACATCAGCACAGAAAGCCACGATCCCTTCAGGACTGTTAAGCCAGAAAAACATATTTAAGTGTGAGATTTTAAAGAACAAAATGGGTACAACTGAAGTATCTCACACAGGCCACTTCAGAAATTAAATCAATTTCATGATGAGACAAAATCTATTAAAATTAATTACAAATATAACTAAAAGTTGAAATGAACCCTCAAATACAGCACAAACAAGATTAATTCATATCCACTTATGAAGTTGTCTATAAGCAGCCATGCATAAATCTGTGTTACAGTGTATGAACAAAAAAAATGTTTATAACAACGAGCATTTATAAAGCCACGGACTGCAAGCAATGAGAAAAAGAAATCAAAGCGGAGCCTACCGACTAAATGTCAAGTTGGGAAGGTTTTTAAATTAAATTTTACAAGTTTCAATAGAAAAAAGAAATAAATTTTAGCACAAACTAAAATACCAGGAACAGAAATAGTACTCATGAGATTTCATCCATATGTTAGAAAGGGCCTTTATTGTCTAAAAATATGGAACCCAGACATTAAATAGGTTAATGAACTATGCATGCATTTTCCAGTCCTAAAAGAAGCTTATAAATGATTTCAACAATTTTCCTAGTTCCAAGACTTTACCCCTGGAAATTACTGTGCGCCCTTTCCAATGGTCAAAGCACATATTTTCAATTTTTTTTTCCAAGGGCTGAGAAAAGTATCTACTCCGAAGGTTCAATGATTTTTCTTAGCCTCAAAGAGATCAGTTGAGCAAACTTTCGAGTAACATCTTCCTAAGACAAACGTATTAAAAAAAAAAGAAACTCACCCTATCAAGCCAGAGGATTTATCATAATACGTGTAAAATAATTGATCAATTCGTTCTGTTTCCTTTGACACGGCTTTATTTGAGGCTGGAAAAAAAAAAGAACAGAATATCAGCATGATGCAACAGAAATTACACATATCATGATCAAGTGGACAAGGGCTACAAGAGTTTCACAACTTGCTCTGCCCTCCCTAGTAGAAGAATCAAAATAAGGCAGTAAGTTTGTGAAGGATTAAGACATCAAGTAAGAAAATTAAGCAGCATATTTCCAAGATTAAATCCCATTAACATATAATAGAAAAATATTGTGCATAAACTAAAGAAATATGCTTTTCAAAAGTGATCTATAACTAGTCATCTATGATATGTACATATATTTTACGGTTTTTAGGTGTAACGGACATTTAGAAGTTTGGCATGAGTAATCATAGATAAATCATGAAAAAGCATAGCATTTAAGCATTAATGCTGTACGAGAATGACTAAAATTGTACGAGATATATCACTTATAACTTTGAGAATTATTCATTAAAACAAAGAAATGTCCGCATTAGAGGACCAGTTCATAATCTAAACTTTGTATTGGTTCATTTTTACAAGTCACCATTAACAAAATATAACAAAGTAGTAAAACGCAATGGAGCTGATACCTAGCTAAAATCCAAAATTCTCTTCAAGGAAAAGTAAAAATCGGGATTGGAAAGCCATAAAATTAATAGGTAAACCTAATAAATGGTACAAATCCAGCATAAGAAGAACATAACAAAACGATAAAATTCATAGATAACATATGATCGCATAAAAGTAATCAGCCAGTGTTACAAAAACTTTACTAATTACAAACAAGTAAGAAGTAACACAAAAAGGGGCAATGAATAAAGTGAAAGCTTCAGCTTTGGAAGATTATTAGAATAGTTTAGGTACTACGAAAGAAAAATAGAGATAAATAAGATAAGACAAGAAAAAGATAAATAGGAAGTTTGTTGGTGGATATATTCAAAGCAATGATAATAAGATCTTAGATAAAAATGAATGTGTCAAAGAAATATGAAAATCTTATTATAAGAAATTATTAAATGAGAGTTTGAGACAAGAAATATTTTCAAAAGAGCGTGCCAAACAAAACAAAAACATATTATAGATTGGTCAAAACATATGAAATTAGACTGACCATTATTATTATGCAAAAAGGTACAAATTTGTGTATGTATGTATGTATGTATGCATGTATGTATGTATGAATGTATTTATACATACATAAAATAGAAAAGAAAAAATTTCATAGCATTTTCATTAAAATGAGGAAGACAATAACTGAATTGATGCAGATAAAGACAATATGTCAAAGATAATGTTTAAATTATTGTTTTAGAAGCATTCTAAGGTGAACAAGGAGTTTCAAATCACAATATAAATACATGAAGAATAACATTAAATTTGTAACTTTGTGTGCTGGTTATGTAGAATAATACAATAAGGACATTCAAAGTGTGGTTTTTTACAAATGACATAATTTTTAGACCTTCTTTTAAATGACACCTAAAATAAAAGATAAAGGGTGAAACAACACAGAAGTGAACTCTACAACCATGCAAGTGAGTGAGAACTTCAAAAAGAGTGAGAGACTTGAATCACGCATTGATGCTTGAGATCATTTGATGAGGGGAAGAGGGTAGGATTTGTTGTCGAAATTTTAAGAAAGGTGGAAAGTTTCAAGTACAAGAGGAAAGATAGAAGGGGGGCCCAAAAATAAGTGAAGATGAGTGTGATGGGAATGCTTCCACTTTTCTTATTTACATTTGAAAACATATATTATATATTTATATACACTCCCAACTCCCTAGATTAGGAATAACTCTAATATAGAACAGATCCTCTAATAGATGTCCACTAATTTGGTTATCTAATATTAAATTTCCTAATATACAAGATTCAGATTTATTACTTTACATAACACTCCATCACAAGCTGGAGAATGGATATTGTATCATGCTCAACTTTTTATAAATATAAGTGAGCCTAACTCCATCTACAGCTTTTGTGAAGCTATCCTCTAGTTGTTCCTGTTATTGACATGAGCTGTAAAAATTAGATTATATTGAATCTTTTCGTGAACAAATCTATCTCAATGTGCTTTATTCTATCATGAGAGGCAGGGTATGAGGCAATACGAATTGCAGCTTCATTATCACACCACAGCTTTGCTGGAACTGCCATCTTAAAACTCATTTCGGCTAAGAGTTGGAAGACTCATGTCAATTTATTTGAAGCTTGTGTCATTGCTTAATACTCAGATTTCGCACTTGACTGTGACACTACATCCTATTTCTTACTCTTCCATGAGATTAAAATTACCACCAACAAAGAAGCAATATCCACTAATGAATATTCGATCAATCTTGGAACTTGTCCAATATGCATCAGAGAAACATTCAATATTTCTATACCCATGATACTAATATAAAATACCTTGTCCAAGTGCTCTCTTGAGGTAAAATAGTATTTGTTCCAAAGTGGACCAATGATGGATCGTGGGGGAAGACATAAACTTACTTATAGTGTTAACAGAATACTCAATGTTAGGACGAGTTATTGTGAGATAGCTTAATTTTCTCACTAACTTCCTATATTGTTCGGTATTATTAAAAGGTTTTCCATCCTTAATAAGTTGTTGATTAGAAAGAAGTGGAATACTGCATGATCTGACCCCTAATTTCCAATTTCTACCAACAAATCCAACACATACTTCTATTAAGATAGAAAGATACTCTTCTTGCTACTTTATACCTCAATCCCCAAGTACTTTAAGAAACCCAGAACTTGAGTGTTGAATTGATTTTGAAGAAATGATTTCAATGACAGGATTCACTGTACATCGCTTCCAATAATAATCTTGTCATTAACATAAATCACCAATAGAATGATTCCCGAGGCGGATTGCTTATAGAAAACAGTATGATCGCCTAAAAATTTTCTACATCCCAAACCCTTTTATTGCTTGGCTAAATTTTCCAATCATGCTCAAGGGCTTTGTTTCAAGCCATATAAGAACTTCCAAAGATGACATACTTTCCCAAACTCCCCCTGAGCAATAAACCCTGGGGGTTATTCCAAGAATACGTCTTCTAAAAGATCATCATGAAAAAAATCATTATTCACATTCAATTGGTGCAGGGGCCAATTATTCATAACAGACAATGACAGAAGTAGGCAAACTGAAATCAACTTTGCTACCGAAGAGAATTTGTCCAAGTAGTTGATCCCATAAGTTTGAGCATAGCCCTTAGCAACCGAGTTTTAAGAGGAGCTACAGATCTGTCAGAATGGAACTTAAATGTAAAGACCCAATTACAGCCAACAACCTTTTTGACATAATGTAGTTCAACTAGTTCCCAAATTCCATTTTCAGTTGAGGCTTTCATCCCATCAAGCATCATTACTCGCCACTCAGAATTGGATAGGGTTTGTTAAATAGGCCTTGGAACCTCAATAGAGTGAATAGAAGCAACAAATAAGCAAAAAGTGAAAGATAACTCATTATAGTTAGTTAACACAAGATAACTCAATTGATTTTTAATGATTTAGAAAAAAGCTTACGATAAGGTTCCAAGAGAGATTCTTTGGAGAGTACTTCAGAAGAAAGGTGTTGTTATGACTTATATTCAAGTCATTATAGATATATATACTAAAGTTGTTACTTGTGTTCGAACAGAAGGAGGATTAACCAAATATTTTCCTATTTCTGTTGGATTGCATCAGGGATCGGCTTTAAGCCCATCTTTTTGCTTTAGTTATGGATAGTCTTACTAGACATTTACAAGAGGATGTACCTTGGTGTATGTATTTTGCTTATGATATCCTTCTCGTGGATAAGACGAGAGAAAAAGCCCAGAAAAAACATGAATTATGGAGGTCTACATTGGACTCTAAAGGTCTTCGTTTGAGTAGAACTAAAACTGAATACATGGAATGTAATTTTAGAAGTAGCAGCTCTAGTGACAAAAGTGTAACTTTGGGTGATCAAATTATTAAAAGGTGTGAACGATTTAGATATCTTGGGTCGATTGTTCAAAGTAATGGTAATATAGATGGGGATGTTATTAGTAGAATTCAAGTTGGTTGGTTGAAGCGGAGAAATGGGCCTATTGTGTGATAGAAAAGTACCGCTCATACTGAAAGGAAAATTTTATAAGATGACGGTGAGACCGACAATGCTCTATGGCGTTGAATGTTGGTCTTTAAAATAGAAGTATAATACTAAGTTAAGTGTTGTCAAGATGAGAATGATTAGGTGGATGAGTGACTTTACACTTAGAGATAAAATGCGAATTGAATATATCCGTGATAGGGTTGGTGTAGCTCCAGTGATGGACAAAATTAGAGAGTCGTCTTAAATGGTTTAGACACATTAAATGCCGACCATCTGATGATCCGATTAGGAGAGTAGATGTTTTAGATTCGACTTATGCTAACAAAAGGAAGAGGTAGACCTAGGAAGACTTGGGCTTACTGTATTAAAAAAGATCTTAATTTATTAGAATTAAATGAAAATATGACATTAAATAGAACGCAATAAAGAATAAGGATTCATGTAGCCGACGCCACTTAGAGGGATTAAGGCTTTGTTGTTTTTGTTGTTGTTGTTGTTATTGTAACACGAGAAAATAGGATAGGCAAATTGGCATTTATCTCCTTTAAGAACAATGGTAAATCAAGGTCATCGGGAGGAGGATCCATTGAGGAAGATGATAACTCTGATGGACTAGGATCACAGGGATGAGGCCTTCTCGAGTAAAGATTAGTGATAGATGATCTAGATTGAGGCAGTGAAGATGGAAATAGAGTGGAATTTGAACCTATGATGTAATATATTAACAACTCATCAGAATCTTACGAGAATTTAGGCACCGATGAATCACCAAAAAATGGGATTTGTTCATGAAAAGAGACATCAGCGGAAATCTTTTATCTATTTAAAAGAAGCAAAAAATATTGATACCTTTTTTGCAAATGAGGATAATTTAGAAAGACACCTTCATGACTTAGGCTCCAGCTTCAAAACTTGTGAATGAGTATCACGAACAAATAACCAAGGTAGGGTGTTTAGTTTTATAGAAAAGTCAAAGATGTCTGATTAATCAAAAAATACGGAATAGAAACTACATCAATCTAGAACTATTTAAGCACATTCGCTTCAAATAAAAGAACTCTAACCATCTATGAAGATGACTATTTTTCCTTTTAACTAATCTATTTTGAGATAGAGCATCGACACGAGATGACTGGTGAAGCATCATGTCTTGTGTCATGTAAGTCTGAAAAGGAGCTAAAAAATATTCTTTTGCATTATCACTTATCAGAAAATTAACCGAAACAATGAATTGAGCTTTAATTTTGACAAAAAAAGATTGAGAATGTGACAATAACTCATTAAGAGATTTTAGAAAGTAAAACTAAAGTCATGCGAGAAAAATCATTCAAAAAAGTGACAATATTGAAATACATTAAATAAAACAGGAAAAGGTCCCTAAAAATTAGAATGAACCAACTTAAAACAATGACTTGCTATTTGGAATAGAATATAACCGATGGTGTTTAGTAAATTGACATGAATCACAATCTAAAAATGATAGTTGTTGAAACTAAGGGTAGAACTTTTTTAGCATTGATAGTAATGGGTATTCTAATCGACCATGGATCACAAAAGGAGATAAGGTGTTGGAACAAGCCAGGGGTAGAGACAAAATGTATAGCCGCCCTGATTCTCATCATTTACCAATAATTTGCTTCGTCATAAAATTCTGAAATAGACTATGGTCGAAAAGAATAAAATAAAACAATTAAGGACATGTATAACTTTGCTAAAAAACAAGATTAAAAGCAATTGAGGAAAAATGAGAACAAAAGTTAGAGGCAATGTGGTTGTAACATTGATGATGTCAAAACCAACAACAATAGAGGTAAATCCATTTGCTAAAGTGATGGAAGAAAGGTGCTTATAAAAGATATAAAAGTGTTTGGGATTACCTATCATGTGATTTGTAGCATCAAAATAAATGGCCCATTGTGTGGAAGAAGAAAGAAGACAATTATCATTGTTACCTGATTCAACAAAGACAATGATAAATGGGGATTATATCATCTCTTACTGAAATTTAATGAACTTAGTATATTCATCTGCAGAGATCGAGTGTTTGAAAGCCTCATTAGTAGTGACCATGTGAGCTGACTATGATTTAGAATCCTCTGATTTTTTTCAGCAACTTCTAACATGTCCACTTTGTACGACTAGGTTCATGACAGTAATAGCACATTACCTTCGATCCTTGATTTCAAGAATTCGGCATTTCACTCATGTAATTGTCTTCAGATTGAGGTTTACTAATATATGTAATTTTTAACTAGCAAGAGCACTAAATTGTTGTAAGAATGAAGTTTGAGAACTCAGAATCGTACATAGGACTCTAGTATAGGCTTCCATTAGAATAAAACATTCAGGTCAAATAAGATTTGTGATTGGACACCTTCATACTAAAAGTTAAGGTTAGCTAAAGAACTCATAATAACCTTTTGTTCTATTTGAGCGTGTTGAATTTGAACGCCGGTAATGAATGGCAATCGTGTGTTCAACTCTTCATAAACACATTTAAAGTGCATGTAATAGGTGTTAAGTGATTGACCTTGTTGTTCAACTAAATAGAACTCCTTGCATAAATCAATAATTTGAGAAGTATTCTCTCTTAAAAAACACAAATATTAATTAATTCAACGCATCTTTACCATTCACTATGAGTAACATTAATAGATTAATTGGTTTCGATAGAATTCTGCAATTGTATTAAAAGTTGGGCATTAATTCTCATCCGCTCAAAATAATTCAAATCAGTCTTAATTAGAGGATTATCAATAAGGTGACTTCCTTGAGAAATACTATTTAATAGTCTCATAGTTTTATTCTAATAAAGATATTTAAAGTCACTTAATCTTTCATCTGTAATTTTAGCCACCCATGACACTAAATTTATCATAATATGTTTCTGATCCACAACCATGATTATCACCTAATTTTCAAGAAGATTGAATCACCTAGTTCCACTAGTAGTTTCCTCAATGCAACAATACGGATGAGCCAAAGGGTGAGATGAACTTTCGAGAAGAATGATACCGAGCCTTAGGAGACAAATGCTTCAACGATTGTGGAAGATAAACACACACCAACTAAAGCCGAAGAAGTTGTCGAAATCAGCGACCTAAGCTGACGAAACCGATGAAGCCTTCGAACAATGCCGACGAAGCCTTCAAACAAAGTTGAAGACGAAACTGAAGATGTAGATGACGTGGTTGAGCGATGCAAATGAAGATGATGATGTCAGAGTGATCTCGGAATGTAGATGACAAAGCCGAAGACGTCGATTCGTTTGATCGATAGAACTACACAGAAAGAATGCAAAGACATCGTTCAAAGCTGTGCAGCCGTCGTTTGAAGCAGACAAAGCCTTCGAGCAAAATTGAAGATGCAGATGAGGCCATCAAGCAATGTAAATGATGAAGTTGAAAACGTCTAGGTATGCCGCAACGCAACTAAAGATATAAATTCATTCTATCAACACAGACGGTGTTGAACGAAGATATGCAGAAGAGACAATTCAACGATGCTTTGATACATGTGACGAGAAAGCTTTCTCTCTTCTTATTTACAATTGAAAACACATATTACATATTTATACACACTCCCAACTCTCTATATTAGGAATAAGTCTAATATAGAAAATATTCTATAATTAGATCTCTTCTAATTAGGTTACCTTATATCAAATTTCCTAATATACAAACTTTCTAACATACAAGGTTCAGATTTTTTTACTTTCTATAACAACGAGAAAGGAGAACAGGTTGGCATCCAAATGAGACAAGGGAGGCTTTTTGGCTTGCAAAGCATATAATATTTAATAGCATATACATTGATTTAATCATTGTATGCCTCTACTATTTATTATAGTAGAGAAAAACAAATAAAGCAAAGTCGTAGAGAAGTAATCCCTAAATAAGAAAATCTTCATCAAGGCCAATTCTCTCAAAACAAAGGAATTCATTAAAAAAAATCATACAAACAAGAAAGTCTCCATGGAGGGATTACTCCCAAATAAGAAAGCAATTATGATATTTTTATTGTAATAAAAAATAGAAACTAATGGAGAACTTCTCTGATAATTGCACTTACATTACCACCCTTGGAAGGTGAAGAACTATTTCCAAAGAGTTGAATATATGCATATGTCCTAATGAGTTGGTTTCCATGAAAAAAGCATTCGAAGATCAGCTCATGCCTCTCTATAGACAAAAACAAATGCGTAGAAAGTACTCTAAAGATTATAGAGGAGCTTGATGACAATCATCGTGCAACTATATATATATATATATATATATATTTTTTTTTTTTTTTGTACTCATAAAAAAATGTCCGTCCTGCTCTCGCCTTTGCTCTATTAGGGTTTCGTCCATGGCGATTCCTACATTATGCTACTTCAATTCTATTTGATTCTTGCTTCATCGTGCTCGACCTTCGTCGTCGTCAATTTCGTCGTCTGTTTCATCGCTGTCCGCTCGACATCACGCGTACTCGGCTCGACTTCGACTCCTTCGTCGTCGTCGTATCCTGCATTTTGCCACTTCGATTTGATTGCTTCATCATGCTCGTCCTTTGTCGTCGTCGATTTTGTCGTTGTCCGCTCGACATCACGCGTACTCGACTCAATTTCGACTACTTCAGCTCGATTGCTCAGGTTCAATAGCTTAGCTTGACTTCATGGCAGTTGGGACTAAACCTATTTCAGGGGTGGGCAACCCCTCCTATGCTTCAGTGGTAGACAAATGTAGCGCCCATTTTCACCTCAAAGATAGTCCGGTATTTCCAGTCATACCATGATTCTGTTGCGGGACATGGAGATTGCAATCTCATAAAAAAAGTAGGGAAAAAGACGAGCAAACCAACAATATTCTTCACTGATGCTGAAATTTCATCCTTTGCAGAAAAATACAAATGTACACTAATTGGAAAGTTCCAATTAGGTTGCCCCAAGATCAAGATTATTAGAAAGGTTTTTTAAGATTTCAAACTAATTGAGACTAGGCATGTTATGATACAGCTGAGCATAAAAAAAGGACTATACAAGGATATTCTCAAAAAAATTCATCCTAATTGAGGGCAAACACATAAAACTACTTAAATTGACTCTCGATTTTGATCTCGACCAAGAACCTCTCATTGCGCCTATTTGGTTGTAATTACTGGAACTCAAGCTTCAATTTTTCGATCATCATGTGCTATATGCTATTCGGACTATCCTTGGAAAACCAATGCAGTTAGACATACCTACAATTAATTTGTCGAGCGCCTTCATCGCATGGATTTTGATGAAATGGATATTACACTACTAGAGTAGAAGAATTCGCTACGGGATCGCTCTACAATTGTTGTGCAACAAATCATTATGAACAAAACCTTACTACCTGTAATCATTGCAAGACATGCTTGGCACACGCAATGAAATGTTTTAGATTACACCCACAGTTGAAACCCAATAGTCAAAAGCAGGAAGATGCTATTACTGTCCGTGCTTCCCAAGAGCTTGAACCTGCTCCCACTAAACTTGATGACAACCTACATCTAACCCAACAAGCTGAGACTCCTATTCCTTCCCATTCGGTTCTCCCAGATGTTCACCCAAAAGTGTCGATATCACTATTGTTATTGAAGAAGGTTCACTTACATGCCAAGACCTGGAGAGTGCTCCTCGATCCAATAAAAGATCAGCTAGATGCGACGATGTGAAGTCACTAATGTTAAACAACTTACACTCGTATGGCAACCATAGTACCAATTCACCGATCATATGAGTCTGACTTCGGAGTAAGATAGCAGAGTATACGCATCCAGAGAAAGAAGAAGAATGGAGACTTACTGTCGAACCTAATGGACGATACACGCTACATTCTGCACAACGACGTAAGAAACTTAATATTCCTATTACTGTTCTCGTTCTGAACCGTAGGCAGAGTCAAGCTAAAATGATCCCCTCTCAAGTTACTCGAATAATCGAGTATTTCGCATACTTTCGATGTAGCATTTATTTATGGTTTAGTTCTTTCGAGTATACATGTATTTCTTCGTGTGTGTGTATGATGACGGTAGTTAGGGTGTCAACTCTGGCACTTTCATCCAACCTATTTGTAACCTTCCTTTTAGTTTAATATATTTTCCTCGCGCTTTTCTAATATATATATATATATATATATATATTCTCTACTCTATTGAAATTCGTTTAACGAAGTCTTTCAAGGTTGATAGATCCCACACTAGCAATAGTCGGATCATCTCGCGCTTTTGTGTTAGCTGAGAGAGATATCACCCAAACTGGGCCCGGATGAGTGATAGATTGAATCCAATCACAACGGCGATTAGCAAAATGTCGAAATAGAATCACACCCTCCGTTTTTCTCTCATTATAGTATGCTTCGGTTATAATTCTCCTACTTCGCTTATCGCATGCATCCTCACTTAAGCGCCGAATATCGCTAAAATTCAGAGAACACGTTCAAAAACCTATTCATGCCGAATCGGGGTGGACATCTCGCCGCCTACTCATCTCCGCCGAGGAGATGCATCCCGACCCGCTTTCCAACATTGCACTTACCTCTACTCATCTGCCTGACGTTTTTCCTGATAAGAAAATTTTTGATGATGCTCCTATTCAAACTTAGGTTGTCTCAGTTGAACCCCATACCCAAGCCTTTCTACCCCTGGATGCTCATGTTCTTTAACACTCTACTCCGAATCATTAGATTGGAGTGTACTTTAGAGTCTCATAAGACAGCTCCCCATACTACTAATATTGATCCATCTCAAGATGTTCGTTGTTTTAATGATGTCCCTTCTTTGAGGGAACCACAACTCTCAACAAATTTGGATTATGTTAAGGCAGCTACCAAGCAAGTTATTACCGCTAGTCAGCGCAAACGACTCATGATGTACGTGCCTAACAATCCGTTGACTAACCTACTAATAAGATGAGCTGAGTCCCACGAGGAATGATGAGTTCTACACATCCAGGAGGAAGAAGAATAAAGGCCAACTAAAACTCAGAAATTTAATGGATGATACACTAGTTTACTTCAGGCAATGGAAGCAAACTTAATAATCTGTTAGCTGGCTCTCTTCTTAGAACTAGAGGCAGAGGCAAGACAAAACTGGATCGTCTCTAGAAACCTGATTTTGAGTGTATTTAGCTGACTTGATTTTTGGTACACATAGAAGCGGTTCCTCCTACTTACGGGTGCATGAGCTGACAAGGATGCTACTGTTACACAAGTCTTTGGAACTCGACTACGAAATATATTGTTATTTGAGTTGCACCAGTTTCTTCTTTGACTGGATTTCGCATTTGGACTACATTTCGCTCCTTCATTGTCTTTTTCCTTTTTATGTTATCCTTCAGTCATTTTTCTACTTTCTATTGAAAGTGGAACCCCTGTGAGTGCATAATGTATTTTTTTTAGTTTTGCAGAAGGAATCCATCTTCACACCCCCTTTTATAACTCCTTTTTGATGAATATTAGGGAGCCGTATAATGCTTCTTCCTTAATGTATATATAGTAATTATTGGCTCAAATTTAGTGGTGGATGACCTAGAGACTTTGAATTCAAACATTATCATGTAAAATGCAAAGATATATGTTAAAGAACCTAGGCAAGGGTCCCATGGTAGCGTGGCAGTGGCAACAGTGACAACACAACTTAACCTATAAGATTTGTGATGGAGAAGCAACAGCGCGAGGAACCGAGAAATGTCCTGCATCATTGTCTCACGGAGCAGTAAATCAACATATGAGAGATCAAACTCAGAATCATGCCTGTCGTGATCTCCTCCTCAAGCTTAGTTGTTGAATCATATTCTCAAGCTTGGGCACAAGACAAGATCAAACTCAAAAACTGGTTCAAGCTCAAGCTAGCGCATTAGATCGATCTTAAGATTAACAATTGGTAATTGATTATCCTCCTCAATATGGGTAGAAATTGCAAGTGAGTCTGATGGGGATAATAGGTTAGGTGGAGCTTTTAGGATTAGAGGAGCTAGATAAATAAAAACCTTAGATGGGATTGAACAAAATCATTTAGGGATGCGGAGTTTCTGAGACCATAGGGGTTAGCGATGCAGATGTAGACTGTTGAGATTGGAGAGCCTTGTATATGCACTAATAAAATTGAGCATATGTAAACAAAACATCGAATTCATCATCTTTCTTCAATGTGGGAGGATAATATATTTGAAAATAAGATGAATAATAATATCGAGTATATCAATCAACATAATAAGATGAAGCATCATCACACTAACATCTAATCTCATCACATTGTCATTGGTTTCTATCAGAGATCTAACTTTACTTCACCAAAAGTCATCGAGCTTCCGCACTAAGCCATAAAATGACCTAAATAATAGTAGTAGGACCTCATCAAATTGTCACCATACAGTCAGGGTAATATTTTTGTAGAACAAACAAAACACAAATATTATGGATAAATGCATAAGATTTTGCGAACATAAAGAAATAGCTCATGAATACAAGGTAATAATAAAAAATCATGAAAACCCAAAAGATGAATTTACGATCCAACACCATCAATGTTATATTAATCTCAATAAATAAGTCATTGATGTTATTTGATTGAAAAAAAAATGAGAATTCTCATAAGAAGTTGATGAAGGTGCATATTGAAGCAACTTTAGCATGTGAAATCCAGATTTTATATGCTTAGGATATTTTTGTTTGTACTATTTATTTTCTTCTACATTTTCATGTAAAAAGTTGTGTTACCAAGACTTTTTAGTTAATTGTATTTAGGGCCTTATAAATATACCTCCACATCATTGTTTGGCCTTACCACTTCACTATTGACTAACCGTGTCACCAGCAAAAATGGTTTGGCTTCCCCCTTCTCACTCTTTTCCCAAATTAATTCAAAATCCTTGATAATAATTCTCTCTTATGACTTTGAACTTGGTATCTTCATGAATGACTCGGAAAATCTTCATAGCCAACTAAACTTTTTGCAAACTCCTTCCTCTTGCACTTCCATCTCTTGGGCTAAATTTCCACTAGTCCATATATTATCCCTTATATTTTATGTAATGACGTTGAAAGTTGAAAAGTTACCATTCAAGTTTTCAACTCATTCACTGAGTGCTTTTAGCTCACAATGAATGACTACTTGAATAAGTTTTGTGGAGGACAATTCATTGAGATCAAATTCATTTTACCTGACAATTCATTTAGATTGAATTCAATTACCCCCAAACACACTATGAATTGTGCTAACACCTACACGACATCATCATATCGTTCACTAAGTTTGCCATTTTCTTTCATAGTTTATTAAGAGTCTATTTGGGGCAAGTATAGCTATTCAAAGAAGCAGTTGTGAAGCTGCTGCTGAAGAAACTGCTTTTTAAAAAGCTGCGTGGTTATTACAAATTTATTTTATTTTCAAAAATTCAGAACACAACTTTCTGGTAGCCATCACACTTTAACAACTCGGGTTGAGAAAACAACTTTCTACCACAGAAATTTCTAAATAGCAGTAAGAATGCAGTTCACCAAACATAACTGTGGTGGCGATATGAAAAGCAAAGCAGAAAGAATGTTGTCCCAAATAAACCCCAAGTAAAGAACCTTGATGGTCAATATGGCTAAAACTAGCATCTATCTTCTTTTATGTTTGTGATCATACTAGTAAGTCTATCAAAAACTATGTACTTAGCATAAGAAATTCGTAGAATCAACATGGTCTCCAAACTTCCACACTCGCAATTAGTTTGCAATCATTCTACTTTAACTTGCATTTGTCATACAACATAAGTGCATTTAAACTAGAAAGTGAAAGAAAGCACTAACTATGTTGGAGGACAATAAGGTCAACATCTTTTTAAAAGATGAGTTTAAACAAAAAAGATTTAGGAGATTTAGAAACTCACGACAAAAGAAAAAAAAAAGATATAGGAAAAAGTTAGGGAGATGGAATTAATATATAAGGAGTTATGGCAAAGTGGCGAGCAAAAGGTAATGAAGCGAGGAGTTGTGCAAAATGGTGTGCATAAAATAGATAAAAACTACAAAATTAATAAATAATATTCAAAAAATGAACTACAAAATGTTAGAATAAGGCTAATGATGCTGAAAAACTACTTACAAAATTGTACATTAAGAAAAACGAATGAACAACAACTAATGCATTGGTTCATATGGCACTCGACATTTTGATGCTTCCTCATTTAGATAGATGAATAAAGCATAATGAATGTTGCCTTCGACACATTCAAAGTCATTCTTTTTATTTGTATCATTGGAGTAAGGGTAGCGTCAAGTCGAGTTCGAGTAAGTCAAATTGGGCATAAACTAACATTTTTTTTATTCAGGGTTATTCAGGGTCCGTTTGGGACAGCAGTGCGGTAGTGATGCGGCACCACATCACGGTTTTGACCGTTTGGATAAACTGCATTTTAGCAACTTTTTCAAAAAGCTGCAGCTGAAATCATACTTTTTCAATGAAGAAAAAAAAAATTGGATGGTAGGCTTTAGACAGCAAAACTCAAATCATTTTCAATTCATCATTGCAAATCTTAATGGTCATGTTTCAAAGTAGCTAAAAGCCAAAAAATATGTAATCTAAATCTAAAACGTTCACAATTTGTGGTGAAAGAAAAAATATGTGTGGATAAGTGGTCTTATCCTCCGAATTGGATGGTAGACTGCCTCATACATAAAAAAGATAATTCATACTAAACTCTATGCTTTGAATTTTTTTTTTCCGGAAAAATGACAATAATTCTAAAACATTTGAACAAATACAAAAATTTACCTTACCTTCCAAACAAGGACAACAATACCATATACATGTCAAGGTTCCATAAAATACTAACATTTATTTCTAATTTCTTAAAAACCATGTATTACTAGTTAAATTTATTAGAAAAACTCTAGTGTTCAAACAAAGAATTTCTCTAACAATACCAATAATGCATATAAAACTATAGTAATAAATTGGGATTTCAAGAAACCAAGGCTGCCAGGATTTCAACAAAATCATGCATGTATCTAAAAGGTTATTTGTCCTTCGTTACAAAATATGTTAGACTATTATCCTTCTTTGGATTGTTTTAAAACTAGTCAATTTCACAAAAAAGACAAAAATTAAAAGTAGCAACATACAAATAAAACTTAAAAAATATTACTACAGTTGCCTGTATGGAGAATTTGCTTTTATTTAGTAGATTTAGTATCAATTCTAAATTCAAATGAGATTTGTCTAACATTGTTCCCCTTTTTTGGGAATGAGATATGTATACAAAGAAACATACATGCATAGAACTATGTATTGATGGCAGAGAATAACAGAAAAATAACAATTAATCACTATTGCATGCTAGGGAGTGCACAAGGTTTCGTATAAACATGAATGCATATAGAGTGAATGTGGGTGTGAAAGAAAGAGAGCTTGAGCAAGAAAGCTCAATATCAAGCCTACATTCATTAATCAATACCCAAGAGTACATTAAAGCATGAAAATACAAGATGTACATGAAGTTAGACCTATGTAAGGGTATCAAAAAATAACCGGATTAAAAAATTTCTAGTTTTGAATTAACATAATTAACTTTCAGATCAGATTTGAGTCTAGAATGTTGACCCATTTAATTTTTTGGGCTGGACTCAATTACACAGCAAACTCGAAATTAACATAAACTTGATTCAGGTGACTGTTTTGCCTCCATGTTAAATTGTTTATTCATAGCGTGTTTAGATTAATCAAGTTCAAGTTAAATTTTCTAACACGTTTGATGGAAGATTCAGCTTTTAGTTGGATCAACTTTAGGCCAGACCCTAACATAACACATAAATTTAAATTGCCCCAAGAATAACGTACTCAATTTGAAACCACAACAATTTCACACATACCAGAGCATAGCATAACCAATACTACTAATTGGGATCAATTGTTAGGCAAATAACATCATCATTTATGTTTCATGATCCGCTTCCTTTGAAATTAATTTTCCTCACTATCAACATCTTACTAGTGTATAATCAACTATTTCACTATAAGTCCAACATCCATAAAAACCCAATTCTAAAACTTACATTGAAATATCAATTCAATTTTTTGGGCATTAGGGAGATCTCTAGATTGCAAATTCTCTAGAAAAAGGTGTAATTATATATTTATTAGTCTAATGAAGGTTGCTAGTGCATTGCAAAGTCCAAATAATATCAACTATCATTCCTATGGTCCCTATCTCATCTTGAAGGTAATCTTGAAAGTAACTTCTCTAAATCAGAAATGAAGGTAGCTAAACTTCAAATCTAACTTGGAAAAAATGCTTGGTCGATTCTAGTTGGTTAATGAACTCCTCAACACATAGCAATGGATAACAATTCTTTATACTGATTTTTTCACAAGACTTGTAATTGATCCACAAATGCCATCCCTCGCCTTCATCGAAACTCATTGCCCTAAAAGGTTTGCTGTCTAAAGCCTAATATCCTTATAGTCCAATGGAGTATGGTTGTAGATTACCTAATTTGATAGATCTCCCTCAATCAATGAGGATTTAGGTGGTGAAATATTTGCATTAAATGGTCGAAAAACTGTAGAATAGTTTATTAATCTACTTGAATTGTGAAGGGCTACGCATAGAGGAAACAAAACCTACCAAGAATTGCACTAATCTCCTTTGCTTGGAAACAAGATCAGGATAGAAAAGTAGTAATTATTAAGGTATTAGAAGGTATACCATCTTTTACATAGTTGAGTTGTTGTCATCATCAATAATAGATGGTGTCACACTCCAAAAGATATGAATTTTCAAAGATCATTTGGCACATATTAAGAAACGCTTCACAGATACCATCATAGATGCATCACTCCATGATTGCAAACTAGAAAGCACCACATTAATCCACCTTGTACTCCAATTCCTTCTTGAACCACCCCAATAAACAAGAATTCGATAGAATCTGGTTTCAAACTTTAATTTGTTAATGAGCTCCCTTAAATCAAGTTCTTCTAACTTATAAGTGACAATTGAACATTTTATGGTCAACCAGATGAGGATATTCCGTGTGATGAAACCCTCCTTTTTTGCCACGCTAAACCTTTGAGACTATCTTCAATCAATTTTTCCTAAAACCTCTTCAATTTCTCTCCAGATAAGATCATAGACATCCACCATTTCTCCAATCAACCACTCACAATTTTCATCAATTGAATCCAAACTAATTGGAAGAATAATATACCTCAAACTGAATCATTTCTTTAATGCTTGATTGTACAAGATGAAAACCAAATCATTGTAGTGTTTTTATCAAGTTGATTTCTCTTTTCCATATGAATCTGAAAAAAAAAATTAATAAAATGAATGTATTAAATATAAAAATTATTTAGTATATTTAAATTATATAAATTATTAACCTGTTCAAAGATACTTCAATTTTTCTCACGGCGAATAATACTGTAAGCTAATCCTAATATTTTGACTGCCAATTTTTGTAAAGATAGGGTTAATGCACCATAAATCTCTCACCACTCCGTTGTTCTAATTATAAGATCATTTTAAATAATAGTTATTTAATTAAAGGTTAAAAAGAAAATAAAAATTTTAATTAATCATACCTGGAGTTTTCCTATCACTGTTACAAATAGCATACTCAGCTGCAAAAAATATCATTGCCATGATTATAAATAGAAAATTCTTGATATATTTTCATTCGTTCATTTGGATCTTTTGCTAATCGGATAATAATTATATGTATGTCCACCCATTTGTGCACCGATTATATCTTAAATTTACTCTCATAAAAAAGTATTGCATTAAGATAATATCCAGCTTGATGTAATGAGTGTCGGAGTTGACATATCTATCATGAGTGTCGGAGTTGACACATCTATCATCAATAATATGAAAGATTTGTTCACGCTTTTTTTCATCTCTTATAAATGCATCACTGATTGCATCATGCACTTTATACATTGCATCACAAATATAACACACTGCAGGTCCTTTGTTGCTGTCTACTAATTTTAATATCTTCACAATTGTACTTGTAACCTTTAAAACGTAAGATACATCATTCCAAAAATTAATCTTACGGATGATCTCCTCAGCCTTTTTTTCCTTTATATTCAACACTAAACTACTTATTGTAATTCATCAAAATAAACATACGTTGAAAGAGCATCATCGTAGTTTTTTAATATTCATTATAGTAAATAAAATAAATTATAGATCTGCAAGAACATAACTAGAGTGATTATCTGTATTCACTTGAAACAAATTCTTTCTCGAATTATTTTATTTGTGCATCTGAGAGTTCAAATTGTAATTTTTGAATATTCAGATGCATCTATACAAACTCTAAAAATATAGTACCAAAAAGTTAATTAAATAAAAAATAATTATAGATTATTCTCTATAATCAGTCCATCAATCACACATAAGAGTGTATCATTTCCCTTCCCATTTTTTTTTTTTATCTTACATATCATGCATAATTAACTGCAAATCTTTCTCAAGTTGAGTAACTCTTAACTCATGATAAGAGGGAAGTCAAAGATTTGGTCTTCGTAATTTTCTAAACCATATGATCAAAACTCCCCAAATCCATTGCACAAAAAGAGATTCTAGTTTGATAAAATCACTAGCAACATATTGTGTGGTTCTTTCTCTAGTATTCTTATCCAAATTTTCTTTAATTCTCATGTCTCATATTTTCTAGCAACTTCTCTTTCAGACTAGGAAAAGTTATGCATGCATACTCTAAACAGCATAAACTTTAACAGAGTAGATTTTTATTATCCCTCTCATTATGATGGCTTTTGCGGTTATCCATGTTGTCGAAAAGTTTTATCAAAGGTTAATCTTATTGCTTAGAGCACTATATCTGCTATTTTTGCTTACCAATTATTGTAAAACCTATTTTGGAGATGTTCATTATTTTTGCATAGAAGTATATTGTTCCACAACTTTGATGGGATGGCATCATTTTGGAAGGTTTCAAAGGGCTCACTAACTGTTCAAATTGTTTTTAAGCCCTTCCACCTACTAATTTCTACGGTTTTTGGCTTTGAGATGGCTTCATGTGAGCCATCAAAATGAGTATTAGGTTTGCCTATTGTACCTAACAAATCCAAACTACCGATGCATGTGCCATGATAGTTAGTTATTTCTTCCTCCTTTTTTGGCCTTATACTCGGTGGCACTTCCAAAACTTAGTAGGGCTATGGAGTAGCACTTTGCATAAAAAGGCCTTATTTTCTTTTGTTGACTTTAATAGCAAATTCCAACACCTTTTTTATGGGGTTCTTAAAAAAGTCTTTAGCAGATTCTAGGTTGCTATGATCATTACTTTGACATCAGATTCATCAATTGAAGCGATTGAGAACTCCAATTTCCGGCAAAGGTTGCATCAATGAACTTCTTCAGGAATGAGTTTTTCTAGAATTATGTCAAAAGAAACCACTAACTTCTAGAATTTAGCAATGTATTTGTATATGGACTGCAAAAATCATAGCATCAAACTCTATCATCTTATACAGCTCTTAGTCATAGGGGTAGAACTCCTTCAAGATGGCTAACAAGCTCCAAGTTATATTTCTCAAATAGCAGCTTCTTGCTTTCATATTCCACCACATAAGGGGTAGCTAAAATCTAGTGAAGGCTATCTTTCAGAAATAATTTCATTGATAAAATGCAAAGCATGTCTCAAAATGCACAAACCATCATTAGAACTTCTCAGCTTCGACTATTGTCATATGGTAACTAATTCTTGGCATCAGCCTTAAATAGTAGTTGGGTTTCAAGTAAAAACTCCAACTTATGAACCTCTTCAACCTCCATATCCTCACCATCTTTAAATATTCTCCCAACTAGATTGGTAGCACTAAAACACGGGCTCCTAGCATGGTTGAGTAAATTAACATGATTTTCCCTCATTGCTATGAGCATTGTTCAATACTGCGGCCTCAAGGCAGACCTTAGCACAAATTTAAAAAAAAATAGCATGAGTCGTGCACCTTAACTTGGTTGATGAGGCTTACACCTCAATAATGCGAAGACGGACCTTGGTGTAATTTATAAGAGGCATAACTAATTTTTTTAATTCATAACTTTAATATATAAAAAAAATATTTTGTTATTTCTCCACACATAAAAAAAAAAAACAAATCAAGGCTCCCAACTACGTGCACCTTTGAGCTTCCAACTGCATGCTGCACTTGCGATTAACGATGCTTGCACTCAACAGGAACCAAACATAAGCTACCGTCACTATTTTTTATTGATTTAGGAAAAGGTAAAAAGTTTAGATCTAAGATGAGATGAAAAATTGAGAGAATGTGGAGACAAGGATGAGAACTGAGAAAGCAATTTCATTACAATGTTAATTCTAATGAAAACCAGGTAAACAATGAGAGTAAGAAGGCATTGAAATTCAAAAATATAATCGTGAGCCTATTTGATGAGTTGCATTATGAGCGTAATGCATTCCTTTTATATGGGTTATCAAAATTTTGGCATTTGATTACATAATAAAATTATATAGAGCAAAATTTTACTGTATTTAAAACGCACCTATTTGTTTAATATTAAGGCTTATTTGATCAGCAACAAAAGAAGTGTATTGTATTCCTTTTGTAGGAGTTATTAAAATTTAATTTTTTTGTCGGGAGAAAAGTAAATGTAATATAAAAATCCAATGAATTTGGAATTCACTCCTTTGCTCATTTTCAATGTATTTGAAATTTGTTGGATTTGGGTGAATTTTTAAATACATTTTGTGTAAAGTGGCACGAAGACCCAATCACTTGCCATCACCTACTAATCGTCGATTGCCCCGCATGCCGCCTTTTACCGCCATTACTAGTTTTTGCTGCTCATCAGCGCCCGTCAACTCCTTTTGTCGCCCGCCACCTGTTGGCTTCTACCTCAGGTGCCGCCCATAGCTTGCCACCAACCATCGTCCATCATTGACCGCCACCACTGACCTTAATTGTTTTATTATATATTAAAATAATTTTTCTTGAAACCAAATAATAAAATATAAATCTTACATTTACTTTACAAATAACTAAACTCTATAGTATTTCAAATATAATAGATTATTTTAACATAGTATTTCTTTTAAACTACATTTCTTTTTCAACAAATCAAACACCCTTTAGAGGCTACTTGGTTGAGTGAATTTGTGGTGTAATGTAATTCTTTTGCAGAGATTTGAAGAAAATTATGTGTTTGCTATGAAGAATTACAAATACAATTTACACTGTAGCTCATTTGGTTGAATTTAAAATTCGGCCGATATGGCTAAATTTGAATTACACTGTTCATCTAAATGTTATCAGCAAGCCACCCCCCCCCAACAACCGACGACATCGCAAGCCATCCGTAGATGTCATTCGTCTGTGGCCGCCTCCCCGCTTGTCTGTCATGAACGTCGCCACCCAGCGCTGTTGTCGTTAGTGGCCTGTCTGCTCGTAACCACAATCGCCCACCCCTGCATGCCACCCATCCCCACCTTTGTAGTGTCGCAATCATAATTTACCACCG